>JACCIE010000014.1:0-1495243 GCA_018906755.1 Sycophaga agraensis | reverse complement strand
ATTGATTGCTCCGCGCTATTCGACAAAGAAGATACCAAGGTCTAAGAAGTAAGAGTGACACAATAAGAAAATCAATTGTATGTACATGTACAGAAATAAGACAATGCAAAGTTTCTTTTTGCATATTTACTTTGTTGACTATGGCAGTCTAATTAGAAAAAGCTGGAAGTTGTGTTCATTATTTGGAGAAGAGTGCTTTTCAAAGTAACAGTATGCTATATTAATATGAAAACTTTTTAATTCATTTGTATTTTCTAAATTTTCCGCAATTTCAAAATGAAGCACAATATTAGCTGTTTTTATGTAAAAGTTTTGTTGAGTTTTTCTCTAATTAATTAGTAAAATATCGGCCAAGCAAAGCAATATTAACAGGAATATTATACATAATCCAAGAATGCTAAAAGAATATAATTTATCATTTAATATTACAATTCTTGTATGATGATACCTCTATGTGGCATCGATTGATTTGAAATAATATTGTTTTTTAATACTAGTGACTAATCTGATGAAGCTTAAATAACAATTATTATTCAATTTCCTGGAATATAATTAATATGAAAGCCGAGATGGATGAAGGAGCTTTTTAATTATAGCTCTCATTTGTGGTTAAGTGCGATTCCCGCTTTTTAATGCAGCCACTACCAGGTAGGGAGTTTTCGATTTGATACTCTATGCAATACATGAACAGTTCTGACCGACAAGTCATCACACATTCGATTCAGCCGATGCTGATTCGATTTGGATCGTCCAGCTCTTATGTGCCTATTTGAATCTGGTTTTAATTGCCCAATATACTATTATGGATTTGCACTGGATTTAATTTTGCGTATTTGTTAAGAGTAAGAGTATTGAAATATAACGTAGAAGTATTGAAATTATAGTGGAATATGAAATGATTGGAGAGCCAATATAAAGAACGATCAATTGGAGAGGATCGATGTAAAAAGAGGTTATTTATGTTCTTCGATTGTAGGAGAAAATGTCAGCATCGTCTCCGGTGGCTGTAAAATTAATACACGAACTATACGACTGCTATCGAGCGGTGCGCCAGAGTTTACAGCACTGGACTATAACGCGCAGTGTAACTGCGAGCGCGTTGATACTTAAGTTCCACCGAGGCACTCTTCCATTATACGTACACACGTATTTGGAGGAAAATCCATAATTCGCCCGTTCCGATGCGAGCGACTCGGGGAACTAAAAAAAACTCTCGGCGAGACAATGACACTGTTTGCCGGATGCCGCGCGCGGCACTTCCGCGCGGAACACGAGTCCGAAGCGAAAGTGAAACGGCCGCGCGCGAAATAATGAAAAGGAAATAAGGCCAAAAAAAAAATGGCCGGGGCACAAAAAACGGCTGGACGCGCGGGCAAAAGGAAACGTCAGCGGCGAGGCTTGGCCCACACGAGTGCGGATGTCGCGGGCCGCGCGCTGTATTCATTGTTCGAGGCCTCGGCGGCCACTCGATCACGCTCGCTTTCCTCGGCGCCCTGGCCCTCCCCCCCCCCTCCCGCCCGGGAAAATGGAAAAGTCCCGTAGATTCGGGATATTGAGGCGCGCCGTCCGGGGAATGCGGTTTATGCGCCGGCGGCCGAGGCCGAAGTTCAATCCTAATTCCGCGCGGTTTTATTCCTCCCGGGGCGCGAGCTCATTTCCCTCGGCTTTTTCTTGACTTTGCCGCGCCGCCGGGCGAGATGTTTGCGCGGCGGCGCTTTTTTTTTTCTTTCTTCCCTTAGCCCCGAGCGGGCGCCCGATACTCGGCCGAGATTGCGCAACGGCCAAGCTATACATTTTCCGAAAGTGCAGGGCGCGCAGTGGCCTGCTTTCCACGGCGGACGGCTCCTTGGTGTATAAAGTAGTACGGGCGCCGTTTTCAACTCGGCCTCTTCATTTGGCCCCGCGTAACTTCGCCCAATATTGCCTCCAACTCACGCGGCCGAGGATAATTCGCAGTATACGAGCTGGCCCGGGCACCAGCACCAGCTGCGAGTCCTCGGGGATTTAAGGGCCGATCGATCGGTAACGCGATGATGCCCCGGTGCCCCTTCACCCTTTCGAGCGGCCGCGTATATATCGGCCGTTCCGACCCGACGGCGAGTCGGTCAAGGGCCGGACCGCCGCCGATTTATACCGAGCGTGGCCGGATCCCCGGGCGGCCCGCGCGGCAAGAAATCCTCGCGTTCGAGATAAAACTAGCGGAACAAAAGCCGGGGGGGGGGGAGAGGAAGAGCGCCGGTAGACAAAAGAGGCCGCGAGGACGGGAGGGGACGAGGGCTCGGCCGGCCCGAGATCTCCCGGAGTCCCGGGGCGGCTCTCGAGAGCTCGCTCCCCGGCCGCCCGCCCTCCTGATATATATACGCTTCCTTTTTTTTTTTCTTGTACCCCGGCGCCCCTGACGCGTCCGCGCGCTTTCATTCCTCTGCGCCGATTGCGAGGGGTTCTTTGTTCGGCCGGTGTTTATCCGAGATTATATGCGCGGGGGCGTCTCGCAGCAGCCGGACGGAGGCGTCGTCGAGGCGACGCGCGATCGGCCGCTAAGCCGCCGCTTGTTGTCCGAGTGGCGCCGGGAAAACAAGGGATTCGCGCGGATCGCGGGCCGCGCTGTGTGCCCGGGCGAGCGGCCCCCTTTTCGAAATGGCTTTTATCGGCGGCTCAACCGCGCGCGCCGGCCCGATTGTTCGATATCTATATACATATCGACTTTCCAAGTTTGTACGGCACGCGTTGCTTAAGAAGCGGACTTTCCCCGGAGGAGGTCGGTGCAGCCCGGCTCGATCCCCGGCCGGGGAGCTTCGACGCGGCCCTCGCTCAAACTTCTCCCGCGCAGTAGTATCAGTAGCCGGACGGTGCATTTTCCTTTTCTTTTTTTTTTTTTCTCAAAACGGAATCAATGAATGCAAATGAATGTTGGTTTGTGCCGATGTCTGGCTGGCCCGTAACTCCTCATGAATTGGTTGCCGCGGCGCGAGTCAAAAAACCCAAATTGATTTGTCCGCGTTTTATTAAACCCGAGGTCGACTTTACAAGAACGGTGAGAATAAATCCTCTCCGAGCGCCCGTCCCCTCTCCCGGGAAATCTGTCCTCGGAGACAAAAGATGCATTAGCCTCCCGAAACGGTGCACTTTTTCAACTGTTTAATCGCGCGTCGCTAGGGCCAGCGCTCGCGCGCCGCCGAGGAGACATTACCGCCTTTCGGCCGCAGTGCGCGAGGCCGCTCGTTTGGCAAAAACAACGCTTCTTCAAGGCCATCAGCCCCGCGTTGACAGGAGCTGCGGGCCAATCCGCTCGGGGAAGCCCCCGGCTCCCTCGACTCCCCCGCGGCCGGCTACGGTATTCCCTAATCGCCGTTTAAAGAACAATTCACGCACGAGTCCCCTGATGAATTCCGGGCGCGGCCGAGGGCCCCGGGAGCTCACAGCCCACCTCGACGCGCTCAAAAAAAGAAGAAAAAATAGGCGAACGAATTCCAAAAAAAAAAAAGAAAAAGCAGAAGAAGCTCTCTTCAGAAAACAGCTGCGAGCTCTTTCCCGGCCCCGCAGTTATTCTCCCAATTCCGGGGGCCAAGGAAAGAAAAAAAAAAGGGCTTTCCCGGCCATTCGCGACGGCCCTCACTCCCTTGCCCTCTTGTCGCCAGCTCCCTCTCTTTATCCTCGCTTGGCCACCGGCCGCCTTCACTCGGGCGGGATTGCGCGGCGGGCCGGATGAAAGAAAGGTCGGGCGGGAGGGCTCGGCGCGGGCTGCGGCTGGCAGGCCCGCGCTCGACTCCCAATTACCTACCTGTATATCGAGGAGGACGAGCCGTCGCGGCCCTCGCGGAACCAGAGGATGAGGTTAACCGCGTCCCCGTCTTCGCTGGGCGTGATGTCGCAGGGCAGGTAGGTCGGCTGGCCCACGAGCGCCACCACGTGCGACACTGGCACTGGAACAGTCACAAGACCAAACGCTCCGGTCATTCCCTTTTCCTCGTATCACTCTCTCCACTCTGTGTGTGTGTGTAAGTGTGTTTGTTTGTGTGTTGTTATCTTTTTATCTCCGGGCACGAGGCTCGGTCGCGCCCCGCCTCGCGGCTCGCGTGCCAACTCCCCGATATATAGAGGACAAAGGATGTGGCGCCCGCTTGGCCCGTGCGACCCGCGAGCCAAATGGACTGCGCGCGATTGCGTCCTTTCGGGCAAGGTCACTTTAACGACGCGAATTAACTGCATCGTCTTTGTACTCCCGCTTTTTAAATATCCTCGCGTACTTGCATTTTATAATCCCATCGCGTTTTTGTTCACTTTATACGCTCGTTATAATACTCGGGCCTTTCGATAATTACTCGGGGAACATTGCATACTCGGGAGTGTAGACATGAGTTATTAATAAGCCTATTGTTGTATCAGCTTCCGTTCAAATAATTGTTCGGTTTGAAAAGTATTCGTCGATGATTAATCGCGTATCAGACGTATATTTATATAGAGTATAAAAAATGATTTAAAAATCACTCATCAGCAGCTGACAAAATATTTTCATATTTCTTTCTGAAATATGAAATAATGTTGATGCGATTAAAGGTATTTAATTTAAAATTGTTCCCATGAAGCCAAGATTTTAATCGAGCTCAACTTATTACCAACGTCTATACTTATACAAAAATGTTATTGGTTTTAAAAATGGATCCAATATTAGCTAATAAACTGTACCGCTAGTTCGCAATCAGGCAAAAGGAGCTTTATTTCTCAACGATTAGTAGAACTGTTTGACAGGAAGCGACTCGTTACCAGCCATTTCCGAGCTTGTGTGCAAAGGATTTATAAACGGTAGGTAATATAAGGGAGGGAGTATATATACGGTGCCGTGTCAAAGGAAAGCTGTGTATCGAGCTCGTAATTAATTACGCGAGGAGCTATTAGTCAAAGGGAGGGGGACGAGGGACGAGGTCCCGGTTGTTATCCTACTTTCCGCCTTCGTGCGATGTCTTTTTCCGCGGCACGCGCGCGCCCGGCTCACGAGTACAACTGCCTCTAAAAGCCAAGGAGTTTGACGAGCGGCCCTGGATCGGACAGGGAAAAGGCGGCGCGGCCCGGGACACTCGGCCGAACGGCCTGGCCCTCCCCCTCCGCGTCCTTTAATCGATATACGACCGGAAGGCGAGGTAGAGTCCGCCCCGAGGAGGCGCAGCCTCCCCCCGAGCAATTTCGCGCCTCGTCGCATGCCAAGTGCATCCCCGCCGAAGAAGTCGCACGCCGAGCTGGCCGCTCGCGCTAAGTACATGTATATATATATATAAGTCTCGCGCACCGGGCGCTGCGGTGTGTGCGTATATACATTCCGGCGGGCCTCGCGCATTATCGGGCCGGCCCTCGCGCTCGTTAAATCAGGCGCGCGGCCGAGTGCGGATATGGACTCCGCGGGACAAAGCGCGGGGTATAACAATGGGCCGCGGCTCGGCGAGCTACGCGCCCGCGCAAAAATGAACCCCAGTTTGCCGGGGCGCTGGATGATTTCGCGCGGGCAGTGGCCTGGGACAGGCGGGCGCGGGATCAACTATTCACGTTTATCTTGGGGCCGCGGACGCCGAGCGAGAGGACGAACCTCCTCATTATATCCCGGCGCGCGGACTTTGCCGTGTTTGCCGTCCGACGATCCGGCGGATTAGTCTTGAAAAATACACGCCGCTGAGACGCGTGTAACGGCCCTGAGAGGTCTCTTGATGCCGCCTCGATGGCGCTTTGACAGTTTTAACCGAGTTCCGACGGCCCCGTGCATTTTTTATACATATGGACGCACGCAGAGGGGTAATGTTTTGACTCGGCGATACGAGTGCGCACGATGATGACGTCGTTCAGCAACTTTTCATCCGCTCCAACTGGGCGTTTTATTATTAGGAAGTTTTTTTACACCCGCCTCAATAGAAATAGATAAAATCCTCGGCCATTCCGAGAAACATTTAACCGTTCCCCGGCGTACGAGCGTTCACCAATCAAGTATTCATTTTATGCTTATTCGTGTAATTGCCGATATATAAAATAGCCCTAGAGCGCATAGGTCGCGCAAGCGCATATATCGCGTGCATTCATAATTTAAGCTAGTAAGCCACCTCGGGAATAATAGAGAACTGCGGCCTAGCGTGCATCCATGTATTTTGACTGCTCGTGTACACAATGGCCCCGTAAGCTCCTTCGCAGTTCATATAGATAGGGTGAGCTTTCGTTCAAGATGGCCGACCGATTGGACTTGGGCGTTCAATCCCAAGTGCCCTATTAGTAATTAAAGGTTTGCATTATTAATGGCATTATGGCAGTGTGGGTGGATCAATTGGGTTAACGTTCCGGGCCATTAGATGGGCATCGTGCCGCTCGGCCGCCGATAAAGACATAACAAATCGTCGACGGTCGATTAGCGGTACAATTCGGGAAGGATAATCAGCCACCCACGGAAGAATTGACCCTAATTCGCTTTTAAGAAGCTCGCGGGTGAAACAAGCTCGAGCCCCGCCGGTCCAACCAAGTCATTTAATTTTTCATCCGTCAAGTGCAGGCCACAATTCTGAGGAGCGCTCGGAGCCGCCCATAAAACGCACTCCCCCGCGCGCGCACCTCGCAATATATTAAAAAAGAAAAAAAAAATAATATTAACACCGACTCCGCGCATTTATGAGTGCGGGGGAAAAAAAAGAGCGCGCGGGCCGCCTGTCCATTAGGCGGGCGCGCGAGGCCCGGGCGGCCGTGACCGAACTGTTTGCCGATGCGGGGGCCGGAAGCGCCGCTCGTTGGCTCGCCAGCGCCCCGGAACCGGACCCCTCCAAGCCCCCCCCCCCCACCACGGACCCGCATCCACACGCCGCCGATAAGCCAACACGGTCAATCAAATAACGGATCGAACGAGGGCAAGGGTGCAGTGGCGGCCGCCGCGCGCCGGGACTGATCGGCAATTATAGTTGGGGCAGAACGCTGTGCCGCCGACCGACTCGCGCATCCTTCGCGGCCATTGTTCTCGAGCTCGGTTATTGGACTCCTTGGGTTTTTTATGTCCAGCTGGTCTACCCGCTCGTTGCGACGGTCCACGGACAAAATGTTCCAAGTATTTCAGAGTTATATATGAAGCTGGATGCGAATGGTCCGCACACCCGTAGATGTCCACACTTGCTGAAAACCAGCGGAATGACAGTTGGAGCAATTTACGTAAACTAACGGATTAAGAGCCATGAAGTGGAGCATATCGTTTCTTTTTCAGCAGACGCTACGTTTGCACTATAATAACGACACGCTCTTCCACGTCCAATCTACGTTCCAAGTTATTTAACAGCTTTTCACCCACTTCCCAATTAGTAATTATATATTTAATCCGAGGGAGGCAGCGTAAAAAAAGTCGCGCAGCAGCCGGTTCAACTGTTTTCCCAGCGAAGCGTCCGAAAGGACGTTAATTAAACGGGAAAAATCTCATTGCTGGGTGAGCGAGCGGCCGCGGGCTCGGGGGTCTTATGAGCAAACGATCGCCCCTCCCTCTGGCGCAAGACACGCGCGTAATAATTAGCTCGGGCGCGTGGCCGCGTATAATCCCCCCGGGGGCAGTGGGAGCTGGCGCGGGCAGGGCCAAGTCAGTCTTCGGCCCGGGGAGGGGGAGGCCGAGGGATGCGGCCGGCCCGTCTTGACAGACAATTGATGCCCCCGGCCCCGGGGGAAGCTCATTCCGCGCGCGCGCGCGGTAAGCCGGGGCCGGGCGTAAGCCGGCCGAGGATGACGCCGAGACTTAGCCCCGCAGAAGTTGGATTCCCGCGCCGTGCCGATATAAGCCCTTGTATCAATAACGGCGTCGGGGCCGCCGGCGCCGCGGCGACGCGCGAACACGCCCCCACCCGCGCCGGATTATTGCCTTTCCTCCCCCTCCCTTTTTTTCTTTATTTATTTCTTTCCCACCCACCCCCCCGGCCCGGTGGTTCGACCGGCCTCGCGTCTCCCCCGGGGACGCCGTGCCTACCCTTTTTTTTTTATTTTTTTTTATTATTCGCCGCGATGCGGCCTACACGTGCAGCGGCTTTTATGCGCCCGCGGCCGGCCTCGCGAGTATATATCGACAAGCGGTGTTTTACGCCCCCGCCGACCGCCGGGGATTTTTCATTACTGCCGCGCGGCCGGGGCCCTTGGGGCCGCGGTAATGCCCTCGCTTCTTCTTGCCCCGCCCGCCCGCGCAAAATTTAATCGTTATTTCCGCGCTTCTTTGCGGCCCCGGCTGCCCCGGCGCCGGTTCTTCCCCCCGGCCAGGTGAGACAATTAACTAACCGTTAGCCAGGGCGCCACTGTGGCGGCCCCGCCGAAGAAAAAAAAACGAAGCCGCTTCGATGGAATGACTGCAACTGCATTAAAAGCCGGGCGGGTAAACCGTTAACTTCCGGAACGATCCTTCTATGTCGCGAGGGCCTCTGTCGCGCGCGCCACGCGGCTCTTAATGCCGCGCGGTAACAATCAGGCCCAGCGCTTGGGATGCGCGCGCACGCGTGCCCCGAGCGTCAAACTCGAGGGGTGATTTACGGCGGATATGCGCCCCTCGCGCGGCCCGGGCACGTACTCCCCGGCTGCGAGGCGTCGCCCGGTAAAAAAGGAGCGAGGCGCGCCCGCGCTAAAAATAAAATTTCCCGCCAATGGGGGCGCTACGGTCCGCCGAAGAATGCGCCCGGCCAGCCCCGACAACGGGGGCCGACCCCGCCCCGGAGTCCAAGGAGCCCGGGTCCGGGGAGCGGTTAATGACCCCGGCCCGGGCCCGGGGCCGCGGACGCCTCAAAAGCCCGCGATAACCGCCCGTCGCCCGATCATCTCCCGCGAATTCCTGATGACTTTTCCCGCGGCACGGCGCTTTTACGCGGCGCTAGCCTCACGGGGGAATTGCCCCGTTAAACCTTACTCGCCCACGGGGGCTACGCTTCTCAAGAGGTATATGTTTATATATATATATATGCGTGCGCGTGCTCGCGCGCTCTGGTGTACGCCCCGGGGAATTACGACGATTGTTGCGATAAGTTCGCCGGCATTTTTCGTCCCGCGCGCGCGCGGGCGGAGGTGGATTTTTTTCACCGAGCCGAGCCTCGGCCTTGGCGCGGTCATAATGGAATAAAACCTTCATTGCGTTTAAAATTCAAGTCCTCCTCTTTATACACGGGGCTCTTCCTTTCTCCGACAGCCGCCCGCCTGCGTATACGTGTCCCTTATAATTCGAGGCTGGGGTAGATTTCCCTCGCTCGGCCACTCGGATGGTCTTATAAAAGAAGATATGGTTTACGTCCGGGTATATGCTTGATGCCTTTAAAATTCAAATGCCGGAAAAAAAGTGCCCTAATAAAACCGCCCAAGTGAGATTTGCAAAATAAAAGCTCTAAATACCTTTTTTCACTGGGGACAGAAAACGAATCCTAAATCTTGATGGAAATTTACCTTTAAGATATTTTTTCATAACGCTACAAGATGTCGTGTAGTAAGAATTTCTTGCAATATTCTCAGCTACCTACCCTTCGTGCAGAATTGAACAATTTTCAAATAATATTAGAATTTCTCTTGGAATTTTACATTTTTTATCATAATCTTGAACGGTTCTCGACTCAAATGATAAAGTACTTGCTTCCCAGGACATGGCTAATCAAAAAGCGCGAGTTTCAGACCTCCTTAATTCAAAGTTACTGGATCATTTTAGAAATTTCTGTTCAAACTGATAGGTACTCGAAGACCAAGTTATGATCAATTACAACTAACAACTCGTTACGTGCCTTTTAATGATCAATTACTCATTAAACAAACTTTTTAGCTTCTATTTATGTTCAAAGCATTTCATCCTTATCTTTCATCATATTTCTCTTCTTTTATTGGTAATCTATAATTTTCATAAGTATATGTCAAAGGCTTGTAATCTTGGCAAGATATCTAGTTATTTCATTTTTCACTTTTTCAATAAAGTACATATTTTAGGTGAATATTCAATAGATTTTTCAAACAACTAGAATTGTTTTGATATTACTTGTAATTTTTTGTTCTATATATTTTTATTAGAATATTAATTTTTAATTTTGTTAAAATTTGTTATAAAAGTTGGTCCTTCTCAACTGTAATCCCATATTTTTGCGTAATCATCAACGTGACATCGAAATATGCTTTTGTACTGATCGAAAACTCTATTGCTTGATGTCCGCTTTCTGTCAAAACCGAATAAGAGAGCAAATTGCACGTGACAGATAGAATCGATTTTACATCCTAGCCAAGATTTGCCTAAATGCTCTTTCACCTTGTATTCCTTTGGCATTGCTTGCTTTATGCAATATTTTAGTCTGTTGTCTCTATTTATATGGCAACTGATAGCATAGATTATAACGGTGAAAAGTGTCGCTACGAATGGTCAAAATACGCGAGTTTAGTATTTGTTCGTATGTAGCTTATTCATTGGTTAATTGTATCGTAAACTTGTTCAGCTCGGCAACAGCTTGCTACTTCTATTTACGGTTGAAATTGACCTTCTCCATCTGAGTTTAATTCAGTTTATCGAACGCTCTAGTTCTCAATTTTCAACAGATAGATGTATTATAGAAGTTTTATTAATGCGAATATTTTGGTTGTACGCGCATAAAGTCGATTTTGAATATTGTATTATTCTCACCTACCCTACACGTTACGAATAATATCGAATGATATGGATACGAGACTGAAAGTATGCTATGTCGGGATCGAGTCATAAGTTCTTTCGGAAGTAGTCCTATAAAAGAATAACTTTTCGAAGCAGAAGCAATCACGACCATATAGGCCCATGACTAAGCGCGAAAGCGGAGAACGATCAGTACGAGCTGGATTAATTCAGTGGTTATAGCATTCGAATATCCTCTTTGGCTCTTCTGGATCCATTCCTGAGCCCGCCATCGTCATTTTATTATGTGGGCACGTAAAAGGTTTCAAAAGTTTACTTATGATGTAAATTTATAGGGTCCTTTTTCATATTTAGGGATCGTGAAACTATACTAACGGATTAGAAGTTATGTGGAATGCCACCATAATTTATTAACGATAACCGAGTATGCGGTGACGTTGATGGAGCCTAACTAAAGATTGAGTGATATTAATTAATTGATAATAATAATAATTGGCGAGTTACACAAGCACTAAGAAAAACAGGTGTTCATTCATTGACGTCAGTAGGTAATTTAAGCGGATGCTTGTGCGCCGATCGGAAAATGATTTATTGATCAGTTTGGGAAGGTTCGGTAAATAAAATAAGCCTTGGCTGTGGATTTATATTTCTAAGTTTGAAATAACATTTTCTCCCGCGTCTTGTCCGAGTACACAATTTATTTCTAACATGTCGGAAAATTCGTTACGTAAACTCCCATTGTGTTCGGAGCGCAGGATGAGAATCGCTTATGTAATACACTCGAATGGGCGGCAATATTTCTCGGGGCGGAACGAATGCTAAGTAAATCGCGATTATTCCATTACCGGCTAAAGAGATAGCGCGGGCGCAAAGGAGCGCGGGGCCAGGGGGCCGGGGGCTCGATCGCGCCCTCGAGTAGTCGCCAGCCAGATAGCTCCAATGTATTTCTTCAACGTGTTTTCTTTTTCGGGCGCGAGCGCGCGCCCCGGGGAGCGGGGGGGAGGAGGGCCGCGGGCAGGAGTGGAGTGCGCGCGCGAGTGCACGTGCTCGTGTGTTCTCGCTCGAGATTGGAAACGATCGGGGCTCCTCGGGCCGTGTTTGCTCGCGATTGAATTTATCGCCCGCCCCTCGAGAATTTTAAGGAGGAACTGCGCTCCCGTCCCCACTCCTCGGTCGCAGGCGCCCCCGTCCCCGCGCGCACCTCGGCAAAAGTGCCACTGGATTATTTTCCGCGATAATCTCGCTTTACGAGGGCGCGAAAGCCGGGCGGGCGGCCCCAGGCCGCGAGACAAATTAAATTTTCTGAAGCGGCGCTTATGGAATGCAAATAACGGGCCGGCCGAGCCCCGGGAGCCGCCGAGTGCATCAAATGCAATTTCCGCGGGGGAATAAATTAAGGAAAAGCCGGGCCGCCCGCGCTCGTAATCGCGCCCCCGACCGAATCTTCCGGCGCAATGGCTAATTGCCGCGCTTTTTTTTTCCCCCGGCGAGTACACGCGCGCACGCGGCTCCGTCCCCCCCCCCTCCCTACGGCCACTTTGTTTACGCGGAGCGGCGGGCGGCCGGCGGCGGTTAATAGCCGCGTCGGCGCCCGAGCCAGCCCCGGCGAAAGGGGAACAAAAAAAAACACGAAGCTAAGGCGCGACGAGGAGATTATCGAAAATCGAAGGGGCGCGGGCCCGTGGCAGCCGGGCGGAAACCGGCCGCCGCCACTCGGCCGAGCGGAAAACGGACCGCGCGCTCCCCGGGGGCCGAGCCGCACTGCGCCTGCCGCGAGCCGCCGCCGATAGTCGGAGATAAACAGGCGCCGAGCGGTGGGATTTTCTCCCCGGGCGCAGGTGCGCCTGCCGAATCCCGTAGGTCGTGGGAGCACTTGTGTCCTTTTTCGAGAGTCCTTGCGATTCTCGGCTGTTGCGTGATTGGGTAACGGCCGAGGACAGTCTGTCGGGCGAACCGCTATACGTATACACGTACATGCATGTAGAAGGAGGTGGCGCTTTTTTACGCGGCGGGAAAAGCGACGTCGCGTTCGCGAGGAGTATCGATCGGCCGCCGCACTCGCTTTTCCCCTGTAAAAAGCTTCCCGGTGCAGCTTGCCCTTCGGCGGAATCTGCCCGAGTGGTAAGGGTCGGGCTCGCGCCAGACGACCCATGAATCACGCCGCGGCCGCGAATCAGCATCGGATTCCTTTCATCTTTTTAACCCGCTCGTTTATGCCGCGAATTGAATTTTTCAACGGTCCTCTCGCTTGCCCAGATGCCCTCTGTTACTAGTCCCGCTTAATCTGCCGCTCTGATTTACGGTCCCTGTCCCGTGGAGTATTGAACTTCTGCTCGCGGTTTATGATGGGGCTTTAAAGATTGTTTTAGGTGTTTTATGGTTTACGGCTATATGGCTTCGATTATTTTAACCTATGGATTAGAATGCACGAGCAGCAGTGCTATTCTGTTTAACTACATTTGTCACTTGAGAAATATTACATAATTAAACTAAGGTTATGGATAGCTTATTAGCTAATCTTACCAAGGGATAATTTGGAAAATTTTCCATAAATAACCTTGACCCGCAGAGTTCGAGAAGTGCTTGGACACGCGAATGAAAGGAGGAGAAAAAAGAAGGACGATAACTCGTATACTTATTGTTATTTATCATGTTTGAGCGGGATGAGGTGTTTGCACAGCCACAGAAAAGTAGGAGAAGGAGAAGCATCTAAGTGCATCTCGTGAAAAACAACGTGTGCGCTAAGTCTTAGCCGAGGGGGATTACGTCTACTTACTTCTAAGCGGTGATATTTCACTGGGTCGGGGCGTCAGTAAGCCAGCCGCGCTACGTCTACTGCCTGTCAATGCAATAAAAATCAGAGCAATATTGAAAGGGCGAGTCGGCGGCGGTGAGCCACAGGCCACATCCCGCTTCCCAGGGCGATGATCGCGGCGCTCTCCCGGCGCCGAAGGCCGGCTGGGGAGGGGGGAGGCGTCGGCTGCATAATCGCCCGGGGCAAAAAGCCGAGGCATTGAATAAGCGACGGGTCAGCGACTGGAGGAGGGCTACTGAGCGACCACGGAATTCGACGTGGCCCATCAATTTTTCCCCCGGGAAGGCGTAATAAGCGGACATTGATCCAAGCCGAGTGATAAACTCGCCCGGGGGTCGGCGGCACAATTTGCCGGGCTGACGGCTGGGTGGCGTCGCGGCCGGCGCAGCTTCCAGGGCGCACGTACGCGCCCGCGCCCCGAGATACCGGGACGGGGAAAAATGATGAAAATAAATTAAGCGGGCCTAAGGGCGTGGGCGCGGCCCCCGGGTCGATAGACGCCCGCGCGCTCGCCCAGTGCCACCTGTGCGCGGCCGCCGGACACCTGCACCCGCACGACCTTCGACGACGGCGTCTTCGCGGATTAGACGGTCGACCGCGTGCCTAGGTAAACGGATTAGGCAAGTCGGTTGCGGCTACGTGGACGTCACGAGGTTCGCCCGTAGGCCGTCATATTCGCGGGCGCGTGCAGCCGGTGAAGTCTCCTGGATTTTTACGGGCGCCGTGGTGTAGTTAATTCACGAGTGCGTAGCTGGGCGCGAGGTCGTAGCGCGCGCCCGCCCCGGGGTCTTGTTTACCCGCGTAAAGATAGGGAAAGGCGACGCGCGACTAAATTATTTGCCGACGTACCGCCCCATGAATTATTCCGCCGAGTCTCGTCAATCTTGCACGCCCAGGCGGCCCGAGTCCCGGGCGCTTTGTCAAGCTCTCCACTCCCCCACAACTTTGCCCACGATTCCAAAATCAAGCCAGCAGTCCGAATGAATAATTTCGGGGGGCATTAAACTGTTATCTCCCCGCGCTTCCCCAGGACCTCCGCCCTCGGCCTGTCTTATCTGCCGATCTTGAGCGCAAACACTCGGAGGCCGTACACTTCCGGAACGCCCCAGTCAACCCTGATTAGTGTCCTTCGATTGGAACCAGCCCAGAACTGCCTCGAATGGACCACTTTCGGTCACTTTACGGTCATCTTCCCTCCAATTAGCGTCGTCTCAATGAAGACCGAGGTCTTGAAGGATTCTCGGACAAATGCACGCGACATTGCATGTGGAACGAGAGATGTGGGAGGATTCGTGAGAACCACTCGCAGGCAGATAGGTGCGTGCTTAATGGATTTGGGTACGCCGAGCTGGGAGCCTAGGAACGGTTATGCGTCTATCAAAATCGACAACCTGTAGATACTTGGTGCCCGTGGCGATAGCCGTTGCACGTTTGAGGATCAAAAAATTCGGGAGAGAAAAAGCGAGAGGTGTGAGTCGTAGTCTGAATTTATGCGCGCCGCGCCCATCACATCCTTTCCCCGCTCACCGTCTCTCAAGCTTTCCTTTTCCGCGTTACGCTTGACAACTGTATCAAAAAGCGTTTTTATATCGAGATTTAGCCTGACCTTTCGACCCGGGTACGTCGACGCCCTTGTCGCCAAGGTAATTTAAACTCTACCGCGTGTCGTATTTTTAGGTGAATGTCCGGATTCGTGTGTGCGTACATAGCCCCCTTGTAAAAGCGCCTTTCCTTTCAATTTACCCAGTTACAGATAACGAGGACGTAAATGCTCTTTTATCGTCCCTGATGATTTTTTATATCCCTTTGCTTTGATGAAAAATATTTCTGCTAACATTGTGTTGAAGGGGAATTAATATTTGGTATCATGTCACTGGACCAGTGAAAGCAATGTGACTTTTTAAGTACCAAAAAGAATGCTGAAAAAAAATTTCGTTTACAAAAATGAAAATTGAGAACTTTGTATGGACCTACGATTTTAACGCGAAAGAAAAAATCAAGTTGTAACTGCTTTATAATACTGAATTTTGTACAAAATTAAATATATCTACATAAAAAAGGAATTTTATAAATTAAATCAATTCTTTTAATACACGAAGTAAATGTTGTGAACGGCTTTACATTCTATATCGGATTTTATGAGCGTAGAAGAAACAGATGAATCTGGTAGCGCCTAAAAATTTTTAAAAATCTATTTTTTTGCTAGAATCTTCAAAAGAACGATTTTTTCAGAGGCTGGAATAGTTTTATGCTTTTTTACGAAGGTACAAATTTCAATCAACAAAATTTCAATAATTGAAATTTCAGAGACACGCGCGCTTGGGATTCTTTTCATTTTTTTATCACAATTTTTTACGGAAATTTAATCCGAGTTACTTTTTTTTCATTATTTCAGATTTGATCGAACTTGTCTATCCAATGGCCATTAAAAAAAAGATTCTATGTTTTCAGAGTTCTATGTTTTATTTGGAAAAGCGGTGTAGGTTCGACAACAGAGGATGAAAAGGAACCAGGCTGGCTCCATGTAAGTACACATGATTAATCGGATTGATTCGGCCATTGGGTAAACGAGTATCCGGAAGGTAATGCGCTTACTTTGCCATCGCGATTACCGTAAGTCCGTCACGTGAGCAGCCCATCAACGGAAACGCGCGTGTCGGCGTATATCCGCCGACTTAGGCGGAAAAAACGGCGGCTCCCCTCGACTCGGTGGAGTGCGACCTAAGGCCCGACTGCTCGTGGGTCACACTGCCCGCTCGCCTTTATCCACGGCGTTGACCCGCGGTTAGGCTTCGAATTACGAGCGGCCGGGCATCGCGGGGGTCGGCCGGGGTTTATGCAGCGTGCGCGAGCGGCGATTAGTCGTGGCGGGGCGAAACTTACGCCCGGCGGCATATCCCAGCGGCTTCCTTTTACAAATTAATTCCCGAGATGGGTCAGGGCGATAGGCTCGGGCCGGCCGTTCGTTACGCGGCGTATCCGGCCCGATTAAAGCGGCGGTCCGCTCGAGACTCCTCCGCCGTCCCCGAACTCGCTGATTTACGGAAAACAAATCCGGATCGATGAAGGCGGCCGATTAGCGGGGACTTTCTCCTCCTGCGATTTGCGGGCGGCCCCGAGTTTCGTTTTTTTTTTTTTCTTCTTTTGGTAAACGAGCCCAGCTCCGGCGGTCGTAACTCTATCGAGGCCCGGGGCAAACTCGGCCATGTACGAAAAATAACTTGTCAAGCGGGGGCGCGGCGGCATTCCAGCTCGATCGCGGGGTCAGGAAAGAATGCCGAGCTCTCGGGGGCCGGCGAGGGCCAAGGGCCAGAATTCAAGTAGCCGACACAATCGGAAGAATGCGGCAAGTGCGCGGGCGCCCCGGGCGCTTCCAAGTTTTATTGAAAACCACTGGATGTAAGGCTCGCCAAGATTTCCCATGTGTCACTGGCTTAGGACGCCCGTCGGCGGGCCCGCGGCAACTTTGACCTTGTTGCAATTTACGAGCGGCCGCCCCCGGCATTCCCGGCGTTATTTCGCCGTGGGCCCGCGACCGGGGCAAAAGAAAAGGGCGATCGGCGGGCCGGGGGCGCAGCTGCGGCCGCTTGGCGGCATTATTGCCGCGACCCGGGGCCAACTTCCGGGGCGGAGCGAGCCGACTGACAGCTGCGGGCCGAAAGCGCGAGCGATACGTTTAACGAGCGGGCGCAACCTGCCGGCCGTGTAAACCGCCCGCCCGGAGCACCGGATAATCGCTTCGTTTATATTCAGTGAGCCGCGCCGGGGCGGCAAAGTTTCGCGCCGCCGGTAAAAATTCCGGGCATAAATCAATTCGGGGGGGGGAGGCCGCGAAACAAAAGTACCGCGCGCGTCTTAGCTCGCCGCGCGCGGAGATGAATACGTCTGCGGCGGGGGCGCCGGCAGCGGCCTATCAATTGTCGGTCGGGGCGGCCGCTTTTCCCAGTGCGCGCACGACTCGCCCCGGCGAATCCAAATTCCCCCGGAAGATCCAGCCCCGGGGATGCATTCGGCCGCCGGCCGGGCGATTCATCGCGGCCCGCAACCTCGCCCGCGGCAGGAGCCTCTAAATAATGGAGCGGACGGGCCGAGTGATCGCGACGCCTGTCGGCCTGGAAAAGCCTAAAATAATAGCAAAAAAAAAAAAAAACAAGGTCCGGCCGGCGATACCGGGAGGTAGCCGCCGCCGCCGCGGCCGAGGCGATCGCGCTTTAACGATAGTTGGCCGCGGGGAGGGCGGCGGCGGGGGCTCGCAGCGCCCGGGCCGCCGACGCAAACTTTCATATTGAAAATTTCATGCAAAAATTCCAAACGTGACAGTTTTCCTGGATAGATACTTTTAGGGGTATTGAAATTCTATTGCGGGAGGTGCCGAGTGCCCGGCCTCGGCGGCTTTCGGGGCTGCAGCGGCACAGCTGTGCCCGCACTTGCCGTGCTTATTTATCGCGGCCGCGCGCACGAGCCTCGCGGAACGGAACTTATTTTCATAAAAATAACACGCCGCCGCCCGAGATTCAGCCCCGGCTAAGCGCCGCCGGCCTGTTTATCCCGCTTTCATTACACCCCCACCCCGCCCGGATAATGAGATATTTCCAGATGAATTCTAATTCTGTGGGCTTAAATTAAACCCCGTCGCCCCGCGCTCCTCCGCCAGGCTTAAGTCCGCGAATAATAATACGGACACGGCTCTTTTCTGCGAATTAACCTCGTCCCTCGTCTGCGTCAATGCTTGGGATACGCGTACAAATATTCCCAACAAGGGCAAATTGATTATTAATCAGCCTTCAGCTTTATTTGTACAACATTTTAATAAGTAACTGCTGCTCTAATTAGCTATTGGTTAAATCGGATAATAAGAATGACGATATTTGATGGAGGCTTTCGTTGATTAAATATTCTAATCAATCGCGGCGACGTATTTGATTGTATAACATTAATACAATTGACATAAAACAAAAGGTGAAAATTCCAATGTAAAGTTTCAGAATATTCAAAATAGAATGAAAATTCTGTTGGTTGTAAACTATAGCTCAATTATAGCTCAACTATAGCTAATTGTTAATCTATCTTTTGTTATTTTCATTATGTCAACACTATTTTCAATAAGATTATTAAAATAATAATAAGTTTAAAATACGTAGGAAAGAAAAAGTTGAAAAAGGGAAGAAACGTCACATATCTAGATGCAAAGAAAGGAATTATTTTCACAAGTTGCTAGTATTACTATGTTAAGTATAGCTATCTTATAATAAAAACAGTCAAAGCAGACGTCGGTCTGCACGGTGCATACACTGTATTCTGAGCTATAAAGCACTACATATTTTTAATACTTTATCTTTAAAAATGGAACTTTGTACATATTTAACGATATGTTCCATAACGTCTTTTAATTTACATATTATTTATGTTTCTTTATTTATATATAATTTCATATATAAAATTGTAATTTAACTCCGTGATTAACAATTTCTTTTTTCTTTTAATGTAGCTTCTTTAAATTGCATCATTTGTACAAAATGTACAAGTATGCGTGGATTCTAAAAGAAAATTAACTTTCGAAGTAAAAGTATCTGTAATGCCCTTTTTAAAGTAACAAACATGTATTTACAGTGGAAAAAGTACCTAGTTTAAAATTCGCCTTTTCTGTGGCTTTACTTTTAAAAGAGCTACAGATGCTTTTTTAATTAGTTTGAAAAATCCTGCAAGAATGTTAAAATTGTCAAAACTAAATAGTAAGATTCAAATGGAAGAAGTGTAATTATAAACAATTATATTATTATCTTATTGATTTTCGTAATTTAATGTACGTGATATAGAATATAATTTATTTATTATATTAAGTCAATTTTACTATGTATAATTATAAATCTGTAGAATATTTATTTTTTGTAGAATTTCGAAACAAACTTATATTATTTATTTTTAATTAAAACAATACAACACTCGATTTTTGATGACGTATTAGGTCATTAGGTAGGGACTATAAATATTATCTTATGTATAATAAAATAATTTTGAATTTAAATGAAACATTTAATATAAAATTAATTTACATTTATTATAATTCTTCTGATTTCTAATAATAAAAAGAAACAACTCTATAAGTCATAATTAATAAAGATTTCTTTCTTGGCTGTAGTGTAGATTTAGGACTTACATTTTCTTGAGTCTTGTATGCAATGCATATGGACACTCGACATGCGCTATCTTTAAGGTTAATAAATATAAAAAATACTGCCCGCGTTTGTTCTTTGTAAGCTAGCTCCGACTTTTCAGTTAAAGGAAATATGCTCGGAAATGTGCACATCCTTTCTGATCCCAAACAGATATCTTATACATGAATTCTGCAAAACTTCGAACTCTAACATCAGTTCTTGACTCGCATTACGATAAACTACGGAACAATAGTCTAGGTGAGATAAAAGTAAACTTGTAGTTCGGTACAACACTTTTGATGAAGAATTTTTGAGTTATATTGGAAAGGATAGATATACTGAATTACGGACAATTAATCTAAATGCAATGGATAATGTTCATGTATCCCATTACTCAATACAGAGAAATCACAAAATAATTATGAGTTGAAATTACACAGCGTAAAATTTAAATGCCCTGGACGATCCACCCAGAAATATTTACTTTTTATAGGCTTGCATTTCTAATAATTGAAGATGTTTCCAACATTAATTAACAAGCGTATTAAAAGACGATATATGCCTTTATTCTATAAAGGATCGCGACGAGGATCGCGATGTTTAGTATGAGATGTGAGATCTAATGGCCGCGAGAGCCTAAAAAGTAAACAAAGCGAGTGCACCGCAGCGCTTATATGCAGGCATTTAAATGCCCAGTGTCCATGATAAATCCCACGTATGTCTGCGTTGACGACCTTTAAGTTATATTGTGATTCACCGGACAAACCATGTTATTATTCCTATATATTTGTACTCATTTGTATGCGTTTGTATTCATTGAAATTATTGTATTCATTCAAATGTTTGTAAAATAATTACTTAGCGGAATGGGCTATGCGAATAGCGTGAGTTGGATATGCGGGCGGCGAGTAATGATAAAAAGGGTCACCAGAATTTGAAGAGAGGCTAACTCGGGGTGTGTAGGGTGGGAGCCCTACAGACCTGCCGCACATACAGCCAGACATTTTCCTGTTATAATGAAAATGTTGTTTATTGTAATTAAAAACAAAGAGCAAAGGTTTCCTCTGACTGGCGACAGAACCGGTAGGGCATGGGATTTAATTTAAAAGTAAATTTGAGGGTTGGCGGGATTTACACTCAAGACCGACCTTATTGGGGCAGGACCCAAGTGGTTTGGGACTGTGGTTAAACAACCGATACGCGGCAGCGGTTTCGACTTCCAGCGAGCCTCATAGCCGCGGGTTATAGAGGTGGAGCCGGACCGAGATCTCGTTGCTAATTTGTCAACTACTTCGGCGGAAGCTGTAGTGAATCTCGCCAGCGATTTTTGTTATTTTGGGAAGTGTGGCGAGTGCGAGGTGTTTGGAGAAGGGGACCCGTCGAAGGTTCTGCGCGCCAAGGTGGTCACGCTAACCGTCTCCTCTTTGGCCACGAAGGGATGATGGGTAATATGACCGGAGACAAGGAAAAAGGGGTAAAGCGAGGGCTCGAGCGACGTGAAGGGGCTTCAGATTCCTTCTACCCGCCAACGTAAGTATATCTCTTTTTACCCGCCGAAGCAACTACCTTAAAGCTTACAATTTATAAAGACAACGTAGTGCTATTTACATTTTATTCACCAATACTTTCATCCTTCTCCTACTCGAATTATTTATATTGCCGAGCGCAAGAGATATAATAATTAATGATTAGATTTTGCAATAAACATGTAAATTCTAATTTCTATTGAAAATTGTTTATACGAATAGGTATAAGAGACGCAGTATTATTAATTTATTTATCATGTTGCTGTAAAATACTAAATATTTTTATTATTTATAACTAGCTTTAAACGATGTTTTAGGTTTACGAGATCTATTTGTCACCGAGGTAGAATAATTGGATGAGTCGTGGAATGACCGCAAACGCGTTTATACAGCTGAAGCGTACCGTACAAGAGAAATAAAATGTTTTCTTCAGTAGAAATGATTATTGTATATTTATTCCATGGGGTATTTCCAACGATTTTATTCGCTGTAGGGATCTCATTATTTTTTATCTGGGGTACATTTTCAGGCATAATAGTAAAAAGAGTTGAGCTCTGTTGTCTCGTTGATACCTTAATCTCCTGCGGATTCCCCGAACGAACTGTATGAAGTAATATGACAATTCCATTGGCCTGGATAAACAAAGGGGCTATTCCAAAAGCAACGCAAGAGCGGAAGAGGGCGAAAAAGAAAGGAGCGAAGATAGTAGGAATAGTTAAGCAAAAGAAGCCAGCTAGAAGGAGGCGAGTGAAAGAGGAAAATAAGTTCGGACGGAGGTCGGTCTATCTTCCTAAAACAGGGGAACTCAAAAAGGGATTAGCGAAAAGTTAGTCATTGCGGGTAAACTAGCGGGGAGCGAGAGAGCAAGAGGAAAGAGGGTCGTGGTTTAGCACACGTCGCACGTAGTCCATGAAGAGAGCTAGCAGCGAAGGGGAGGGGGAGGCCAGGGGGTGAGAGGTGGCTGCGCGGTGGCTGCGCGGGGCCGAAAAGAGATGCGAGATGGATGGATATATAGATATAGGGGGGCAAGGGCCATTTCGCCCTGAAATATACGGCGGCAAAGGCGCGCGAAATATACACGGGGAGCCGGAAGATAAAGAGCGAGGGGCGGCGGCGCGGAGGCGGCCAACTAACCAGCCAGGCAAGCTGCAGCGAACCGCACACTCCACCTAATGCTGCTGACTAGCAAATGCAGGCGGCGTCCCGCTCGCCCCGCCGGCCGCCCCGCGCTTCCCCTTTCGGGGTTAAGGAGATGCTCTCGAGAGGCGAGGCGGGCGGCCCTCGGGGCGCGTGCCTCCCGGCGCGTGGATCAAGCGTCAGGCTGCCGCCCGCCACTCCGTCAATCGGCCCGCCTTTCCCTTCGGCCGCGGGGCCACTCGGCCCTGTCCGCGCCTAATCACCCCGCGAGCCGCCGGGCTTATTAAAGAAGAGAGGCCGCGGGAGTAAAGAGACGGGGCGCGGTTTCACGCTCGGCGTGGCCCGCTTTTCCCGGGGCCGCCATTCTGCGCTCTCCCGCCTTACAAGATTAAGTGATGCACTTTTTCTGGCAGCCCGAGTGCGTTCCCGTTTTCCGGCCCTCGGCCCACTCAGTGTTACGGGGCCGGGGAGCCTCTACGCCGGCGCCCAACCGCCCAAGCAGTTCGAATTAATATTGCGGTGGCTGCGGCGCCCGCCTGCGAGCGTCACATTAGCTATTTATTAGAAACGCGGCCACTTGCGCCTCCCGAACTTCGCACCCCACCCTCCGGCCTCCTTCCCACGGGCCTTTATCGGCCGGGCTAAATAAATCTTTGTCTTCGATGCAAGAAAAACATTGGGCCTCGGTGGAGGCGCGAGGGCCAGCCCATCTGGCGGAATAGCCTAAGCTCTCGGCCGCAAAATCGATGTCGTTATGGCTCCGATCTCGCGGTCGAGTCAAAGAGTTCTCCTTTCTTCCTTTATCCAGTTAAATCTCCGATGAATATTTTTTAACGGTTTTGTTAGTAAAAGAGGATTCTTTTTGAATGTTTTTAAAATGCAAGTCCGGCTAAACGACCGATGGGCGTATATCCGACTGCCTCACATTTGTGCATTATTCGATCAATTGAAAGCGCATATTTTTTTTAAAAGAACGGTATTTGTGTTTTCGAAAATTTATAACAAAGATAAAACATTTTTAGTCGAATCGGGTATGCATTTTAGCTATTTTAGGACTTTTCTTTGAAAGGGCTTTTCATTGGAGGTCTAGCGATGAATATTACTTTTCCAACTTTGATGAAATCTCCCGTCAAATTGGAAAAGAAAATTATTTTCGAATTCCAGTAATGAAATCCTGCAGCTGTCGCCCCGAAATGGCCCTATGATGCAATTATATGTAAGGTTTTATTTGGGTCTATATAACGGCTCTCGGCTTCGCGTGCCTCTTTCGAAGCTCCTTTCGAGTTTTGAAGAAAAATCCAGTGCTGCTCGATCAACGCGACGAAGAGGCGGATATAAGAGAGCACACTAGCTTTCATCTTGAAAGTGGTTAGGAAGCCTGGGAATGACATTTCTTTGAATCCGCATTCCCGGCACGAGTTGAAATCGACGAAGCCAACTCCCCCAGATTATTTACCTATTTGCGAATCAACCGTGACACACGTGCATTCGGCAAATAAAGCGCGCGCGTACACATCACAGCGCAATGAAAGACAAGTAGGAGGAACAGAGCAGAGCGGCGATTTCGTGGGCATGCGCGCGTCCGTACATACTCGATATAACGGCCGCCATCATCTCCCCGGCGCACGCTGGAGAAGGGCGCGTGTACACACGTACACTCGGCGTCCGCGGCGCCTCCCACGGCTTCCCACCCCCAGCCGCTGATTTTTTTTCTCCCCGGCCGGCGCGGAGATGGGACTCGGGAGCCGACGGAAATTGCACCCCATCGATTCGCGGATGGGCGCGACTCCGTGCCAGGCGCTTTCGGGGGGGGGGGCGCGACGCCCCGGTATAACTCCTCTCCCCGGCGGCACTTATGGTCCTCCGGCCGCAAGGCCTCGCGTGTCCTATCCTCCCGATCGTTAGCCCCTTTCTTTTTTCCGCTCGCCGAGAGGAGCGACGACGGCAGAGTCGGGAGGCTGACTCGGGCAGGAGGTGCAATTGCCCCGCGCGATTAATCTTTGACGATGATTACGGAGCGGAGGATAGGACCGCGGGCCGCAAAACCGAGCGCGAGGACCCGGTGACGTTGGCGATTAACCGAGAATGGATAATGTCGGATAATTGACGGGCGCGCGTCATCGAGTGCCGGGCGCATTAGATATGCCGGGGGGGTCCGCCGCCGGCCGCTAACCGTTTGCCGGAGTGTTAATAAGCCGCCGCGGCGCGGGTGTGTAAACACAGGGCTAATCGGCCTGGCAATTATAAGTTGGACCGGATAAGATAGCGCGATAGCCGGGGACAGGGCCCCGATTACTTTCATCCTCGTTATAAAGAGGATCATAAAATCGGACGCGCGAGAAAATACGGAGGGGATTCAATTAAACGAATTAAAAGTCACGGATCCGGGGGCCGGCTTGAGATTCGAGTTATTTTACGTTATTAATCCCGGGCCCGGTGCGGCTCAATGGTTATATTATTCGCGGGCTCGCAAAGTTCCTATTGGGGCCGAGTCGGCCGGGCCACGTCCGGGGGAAATTCATCGAGACTACGGGCCGCTCAAAGTCGCCGACAATGACGGGGACGTCGGCGTCCTCGTCGGGGGCCGGGAGTCAAAGGCCGCGGAAACAAAGGCGGCCGTCGCCTCGGCTCCGGGCTGCGGCCCGCGCGCGTCAACTCTCCTCTCGTCGAACCTCTTAGTCGGTGCGCGGGCCCCCGCCTCTACACAGACACGCACGGAGTCACGAGCGCCCTGTACCGCGTCCGCGCGTTGCCTCGCGCGCAAACAACGCCTCAGGTGCGCGGCGTCTTCGGCCGCTCACGCCGATGCAGAGGGCAAGAGAAAAAGAATCTGTTTATGTGACGGGCTGCCCGGCATAGCGCAGGTGCGGGCTCGCACGGCTTTCCACTGTTTTCGTTGCAGCGGCTATAGGCCGCGGTCGACTTGGGAAAGCTCGTTAAATCGGCCGGTATGGCCGGGCAATCGATTGCGGGGTGGGGCGGGGGCGCCGACGAAATAATTCATAATATCGGGTGAAAACTTAGAGGGCCGGTAAAACAGAGGCCGGCTAATAAGATTTCGCAATGGGTTGATGGAGGCGCGGGCCGCGCATTAGAGGGGCTTCGACGGCCGGCGGCTCGGGCACCTGCGCCCGCCGGTCTCTGTGTGCGCCGGGGCGCCACGGGTACACGCCCACGTGGCACTCGCACCGAGGCGTCTTGACGGCCGACGTCTCCCGGAACCATTAAAACTTTACAATCTCAATCTTGCGGGGCCCGCGCCGCCCGCGCCGCCTGCGCGTCACTCCGTTAAATTAACGAAAGCTCCTTTCAGCGACCGTCGCCTCTTGTTTTCGCCCCCGCCGCCCCGCCACGCGCCACTGCATCTATATTAACTTATAGGAGGGGCCGGGAGGGGCGGTAAGCGAGCCGCGGCTGTATCCAGCAATCGCCCCCAGCACGACCTCCTCTTCTCCGTTTCTTTCGCAGACTCCATTTCTTTTCATTCCGATCCTTTGTCCTGTTTATGTAAAAGTTGTCCACGAATGACATCCAAGTTTCGCTATTGTCGTGGGGAATTTCTCCGCTTGTCCCTCGTGCGACTGGAAAAAAACTTGTCCTACTCTCGAGGGACTTTCGAGTAACACGTTTGTGCAGATCGTTGATACATGTACAAAGTTTAAGGTACTTCAGTTCAAAAAACGTGTTTCTCTTTATTTTAAATCGTTTCATAAATTAATTGATAATTAGCATTATTATAAATAGGATTAATAGTGTATTCGTGAAAGGTGATCAATCTGAATATCATTTACAGTAAGCTTATTATTTCAGTTCATTCACGCTTCAACCTTTTCTATATGATTTACATGTCGTTTTCAGCTAATTCTATTACCACACTCGTACAAAAATATTTGATAACACAAAGGTGACATGCATATCATTCAATATCATGCGCGAACATTCAGTAATTCTCAACCACTGTTTGAAACTGTTTAGGAGCTCCACCAAACGCTACCCAACGAGTAGGTTGAGAAGGACGGAATTTGAATAACCTTGAGATAATTAATAGTAATTAATGCTTTTTTATTAGCTAAAAAACTATTCTTTAAACAATTCATATTGTATAAATTATTTCCTCGATGATTTCATACCCTTGTACAAATTATTTTGCTTTATAAATATTCGAATAAATCTTCAAATATATTTTTTTTATTAAATACTATTTTATATGACTCTTGTGAGTCATTCTTTAATCTTTAAATTTCTTTTTAAATGTATAGGTACTTTAGGAAATACGTATGAAATTTTCTATTATTCCATAAATAGGTAATATCTTGAATAACTATCTCGATCGGACTGGTTAAAGACCAGGTGTCGATAAAAAAAGTCAATAGCTTTATAATCATGCATAGGAAGTATATAAGGCGATGAAGGAATGTAGGTCATACATATGCAGGTCGATTTTACAAGCGCATTTACTTCCAAATGCAATTTATCCGCTTCATTTCTGCATAATTCCGTACGATAACGCTCGAGTTATTTCTCTCGGCATGTATACATCGCGACCTTTCCCCCCTTATTTCGAGCGGCAAGTCACCAAGTCTCGGTGCGGCCATTAAATCTCCCTTTGAGAGATTTACGCGCTCGAAAAGCGATATTTCAAATACCTGGCTAACGAGTCGACGTATCCGGGGGTAATGCTGGTAAGGGATCGTCTGGCAGTCGGTCTGGCGCAAAAATGCCCGATAACGCGCGGATTCCGCGGGCCCGCGGCGCCGAGTTAATCTCGTCTTGTGCAATCAGCGCGTGGTAATTAGCCGGGTGGGAAGCGGCGCGGCGCGGCCAGGGCTCCCGCCATAATTCAAGGATAGCACGGCTAAACAAACGCCCGGGCCTCCGTTTAATTAACAGGGCGCGACTCTTACCGCGGCGGCGGGCAGCCCAAAGTCCGCTCGGCGCGCGTCACCATTCGACTTTGCCGCGCGGAAGCCGTTTCCGTCGGACACACACATTAGCTAATTGGCGCGGAGGAGCACAGGAGGGCGCGCGATCGCATCGCGGTGTATATCAAACCTTTTCGGGGGGCGGGTCACCCCGGAGGACGGATCGATCCCCGGGCGCGGAGTCCGAATTATGGCCCGCTATTGTTTCATTCATCAGGGGCGCGGTTTTTACGGGCGCGGGCGGCGGCCGCAAGCTTTGTCCGCGCTTTCGCGGGGCACTTACTTTTAGCCAGTAGATTACCCCCGTTATTCGGGGCTCGCCGATTCCCCAGGCGGCCAGCCCGGGCGCTTTTTGCCCCCGTCGCTTTGCCCCCAGCTGGACCGTCGCCGGCTGCTCGAGGGGGGGAGAACCGGAAAAAAACAAAAATTGTTTGAAAATTATCCGTCCCGTTAGGCGACACCGGCGGGCCCTTTGCCGGGGCGCAGCCGAGGAAATGGGAGCTTGTAAAAGGAGCTCAATTTTAAAAGGTATTATAATGGGCCGGGCCGTGGGGCGCAGCGCTTCGCGCGCCAAACTAAAGCCCTGATCCGAAAATAAAAGGAATAATCCGAGTTTATACGCAGCAGTCGTCGTTATGTACTCTTAAAGCGGGATTTCCCAAACGTAGTTTGCGACGCCCCGGCCCGGGATTTCATTTTACGCGATACGCATTCCCCGCCGACTCTTTGTTTTTTTTTTTCATTTTCTTCTTTTTCTTCCCGCCCCCACCCCCGCGAGAGATGCGCGCGCGCGCGGCATTAAAATTCTACAACTGCGCGGGGCGGCGCCGGGAGCAGAAGAGCGCGGGCCGCCGACCAATTCCTTTCCATAAATCACTCGACTCCCTCCCAAAGTGTTTCGTCCACAAGGTGTTATTGCGCCCCGTATATCACCCGGCCCGCGGCCGCCGCCCAATGATTGATTAAGTTTCCATAATAAAAAATAAAGTTTGCGGCCGCGGCCGAGTTGTCCTTTTCGCGAGGCCCCGGCGATTAGGTTCGCGCGCGGCCCGTTGCCCCGCCGGCTACACACACACACATGTGTGTGTGTGTATCGATCCACGGGAGAAGCGGCGCCGCGGTCCTGTATCGGCTTTTTCCCGTATTGCCTCGGACTTTCCCGAGGCCCCAGCCGACACTGGGGATCGGAAGTCGCCCGCCTCGGCCAACTGCCTATATATCCTGCAAATTGGTTATACTCCCAGTTAATTGCAGCGAGTTTTTCCCCGGGCTTTCCATTAGCCCCCGGTGCCCCGGGATTTTGAGCGCGCGGGCCAAAGGGTTCGAGCGTATATCTGCCTGCTTTATTTTCCCTCGCGGTTCTTTTTACCTTTCACGTCCGCGACAGCACGAGGGTGATAAATTCACGAGGCAGCGCCGGGGCCTTCGAAGCGAATTATTATATGCTCCCGTTACAGGCCGACTGCGCCTTGGGTCGGCTTGCCGAACATTCAATGCCGCGGCCTCGGCTCTCCGGCAAGTTTCGGCACTTTGAACGCTTCATCCCCTTAAGCAAGATGGATACCTCCGGCGACGGGGCTGGCGCGGGCGGGATTCCTTTTTTTTCCCCCTCCCCCCTCCAAGATAAACGCCCGGCGGCCGGGGATGATTCCGGGACACGGGGCAGGAGGGGATGCCCGCATGGATCCAAGTTTGCCGGCCGGCCTTGGGGGGGTCCGAGTGAAATTCGGCGGCGCAAACTTTCTTTCGCCCATAAATACGGCGATCGGCGGGCGGTGGCTAATGAAGCGCCCGTGGCCCGTCCCCGCGGAGGCGCGCCCCTGAAAAATGCAGGCCGGCAAGTTTAATTGGCCGGCGGCCCTCGGGGCCGGCCCCGGGGCAACTTCCGAATTAACAGGCTGCGGGTGCTGCGGACGGGCCGCCCGCGATAATGGCCCCGGCTCCTCGCCCGGTGTAAGCAATTGCGCGCGATCCCGGATAATTGTCGGGCGACCTTTGACACGCCCTCCGGGGCGCCCTGTCGCGCCTTTGTTTCCACGGGAGGTGGGGTGGGAAGGGCCGATTGGGGGTATTCGTGCGGTGCCGGGGCCCTCCTCTTCGGATTTGTCTTGCGGCGCCGGCGCTCCATCTCGATTCGGGACGGCGCCTCCGCCTCTGCTTGTCTTAAATATTAACTCGCCTTACCCTTCCTTCATTTCTTGGAATTCGAGCCAATCTTCCTTTCTCGCCCATGCATTTAGACTGGCTTAGATCGATCTATCGTCTTATTTATTTACGTCTAAATAGCAAATTGCGCCAAATACATGGCATTCTGGCCCTCTCTAAGCAGCAAAATCTTGTTGGTATTGTCAGTTAACTTTCTTCCAATACAACTGCCTGTCGATGCACGACTGTCCCGTCGATTCTCTCCAACATTCATTCATCTCCTCTTTATTCCTTTTTCAAATCTCGTTTCTCACCATTCACGGTTCTTGATTAAATCATTTTAAGATATAACAGTTACGAATACAATCTTGCCACAGACATTCTAATTCTATATGACTGCGTAAATATTGTTCAATAATGGAATGTATATCACAAATCAGTCTTTCAAGTGACTTTTATTGCACAATATAATCTATAGGGATACAAAAATAAATATTGTTCGATGAAAGTTAATGTATCACTGGGTAAGATAAGGATACATTCCACAACTCATCTATTTAATTAAAACCATTTGTAACGCATGTATTCGTTTAAATAAAATGATAAAAGATCATTCTAATTCTTGTACTTTTGTTTTTTAAATCTTTTTTAGACTCTGAAAAGCTACCTATTGTTTTATGATCCTTTTAACCCTAAGTCAAAAGGAGTTAAGCCTAAGTCTAAGTCTTGTTACCTAAGTAAGTAACAAGTCTTTTCAATGATAATTTCTTTAATATTACTAATGCCGCAGCGATTTTATGGAACATTAAAGGGCTCTTGCTTAAAATGCGAAATACATTGTTAATTGTTTTCAAAGTATTTGCAATTTTTATGAATTAAAAATAAGGAACTAAAACAAATGTAAAACAATAAGTATATAAAACTGTATGGAATTAAATTTTTCGTTTCTAAGAAACTTTGTAGAATACTGAACAAACCAATTACGAAGACGTGTTACGAAATTTAAATTATGTATTTTCTAATGGAATCGCTGGAATTGAATAGAGAGAGAGGAGGCAAGCTATCGACTGATCTTCGATACTTGATGTAACAGTATGCTGAGTTAAGTGATGAATAAGTTATAATTAGTTAAAGTAGAATTATACAGATCAATAATTTAGGATTTGAGGATTTGGTCAGAGCTAAAACGGTTTTAGTTCGTAATTAGTAGCGCCCGGATTTCGACCAATGCAGATGCATCGTAAGAATATTTAGCAGCTGGTGGGCCAAGTATAACCTCGGAGACAAGAGAATTCGCTCGCTCCGGAAACTTGCAGAATGATTGAAGCAGCGAAGGTGGGGAAGGATCAGAGGGAGCTCGCGAGAGCACTGGACAGGCCAACTAAGTCTAAAGTTCCCCCGGAGGCAGCTCGGCGGTGGACTTAAAAGAAGAATGCCGGCTGCGAGCCCGGCTCTCACTTTGTTGCCCCCCTCGAAATTTTTACGCCCCTGAGCGGCTCACCCCCGGCGCGCGCACGCAAATTCAGCTGGGCAACAAACTAATGAACTAACTGCGCGGATAATATAATAAATTCTCTCCGGTGCGGGATCCCGGCTTCTTTTTCCCCCCCTCCCCCGGTAAAGTTGATCAGAGTCCGGGGGAAGTTTTTGAGCATAATAGTTCCATTGTGGGGGTGGGGGTGGGGGTGGGGGATCTATAGGCTGCACCGCGCGCACGATTTCGAATCGCGTCGCGGGCTATAGGTTTGGCATAGCAGTAAACTTTCAAACAGCTCTGTATCTTCCCCGATAGTTGAGATACATCCAAGAGAGGTAAACTAAGTTTATAATAAAAGGGGATCGCGCGGGCGGCCGCCCCCCCCCCCGGCGAGCGGCAAATAAAACGGACGTTAAAATAAACGCAATTTATGCCGGCTCCTCATTCCCCCCTCCGCCGGGGCGCCCCACTCCCTTGCCAATGCGATTGCGAGTCGGCTCCGCGGATAAGAGCCTGGAATCCCTTGCGCCCGGCAGAATCGATCCCACCCCGGAATCCGCGGAAAGGTATCGCTGCAGCTTCCTTCCCAAGCTCGCTCTCCGTGATTTCTCTCTTAAGAGAGAAGGCGGACCCGGGAGGCTGCGAGGACCCTCCTTCTGGAGCGATCTCGCGACCCAATCAGAACGATCGGGGACGCGTATCGGGGCGGAGGGTCGCGACTGATCGCGGGGTGAACCGGGCGACCGCCGGATCAAGCGGTGGATCGTTAGGGCGCTTTGCGCCCGGCTGGAAGGAAAGAACGGGAAGGCGTGTACGCCTAATCGGGCACGCGGGCGCCGCCTCGTTATCGGCTCGCTTCGCGACCTCATTATGCCCACGGCTACAGGAGTAGGTTAGGCTCGGCGAGGAGGCGAAGCCCGATCGCGGGGCTGCCGACCTCCTTTCCGGCCGAATCCACGATCATTGACTGATCGTCGAGTAGATCGATCAATTGCATCGCGGCGTACAAGGAGGTAGATCTTCGCGGCGCCCCTCAGCCGTACCCTCGGCGAGCCGCGGAATTCCCGGGCGCGGCGGGCATCCTTTTCCCCAATGTTCGCCCCGGCAGAGCGCGGCAGAGGCCACGGGCCGCATTTCCGGGGGTGCCAACCCCGCGGAAAATGACCAGGGCAGTCGGGCCAACGATCGGCCTGACAAAGCGCGCGCGCATTAACGTTGTCCGCGGTAAAAGTATACACACTTTTTCGCCCGGCGGTCCGCCTGTGGGGCCTTTCCGCATCGCCGGCGGCCCGCGCGATTGCGAGTCAAAGCCGGCCGGTGCATAATGTAAGCCGGGGCACGTAAAGCCGTGTTTTTCGAGAGGCGGCCGCGTTTTTTTTTTTTTCCGAAATGAGCGCCCGCTCGTGCATAAAGCCCCATATAAAAAATCAGTTTGGGCCGGCGCGAGGGCGCATTATTCGCCCGCGGCTCGGCGCAGCGGAGCGGCGCGCGTAAAACGCCCCGCGCGGCGCTCGGCCGTTACGCGCCCACCAGGAGTAAAACATCCGGAAATCCGCGGCCCGAGACCCGCGCGCCCCGCCACCTGCACCCAACACGTAAAACCCCTCGCCGGGTCCTCGATAACGCGCCTCCCGCCCGCCAGCGGACTCCCACGCTTGCGAGCGTTATGCAAAGTAGTAAGACACCTGCGTGCTCCTGGTGCATAGTTGATCCGAATCTACGATTGATATGTATGTGCTCATATGCGAGGACGCCCATCAGTGTATACTCAACAGTTCCCCTATTATGTATAGAAAACTTGATGTAGAAGATTGTAACTTTTTTACAAACTTTATACAAATCGTAGAGTAATGATTCTACGTAGATTGCATACAATTGTATATAATTTGTATAAAAACTGTGTGATGCACTGATATACAATCAAAAAATTGCCGGTTATAAATTGTATATAAAAGTGTAATCAAACTTTTTTATAAGAAATGTTTTTGAATAATTTAAAATGTTGCGTTTATTTTTGGACACGTACGATGTTCTTCATGCAGTTTTTACACGGTTTCAATAAAATTTTTTATAACATTTGTATAAAACTGTTTTATTCGGGTCAGCTCTGAATAATAGCTTGTTTCGACGCAATCATTACCTAGGATTCTCGCATTTTTATGATTGCCTGCATCCATCCCCATTAATCTCTGATAATTCTTGGGTTTAAGTCACTCACAGTGCAGCTCTACGATTCGCGGGAGTTTTAAATGACAACTCTCAAGCTCGGGGAAATCAACATTCCGTTTGATTGTGAGGAATCGATTGGCCTAACCGGAGAAGGAGAGAACGCGGATGAGTACAGCCCGGGATCGGGAGCCGGGGGACTACTATCGACGGGCGGCAAGGGGATCTCTTTTAATTCCACTGGGAAGCAGCGTCGCTCGATGCCGTATACTCTCCGAAATACGCGCCCGTGTATCGGCTATTAGCAAGTTGACTTCGGCCCCGAGTTATTTAGAGAGCGCCGCCGAAACTGCGCGGGCGTCGGCGCTGCGAATTAGCCGCGACCCGGAATAACGGCATCTCCCGAATCTGCGCGACCCCCGAAGCCGAGGTCGGCGCGTAAATTTTACGTCCGGGCGCTATATATATACGCGATCGAGGGGGACTTAACAATGAGCGCCGTCGGCTCCTCGCGATAACCCCAGCGATCCGTTCTTCCTTCCTCCGTGCACTCCTCCTTTATCTACTGTCGGGAGGCTCGATCTTGTTCGCGTGTAATTTCGAGGGACTTGCAGCGCGGGGAGAAGTAGAAAAAAAAAAATAATCATATCGTTCACTTCGAAGCGTGTACTTCCCCATTCCAAGAAACACGCGGCGAATGCCCCGGACGTTCGCGGCCCTTTGAAATTCCGCCCGGGCTATATTCACTCTAATCCCGAAAGGCTATTCTCCAATTCAGCCCGTCTAATTAGATTATACTCGAGTCTGCTGGTAACAATTTGTAATTCCCGCCCTTATCTCGGCTCATCCACGGGAGCTGGATTTAAAAGAGGTCAGAGGGCGTATATATCGTTGGAAAAACAAGGCCGACTAAAAGCACAGGTTTCGCGTACATCCGGGGGCAGCGCGTGCGGCTCCATCGCGCATAGGGTAATAATACTTTTTATCGACTGGGTGTATACAGAGTCCATGAAAGGCGGGCCGGAAGCCGCGGCCCCGTGTTGGACTCCTATAAATGACAGGGGGATTACGGAAATCGTCCTGCGTCTCGGCCGAGGCTTAACTAGTCCCGCTCGGCGCTCAGCGTGCATTATAGATGTAAATCTGGAGAAAAAAGGGGAGCGGTATCGCGGGGTATATAAACAGGACGTCGGAGCTAATGGAATAGGGCGGCAGAGACGCGAGTGAGCGGCCGCTCAGCAATTCCATAAATTCCCCGGCCGACTAATGCCCGCGGGCAAGAGTTAAGACCAGATCGCATTTGCGCGACGGGGACGAACCCATAGCGCAACAAACTGGGCTTCTTCTGTTATTCGCAACAAATCAACTTTCATGATTCACGAGCGCCCCTTTTTCCGAGGGCCGCTGATGCGCCGCCCGGAGGTGCTGGCTATATTACACGAGCCGCAGATCAGCGGGGTTAGCCCACCGTCGGCTCCGCCCGAACGCCCGAGTAACTCGCTGAGCCGGGGGTTAATTTTGTTTGTTTTTTGTGTATTTTTTTTTTTCGTGGCTCGCCGAGGGTGAATCCGCGCGCCCCGGACAAAATCTATTTTAAGCGCAGGGTTAAAAGAACGGAGTGGCCCTCTCGGCGCCAGATTTCCTTTGCGATGTATAGCCCGCCGCGGCGAAACGGGCCGCGGGAGCCGCGCGGATTGAAATAGAAACGTCAATCGGCGCTAGCGCGCGCTCTCCCCCCTCGGCAAGAAATAAACGTCAATCGCAGAGCCGGTGGGGGAAGCGCAGGAATTACTTTCTGCGATTGCGAGGGTAATGCTTTCAAATTAACCGGGAGTACTGGCCGATGATAATGTGTACCGACCCCCCGACGATTATAAAGGCCTTTTCATCCGTCGGCCGAGTAACGCTTCGTGCAATATTTCATGGAGGAAACCTCATAGCGTCGGGGCATTCGTTATCCGCGCCCGAGCACCGATCGAACGTAACACTGCCGCGCGGCCATTCGAAAAATTTTCTACCCATCCAGCTGTTACGAAGCTAGCCGTTACGATGGAATACACTTTAATGCCCGATGCTGGTTCGAGTATAAATATGTCCGGTTATACTAATACAAGAGGCCACAGTTATTTCTGGACCGTTGAAACATCATTTAAACAGTCGGCGCTAGCTCTCATAAATCCCTGAGACAACGCAGTACTAATTATCGGAACGTACCAATCTCCGAGCGATTAGCCAATGATAAAAATAAAATGTATTAACGGCAAAATCAATTATGGTTTATGCATCGATAATGTGGCAAAAAATTTAAAGTTAATTCGGGAGATTAAATGACTAATTGGCAGTTTTCTGCTCGGTAAAATTTTGTAGCCCAGATTATGTATATAAAGTTAAACATATAAAGGATTTATTAACGCAGTGAAAAGAGTAGCCTCGACGTATTGCGATCACGCGTTGGCCGATCCGGTTTAAAACAAACGACAAGATTACTAGCGCCGTTTTTATTAAATCTCTTGATCGACAATAAATCCAGCCCTAATAAACTGGCTTTACGTCAACATTCACTTGCGCGAAAAAAAATATTTCAAGATCCGCGCGTTAAACGCCCAGTCCAATACCTTTTAGGCGTAAATTAGGGGATAGGATTGGCGGCGGAAGCTCGGGCGAGGGTCGGGGCCGACGGGCGCGCGCGCACTCCAGCCTCGGAGGAAAATTCGAGGAGGCAAGCCGCAATTTGCTCGGCCCCCGGGGCTTATCACACTTGATTTTCCATGATCGAAATAACTCCGGCTCTCGCGCAGTATCGGCCCCTCCACGGTATTCCATAAAAATGCCTCGTCCCGCTCGCAGCTGGACGTATTACACAATGGGCGTATTTACAGGCCGCAATAATAACCATCCAGTGGTAATCTTCTCGATCCCCGATGCGGGGCCATTGTATATACTACGGGCCGGAGGACGGGGGTAGGGGCAGGAGCTGCTTCGTGGTGCGGGGTGGGAGGAACATAAATAAAAGCGGAGTGGCGGGTCATAACGCCGGCAAATGGAAGCATTAAGTCGGCTCCCGCGGGCGCGCACACGCACAAGCGTTTATACACGGCATACGTGACGCGCCGATACGCGAAATGGAGGCTCGGGGAGGATGCGCGGGGAGGAGCCGCCGCCCGCTGCCCGCGCCCCTTCCTCTTTCTGCTCTGCCGGCGCCGGCCCGTAATGGAACACTGGCGGATCGCGCTCTCGCCCAAACGCACGCGCGCCAAAACGAAAGAATAATAATCCCGCCTGGGCCGCAGGGATGCTGCAAGACGCGGCGCCGTCAAAGAGATTCGCGCGCAGGGGCAACGGGGACACAGCCTCCTCCCCGGGCGCTCGCTTGTACCTCGGAGCCCGACAATGGACGTGCCGAGGGCCGACCCTGTGACGACGTCCCTTGCCGCGCGCATCCAGTGTGCAGCGGTGCGTCCGCCGGAGGTCCGCTGCGAGTGGCGCGTCTAGTATCGATTTGAGCCCAGCCGTTTTCTAGGTCTTTGGATTTGAGGAAGGAGGGCAAAAGCCTCGATTTCCTACAGCCCCGACTTCTCCTCCCGCCCGACCCCCACCTCGTCGCTCAGCTTGCCTCTCTTAGTCTCTCTCGTACCGTTCCGTTTAAAAACTTTCCAGATACTTCTTGGTCCCTGGAAAGTCCTTCTTTACAGTTGATTTTCTTTCGCTTTCAAGTTATAATTACGTATTCGACCTCTCGATTCTTTTTCACGGCTCGACGAAAATGTGTTTCGTTGTTGTAAAAAGTGTCGCCGGGAAAAAGTTGCCACCCAACCAATAAGCTTCATTCTATCCTGATTAAACTTTTGAAACTTAGTTATCATTACTGGATATGCGCGCGGATCGATTTTAACTGCGGGGCATTGTTCTGTATGAAACTGGCCAATTTTTTCAGCGAGGCTACGCGAAATCATCCACGCTACAAATCTATAATCGTTATAATTATTCAAACATAGTCGTGAGTTCCTCTAATTCCACAATTTCACTGTATTCAGTAGCGTGTTTTATGTAAAAGAACAAAATAGTATAAATAATATTTAAAGTCGTTCAAGTTTTGTTTTGCATCTAGCATTGCAAATGATTTTATTATCATTCAAATGAATATGATATAATATTCCAATTTGATTACATAGCAACGGTGCAAATATGAGTATTTCAGTTCCTCTTCTCCCAAATGTACATAGTATGCGTAATATGACGTGCGTATACCGAGATTGCTCGCGTTAACACACCAGGTCGCTTGGAGAGTTTCACCACTGGGAGCTTGATTGCACACTGAACTCGTTCTCTTTTGCTCCAGGATCTTCGAATAGAATATACCTATTTACCGTCAGTCTAGAAATGGGTGACAAGAGAACATCCTAAACACTTCGTAGTGGTGAGAACTAATCAAAATACAGCAAGTGTCGAAGTAAGGCTATGCCTTGACAACGACGTTGTGTCGTGACCCTGGGGAGAATAAAGCCATTGCATAAATCAGCAATGAAATTTTTGTATTTTTATTCTTGCTAATTCCGAGTGGGAAATTAATTCTATAATAAGAAGCATTTCGAATTGAAAAATAAAAAGTTTATTCAAGTTCAGATATAAAAAAAGTGTCATATCAAAATATAATTTAAACCATGTGTGTGAAAACTTTAAGGGGGGTTTACACTTATCCTTTATATTATTATTTTATAGTTAATCAGTTAGATTTTATCTTAGACCAAGGACTGAGAGGTTAACCTATCAAAATATATCCCTCTGTCTCTTTCATTCGCCGCACCTTTCACTAGCGACTGCTAACGTATCAAGACTTCAAATATTAGTTAGTAGATATTTTAACTTTATTTTAAATTAACTAATAAATATGCCAAAAGAGTATAAAATAATACGTATCTGCGTAATAATCGCGGCTTTTAACACAACCTTAACCCACTTGCAGAACACTGAGTCCATGCACTGGCGCATGTGGACCAGACGACACTGTTTGCTGGCGTACGCCGGTACGCTGTGGTACATATGAAACTGTTTGAAACTGAATCAACTATAGGCAGATATAAAACGATTATATATATTAAGTATAATACGATACGGAAGTTGACAGACTGTATTATCTGTGGTTGATCCGTGTTACATAGTCAACAGACCGTCTAGCGCTGTTAATATAAGGTTTCTAATTTTTAAAGTATAACAAAAGATTAAAATTGAAAATTTTGTAATTTAATGAATAATAAATATTGTAAATGATTATGAAATAACTTATATCTTATGTAATATTTTTTCTTTTAACTTGTTTCAATCCTTTCTGAAATGGTTTTTTGATGAAATTTCACGCATGTATCTACTATAATAAGTAGAATTCAAAAATTAAATAACAAAAAAGATTTGTTGAAAAATTTCAAGTGTAAACTTCCCTTTATTTTCATGAGAATTTACGATAAATATATTATGAATACTACACTAATTTATTTTTTCCCGAAAAGATTAAATATATACAATAGATTTCATTATATATTTAGTTCGTAAATTTAAACGTTTATGGATAATATGAAGCATGGTATATATATTAATTATAGTTATAGACCACGTTACTACCTATAAGTTAATTTAATATGTATCAAACATGTTTTCAAACATGTTTAAAATTTATATGCTGGCGTGTATCTATTTCTCATTAAATTATTATATATTCCCAAAGAAACTATTTTTTTCTCAGTAATGGATTTTAATGAAACTTAAATAAGTATTTCATGGCTCTTAAAAATGTTTCTATAAGAAATAAGATTACATATTTAATTTTTTGAACTTATGGAAATAGTAACAGTTTCTGGTCACTTTCAACTAATCAGTAGATTTCCAATCTAAGTTAGTCAGTTACTACTTGCCTAGTCTTGAAAACATTGATTAGTTTCAAAAGTTTGAGCAAATCATAGAATATTTCATCAGTTCGTTAACGCATGTAACAAATAAAATTCTAATATTATTAAAAAGTCACGTGTGATTAGGTATTGTGTTTGGACCATTTAGTTCTCGTTCATTCGGATTGTAGTCATTTATGCATTTGCTCAATTTGCACCAGCTTTAAATACTACACTGAAAACGATAATTCATAGTCGATTGCACAATTTATTCTATTGAGAGTTATGTATGTACACGGACATTTATGAAGCTTTTGGGATGCACATATCCCCGCAGGAATGTCATGATTATCTTTCCTGAAACAATTAACATGTTTAACGCTAATTGTGAGCAATTGCAAAATGAATAAATTATTTTATAGTTCGGTAGATAACCGCTCAGAAGATCTTTGAACAATAACTACAATAACAAAATTGAAATCATTTCACTAAATATATTTGTTGTTTGGCATAGATTGCCAAAAAATATTTATTTAAAATTAAGTTTAACTATTTCTATTTAATAAGATTAGAATCATAATGAAATATGCTCCTTAGAATTTTTATAGGTTATTCTATTCTGAATCAAAAATTACAGTAGTTTGGTAGGGTTACATGTTTTTATCAATTTAAACATTATTCTTCTAACGATTCTGAAAAATCGTGAATTGTTTCTGGATTACATAATTATGTAGTAGCTAACAATGTATTTCGCATTATAACTTAAGAATAAATGGGATGGCATCGTATGGGCATCAATCATCGAAATGCACGATGTTACTAATAATTTTGATAATAAGGTACAGTATCATGTCATGTGATTAAAAGATAAGAGAGTACAAAATAGTCACTGGAAAAAAGCGATACTGAAAGTACTGTGAAAAATGCTTTTTTATATTTTGTATTCCTATGGCAATTTTTTTAAAATCATAGTCCTCAACTCTATATTTTTAAATAGCATATCATACCAATGCCACTATATGATGCACGTACACAAATAATTAATAATAAAAAGCTTCTGTAATACTAAGCGCAATGCTTGATCGGTAGCTCGTCCCGCCTTCATGTGCCATTTTGATTTCCGGACCCCTAACTGCCCAAAATTAACTTTCTGTCGCATTTGTTTATATTTTAGAGATATTTCTACCACTATACTTCGTAAATAAATTCTATCTTATTCTAGGCTAAGAAAAAGAAGCGTTGCGATTACAGCAGCCAAACGAGTGAGTTGTTGCGTACTGTTTTCACTACGGCATACTTCAATAAAATCCACATTAGGTGAGGCTCTCGTGTGGGATGTAGAGGTCGTGAGCAATATTGTGCCTAACTGTCAACTCGCTGGTGAGCTACAGTCAGGTTTACTCGACAATCATAACATTCTCTTATTCAGCATAGCACATGCATGCTTATGCACAATTAGTTAACATCTGTTTTAGCCGATATTTTACAATTAAGGAACAATTGCACGGCCAGTCGACACAAGGTGATGAAATAACAGGCTCTGCTGATCAATTTTCTAGCGAGAATGAAAGGCTAAAGTTGAGAGTCCTTATCAGTCGGCTTAGTTCGAGTCAAACGAGTACAAAAGTACGTACTACGCGATGCGGGTGGAAAGAGGAGGCGTAACAATGATGCTCCCGGAGTTAGTCTAACAAAATAAAAAAAAAAAGAATAACAAGACAGAAAAAAAAAATACAAAGAGTAAACGAGACAGGGGAAAAAAAGAGTAGGGCGTAAAAGGTAGGCCGAGGGCAGCTCGTCCGCGGCGCGCAGGTGCTCATTGAGCGCAGGCTCTGGTATCGGAATTGAAGACAGGGCGAGGGCGGGAACGGGGCCGGGCCCAGTCAAAGAAACAAGGGAGGGCGTGGGCGGCGCGCGGCGACCGCGGACCCGGAGACGCTTTAATCATCATCGGAGGCTGCGGCGGCTTGGACGCGCGCGCTCCCGAGCAGTATCGCGTTCGCAAATCACCTAAATTGGAGAGCGGTTGAGGGGGCGCCTCGGTCGGGTTACGCGGCCGGCGGCGGGGCCGCGGCCCCGTTCAAAGGCGCGCGAGCAAATGATCCGGAGGGCGCGGGAGACGGATCGAGCGGCACGCGCGCCCGGGCGTTTCCATTTTCCCCGACTGCGCAAGTAAGGGGTGGGGGGGGGGAGTGGCGCCGCGCGAAAGCCGAGACGGCCGCGAAGAGGCGGCGGTGGGCGCGAAACAAAAAAAAAAAAAAATAAAAGCCAACAGCACGCGCGAGTCTAATTTTCCGGCATAGCCTCGAAGGCCCGTGTAATTAATCCAGGCGCGGCGTATCAAGCGGGGGTGGCGCCCTGCCGGCGGTTAATTAAATTCCGATCCGCGGCGGCTAATGGGCGGCGCGCGCGTATAAAATCTGAGCGGGCGGGCCGCGGCCGGGGCTCCCCCGAGATCGCGCCGATAATGAATACTTAATGGGGGTCGCGGGCCGCTCGCGCGCCCGGGGGATTAAGCGGCGTGGGCGGGGCCCTAATGGCCCGAGGCCGCGGCTACGCGCCTTTCCGCCTAATCGTGTAATAATAAACACCCCGGGCCGCCCCGGAAATTGCCCCGGCTCCCCGATGCCCGCTCGCGGGATAATTATGTAGGCGCGGCCGCGAGTAAACTCCTCCGCCGCGGCGGGCGGTATTAATCAGGGGCCCGGGGGCCGATAGGGATCGCGCACGCCACACCTGCTACCGCGGCTCCAGCCCCGGATAAGCATCTCGGTCCGCGGCACCGGCCCCGGATGCGCCCGTGTGGGCGCGCGCGCGTGTGTGTGCGGGCGGGTAGCATCGCGGCCGGCGGCCAAGGACCGGCACGCTTTTGTTTTATCTCCCCCCGGGCGCTGGGTTATCGGCCGCTCCCCAGCTTCAAACGCGTCAGCTCTGTTTGACTCGGCTGCTTTTATTGCTGTTTTTATCGGCCGGGGGCCGCCCGGGCCCGCTTTAATGGCCCCCTCGGCTTTTAAGAGCGTATGCGTCGGGGGAGTTTGCGGAGCCGTCGCCGGGGCGAAATTCAAATCGACCGACTCCGGCGTCTCGCCCCGGCGTAAATCGCGGCCCGCTTCGATCGCCCCGCCCCCCGATGCCGCGACGCTGTCGCGCGTAATGATAGCCCCGCTGAAACTTTAATAAATAGGATCGGCCGTCGGGCGAGAACAAGTTGCCGCGGCCGAGAGTACTCGAGTGCGCGCGCGGGGGGGGGAGGGCAAAAAGATCCGATTGCCGCACCTGGCTGTTTCGCAAGTAATGTATTCTCGGAAAAGTGGGGCCGTCGAGCGTCGTCCGGCGCCGTTCCCGGGGCAGCACGCGACGCCCGCAGGGCCGCAGCGATCCCGACCCTTTTTTCCGCCCCGGGAGATTCTGCGAGAAACTCGGCCAGTGCCCCCTCCCACTTTCGCTCCTCGGGAAATTACGGCTACGACTTGGGGGGAGCTTTCGGACCCTGGGAAAAAAGTACTAAACTTTAACGAAAACACTGTTCCGCCTACGTGTACCTACACACACACACATATATATGTACAAATACACGGGGGTGTGCAAGGGCGATATTTTTCGAACCTAAATATCGGGCAGCCGGGCTTCCGGCCCAAGTCGCCCCGGCCTTCGTTACACTATATATTTATTCATTATTCCGAGTTCTATTTGTATTTTTCACTCGGCAATCTCTAGTGCAAACTTTTAAACTTTACTCGGAACTTTAGATTCGCCGAGGGCTTGTTCCTTTCGCCGCCTTGATCCAATTTTTTCCCCCGCAAACTTGTGTATCCGCGCGCCAGCATTGGATTTATTACAAGAAGGAAGCTCTATCGTAAAAGCAGCGCCAGACGCCGCGACGGTTTTACCTCGCGCCCCCCAGTTATTTACCGCTATCAACAATTACCGGAGTAACCGGTCGACTCGTCCACGTGCCCAAAAAACCAGCTACACCACTGCAGCGTCCTAATTAAGCGTCATTCGACGGCGAGGGCTATTTAGCGCTCGGCGGGGCGGGGACAAAAAAAAAAGCCTCCGCAGTGGCCCACATCTCGCGCCCCGGCGCGCGGTTTTATATTTCGGGCCGCGAAGGACCTTGAGAAGTACGGCGGTCGAGCGAATGGTTATTTGCACAGGGTCTCATTAGTCCGACCGGGCGAGATGTATAATCCGCATACATCGCGAGTTCCGCGGCGGGGGAAGAGCCGGTGAGCCGTAATTCGCGCGGCGCTCGCGGGGGACAATTTGCCCGGGGAATGTTGACGAGGCGCGAGGCCCGAGAGTTATATCCCGAGAGCACTGGATTATCACTCGCCATCGCTCGCCTATCAGCGGACCCGTGCATTACACGTGGGCATTGCGCGCTGATCGGCGGGTACACGGGGCGTCACCGGATATCAGCGATAATCGGCCCTCGCCGGGTACGGAGGAGCGCGACTTTCGGGGCGGGCGACATCGCGCAAACGGGGCCGCCGATCGAAGCGCCGAGCAACCAGGAGACGACGTGCCGGGGAGGGCGGCAATTACCCCCGGGGATTGATTAATCCGCGCGGGCTGCGATTATCCGCCCCCCGAAGAATTCGTAAATATTAGGGATGTGTACGTAAGTGGGCGGGGGCCGGAGGGCGGAGATTAAGCCGCGCCCTGCCGGGGAGCTCGTTAAGCGAGATTCGCAATTATCGCGGGGGGGGGGGGGCCGGTTGGCCGGGATCCGAGTCCCAGTTTGCTCTCGGGGCTCTCCGCGGGCTCGATTTTTCGACTCCGCGCGGCCCACTGTCCTCGCGGCGCCCTCCGCTTTTTAAGGGCCTTAATCAACTTATGGTTTAATTAAAATGGAAATCCCGGGAGGCGCACCCGCCCGCCGGGTTACCCGCCCCTAATAAGCCCATTTAGTTATTTAGTGGCTCGGACGAGCGCCGAACGCGGCTGATGGGATTTCTTTCGGGGCCGAAACAGTTATCGCGGCTTCTCGGCCCGCGACGTCCGGGGTAACGAGCCCCCGGATTAATGCGTCCCCGTCAGCCGTATCGGCCGAATTAAGGATTTCGCCCACGCGGCGCCGGCTCGATCGCCGGCCTCGCGGGACACGTGTACCACCCCCCCCCCCCTGGCGCACGTGCGCCCTGCCGGCCCGATGGACCCGCCGCTACGCGGCCTCTGGCTGTTTTATTTCTCTTTTTCCATTCGACCTGGTTTTCTTTTACTTATTTTTTTCCATCGCCATCCCGCGGAGGCAAGCGGCCCGAGAGTTCCGTGATGGCGCGCCGGCTCGCCTCGACAATCCGGCATTTTCCCTTGTAATTGTACGCGGGCCGTCGTCGGCGCCTGTCTCCGCGCTAGCCAACATCGGTATTCTCCAAATGGAATGCAGGAAGCCCCGCCCAAGCGCCCGGCCCTCCGAGTACGAGGATTGCGGTCGGTACTCGGAAAGCTTTAAGCGCCGATTGAATATTCATCAAAAGTACGTGGAGCAGTTGGTGGCATTTTTAATGAGGATCGCCTCCGCACGCCGACGTTCAAATTGTAAAAACTCGCACGAAAACCTCGTAAATTCGAAATGGGCCCCATTACTGAATATGTTTTGCCCGTTCAATAAGTTTAAAATGTTTCAATTTCATTACGTGATACGGGGGAAACAAAAATTTACAGCGCGTTTAGCTATCATTTTGGAATTATAATTGAATTTATGCGGTAGTTTTGTTCGCACAAGTGTGTAGTAATAGCAACTTACGCCAACGTATTGCATGCATAAACTCACGTTATCCTCATTATAAGTATGTTATTCTATATTTGGTTAATATGCAACCACATTTAACTTACTCATTATGGAAGATGCCGTCAAGTCAGAATGTTTGTACTCACCTGAAACATAAACCAATGACAATCAGAATACTTGACATTTGAAATGTAAATGTGATATTGAATACGGTATATAATTATCGATCGCGCGTGCACGTGCGCTTATATATTTACGGAAATAAATTAAATTTCGCTCGCGGCAAATGGTGGTTACGTTACAATATTACGCAGAAGCAATGCAGCCCCGGAGGTACAATGAGGTGATTCCGTTCCTTACTCTATGGTAGTTGCGATCGCGAGAACTGGCGCGCAGCGCGACATTATTAGCATCTTGGGCGCGGTCCCAGTTCCGCCCGCGGGAGTGGAGCGAAGAAAATTTTCTAATTGCACTCGGCGCTCGAATTCGTAATTGGCCATAAATAGTTTGGGGCCCCGGGTGCCGGTGGGCGTGCCGTGTAACGACACCCGGCATAATAGAAAATTTGGAATACCGCCGGATTTTAATGCCAGGTGGAAAATCAATTTCCGCGGCGCGCCCGCACCGCCCGGACGCGGCCAACTGTGCGCCGCCGGCTTGTTTTGTTAAATTATCTGCCAGATACAAGGGGGTTCTCGCACTTTCTCTCTTTTCTGGGGCGCGTTGCGCGTGCTCGCTGCAAAACTCGCCGCGTGTGCGCCTGACATTCCGCGCGAGTCCTCCTTTAATCGAATCTATTTCGATTTAATGTATAACCCTGTCGCCGGATAAAGCGTTAAGCATTTTGCTAACGGATTTTAATACTATTGTCATTTGGAGTTGGATGCAAGTTGAGCACTTCATTCGTCCAAAATAGCGCGATTCGAAAAAGATGAGCTTGGTATTCTAGTGAATTAACTGTCTATAAACTCTTCAGAGAATTCAATAATCAATGAATGAATCATGCTGTAAATGAAATAAAGATCATATAAATATAATATGTAAATGTTTATTTTATTGGGAACTGAAATAAATACCTATGCAATATGTATATGTATATTTATTAATTATGTAAATTATATTGTTCCATTTCCGATAGAAAAAAATAGATATAATAGCTATATTTCATTGAATTATAATTCTATTGATGAAATACTAATTGTATTAGCTTTTACCGAACTTAGATTTTATTATCCTAGCTCTAGCATACATAATTAATCTCTTATAGATATTTGGAAGCTCATAAACATTTTGAAGAATGAAATGTATTTACTTATTTATTTTTGAAAATAATATGTATGAATTGTATTTTCATTAGTCTATTTTTCACATTATTTAAAACAAAGAAAAGTGATATATAAAAATGATTGTAGTTGAAAATACTATTTTACCACTACCAGTTGTTATAGTATTCAAAAAAGTTGGCGTTGAAGCGTTATATTTAATAAACTAAGACCAACTTTTTACTGTGTAATATTGTTTCATTCTTTGAAAAATCTATTAGTGTTTAAACAGATAAGCTCGAGTTATATATGTACAAATGTATATTGTATCACAATAACTTTTGGAAACTCTGATTTTTGAAAGCTTGATGTGCCAAAAAGATGAAGAACTCTCCATACTTTCTAAAAATTTGCAGTTTCCACGTGAAAATTTATGAAGTTTTGAAGCACTTTAGTTTTTACGGGGCGAGCTTGCTTTTTACACGTGTTTTTTATATCTTTTTTTTCTTCCCTACGAGTTTAATTAATCTCTCAATTCTGAAAACCTGAGCTAGAAAATGGTAAACCAGACCAAGTATAAAAAAGGCACAAAAATCGTTAAAAAGTTGCGGGTAAAAATATGTTTACCCAAGTTTGCTAATTTTGCTTTGGGGGACGCGTAGTCGGACGCACCGTCAAAGCCCCATCGATCTCTAATGAATTCCTCCCGAGCCACGGGGCGGTTTCTATAAAATCAGACCACGGCACGGAATAATGCGACGGAAGCTTTCGCGACCAGAGGAAACGGCCTTCTCGATTTGGCCGCGCGCAATAATTGAAGAAGCTCCCAGATACGTTGGAAAAGAGAGCCGATGCGGGTCATAAATATGAATTTGCGAATCGAGTGCCGAAGCAGGATTGTAGTGCGCCTCTTCGCAATAGAATGGCTGCGCGAAAAAAAAAAAGCAAGGCAGGCGGGCGCAAAAGAGAAATGGCCACGCGGCCGACGTGGACCGACTCGGGGATCGGGCGCCGCGTACGAGCCGAGCCTCTGCCCGAGCCCAGTAACGAATAATCGATCCCGGCGCCACCCGCGACCCGCACAAAACAAACGCTCGCCGGACGCCGCCGAGAGTCATTAGGATTGACTCTTCCCCCCGGGTGACTCGCGGGAAAAAGCGCCGCGCGCCCATTATCCCCGCCATTACCACCGGGCAATTGGTGACATACGTACATGGCGCGGACTCGGGCGATCGGCGCAAACGTCGCGACGTCGGGCCTCGACTGCCCCGCGAGCGACGATCCCGGCGTGCAAATGTAAAGAAAGCGGGCGCCCGGGCACGAAGGCGAGCTCGCCCCCGCGCTCGAGTCATACAGCTGACAGGAAGAGAAGGGGCGCGGGTGGAGGGGGGGTCGGGAAAGCGGGGCGCGACAAAGAGCCGTGTGCGCCCGGGCGACAATCGCCGCGCCGATTATTTCCCGGGCGGGTCGCGGCGCCGCGTTTTTCCGGGGCGCTCGGCTCATTTTTGCCGGCTCTGGGTCATCGACAGCGTCGCCGGGCTGTTTCGCCGTCGGCGGCACATGGCGCCCGGGCGAGACGCCGCGCCGGCGCTTCCGGGCCGTCCACCTGCGCGCGGCCGCCGCCCGGGAAACTTTCCCAGCGCTCCCTTTCTTTGGCCCGATCCGCGCCACTTGATATTCCTCGGGGCCAACTTTTCCCGAACTTTTCGAGATTGCCGCCGTTGCGCTTTCTCGCTTTCCGGGACTCCGCCCTGGGGCTCTGTCCCCGGGATTCGCTGGTCAGTAGCGCCACTCGCACCGATATTTTAAACAAATTATGTTGATGGCCGGGTCAAACTTCCGGGGTGGTGCTCGGGCTCGTTAAGGAGGAGTCTGCGCGCCCCTCGCCCAGCCTTCCTCCTCTTTTCAAGCCGATCGTACTGAATGCCCGTCGTTCATTTCTAACGGCTGCACTTCTCAGCTTTTTAAGCTAAAGTATATCTACGTAAAAACAAGAAGTAATTAGCATTATGGAACGTTTCATGCGCTAATTCTAAATTCTTCTAACGGCAGTAGTATATGGACATTATTGCTCCATGATATTATTTATTTTTAAGCTAATCAAACTAAACCAATCGTATACATGAACAAATTTTAATTTTCAAAAGTACTTTTAACATGAAAGCGCTTAATTTTAGTAAGAGTTTCGATTATTTGAGAAGGAAAGCAGACTATATCCATGTATAATATACACAAGTGGGCAAGGTCTTAGAGCCGACATTATTCTTCTTAGGCATAGAGTCATATAGTATGACAATATGCTAAGTTTTTATATAATCTTGATCGCTCAAGTATCACAATATGAAAGTGAAGACCTCATTTAAGAGGTAAACTTTCGCGACTCTTCTATAACAAAGTTATGTAATCGAATTAGTTCAAATTTACTTTTTAATTTATTTAAATGCAATATTGCTCTTATATAGCTGCGTATAATCTTATACGAAGATTCACAAAAGTAGATAGCACTAAAATATGAAAGCTTTAACGAGCACAAGTTCATCATTATCAAAAAGAAGCACTCTTTACACTTTCCCATTTTCATACAATTCTTAATACTATGATCCCTCTCCTTGAAAATTACGTGCAACGTTGGATGCGTTATCTCAAGTTATACTTGACTAGAATAAAAGCAATTCTTAACTATTTTCCTCAAGTTAGTTAAACGTAAAAAATTTTACGAAATGATTTACAAACAGAAATGCTAAATAGAACTCTGAGTTACCTACAACATTAGTAATATTTTACACAATCTGCCAATATCTTTTGCATTTATAATGCACAATATTAATTGCTTGTTTATAATAAGTATTATATGATAAACTGCATTTAAAAAGTATTAAATTTAAATTATAATAATCATATCTCCATATTTTTATTTTTAGACCCGTTATAGTATCACCAGTATATCTATAACTACATAGTAAATTGTAAGCTCTATATATATCGAAATAGTAAAAACATTTTTATTGCATTTGTGGATTAAATAATATTATGAATTTTTTTACACCATGCTCCGAGAGAAAAGTGTAATTAAATAATTAATTACCAGGATTAGTAACCCAAAAATAATAAAATTCATTAGCACTCATTAGATAGCACTATCTTTTTAGAAACTGTCTCATTACACTATACTTTTTTCCTATGTGGAAATATTCACGATCAGTAGTTTACACAACATCCTATTTGTATATAATAAAATTTCTCGTAGTTTTTTACAAGTATAGGAATTCAAAAGTGAACATTTATTTTTATTTACAATGTTCAATGTTCAATTAATACATAGGTAATAAGTGAAGATATCAAAAGTTTTCTTCAGTATTCAGTGAATGCACGAAAGAAGCGAAAATATAGGACTTGCACAGGAAAGGAACAGGAAGGGGATGCAATGAGTCGTTGAAACGAAGCCTTTCAGATTTTCTTGAACCTCTTATTTTCATGATTGAGATCGAATGCTCCTTAGATCAGAGAGATACATCTATCTGATACTGTCTAGGCCTTCGTGCGATTCGTAGGTTAACTATACGTATCATAGAAGGAGATACGGTATCGTGAACATAACGGGATACACGGGTTGAATACGCAGAGAAGGTTAAAACTGCCGTGAGATGTAAGCAACAAAACTTCGAATAATCCAACTATTGAATATCAATATTGATCATTTCGAACTTATTACTGCCAAAAGTCACGAATATTCTTCTGTTTTGAGGAAATCGCGTTTTTATTTATAGACCCAGGTGATATTCTGCTGTAGTTATTTTTTTACGTAAAAAATATGTTTTTTTGATTTAACTGTAAAAAAATATAAATGATATAATGTAATTAAATTATCTATGAAGGTCATTGCAGCATAAAATTGATCTTATCGAAGATTGGATGGAATTTTGCTCACGTACATGAAAATAGTGGTGGACCATTCCAACTCCCTTGTGGTGCTACCGATTCCCTGCATCGGCAGGATGATGTTTCTCTCAAGGGAGCGACAGTGACTTGAGACTTGAGACAAAGGAATGAGCACACCTAGTTGGAGGTCGAGTCCAAAAGGCAAAGTCAAAAATCCTTTGAATTTGTCCTGTACGCGGTAAAATAATCATTTGTAGCCTAAACTATATGCTTACTCATTGCATATCTCATAATGTTGACACTGTTTAGAGGTGTTATATATTATAAAGTCCATTTGATGAGCATATAACAAATTACTTCGAGAGAGGTAATCTAGAATTTATAGGTCATATATTGGGATTGTGTTCAGAATACTGATGGGGTCGCTCACCCCTCACTATGAAAAACGATTTGGAATCGAGAAGACTCTGGCTATTTTCCAAGAAGACAGAAAAATGCTCGATTGTAGAGAGCTAGCGAACAAATAAAGAAGCATAAACATAATTTATAAGGATAGTCATGCATAAATTTAATAAAACAAAGAGGCAAACGGTTAATACAATGGTAAATCCAATTCATTGACTGATCTACATCGACCAGTTTTCTAACCGTAGTATGTAGGAAGTAAAATATATTATGCTATGAGTTTCTAACTATCGGTTACTAATCAATGGTAAGTCTAGATAGAGAAGTTATTGTTTTCAAGCAGGAGGATAAATATAACATGCCATCGCGAGTCAATTTCAATTAAAAAGAAAAAGAATTTCCTTTTATATAAAAACTAATTATACAGTATTCATATACTGACAGAATAGTACTATATAATATATATAGATGAAACTTAAATATTCATTAGAAATTGTGCACAGCATCATGTAATACAACTTCTATTAAGACAGCAAGAAAGCTTAGATAGTTTAAATTAAGCGTGAAGGTTTAAGTTAATAACTTATACGTAACTTGCCAGTCCAACAAAATTCTTCTTGAGAAAGTGTAGAGTTGTACACTGAAACTTACTAAATTGCACTTTGGCTATGCATATATTAATGAATTAAGTATAAGAGAATATTTCTCTATGAAGTCAATGATTGTTAGGAATTCATAGGCAGAATGAGTTGGTTTACAGGGAAGTGTCGATAATTAGAATTGAAGAAGAAGTTTGTAAGAACAGAACACGAGACTTATCAGATTAGTAACTTTCAATCTAATCGATTATTCATGTTTAATCTTTGTTACACAAATAGCTGGAAAATACTAAACATGCTTTTGTACAAATTATATTTGCGGATAAGTCCGGTTTAGTGATAAAAACATTACATATATTGTATTATATACAAATACGCTTCCTCGTTGTAAGACACAATTTTATTTTTTACATTTTATTTATAACAATGTTTTTTGTTTATAACAAAAATACTATATATATATATATCAACTTGCGCATTGGCCTCTTTGGAGTAGCAGTGCGAAGATGCATTGAGCAACGCAGTCATCGCGAGAAGTCTGCTTTATACTCTATATCTTCCTTACATAATTTAAATAAATTTAAATTTAGCAGGATTGCGTTTAATTAATTCTACATTTTCCATCCTCGTCGCTTATGCAGCTTTTATCCCAAGGCGTATTGCAAAGCAAAATTCAAATCCGTTCTTCACAAAAAAAAATTCACGTTTGAAGATTCTAAACGCTAGTTTGTTGTACAACTTTGTGCAAAAAATTATGAAAATCTGGTTTATTTCGTTATTTTAATTTTTATAGTAACAATATACACATTTTGGAAAAAATTCCACATGATACGACATGTAATTTTGACATTAATCCTCACGTTCATCGTCATAGTTTTAGATTAATTTCTATTAATTGCTTTAGATTTTTTAGTAGAAATCGTACCAAGATGGACTTTGTATGAATGTAGCACTTTGTATAAAATGTAACGTTATTAATTAAAAGGTTCGATGATGCTTGACTTATTGCGTCATATATGGAATTGAATTTTAAATAACAATCCACTCGTTAGTAAAGAATATAACTTGCATCCTTCATTATTTTAAAAGCTCAGATTGATTATTGCGTGCGTTCAACCCGAAATACAAGTGTTCAATAGCAAATTCTATTGGTAAATTTTTTACTTGCTAGTTATTAAATGCACAATGGCGTTTATTTGCAATTCACTTATCGGAAGAGAGAGAAACAGAAAGAGAGAAAGAGCGAGCAGGAGATCCAGGATCGGTTGAAGCTCTCGCAAAACCGAAAATTACTGGTCGACACTTGTCCCCGGTGGCTTTGGAGACCTCGCTGGGCGCTGGGGAGCCATTAGAGCCGCGCCGGATCCTAAAAACCTGTAAGCGCTGCCGTTCGTTAACCGCGGGTGGGTTTTGATTGCTAAAAGCTCGTCACGGAAATAAAAGCTGGTGAAAATGAAAAATAGCGCTGGTGGCCTGCCTCACCCATGCTCGTGGTCGGGGGGTTGAGAGTGGAGGACATTTCGCCCTCGAACCATCGAACGCCTCGCGATAACGTCATTAAAACGGCGCGCTTTTTTCGGGCCTACCTCGCGCGCACGTATCTCGTTGATCTTTAATTAAACGAGCCGACCCCCCATCGCCCTGCACTCGACGAACAATGAGCGCGACGTTTTAATTGAGCCAGACCTTCTCCGCCCGCGCCTCCGAGCAGCGGCTCCTAGTGCCTTGCAGGGGGGCAGATATAGGCGGACTCGCCCCGGCCTGCACATAATTAAAAGCCGAATGTCGCCCAGCCAACTGCAGTCGAGCTTTTTTTTTTCGCGTAACAAAGTGTTTCAGCGGCCCTCCAATGTCGCGTTGAACGCCTCTATTGACGCGAGGCTCGATCACCGGGAATTTGGCTTTGGCGCGCAATCGATCGATTTGCAGCAGCGGCTATGCGCCATCCTGTATTCCACGCCGTCCCTTGGCAGTAGTCCACGCGTGAATTCGGGCGGGTATCTCCCTATGGTCAATTGAAAGAGTGTTCAACTGGCCAATCCTCGGTTTTTCGACGCTGTGGCTAGCGGGGACACGGCATTACCCAGGAGAGGAAATCGCGCTGCGATTATTTCGACGCGTATTATATCGGCAATCAGGGCAATTCATGGTTATAGTTGATTAAAGCAAGCTGGATTTCGATCTTTCACTACTGCTTCGGTATTGGCAATGGAGTGACGACGAGGAAGTGCAGGCCACCGACCGGCGGAAGTAATTCAGTTTGCGCCAAAGGTCGAATCGACTTTCCTCGCTCTCAGGAGGTTTCGAGCGGCCGAAATAGGTGAAAGTAATTAAAAAGAGACCGCACTGATTAAGAGTGATTCAAACACGTTGAGGGAAGTACATTAGTTCAGAACTCGCATCAAAAGAAGCCACGTTTTCGTTTATCCACTTTAGAAGGATTATAGGGATCTTTTTCCACCAACCTATTTTCTTCTTTTTTATGTCCCTGTTAGGATCAAAATGACCTGCTTACCGTTGTCCCCAACTAATCAAATTATATTCTAATTTTCACGAGAGGTAAAAAAAGTTTTCAGCTATATCAAAATAAATCGCTGCTGAGTATGCAACTGACCCGTTGAAAATTATATTTCTAAATAAAAAATTTTATTCTGTAACGTAGGTATTTCAGTAAGATAAATGAAAGCAAATTTTTGGAAAAATTGGATCGAATTTTTTTTCATTTTCCAGATTTAATGTTTCAATGTGCTCATCACCATTCATTATTACCCCATGTGTAAGTAATCTTTTATAAATGTGAAGTTCAAATTTAGTATACGTTTCATTAACTTTATTGCAAAGATTCGAAGTATTTCATATATGCAAATTATAATTATGTCCATTAGTTATGCTTTATTAGTTACGCTTTCATATTATGTAATAAAATAAGTAAATTTCATTGATTTATTATCAAGTTAATTATTTAATTGAAGCTTATAGATAATCATTACATACATGTATACAATTGTAAAATTGAATAGTTGACTATTTATCAAAAAGTGTATTTGTATACATTAAAATATAGCAAGAGATTAAAAGTTTTTCCTATTGCCTTTAACGTTATTGTTTATTAAATATTTTTTCCATCAAACATGGATTTGTAGATGCTTAAATGGCAGTAGAAGTTACATAGATTTGCTTTTAGAGTCAGAAATTTTACAACTTTGTTTCTTTAACTTTAGAAAGTTTTGTTGAAAGCAAATTTAAAGTTTTAAATTTAAAATGGCAAGTAGTTGACTGTCTGTTATGAACGAAGGGACAGAAGTAAAATTGTTAATGTTAGAATAAAGATAGGAAAAACTTGAATTACGTTACAAAATTTTGATAGCGACATCCTACATTATATAATAGTACGTAGTATAGAATTGTATAACAGTCATGAAGAGAGAGAGAGAGAGAGAGAGAGAGAGAGAGAGAGAGATGAATGCGTAAAGTCAAAACATGTAAAAGTTTTAAATGTCTGCATGACCGATTTTTGATAAAGTTTTCGTTATTTATTTAATGATGCATTTATACTTTCATTTTCATACATAAATTATCGTCAAAATTATATAATATTTATCTTTTCCTCATTAACCTTCAGTGGGCTGCTGCGGTCAGCAGATAATTAGAAAATTATACACATAGAAATTGACGCTGGATGATAATATAGAGTTTGAAGCAGTAATAACTAGTATATATGTAACAAAAAATTTTTATTTAAATATTAGAACAGAACAGAACAGAACGGAATCTGTAACGGGCAGTGGAAACGTCACAAGAGAAAAGATAAGATAAAAATTATTGTTTAACCCGCTGCAGTCCGATTTTACGCAATTTTGTAACGGATAATTCGAGAGACATTCCCTCGTTATTTCATTATATATCTTTAAATATTTGCCCGAGCTCGTTGGATGATATAGTGCATATTACAAGAAGATAAAGGACGTCCCGGTCTGCTTAATTCTATAGGAGAGTCGGAGGACCAGACGGGAAGAGAGAGGGTGGAAAATTGGCGAGAAGCACGGAAGCGAGTACAACGGAAGCGCCGGAGCTCGTGCGCGATATAAAAAATACAAGAGTCGCACCCGGCGCCGGTGCCAACACCGGGCGAATCGGCTAGCGATATAGAGCCGAGTTGGGCGGTCGGCAAGCCGGGAGGAAAAAGCGCGGAGGGCAGCTGCTCGCGGGAGCCGCGACGGATACAAGCCGCGGGCGAAGGGCCCCACCCACAGGTTGTTGATTCCGCGGGGCGCGTCCTCGGACTCCCCGCCGGTTTATTTTTTAATCGGCTGGCTCGATCGGGGCGCCAGATTCCGATCGGGCGCCTTCGACTGTGCGCGTTTCATTAGGTGGGTGGCCGATCGGGATTTCAGCGCCGGGCTCCGCGTGTTTCTTTTTTCTAATGCGGCCGCGCGTTTGATAGCGGTCGCTTTGAGAGGCACCGCAACGGCGCTCGTGGCTTTCTAGGGGCTCCGAGGGGCGGGGGATGAATTTTTCATCGGCCGGCCTGTTCCGCGGCATAATTGAACGCGTCAATAGAAAGCGCGCGGGTCGATTAGAAAGCGAGCGGGCCGAGCACAGAGCGCCAACCGCTGCCGGCTTCCATTGAATTCATCGCCTCGCTCGGCTCGCGCTTGGTTGCCCCCAAGCGCCCTACCGGCTCCATTCTCCGCGATATGAAGAACTACTCCGCGAAGTCGCACCTTCGCGACGGAGGCGTTTATTATCCGAGTGATTCATGCGTGGCTTGGGCGGGCCATTTTTTTTTTAAAGCCCCGGCGAATTTCGAGACTTGCCGACGAACGCGCGCTCATATATATATATATGCGGCCGGGCCTGAATCGCTAAGCGATAAGCCCGCGGCCCAATTGAAAACCTGTCAAAGACGCCGGGTTGTTTATACAGCGCGCGCGGCTATCAATTACCGCGTTTTCCAAAAAGCTCCGCCGCCTAGCGGAATAGGTGCCGTTAGCCGGCGTAATTGCGGGCAAAATTATCGCGGCCGGCCCGTTAATTCATCCTGGGGGCCCGCGCAAATGAAGGCGCGCGGCGGAACAAAATTTAATTGCACCCGATAAATCCGGCAATTATTATCGCGGAGGGTCGAAATAAAAGGGCCGAAGTTCACCCCGGGGGGGATGGGAATGAAATAAAAAATAAAAAACGAACTTGGACGGGGCTTCCGGGCGGGCGCGTCGAACGGTAAGTTCCCAAAGTTCCGGGGTGTCGCGTGGCCGCAATCACCGGGGGGAGGCGCGCCGGCTCTCTCGGCTAATGGGCCAAATTTGCAGCCGAACAAGCTGATACAGTCGCGGTGCGCCGCTGCGGCCCTCGGCTTGCGAGTTGCGACCCGCGAAAAAGCTCCCCGCCGCGCCCAACGAGCCGCCCGCGCACATTTCCATAATTCCCGCCGGGGCCGCGGAGGCTTTTATTTGGCGCCTCCGTATCGCGGCCCCGGCACTCCGGGAAATGAGGCTCGGCCGCGATAGCCCCCCGGCCCTTCATCAACCATCGGCGAGGTCTCTTTAATCAAGCGCGAGGTTGGGCCGCGGGGTCTGAAAAGGCCCGCGCGGCCCGGCCTCCGGGCGCCCGGGGATTTTTTTTTTTTTTTTCCTGCCGGGGGCTTTGTTGCCGCGGCCGACGTCGTCGGGCATCCTTCGCGGGCCGTATCTTTTGTAAATTTAGTATGTAGCGTATACCCCGGGCGTGTTATCGCGTAACGGCCACGGGGCCTTTACTGCTGCCGTAGTAAACAGCACTTATACAATGAAAGGGCACTTCATTATTGGCGCCCGGTTTATGGGGCCACTCCTGAAGGCTTATAGCCGTGAAAGAATCACATGAAGTAGCTGTATAACTTTTAAATTGTAGCCTTCTGCGTATTAAACTCTTGTTACGATGTTTAACCTGAGATTACCTAGGCTACTGCACTAAATGAAAATTAAATTTCCTAATTTTGCCCGGTGCACGGCCGGTCTCGGCTTCCTGTCACACATGCACCTGCCGCCCGTCCATCAGCCTCCGCTGCGACTCAACCGATCTGGACATTTTTGGCTAATCAAGCGCTCCGGAAATTTCATTATAACAATTCCGTGGATAGTACAACCGACGCGGATATTATTGACTAACAAAACATGCAACCACAGGTTACCAAAATCGCAGCACTTGTTATGAATTTCGAACACGTTAAGCGATGTTTTGTGAAGGATACAAAACTCTTTCATATTTTCAAGTTTTAACGCTCGACTTTTTTCGTATTTTACTAAACTCTTACTCGCTTAACCTCATTACTTTAATATAATGGCAAAGGTGGAAATAATATCGTGTACATTTAAAAATAAAAGTGAGCCTACATTTTTATATCTAGGTGTATTATTATTTTTTTAATAAATGCTTTTAAGACATTTCTTTTATAGTTTTTTCAGCGTAACGAGCTCATAATTAAAAATTTTAGTAAGGTATCATATGCTTCGGCTGAGTTCATTTTTTCTCTATATATATACTATCGCGTAACGAAAAATTCATTAGATTTTATGGAATTGACTATATATATATATCCTTTGGTCAGGTTTAAAGTAGAAAGTATTCGTTGTTAAGATTGAAATTTAACCATCCATTAAAATACTCTTTATACGTGTCTTGGCTCCATCAAACATGAAAAGAGCTACTATAGAAACTTAACAAGGATTAATCTTTGCAGAGGTGGTATTCGAGTCAAGTTTTAATGTATCGGAATATTCAAATAGCGTTGATACGATTTATGCGGAATAGATCCGGGCACTACTCTTGGACAAAGGGAATATCGGAGCTTGCAACAGCGCGATTTCCATCGAGAGAAATTCGAGGAGGGTCGCATGCGCCGATTCGTGAGAAAAATGGACGCCGTCAGCGGATGGAAAGCGGGCAAAGAGCCGCGCTCTTAAAGGTTAAAAGCTTGCTCAACCCCCAGGTTGAGGATAGTCCACCGGTCCGAGACCGAGTGAATAACGAGGCCAGACGCGACCCCTCAAACCGTTTTTAAGATAGTCGGGCTTGACGCGGCTCGGTCGCGAGGCGCCTGGCTCGGTCGTCGCGCCGTGTGGCCGTCGTCCCAGGTAACAATTATTCCGCGGCGGCCCGCTATAAAGCCATCAGTTAGGCGCGCGAGCAATTTGTCAGTGCCGGACCGAATTTTAGGGAGGCCAGGCCGTGACGCGTCGCTAATCCTACCTCGGGCTAGTTCAGCCCTTCCGGCGGCTTTTTCCGCCCGCCTAACCGGATTAGTCGCCCTCGTCGACGGGATTTCCGCGGTCCCTTAATTTTTCTTCTCCCGGGCGCCGGGAGCCGTATGCACTAGTGCGGCCGAATGCCACGCTAATAGGCTCGTTAATCACTCGGCCCCACGTTGGCCCACCTGTCCGACCGAGGCCAAACAAAGCCGTCGCCGCTCTCGAAGGTGCGCGGGAGGATGGCGGCAAGAGAGGCTTTTTGTACCGTGTCTCGAGACAGGCCGGATGCATGTCTCCCATCTAGGCCAAGGGGACGAGGCACCGCGCGAAAGATAAGGGAAAGGAGCCGCGCATTTGCATTCGGAAAAATTTATACGACTAAAGGCAATGTCGCAAAGTAGCCCTCGACGATAATTCATTTTTCAACGTGTATTTTCAATGCCCGCGCATTTTTCGAGCTGCCTGTTGCTACGAATACCAGCAATTTTCAAATTGAAAATTAAAATGTAACGGCTCATTTGGTCTAGTCTAGCTGGAATAAGATTGAGGGGCCTCTAACAGAATGTCAATAGCTTGCGATTTTTTACGGGTTCTTTCACTAGTTGTAATGTTGTAATGTGTGATGAATCCATTTGGAACATTTGAACGATCTCCATCATACTTTGAAATCTTTATAACTTTGGGATTAAGTGAAAGTTTATTTGACCACTAACGTGAAAACCTCGTTTTTTCTTCTTATGTCTATTCATATAATATTATAAGTTCAGGAAAGGCATATTATAATGGAATTATGTACATAAAAAGTGTGTCGCAGATTTGTTCAAAAAAATTATCACATGCATGTACACAAACAAAATGTTTTTAGAATATGTTTGTACCTTGTTCGATTGTGGGAAAACATTGGACTAACCAGTAAAAAAAAGGGCAGTTCTTTGGTATGAGTACAGCGGGCACAAAATCCCTGGATCAACTGCGGTTTCCTGTTGATACAAAGTTACCGAAAAGTGACTTTTCATGTATTTCGTCCCGCACCACATAAAAAAAGCTTTTTCAATCGCTCAGATGTGGTCAGATACTGTATTGATTTTGAATGAATTGAAAAAGATATCAGATTAGAAATTTATCAAGATCGTTATTATTTAAATCAATAAAATTAGATATAGTATGTTTATTTCAAGTTCAGTACTTTTAGATATAATTGGGCGTACGCTTAGATGTCTTGAGAGAAATGTTTTTTATAAAAATGTTTTTGTTTTAACTTTAAAATATCATTAAACAAATTACTTCAATTTCAGGCAAATCTAATTTATGTATGTTTATGAAATATCTTACTACATCAAAAAGGTTGACTATTTTGCAGCGCGAATTTTGTTGCAGCTACAAAAAATACCTATTTGTATATCTCTGTATACAACACTTCCACTGTGCTAAATTGCAAAACGTAACTACCTTTTAATGAATTTAATGCATCGTTATACTTGGAAATCTCGTAATAATTGTAATATGGATATAAAATTTCTTGTGAATCGGCTGACCAAGCACGTCCCTTATCTACTTAGTAGTCCAGTAAGCATATTGTCAATGCTTATATGACTATTTCCCTTTTTTTATGATGTACTCTGACTGCTGATTATAAAATTTATTAACATTTGTATTTCTAGTACTCAATTCAATTCGGATTATTCCCTTTGAAAATACTCTTTTGCTCAACATGAAAGGGTCTAACGAATATTCTCGTTGAATTTTACAAAGCCATGTTGTAGTATAAAAATGCATTATTGCAAGTTCATAATCGAAAGCTGTCAATATTTAATAGCGGGAGATTTCACAAGAAGCCTTGTAAGGTAAGCTAAAGTACTACGGACGACAGACACACACACACACACACTTTTACGTCTGTAACATACACATTTATGTCTGAATATTTTTATAGCGTGAAATCTCTTTATTAAAACCGATGTATTATCCATGGTACAGCAATATAAGCACAACATTGTAAGATACAGTATAATGAATCGGTTTGAAATTTTCTAAATCTTTCTGGATAATTCTGGAAAAATACACAAAGTATTTTATTACTTTTGACTGTGAAAAAAACAAAGCGCATCGTAGAATGACTATTTAAAAAAAATGAACTAAGAATATAACTGAATCTTTTTGAATTATTCAGGCGGATTTGAGTACAAATCGATTGGCTGCTTACCGCAGAGCTTGCACGAACCGAGAAAAGTAAGATACTGGAGAGTTTTGAAAAAAAGGGTTTCTCACGGAGGTTCTCCCACGGCTTTATGGATAAATTTTCACAGGCAGTAAAAGGTAACGATGGAGGGCAACGAGGGGCCAGCAGTCGGTCGTGTCGCGCTCCTCGAGATGACGCGGCCTCGAGTCCGCGGCGAAGGGTCCGCTAAATATAAATGGAAAATCGTAACCCGGGCGGCGGGCCAGGCTCGGCGCTCCCCCCCCCCCCCGTTTTTTAGCCGAGCGAGGGTAGGGGGATAGCCATCTCCCCGGGACTGGCAGCACTGGCTCATCGTCGGGGTCCCAAGCCTCGTTGACGCGGCTTTACGAGCGATCCGAGGGCGTAGGCAGACGAGCGAGGGGCAGGGGGAGGGGCGCGCCCACTTCTGATGCCGCGAGCCCTCGCGCGGTTTATCGGAATTCCCGAGGTTGGCCCTCTGCCGAATTGGCGGCGCGAGCCGCGCCACCGGAGAACCTTGGCTATATATATCGAGGCGGGCGCGGCTCCCCGGCTCGTGTGCGCGCCGCCGGCCGATTTTTTTCCCCCATTGGTCCCCGGCGGCTAGGCAGCGGGCAGTCGCTAATTCCCGGGGCCAATGAAATAATCCGGCGTGGCCCCCTTGTCGCCCGCAGTGAGCCGCGGCCGCGAAACTTTGCCCCGGCGCACTCAACTATTCGCGCCTGAGCGTACCAACTTTGCCGCTCCTTCCCAGCCGCAGGACTTTAAAGCCCGGCGCACTAGCCTCACCTCGCCCACTGTTATACTTGATTAAATACTTTCGCCGCGCGCTAATGTGAATAATCGCCCGGGCGACTCCCACGGACCTTTCTCAATTGTCCAATTAAAGTCGCGGCCCGCCCGGAACAAACATTAAAAAGCGATCCGTCGAGTGTCGTCGAGGGCGCGCTAATTGCGCCCCGCTCCCACCCTCCTCCTCCTCGAAAAATATTAATCCTTGTTTAATTGTCGGGCGGAGCGCGTGCGAGCGCGCGCGACTCGGCGCCCGCTAGCATCGGCAATTTGCGCCGAGTGTTTGACTTGGGCGAGGCCGAGTTAACCGCCAGCAGGGGGCAACTTGGCCCGAACAACGCACCCGCCCCCTATTCCCCGGGCGCGGGCGCACGCAACAACTTGTGTTTGTCTTGGGGGGGCCGAGCGCGAGAGCGCGGGCATTAAAAATCGGCCGAGGCAAGCCGCGCGTGTGTACTCTTGGCCCTCGTCGGGGCGCAACCGGGCGGGTGTATAACGAAGCCGCCGCCGGGAGCGCCGCGGTTGTTGGCCGTGGAAACGAAAATCCGCGGGAGGACTGTTCCTTTGCGAGCGGCGGGCTTCGACGGGGCCGAGGTCGGGCTTTTCAGCCGGAGGCGCCCTCGGCCCCGCACTTTACCGCTAAATGTTTTCCAGACGGGGAATCCCCGCCTCCTCGCCGAGCGCTTAATCCACCGGGATTCTCCCGGTTTTTCGCCAAGTGCCCGGGCGCTCGGCCGCTCGGCCTGCCGGCCTCTCCTGGGCGTATTGTTGATCAAATCCCCCGGTAGCCAGGAGCTGCGCCGGCAAGGATAATAATTAATGCGTCGGCAGGCCTGTTAACTCGGTAATGATACGCAGTTGCGCAATCGTATAATTAATTTTAGGGGCTGTTTGGGATTTGCGCCCGCATTCGGTATGTGTATATACACACAGGCCGTGATTATTACTGGCTTTTTCATCAAGCGAAGACTCCCGGCCGAAAGAATGCGTTTCCCTTTGGCCGAAAAATACGCCGGGCCGATGATAAATCGAGAGGCCGCCCGGCCATATACGCGTGGGACGTCCGCGGCAGGGCCGCGCGCGCCCCCACACCAGCCTGCCTCGAGGCGGAATCCATCCCTCAAGGAGGCGAAGTTAATGAGTCCGGCGATGCACCAAAGCCCGAGCCGAGATCTATCATCCGCTCTCCCGCAGGTTTAATCAACAAATAGGCCCGGATTCATTTTTCCGGCGGGGCCGCGTAACCGAGCATCAATCCCGGGCTCGTTATGTCCGAGGAAGAGCCGCGCGCCCGCCGATGAACGATGGGATCGCCGGCTTTGAAAACGGCCGACACAAGAGCCCCCGGGCAAAGGACCCCCGCCCTCAGGGCTTTGTTCCCTAGGCTGTCCTCTCGATTTGGAGGAATCACACGGCCGGCCTCCCCGACGCGCGCGGCGCCTCCCCCGCCGGCTCTTTTTTCCTGCTCGGCCGCGCGCGGAGAAAGAGCCGCCCCCCCTCGAGCGTGTAATTTTACGAGGGCCGTGGCACCCCCCGGATGGACCGTCGACCGGGCGGCCCCTCCCCCGCCGCGATAAATCCCTCCGAAACACCGGTCCGATCGCCGGCCGGATTTGCATCCGCCTCAAATTTTCGCCACTCGGCTGGGATAACGACCGCGCCCGGGCGGTCCATTACCTATACAGGTATAAATATGCGCGGCTCGGGCGCGTGTGTGTATACACATAGGATGGAGATTGGTTTCTTTCGCGGGGAGGGAAGGGCCATTGTGCCGCGGGACGTATTGATTTTCGGCCGAGTGGCCCCCGAGCCCCACGACGTCGTCGTCGGCCCCGTCGTCTCCGGCGTTTCTTATTCCACCACGGCGGCATTGTGTGCCCCGCGCGAAAATTTAATTAACGACTCGCTACGCGTCGGATTCGTGCGGCACGATAAGGCCGGCCCGACTCGTTGTCTCCCCACCGGCGGCCTCGATTAGCCTCCCGCCCTGGGCCCGGGGACGAATCCAGGGGCTCGACAAGGCGCCGAGGTTTTCGCATCGGCCGATACGCGGCGACCCTCGATCCGCGGAGGCTTCATTACCTCGGCGCTAATCTCCGAGCGCTTCGGTTCAATCGGGCCTCGCGGCCAACTATATACTCCGCCTGATTTTTATCCCCGCGTAATTTTCCGTGCTAATAACGCGCGGGGCGGTTACCGCGCGGTGCGCGCACCCCGGCGGAATCGAATTTGCCGCGCGCGAGCGCCGCCCTGAAAATTGAGGTGTAATGGATGCGATGCATAAGGCGGGAGGGGGCCCCCCGACCGAGCCGCCGGGGGCCTTTGCATACCGAGAAACGAAGCCGTACACGCGAGCCCCGGGAATTGGATCTTAAATGGTTTTAGCCCCGGTGTCAAGCGCGCGCGAGGAGGACTTTGTCGATTTTCATTAATGCGCCCTCGCGACAAGGGAACAGTGGGAGGGCGGGGAAATCCGGGCGTACAGCCCCGAGCTAATAAACCCGGGGGGACAGTCGCCAGCGCGGCCGAGTGGAAGAGTCGATTTTATCGCGGCATTAGGCAAAAACGCCCGGCAAAGGGGACGACTCAGCCGGCCAGCGGTGCTCGTCGCCCGGATATATCCCTCGCTTCGAATCAAATTATTCGCGGGAATTCAATCGGCTTTTAGAGGGCGGCGATTCGCGGCTGTGTCACGTGCCTCCTCCCAAAAGTAGCCTCGTTTTCTTCCTCACCCGGAGCGCTTGTGGGTTTTTGGAACGAGCCACTGCACTCGATAGCTTTGACCCGTATATTCTACCAAAAAAAAAAAACTGGGACTTTGATTACTTTTTATATGGGTTGTATCGGTACTCTTGGCTTTCGTACGTATGACTTATGTCGCGGTGATTATAACGAGTCCGTGAAAACTTTTGTCTAACATGGTATTAATAATGGTATTCGTGTAATTTGCATAAAATGTCGAAGGGAGCAACTTTCCTTCGTAATTAGTTATGAGATTTAATAGGAAAAGTTTGTTGATAAAGTTGACCAGAAAAATGAATACATTCAACTGTATCTTGAACTCCGGCTGTGCACTGGTCCACGCGATTACGCAAGGAACTACTTTTTGACGAACTATCTCGGTTTTACTCTCGAGAGACTAGAGCTTTGTACATATAATCCTGTTCCCTTCATTTCGGTCTCCTTGCGTATATCTTTAGTCTTCCATTAATTTTTCGACAGAATTTAATGCATGCGAACAAACATTTTTTACCCTAGCCTCATTAATGTTTCTAGGTAAAAAAGTTGAGTTCTTAAATTTATTCCCGTTTTTATTAAACTAGCATGGATTATGCACGAGCTTTTCCTCTGTGCGTCGGCTTTAACTAAATATTAATCTTAGGTTACTTTTATGCCTGGTAATTTCGGCGCAATTTACACCAGGTAGTGAAATAACTCTATTTCTACGTTAACGAAGTAGCTGATACATTTCAGCGTTAAAAAAGGTGAGTTACGCCCCAAAAATATGTAATTCAATTGCGAGTCTACCGCCAATGTACCAATATTTCACGCTCAAACAGCCTCAAATTTTCATTAGTACCAACCATTAATGTAGTTTTTCGATTTTTAGAATATAAAATGGAGTCACATGTAATCAACTGATATTAGATATTATAGCCTGATACGATTATTGTATATCAGTTTCTTTATTTTCAATTCAAACATAAATTAGATTTTTTAATATTTCATTTACTTTTATGAATAACCGAATAAAGTTAGCCAGTAGGATAAACTTTAATTTAAAGGGTTCAACAGTAAAGGCTTAACTTTTTACAGCACTATGTTCAAAAAACGGTATACTTTTTTCGGTTGGAATGAAATTTTCTCCTTCGTTACATTTTCAAAAATGAAGCAAGAAGAGTTGAACTGCCTGAAACCAAGTAAAATCCCCCATACCCAAGCTATACCCATGTTAAATAATTAATTAAATGGCTCACTTGACACCTTTATCTACGCCTGTTCATATTTTGCAGGAAAATGTGAGCGAGGATACGTAAATCCAGTTTACCATCTCATTAAGATAAGTCAGTGATACTACTGTACGAAAATATAGTAGTATTTTCGGTGTCACTTTTTCATCCAGGTTGGAATTTTAAAGCCATGAATGTGGGTACAGCTATCGAATTAATCAAATTTACCTCGGCAAATTTTCCAGGCAGATTCATCCGGTGTTCTGATTTCCCTAAATGCAATCATAAATTAGTATTCCGACCGGTAATCTTGGTCAACTGTCTACCGGCTCGAGAACTTATGGAAAACTAATTGCACGTAATTAAATTTAATTGCATGGTTTACTCAGTGGGATCTAACACTTTTGGAGATTAATACATTTTTAATGAAGTGCTTAAGGCTCGGGGAAGCTCGATTCGGGTGTTCTAATGATCACGCGAGCGCATCTCTCTCTTGTTTCCGGCCCCGAGCTCCTTCGTACAGACATTTTTATCGCGGCTACTACGGCGGATCGATTCATGTAATTTTCCAGATTTCAGACGCAATGAAATAACGGAAAAGAACTACCATAGGCCATTTGAATCGACTGGCTTTTCGAGAATATACTCAAGTTTTATGGGTGGCCCACTTTTAAGGTCCAATTCATAAACTACAGATCTATCGTGTGGTGCTGCTGGGGGAAAAGGATGAGCTCGGCACCGGAGAGGCGAGAGACCGTGTAAGCTCGAGGCTTTGAAAAAATTTAAGCGTCGACTGACCGTTAAAATTTTTATCCGAAAAATCCCTGGGAGGTAGGGTACGAGTGCGCCAATATCGGCTTTCATGTAAATGAAATTCCTTTCTATTGCTCGTAGCTCAAGGCGCGTACGTGGTCTTAAGTAAATACTGTTGACTGGAGGACATTGACACAATGGCTGCTAGGCCCTTTAAAGGTGAGCCTATGTAGTGCGTGCTTAAATAAGTTGAAGAGATTAACTGGTAATGTGTGACAACCAATTAGAGACTTGCAAATAGAATCTCACTTATCCAATTTTATATGCTATCGAATTTTTTACGAGAGTTTATGCTTAGGCAGACCAAAAATTCCGTAACAAAATTCACTTGCTAAAATGAATGTACAAAAATAAATTAATTATTATAATGGCTATGAACCAAATATCATTGTTGTAAGTTATTTACAAATATATATGACAGATAAGATTGAATAGTGAAGTGCACTAATTCCTTCCCAATTATCTAAATTTCTGTTACACAAAATATATTATTATTCTAAATATGAAAAATTTTTCTGCGGTATATAATAAAAATAAAGTCGAATAATACTTAATAAGGAACTGTATGACCAATCAATTCAGATTTACAATTTCTTGAAATTTTTAATCTTGGCGGAGATTTTATCTTTAACCGATTGATCGATTTTATTTTGAAGCAGTTTAAATTGTAGATATTCAATGGATGATTTGGGAGAATCTTTTTTTAATTAGATACAAATTATTTTTTATTCAATTTAACTTGCATGCAACATCAAAATTTGATGATTTTTATACAAAACCTTAATTTTCAAAAATTTATGAATAAAATTATTACAGCTGATTGGATATGGAGAACAACATTTTTATTGTACATATCAACAAAAGATTTCGATTTTCTAATATTCTTATACATTTTTTGTTACAGGTAAAGAATTAATGCGCTATCCTCTAAGCACGAAATATTTATAGATACTGTAAAAGAGAAAAATTAACTGTTCAAAAGATTATAGATTTTTTGTACACAGTAATCAATACTGCTAGTCATTCCTTTAACAAGTCAGAATACAGAAATGAGACGTGTAACCAGTAGACTGTTAGGAATAAGAAACTTTATTTAAAGAGAGACTTTAAAACTATCATATTACTCATGAAATGATATGAAAACGTTCTTCCAGAACCTAGAAAGCGCAATATAAAAATATAAATAATAAAAAATCATAGTTAAATTTGAAGTAATGATTTAATAAAATAAATATATTTATAATAGCAATAACACTTCTTGTAAATTATAATATTATAACTCTTGTAAAAGCTGAAGTTCTGTTTCTTTTTCCAACTAGAATTTTTTTTTTTACTAGATTTAGCTTAGAATTATTCTATCAATTAATTAAAGTCTTTTACTAGAACAACCATATCTTATATGCATTCATGTAATATCACGCGTGTGTAATTTTTTTATAATAATGAATAATTATTAGAGACTCAAGATCCCTATTCCCATATTTAATTCCTGCTTCTTTTGGTTGCTATTATTAGATCGAATACTACTGCGATATTGAGGGCTTCCCTAAATAATGCACGAACGCATTTCCCTTATATAAGTAGTTTACCTCCACATTCTAAATATACCCGGTACTGTTCGGTGCGTGCGTGCAGTTACGCATTCTGCGAAGATACAGTTTACTATGGCACTACAGCCAAGGTTCTTTGAATTCTTTCCAGCGCATTTGTCTAGATTCCGAAGAATTAGATAACATAGAAACTTATTAGCTAAACTTATTAGTAATTTGAGCATCATCTAATCTAACTAGGTAACTATCAAAGAGTAGTTAACAAATGTAGTTAGGATTTCATACGGCAGTTAGTATTTATGAGCGTAAAAAGATTGAATAATGACGAAAAAGGTAGGGAAAATTTAGAAAACTCCAGTAAACTGGAGGAAAGTGAGAGTTTCTCCGGGCCTGGTACACGTTACAGTAATCTTCCCTACATAACATCTCTCCTCGAAGGGCGGCGCCCACGGTTTGGAAGATTTTATGCGCGATAATGGGCATAAACCTTGGAGCCGCTCGCAGATTGGACGGCAGTTAGAGGGCGGGTAAAGTTAGGCCGTTCCCGAAGACCATAGAGACTTTCGCCCGTTGAAATTTGCCCGTACAAAATTAATTCAGAATTTACGCGTGGGGACCGTGTCCAGCGAGGCGTGTCTTCCCGACATCGCGCCACGCGACTACTCGCCCGGCCTCGCGCGCATACGTGTACACGCCCACACAGGGCGTTATCGGGCAAACTTCCCGGTGAACTGGGAACTCGGTGGGCCGCGCGGCCCTCGCGACCGCTCCCCCGGATTTTTGCGCCAAACTCCGGGGCGCGCCAGGAATTACCTGGGCCAACGAGGGCGTCCGTCGACGCCGGCCCCCCCGTTATACGCAAGGCGCCAATAACTCGCCCCCCGATTGCCGGCTGGAGGCCCGTCTGCCGGGGCCGCCTGCCAACTATTCAGCGGCCCGCCCCCCCGCCGATACTTTTTTTTCGCGCGGCGGCGATTTTTTTTTTCTTGTTCCTCCCGCCCCCCCCCGACGACCGCGGCTCTATCGGGTCCGTGTCCCATCCTCCCCCCTTTTTTTTGCCGGTCGCTTTTGCCGGGGCGCCGCGCCCGCCTATGAATTTATATTGGACCATTCGCGGGCCGGGCCGCACCGGCTCTTTGTCGCCGGCGCGGCGCCTCCCCCGACCCCCCCCCCCCTCCCCCGCGCGCTCCGGACCCCATGATATATGAATAAGTCATTAAGGATTTTAAATATCCGAGCGCGCGATGCGGCGGCCGCCCGCGCGCAAAATATGAATCGGCCCGTTCAATTTTAATGCGACCTCGAGTGTCCCCTCACGCGCCCACGCGCCGTAATGCCGCGCTGATGTTTATTTTATTTCGCCTTTTCACCGGCACCACCGGCCCGCTCCCGCGCTTCCTCTGCCTTTTTTTTTCTCCTCCTCTGATGCTCGCTTGTTTTTTTTTTAATATTCGGATCGCTTTTTCAATAGCGCTCGCCAAACGGTTTTAGAATATAAAATATTATCCGGTGGCGCGTGGGAGAAAGAAAAAAAAAAGGAATGGAGCAGGTTGTAATGCTTTTTTTTGTGACTGTTTTCGTAATTTGTTTTTCCTTGTACAATCAGCGAAGCTCGTTGCGGAGCATCGGATTTAGGGGAGAAAGTGTCAAAGCGCAAGCGCGAGGATATACGTCGGCGCAGCCGTATAAGCATTATTGGATAATACATAATCCGCAAGCTAGTGCACTCGCAGGGAGCTTGGCCAAGAATAAACAAATCAGGATAGTTGGGCGAAATTAGCCCGACGACACTTGGGGCACAATGTAACCCGGCGCTCGGTATGAGCCCGCGATAGCGGCGAAAACTGCCGAGATAATACGCGGCCAATGTCTCCGAACAATGCATCTTGGCCATTCGGCGCCGGGCTGTGTGGGCGCCACTCGATATAGAGTTATTTATTGCCCACTGGCCCGAGACAGAGCCGCCGATCTCCCTCGTTTATTACAGGATTGCGCAAATCGGTAATGCATCAATATTAGCTTATTATCGATAATTAGCATTAAAATTATTTTGAATAATTTATTATTCGCATTCCGGGCATCGCGCCGCGCATCATGGTCCGCTTTACAATTCAAATGACACCTCAAAATTGTGCGATTTACACGTGATCAGTTGGGGCGCTTATGCGGGGCGTACGTGCGCACCGAGCCGCGGTACGTTTAGACGGGGGCCCCCTCGTCCATCCGGCAAACCGGCAAACGCATCAAAACTATACTCTGTTTTCGAAACTTCACGAACTGACAGCGTAACGTCCAATGTTTAAAAACGGCCAACTTCGAGCTTGCGTCGAATACGGCCTTTTTCCAGGGCATTCCTCTCTCGCCCCCTCGTAAAAGTCCGAACGGCCGCGTAGCTAAAATTTCGCCGACACATTGACGAAAGGCCACGGGGGGGAAAAAAAAGGACAACAATGCGTTCTTTTTTTTTTGTTTTTCCAAGTTTTTGTTTTTACATCGAGGGCCGGCACGTGACTCGGAGCCCGCGGCCACTCGGATACACGTAGCGGCGGCGCGGCTCGTCGCGCCTCAACTGTCGGACGCGGCGCCCCAAGTGCCGAGGCGCGAGTGGCGGCTCCCCCCCAAGTGTCCGATTAGGTTATCGAGGTGGGCCGGCAATTCCGGTGCGTGTGTGCGCCCCGGTATCTTCCACGGTAAGTCGAGTGCAAGCCGGGGCCGTACACCGCCCTCGGGAGTAATGCGCCGCGGAAGCTTCTTCGGGGCCGGCGATCGGTACGTGCAGTCGAAAGGTCGTATATATGCCGAGTGCAGTTTCCTTGTAACTTACTTTATTTTTATCGTTAATAAAACTACTTTCGACCGGTTGAGCTATCTCATCGGGCCATTCGCTCGATAAGTATAACCCTAATAATTGGATATAGTTCAAATTTGTCCGTTTGCCCGCGTTACAGCCGCTTACCCCAAGGGTTAGGGTCTTTCACTTGTGGCTTAGTTGTAAGTTTTGCAGGAAGCAACCCAAGTGCAGGAGATTTTACTAGTGCAAGCTTACCGCCTCTTACGTATCGGCAACGAGCAATATACTTTACAATATTGGCGTACTTGCGCAAGTTGAATTGACAGTCTTTGTCTATATTTTAAGATCTAAGTTGCTAAATATAATTTGCTTTTTAACGACCTTGTATTACTTACATGCAACAGCATTATGTCATTTACTAGTTTTACTCGCACATGAATAAGTATATATCGAATGCTTTTATTTATTCACTCCAGGACCGATATGTATACCGAATCGACTATTTCTGTCTTGAAGAAAACGCATAGGAAATATTTGGAATTTTTCCTGAATAAGATTCTCGTGAAATACCTTATTTGAAATATTTTAAAAACTTAAAGGATAGAGCACAATTTATCATTATAAATTAAATAAAATTATCTAAAATAAAATATTATTAGATACGGCTGCAGGGATTGGTTAAAAGTAGTTTACAACCTTCGAGTAGGTCTTTAGATAAACGATGTAACATAACGTTATTGTAAAATTTTGTACATACTGTAAAAATAGTACCATGTAAAAGTATTTAGTTAATAAAGATTATCGGTATGTGTTTCGGTAAGAAGTGTTGATATAAAAGTCATGCAGAAAACTCCATAGAAAGTTATTGAATAAAACTACTTTTTCACAGTTAGATTTTTATCACTCTTATTTATCGGTTTACTACAAACTCGCTACATTTTTGTTCTTTTTTCCTTTTCTTTGCTTTTCTTAGACATTGTGAAAAAGGTAGAGTTCTTTCTATTAATGGAGGCAATAGATAAGCTCGAAAATGGAGCTGGAAAATACTTTTAAAAAAACAGTTCCGCCATGAATGTTCGAAAAAGGAGTTGCTTTAAAAAATGTTTCTCCTATGCACTGTACAGTTATACATTTTAACTGACATTAGTAGTTAGTTTTGTGGCTATTGCGAAATCAATATATTGCCAAGACTTATTTGCTTGAATTAATACGAATGATAATAAATTGAATAACAGCTATGTCGTTACTCGATTTAATATGTTATCGACTCTGTAGTGAAATCGTGCATTTTACTGCACAATCTTCAAGTGTAATATTCCGCATTATCAATAATTGAATAGAAAATTTATTTTATTCATAATTGCTGTAATAATGAAAAATTACAATATATTATGCCACGCGGCTCCCATCGCCATACGAATTTGATTTTAATATATAATCTTCCAGAAATGTTCGCTTTTAACCCACCCTCGGCGTACAGAGGAGTGCAACAAACTTACACAGGCGTATGAAATCCTAATAAGCTCATGACATCGAATAACATTTAACGTAAAATTATCACAGTCGACGACACGGTAATTATTAACGCGATTGTTGTCGCGAAATAGGCCGGAGTTATTCGCCGGGTCGTTTAAAAGACTCGGGAGGAGACGGGTGATGGGCGGGCGGAAGGGCGGGGCAAGCAGCGAGAGGCCGCGGCAACGGCGGCACTTGAACGGTTCTACGCGGAACAAGGGGCAAGTCCGCGCATTGTACTCGGCCCGAATGAATTAACTCGCATCGGACGAATCATCTTGAAGCGGTGGCCTACATTTCCCCGGCGCGTGCACACACAGCCGCCCGGGACAATGAATTCCCGCGGATGGCCGGGAAAAAAGGCGGGACAGCGGCATAGCGGGCCCGTATTTTTCCCGATCGACAAACGGCCGAGTCCCGGCGACGGGGGGGTGGGCGGCTACATCGATTGCCCGCGCGCTCGATTTACAAGTGAAATTGCAGCGGCGCGCACGCGAGGCCGGGCTTACAGGCGGCCATCTTCCTTGACACGGCTCCCGGCCCACCCGATTAATTAATTCATTAATTCATTGTTCGGCCTGTGACGGGCGCGCGCCACGGGCAAACGCGATCGCGTAACGATCGCGGGGGCGGCCGTCGAGGGGCCGCAAGACAATTCATTAGGGATTCATCGGCACGGCGTCGTCGCCGCCCTCCTCCGCGGCTCTTGGCCCGAGCGCTGTTTTCTCCTTGTCTCCTTTGCTCGCGGAATTAATGCCGGCTCCTTTGCGCGGGCCGCGTACAGCGCCCCCGGCGGTCGGCCAAGTGGGTGAAGTGCACTCGTCCGCCGCTCTTTCATTCCGCGCTCGCGGCCCTCCCCCGGCTCCTCCGAAATTTTCCCTCGATAATGGCCCTCTGGCTGCCCCTCCCCGACGGCTTCTTTTTAGGTTACGGGGGGAGTGTCTGAGGCCCGCGGATATACCGAGGCGCCGCGCGACCCTCCAGCCCCGGGGACATTCTCCGCGCTCAATTTTTTACGGCTATCGGGGGGATGATCGACTCGTCGATTCCCGCCGGCGCCCGCCTCTCCTCGCCTCGGAGCGATCGTCTCTTTGAGAGTCGCGGGCGCGTGCCAGGACTGCCCGCGGACTTTGTCCTCGATAATTGACGGGGCCCGGGAAAGCCTTCCGCCGAATCCGTGTAAATAACCCAAGGCTCTTTCAGACTTGGAGGATATATATATTTTTTTTTCTCGCCTTGAAGTCGTGCCCGCGAACCCATATTTTATCCGCTAAGTGCATTTTTTTTAGAATATAACGATAAAATCTAAACTTTCTTTTCTAGTTTGAATACAGTGATAACGTTTTCAAGCTGTGCCAAACTTTAGCGAGTTCGTACTTGCAGCTTTGCATAAGTAAAAGGTTAGGTCTGTAAAAGTGAAAAAAAACTTCGGTTAAATATGTTTCTTGGTCGCATACATTACCAGTGGCCGGATACAAAATAGCAAAATAAGTATTAACGGTGAAGCAGCCTTGCTCCTTTAGAATAACTGTGTACACTTTCAACGGGAACATGTAGTGAGTATAATCGAACGATATTCGTACTCTACTACAAACATTTCGACCACTTTGAAAATTTAGCGTATTCAAACTTGAGAGTTATCTATAATGTATCTTGCTATTTTCGTATATGGTGTTTAAATTCACAAACTGTCTTCACTTTGACATAATTTTGAGTATATAATAATATAAGTGAATAATAAGAGTACCGTTAACGATAAATGCATTTACTGCTCTTATTAAATCGATCGTTTTTTATAAATTTTGCAAAGATTATGAATATTTCTATATCTATGCTTTATTTTAAAGTAGATTGATCTGTATGTTACATCAAAAAACAGTTAAAGTTCGATTGACTAAAAGAGACTAATTAGACCTTTCATAATCATAATTATAGTCAAGCTTGGTTCAATCAACAACTGTCACTTAAGTAGGTTAACATAGTAAAGCTGTATTAACGGTATAGAGACATTAACTTAGATTGCAGGGTTTCCTCTAACTGTTATTGTTGAAAGTCTTCGAATTTAAATATGTAGAGTTTTCTAAACTACACAAAAATAATAATAATAATAAAGTTGTACACAGGAAATTCAGAATTGTCGATTAAGCTATTCGAAAAAAGATATAGATATATAATAAGTAACACGTTAATATATTAGTGAAAATCTATAGTTATATTGTAAAAGACGCAATGATAATGTTTGCTGTAGAATGTGTTAATCATGACATGAATCATAAACAAGTGAAATTCATCCTTCAATTCAATAAAAACATATATATACACTGTATAATATTGTTACAATTGATTATGACATTGCATAATACATCACAAATATGTAATTCATAATGATTACAGTTATATAGAGTATCAGTGATAAATGTAGTTATCATAAGATTTCCATTCATTGATTTGATACATGCACATATAATAAGATCAATTTTCTGATGGTATAAAATTGTTCTGCCCTAAAGATTGCTCGATTTGAAAAATAATGTATGCGTCATCATCTATTTCCGTCTACTATTTGTAAGTCCATTGCAATTTACGAGCTGAGTTTTCGAGCGTAATTTGAAAAACGTAAGCCTAAAAAGCAGTGGAATTAGGTCGGTTACTATTATTATACCGGAGCAATGCCTGAATTGCGGATCGGCTCCCGTAGTCTTGACATTGATCGTCGTTAAAGACAGGCCGACTAAAGCCACAGTCATCGGAAAGCTCGGGGCGGTAGAGAGGAGGCGGGGGCAAGTTTATCGCCGCTGCAGCAGAATGCAGGCGCAGCGAAAAGGTTGAGAGGAAGAGGTTGCCACCTCAGGCGCGATAAAAGCGCCGAGGGGCAGGTTAATTAGCGATAATCGAAGGAGGGCCGGGGGGGTGGGCGCGGCTCTCCGAAAGTGACTGATAACTTGCCTCATCGGCCGGGGACACGATCCCCTCGTAAACCGGCGGCGCCGCGGCGAAAAAGCCGAGGGCGATAAAGCCCCATCGACTGGCCGCGCTCCTAAGTGGCTTCCGCGCGCGGCCCGCTCAAGATAGAGATTGGGCCCTCGCAGGGCGTATAAGCCCGCGATAACGTCCGAGCCGCTCCTTCCCCCCGCTCATGGCGGGGGACGAACTCCTTTTTTTTTTTTCCAAAGTGCGCCGCGGCCCCACCGCTTGGTGAAAAGCCGGATCTCTCCGCGGCGATTGAAAGCTAAAGCCTATTTTTTTTTTTGTGTTTAAATTGACGTGTTTTTGAGGGGAATGCCCCGGCCCGCCTCCCGGGAGACGCCCGGCCCGCCGCGGGATGAAACTTTTTGGAATATTCATGATCCGGCGCGAGCGGCTCTAATAAATTCCCTCGGAGTAACGAAAGGCGCAAGCGATTATTCGCTCGAAGGATTACCCGCGAGCCCCCTATAACGATGTATCTCGGCCGGAGGAGGCGCGCTTTGTGCCAGCGCCGAGGGCCACTGTCGGCTTTTTCCTTTGAATTTTATTCCCCCCGCGCCTTTTCGATCTTTTAAATCTCGCGCTCGCGCGCGCTTTTCCCGGGGCCCGGATAGCTTCCCGAGGCGCCATGGCGCACTCCTCCCATGGTATCGCTTTGTTCGCGACACTCGATCGGACGCTATTTTAAAAGCGGGGGGGCGTGCCGGATTTTACGAATCGCCGCACCTGCATAATGAATCCGGCGACATTTTTACTCGGTTGGTTGCCACCGTTGCGAGCGCCTAGCAACGCAAATCCGTTTGTTTGCAAGTTTACGGATCTCAGTCTGCAGTAAGATTAAGCCGCTTACAACTTTATTTCTGGCTCCGCTGGGGTTTATTTCGAAGGAATCGTTGTAACGATTCATTCCGTCCTCGTTAGCATAATCCAAAAGTGTGCTCTTACTTATTCATTCATCGCTCCGCGCAGATTCGCTAAGAATTAAGAATGCACAAATACCTTTCTGACCGCGCGATGAAATTTTCATGCTTTTTATACCGGATCTATCGAATCCATACTCTCATGGAATATTTATTAAAGATTATTAAATGAATCGATAATTTATTCCCTCTTCAACCACATACGCATTCTGTAATAAGTTGCTTTGTAAACGGTTTATCAATCAGCTTCTGAATATCCTACTATATATCACTATACGAGCTTATGTAATTGTGTATAATTAATTAATATAAAACAATAAATTGTATTAATGTTGTACACAAATTCATATTGGAACGAATACATAAGTTAGATTTTATACTTTCTTTTTTTAATTGACTTGATATTTTAAATTAAATTTAAATTAATTTGATTCGCCCAAGGCTTTATTTAATGAACAAATTGATTGAAAAATCTACGGCTTTATTGTCAAACAGGTCGAATGTTGTAGTTGGCGAACATACGTTATCGATAGTCAACGATATTTTCTACACTATAGAGACGGATCAGACCGTCGCGTTTCTCTATCTGGCTCAAGTGAAAAATTTAGTTTGGTCAATACGCTCCGCAGAGTTTTATATAAATCAATTGCAAGACAGATTATTATAACCGTTCACAAGTTGAGATAAGTCCGACTTACGTAAGATTGGAACATCGACAGTCATTCTGCAATCTTAAGGGCACACGGTACTTGCAGCCCTTCCAACCTCCGTTTCTTTTAAAAGTCGTTACGCAATTTATACGTAACCTCCGCGTTTAAAGGTACATTATCGAGCATGGAGCCGATATCGGGGGAGATAAATCGAGCGCGACGAATTTGCAATTGTATAATAATCGTGAAAGGCCGAATCGTAAAAGGTTTTTTATCCACCGCGTGAATATACAGCAGGATAAAAAGCGCCTGCGGCGCGCGCCAGTCCGAATATGGTTTAGTTTTTATTATATATATACGAGTATGTATGTATATATCGGTGTGTGTGCGTATATACATACAAATACGTATATAGCCCCATACACACGCGCACAAAAATCTATACGTGCATATACATATATTTGAAGGCCGAGCACAACTCGGCCCTTTTAACCGTTGAATGGGCGATTTTGGCGAGCCGGAACAACAACCGCGGGCTGATTCTTCCGTTCGGGTAGGCTCGATCGAAGCGATTGTTAAATAAATTAAACCTCTCGCCGGTGGATCGCAGCCAGCGGTGGGCGAGGGGCCCGAGCGGCGCGGTAGCCAACTGGCCGGGCGGCCGTTACACCGGTGGCCGCTTCATTTACCCGGCAAAGTATCGGGCCGGTGTCAGAGTCGGCCGGGCCCACCGGGCCGAAGATATATCACTTATTTGACGCGTCGCTTTTACGCGCGGCCGCCATTATCGTACATTGGGTGGCGTTCCGCTGACAGCGGCGGTTCCTCGCCCGCGATTGTTTCGCCGGCCGCGTAACTAATCGTCGCCGAGCGGCCAGCCACGAAAAGCGGCCTCGCGCCAGGCGCCCGGGCGCCGATCCCCGCGTCGCGCTTCCGTTTTTGCCCCCCCTCCCGTCCCCCAGGCCGCGCGGCTCCAGTTCCGAGGAGAGGTTGCGGCGGCTGGCAATTAAATGCTTCGCCATCTGGCCGGCGCGGCGCTTTTCGTTGGCGCCGACAGTCCCGGACGCGACCTGCACGCGCCTAGCTTTACGCCCGAGATCAAGACGGATTGTAAAATCGTTAATGCACTGGTACTCGAAATGGGAAGCGCGCCGTGTATTTGCGTCGGCGACCTAGAATAAAGAGGACTCGGAACGAGCGGCCGTTAAATCATTTTCTCTGTTGAATGGGCGTGATGCGCCCAGGGAGAGGACAAAAAGAGGCAAACAAATGCGCTGGAAGGCAGTTGTTAAAGTCATGTGAACCGGTGCGCTGCTCGTAAAAGTTTTTAATTTTCATTTAAGCAAGATCCAGGAATGAATTTAATTAAAAGGCCCTTTTGATTTGTTCTGTAAGTGACTCCTCTCCAACAATGTGGGTACAAAATTTATTATTTTTCCGGCGCCGCTTATACAGCGAGCGACATAACGGAATTAGGACAATGAGAAATGGTTTCGTGGGCTTTCAATTGTAGCGCCGCGCGTCAAAGTTGATAAAACTCCAAGTCGGAAATTAATGCAAAATGTCGCGTGTAAACTCCGTCCCATGCATTTGACTTTGACGTGCTATTTTATAAACCACTGTTATTTTGGCATTCGTTAAGCTGTTTTATCGTAAAGAACGACCCACTTTTTATCGCTCGCCTTTATCGATTGATTTCGATATGCTAGCAATTCAAGCTGATTTAATAATTTCGCAGACTCGGATTAATACATCATTGTGCTCTTCTACAAGTAACATCTTTTTCGCGATTGGAAATCGGTTTTTCCGAACCTCGGGGTTTCGAATGGTAAAAAAAAGAGCAAATAAAAAAGAAATCCGAGCGGCCGCATCGGAAAAACGAGGGAAGGGGACGAGGCAGAACGTCGGTGTCCTCAACAAAGAGAAACAGAAGGGAGAAACAGAAATTATTACTCCGTTTATTTGAAAACGTCTAATTACAAGAGCGCGCAACGAGGGGCAGAAAGAGTCCGATTCTCGTCTCTTGCGGCAAATGAAAATGTCCTTTATACCCTGTCGTGGAAAAAGAGTAGGCGGGCCGGGGGAGGGTGAAAGCTAGAAGAGTTGCCCTCTTCCAGGGAGACGGGAATGGGTATAGAGCGGGGAGTGGAAAAACAGGAGAAAGAGCGCGTCGAATGCGGGCGCTGCAGCTAAAAAGAGTGAGCTCGCGCGTGAATAATTCAGAAGAGCGATAGACTAATCGTAAAAAGCATTAGCCCGGGAGCCCCGAGGTGGGGTTGCCGGGCCGTTTTTGGCGCGCGCTCGGGGCGTAAACAGAGCCCCGGTGGGTCGGCTCGCGGTCCGCTGGCTCCCTCGTCGCCCGGGAGCGGAAGAGGCGCGGCGCCGGTGGGCAAGGGGCGATCGGCAGCGGGGGATCGGGCCGGCGCACTCACCGTCCTTGAGGGTGATGGCCCCGGCGCAGCAGAGAGCCGCGAGGAGGAGCGGCCCCAGGAGGCGGCGGTGGCGGGAGGGTCCCATGGCGGGGGCGGCGCCGTCAGGTGGGCCCCGGCATGCCGCGCACTAGCCGGCCCGCATCGCGCACTGGGCGGCTGCACTGGGGAGGGGCTCACACGTGGGCCCGGGGACGCGCACTCGACACTGGTGGCAGGTGGCCGGAGGCGCGCAGGGGAGGAGCGGCCCCGCGCGGCGCTAGGTCCACTCTCTCGGCGCGCCGCCTCGGGCGGAGAGCGCGGAGACCGCGGCTGGCAGCGACGAGCAGCGCGCGCACTCCCACCGCCGCACGCCGCATGCGTATTGAACCGGGCGCCGCGGCCGCCGCTGCCCGAGCCACCCCCGAGCCGCCGGCGCCGCCGCCGCCGCCGACGTTCCACGCAGACGCGCCCGCGCCACCGCCGCCGCCGCCGTCGCCGCCGGGCCCGCGGCTCCGGGGCCCGCCCGGGACCCGCGCCGCCCGGAGGAATTTACGAGCCGATGGGCCAACTAAATCTCTTTTACGTTATGCCGCTTTTTTTCTTTTACCCCGGCACTTTGCCTTTATTTGACATTCATCGATTTTGCTCCTCGTGTGTGCGCCCATTTGGTCGCGCATCTTTGATCCCCTTCGCGTTATACTTCTGTGCCCGGGCAAATTTGTCTTGCCGGCCAACGGCTAATCCCACCACGCGACTGCTTCCGAGTAAGTGACCAATCTTCGCTTTCTTTGTCGCACCGCATTAGACTTTTTATACTGTTTCAAACGGGTTTGTCTATTTTCACCCCAGGTGCAAAGATATTATAACCTATTCTAGAGCGTGCCCAATAAACCCTGTGTTATAAACAGATGAATCTCGGTTAAATCAATTCTATGTTATGTTTAGCTATCTGGATAGGCAATTTGTTTATTTCCATGCTGTGAAAGTTACTGCAATGGAAAGCTGTAAACTTTCAGAATTTAATTACTAATACCATGGATTTGATTGAATACGCGTAGCGAATGACATAATTTACCAATCGCAGCTATTTTATACCGTAACCTAAATGATGTTTTTCCAAAGGCTTTTTGCATAATTTGGTACTATTACTAAGCTTTAGCGGATTTGCGTTCTACCGCGGCATAACTAGATTTACTACTTTACGCGAAAGCTTGTATACTCAAAAATGAGGAAAGACTTTTCTTACGGAATTTTTAACAATATTTCAAAAATCTAGGGCATGCTTTTTACATAATTAATTAAATAATAATATCAATAACATTAATAATTTTATTTTGTATAAGAAGAAATCTTTGCAAACAAATATCAAACCTATTACTTATAAAACTCTAGAGATATTGGGAAACGAGTAAAGTCACACAAAAACTCCTTTATAGACTTTATCAGGTTCACTGAGCTAAGAGTTATAATTTGATTTTCAAATATGTACGTAAAAAATTAATAAGAAATCTTGCAGTATCCTATAAAACCTTTTACCTCCTTCAGACATCATCTAGGTCAATTTATTATTAAATACATAAGTATGAATATTTGGTTTACTAATTATTATTATTATTTATTTTTATTCAAATTACTTATTGAAAAATAAAATAAAAGTTATGCCTTATACTCAAAGGAAAATATTATAAAATAACTGATATAATGAAATATATAATCTCTTGCGCGTTATCATAATGAGGAAATATTTGCACAAAATTAGGCTACCTCCAAAGGATCACCGAAGTACAACTGCTATAGACGCAGCATTAAAGTCTGATGAATATATTTTTCCTCTGGAGAGGCAAATTTGATAAAATTTCCAAATTTGAAATTATTCAATAAATTATTCAGATACTCTTAATGAAAGTTACTGATCCAGTGATTAAAAGTTTTTTTTCCATTTAGTTTTCTTTGTATGATTGATAAGTATTTTATCAAAATATATAAAATAATGAAAGTTTTGAATATTCTTGACAGAATTAAACATCTTAATATCGATTAAAATGCAATCTAATGGATATTTTACACGGTCGAATGATTAAATTCTGAAAGTTTCCAAAGTTCTAAAAATACTTTACCAATCAATTTGGCGATTAAAGACTTTTAAGAAGACTTAAACCAATGCGCAAGAAAATATTAGGAGTAGATGATATCTAAAAAAATGCCCTTCTGGTTTTGACCGACTCTGGAAAGGAAAAGGTACTTTTGGTTAGTGCACATGGTTACGACTCATTCCTCCATTTTAGTAATCAATAAAATTGTTTTCGACGTGTTTGTCAGACCATTTAATTCAATTGATCGAGCTTGTGAAAAATGATATTTTTGACAGGTTAAACGTAAATTATTGAAGTAACACAAAAATCGAGTTGTGCAATTAGCGTGTTTTGAAAACTGATTCTTTTTCATACGTATCGCGTAAAGTTAGTCACCATAAAATAATAAAATGCATAACTACGAACCGACGGAGAGAGATTAATAAAGCACTCGTAATGGAAATTCGATTATTGGAGTTATCTGAAGAGGACACCTGAAATCAATTTAAAAACTGACGAAACTTTTAAACTGTGAAGGTGCCTTATCCAAAGTAGGAGCGCGGAGGGGAATTAGAAGGCTATTTCGGCCAGTGGAACTCGGCCTGATTCATTCAAATTTCGGCGCATTGGCTCAGTTAGCTTGGGACTCGTTTGAAATCCCGTAGCGTTTGCGCCTTAAAACCTTAATAAAGCGAAATGATCACCAAGAATCCGCGGAGAATCTCGGTGAAAAATGCAATTTAAGTTGGTGCAATCCTATGGAATTCTCATTCAACTTTCCCGCAGCACAATAGAATGATTACTTTTTTTCATCCCGCGGGTATTGTGCTCCGCGCGCTCGGCCGCGCGCGAAAAAGGGTTCAGATCTGGCGGGTCGTGCGCCTTTTTTGACAAGCGCAGTCCGCCGGGAGGAAAGAAACAGGGCGACGAGGCGTCGAGTGAGCGAACGAGGCAGTTGATTAAAAGTAATGCTCTCCCGAGCAATAAGGAACCCATCCCCCCCTAACGTAAACGCTCGCCCCGTGCCGCCCCTCCCATTAATTGGGGTCCGATTATTTATCGGACGCCGGTGCGTATGCGCGAGTGCAGTTCCCGGGGCATAATCAAGAGAAATGAACGATAAATTCAGCATTGTTATTAGGCCGGGCCCTCGAGGATAGCGCGCGACTCGGGGGGGTAGGTGGGTGTAGTCACCGCAGCGCCGGGGCCGGGCTCATGTACACTCGGAGGGAGTTTCGCGAAATTAGAGGGAGAGCGCGGGGGGAGGCGAAGGAAGGACGGAAGCCGGACAGGCCGGGCGGCGAGGGCGGCAGCGGTAGGGGCCGGAACTTACGGGCCAAGTAAGAAGGGTCGAGGGAGAGGGGAAAAAGTAGAGGCCCCAGGCTCTCTCGAGCCGGGGTGGCCGCCGAGTGCCGCGCGCCATTACTTTGCCAGGGTTTATTAATGGTCGGCGCCGGCGCACGTAGAGGCTCCCCCGCCCACCCCAACCCCCGGCTCTGAATATGCACAAGGCTCATTTTGAGAGCGAGGCAGTAGCGGCTCTCCGCGGAATGCGGCCCACCTGGGCGCCTGCCCGAATAAACAATGGGTCTAATCAGCGGCTCACCGGGAGCCGCGAGACGTCCCCCTCTGGCCGTCCCTCCACGCGGGCGCGATCGCGAAGGGCGGCCTAATTGCCCCCCACCCCCCGTCCCGACCCCCTGGGGCTAATGAGGCCGCTTCAGGGGCGTGCGACTCGCGGCGCCCCGCCGGCTAATGCTAAATGGCTCCCGCGACTCGCGCTTCCGCGGCCCTCGAGCTTCGAGTTTTTCCGTGGGGGAGGTTAGGGGGATTGACGGGCGGAGCCAATGGGCCGGGGCGAATGACTCCACGATGGCTGCGATCTGTGACGCTTCCGCGGCCCTCCGATAATGGGCGAACGCGTCCGTGAGCCTCGCGAGACAGTCTGCGTTTACGATTCCCACTACAGCCGTGTTATTGGTCATTAATGGGTCTATGAATCTCTTGAGTACTTGTTTGCCTGCCGCCACCGCCGCCGCGCCCGCGCGCCTCTTGTTCCGACTGTTAATTTCATTACCGCTTTTATGCGCCTCGCTAATTTCTAACCAAATTCCCGGGTACCGCTCGAACTCCTCACGCGAACGGCCTAATTGTGCTTCACGCCATTTTTCCCGCGCTGCGCCTCTCCATCGAGTTTCCACTCGCCGAGCTTTTTTGCAATCGACTACGTTGCGGTGACAGGGACCGGGAAACCTGTTACATCGTGCAGGCTTTTATCAAAGTTGGAGCTAAACAATGATTAAACTCACTTAAAGTAGGTGAAAAAAGTTTCGACCAAATTCTATTTGCGACTCGCCAACCCAAGTAGAATGGGTCAGCCATAGGTCAGTCTATACATTTTTTATGTACAAGTGATTGGTTGTCTTTTTCATATATCTATTAGTTTCCGACGCTTTTTTCTGCATCAAATATTCATTTTTAATTCAAGTTTTTTTACTTGTAAGAAATTTATTGAACCTTGCATTTAATTAGAAAAGTTAATGTACGTTACTTGTGCACATGCTTCCTCTACCTATAGAAACCTCTACACAAATTTGTACTTATGTCCGCTGTGAATTTAAAATTTATGCAAACTCGTTCATTGTATAACGTACTATTTTCGCAATAGGAGCGATTTTGAGGTTGCACCCACTTGATTTGCTAGGCGACAAAATGCACTCATGCAAGAAACATGTATAGTCACGGCGGTACACGCAGTCAAGGCTTCAAGTATGCTTAAACGGCGTATAAAACGCGCAGAATTTAAAAAATTTCACCGCACAAAATATTTACAATGGATAACGTGATCGGAAGACGGAAACGACTATTCATACAAGTAGGAGAAAAATAAGCGCACTCGCTATAACGAAAACCGTTTTGTAAGCTGAAAATGATTTGCTTTCCTCCTAGGTTGAGAAGCGCTTTGCATACTTTTAGTACGCGGTAGTTTTAGGATAATCTATTAGGAACATTGTTGTCACATCCCACGCATTGCGTTGGCACTTGGCTCTACGGCGCAAGTACCGCACCCAAATCCACACTTATCCCCCTTTTTGAACAATCGCGTTTATTTGGCAATATCTCACCCACCATTCCGCCCAGAAGTGGTTATGACGTCGGATTCTGAATGCTTTGAGGAGAGCGGCATAAAAGCCGGGAGGACGAAATATATAAAGTGCAGTTAACGCTTTAGTGTCTGCACGCGCAAAAGATTCCCTGGGCCAGCTGAAACTTTCTTACGAGGAGATTAACATCCGTTAATTAAAACGCATGCGCGGCCGCCGACAAAATAAAAAGAACGCATAGCAGCGACAAGGAAATGAGAAAAGTGCCTTTAACGGCTAGCCGGCCATTAATCAAACTTTTATTGCCATGGAGCGAAAGGAGGAGGCGCCCCACCCCCGTGCACAACACACCGGCCATGTATATCGGCGGGAGGGACGGTGCGTTCGAGTCGGCCCGGCCGAGCTGTCGACCTCGATAGAGAAAAGAGCCGCTTGGCCCCTTTGATTTGGCCGGCCGGCCTTTTCCCCGGGCCATTCGTCTTGGCCGGCGGCCGAAGCCGCACACGCCGCGAGGGTCGCCATCGGAATTGCGCGGGCCCGTCTGACGTATATCGCGGTCATTAAGGCAGTTAAAGCCGGACGCGGCGGGCGACGCTCGGGACCACCGGCGTCTTACCCCCGAGGGGGGCCAAGTTTTACGGGCCCGCCCACCTCCGCACTGGGAGTGTCGGAGATCCGGGGCGGCCAGCCGGGGAGTGGGGGGGGCAGTCTCGCGGGCTTAGAGGGCGATTTAGAATTCCATTGTGTTGCGGGGAGAAAGAAAGGCGAGTTTACGCTCCCGAGCGATTTTGATGGGAGCGCGATAATTGCCGACCGCGGATCTTTGCCCCCTAATGAACCCGTATTTCCTTTTTAGACCCGCTCGCTCGGCCCCGGCTCGCCCGGCAAAGTAATTGTCGCAAATTTTTCGTGCGCCGCAGCCGCTGGCCCATCGGTAAACCCGGCCGGCTCTCGACTCCGCTAGGGTCATAAGAAGAGTCTCGCGCGATAGCGAGATAAAAAATGGAAATCCCTGATTCACGGGATTCCCGGCGGGAGTCGCGATAGCTTCCTTCGGCCCATTACCCTGGAACTCTGGGTAATTTTTCCCTCTGTTGACGATTGCCGTAGGCGCGGCGCCGCGGGCTTTGTAAGCTTTGACCGCGCGCGGTGCAATTATCGAGTATTCGCGCCGCTGCGCATGTGCCATTTATGATAGCGCCCGAGCATTGCAAGTGAGAAGGCCCGGCTTTGTACCTTTGTCGGGCGCTTATTGTCAATATTCTTGAGCTTCCGGTTAGGCGCTCGTGGATTTTCAATCCGATTTTCGCTATTGCTTTCGCCTCCTGCGCTGCTTGCCTCTGATAGCTCGGCTGCCGTCGAGGTGAGCGTTTCACCTCTTCTCGATCGATAGCTATCGTCGGCGGTGCACGAGCTTCATTTAGCGCTATTTCCACGTTGGGGCTCTTCTTTTCAAATGCGAATTAGGTGACAAGTTTATAAACAAGACAGCCTTGTCACGCATCCTGAGTTTCAAAGCGTATTTACAGTGCAACTGTGACTCTTGCTGTGCAAAATGTGGAACGTTCAACAATAGAATGTAAGTAAAGCAGAAGACAGCTTAATGTTTCGGTTATTTACAAGCACTTATAACAAATTATATCCTCAGAAGAACACTTAAGTGAAATTATAAATCTGTAAAGTTTACATTTATATATTTTAAGATATTTTACTAAGTCTAATTAAAACAAATATTTCAGCATTATATATAAATATACGTATAATTTAAATGTATTATAATAGTTTTGTATTTGATTCCGATAATTAATCTTTACAAATATATTATTTAAAGGAAATTTAAAATTTATTTTTTCATTTTTAAATCCTCTTTTCTAATATATATTTTTATAGAATACGGCACTTATAAGCTCCTATTAAGCTATTGGCAAAATTTTAAGGAGATTTAACGAGCTCTCGACCGTAAGAAATAAAAATTCTATTTTTATAAAAATCAGTAGGTGCATTCTTTCATTTTCCAATAAAAACCTTTACGCTTCACAAAAATATTTTAGAGCTATGTAGAAGAGATTGTTAAAAGTCGAGTATACAGTAACATTACTAAAAAACGTCAACTGCTATTATATCCAGGGCTTGTAAATGCATACAAGAAAATAAATAAAAAATTTATTTTAATTAATTTGTCATCAATACCAAGCCTGAGTCTCGCAGCTTCATTATAAAATATCGGTATATATTTTTAAAAGTATCGAAAACCGGCAGAGTTAAGCAAATACTGATTTTTGTTCGATTTTTTTAAAAATGATATATTTAATTCAGAATATTGATCATGGATATGCAGATTTAAAAAATTAAATAGGTAAATAATTGTTAAATTGAATCAAACAAAATTTATAGTAAAACGCACTTTTGGGTAAAAACTAACCCAAAAAGTTTTTTTTATTTCGATGCTTTTGCTTGTACGCCGCGTACGTGTATCAGAAGGGACATCCGCCGACTCGTTAGTTACTTCCGCTTGGTATTGAGATTCCATCTGCCGTCGAATCCGCAACACACTACACGACAAGGGGAGAAGCCAAACAAATAGTGCTGCTGGTATATTGCAATACAGAAATGTCTAGTCGATTCGAATTTTTTGAATCAGTGTGATTTGTAAAGCTTTCAAGTATAGATCTGTAACAAGAATCCAAGAATTCGAAACGGTAAGTGATCTCATGAATACTAGTATTAAATTTTGAGCATTACACCACTTCATATTCACATTATAAATACTGTCTATTTAAATATCAAAATTCGAGTCCTCTAAAAGCAAAGTATATGAAAATAAGTGAAACTTTCTTTGCAAAGTGAAACCGCATTATTATGCTAAAAGAATGTTTTTGAGTTTAACGGATCGAAAAATGTTCCAAGAATCCCTTGAAACTCGAAAATTCTAGTTCTAAAGAATTTTTCACGCGAGCGATGATTCTATGATTTTATGGAATTATCATATGTATTATACGGTAAATATAGGTTATGCAATTCAAAGATACATATAAAGTTAAAATCTTTTAGAATTGATGCCGCTCGAGATTCTTCTTTTTCGATGTATGAATTTTAAAACTACTTTTAAAGCTAAGTTAAAAAAATATGAATGCTGTTTATTTTTGATTGAAGCATCACTATTACTTTGATGTAATTTAACAGTTGTGGTTTTATGAACATAGTTAACGAAACTTTGTAATGATAGAATACTTTAAATTATTTCGTCCGTCTGACTGAATACATACCTTTACTACGTAAATGAATGATTGCCTTTTTCAAGTATCATTAAACAATGTTTATTGTAAATGTGATATTGAATTTTTATACTGAACATAGCATACAATAAGAAGGTTTTCATAAAGAACACTTTATGAAGTAATTTATACTTTAAAGGGAATATAAAAAAATTGTCGGGAATTAAAACGTAACAACATCATTCTGTTAGGAAATGTAGAACAGTCTGTTTATAGGTGCAACAAAATGAATAACAGTTTTGAAAGAAAATCCATTGCGCTTATATATAGCTTAATTTTTAATTTCACAAATCTATTGAATGCGATTACAAGGATGAAAGCTGTTATATTAGAAGAGAAGGGTGGGTCAAATTTGCAGTTTGGCCCTTAGCCTACAAAATGCATGAAAGTAACAGACTGAAGTAACTATTCGCGGTTAAAAGCATCAATTAGTCCGACTGTCCAGATAATTAGTCCGAAAGTGCTAACTGTAATAATAATGTGGCACAGAATGTGAAGTTTTAATTAACCTCGTTATTTACCATAATTACAAGCCCTGGCGAGGATTGGAAAACAGTGCGCCCGCAATGATTCCGGTTGGGTCGGGCTCTTCGATAGGAAAAAAGTTAATCACGGCCGCGAAGGCGTAATTAGCGATTGCGCACACAGCAGCCGGTCGGATAAAAAGCTCCGGATACTAGACTCCGCGGCAAGCAGCCACTCGTTCGCCGGTCGAAAAAGCCAACTGAACGCCTAACGACCGGACAACGAGTGCAGCGTGCGGTCCGCTCGCCCCGAACTCGTCGACCTGCAGCCTCGCGACATTGAAACGCGAGGCCGTAACCGGCGAAGATATACAGCAGCCGGGGGTAACGAGGGGCAACTGCTTTTAATCATTCGCTGCGGGCGATTAGCGCTCGGGCGGAGCGACGGCGTCGCCGCGCGTAATCGATCGTTAAAGCCGCGGTGCGCGCAGTTCGGCTTAGTCCCCGACAGGGAGTCACTTGGCCTCGCGCGAGTCCACCAAGTGCGCCCGGGCCTTTATGCGGCGCGAGCCCCCCGGGACGAAGAAGTTTTATTACGGAGACGCGACGGCCCCGCTGATCGATGGCCCGGGGGGCCATCGGCCCGGAAGCCCCGTCCGCCGATCGCCGAAAGGTACGCACTGTCTCGCAGCCATTAATCCGGCCGGCTGGGCCACGCTTATTCACCGGGCGGCGCAATGGCCGAGAAAATGTCGTTATCGTCGGGGCACTTTCAACCGGCGGCGGCGAGCGATCGGCAGCCGCGCGGTGATAAATCGCAGATCGCGGACTTGGCCCGAGGCATAAATATGAGCGGGACGCCGGCTAAAAACCCCGGGCGGAAATCCCAATCTGTTGCGTGCGCCGCGCGGACCTCGAAACAATTGCCCGGGCGATAAATCCCACTATCGAGGCAACTTACCGACCGATCGGCCGGCCATTAGTCATCGGGGACTGCGGCAACGCCGCATAATTAGCGCTAATTGGCCCCGCGGCCGCACCTCGCGGACAAAGGGGGGCACGGCTGCGGGCGCATATCCCCCGGTGCACGCGCAGCCGCCCGGGATTTTTGTCAAAGCCGCGATCGGCCGGGTGCCCCCGGGGGTGGGACATCCGCGCCGGATCGATCGCCGCTCCTCGAGACTTCCGGCCGGCCTTTGAGGCCCCTCGTTATGCACGTGCCGGTGCGCTTTTGCCCCGCGGATGATCGGTTGATCGCGGGCGGATCCGGGGCCTCGGGGCCGGGGCTCGTTCGGCTAATTGGCCCCGAGGCCGCGGGCGCCCGGGTCATTTGCCATTCGATGGCTCCCCGCCTAATCCGGGGATAACAAAGGACCAGACCGATCGCCGAGGAAGCGCCGCAGATTTGTCCCTTTGCATATATAGCCCGGATTGCGGGGCTCCGGGCGTTTATCCGGGCTGCCCCGGCGGGAAAAGAGCCAGTGGGCGGGGCGGCGGCGGCCCATTACTCATCATCCCCGGGGCGAGGAGCGCGTGCCTCGTCATTGTTTGCCATATCCCGTCGGCGTGATAATAAGATGGGCGTGGGTGGGCGCGCGCCTCGGGCGGCCGATGACGGCTCCCCGGGCGATCTGCATCGACCGCGGGTCTTATGCCCCCGTTCAACTGATTCACTCGGGGCACGAGGACGGCGCGGCGCCTCGAGCGCTAACCTCGCCCTCCGATCGCCCTCAAGCGGATTAATCTCCCGGGAGCTCGCGGGCGCGCCTCTTTCCCGCATGCGCGGTCCAGGTGGAGCCAAGCCGCCCGCGGGATATCCGAAAAGGATGCCACTGCCCGTAGCCCGCCCGAGGGTTATTTAGATCTTTTGTTTGATTTTGCCGGCCGCTTGTTCAGTGGACTTTTCGGGCTTGTCAAAGGGGCCCCTTAGACGCGGGGCCCGCGCAAGCGGACCAACTTAATAGTTTGAATTTTAATTGCGAATTTAACGACTGCGGCGGCCAACCGCCGCGACTAATTATCTTTGCCGGGGCTGACGCGCGCCGCGCGCTCGTCCCAATTTTCCCGAGTTGCCGTCGCCCCTCGGCGGCCCCGCGATCGACGACCCCGACTGTTCCAAATTCCGGCCCTAAATTTATCGGGGAGCTCGGGCTTCCAAGCATTTTACTATTGGAAACGACGACGCCGCCACCGGCGCGGCTCCTCTATAACCTCCCTTGAACAAATGCACAAGGGGCTCGGGGGAAACTTTCCACTGTTTACGTCCGTGGGCCCCAGTCTCGCGCCAGAACCACTTGATATTCATCAAAACTAGCCAAAGAGAATTCTCTATATGCCTCCAAACGACTCTTTACTGCCTAAATATTCAAGCTCTTATTTGTCCTCCTGCTGCATTTTTTATGATGGATGCCTACCGCACCAGTTCTTATGCGTCGCGAGCGACAAGAATACCTTTTACGGGCTTTTAAATGAGGTTTCGCACACAGGATCGTTATTAAAATAGACACCAATGGTTGATCGTTGTGAAAAAGTAATACTTAGAAAGTCCGTTATTAAGTTGATTTGATTGAAATGCGTAGGTCATCTATTGTTATCTCGTTTTCATATTTACATTTATCCTGCAAGTTTAATTACACTACCGAAATATAATTGTGTTTCTGCAGAGTATACCACACTCGCGCCATTACTGTTATTGTATCTAATATTACATGAGATTGTTTTTTTTTGTAATTGACTCAATAGTTATATTTATAAACAAAATATTATGCCGAGCTGCAAGGTAGCGTGGAAACTCCAATCCAATTAGTAAGTAGCGATGACGGCAATAACTCTTGAAATTGTAATATATCATTGAGAGAGTCATTTCAAGTAATTAGACTAGCAGTCGATTTTTAATAAAGCAATACTCGTGCCCTTTGCAGCGTAACTCCAGGACGCGCCAATAAACACGAGAAAGTAAATAAAAGAAGTAAAGTAACGCAATAGGAGCGGGCAGGGGTTTTTTTTTCCATCGCCAGCGGCGCGGCAGTAGCTTTCTCTTTCCCTCTGTGGAACGACTCGTTATTCGTGATCACACGGAGCGCGGTCGCAATCGTATAAATCCAACAAGCCCGACGAGAGGCGGGAAAAAAAAAAAGAAAGCGGGAATCGCGTGAAGGCCGTCCACTACTCGAGCCGGCCGGGCGCGCGCATTAACGGCCGCGCGCCATAATTCAAAAGTTGTTCTAATTAACAAGAGAGGAATGTACGCGCGGTGCCGTATTAGGGGGGGCGGGAGGCGCAGCCGTCCGTATCGAAAGGCCGCAGCGCCCGCGGGGCTTTATTGCCCGAAAATTTGAATTTCAAACGAGGCGCTAAGCTTTCATCGACGCGGAGGGCGCGAGACCCGCGGCAGACGCGGGCCGAAAAACAAACGCCCAACCGGCGCCCCCCTATCAATTAATATTTTTCTTTTTTTGGGGGGTGGGTGGGGGGCGCGGACGCTCCGGGGCCGCTCGCCTTTTAACGGGCCGGGCGCACGCGACCGCGGCGGCAAGTCGCCGGCGCACGCAAGAATCGCGCGGGAGACATGCATATATGCATGGGCGCGGGCGGCGCGGCCGGCCTCGTTAATACGCGGCCCGGGGAACTTTAGACCGCGAGAAATACGACGCTCGGCTGTAAAGCCCGGCGAGATTTAACGATCTCGTATCGGGCCTCGTTTCAGGGGCGCGCAAGCGCGAGCCCCATCGGCCCCGCCCCCCGATGCGCGGCCCGCGACCCGCCCGACGACCCCCGCCCAGATTTTATTTCTCCGCGGCGCGCTTTTTCCCGACACCCGAGCCGCATTATTTCCCAGTGTCTCGTTTCTCCCGGCGGACGGGCCGCGCGCCCCTCTCGGATTTCAAGGAATTTCTCCGGCGGCCCAGCGGCGCCGGGCCCGCGAGACCACCGGCGGCTCCAACTTTCCCGGCGCTTTAAAATAATTGAACAACTTGCGAGTTAAGTGTACCCCCCCTCAACGGCCCCGCCCCGGAAAAATGATTGTTAATGAGGGAAGCGCGCTTCGGCGAGTGAAAGTTTTAAGGTGCTTTCGGATCCCTCTCTGCCCCTCGAGTCGCCCCGGGACGTCGCAGCCGCTTTGAGCTAACCTTCCCGCGAGTGCCGGCCAACCAGAAGCCCCGCTGCCCGCCCTTTTTCCGCGTTCAATTTCCTTAATTCCCGGTGCGACGATCGATCGACAAATAACCTCGTATATTGATTGCCCGGGAGATTTTTTCGTCTGTTCTTCTATTTATCCCGAGCTCTTGAGCAATTATCCTAATTATGCTCTCACCTAGCTGCTTTGCAATCTCATTAGCCGGTCGAAAAAATAAAAAATACTCGGTTCATCGACTCGTCGCACGAATTTCGAATATCTGCACTTATATTTGAAATATCGGGGATCTTCGTAACGATGCGAATTTTGGCAAACTAAATCTGTACAGCGCCGTAACTATTACATCTATATCGATTCGTTTTAAAAGAAACTTATTTGTGCATCAAGGAATGATCAAAAAAATTGGAAAAAGGTGTAAAAAAGTTATGAAATGTTTTGTATTCGACGAAATAAAAAAACCTAGCGTTTTGCACTATCGTTGAAATAAAATTTATTGATGAACATCGAACTTTTAATTTACAGTGCTTCGATTAATTTGACTAGATATCGTACAATATATAATTGAAATATGTATGCAATAATTCCTTTCTAGTCGTATGAATTTCTCAAGTCATTTATACATAAATAATTGAAACGTTCAATAAAGATTAATTGAATTATCAAATATACAGTGCACTTCTTAAATCGAAAAATGTTGATGAATAAATACTTAAAGTAAAATTTATTAAAGTCTAATTAAAAGTAATTAATAACATTGCGCAAATGTTTGTAGAGATTTGAAGGGAAGGATCGCGGAGAATCGCGAAACGATACAGTTAACCTCAATTCTGGAACGAAACCGTGAATAAGGGCCTGAATGTAACGATACCAAGCCGAGGGCCGATAAGCTTGGAGCGTTGATTATTCTCGTGGAAGTTGCTCACGATCCAGAGTTCACAGACGACGAAATGTGCCCGCTTGCCCATCGAGGGGCGAGTTAGACGGCGGCAGTGTTGACATCGAGCGCGCGTTGCAGGAGACGAGGCGTGCCCGCATCGTCGAGCCGGACCAAATTCCCGAAAGATGCCTCACTCGCATCATATCATCAGAACTCACGGGGCGCACACCCGTAACAAGTACCGTAAAGCATCTTCTTGGAGAATGCCCGGGGCGGGAGGGGGACACACGTCTTGGGCCGCTCGGGAGTAACTTCACTTGGGAGGGAAGGATGAGAGAAAGGCACGAGACAGGACGACACGAGTATAACAAGGCTCGCAGCATTGGCAACGAACGTACACTTCAGTTGCGTTTGCTCCTTTTAAGTAGAAAATTGCCAAAGTACACGTAAAAGAAAACTTTTAATAAATGTTAATTATGAGAAAAATACGTACTGATAAACCATCTTTAAAGTTTGAACGAGGAAATAGAATTTGATCAGTAGCTGCTTTTCCAAATGAAGATCAAATTTCAAGTGGAAAAGCCATGTTACACGTAGAAAAGTAGGGGTATAAAATACAATGCACCGAGACCTGGAATCGAACTTACGCCCCTCAGCGTCAAAATCGAATACTCAAACCACTTACACTGCTTGGTCCGGTGATGGTTGCGGACTTTATGTTGTGGTCTATAGATCTCCGAAAAATAAAAACTTCAGTTTTTAATATATCTCAATATCCAAGCGAATGCTTTAATTTATTTATAGATAAGGATGTAGATAGTATTTTGAACTAAATAATAGTGCTAAGGATAACTCTGTAAATTAAAAAAAACGAATAGTTTTTTTATTACGAGTAAAATAATCGCCACTCAAGAAATAAACCGACATTATGTTAAAATTAATAAAAAAAATTAGCACAATTTTACGTATATATTAATATGGTTTGTATCTAATACATTTATTAATAAAATATCTTTATGATTATCCTTTAAAAATAAATCTTTAGATGTGCAGAATTGAACCCAGACTCATTTGCATGTAAGTTCACGACCTTGTCCATTGAATCACCAGATGATATTTTAAGTATTTAAAAAATTTGATTTATGAATTCTAAAGTTGGCTTATAAGTTGTTGCAATCTTATTCCATTTAATATTGATAAAATTAAATCAATTGCTTTAGAGCTTCGATATATTTAACGGAAATGTTCATTCTCGCTCAGAATACTCAAACATTTATTTTGTTCGGATTCAGGTTAGAATTGATTAATATAATAGTTTCCTTATTAAAATATGTAAATATTGACAAATTGTGATATAAGCGTTTCACAACAAATACATGCAAAAAGTCTCAAAAATGTAAATAATAACTTTTTATATTAGAGAATATTCTAGCAATCTTTACAAACAGGCAATACAACTGGATGAAAGCCAGACGAGTAGATCTGGTAGATACTATGTCGGGACCTTACATGATAAGTAATTAGTATTATAATAGATTTTTATATAATAATTTATAAACTTTATTTTTTTAGTTTATTTTTCATTATAAATAATTTGCGTGCTAATGAAACTAAGATATTATCACGTCTAAACCAAGGTCTAATCTATATAAGCCTCACTGACGAGTCCATTAGGTAGACCTAGTTTAAAACATAATATAGTAAGTATATTAAATAAATAAAAAATTACAAATATATCTAACAGCGTAAAATAATATACTCCAGAGTATAATTGTTTATATCTAAAGACAAATTTTGTTCAAAACATTAACTTGTACGAAAATCAACTTTTCATGTTTGAATATTTAGAAATAAACTCAAATATGTATTAATAATGCTTTTATAACATAAAAGTAATTCAAAAAATTGTTAAAATAAGTTTAGAATTATTTAAAAAAAATAATTAAGTTTGCTATGGTAAAGTAGATAGATCATACCGACTCACGAATATGTAGCATCTCCTTCAAGAAATGTACAACCCACTCTAGCAGGTAATAGCATTCTGCTTTATGGATGTTATACTTTTTAATTAATTTATACGCATTTTAGTCATACTTTAAAAGTGTTTATTTTTACTTTTCGATTAGACTATTTAATATTTAATAAATTTTATACAATTGTATTCAGTATTATGCATTTAAGAACTTAAATTGAAATATTCTTTACCGTTTCATAAATGCAATATATGTGTAGATTTAAATACAATATTTAATTATATAATTTTAATATGGGAATGAATAATTCAGTATTCTTTATTCGAAAAAATGTTCTTTTCTTTATTCTTTAATATTCTTTTAAAGTTCTTATGTAATATCAAGTAAAATTAATTGAAAATAAAATATTAAAAATAAAAAACTATACAATTATAAAACAGGATTATATAAGAGTTCGGGCCTTGAGTATCTTTAAACAACATCCTCTATACTTTTGCCAATATCGTACCACTTTTGTTTCTATACATCAAAAAATTTGCTAGATAAAAAGAGGGTATGCTGTAGTTATGTTTAGCCATCAGAACAAGTGTGGCAAATATAGATTAAATGTGCGTGTATAGAAATAGTGTCATTGTGGATCTGCAAGCGGCGATATGATCATCGTGAATCTTAATACTATCACCGCGAGCTTATAAATTATAATGAAAATTCCACTGAATGTTTTGAACTGAAAATTGATAATTAAATATTTAATACAGTCATTTTCATAATGTAAATAAATGATCTCTTTTTGTTTGTTCTTGTAATTATATATGAATTATAAACCATCGGGATTATTTATAAATCTATGTCTAATCTTTATACGGATTTAAAATCCAATAAGATAAGCTATTATTAAGCTGGAGTCTATTATCGAACAAGGTAGTATTGAGAAGGATACGGTAATAATAGAAAATCCTAGATACCTATAAAAATCTAAGAAATACTTTTTAACAGTAGAATCGATGTTTATGTAGAACGATATAATCGCTCGATTTTAGAAATGAATATCAATTATAGTATTTTACGGTTTGTGAACGGAATTGATTTAAATAAAGTATTGTCTGTGGTATTTATGTAGAGCTGTATGTATAATTACTGCTGAAAGCTATCAAGGATTTGGCTTCTTGCAGGCTACTAAATAATATATGTATCATCCCCCATGATCGCTATTCACCATCTATCCATCTTTATCAATCTGCATAAAGCTGAAGTAAGTGCGTCTAGCAGCAGGCCCAAGTTTCCCAGGCGTAAAAAGCTCGGCAAGCTGCGCGCCTCCTTTTAATCACTTGTACGAAACTTGTAAATAACTCGAGTCCACGCGCGCCACTTAAATCTAGTGTGATAAAAAGCGGTCGGCGGGGTGGGGTGGGGGGGCCCGCCGCCGGCCTTTCCCGGGGAGCAAAGCTGTCCCCGTTGGCCAGATTATGTCTTCAATGAACTCGGGCGGGGGGAGTTGGTAAAGTTTAGCCGGGGCCGGGCTGCCGCGGCAAGAGGGAGTCTTTCTTTTGAGTGAGCGCGCGGTCCCGGAATAGCAGATGCCGGTGGGCCGCGCGCCCCGATCTCCGGCACCTCGTAAACCGGGCCGAGCCGTGGGCGATTAAGCCTGCGCTTTGGCGTCCCGACGCACCTGCGAGGCGCGAGGCCGGCCCCCCCGCCCCCCTCCGCGGATTAGCGCCGCCCAGGCACGCGCGCCGATCGGGCTGCATAGCCCCCGGGCGCGCGATTAATAAGCCAGTCGGCCTTATATCCGCGGCGTAAAGCGAGACGAGGCTCCCAGGGGAGGAGCGCGCGAAAGCGGCCCAATTGAATAATACGGGGGGACTTTGAGGAGCGCGCCGGGGTTATTGACATGGCCCGCCGCCTTTTATCCCCGAGCCGGACGCCCTCCCCCGGGGAGTGTATAGCTCGCGCGCCTCTGTACACACAGCAGGCGGGCCGCTTTGTTGGCCGGCCGACAAATTTTTCCTGCGCTTGGCCGTCGATTAGCTAGCGAGCCGGGCTTTGACATGGAAATCGGGCCTCCCCCGGAGATGATTGTTCCCCGGGATTCTGCATTATCTCGGCCGGGACTGACTCCGCCGCCCCCTCCCGCCCGCTTTCACTTTTGTTCGCGGCTGCTCCTTTTTTTTTTGTTCGAGTCCCAACTTGGCCGATGAAATTCCTCGCTAAACGAGATTTTCCCGTCGCGTCACGGGAGCCTCGCTTTATCACTCGCCCTCGGATATATAATTTCCTCGTTATGAGTTTGCCCGCGGAGAGGTCGAGAGGTTTACCAACGACACTCGGCCAAAGTGCTTTACTCCGCGGCTTCACTAGCCCTCGGGCATTTAAAACCACCTTTCATTGGCTTGTTCCCTTTTTTACTCTCCTTCCCGCTGTTCCGATTCGGGCAAGAGTAACGATTTATTCCATCGATATTTTCCACTGGGATGTAACTTTAATGCGGCCGCTTCTCCGCGGGACTAGGACAAGCTTCGCTTTACGGGCAAATAAAGCAGGACTGCGAGGGCGCTTAAATATTAATTAAACTTTGTAACAAAGGCTGTTGCCAAGACAGAAATGGGAATCCATTCCCTATTATTATTAAAATTACCATTATAATTCGCAAAGAAAAGGCGTATTCTTCCGCTGCGTAAAGTTTCTTTGAAGATAAACCCGGGGCTAATCCCCACGGCATTGTCGCCGCGTACTGTCCCCGCGGCAAAGAAAAAAAAAACACGGATCGAAAAACATTCGTCTTTCAAGACGAGTCCGCGAACCATTCAAATGTATTAGTTTAACTTCCCGCGATAATCTCACGACGGTCGCCCACGGTCTACTAGGTATATGTCCCCGTACACGTAGTAAAAGCCCGAGTCGAGTCAGCCCCGCATTAAACTAATTCCGTCGAAGGCAACAATCATCGGCCCGACCCGAAGGTCCCGGGGCCGCTCGATACTCCCGCCGGCGGTGCGCTTAATACGCGGCAATCGTTCAACCGGGGAGATAAGCGCGCGCGCGCGCCCAGATCAAAGGGCCGTCTAATCCGGGCGACGCGCGGCGGCTCGCGCCGATAGTATCACTTAGCCCGAGGAGCGCGAGCCGACTCAAAGGGTCAAGACGCGGCGGGCCCCGGGATCCGATTAGGCGCGCGGGCCAAGTCCCCCGATCGGCAAAGTCATTCGGGTTTGCGCGGCGCGATTTATCTGCGGCGCCGCCCCATCGGGAGGAGGGCGCTTGGATTTGCATCGGTTATCCCCGCGGTCGGCGCCCGCGGCTTTGCCCGTCTCCGCGCCCTCTAAGCCCGGTGCGCCCGCCCCCGTAATCTCCGCATCTCCGCGCAATTACAGCGGGGCTTTTTCCGCCGCGCGGCCCTCGGTTACAGGCGGCGCCCGCTTATTATACGAGCGCGCGAGGCCGCCGTGGCGAATTTACGAGGGCATCGACTGGGGAAATCGTGTTTTCGCCTGGGATCCGATTCGCCGCTCGCCGCGGGTGGGGCTGATTGTTTGCGATCCCGAGAGCCGCTCGCCGTCGACGTCGCCGCCGCGGCCGTCGATACTCTGTCCTTGAGCGAGGAGGCCAGATGTGTTTGCCTTGTAAAAAGCCCGGGTTGGTTTACAAGCAATTTTACTGTTTCATTATCTTGGCGGGGCAAACATTTGCCAAGCCTCGATATTAATTGATCGTTCGGATTTATCCCATTTTTATCTGTTGCGCGCATTAAATTAATAACGCCAGATTGGCAATATAACCTACCCGGTTCTTGTCATCCTCGCATGGAAAATCCAGTGTGCCCTAATGATTCGTTAAACACGAGCGTGCGTTACATAATATTGCATTTCTTTTTTAAAAATATATCTTTATATACGGGATCGTTTGCACTGTCGAGGATAAATTTTCATTTTTATCTGCCACTTTAATTTTTCGGCCCTATCGCGATGTAAATTCCAGTTAGAGGTAGATTATTACACTATCTTACGATCAGCCTTAATTACACTTAATTCGAGCGTGTCAATCACGGCAACGCGGTCATATTATCTGTTTTAATCGTAATGAAGTTTTTTTTAAAGTGGATTAATTTTATTACCAATTTATTCGAGCACAAATCATTTCATTTTTGTACAAAGAATGATGCAATTTATTTAATATGATGATCGAAATGGCCGGCAGGTCGTTAATATTTGATTTCATCAAAAGAATGCGTAAATGTATATAAACAAAAAAAAAGCGTACACCGATGAACGGTATTTTTAAAATTAATATTCAAAAACTTATTTGCACCCAGTTCGCACATTAAACTCTAAAATAAACACGCAGAACAGCCATTCTCAGCTGTCTAAAAATTCATATAAGTTCCGTGGACGAAAAAGAAGGAAAATTGAACAACGCGATAGGCGACCGAAACGAGGAGCTCTCGAGCGCTCAAAACAAAATACCCCCCAAACAAAAAAAGGAATATAATTGAAAAAGAGTCTGGCAGAGAGCGAGCGTATGCGTTTCGAACGCAGGATAAGCCAATAAATCGCGGAGGCCTTGCGCGGGCCCCGGCCATAAATTAAGCTGTCGTTGGATTCGCGGGCAACTTGTTGCGAAGCGGCCAACTATCGGCCTTATTTATTTGGCCAACTAGCGGGAGCGAACGGCGACGCCCGCGCTCATCGGGAAATTTCGCGCGGAGCCGCGACGGGTGTATCGAGCCGCCTCGGGTAAACGCCCCGGCGCCGGGAAATAAGGAACGGAGCGCGGGGTGAGAGGGAGCGACGACAAACAAAAAAAAAAATTAATAACCAACAGTCGGAGGCGCGGGCGAAAGTCGATTACACCGGGGGCAGAAAGCGGGGCCGAGTCCCCGGCGAGTTCGCCCGGGGGTTCGCCGGGCCTACACACACCCCGCTTTCGAGGAGTCGTGTTATCCGAGCGCCCGGCAAAGGTGCACTTTGTTATGCCGGGGCCTGTGTTTATCGGGTCGGCCGACGGGACGTCCGGCGCCGATCGAAATTTCATTAATCCTCGGCTGCTCGCCTCCGCCGCGCCCCTTATATGCCCCCGCGTGTCCATGTGTACGCGGGTGCGGCCGACGGGCGCGAGGATCCGTCGACGGTGCGCGCGTCAAAGCCGCGGATCAATGGGCCGCGGAGAAAATATAACGAGCGCGCGACTCCCCCGGCTGGCGGAAATCTAATTACCGTAGGAGTAATTGTCGAGCCGAGTTGGCAGCGGGGGAGGGCCGTCTGCGGCCCCCGGACAAAGGGGCTCGCGACGCGATTTCACGGGGCTTTTGTTCGAGGCCGAATCGAGGGCCGCCCTCTTGCCCCCACGGCCCCCGCAACCTTCCTCGCGCGGGCTCTTTTAACGAGACAATGGGTGGAGGGCCACGGCCGGCCCGGCCCGCCGCTATATTTACGCGTCGCTGTTCACCCGGTCCGCCGGGGAAGAGCCGGGGTATTTTTTTTTTTTTTTGTAAGTCGTCCGGGACGCGGCGCCGCCGACTGGAGCGTACCTCGCGAGCACGGATCGATAGCCGATTGCGCCCCGCGTGAGGGATTGCGTAGCAGTCGAGTCGTGTTTTTTTAACGTCTCCCGATTGTACAACCCGATCAAATTTAATCGAAGGACTTGAGTTCTATAATACTTCTTCCGAGACTTGCCAACTTGCTTTTTCCATTCAGGTACTGCCTTTTTCCGCATGATTTGCTGTTTCAACTACGTGCAATACTCAATATTTTGGTCCAGAATATTTTGTCGGGTTTACATTGTGTTTTATTGTTTTATTCGTTAAAAAAAATAGCTTTATTAATTAGATTTATTAATAGATCAATATGTTATTATACTTTTCGAATGTGTTTACAGAAATTTAAGATTAATTCTATCATATATTTATTGAATATATGTACACAATACGCAATAATTATCTAAATTAAGATAATTAGTTATAGTGATTCAATTGTTCGTAATGACAAGCTGAAATTAAATAGTAAATCACGATAACAAGAAATAAATATCAGCGAAACAGTTGGACGCATGGACAAATATTGGGAAGAGCGCAGTCATAGAAGAACCCGATCAGCGTTCAGTCTATTCACTATTACAATTGATCGTTAAGCTTATAGATGAGCCAAATATTGAGACGGGTGATAATGAAGGTTTGACCGTATTCGGGCAAGTCATCGACAATCGATAATAATCTAACCCAGTCGATTGCGAGCATCAAACGGTCCCTCTGCAGACGACTATATATACACGAAAGCACCGTCGAGCGTGGAGGCGAGGGCGGCAAAAATAAACGGACGCGCGCTAGAGAGGAAAAAAAAAATTGAGATGCGAGGGAAGGGCGGGGAGCGGCTTTGGTTCGTGAGCGAAATAGAAACTCCGATTCGGCCTCGCGAGGGGCCGTGCGATTATAAAGCGACGCGAGGAGCACATTAAGCGTGGGCGGGTCGAGCGAGCTTCCGTGAATCGCGTAGCCGCCCGCGCGTTTTAAGGTGGCTCCGGCTTTTAGGGCCATATGAATTATGGGGGGCATCGCGTATGGACACGAATCACGCGAATGCGCGTTATTTGTTTTTTTTTTCTTTGAGAATATTCATAACATCATGGTATCTGATTTGAATAGGAAGAAAATACAAAACATTCGCTGGAAAAAGACGGCACCGCAATAGCTGATGGAAGTGCTTTTCGTATTTTGCATCTCTATTTTTTCGGAACGAATAAACTCTTCGTATTTGAAAGTTATAACGTAGTTATTATTTAATTTAGAGAACACTGTTATTTAATACTATTACTTAATTTACAGAACACTATTATCGTGTTAAACGAACACTTGTCATTAAGCAGTTATTTTCAGAATTAAGTCATCGACCTGTTTTCTTTGGCAAATAATTCTATCACGCTTTCGCTAAATAGTCGCAAACTTATACATCCGTCACTTTTTACGTAAAGTCCGGATCCCCATTATTCGGCCAGTCCTTCGCCTGCCGTAGAATGCGGCGAACTCCTCGGCGGCAGAGACACAGAGGCGATCGCGCCCGTCCCCGAATACCAAGCGGAAATCAACAAGTCGGAATAAGCGAGCTCGGCCCGCGCCGGCGAAAAAAAAAAGCTCGCGGCGCAATCCGCTAACGGCGCCGCGAGGCGCGCCCGAGGGCGGCACAAAGCCGAGGCGGCGGCTCGTGCGCGCGCCGCGCTAATGAGACACGATGGCCCTCGCGACTCGTTGGCGGGACAGGGATTCTTTTAAGGGCCTCGATTAACGAAGCCGAGGGGCTTGCGCGAGGCGGCCTTTTTTTTTTTGCTGCGCGCTCGCGCGCCCGCTGAATGGGCGCGCGCCTCGCGCGGCTGAAAGCGCGATCAAAAGCGTCGGAGGGGGCGCGGCAGACGCCTCTTTTGTCGCTTTGTCCCGCGGCCCGCGCCAAACAATTGGCAGGGGGCCGGCCTCTTTTTTTTGCGCAGCCTTCGCTGATTCCCAGCCGGATGGCAAGTGCGCTCCGCGCGACGCCCGATATTTCCGTTTACCGTCGTCGCCGCCCGTACGCGGCCCGCGCCTTTCGCGCCTTTTTCCCGCGCGCCGCGCCGACTGCCAGGGGCTCCTGAATAATTTCACGGGGCGGCTCACGGCGCCCGGAGCGCGCACCCTGCATTAATAAACCCGAGGAATCATTCTGATTCGCGCTAGCTGACGCGGGATTAATTTGCTCCGCGGCCTCCGTCCCCGTGTTCTCCTCTAATGCGCGCTATAAAATTAATAATGACACAGTTTTGCATGAACAAGTATGCACGCTCGAGTGCGATTAAGATGCGAGGGGTGAGACTTGTTTTTGTTTACTCCCTCTCCCTCAGACTCTCTCTCGCTCTCTCTAATAACTTGTGCGCTATACTTGTTGCCCTTTCGTGCTACTCGAGCGCTTTAATTACCTTCATTTCCTAAGAATAACACGATTACGTTAGTCCATGAGCCAGGCTACGCGAACGAATTAATCAATACTTCATTTTCATAACCTGAAAAAACTCACTTTACTTTGCACAATGATCTCTGACAAACTAAATCGAATGAAAATTCCATTCATTATACTTCTGCTGTAAATAAAAACGAGTCTTGCATAGAAATTCAAAATTAATGGGGAATAATCATTCTGAATAACCTGTTCAGAAAATAGTATATATTCACAATGTTAAACTCTGCTCGGTTTATATAAAGAGTAACTTTAAAAAATGAGATCCTTTAGTAAAAATAAGTAAAGTATAGTTTTACTAAAATAGGAAGAGTGTATAATTTATGATGCATAACGAAATTTCTGGTTAGTAAAGAGACATGCACTTCTTTGGCAAATCTTGTCCCGTCGTCTCGACGTGTACTCTAACCAAAGAACATAATTATAACCTACAAATTATATTTAATGTCCCTCTTTAATTTTTTATGTTATTTTCTATTCAATAGTTATATTCGTATAATTATTTGTTTGAAAAACGACGTTAATTTAAATGCCCTTTTAATAGAGTATGTATATGCTAATAAACTGCTTTCACTAATTTTACTAAAGCAACTAAAGTCAATATAACCAAGGCGTACACTTGCTAAATCAACAAAAGTAGCTTTTCAGATGTTACAAAATGTTACAACTGCAAAAAGACATTTTTTCAAAGTAACTGAATTAATTATTTTAATTACAAAAGGAATTAAATCTAACGAAAAAAATACTACCACGAAAAAATTTAGTAAACAAGAATGAAGTGTAGATCAGTCAGATTTTAAAACAGAGATAAATGATTTAATTTTTTCAGCAATTAATTGAAACTAAATAATCTGTCCAGAGAAAAATGATTAATTAATATTTATACATTATCATACATCGAATTTGTCCTTGAATGAGCACGAGGGGTCAGAAATAATTTCGTATATATATAACTTATTGTTCATTGACTTACACTACGACACAATCAAAAGAAAATCACATAACATAATCATGTACGATCATGCTTTCATGTCAAATACCAATTTTGTTTACGGTATTTCAATCTCTCATAAGATTGTTAATTGATCAATTTCATTCATAAACTCAAACAATCATTCAAAGTCAAATATCAGATATGACCATGTATAATTTTGCATACACAATTTCAAGTTTTTTTTTAATGCATTTAACAATATAAGAGTAAAAGACAACTAATAATTATATAATTGAATCAGATAAATATATCATTTTTTCAGTTATAGTTATATCAGTATTCACAAACATTATATCTTAATCAGATATTTACATACATTTCTTGTGTATTATTCTATGGACCATGTAACATCAAATAGTCATATTAAAATCTTATATATAAAATTATGACTTATATTATGTCTATAAATTGTCGCTATAGTACGTTGCAAATTAATTTCAAAACATATACTCACGCTATTAGAAAATGACCTCAAACTACATTTACCTCTTACATTTGACTACATATTACAATAGATTTCAAGCGATAAAAATACATAGACAATTTCAATTATAAATATAGTGTTTTGAATTATTAACTTTTTCGATATCCGCTCAAAATAAGCTCTTTAAAAAATATTTATTTAATATTATAAGATTTCAAATTATAAATTTTTCTCTCCTTTGTCTTTCTATTTCTTTTAAATCTAATGTTAGAATATGAATCTCAAATCTACGTTTACTTAAAATACCTGTGACAAAAATATTGTACAAGTTAAATGTAATCTACTTGAAGCTTATAGACTCATTTAAATTTGAATATTAATTTTTATTAAATTTTGATATTGCCACACTTAAATTACTTAACGAATTTGTTCTGAAAGAGATTGATTTATAAATTTTTAATATGATTTTCGAATATAACATTTTTTTATTAATTCCAAATTTTTATTTTAACGAATTTACTTTTTATAACAAATAATTTTAAATGCGAACAATTGTATATTTTTTACATTTTGTATTAAATTAAAAATAAAGTAGAGTTAATAAAAAACAAAGGTTGTGCATCAGAATGTATGTCAGAATGTATGTCAGAATGCGTGTTACTACTTCAAGGGTTCAGGTGAAAGGGTTTCCGCAAGCTTACTGCCGGTCTATCCAACCCAAGTGCTGACGGAATTTGCAACTCGAGTGCCACACAGTGAGTTTCTTTTTCCGATGCCTTTTCGAGTCCCCGTTGACCTGCACTTAAAAATCCTTAATTTCGCACATATTATAATTAAACCAGCCTGCTCTACTTTCTACGTTCAATTTTGCAAATAAATTGCATAAAATATTTATACACGTATCTGCATTTTCAATCAGTATTCTATTGCAATAATTTTATAGCTTTACATATAACAGAATAGCTGTGAAACGTATTAACCCTAAATTCGTCATCGTGTCGATACTATGCCATTTGATTATTCCAACAATTTGTTATATCTAAATACGTAAAATTTTGTTTGAATTAAATAATAAATACTGCTACAGTAGTGTATACAAATTCCATTTTATTCTATTATATAAATATGGTTTTTCCGGTGACTTGATAAACTATAGCTATTATAAATAAATTGTGCAAATTTAAAAACCGTTTTATCTTTAATTATAATACAAATTAATAGCAAATTAAGTAAAATCACCTGTACGTTTTGGTGTACTTATAGAATAAAACAGTTATTAATAGTTCACAGGAATCAAGAGCTAGAAATTTTTACTCGTTATTTAATGCAATTAAACCAAAATTTGCATTAAAAATCAGTTTACGATATGACTAGTTTTTATGCAATATCTATATTGAGTATACTTAAAAAGTTTCTATATTTGTTAAAAATTGTCATTAAAATTAACAATATATTAAATCCTTGAATTATCAGCTGCAATAAAAGTAATCAAAATAATTGGCATTTCTGTATTATCTGTAAAATAGACCTAAGACTGTTAAAGCTATTAAGATTCTTTATAAGTAATTAAATAGTAAACAGTAATATACAAGTTGAATATATACACTTGTATACATGCAAGTGTAGTTTCAAGATAGATTTGAAAAGGGTGTGAATTTAGAATAGACTATAAACTGACAATATATCCTACGAATTTTTTACAGAGTAGCAGTTGTTTTAATTTTCATGGAGTAATTGTCTATATTTTATCTAGGAAAATGTTAATAAACAAACGGGGAAAATGTTGTAATTAATTTTATACAAGAGAAGTTGACTTTTTATTTGACACGCGCATAAAAATAAAGCTGGAAATATATTAAAATTAATTAAGAAACGGAAATGTTCGTTTTATCTCGAGTACCATCGCGGACGGCTTTACCTTAAGCTTTTCATTCTCCTGACACGTTTTATTCCCTGGGAGAGCACGTAAATGCTTATTGCGCCTATAAACTCTCAACCATTCGCGATGATTTTTGATACTCTGGCGTGTCGCCGCCCAGAAGTCCTCAACGCGGCGGCCCTCGACCTACACCACCATGAGAAGCATTTATTTAAGTGAAATTTCGTCCCCTTTGGGCGAGGTTGCCGGCAACGTTACCAGGGCAGGCTGCGCGTAAACTGAACTAAGCTGACGGCCAAGTGTTTTTCAACTGCCGTGAAAGACGCCTCATAATATTTACAATGTACGGCAGACAATATCCGAAGGGCGATATCGATTTCTAGCTTCGTGGCACAGATGGCGAGACAAAAAAGTTGTTTACTTTAAAAATAAAGCGTCACCGCGTACGCGAGCGTTCGGCATTCGGTATTTACCCGTTTGATATTTTGCTCTGTTGTTTTTTCTTGTCGCGCCGTCAAGTGCGGCCAAGGAGAAAGAGCGCGCGAAATAGGAAGGGCGCGCCGGGCGAATAATGAATGCGTAATGCGCGATCGCTCAAATTGAAAATACGGCGCCCTGCTTCCGATAGTACAATAAAATAACGCACATTAATAATCGCGCGGAGAAGCAGGGACTGCGCGACACTTGCCCGAGGAAAGAGCGCGGGCATAAAACCCGAGGGGTAAGCCGGGGGTCGAGAGAGCGAGAACATTAAAATCTGAAATTTCCCCGGGGAGGAGCGAGGCGATCGAAGCATATTTTAACCGGGGGAATCGGAGGGGCTCGCAGCCCGTCAATAAAACCGACCCCGTGAAAATTGTCGGGCGCGCGAACGAGGCATTTATCCTGGGGTACACAATAATTCCGGGTTTCTCGGGGCGCCGCGCAACCCCTCCCCACCCTCGAGGAATCAATGGCCCGTAACAAAAGGTGCAAGTGGAGGCGGAAAGGCGCCCTCCGCCCCTGCACCGCCGCGCAATTCGATACTTTATTATTTTCCCTCTGCCGCGGCCGGCCGAGACGCGAATTTAAGCGAGTCGCGCTTTCATTATCAGGCGGGCGCGCGCGCGCGAGCGAGCGGCGAGTCCGGTAATCACGGCATTGTTCACCTCGCGCGCTCTCGCTTTGTGCTGCCCCTCCCACCCTCCAGCCCCACACACCCCCCTTTTCTCTGTCTCCCTCCCGGCCGGGGATTTCACCCGCGGATTCGGTTATACGCACACGTGATAGCGGATCGGGGCTTTGTACCGGCGATCCCCTGTTTACGGGAGGCCGCGCAAACTCCGTGAGGGGCTCAAGGCGCCGTGTCTGATTGATGGACGCGACTACTCCCGATTTGTTGAGTGTTTTCCCTCGTTTGTGTGCAACTGTGTCTATGCGCGAGCGATCGCCTGACCTTCCCCTCGTTCTCCTTTCCTCCTCGATGAACTGACGAAATCGAGTGGTTGACCCTAGGGCACCCACCATTTAATCTTCGGATGGGCAAGTCGCAACGAAATATTAAGCCTTTTCTACTCCTTTAGAGGCATCCCGAACTCGGGAGATGGATTACTATGAAGTTGTATTTCGGGCTGACCAATATCGCATGCCACTACTTAAATACACATGATGTTCTCGCCTTACCTATCGTTCGCTTTATTTTAATAACAATTAATACAGAAGTAAAAATGTTATTAAAATAACGCACATTATTTTAAATATATATTCTGGTGTTTTATTATTATTTTCATTGTTTCTTTAGTATATACTTTGCGGATTATCGAAAAGAATAAAAGTGTATGATCGATTCAATTTCAATCCTGTGAAAGAGGAGAATGTTGAAGAATAATGTTACAGATTCATATTAGTACGATTTTGTGTTTAAATAATGAATATTTAGATCGCACATATTGTTTTTATGGAAAAAGTTGTACTTTCTATTGCTTTTATGTACTTTAAATGTACTGTTATAATGACTTTTTAAAGAGTTACATAGCATTGAAAAATTTTTTACATTAAAAATTAGTTCTTACTCATATTTTCTACTTATATGGATTATAAAATAAAAATTCATATTTTTTCAGTCCGACTGATAGAAATACAACCTCTGAAAATTACTAGAACATTTTAATAAAGAGATAATAATATAATTTCTTAATTTGACGCAATAAAACAATTTTCACAAAAATTATCTAACAATGTGTTACTAATATGAAATCGCATTAAATTTGTAATTTGAAAAAGAATTAAAAATAATAATATCTTGATGTGGATAATTTTGTAAGGTTAATTTTCTAGAGGAATTTAGCTTTATAATATTTTTTGAAGTAATACACAAAATGTATTGTTAATGCTATAGCTACTTTGTCGATATTTCAACTTCCATCTCCATATGAAGTCTAAATAATTATAGCTTATGACACAAATTTTACATTATTGAATGTATAACCTTTGACATTAATCGATAATGTGGCAGAGGTGGTTTTTATAATATATAATAACGATTATCCATTTAATTAGTTTTTCTCATTATAAATTATTACGTGTATGTTGGAACCTTATCTATCGCTTTCAAAGATCAAAGCGCAACAGGAACCTTGTGATATAGTACAATTATTGTTGCCGTAGGATGAGTTACGCGTGCAAATAAATTTTGATTAATTTATTCCGTTTGAAGCGTATTGTGCAATTCCATCGCTGATAGGAAATCAACAAAATTAGGGCAGATCGTCAAACTTTTATACCGTCATTAACAAAGCATTGGAGAGTCAGAAATGCTTTATATTTAAAACGAAGTTTAATTATTCATTCGAGTACATAATAGGGATATTTTAAAAACTTGGGGCGAATGGTTGATAGCGATTGCATTACCGGCGCACGATCTCCCGGCAAAGTGCCTGAAGCGTTAATTAAAAGCATCAGTCGAGAGAGAGGTATGCCCGTGGGTCAGCCAATGACAACATTTTTATCGGGCTGCTTTGAAACATTTGGGAGGATTTGCAAGCGGCGGCGCGGCACTGGCGCGGATGGAAATTACAACGCCCGTCCCGTGTAACGGGGGCGCAAACGATAATGACGGCCTTCACTTTATCGGCGACTCCTGCAGTCCGGCGCGGCGGCGTCGGCGGCGGCGGCAACGGCGGCCCCGCGGCCTGTTTGTAATTTGAGCGTCCGAAGTAATTGGAAAAAATCGCTTTAATAACGGAAGCGGGTCTAGTCCCCTTAGCGCTCGCCGAATTTAAAGCTAATATCGCGCGGGCGTCGGGGGCCGGGCCGCCTCGTCCCTCGAGAGCCCGGGAAAGAAATGAAAAGAGGGAGCGAGCTCGAGCGAGGACAAAGTAGTAAAAAGATGTCGGCGGCGGCCGTGAGACCGGGAGCCGGTGTACGTACGCGCCGTCGGAGATACGGGGGCCGAGGGACAAGCGTCAAGAGCGGAATTTCGCGGTGGCTGCCCCGGAATTTGATAGACCGGGGGACAAGTCGTTTTAAAAACTGTCATCTTTAGCGTTCCAGCGCGGCGGCGCGCGCCGCCGACTGCCGTCGAAAGACGCGTCATATCCCGGGACGCGGCGGAAGAAAAATGCTTCGGATGCCGTTTGTCCCCTGCCGCCCGGCCGGCGTGTACAGCCCTCCCGGGCCACTCGGCTTTCCCGTTGGCCCAGCGGCCGGCCTCCCCGGGGATTCCCCGGTCCGTCCCCCGCCCGCCAAAGTTTAAATTGCAACTCGCCGCGGCTTAATGAGGAGATCGGCCCTTGTCCTCCGCCGCGGCGATTGATCGGGCCGCGCGGGCCAACCTCGCGCCTCGTCCCCCGGCGCCGGCGCCTAGTTTCTCTTTGTTATCGCGCGCCCCTTGCTATTCAAATGCGCGACCCGCGGGGGGGACGACGAAGCGCCGGGGGGTTTCCTCCGCCCGGCGAGGGTCGCGACTCGCAAGTGTGCGCCACGTGCTTCCTCGCGATCGGGAATCGCGCGCTCGGCCCGCGCCCAGCCCTTCCGGCCTCTGCATTTTTCATTTGCAGAGCCGGGCGCTGTCTACCTGGCCGGCCCGGCTGCCCCTTTTTAAGCCTGTATTTTTCAACTTTTGAAAGCTCTTGTAATTTTCCGGGGCGCCCGGCGCCGCCTCTCCTTGTTTCTCTTTTCGCTCGGCGGGAAAACGGGCGCGCGGGCGTTGCCCCGTGAAAGCCCTTTTCATTTAGACCCCCCCGGACCGCGATCCGAATGCAGTTCCTTCGCCGGGACAAGCAGCCGGGGCTTCGCGCCGCGGCCGGATTCCGAGAGAGTCGGCCGGCCGATCGATCCCTCCCCCCCCGCCCCGGCGGCCCGCGCCGATCTGTCGATATTTAAAGTAACGTCACGCTTTTTGGAAATGCCATAAACGTGCCGTAAATGATAAACACACGAAAGACCGGCGGCTGCCCGTCCTTTTTACCTTTATGGTCATTTTATTTATACCGCGGAGCGTCGGCCCGTCCGCGGCCCCGCCAGCCAATGTAAAACCCAGCAGTATTTTAATTACGCCGGCCGAGCACTCTTAAACACGGCGTAATTTCCCCGTTAATTATTCACTTGGCCCGATTCGAAATTACCGTAGCCAATATTCCGGATGGGTTGCGCGGCGGGCCACCGGGAGAACGGGGTCGAGGCCTCCTGGGCGAGCCGCGGAAAACCGGATCGCCCGCCAACTTCTCCAGCGCCCCCTCGAAAAGCCATGATCCCGGCCCGGCTATATTTAACGCTCAAGTAGCCGGACGCGCGGAAGGAAAAAAAAAGCACCGGCGCCCGGCCGATAAAAATATTTATTCAAAAGCTGCAGCGGAGGCCGAAGCGCGGCGGATATGCCCCGGCCGATAAAAATTGCCCGGGCAAATCTGCGCCGCCTTTGTTCGGCTTTTCGGCCGGCCCTCCGCGGAATAATGCCCGGAGGGCTCGCTTTTTTTTCCCCCTCGGCCCCCGGGTAAACGCCGGGGCGAGATATCTCGCGCGCGCGCGCGCCATAAGGGGCCGATAATGCGCGCGGGCACGCGATCGCCCAGGGTACAATGCTCAGGCCTCCTGCGACGTGCCGGCGCGGGGACTTGGCGTACGGATCGACCGACGCGTAAAGCCCCTTGCCGCGTCGATGACTTTTCAAACAGAATCTTTGTCGCGCGCTGCGGCAGACGCAGGTGCTCGCCCCGTTTATTCCGAATAAATCGGATGTGGAAATATACGAGTTAAAAATTGGCCTGGTGCGAGAGATTGGAATGGCTCGCAGAATGAGGCAGAAGTGTCCGTTTTTTATCGCTTAAGATTAGAAAACTGCATTGCAGTGGGGGAAAATCTATTTCTAATTTATCGCAAGCTCCATTCATTATCCCTGTAAGAAAATTTCCGAATATTACCATCATATTTTTCGAATATCGTGATTTTACAATAATGAAAATGTGGTACCCATTCTCCATCCTTACCAATTATTACGTTCATGAGAGGTTCTTATATGTGAGTCAGTGCATAAGATTAGTCAAGGCGGAAGAGGCAGGGTTAGGCTGCCAACAGCTACCGCGCGGTAATGAATTGTTCGTCACTACATAAAAATGTGAGATTAACTCTAAGTATACAATCTATTATATATATTGCACACCAATAAGATTAAAATCATTATCTGTTGACACATAGGCACCTTTAAAGAAATTCATCAAGTTCTTTTACGAGATTCTGCTACTCGAAATAAATTAAAATAAAACTGATTAGAATATATATTAAATTCTATATATATAATCCATTTGAATACACGTTGTTTAATGTAATTTTACTCGATAAGATATAGAAAAGTTTATTATCAGCTTTAAATGATATTCGTGCATAAATTAATGGCGGTAATACGATGTCCAAGCTGATCGTAATCTGCCGATGTAGAGAAATCTATAATTGACTTCATAGCGAAAAACAAATTCATTATACAATTCTACTAAAATCATTAGATTACATTTTGATCGTTGCATAACTCTAATTAGTCAATTTATGCCAGCCTACTAACAAGATGATAATATGTGCAGTATAGGCATTCGGATCGACGAATTTGGTGAAACTTTACCATGCTTTATCAATCATTACACGCGATGAACATAATATGCCAAGTTATGGAATTTCACGCTTTTCCATTACAAAGATTTATAATACTTTCCAATTTTATTAAAAATATGTGTCATATATAATGGATGTCTTACTAAGTTTAGATTCTCATATAACAAGGGCTGATACATGCAGTGAATGATTAAAGTTATGTTTATAGAACGTGTATTACACTAAAAGTCTATAACGGACAACAATAGGTTAGTGTATTTCATAAATTTCAAATTAGGTATCTTGATTTAATTTGGAAATCAAGCGAAATAACAATCTGAATTCTAAATGTTACTAGCCTCAAGTTCAATCCAGTAACATTTGTGAAGATGATGATACTAACGGGAGTCGAACACTTCTATAACCATAACTGTATCATGAGTAAGGTTTAAGCCAGTACTATTAAATATCTATCTATCGCATTTCGTAATTGATTCTATCCAATCTCGTACTACTGTAATTTTGAAATCGACGTGAAATAGCGCGTGAATGCAATCTACCTTCAAACGTAAATCGACTTCTTCCTATTTTACTGCGCACTCGCGGTGCCATTCGGTATACATCATGTGCTTGCAAAGATAATTTTTGAACATTTAAGTTAAGAGAAATATTACGTTAATTTGAGTAAAATTAATGTTAAGAATTATTGAAACATATACATGTAATAAATTTCATTTTATTTCTTTACCTCTCTTTAAAATACAAATGCACAAACATCAAGAAATCATTTTTCTAAATTGAATCAAAAGCAACGTCCTGCGTCCGAAATAGAAGATAAATATTACTTCACAACATGAATAATGAATTCTTAATAAAAGGTAAAATATGCAATATCTTTTTATATGCTAAACATTAATAATTCTTAAAGATTGGTAGGAATAGCTCGATTTATATATTTTTTAATTTCAAAATTTCTATCTCTGATAAAGTATCAAAATTAAATTTAATATAGAACCAACTTTTATAAAATATTAAATGACTGAATTTAAAATATTAAATGATATTACAAAATTTGTACAAGGTATAAAGTCATTTTCTTTAATTTTTAATACATCATATATAGAACGCTCCGCAAGAGTCACATTAGAGATCAAATGTTAAAAATAATATTGAAAAAAAAATAGGTTTTACGAGAATCACTTTAACTGCATAACCGATTTCATTGCAGTTCTATTTTTGAGCTAAATATAAAATTGTAGCAACAAGTAATACCGTTAACAGTTTTTCAACACTTAAAATAAATCATACTTAAATATTATATTTTAATATAATAAAAAACAGTAGTTCAATAAACAAACATTTTGTGTAAAAATAATTCTTGAAATAAATTCCTTGAACATCTTAATAATTGTTCTATGAATTATCAGGTATATATTAGATAGGCAGTTTTTAGTATTGCTACTGTTGCGTGCAAAGAGTTGTAACATTACTTATAGGATGTTATTTCACACTTAACTTGACATGGTAGGTAATAGTCATGGAATGATCATGTATCGCTGATTTACGTCACGAACTTCAAACGTGCTGCTATCATTGCTACATAAGCATAACACGAAATATTTTCAAGCAGAGTTATATGCAATAAAAATGAGGAAAGATACTACAGAAACCGAGAGTAAAAACATAATAAGTCAGTGAAATACGACAAGTTTCACTCGAAATTAGTTTAAGCACGAAGTTTGCAATGAATAGGATGAAATTGAGTCGGAAACACAGGTAGAGCAGCGGGCGAGAAAGCAGCGAGGTCGCAAGTTCACCCTTATAAAGCGATCAATTGTAATGCGAGGCGTGGCGCTGGGCTTTGCCCTCGGCGGCATTGCGCGTCGGCTTCCGCCGCATCAGTCGAATTGACAAACGCACTGCTCAGCCGTAGTCCACAAGCGAATGCAGTGCGGCGACGGGCGCGCGGCCTCCCCCAGTCTAAAGTCCGCTCGAAAGAGGAATACATATGCGGATTGCAGGGGCGGGCCTAGCTGGACCTGCCGCACGCGCGCACACAAATGCGCGGCGAGCCTGCGTCCGAAGTGTATATCAGCAGGGCGGCCGTAAACACGCGCCGGGTTACGCGAGCCGGGCGCCGAATGACGGCTGTTTGCCATTTATCCTCTGATCTCGCAGGTCAACAGCTCGTTCCCCAGATATATGTATATATATACAATGCAGACTGTAAATATATACTATATAGAAAAAAGAAGGTCATAGAGTCACGATTTTCCAAGTGGTACACACCCGAATACACACTTTTACTGACGCGCCAAAAAACGCAGCGTCCGTGACATTTTGCCTCCGATTCCTCGCGATTGATACGAATTTGACTCGTCGTGGGCCCAGAGAGCGGCGCTCGGGGGCCGCCCGTGAATATCTACTTTGAATAAAGTCACGGCTCGTTTTTCGTCTATCGCGGACTGCAGTCAGCAATTTTTCAGTGTACGCGGCCCCACCGACGGCGAAAGACAGTTTTTTCGCGCGGGAGTTTAATGAGTTTTGATTGCCGAAAAATCGTTGATTGGCTGGGCTACAACAGTCGGGATTCGGCCCCGTTCCGATGAAAATATTACGCTGGCGGAGCCAGGGTCCGGGAGACTGGACGCTTTTTGCCCTTTATGGAAATGGAGCACCGCGTACAAGTTCGCACTCGGGGCTCACTCGCTCGCTTGCCCCCTGATAAATGGAATAAATGGATGTTTGGCAAAATAGATTTAAAAAGTTGTCCGACTGCGTAAAACTTCATTATTTTCCATAAAATACACAGAAATATATACCGATTTAACGGACCTGCCGCGTTACGGCATCCATCAAATGCTGTTCCGGATCTGTCAAGTCTAATTCGATGCATTAAATCCTATTTATACTCTCGGCGCCTGGTATGAAAATAACGTGTTTACTGTTCACGAATACAGTTAACATGAATTATTGTAAACAGACCCACCACATTGTGAAATTCAATATACAGTCAGTATAATAGTTATCAACAACCGTTTTAAAGATGTCATATCGTCGACCTTTTTAAAATTTGTCATTATTTTGTATAATATAAAAGACTTTTTTGCACCTCAATATTTTACTTTGATGTTTTTATTTTGATTATATTATTTTGATATTTATTATAATTATTTGTTATTATTGATATTGTAATTATCATTGTTAATTAATTATTATTAAAAATTATACTTAAAGTTTATTTATAATCATAAAAATACTTATAATATATTACTGGGTTATAATAACAAATATAAATTCCTTTTTTTTATTATCCACTATTTATTATAACCAACAAAACTGAAATAATTTTAAATGCAATGAAATCAAATAATACGACATAACTTGATACTCATTTATAATTTCGTGCATACACCTAAACGTATATGAGGTTTCTGCTGATGCAAAAGCTACCGCCGAAGCAGATTCTGGGATGATATGTATTCTGTTAATCACAATTTATTGTCGTTTGTGTAGCTTCAACCGGAAAACCCCTTTAACTCCATTTCCTTTGATTTTTAAGGAGAATGTCTTTCTTTGGTCTCATCATATGATGAGATATTACATAAAATAGAAATAATTAAAATTTAGAGACGCTTATCCTGTGCTATTAGCATTATTACATGGACCCTTCTGCTTTTTTTCGCGAAAGCAATGTATACTACTTTAACTTCTTATGATTCGTTACGATGCGCGCCGAGTTGCGCGCGAGCTTAACACATTCATCAACCTTTAATTATTTGCGATCAATAATTCTGATATGAAAGAATAATGTTATTAATGTACAATATATTATTAATAATTATTAAAAATTTAGCGAATAAAATTCGAAATACTCGGATCCATAATATTCTACCGAAGTTTACTCTACTGGGATATATTTTAATAGATTTACACTTTATATTGTATTAGCACATACCTCTTGTACATATATATATATATATAGTAGATATAGATATTCATTGTTTAGTACGTACAACGTGGCAATTTTTAGCGTGCAGATGAATTTTATTCGTGAAATTTCTACCAGAATATTTTTATTATATTTTTTTATTTTATAAATATTTTCAATGCAATATAATTAATTATAAACTGATATCATACAAGATTATATGTATTTGTGAGCTTGCATTGTATATGACGGACTTATTCCGCAAATTACGTTTCTGTTAGTTTCATTAGGGATGATAAGAACGATATCATCATTCCATAGGTGTGCGCTGACTATTCAATGAGATTTGTACATATTGAGAGAGCGCATTTATGGATTTTTGTTCCATATTTTTAGGCTACTTGCCACATTTAACGACTTTAATGGCAGCGGATAAACTTCCACTGACTAGCTAATAGCTGAGTAGCTTCCATATAATATATTCCTAATTCTTACCAATCCAAATTGTTATTACATTACCTATTTAAATTTATTAGTTCGTGTATTACTCTATGATATTACATTATTACTGATTTTATTTTTATGTGTACATATCAATTTTTATTGTTATTATTGCATGGTACAATTCTTAATAATTTCACGCTGTTACTAATTTATTTGCATTTTATATGTATATTTTTACTTATTATTACAATATTATTTAAAGTTTTAACTGTATGATATATATATATATATATATATATATATATATGTGTGTATATATGTAATATTAAATTACAAATGTAATTTTTATTTTTAAATAAATACTATTTACTTAGGTGCTTTGCACCGCGAGGGTCACTACTAGGGAGTTTTCAATCGAGACACGTCATAAAAATCTATCGTGGTATCAACATGCAGCATTTTAAATTTTATCTGATTATATAAAATTTAACAGCAAGACATTTATTTATTTTATTAAAATATTCACGACCTTTAACAGTCCTTTTCCCATAATACTCCCATTGTTCATAATAATTACTAAAATAAATACAAATATTTAGTTTTAGATTTTTTAATATTAGAATCGTCTATCTTAACTTCAACAATTTAACATATTTCTATTTTATTTAATCTATAATAATAGTTTGATAGATGGACATATATTAATAAAATACGTCGATCTGAATCCCTACAGAGTTTGTTGTACGAACTTTAGAGTATACAAGCGTACGTAACCTAGCAATAACACGTCGAACTCTAGAGCGTCATTCGGATCACCTGTCAGAGACATTTCCTATCCTTCTTCTTTCACTATTATACTTTACGATACAATAACAGCAAACCCCATTATAAGAATACAAGTCTCGCTATACATACTGGAATATAAAATGTTGGTTTTTACTCATACCTATTAGTACACATACAAAATCAGTAACACTTGTATTTATTCATTTCATTTACTTAACTTTTTTCGAAATACACTGTAATATTTAATTATAACAAATAGAAATATTTAAAGATTTATTTTGTAAAAAAATATTAAAAATTATCATTATTAAGCTTATAAAGTTTATATAATAATCCCTCTTTGATTATTGAAATTATTTAAATTAACTTACATATAGCTTTAAATTATAGCTTCAGAGTTCTGAAAAAATCATAAATAATGATATAAGTTATCGAAGAAGAGATTATAGCGTTTCATACTCGGTACGTGGTCGACTTTTCAGTCTTGTCTGTCATTTTCGCGTATTAATTTTATATGATAAGATGTAATAACTGTGTAAAGGATCGTAGTTTTCAGAAATATCTCAGACAACTCGTTATAATTTATTTATCATTTGTGAAACAGATTAACAAATTTTTAATATTTATTTGAAATCTATCAATAATTTTAATATATTTAATATATTTCATGTTATTAATCGAAAATTGTATGTAAAATTTTTGATAGCAATAAACAATTTTAAATTTCTGCTGATGTAGATTTTGAGTGTATAAACACTACACTGTAAAAAATTTATGATTGAGTTTTCAATAATTGTACTGGAACTTATTTTTTATGAACGGTATTGAAAATTCATGTCGGTATACTTGAAAATTCATGTTCGTTATACTTGAAATTTCATATATTTGTATGAAATTTCAAGTAATTTTGTAATTCAAAATATTTGGTTGGATGATAGAAATTAAAACTTTAATTCTAACTTATGTCAAAAATAATTTATTTGAAGACCCACATATACATTATAAGAACATTTATAAAATTATATATATATATATATATATATATATATATCTAATGTTTGATAATACATGTAGAAATTGAATTATTCTATATTGAATGAATCCTAGAATAAAATAAATATTTTAGATTAATTACCTCAACATAACCTCTAATTTTCAGCTAGTAAAATATACAATGAAAAGAAGCTAATTTTGCAATAGAAAGTGTATAATCTAAAATAGAATATATTAACTATTTAGTATTATATGAAAATTCCTTGAATTAAAATACACAATTGTTCTTATGGCTAAATAGTTTTCGTCACGTGCGCAACGTATTCGATCAGTTTGTCCAAGCTATAATACTGCATACTACAATTACTGCATGACACACTTTCCTGTTTGTGGCATAAACGACAGCTATACATTTTTTGAGTTTTCAGAAGTGACAAAATTATTCTGATTTATTACTTTTCTAATGATTCATAAAGAAATAAATACGATTTCGTCGAAAACATAATATATAATTTCTTATTATTATTTTTCATAATGTTTACCATATTCATATTCATAACTATATGGACTATTAATTTTTATATATATATTACATGTTTAACTGAATTAAAAATTGATGAAATTATTCTAAGTTTTTTCAATCACGAGTACATGAATAATATTTTTAATGTTTAAGTCAATGAAAATGAATTAACATCTTTACGAATTTTGTATTTAGTTATATAAAACCTAATTTTCATGTACCGATAATGACTGAAAGTGATTGAAAATTCAAGAAATTTGTCTCCGTATACACACATGAGCAAAGGTAGATAACCAAAACGTGTGTATATTAAAATATGATATAAAATTATAATATAAAGTCTTGTATAAAATGAATTTTATTAAAATTATAATGTACTAACTAATTTAAAAACCATAAATAATACATGAATATATCCATTTCATATCGACGAATACATATAAACCAACTATTGTAATATAGACGAAGTATTATGAATAGAGATAATAAGCCTAACAGTTATTTTTTTTGTTTATAATATAATCAAATGAAGAGTTTTGTACTTAATGAAATAAAAATAACAAACACAATATAAAATTAATAATGATGGGGCATATAATTATGTGTCATAATTATTAATGAATCAATCTCAGCACGACATTATTTGCAAGCGAATAATAAGATTTATTTATATGCCCTATTATTAATACAATACTGAAATAGAAATTGATTAACTTTGATCCAGTACCGAGATGTATGGCAACTAAATTATTTTAAAATTAATTTTGAAAGCATTTGGTACAGCTCAACTGATGAGTATTATATTGACATCAAATGGAGTACGATCATCGGTAGCCTCGTCCTTGGCTCAGCCCGGCATTAACCCCAAAAAAGGGCTTAGTTCTTACTGAGTAACGTTTCAACGCTCGTGGCGTTAATTAAATCCCCTCAAGGTATGAGCGCGGCCACTGGAAATATTATTAATAAAGCTCTGGTATGTCAAAGAAAATCCTCTTAATTAATTTGCGCAGAGTCGGCGCGGCCGCGCTCTAAATTTCAAGCTGTTCGGTCAGTCTTACACAAGCGGAGCTATGGCTGGGGGGATCTTCGCGCGCAGACAGCGGAGCTAGCTAGCCCGTCCATCTATCTCTGACGCCCCTGCGTTTGCGCGTATATCCTTGCGCAGACGCTGCAGGTTTTTTACCCCACGCGGGCTTGGCCGTATAATAAAAGGCCAAAGTTAGCCAGCTTACTTCACCGGGTCGTTATCACCACTGCCTGAGCGCAAATGCTTGCTTACTTTGCAATTATGGCGAGGAGAGAGGTGGATTGTTTTTGCCAGAGATCGATCCTGCAGACTCTGCTGTGCACTCAAGGACACCGGAGCTCCTCTCCTTACTTCATTCAGTCGGCTTGTTTATAAAGCTAAGCGAGGCGAAGTTGGCGTCCACAGAAATTTACGATCTCGACTGCATAGGATTCGGTGCTTTTGTAAGGCTTATACTAAAACACAAGACTGTAGTTAAATTGGGCTGATAACTTTACGAAACTTGCATGATTCGAAATTTGAACTTAAGATTATAACTTAGGAGGAACTTGCAAAAAGGATAGATAGTTTGTATTTTTTGTTTAACCAGGTGAATGTAACCTACCTGATCACTTTAAAGATTGTTTTTGCCCTTTCATACTTCTATCAAAGTATATTTAGATTTTTGAATACTCACTGTAATTGTAAATACTGCGAAACTTGCAAATTAAGAGGTATGGTAATTAAACCAGTGCGTTTGCATGTCTGTTTAAAGTAAATAAGGCAAAATGGCACGTAATCTGCTGCTATCGCCCTATTCACGATGATAATTAATTAATAAAATTTCAACGGAACACAATGTGTCCCATTTAAATAAAGTAAATAATGCGCATTTACGAATGACACAAGAGCGAAGCCTCTTGCTCTCCGCTAAATTCGATTATCCACGTATACATGCGCATGTCATATTACATTACATGAGCGATTACCATACATGATACAACAGTACTACTACGCGCAAACACGGTACTGTTCAGTAATAAACTTTTTTGTGTCAATTAAAATATTTATCCAGTTTTGAAACTAGAATCGATTCCAACAAATATAATTAAATCTGTATAAATTTATGTTTTATAAGACCAATATTTAGTTTTGCAAATCCATCAGATGATAATAATTTTACAAAAGGAATATAAAAAACAAATGTTATGTTTGGATACGTGATCACTGAAGTTTCAATGTAGTAATCCTAAAATGAGTTGTAATAGAGCTGTCAAGTAACATGATTAGTTTTTTTTCTATTGATGAGGAATACCTCAGCGATAGAATTTTGTAAGTACAGATACTCTGATAGACTCTGTTAACATTGTCTCAAAAATTTCACTTGCGTAAGGAAATAAGTGATCTTCGGCGCTTTGTTTAATGCAAGACTATTTAAATTTACAACGAGCTTGGCTCAAGATTTCAAGACCCTTAAGAAAGTGGACTAAGGGGTTCAACTATGACTGTTAAGATTCCAGGCGGGTACGAAAGAAAGGGTCAATTCGTAAAACAAAACGCGTTTCTACGCAAGCCGAGGGACTTTGAGAGCCGGTTAAAGGAAGAAAAGGATTCAAGTGTCTACTCGTTACGCTCGGTAAATTTAGTTTATCTGCAACCATCTTGTAATATTATAAATATTAAATGCTGGGATTTTTTATATATTCATTTTAAATATTATATTTAATTAAAACTTATATAAAATCTATACTTATACGATTGGCAATATGTAAATTTAACTTATGTAAATCGATAGCTTACATTAATTATTAAAATTTAAACAACAGTCAATACGCTCAACGGTGAATAACATACTGGAAAACAACATTTGCAGGAGTCAAATGTTGGTGGAGATGATTACAATAATAAGAGCGATTATAGCTTCTGAGCAGTATATCTACGATTAATCTTTTTTAAATATAAAATAGAAGAAATTTCAATCTGGTATAACTTTTTTAGCGTTTGAATTACTGGCATATGGAACGTTAACGAAGGTTGACCACAAACGTGCTCTAGTGTAAACCGGAAGTTAATGATTCATGAAGTAGGAGAGTTCAGAGAGTTTGAAACTATAAACGGTCTAGTACCACTATAATTAGAAGCGAAGCTGTAGAAGTTTCAGACAGAAATAACTTTTTTAATACATACACGGAATTGTACTATTTTGCATGTACAACTTATTCAATGTTGAAAATAGACTAAAAGCATACAAACGTGTAATACGGAAATATTTACTACTACCCGACATTGGTTTTAAGATACATAAAATACTTGATTGTAATATTTTTCATTATATTCTAAATGCACGTAGAACATGCTTTGAAGTCTACAGCCTGGTGAAACTCGCATGACATTTCATTTGAAAGTAATATGAATTATAATTTGAAGGTCACAATAGCAATAGTAAGCTGATACTGTAAGTCAAACCACGAGGTTGAACCTTTAAGAAGATTATCTTAAATTGTATTGTTATATCTATATAATCCAAGTTTTATTTGTAAGTAGTTTTTTGGGAATATTGTTCTGATTTGTGTAGAGATTAAGATTCTTTTTCAAGGTCTCCATACTTTGTCACCTGTTTAATACTTTGTAGATAAGCAGATACAAGCCTGTAAATCGTAGGCCATTGGGATTAAATGATTTTTGGGTTATTATAAAACATACAAGGTCTATTTTAGACAGGTATCGACAATAGAGTTTGCTAGGTTGTTAAGATTAGCAGAAATTAAAAATGAAGAAACTGTAGTGCCATTTACTATTTGTTTAATACGTGTTAGGTATTCATTAAAGGCGTTTAAGATAAAAATAAAATATTTTCGTACAGATATTCATATGCAAATGAATTTATTGTTTAAAATCTGTAATACTGTCTTCTCCTTTTACTCTAAAAAATGTTAATAATCATTTATATGCGGAATCGCGAAAAATTAAATGGAGATGATACACTATGTTAAATTACATTTTTGTATTTTATATACCTAATTGTCAATGGCAACCGTCTGGCCTATTAAAGGAGTGTGCTCTATTTTTGTTTTCCATTGCTATGATGTAAATATATGCAAACCTGAAAAGAATAAAGATATTCATTATAACAAATAGAGTCATGGATACCTAGAAAACGAAGCGATGCTACAATGACGTCTCGGTCACAGATCTATGTACAGGAAGGCCTGATTGGCGTACGCTAGTGAGAAAAACTGATTCCACGATCTCGAGGTTCTATGGTTGGTGGAGATATAAAGCCGAAACCACTAGGAACATCGGCAAGAGTATCAACATGAGTATCAAGAGTATCACTACGAGTCATGGTACGAAATTTAACTAATGATCACTCAGGTTTTAAAAGCATACCAAATCCTTAGATATTTGGATATTTCGATTTTTGAACTTTTAAATCTAGAGTTTCTGGAAATTCGTGAAGCGACAGGGAAAAGCGTAATAGGGAACAAACTCCTCGGGTATTGACCGCGATGACATCGCACGTTTTGATCTTTTTTAAAGAAAGCTTCGCTTCCCCAAAAGTTAAATTAAATCTTTTCCTACTAATAATCATATTTACTTTTAACAAGTCTTTTTTAAACACCCCAGATGTTTTAGCTACTTGAAAAATAATATAATCAGTCAATTTTAGTTTAGATAAGATTTAGTTTAGTTTAGTTTAGATAATTATTTTCTGTGTTACAATCACAAAAGAAACTAATGTTTTCATTCACAAAGTATAGCGAGAACTCCAGACAAACCCGTTTTATTGTTACGTATGAATGCATCGAAAAAAACAATGTGTGCAGAGACCGGGTATCGAACTGGAACCTCTGACATGAAAGTCGAGCGGTCTGACCACTTTGCTTATCGCACCGCACTCTGATAGTTGCGCACCGAGTCTTTAAAGTTACGGGCTGATGTCTGTGACATTATGCAATACGGTAGAAATTTCTATATGGCATAACTTTTCAAAGGAAAGATATTATCTTGACTAAACTTATTTTCTACGAATGAACGAACGTTTTCTATTCCGTTTTTTTAGAAAAAAAATTGTCTTGATATTTTAATAATCTTATAATGTGATTCAAAGATTTTTAAGAATACTGTAACTGTAGAAACATTTTTAGAGTTATAATTAAGCATATAGTACTTTATTCAGGAAAACGAGAATTGTCTTATAATAGATCTTTAATATAATCAAAAGCTTTTATAAAAACCTTATATAATAAAAAGCTTCTATATTGTTCAGTATACTGTTATGTACGAGTGTAACAAATACATCAGAGGGTGTATTGGTCCTCACGCTTGAATGGAGCTCACTGGAGTGGTAGTTGAGAGGTCTGGCCACTATGGGCATACCGATCATTGCGTGTCGTGCCGTCAAGTTCTACAGATATTCGTGATGATACATAATATCATACAATGATTTAAGTGCTTAAGAAATACTCATAATTGCAGCAATCAATTTTAATACGATTAATACGTATCTTATAAAAATGTGAAAAATATGCTTTGTGAGTACATTGAATGAATATCCTGCCTATTTTATTCTTCGAAAAGTAATTTGATCACAGATCGTGGGCCAAATTTCTCCATTTAAAAGCAAAGTAAAAGTTAGATTATAACTATTTAAATCGGGTGAATTTTTATTGAACTAGCAGATAATGTAGAAATGTTGTCACTTCGAAAGCTCTTGGGGGCAGATTGTGAAATAATAATACCTTGAAAAAGAGACCCGCGATGTTCCTGTTTAAAGAGCCGTTAGCGAAAAAGTGCGAAAACAGGAGAAACCGAGTAGTGCTAAAGCAGCGGGTCTAAATGACGAATCGCGATTGTGCATTAATGATGCTGCGGAGCAGTTCGACGGTAAACACGGCACCAATTATTTAACTGAGATCGATCAGGCCGCATCGAGTTGGCTGCTCGATGCAAAGAGGGAAGCGGAAGAGGTGCAGAAGAGCGAACGCGCGCCCGGCTGCGGATGGCACTTGGCCAGGCTGGGACATTTGAGCGCGCGAAAACACAAGCGAGACGGAGCTGCGATGGCGAGGCTCGACGACATTTCGCCTGGCGCGAGATGCTCGCGGAGAAAGAGAAGTCCGAGCGAGAGATGGAGATGGGGCTGGCGGCTGAGCGAGGAGCAGGCGAAGATTGCGTTGTTGACGAGACGTTTCTCGTATTGCAAACTCGCGCGGGATTAAAAGGGACGGGCGGGAAAGAGCGCGGGAGCCGAGCGGGGAGAAAATGAGGAGAGCCTCGGAGAATGGGAGAATCGCGCGACAGGCGGCGGTTAGACAAGGGGATGCTCCTCCTTCGACGTTCTTGATACTGTCTAACGGAGCCCTTAACCGTGCTTTTCTATCAGATTAAGTAGAACGACGAATTGGGATCCCTTTGTTTTCCCCCCCATTATATGTCGAGAGACTGTCGTTTCTCTCCTTTTAATTACATCCCCTGGACATCTCGTGATTATTATAGCGTGCCTATATTTCATCGCAAATAAATCTTGATGCTCAGATTGTTTTTGTGTCGTACCGAACACCGTTCGCTCTTCCCTCGGAGCATCGGCAGAGATAGCGGAGGAAAGAGGCGAGGAGCGCAGGTCTCCAGATAATGGAAGAAGAAAAATAACCCTTACAAAGATTATTTTGGTTTAAAAACGAAAACAGAAAGTCGAGAGCGAGAAGCAGTTTTAATTAGCGCAAAGAGGTGGATGCAGAGGAGGAGAGGCAGAAAAAGAGGAAGAGGGATAGAATTCCACTGATACGCATCATTAATTAAATAATTTTACACAAAGAGGCGGATTGCAAGCGGCATTGGCAAAGAAGTGGAGAGCATCAACTGCGATGTATTTAATAAAAGCCAAGCCTAGAGCGAAGTACATTTTCTTTTGCGGCGAATTGATTTTTTTTCCTTTTTTTTTTTGAGTTGTCGCCCGGCACCTTTATGCGACTTCAGCTTTGTGCGCTTAATAATTTTATCAAAGCTCGGTGGAGAACGCGCAGGCGGGGCATTAAAGCCGAGCGTGCCGTGGGTAGTGGGATCGCGCGGGCGCTCGAATAAAACCATAGTTCTAAAAAGCATCGACTTTATATGGCTTAAAATTTTCAGTTAGAGAACAAATATTTTTTTATGGGCCAGCTAGTTTTTAAACGGCGCGCCCGAATGCTCAAGTTTTGCGCCAGATGTCGCATCTCAACTCTTTCCTTGCCATAGATTCCGCGCCGGACCATTAAGCGACAAGTTTCTTCTTCTCCGGCAGCTCCGGCGGGCCGAGCGCGCCGTTCGAGGACCGTTCGAGAATCCCGGATTAATCGCACTCGGCAAGCGACCGGAAGCGCTCGGCTTTTTCCCCGCAGTCTTATACCGCCAATTTTCTCCCGCGGCCCCGTCGAGCCAGCTGGGCTGCGGGTGTAAGAAGCCGTTGTTAAGTGACCAGGGCGCCGACGGGGCATTCAACAGGGGGTGGGGCCGGCGGGGTGGCGGGGAGGAGGGCCGCAAGAAAGGCGCGCACCCGCCGCGCTCGGAATAATCGAGAGGGGCCCTCGAGGCTCCCGGCGCCGGGCCGGGGAATCCCCGGGGCCGCGGGGCTTTTTCGGCGCGGCGCCGACGACGGCCGCCTCCCCCCCCACCCGGGAATACAGCCCGCGCATTCTTTCGGGCGTGGGCGCGAAGCCGCGTAATTTATGGCTGTTTTTCCCATTGGGCGTTTATGCCGCGCGTTAATTTTATGGAGCCGGGCGGAATAGCGCGGGCGGATCACTCGCCGGGCTCCGCGGCGGCGTTCCCCGCGCGCTTAATCATCGCTTAAACAATTCCGCGCGCGGTCCGCGGCCCCGCGCGTGAACGCGGAGCGAGGGAGGGCGCGCCTCGCACTCCTCCTGCGAACGACAGATGCAATTAAACGAGGGCGCGAAACGGAACGCCGCGCCGCCTGCTCGGCACCCGGAAAGCCGCCGCGAGCCTTTTTCCGAGCCCCCGCGGGGGCGCGCGCGCGCGCGCCCCAAATGCCCTCGTCGCCGCGGCTCTTTTTTCCTCGATTTTGATTACTAATGAAGAGGCTGTATTGTCCTTGGCGACGGGCCTGCTTTCAGCCCTCGAGACTCTTTAGTCGACCGGCCCGGTTATTGTTCCATTTTGGCTGTACGTCCGCACTGGGTCGCGCGGGGCTGTTTCAATGCGATCCGCGAAGTATATACATGTCTCTATATATATATGTGTGTGTGGAGGAGTTTTATTATTCATTCGGGAGTATGCCGAGTCTTTAAAATTCATCGATATTCAGTTATAAACCCGCGGATTCCTTCTCGATATTTTACTTTCTTTTATATGCAAATGGCTGTTTTATGCATGACGCGCATTCTTTCCGGGAAGTCGGGCCAATGCGAGCCACCGCTCAAACAATCGGAAAATTTTTATCAAAATCAGCAAATAAATGAGCCGAGTTGAGCCGGAGAAACAACAAATGCCCGACCCGCGTGCCCCTGCGCCCCCACCCCTGTCACTTCCCCCCTGCCTTTTTATTAACCCTCAAAAGTTGACACGGCCGCGAGCGGGGCCCGAATCGTTTGAAATTTAATCAGTAGGGAAGTGGGTCAAGTGTTGTGTCACGCCACTATAAAATATGCTGAATTTTGGGAGAGTCTTTTTCTCCCCCGAGCAAATAACCTTTTCGCAGCCTGGGACCGGGTGAATTTCTTATAACGGCCGCTTGCTAATTGGACACCGAGTAAAAACCGTATCAACGGAAAAATCCTGCATTTTGAAACTTTGATACTTTGCCTTTATAAAACCGGGGCCTTCTCGCGCAATTAATTCCAAAATCGCCGGGAAGGAGAGCCGAGGTATTATTCTTCTTGTTTCTTCTTGTTTTTTTCGCTCCCGATGAGGCAAGAAAATGAGAATTCCCAGAGTAATTTAATTGGAAAATCCATCGAGTCCATGCAATTTGGAGGCGGAGTCGGCTATCGCGCCGCGGCGCCGCCGTCCCTGTATACATTTTTTCTAACGTACTATTTGGATAAGGTCGAGAGAGCCGGCGGGAGAGAGGAGGGGCTTAGGGGGAAGGAGAGTCGGGCCCGGGGAAAATTATCGGCCCCATAAATTGCCGGGGGCGCCAGAAGCACGTGCCGCGCGGGAAAAAGTCGGGTAGGAGAGGTCGGCCGGGTGAAAAAGTGGCGCAGTTGCCGAAGGCGCAGGTGACCGGCCTCGGGTGGGCCGCGGCGACCTGTTTGCCTCCGGCTAAGACTGCCAAAAGCCGGTCCGCGAGCGCTGACCCGCCGCCATTGCCGAGCCTCCCTGCCGGGCGGCCTTTGTTTCCCGGGCGCGGGCCACTGAAATTAGCGCGGGCTTTCTCTCTCTCTACCGTGTAAATCGGGAGCTTGGGCCGTAATGGCCGCAATCGATGAGTCGGGCTAATGAGAACAATATCTGAGGGTGGCGCAGGAAGCCTCCCCGCCGCGTCGCCGGATTCAATGGGACCGCCCGACGAAAGTGGGTCGTAACGCGGAACCCCGGGTTTTTAAAGCCCCCGCGGAAGCCACTCGCGGCGGGCCGAACTCGCAGCCCGCGGGAAAACCCAGCCGTCGGTTATGTATGCGCCAGCCATGTTTACGGAGCGCCTGCTTAAAGGAACACGCCTCCGAAAGGCCCCTCTCCCGAAAAGGGATGCTGCGCCAGCTTTCACGATGGCGAAATATGAAGAGGTTCGGAATGTCGTTCGGCCCAGACCCGCAAAAGAACGTTAAGAACGCCTACGGGATTAACAAAATATATACACGCCAAAGATTCTTTTCTTTTTTTTTTTTTGGTTTTAATATCGGACGATCTAGGAGCACAGTGGGCCGGATCGTCGAGCGCTGCACCGAGCGGCCCTTTCAATTTATTCGCAGCGCGAGCGTCAGCGGGTGGGCGGGCGGAAAAGCGCTTTTCGGAGCCCGGGCGCTTTGTCGATGAGCCGACCGCCCGGCTCTCGCCTGCCGGGAGCTTTTCCTCCTTTCCCCTTCAGCGTGCCGCTCACCCGGGCGATATCCCGGAGCGCGCGGCTAATCGGCCGTCGCGAGCTCTGACGGGGAGTCAAGCCGCGAGCGGAGCGCCTGCAGGCCGCGCGGCTCCTCGGCTGCATCGGCGATTTAATTAGGAACGGCAAAAAAGGAAAAAAAAAAAAAGGAAGAAAAAAGAGGCTCCGGGCAGCGGGGGCATACGGCCGTTAGAGCCGGCCGGTGGGGCTATCCCCCGAGACAAATGGCCGAAGCGGCTCCTCCCCCGGATCGCTTATCGGGCCGCGGCCCTCCCGGGAGCCGCTCGCGGAAAACCCCGGGCCCGGGGAGCTAGCCCGCTGGGGCATTTACGCGCCGCCGCGGAAGCTCGCGATATTTTCCGGGCGCATCGAACTCCGGCCGCCCCACCCCGTGATTTCCGGTCCCCATTTATTCCTCGGGGCTTCTTGGCGGGGGGGGGGAGGGGAGGCCGCGCACCCCCGATAACGCTATCAATGATATTAATCTTAATGAAGCCGCGTGCGCTTCGCCGCAACCGCGGGCGCCGAGTGCCCGATTTCCGGGAGCCCCGCTGCGCCCGCGCCTCCCTTCCCCGCTAATGACAGCTGCCGCGGGGCCATGTTAATTTTATGGTGCTTTGATTACTTTCCATTCTCGAGGCCGCTCGCCGCGAATTCCTCCCCGCCCGGCCGGCGCGCCCCTCCGCCCTTTTTTCACCCCCCCGACTGTCCCGCTCCCCTCGATAATAAGAGGCGCAATTGCTCTTTTTTCCAGGGGGGCAGTTCCAATCGGCAGCTAATCAGCGATCCGACGGATATTGCGGATAGGTCGTAGAAAATTGAAATACGCTTTGTCGTTATGGGGTCCGATGGGCGAGCGCCGCCTGAACGTTTTCGTCATTAGGGGTATAAGCGCCGAGTAGTAAGGTCCGCGTGCGGTCAGCCGCGCCTATCCGACTGTAAATCTCTTTTACGATTGCGCGCGCACCCGCATTCGGTATTACGCGCTGAGTTGTAATAGTACTAAATTACGCCCAATGCGATACACCGCCTAGGATGCGCCCCAAGTTATTGACAATATAATTGTAACATCGTGGGTACTAATAGAACTTCCCTTGGGTGTAACGGCTGGCTCTTCGAGGACCGACGTGGGTTTCTTAGCTACTCGAAGTATAGATACCCTCCAACCGTTGGGTACCTTCCAAACACGGCTTCAGCTTATACGTACCACGAGGTTAACTGCCAAACTCGCGTTATAAGTTGATTATTGACGTCTGCGGTCTGGGTATTTCGCCCAGAAACTCCTCGGACTTTGCGCGAAAAAGGAGAATGTCGCGCGCAGAAATAGAATTCCGGGCGCCGCATTGTACCCCCGTAGGACCGAATGCATAGGGGATTTTATTGCCATTTCCCTGTCTATCAAACGCTCCTCTTTTCCCTAAAGAATTTCCAAATTTAATTCCGCGCACGATATTACAAGACATTACGTCGATAGACTTTGCGCTATTTTTTTGGCTTCAATCGACTCGCATCGTATTACACACGAATGACCAAGTGACCAGTATGCTTGGGTCACGCCGAGAGCCATGGAAGAAGAGGCGCTTTTATTGATCTAAGCAAAAACACTCGAAATCCCTCTCGCAGAAGTGCGCGAACGGAATGTTTTTCATGGGGCGTGCGCACCAGGTGCATCGAGGAATTTTCATTACTTTATCCGCGAGACGCCTTCTGCTGCGTCGCGCATGCATACAAATATGATTTTGTGCCTGACATTTTATTGTCTGGCGCGGCTTATGCTCGAGGTCGTTTACAATTTTAAGAATAAAGCAGAGGACCGGGCAGGCACAAAGAAATCCGCGCAACAGCGATTTATTTTGAAATGATCCTCCAGGCAATTACTAATTTAATTATCCCCTCGAGGTTATATTTCAAGAGTTGATAAATATTTATGAAATGTAAATGCCCGCTCACCTTTATCGCGTTTACCTTGTTATTATAGAGAGCGCAGGGAAACACCGTGAAAAAGATTCGTGTGTGCCGCCTCTCGCATGTACTCCCACGCCTTTCAAAGGTTGCATAAATAAAAAAAGGCGCGTAAAGCCTGTCCTAAATAACTAGTGAATTAAAAGTTTTATTATGCTGCAGTCGTCCGGCGTATACAGTATAGACCGGGCTTCCGGCTCCGCTTATATAATACACTCAATTTGAAGGCCTTCGCGTTTTTCCAGATGATCGAATTAAAACGCGCCCTATAATTTTTTGCATAAACCGTATAGAAAATGCATTTTTGCACTGGGCTATTACATTTTATAAATATTTAAAGGATCAGAACTCGCAATTAACGATGAATAATATCACATTATGAATTCGCTTTCTGATGAATATGGAAGCTTTCCGCCGATACCCTAGTGAAGCGGAGAAAAGTCGGGGGCCGGCCCCCGACTTATTATATCGCGCCAACGGCTAATTAAACCGGTGCGCAGCCGGTAGTAAATAATAATCCTAGAGTGATTCAACCTGCATTATCTGTCGTCGAACGTCGCGCCCGCGTAATCAGATCGTCTAATTACAGCCTCGCCCGCGGCAGCAACGAAATTGCGAGTCCGGTCGAAATGATCCGGGTCGCGTTTACGCCAGTCAAACAATTGATAAAAATGACCCGCGGGTCACTAGGTTGGATAAAGTGCCCCTCGCAGCCCTTGTGCCTCCTCGCAAATCGATTCCCGCGTAGAGTTCGCCTGGCCCCGCATACCCGAGGAGGCAATATGTCAAGGTCCCGCGACCGATCCCCTTTCACCTCGCGCCTCGGCTTTTCACTCGCGACGTCCGCGCCGCCAGCGATCGATGCAGGCAATCGGTTAATTTTCGCGGGCCAATAATCGGTTGCGCGCGGGGGAGGAGAGAAGGAGTTGGGGCAAAGGAGGTCGCGCTTTAGCCCCTTGCGTCGCGCTCGGCTGCTCGGGGCGGGCCGCTCATTAAGCGAATTGAAGGGGCGCCGCGGAGACCGTGAAAAGTAACTCGTGCGCGCGGAAGTTAGTCGGCCGAGAGGCGCGCATCTCTGAATAGCGCCCGAGTCCTCCTCTGGGCGCGGTACAAAAATTGGCCGTTCGAGGCCCGCGGCCTAGTAACTTCTCCAGCCACGACTTCCTTTTTTCTTGCGCGATTCTCCTCAAGTGCCTTTATCTCAAAGTTTGCCCTCTTCAACTTGCCGCAAACGGGCGGCGCGCGGGAAGAGCCAAGTCCCGATCGCGCGCTAACCTAATATGAATAAATTCCCGGGCCCTTTAGTCAACAGTGCGCGGTCGTCGACATACCGCGGCGCCCGAGATTAAAAATCCGCGGCTTCCGAGGCTATTCAATCAGCTCGACCAATAAATATCGACGGCTTGCAACGCGCGCGACGCGGAACGCGCTACTCCCTTGGAACAGGAAGAGAAGAAAAAAAAGAAAGAAAAAGACCTGGCTCTTGTATTTATAAGTGCGGGGCTGCAGCTGCGGCCCGCGCGTGCCCCAACTAATTTGACGAAGCTCGACCCCGTCCAAAAGTACTTCTAAGAATCGTTACGCGACATTAGCGCGCCGCTTACGGGGAGCGGCCCCGAGGCCTGAATTACGCGCGCAACTAAAATTAACATAATTCGCGGGCGGCTGCGAGGCGCAGGCCGCGGTAATCGCTCGCGAGGCGCCGCCGAAAATCTCGAGCGCACCTGCGCCCCGCGGAAAAACCAAGCGGCGAGGCCGGAGAAAAATAGGGGCTTGGACCGACTTGAGAAACTCGAGGAGGCCGGCAAGCCTCGGCGAGATAGCGAATCGCCGGTACGCCGGTGATTCCTCGGCAAATGGACGACTCTCGGCTAGCTTCTCTGTAATACCGAAAATAAACGCTTTTTTTTTCTTTTATTAACCGTTAAACGGGACTAAAAGCTCGAAGATATGCTCGCGGGAATACAAATTCATATCAATTTATATTGGGTTCACGCATTGCGTATAATAAAATTATTATAAAAACATCGATCGATTTTAATTAAGACAAATTATTTGTTTAATTAAATCGAATTTTAGTGTATTCTTGTTATGGTATAATACCCAATATACGGTAAAAAGTTAACCAAATTAAAATTCATTCATCCTAAAATTTTATTAATAACCATCGTTTAACATTTTATTGTTTCAAATGAAGAATTGGATTTTAAAATCTTTTCCACTGTCTAAACCTCAGTTTAAACAGTACTTTCCTTCCCTTTTCGAGTGCGTTATGAACGAGGAGCACGACTCGCAACTAGGGACTCCGTGGTAGCAGAGAGGAGTGCGAGATAAGGGCTTCGAGTTACTAAAAAGCCGAGTGGTTACGTATGAAGTCAAGTGGTTGGATTAGGTCAGTGAGTAGAGGTCCACGTTCCGAGTGGAGGAGAGCCGGAGATGATTCGAGCAATAACAATCGAAATATCGAGGTTAAAATTTGAAGCTCCTCATTTGCTCCCTTTTCCCGAACGGGGATCAAAGTGGTTGCAATGGCTCTTGGCAAGGGCCAATGTATTTCCCGAGGTCCGCCACGTAGGTTGGCTTTAAAGTGTTTTTCCAGACTGAAGGGAGCGGCGCGGGCGACGCGTCCGCTTTACCCGTAGAGGCAGCGCGTGCACAGCTATACGGAGGGAAGCCCGTGGGGCTCGGGCGCAGCTATAGGCGGCAGAAGAGCCGAGAGGCAAACATTGGGATTCTGGCGTCGGCGGCACTCGGTAGCAATTAACTGAATCGCCTCGATAAGCATCGCGGCTCGGCCGTCTCTTTTTCCCAGGGCCGCGGCTCTCGCGCTCCCTTTCCCTCGGCGGTTTATTTTCGCCCGCCGGGCAAACATCTCCCCGGGGGCGGCGCGCGCGTGATTCGCGGCTGCCTCGGCCGCGACTCCGTGCCAGACGGAGCCTACCTTCTCGCGGCCGGATCTATATACATACATATATACATGTCCGCGTGCGGGGCAAAGAAAATTGCCCCGGTTACAATATTTTGGGTCGATGCGGCGGAGCCCAGGAGGGCCGGGCGCCGCGTTTAATCGCGTATATTACGCCGGGCGTACGTGCGGGGACGGGGCCGCCGCGCGCCGCCCGCCCCGGAGTTTGGTAATAACGCCCCGGCGACTTTGGGGCTCATTTAATATGCGGCCTCGGCGGCCGACCTCCGAAAGAGGAGAAAGTTTGATTACTTTTTCCGAGGCGCGGCCCTACCGACCGACTCGCTAATGGCCTGTGCCGGCCCGGCGCAATCGGTGCTCGCGAGATTTTTTAACCGCCGGGGAGCAATTATGAGCACGAGTTTTCGAGCCTAGGCGCGCAGGAGGTGGAGGGCCCCGAGCTCCGGGGATTCCCCGCGCCCGCTGTCTCGCTCGCGCCAGGCTTTTCAAACCTTCAAATTCATTTGGAAAACAAATACACGGCGATTGCTTTTGTCGGGGCCGCGGCGCTCCGTCGTATACTTTGCCCGGCCGTCCGCCTAAACTCTCGACCCGGTCTGGAATTACAATTAGGGACGCCGCGGTCGTACCATTTTATCCCGACGAAAAGCCTTGATTGCATTTTAAGGCGCGTCCTTTTATGCAATTCATTTATGGAGCGCTGCGACGGCTACGGGAATAAAACAATTTTACAGATATGCGCGGTTCGCCGCTCTCGATTCTTCGCTCCCTGCTGTTTTTGCGAATTAATTCATGTAATAAATCCGAAAAATATTAAATTTTCTGGTGATCGATACGTGCCTCAACTTACTTTGCAATTGTTGTAATTGTAAAATATCCAAAAAGAAGTGTTTTACGTTAATAGAGCGAAGATAACTTGTACATGATATCTGCGTGTTTACAAGATGAATACTCTAAAGTTATTGCTCTTTATATACAAATATATTTCTTTTGCAAATATGTAAAAGTCGAAAAATTCACATGGATGAATAAAAATTGATAGAATTGAAAAAAATAACCCGATTTGTAAAAGTTCACTTTTAAATTTTATTGTTGATATTTTTATAGAATTTTTTAAAAGTAAACAATTTTTAATTTTATGAGTTTTTCTCTGAAAGGGTAGTTGTAGGATATTGAAAAATATAAATAGAATTTAACTGTACACTCGGTTGTACATGTCCACCAGAATCCGAAACAGTACAAGAGAAATAAATATAAACAAATAAAATTGCCCCTAAAACGACTTGTTTACACACAAATGTGTATACTGCACTAATAAGTATGTAGATATTACCCATGATGAAATATTTTGTTACAACTTCCTCCTTTTTAATCTATGGGAGATCGAGATGATTACCAAACTGTTTTTTAGCTTTAGTAGTGAACTTTCAATTGAACATTTCCAATAGCTTCGGTAAAACTATACAAAAATCAAGTACTATCACTACATAGTTTTTAAAATAAAACATCTATTTAAGTTATACCTGAATCTCAAGCCGCCACAGCAAAGATAACTTCCTCTTACTTTCAAATGACCTTTCTAGTTGTTTTCTGTAAATATAACATAAACATTACTATTGAAAAATGAATTATTTTATTAATAATTGTGTATTAGCTTCAAAACACTGAGTTACAAGTACAAATTGTGTTAACATATTCAACATTTGTACTACGCATTGCTGAAGATGTAAGTTTTTGTAATTTTTTAAAAATAAATCTTTATCTATCTATAGCTATTGATCTCGGCTTATCTAATGCTTTTAGTTCATCATTTTTTAGGCATTCATCTTAAATACATTTATGTTATGGCACTATTGTATTAACTTTATCTCTAAAGAAAATATGTTAATGATTTGGTAGCTATGTTCATTTAGAGAAACAAAAGTTTTCATACGTGAAGAAAACAAGTGATAATCTCTTTGCACGTAACATTGTGAAGAGGAAAAAAATATTTATAAAATGAAAATTAAAGGAGATACGCAAGGTAGCCGGAGTTACAATATTTTTGTAAGCAGCAGACGCACAATTTTCGTTATCATGCGCAATCATTACTTACCGCGTGGTGAGATAGTACGATTTTTCTATCCGACGCCGGCGCCATAATGATCCCTATCTAACCTCGAATTTACCGAATTGCCGGAAGAGTGGGGCGGGGCCGATAAAATCGGTTAAAACGCAATTCACATGTAAAAGGGGGCCATTACGTAATAACGCTGGCGTAAAAAGGTCGTAGGGGTCTTGATTCCGGCCGTAAAATAAATGTCGCAGTTAGAGGGGGTGGGGGGGGGTTAGTCGAGCGACTGCCGCGTCTCCCCCCTGCCGCGGCGACGCGGAGGCGACGGCCGCGTCGAACAAGCGCGAAACTCGCTTAATATCTCAGCATTAAAGGAGTTGGCGAGGGCGCGTCCGGCGCGCGGAGGGCAAGGAGGCCGAAAGTAGGCGGCGCACGTAGGGCCGTCAGTCAACGTGTCGTTAGCGTCAAACAGTGGATTACCGCCGGGCGTACGTATCACGTACTCCGCGCGGCCGAATTAATTACTCGGGCGGACGGACGCGGGGCCGCGCGGCCATCTCGCGGCCGATAATTATTTTCCCGGCCTCGTTATACTTCGCGAGGGCGCGGCCGGTGTAATTCCGCGCTCGCGGGGCCGCTCGTGATCGGGGAATTACCGGGGGCGAGCCGCCGCTGATTATGCGTCGGTGCGGCCCGCCCGGCTAAACGATTGCCCCTCGGACCGGCGTGGGCGGCCTGCCCGGGTAACGAGGCGCGCCTAACGCTCTGATCGAATGCAGCAGGGCCCCCTTTCTTTTCCTCCGCGGCGCAGGCTCCTTGGGTTTTCGGTTTGCGCGGGCGCCTTTCCTCGGCGACGGGGGTAATGCGCCCGGCGGATTTAACGGCCGCTAAACGGACCGGAGCTAAAGATACTTCCGCCCCGCGGGCTTTCTCCCTCGGATTTTTTTAATGCCGCCAAATTGGGCTTAAGCAAGGCGCCCGCGCCGGGGGCCGGGGATTGCACGCCGGCCCGCGTAATACCCCGGGGAGCCAGGCGAAAATAATAGCCTTCGCCCACGTGATCTCCGCTCAATTATAACTTTCCGGCAAGATAGCTCGGGCCGATAATAAAAAATTGACTCGAATGCCGTGGTGTCCGCTGCCGGGGGTTCGGGGTATACCGAGGAGGAGAGCCGCTCGAACGGGGAGCCTGCCGGCCTCCTGTTAGATTACCCCGGCGCGCACTCCGACGTGCTTAAAATTTATTAGCCTGTCCCTTGGAGCGCTGGCGTCCGCGCGTCAAATCCCGTTGAATACAATGTTTAATGCCATTGCCGGGGCTTTTCGTGCGCGTTTTCGCGGCGCCGGCGCCTCGAGGGCTCGATCTAGGATGAAGGGTCACCGGGCGCTTTTAGATTCCGCGTTTTACGGTACGCTCGCCACTACTCCGCTCGATATACTATACATTATTTCCCGTAAATATTTCACCGCTCGCTTTTAAGCGGCCGAGGGCCGCGGGGGGTCGAGATAGCGCCACCAATATACAGGGCGGCCATAAATAATTCAGGTGCGCCGGAGGGTTAGCTTCAATCACACCAGCGGAAGCCTCGTCTCCCACGGAGCCGCGCCCGATCCCTCAGACGGAACCCGTCCGCAGCATCCCGCCCCGCTAACTACTTCTTATGTGATGCGCTCGTCAAGGCGCTCGTGCCCTCCTCCCTCATCTAGGATTACCGCTCGCTCGTTTATCTTGATGCTCCGCTCGACTCGAATAACCGATTACAAAGTTTACAGAATTCGTGTTTGATACGTCACGTGTAGTGGGCGGGAGGGCCATCACTCTGTACGCGTATCGGTCGGACTGGGCGAAAACTGACGAGCACGGGCTGTGTTTCATGTTTATGATTCTGTATAAAATTTTACGAGTGACCGTGCCTGCATATTTGAGGAATTTTGCGTATCCGAGGTCTCTCGAATTCTCTTCCATCTTCAATGCGCTACTTGTCATCTTTAACGGTATTTTATGTAGCAATATGCGAGCGCATTTATAGTACACTAAAGATTTTAGGAATCTGACCCGATATCTGATTTTTCTTATTTCTTTCTTAACTTATGAATATTTAATTATTAAATTTATCGCAGTTTATTATAAATACTATTTTTCTCTTTCTTAACGAGATACTTTAAAGAAGATTTATACTTCTTTCTTTTCTGCGGTTGAAATACTTGTAACCAAAGTATATAGTGAATATAATTTAGAAATTATTTTTGCTAAAACACATTTTTAGGCAAACTAAAAGCCTGTAAACTCATTTAACTTTAAGATGTAAATTTTCCAAATAATTATTCTATAAGGGAATTTTGTTCTATGAGGGGTTAAACTGTAGATAGTTAATTTTCAATCAGGATGCAGCTTTTTCTTAATAAATTAAATCTCTTTGTATTTTTTTTTAATTAAAATGAAAAAAATTGCATATTTTTCCTTTTTATACCATATTTTTAAATAAACGAAATTTTTACATCTTAAAGATCTAATTTATTAGAAAAAGAACTACACCTCAATCATACATTAAGAACCTATTCTTTAAGCCCTTATGGATCAAAATTCATCAAGCGGTTTAAAAAAAAGTCTATGCCAAATTTAAAAAATTCAAAATTTTCAGGAAACACTTTGATAACAAAATAGAATATTTAATTTTTGATAACTGGATCTAAATAAATTATAATTGGCATACTAAAAAACTACAAATATATTATTTTCATGTTACCGTACTTTAATATAATATATAAAATATATTTTATATTATTATACTTTACGAAATCAATTAGATTTTTCCAAAATTAATTAATATAGTATATCCAATCCTAAACATAGATTGATCATATCATCATATCCAAAGGTTGAGAGGTTAGCCTGTCAAAACGTATCCCTCTTTTTCAGTCATCTGCATTGTCAAAATTAGTTAGTAAATATCCTCGCTATGAAATTGCCTTTGATCTGCAATGACTACTCCCGATACGTAGAAAATACATAAAAAATATAAAATAAGTCTCTAACAATAAATTCAACTTTTAACATAGCCTTAACCCACTTGTAACAGTAAGTTCTCGAGATACTAACCGGCTCATGCGAGCCGAATGGGCGGCACTGTTCGTTGGTGCACGAAGATACGCTGTAGTATACATGAAATAGCCATGTAATTAAAAATCAATAAATATATAGTTTGTCATAACTTATTTTAATTTTCCGAATATTTTGACAAAATTTTCATGTATATGTTCTCTATAATATGTAGAAAACAAAATTAAATAAAAAAATCTTTTGAATCCTTTTATGTGTAAACCTCCCTCAAACATATACATCAAAGTCTAAACATGTACGTCAAAGTAAAACAAATTTTCATAATGAAATTCCGTAATAATTTTCAAGATACTTTGTTTATTTAATGTTCAATTATATATGCTACATATGTTATAAATGTTATATTCACTCATAATTCTTTACCAACTATAAATTATTTAAATTTTTAGTTTAAGCAACTATATTTAAATGCTTTTAATTATTTATTTGCGTTCCCACATATTCTGAATTTGTTATAACAACTGCCTGTCTGAATATCGTTTGGATATAGAAATAGATGAAAATTGTATTATTAAAAATATATGAAAAATATGTGACGCGTCGCTTTCCTGCACAGCACAGGAGAAGTCCTTCCGCCTCACGATGGTCGCACAACGGCGTGCTCGCTAAAAATTTATAATAAAACGATGCCAAGCGAGCGGCCCCTAGCTAGCCAGAGGAGACTCTCTTCTCTAGGAGAGGTCCCGCTGGCCTCGGCGGGAAGTACCGGTACGAGCTTCTTTCGATTTTAATTGAAAAGAGATAAGGAAGAAAACACAGATAAGGTCTCACTTTATAAATTATATTCTCACTTTATTGCCTAATCTATACAAAAATATATCCCCTAATCTAATTCGCTCTCGGCGGCGAGTGAGCTCCCGACCACGTAGTCGAGATGCATGGGCATCCGTCGGTGGTGGTCGCGCTCGACCACCACTTGCGCAACCGCGGCCCGACCTCTGCTGCTGACTCTACTACCGCCGCGGTTGTTACTCTGTCGGCGTCGCGACTTGTCCGTGACTAAGCACTCCGTACGTGCAGGAGGTTTTTCTCCCCAGCTCCTTCACCGGTGATGTCCTTGACGATGGTGTGGCTCGCTGGATTAGAGAACGGCGTCGGAGAGCACCGTCCGTAGAATGCTGAAGGCGGCATCCGGTTGCGTCGCCCGTCAGCCGTGTAACGGCGGCTAATATCTGACGCTGGGGAAGGAGCAGCCTTGATTGGGTCGCCGGTCGGTTACCTGAAGCAGCGTCGGTTGTTGGAGCGGCTTCGGTTGTGTCGCTAGCTGGTCCCTGGAGCGGCGTCAGCTGCGTGGCTCTTCGATGAATTTTGGGGGAGTGAGAGAGGTCGCAGGTAGCCTTCGCTCACTCGTCAGTGGCCCAATATTTCACTAGTGGCTGGTGCCGGTCACCACGAGCTACGTCAGGGTAGCTCGCTCGGTGGTGTCGTCACTGCACCTCCTGTGCACTTCACTAAGCGTCACCGCACGTCTACGACTCTGCTTCCGTCTTTCGTCACAAACTCTTTCTTCTTGAGCGACTGTCACGACTTTTTACTATCTCTTCGACTCTGTACGCAAGGATCGCTGAAATCAATCTGTCGCGGCGTGCTGAGACGCAGGTGCGCGGGCCCTCTGAGCCCTCTCGCGTCAATGGCGAGTACGTGCTCTGCTGAAATGCCTTAGCCCCGCGTCAATGTACCACCCGGGCTTCGTACTGCTAGCTCGTAGGACAACTCGTGTCTTCTGTTGCTTCCTGTCGACGTCATCACCTCGACTCCGTCTTCATCTACGTGTTTTCGACTGCACCATCGGTTGGCCGGAGCACGGCATGTGGCTTCGGCGGCTCTTCTAGGCCGCTGCCGCGGCCTGCCAAATTAGCTTGGTCGTTCGCGGAGCTGCCGGCTCTCCGCGCACTTGCGATATTTCGGCCCGTTGCCCTGACGTCCCGTCCATATCACGTCTCGCGTAAAAGCTTGGAGATCGGTCGGCAGTTTCGCGTTTTTTCCCATCCTTCTCGCACTCACGCTACTCTCTCTCACTTTCCCTCACACGCACTCTTACAAGTGACATCATCACACTCCACCCCCCCGCCACGCCGGAACACTCCCGCTGAGTGGGCCGCCGTATTATTTCTACGCCGACATTGTTTTCGCTACGCTTTACTTTTCATCTGCACTTCAACCTAACTTTACTACTGACTTAACTTTACACGCCTCATACGACTTATTCACTACTTGCTTTCGACTTACTTCTTACTCGATACTAATCATGTCGTAATCTAACTTTTTTACCTTCTACGCCATCGCTTATTTTTTTTATATATATTTTTTTATATTTTATTTACACTATCTACCTTACATGCTACGCTTAGTTTTATACTGTTCTACGCTATACTTTATTTATATTTTCCTGCTTAATCTTTTCTACCTTATGCTCATAACAATTTACATACTCCGTGGGCGTCACATATGTTCGCCCGATATTGCCTTTATTTCTCGCGACGCGTCTTTCCTCTCAACTTCACCGCCGGTTTTACTGCACTGCAACTTATTATTTACCTTTCCGTCTCGGGGGGGATTATTCTGAACGTCGCGTATCACGCATCTCATATGCGTTGTCGGTGTTGTCGATTCCTTTGGTCTTTTCCCTCTATAACTCTATCCTCTAGTCCGTTTATTTTCTCCCATCCGCCTTCACTTCTTCTTGGCTTCTTTCTCTTGCGCCTTTAGCATCCTCCGCAGCAGGCTCGCTCGAAGGTCGTCCGGCAGTCTCTCCAGTTGACGCAGCATCTCCCACGTGTCCAGTCGATGAGGGGCATCAGATAGTTGATTATGTTCTGGCCGTGATCTCTACTGCCTTACTTAGCTCCTACTCGTTCGCTTTTGAGCGAGGTGCGGCTAGCTGCATCGTGGTCCACCGTCTTCCTTCTGTATGCAGCGTCTTTCCTGCATTGCGAGTTGGCACTTTCGTCGGAGTTCGCGATGTCTATGCCGCATCATCTGTTGGCTGCTGGGCTGATGTCGCCGGTGAGCTGCTCGTCGTCTGCTGTCGACTCTGCATGCTGCGTCGGTGGGCGACCACGTGCGGCTCAGTATGCTTCGCTGCATTGAGGGCACTCCGTGACCGTCACCTCTCTCCTGCTGCAGTTCACGCAGTACCGCTCTCGCATGCTGGCGTACGGCCATCTTAAGCATGGGTGGCCGAACCCCCAACAATTGAAACAGCACCGAGCCAGCGGGTCCTCCCAGCTTGCGGAGTCCCTGAAAGCTTCGGCCTGTACCGCACTGGATTGTAAACGGCCGAAAGAAATCGGGCCGTGCAAGCACCGGTGCTTCCGTCAGCGCTGTCTTCAATTTTTCGAATGCACTCTTTTGCTCTTTGCCCCACCGCCACATCTCACCCGTCCTTAGTAATTTCACCAATGGCTGCTTTGCTCAGAGTCGTTGTAAAGCGCGCGTACCATCGCACTATCGCGAGAAATCGTCGAAGTTTTTTCTCGTTCTGTGGGGCGGATAGTCTAATACCGGCGCAACTTTATCTGGATCCGGTAGCAGTCCCTCGCGGTCTAAATGAAATACCAGGTAGTTTACCTGCGTTCGTTTGAACTCACGTCAATTTGCGTTTATTAATTGCGAGCCCTGCGGTGTTGAGTCGTGTAATTAAGAACTCAAACCATTTGAGGTGCTCGTCAAAATTGTCCATCACTATCACGACGTCATCGAGGTAATCGAATATGTGCGGCTCATATTCAGGGTTGAACAGTGCGTCCATGAGGCGCTGGAAGGTCATCGACGCATTCATCAAACCGAAGGGTAGTCGGTTTAAATGATATAGTCCCAAGCTTGGGACTGTGAAGGCCGTGTATTTTCGGCTCGACTATTCCATCGGGATTTGGAAATACGCTTATCGAGAATTGACTCCATGCGAAGTATTGGATAGGCGTCTCGTCTCGTCACTTGGTTTATCTCGCGATAGTCGACACAAAAGCCGCATCGAGTCTGGCAGCAGTCGGGTTATCATTTCGTCTAATTGCTTCTGCTGTTTGTCGTCCAGCTTCACGATTCCGGCGCATTCGGCCTGAATTCTAGGTGTGATAGCGTCTAAACCAAGAAAATTGTGCCATTTACCCTTTCGGATTTCCCCATGCATTCCGTTTCACCCATATCGTCTGTGAAATTGTGACAGAGACAAGCAAAGGGGGGAAAGAAAAGGAGAAATTGCGAGCAGACTGCGCCGCGAAATCCGCATCCCGACCGTAGCGCGACCTCCCTAATGTGTCCGATTTCGGGATAAAGGGCGCGTACTAATGTTATTCTGTTTTGAGGGCTAACTGTACCGCAAGCTGACGGAGCACGCAAAGGAGCGCCGCCAACATCCGCAGGAGCAGTCAAACTGGAAAGCACCTCGAACAGCCGCTGAAGCAGCCAGGAATCGGTCCGATGGAACACTCCGGCAGTACGACAGAGATCCAACCGCAATGAACAGTCTGGCTGATGCCAAGACCATGGAAGAGGAGCGACCATTGGTAACCCGCCAGCCGACAAAGCCGGCCCGACTTCAAGGACTGAGGTGGGATAGCCGAAACTACAGAGAGCTACCTAGATCGAGGGCTACCCGAGCAGAGCAGAGAGTAGTATCAGGGATCTGAGGAGCGGGGTGAGTGGACTATGAAGCCTGAAGCGTTCTCCAGTCGTGCGGGAGTGCTCCGGGTGCGTACCCACGGAGAAGAGTACGGACTGGGCGGGCCGACGCGGGAAGACTGACGCGAACAAGAACCAAGTACCGCAATGGCGGACCGATTTGGAGGATGCGACGCGGACGCGACGAGCTACGAGCTGAGTGAACTCAGTGGTATTGGAAGGCGATCCCAAGCCGGGTGTTCGGGAGCGAAGGGCAGGAAAGTCTCAACTAATTTATTGTTGCTGATTATATTGTTGTTTATTCAATTTGATAAATTATCTTGATGTAGTTTACAGTGGTAATGACGATATATGTATATAGGCTAATGTAATCTCGAAGTATGAGCTTTAAAAGCTTGCTCGATTCTCTCTGAGTTCGCGCGACCTCGCGACGCGCGTTAAATAGACGCTCGGTACGCCTCCCCTCCAAACGGCTCCCGAACCCCCACTGCGCGCTCACCTGTGGTTCAAATCGGCGCCGATCTTGAGCCGCCGGAAACCTAGCAGCCACAAGTGACGCCATCGTCCCCTTGTGCTGGGACCTTCATCTCTCGAGCCGCGTTCGCTTGAGGTCTAACAGCCTCGAATCATCCAGGATAACCCGAGCTGGTGGTTTTACAGCCGCACTTCCTGCAGGAGAAGGCGCGCTGGACGGCTTTCGATCTCGTCGATTTTTACCGCGCGAGCGGGCAATTCGGGTAACCGCCCAGAGGTCAACGCACCGAGCCCACCTCTCGCGCGCACTCGCGGTTCCCAGACAAAATTCCGAGAACGCACCTTTTCATTGAGGTGTGCTCTCGGACGCTCGCACTACGCAGTTGTGTCCACGTGTTTGTTTACATTATCTTCTTGACTTATATACTCGAATACATAACGCATCTTTTCATTCGTCATTGTTTAAATGGTTTAATTAAATAATAATAATTTCGAACATAAATTAAAATATATAATAAATAAATCGCTTTGTAATATCAATAATCGCTACAATATATATATACAATAGCCCCTCGGCTGTCTCAAACACCGGGGGTTTATTATAGCCGGAATCGACACGGTCTATAAAGGCTCCCGCGTTGTCTTGAGCCTGACCCACGAATTGTATCCTAAAAACGCGAAGGATTTTTATACACTCCCACGCGTGGTTATAGTGTGCATGATTACGCGGTCTTTGTGCGGGTGTTCGCGGTGCTCTGATCATGTGCAAATGCCCATCATCCGACAACGTCGCTTCACTATCACTGCAGTGGCTAAATCTTTCGGCGCGTCGTCCACGCATTGAATATGGTACTCCATTATCGGAAATCGGACAATCGGCACGTTGTGGCCTCTTCTTGGTTCGATTCATTACCACGGGTGCGTCTATTCGTATAGCGCCTCGAGGCCGGGGAGCGCTTGCAAGATCGCCTCACCTCACCGTGGCGCATCATAGTAATCGCGGGAAGGTGAACTCATACGCACCTCAAGCTTATGCGAATTTCGTCGAGGAGGTCTGGGAAATGGCGTCGGCTGCGTACTTGGGACGTCTGCACATTTTACCTCGCATCTACGTCCTCGTCTATCTCGTTACGTTGTCTGGCTCTATAACTGTATTCAGAGGGATCGCAGCTTTGCAGGTATGTGCTGGATAAGGGCTCCCATCGCTGTCTATCTATTTCCGCGGCGTCCTCGCGACGGATCACCACGTCGGTATAGGTAAACAAGTAAGGCAGGCGGTCCTCGTGTCACTGTCGTCAGGTGAGGTAGGGACTCTCGCATCAAACGGCGTCGAGCCGCAGCTCGCTAGCCAGCTCTCAATCCCTGTCGTAGAAGTATGGGGCACGTTGTGGGCGAGGATAAGTAGGGACTGACGCGGTCTCGGCAGCTTGCGTGACGAGCCCGTGCCATCCGACTCTGACGTGATCGCTCGCGCCCTCAGCCGTTGGAGGCCGGCGTGCAGGCGATCTACAGCGCCATCTGAGACGGTTTCTCCCGCCAAGGCCCGCTCCCCACAGGCTACTGCTTTGTGATTTCTACCTGAAGTAAAGGCGCCCGTCTCCGACTCCTCGTCATCAGCGGGAAGCACCAACGGACCAAAACACTCTGTCCAACTCGGAGAACCAGGGGATGTCGCCAACCGACCGGTGACTCGCCAGCCTTTACCCCCGCAACTCCGTTGTCATCTAAGTGTTTTCAGCTGCACCGTCGGTTGGCCCGAGCACGGCATGCCGCGTCGTGCTGGCACGGCGTGGCTCCTCTGGGTTGCGACGCGGCAGCGGTGGGGGTTAACGCCGGCCGGCCCCTTATCAAGATGGATGCGGCGGCTCTTCTAGGCAGCTGCCGCGGCCTGCGAAGTTAGCTTGGTCGTCCGCGGAGCTGCCGGCTCTCCGCGCACTTGCGATATTTCGGCCCGTTGCCCTCACGTCCCGTCCCTATCGCGTCTCGTGTAAAAGCTTGGAGGTCGGTCGGCAGTTTCGCGTTTTTTCCCATCCCTCTCGCACTCACGTTTCTCTCTGTCTCACTCTTCCTCGCACGCATTCTTACAAGTAACATCGTCACAAATATATAGCACTTAAAAACAATAATAAATAGTTGGCAATTTCCATTCTTTTATTTAAAATAGTTTGAGATAGTCTAAAATAACTACATATTCAATATTACATATAAAGTACCTTTTGCATATTATGTCTATGACTAATTGTTTTGTAATGAATAATACTTGTATCTTATAAACTGTTATTTTATGTGCTAGAAACTTCATACAGAAGAATTGCAACTGAGGCTACATATATGATTGATTCATGTGATTAATAATTACATCATATAGAGTTCCAGAAACTAATAAAAAAAATTCATACAAAATTATCTTATATAATCATTTGCTTGTTACAGGTACTTACTCGTATGTGACGGTGTCACGTGTGTATCCTCTGGCTACATCAACCTGAAATAAATAGCTTGACGAACACTAGCTCTTGTCTAGGTGCAGACTAGATAGAGAATGGTAGTTTTGCAAGCTGTAACCGACGACGTCAACACGGATATTTAGGATACACGGTGTCAGCTATTTTACTGGTCCACCCGCTGCTGCGCAAGCAGCCTCGTACGCCGCCAGGCAGCGCAGCAAGATCGCCTCTATAAGACAACTACTCTGCTACTACTGAAGGAATGCAGAATCCACTTCGCTGCTGCACTAATTTAATTACCGAGATCATTTGCGATCTGTATTTGAATACACATTGCACTGTCGGGGGATATAGTATTGAAGTTTTACACTTACGTAGGGAGCTCGGACTTACGTGGAGAAACGAGACGAAGAACGCGTTTGGACGTTGCGTGCTCCTTGGCTATGAAGGGCGCGTAACTGGTCTATGACTATAGTACTATTAGAGCAATGCGAAGATTAACTTAGAATAGTAAGATTAACTTATAGTAAATACATGAGAGTGAAATTGAAGCCTCCGCTGTATCGTTTTTGATTCCGCAATCCTTCCCATCCCTCTGGAAGTTGTTAGAGTCGGCAACATGATCTGGTGCGCGCCTTTCCGCAACAGTCAATTGGGCCCCTCTAAAAGGAAGTTTTGGTGCTCCAGTTAGCTACGGTAAGCTCACCCAGAGCGCATGTGTAAATTCGGCGAACTCAAGGTGGTTACTGCGTAGACAGGAGGAAGGCTCCTCTCGGGTTTCAATTTAGCCATCATTCTTGGATGCAGTATTACAAATGTCTCTTAAATGTTTCTTAATTAACTTGAATAATGAATAAGACGATGAATGTAAGAAATTGACACTTTATTGAATAGATGCGGTTAATGTAATACATTTATATTACAAAACTATATAGATGTGTTTTGATATTTGTACTGTATCGATAATGATTTAATAATATTTTATAATATATGCATAGATAATTGCAGTGTCCTATGTATCATATATACGCGTTCAATCGCTGAGGAGCTGACCGAGATGCAATTTTCTACTTATATATAACAAGGGGTCTTATCGATTTTAGACCTTACGGGTCACCAATTTCACTGAAATTGAAAAATATAATTTTGTCGCGAAAAATAGGAGGCTTCGATTTCCACAATTTGTTCTTAGAAATTTCTCAAATATAGAATTTGTTTTTATAAATATGAATACTTAGAACATTTATAGTATAAATTAATATTGGAATATCTAGTACATGTCATATAAAGCGAGCTATGAATAGTATTATTTAGATATTGGACGTAAATTGAAGTCCTGTCGTATATACGAAGTTAAAGTCTTAGGAGTATCATATTGGCAGTCAATTATTGAGTTCGAACAAGACACTGGATCGACGCCAGCTTTATTTTGGCGAACAGGACCTTGACGTTGAGCGATCGAATGCATTATAAGCTGAACACGCTTCAAGCTATTGTAGAAAGAAGGCTACTGAAAATTTTGCTTATTATATTCAAAACATTTTAATCTTCCACTGAGTGTAGTAGCCATGATTTAAATGAAATTATCAGTCTATAAGTTGTAAATGTACATCTTGATAGTTACTTCAACTAGACAAAGGCACAGACACATAGCCTATGTCTTTCTTACACATAGACTATATAAAAAAATATAGCTTGCAAATGAAACTTGTAAATAATCGAGAAACAAATGTTTCTTGTGTGTAAAAATAATTAATCAAATAGACTCGAATTGGTGAAAAATCATGTTTTAAATAATCTTTAATACAAACAAATGAATCAAGCTACCTAATAGTTAGATATAGCGCGCCGAACCTCTCTATAAGTAACTTTAATAAATAGCACCTTAACAGCTCTTGTTTTTCAATTTTTAATTATGCAAATTGAATTTATAATTTTATAATTTTGGCAAATGAAATATAATTTACATAAAATTGGTAAAAATTTGAAATTAGTAATTTATTATTATAAAAGACTACTTTATTAATCGTGTTATTTATGCAGATTTCTTTTAAAACATTAGTTATTTTTCATCATCGTGGCAATGTAATTGGTATTCTTCAATTTAAAAAATTAATATTGATTTTATTGTTTGTATCATACTTTATTATTGTACGAAAATATAAAAAGCCGTTAAAAAATAAAAAAAAATGCCAAAATAATGAATTGATTGTTTCAATTTATAAGCTGTAGCAACTGTACGTTATAAGAGATAAAAATTTACAGAGCTTCCTTATCTAGATTAGGAAGAACGGCAGTAAAAAAATCCAGTTTTTTAAAAGTATCCAAATTATATAGGTAATATATATATCATGATCAAAGAATTAGTCTAGGTGTAGGTAAAATAATAAATAAAAAATAAATAATAACCAAGTCCGTCTCTCGGGACCCTTTGTACTCACATTTGTATATCTTAAGGTGCTTCCAGCTCTTACCCGCCTCACCTTTAACCTTACATAGCTATCTATTACCGCCGTTTCTCTCTATTTCTAAAAGAGAATTTCGTGAGGACGGCGACCTTCGTGCCGCCTCGGTGAGCTTCCTCTCCTCTTTTTTCGTACGTGTTCTTAAACTCCTTTCTTTTCGGTCCAACATAACCTCCCTTCTCTTTCTAGATATAACATTTGGATTGCTGGCGAGACTTACCGGCATGCTCCGTCATTGCCTAAAATGAACTATGAACTGTATTAATCAACTGTAATTGTAAATAAAAGCTGTTATTGATATATTAACGGCTCACCAAAGAAAAATTTTCTTTGGCTTCGGTTGAATGTAAATGTAAATTAATAGTTATAAGTCAAGCACCTAGTTACAATTTGATAAAACAGGATTTCAAGTATTCTAACGAGATATAATCTTAAATGTTAATTTTTCATGAAACGAAGCAAATTCATATAGGTTTGGTTGTTTGCGTGTTACTCTCAAACAGAGGGCTCGCATCACATCATTACGGTCAAGACCATGTGATGAGCTCACCGTTGAATAATCCAAGGTATAATGGACATTCCTGTCTCCGACCCTACAAAGCACTACCTGTCAGGGCCATTATATTACCTTGATCGTAACGACACATGTGTATGTATAGGTATTTATTGATTTATTAGCATAATTTCGTTATTTTTCGATATTAGGCGCCCACCATGTAATACATCATGTATGTATCCTCAGACGGAGTTTGTATGTGCAAACCTTACTAATACAGCGGAAAAACTCGAGACGAAATGCAGTCGATCTCCGCGCAATCGATTGATTTCGACTAGTCAGACAAATCAAATTTTAAATCCTTATTTTATTCGTTTTGATCGTTAGCCACAATATACATTAATTTTTTTAATATAATGAAATATACAATAAGGCAACATAAAACTATGAAATTATTAGCAATTTGACAAGCCTTTGAAGTAATCTTTTCTTGGAGCATGTTCAGCGCATATTTACATTATTGACTCCAAATTGGCCATCGCTCACTCTGCTGATGTAAAGCAGCCGTCACAGGCTTGAGATTTTTCGCTTGATCCTCGGCCTTGTAAACATAAATAGAGTTCCGGCAGGTATTGAAATTGTTTTAATGCAAACATTTTTATTTAATTAACAAACAAATATTTTATATATGATTCATTTTCTATTTTTATAATTCAAATATTTCTGGATTATATATGATTTTATATAGAGCTTTCATTTGTTAGTAAGTATTTGACGCTCTGCACAAGCTGGAGTCATTAAAGTTTTTTTCACAATTTATTGGTTTCACCCGAATACGAGGCGAAAACTTTGAACTATTGGCGAACTATTGGAGATTTACATTTCATGTGTATTGCGAGATTTATAAATATGCAAGTTGACAATTTATGAGTATTTACATTGCCGCTTTAAAAGCTGCAGAACAAATAGTAATCTTTAAACTAAGCATACAATTGTATATTTGAATTTATTCACTGTTTGATACATGACATGCATCTCCTCTAATAGTTAATCTAAAGTCATACAAAGCATATTCCACACAATAAAATTATGCTAAAAATTGCAAGTATGGTATTATTAGAATAAAAATTTATATGATAAGCTACTAATAGTTATATAAAAAAATTTAGCTAATTCAAATTTTTTGGCATTAATACTATAGTTTTAAAAATAAATTATAAGACGTAAAAGTGTAATTTAGTTCAAATTAAACTAGTGTTAATCATTTCAAAGGAATTCAAAATGGAAAGAATATGTAGCAATTTATTCTAATAACAGGAAAGATGTCGATAGCTAGATATTCAGACATTTTTTAAAAGTTGCAAGGCATCCATCTTGTTAGGAGAGAATACATTTCATTCTGCAATTAGAATCATCAATAGAGAAAATTTAACTGAACATAAAAATTCGAGGAAGATCTCAAATCCCAGGAAACACAATTTCTTTTCAATCAAAAGCACTGTAAACATAAATGATAAAAGAATATAAAATATAGTTATTTCTGAAGATTTCGACTAAGATTGAAATTGTCGTTTCATGTATTTATGTAACGCCAGATATTTAAAAGATACTCGCATATTTATACAATTTATTAACCATTATTGAATATCTTTCTGAAGTGTTGGATGTCATATATCATATTTCTCTGTATCTTTCTAGTTAGAAAATCATTTTCAGTAATAGTAAAAATGGAAGTAGAGACATGAAAGGAATTTTTGAAAATAAAATTCTTGGCGATACATCAATAATTTATATAAACCTTCATTCTCATTTTAGACTTTCATGGAGGGCAATTTTTCTATCTTTTTATGATTAACATGGCATTATATGGTATGGTATCTTATAATATAGGAGGAAAATCCGTAAGAGACGCGAGGAACAAACGCCGTAGGCGTGCAGTACCGACTTCCTTTCGCGCTCGAAGCTCCGCCTTTGTCTAATATCTTTCTATCGCGTGCGTCGCGCCTAGCCTCGGCATTACCTCCAGCCTCAAAGCTCTCTGTGGCTATTTTGAATTCCTTGCGCTTTTGCATGCAGCTCTTGGCTGTATCAAATTAATGAGTACGTACATACTTTATATACATATGCATTTGAAAGGCAACGCGCGCAACGAGGAAGAAAAATGGCCTCTAGTTTGCTGCGCACTTGTGCGCATTTATTCTAACTCACTTTTCCAAGTATTCCCACTCGAAACTTTGCTTCCGCTTGGGCCGCGAGGAAATCTGACAGAGCTCCTCTGTCGCTTCCAGTTACACACAATATAAAATGTTAAAGGGTAAAGTGCCTGTAAGTACAACTCGGGGGGCCCTTACACATAGAGTCTGCGTCGTAGGACGTGACTCGCGGCGCAGCTGGCCAGACAAAAGACTGCCGCGAGTCCCCCATTACAGCTCGCTTTGAAACACGCGCGCATAACTATACGCGCGTGGATAATGGTCCGAATGCTGGTTGAATTGGGTCGGGGCGCGGACGCGCGATCGTCGAAATGCCGCCGGGCCAATAATTCTGAGCGGGCAAAGTTTGCGGGGGCGATTGTCTGAAATAACTCGGGGCCGCGGAGGAGGCGCACTTTTAATCGGCGGGGATCCCGGGGCGCGCGGAGCTCTAATGAAGCCCCGGGAGCGAGTCGTCGCGGGGGCCCGCAAAACAAAACCATCCCGGCGGCGGGGCGCAGTTGGAAAAATTATGCGGGACTATCAAAGCCGAATCGGGCGAGCGGATAAAGCGGGAGTAAACAAGCCTCGGAGGACTCGGGTAAAAGTTTGAAAAAGCTCGAGTTTGACGGGGGCCGGTCCATTGGCCCGCGGCGGCCGCCCGCGCGAACGCAAAAGTTTCAATTTGCAGGTCAGGCGAATGGAATTACCGGCGTGGGGTGGGGGGTGGGGCAATACGGAGCGCCGGCGGGCGACCGGGGAGGCCTCGTAGGCCGCCGGGCGGAAAGCTCCTTATTTTCCCCGTCGCCGGCCGCGGCAATTAATTTTCGGCGCGTCGCCCGGGGGGAGCTTTCAATTATCAGGCGGGGCCGAGTGCGAGGCCTGGGTTTCCGATCGGAAATGGAGGGAGCCAGTGCAGCGCGACGTCGCTTCCTTCCGGGCTCTCCAGGCCCGAGGAGCGGCCGAATCGATCTCCGATTAGCGCGGCCTCCCCAAAAAAGATTATCCGCCGGGGAATCGAGACGCTCGAGTGGCGCGGGCCGCCCCACGGCTTCCTTCTTTTTTTCCCTTTCGATTGGTTTAACCTTTTTGTCTGGCATTGTTCGGCGAGTCGGTCGCGCGGCCTCGGCTCGGTGGCGCGCTCGCTTTTCCCGCCGCTCGGACGAGCCGTTTATTGACCGAGGAATCGGGCGCGTTATATTTTCTAAATATTTATCGGCGGCCGCGGGGGTCAATTTTGGGCGGCCGCTCGGAAGCCTCCGGCTCTACGGCTACATTCAATTCTCTCCGCTGTAAATAAATGATAAAGCCGATATTAAATCGATAAAAACGGCCGTTCGATTGACCGGCCGGCGGTATTAAAGGTGTTCCACGGGAGCCGGGGATAATGACGCGGCGAATGTCGCCCCGTTCGTACGCGGCTACTTGAGCCCCGTAAAAAAAGCGAATGCAAATCTCGCGCGCGATCCTTTCACGTTTTCAAAGGTATATTTTCTCTTTTACGGCGCGGCATAATGCTCCTTTCCCGATGTCTGATTCTTTTATTCCCAACAGCATTGTACGCGGATAGAATAGATAGCACGGCTTCTGAGGCGCATTTATTAAAAGGTGTTTTCCCGACTGTTACGTGTACGCGCACGGCGGCTCCGAGGAAATTCGCCGATTGTTTGCCGGCGGGCCCGCCACTTAGGCCGGGACGAATTTTCCACCGCGAGCCGAGTAAATTCAGCCGGGCCAACAAAAGCCCCTGTATATATATATAACACCGAGGCAAGCGGTCGGCTGGCTATCGGTGGCCCATCGCCGAGGATGCAGCCGGCGGTCGATTGGTCATTTTACACCGATCGTCGCTTTGCAGATTAGGCCGGGCGAAAAAAAAAAAAATGAACGAGAGAGAGGGCGATTCGACTCGGTGCGCGCGGGGCGGGTTAAAAATCCGCTGGGCCGCGATCCTGCGGGCTCCAGCCGAGCCGGCGTCTACTCGAAATTCGCAATCAGCGCGGGCCGTCGGTGCGGCCGGCCTCGCATTTGAAAGTCAAATGGCCGCGATAAAAAGCGCGCGCGTCCGGGCGGCTTGGCGTCGCGCGGCGTCGTCTCCGGCCCGCCGGGCGGATTGAAGAGGGCGCGGGGGCCGCCTAATCGCGGCGACTTGGCCGTATAAGGGGCTCGGATGCGCCCCGGGAGGCACACGCGCCCGACGCTCCCGCCCGAGATTTATTCCGCGCAATTATCCACGATAAGCGGGCGGCTTAATAATTGCGGGTTAATCGCGGTGACCGCATCTCTCACCTCGGCCCCGGCGGACGCTATCTCGCGCGCACGACACCCGCCGCGGGGGGCGGGCAAAAGAATAGCCCGGGGTGGACGCCGCTCGATAAAGAGCGCGGCGTAAAGGCTGAGCCGCTGTCCCGGGGCCGGCGCTCCCGGCGCGCGAATTAATCAGCCCCATCTCCCGCCCTCGGACTCTTGCGGGGCTTCCGTCGCGCCCCCGCAAATTAGAGCCCCCGCTATAATTGTGCCCGGGATATTACGATCGCTTGGCGCGCCCGAATAATGCCGCGGATTAATTGTATAATCAGGGATACTCGCGGTCCCGGCCGAGCCGCGACGCCCTGTAAAAGCCTCGCGGCCAATTCGATTATCGGCTAGGCGCCTTTGATGTTGGATTGGGAAAAAAAAATCTTCCCGCCCTCCGCGCCTACGATGCGTAATTGAATTTCGCGGAATAGACGAATGATTATTGCTCGCACGCTCGCACCCCGCGACGGATTATGCACGCGTACCAGTGCCGGATTTCTCGTTGGACCCGCATTTTTCACCTCCTCATCCTAATCCATTCCTAATTCTCTTCATTAAATTGATCAACTCATTTCGCTCGAGCAATAATCGCGCTCGTTACAATTTGTAAATTATCCCCGAGCGATAAATTGCTTTTCGAACCCGCTTTCGGGTCGCTGTTTACGTTTTTCGATTAGATTGCCTCGTGCTTTGCGTTGACCCGAGCTTTTTGTGCCCTAGATAAATCTAGGTTCGCAGTCCAGGGCTCGATGGAGACCTATTCAGATTTTTCCTTTTTCTCCAATTCAAATAAACCACAATATCTTGTTTGCAATTCCGTGTTAGTTCGAAGACGAAAATTACGCTATCTGCTGGTTTATATTTTTTTTTCTCTTCTCAACGTGTATTGGGATCCGTATATGCGTATATTCATCGTTTAACTTATTTTGAACCAATTTTAGGTTAAAAGTTGATGGCTACTGAATTAATGCAAAATGGAAAAATATTTTTGGAACGTTTTATAACGACCATAATTATTCGTGCAAAAAATACGTATTAGAAAATAATTTTCTGCGTTTTTCCTTTTGAAATAAGAGTGCTTACAGCGCTTACGCATATCGTGCTGTAAGTACCGTATTCTCAAGTTTGAGAAGTACGCAATACGACCAAAGAAAATGCGAGTGCAACTTTAATTAGCATCTCCATGCCGCGCCCCGTTGAAAAAACTTGGCTGTGGCGCATTCTCAAAACGCACTCGTTTTTCTGAAGATAATAAGCAAGTGTCGAGGACTGGTTTTGTTGCTTAATTAAAAGCTTAATAATGCACTGTAGGGCATTTGTTGGTCGGCTAAACCGGCCGCAAGGGCAGGAGCGAGGGTGGGGCTGGGGGTCCGGGGGGGGGTCAGGGGGCCGGTTGGCGGGCCGGGAGGGTGAGCGGCGGGGGGACCCCCTTTGTTCAACATAATCCGCAGCGTATTCCTTTCTCTCAGAAGCGACTCCGAAAGGCAGAGCTTTGGCGGGGGAGGGAAAAGCTCGGGTCCGCGGACGCCTAGGAACTAAAACTGTAAGCCCCAGGAATCAACATTCGAAAAGAGCTTAGCTGCCGCCCCGGGGCGAGTCGCCGCGCCGGGTGGGTAGGGCGGGCTAGCCGAGATGGTATTCCGATGCGCGCCGCGATGCGCCCCCGAGCCGGCTGTATTTTCCCGCGGGGCACGCCTCCTAAATGTCACCGCGAACTGTCAGGCGGCTCCATTTTTCTTCGGGCGCCGCTTCATAGAGGGGGCGAGCCGCCCCCGCGGCGGGTCAAGCGCCCGAGAGGAAATCAATAGTCCCCGCGCGGTGGGCGATAACTCGGTCCCCGCGGCGGCCGGGCCACCTGAAGCGCGCCCCCGGTCCTGCCCGCCGCGGGCGGAGCGCAATCGGCCGCGGTAGCCAGGGCCCAAGGACTCGCCCGGAATCCCGGCCTGTCGAGAATTAAACCCGCCCCGGGATACTTTCCCTGCGCCCACTCGGCCTCCTCGCTTTCCCCGGATACCTGCTTTATCGCCCGGATCGATGCTTTTCACTGGAAATATTGACCCAAGATGGCCCAGGGGCTAGTGGACGCCGCAGAGCTTTTCCTCAAACTACTTTATGCCCGCATTACGCTTTTATGAGATGTTTTAAATTTTAGTACTTTACACTTAAAGCTGCTGGGCGGATATACAGGGGAACGCGTGTGCGTGCAGCTTCATTGATTAAACTACGTTTTACCGCGGAGGACCTTTGGTCACGGACGCAAACTGCCGGCTTCTCATCCCTGTTTTTTAAAGACTATCGCGTTTCCGTACTTTCATTCTAATAAAAATATCCGTATTTACACAGCGCCATCGAATAATATTTCACAAAATCCTAAATATTTTTAGGCATACATGATCGGTATTAATTATCATAGAGAGTGCTATTTTATTTACTGTATCAATTATTTCCTCTCGCAAATCACTACATTTCGGATAGTAATTATTAATGTTGTAACTTCTGTATACGAAATGGCAGCATTAACAAATGTACAGCTGTAAACTAAATTTGAGCATTATTAATATTGCTATATTTCCAACATCTGGTATTATTTACACTCTAAACCTTATAATGTTTAATTTAGCCTATTGGATTAAATCAAAACTAAATTCTTAGATAAATCATTTTGCAAATGCAAATGCAAATTTTGCACCAAAAGAGATATAACTTCTAGATAAGTAATATACATCGCATATTAATGAGAATACAATAGTGAGTTGTAAAATCAAAATAAATAATAAAAAAAGAATAAAAATATATAGTTTGAATGGAATAAATTCTAAAATAAAGATAGATAATACTATACTCGTACATCATCATAATTCACCTCCTTTATTACATTATGCATCGCTGTAACAGGTTTTAGTTTTTCTAAACATATTTTTATAAAACTAAAAAAATTTTAAAATAATTCAAAGAAAATAATCTTAAATATTGAATTTTATATATTATTGATAATAATTCAACTACATACACGTCAAATACATGACAATTAATAATATGACCACACTATAAATTTAATGTGTTATGTAGTGTTCAAGGCGAAATTTGATATATTTGATTGGTAACTAATAATCGAATATTGTACTCAATCGCAAACGATTTTATCGAAACATACTGTTTATAAAAGTTTTCACATAGAAAATAAATTACAAAAAGCTATATTTATTGTTTTTGTATCGTATCCGATACCATGGTTTATGTGCTGTATATTATATTGCGCATTAATAAATATTTATTTACTGCTGAATATTATGGATATAATTAATATAAACTAATTCGAAGTTATGAACTGCATAGTTTTAATGGAGTAAATTTCAGTAGAAATAATTGGTATAGTCTTAATTTGTGCAACGTGATTTTCTAAATGTACCTTGTTAGGCATTTGTAATAAAAATGAACTTATTTGAAGGCACTAGGGAATGAAAAGAATACCACCCTCGCAACAATACTAAAAAAGAAAACTGTTATATCTGAGAGGTATATAAATTATAGCAATGAGTGAGGTAGAGCGAAGTACGTGGTGCATGCACAACATTCAGTATTAAATAATCGGTAAACTATATGATTCAAGTATAAGTACTTATAATGATGATCTTTAGTTTAACGTAAAACTTATTCAATGCGCACATATGAGATACACTCATTCTATGTTAACAAAGAAACATAACGACAGAAAGATTATAAAAATCTTCAATAGCTAAGTATTGTCGCTGGTTAGTCCCTATTTAACACATAGCTATTTGGATTTCACCAGAGATTAAAGATTAATAGTTTCTAAATAAGAACCGTTGTCTCGCTGGCTGCAGACTAAATCGATTGCTAGTTTCAACCTCTAGTGGAGATCGCATATATTTTGAATGGAGGAACTATGGCTTTTAGCGTACAGGCTTATGTATAGGTTGTCACTGTCACAATAAGAGGAAAAGTTGAATAGCAGAAGAATGAAAGGCAACGTGATTTCAAAGAAGGAATGATCCTTGCTTGATTCGCATTTAATGGTCGAACTTCAACATTGTTAACTGTTTCGAGTCTCGAAATATATTTCTTTCCCCGCCGGAGCTCGTTCCCCTTTAAGGAAGCCCGAGAAAAGCGATAAAAAGGAGGAGGTGCCCGGCGGAACGAGCGGGAGCGAGGAGGAACAAGAATACGCGAGAGAAAGAGCTTTTATTGAATCTAACGGATGATCAAACGAAGGGGCGATGCAAGAGGGGGGGTGGAGGGGGGAGAGGGGGTGGATGGGGGGGTGGGAGGGAGAACGTTAGAGTTGGGGTGGAGGGGCAGGGGAAAGAATGGGTGACTCGTCTGAGGCCAAGTTCGCTCGAATCATCGCGGGCGATTACCTGTTCGCCGCCTGTTGGAATATAAGCGCGAGGGGAAGCGCTTCTACGCGCAGTTGAACCTGATTTGCCCCTGGCCCGAGGAGAAAAAGCCCAGGATCCTCCGGCCCGCCCTCTCCCTCTAGCTCATCGGCGCCCTAGGCCACCTACCCCACCCCGCCCTTAACTCGCAGAGGATCCCGAGGCAGCGCCGTCGACGTCGGGCGCAATCAAAATACCGGCGTCTCCTTTTCGGAGCTAGCGCGTCCCGCGCCGGCACATTAGCCTTATCAAACTGCTATTGTTCGGGCTTCCGCCGAGGGAAATGGAAAAATAAGCCCTCGCGGGACCGTGCCAATGGAATAATTCCCAGGGTGGAGAAAAGGGAGGGATGGCACCATCGGCGATACTTCTTTGCTTAAGCCGTTACGGATATACAGCCTCGGTCCTCTTGTAATCTATCTCGGCCTGATCGAATTCCGAGGGAGCTTGTGACGGGACCAAGGGCTGCCAAAGGGACTTTCGCGCCGCTGCTCCACGAGCCGGGTGCAGAGCGATCGCGTATTAATACCCCCGCTCGATCTTTCCACCTCGTTGTACGGCTCTTGAATTGTAGTAATTATTCCCAGCTTGTTTCCTTCGTCGCCTTTCAACCCGAGTAATAACATGCAAACTATTGTTTATGGTAATGCGTAGCCTATACAGGGGGTGGGAAATTCGCGTGGCGCAATAATAAGAAATGTAAATGTCCGCTTTTCCGTGAAACTTTATATATATACAGCAGTATAAGGTGCATGCATTTTTCAAAAGTTCTAGTGTGCAAAAAAAAGTCTAAATGTCGCTTTTTGAATAAATAAAGGGCGTCGTTTTGCTGTAAATTTACATTGTAGTTTCGCTTAAAATACATAAATATTTTTCGGCTTGTTCCCAGTGCTTATCGCGTAGGTTCAAGCACTTTGCAGCTGATAAATTAAATTTTGGTCCACGCGTTTTCCATCAAAACTTCCGCGCTTCCCTGCACCGCTAGCTTGATACATATAGCTTCTCTGCAAATGGATACATATATTACCGACAGATTATGTGGGAGAATTTCCTTTTTGAGATCGTTTTACATATACGCTTGAGTATAAAACTTGTATCCGCGAGGAGAAAACAAGCAATACGGATTTAATTACTCTGCTGTTAAATTGAGGTATTTTTTCAAGGTGCACGGAATGTTACGTCGTTACGTTAATAACTATTAAAAGTAAGCGAAAGGCGGAAGAGAAGAGAAAGAAAAAAATATCAATTGTTTGCACAAGAAAAGGTGAAAACAGACCACGGCCGCATTTCGACCAACAATGTTCTAGTTACGAGAGTGAAAAAGCAAACTCTATATTTCTATCCGTGTTCTGCCTTTCAGCTCGATTTTCAAATAAGAAGGGCGCGCGCTACGACCAAGTAGGCCACCGGCGCTAACTTCCCCCCGTGCAAAACTAATCAAAATCTCGCTATCGTCATTCGTCGATGGAAGGAGCCGCGGGCGGAAAGAAAATTACGCGCGACGCGGTTTTTGACTGACGCCTACGAGGCAAAGGGGGGCAAGTGTGAGTTAACGCGCGGCCCCGAGGGGAGTAAGTGCATCTCCGGGGCAGGGCTTTGCCGTGGGGCCAAAGGAGAAATCCAAGACGGGCGTTCGGCCGCGTCGTCATAAATATTGGCGCGATAAATTTCGCGAGTTTCTGCGTGCCCGAGGTCAGAGGGCGCGCGCCTACGTTAGATACGCGCGGGAGCGATATTTCTTCATTTCCTCCGTCGCGAGCTTCTTTCCTGTCGGCAGGCGAGCGACGGCGGGCCTGCAAAGGAAGCCGCCACCCCTACCGCGGCATTACTTACCCCAGACTTCGAAAACGCAAAATCGGAATTTACAGTGGCGCGTTTCCTCTCACGGTGTTAGTTGTCAAGGGACGAGGAGAGAAATTGTCATCGACGCGAACAGGGGACTGCATCGACACTAGATTTCGACTGCCAAAGTTACGCTATATAAAGTGAAGAGCGCGGGTACGAGTTAGAGTGTGCGAATACAGGTTGCAATATTATTATGTAACGGCAAGTTGGTCAAGACACTGGATAGATCTGAAATCATGTAAACCACTGCTGAAAATATTAAAACTTTTTATAATAATTTAGGTTACAGTATCTTTAATAACTCTTTGAATCATTACTTATTTCAAAATTTTTTATTGTATAAAGTTTCATGAATTGATACATTATATAGCTAAAGAATTATAGTTATGTACATTAATTATCGTTATTTATTGAGGGAAAAGGTTTAATTATGTAAATGTCGTTCTTACATTTGTTTAAGATATATAACGTCCTGTATGTATTCGGTGCTCTTATAATCAAGAAAAACAATATATGATGAAAACAGTATATGATGTATGTACTAGTGTAGGTTTCGGAGTAATTGTAATAGGATGCGTTCAAAGATTTGCAAATATTTATAATAATTTAAAGCAATATTAATGAAAAAGATGTCGCTTAAACTAATAATAATAAGTTTTTATATAATATAAGAAAAATGTTAGACAATTACTCTATTTAATTAATTTAATAATAGAGTTCTAATTGTTATAGTATTCTAAGCACGCACTGAATGCTAATTAAATAGTATTTTAATTAAACATATCATTCAAAATAAATGACTTTTAAAATTTAATTTAAATCACAGTTATGCCAAACAATAATCTTATAAAATAAATAATATTAATATAAAAATTTGATAATATAATTTCATATTTGAATGTTACTAAAAGGTCACCATTCCCGACAGAGTGACTATCATTAACGAAATTATTTTGAGAATTGCTTTCTAATTTTGTGTCATTTACAATTTATATATAATTTGATCCTTATTTAACATTAATTTATAATATTTATTTATAAAATCATAAGTAATGTTTGGATTAATTTATTTAAAAAATTTAATGCATGATTTTATAAACATATCTTATACAGTTTCAGATATTCCAATTTTTAAACACTGAACCATACATATACTATCTCTCTATTTTATCAACAGTCGATTTTGATTAATTTTTCATTAGCAGATACGTCAGTAAGTAATAGATATGTATGTTTTAGCTCAAAAATACACATGAAATACTTTTTGGAATAATTTTAATACATATTAGCCATAAATTTTCGAGGTTACTCGCTAATTCAATAATAAATGTATATATACTTAAATAAGTATGCATTTTATAAAATTCGCTCTATATATTATAAGGCTGATTGAAATATTATTCTGTGTTTAATTGAATTTAATTGCTGTTGCATTGTCGATCGATTATCGTCCAAATACTTGCTCCTATTATAGTCCCAGAGAATAATCGTCAAGGAAGGCAGGAGGTAGCTCTCGCGAGCATTATCTCCGTTTCTGTTCCCCAATAGCCCTGTCATCGAGGCCTGTGGCTGGGCAACGCGCGACTGGGTCACTTGCATTAACTCGTTACTTTCCCCGTCCCGACTAATTTCCTCCTCATATACGCGGCGAGGGTCTAGCCCCGGTGCGGCTACACAACGAGCAAGGCAAATTGGTAAAGAGATAATTATCGGGCGACGCGGTGAGCCAGTCGTGCCGGAAGCGATAGCCGCTGACCGCGCGGCTTCACCTCCTTTTCCCTGTACCGATACGACGGTGCGTAATCTCGGCCCCATGGCGCACAAAAGATGACTGACAGGGCTTATACATCTCGCGGATCGGATCGACCGTCCAAATGAACTGGGGCATAATTCCACGCGTGCGGCTATTCCGGTAAATGCAAGGGAAAGCAGAGGTGCCCGCAACAGCCTTCTCCCAAGTGACCAGAGCAGCGGCTAGCCGATAGGCGTTGTACGGACAAGGCGCCGCTTGTGGCATCGCATTCAAATTCGATGTATCGATCACCAATGGGCATAACCTTCCAACTACTGGCAACGCGTGCTCGGGAAGGGAGCTTTGCCAGCCCTTATTGTATTGTCCCAATACATGGTGTCCAATACTCTTTGATGGCACATCGGAAATCCTCAATGCGCATTTCGTTTCAAATCCATATCGTGAAAAAGCGTTTTTATGTTTACAAGGGGATCCCGATTCATCGGAGTACACATCCCTACTATATCCACACGGGAACTAAAATGTACATTTTCTCGCGAAGTTGATTTATCGTTTGAACACGACTCGGCGAGACTCGGCTCGCTAAAAGGGCAGACTTACATTATCCGCGTTTCTAGATGGTTTTTATGCTATGGCTTAAGGTTCGTCGAGTCACTTATATGAAGGCTAGGCGGATGCTGGGCTTTTCTCTGCAGTATATACAGTTACCGATACGTATTAGTTTCCGAGTAGTTTCAAAATAGTTAGTCATTGTGGTTTTCATTTTAATTAAACTGGTACGAATGGATTGCTTGTTGTAAAAGGGTATTCTGGTCGAGATTCTGCTCGAATATCTGTCGGTATATGCACACCTCAAAACTGTATTTGCTTCGCTAGACTATTACGTTGCCCTATTTTCTGCTGAACGTTCATGAAGTCTGCCTATATAACTAGCGCATTATTCTACAAGGACAATTGCCACGATAATTTTTCCATAAATCTTCATGACAAATTACTGCATCACATTGAACGAAGACATAAACTATAATTTTAGCAATTATGTATTATAGAGTAAGTATTGTATCAGTAGCGCTTGTATAAAACCCTTTTGAAGATGAGTTGCAGAAAATGCAAGCGATTACCTCGCAACATAATTACACCGTTATTTTGGTTAAAAGTTTCTAAAAAAGAGCGTTGTTAACCCTCTGGGAGATCTATATCCAATAGTTGTCAATACGCTAACTTTTGTGCTGCAACTATTTGTTCTTTTCGAACAGGTTTATCTAAATAAATAGATATTCAAAGTAGTAGTGTTTTTATTGAATTTATTTATTTTAATTACAATAATTATTTAATTTTGTATTAGGTTAAAATATTTATTTATTTCAAACACTATTTCTTTAAAATCTATGGAATTTATCAAACAAACCCGATATTATTACAAGTATGTAACATGATTTATAAAACTGAACACGTACACTTAATTAAATGTTATAAATGCTTATACTTGTAATAATTAGTTAAGCGTAAATTATATAATAAAATAAAGTAATTTATTAATTCATTCATTCGTTAGAGTGTGTGCATGTGTGTTAATTAATTGATTAATCTGTTAGAGCACAGAAAAGAAATTGCAATGAAGGATAAATACGAAGTGTTCGAATGTAACTACGAACAAAACGTAACATTTATTTTATACAACAGCGATTGATGTTCTTTGTACAACACAAAATAATAAATATAGTGAAATATTTGAAGGCGATACTAGTCATCCGAAACACAGGAAACATTTTTATATTTATTGACTTTTTATATTAAATATTTTTATATTTATTACATATATTTTAAATTGCCGAATTTAGAATGTCTGATCCAAGTCTATAGTAGTTCTTTGAGTCCGCGAATTACCGCAAGAAGAACCGTAGAGACGCCTTCGAATCCCCAGCTTTTGTTTACATTCACGGGAAATCGTAACGCAGAAGGGTGGAAAAGCGCGACAAGCTTTGTCCCCTGACAATCGCGCCAATTTGAGTTTCATGATTTCGCGACTCATTTTTAAAGCAGCAGCATCACTCGGTTTAAAGCATCTGGCATTATGATTAAATGTACATCAGTGTTTACTTCCATTATCTTATTGAAACTATTCTTATTTCTTTGAGACCTTTAATACTCAGGCCTATATTAGAAATTAACAAAATCTGTGTTGTTTGAATATAACTATCTATCTACTTTTTATTAATTCAAAAACTATTTACAAAATTAGAAGCAAATGCTTCCCGGATTTTGCAGCCGCGGAGTTATGCACGGAGCACCTCAGGTCTGCCACCACGAAGACTCAGCTGCACAATGTTTTCCCTACCTTTTTGCTTGAAGGTGGTTGTCCGACAATGGCGAGGTAGCGAACATACGAGTAAAGAAATTCGCCAGTTGCCCTGGAAGATGATGTCCACTGCGTCCTCCTCGGTTTTCTCCCATGCGTAAAGGCGTCAAACACCGTTCGCGGGGTTAGTGGGCTCTTTTTGCCTGAAGGCGAAATTCGAGCGAGAATCCGCGAAAAGGGTCAGCGGGTCGTCCGGATGAGCTCTCAGAAACGACGTAGTTCGCAGACGCGTCGGAGTAGGAGTTGGTTTCGCGGCGGAGAGGCGCGCGCGAGAGCTGACGGGACTGCATGCACTTAGCTGAGATACGTAGACCAGAATTCGGAAGAAAAGTCGGCTTCGAATTTTCCCAGAGTCCGCAGTCGGTTGACCAATGGTCGCGCGGACGTCAGTATTGTATTAAAATGTAAAATTGTAAATTAAAGCAGTAGTAATAGTAGTAAAGTAAATTAAGCATAAAAAAATAAATTTAAGTAGTACAAATTTTTTATTTTTATTAACCTCTAAATTTTACAATATAAGATATTTGTATAGAATTATTATAATTTTTATCGTTACATTTTACTTTTACATTTTTCTTAACTTATGCTTTTGCTGATCTGATCAATCGGAAAAGTTTGAAAATAATAATTTGGAGGTATTGCTCATAATGAAAAATTATGTCAATTGCATAAAACTTTGAGATGTAAGTTTAATATACAATTTTGGAATTAACTTATCTACACAAACAAATGTCTTTAATATTGAACAATATCTTGGGTACCACATGAACTGAAACGAAAGATTATTCAGAAATATTCTTCCATGTGAAATCTTTTACTTAAACGGCAAAATGTAGAAATGAGATAAGATATTTTGCATCTAATGCTTATCTGCAACAAAAAGTGGGTCCATTATGATAATATAAAGTGCATAAAGACGTAGTACGTAGGTTAATTCAGCGAGCCATCAATATATTTCGTGAAATCAAATGGACTTTATTTACTATACGAAGTACTAAAACTACATGAAGAATAATCAAAATTCTCTGAAAGACACGAGAAAGTAATTTTGCTGCACCATAGTTCTTACCCACATCGCAAAACTGGTAAAAATATATCTGGAAACACTTAAATGAGAAGTGCTAACGCACCTGCCATATTCTCCAGATATTGCTCTTAGTAAGTACCACTTGTTTCGATAAATGGCTCATAGCTTTTGTGAGCATAAGTTCACATCTTATGAAAATTCTACAAAATGGGTCGATTTGTGGATTTCATTTAAAGTCTAGGAGTTCTTCTTATGTGGTATTCATACACTACCTGGAAGGTATTTAAAAGTAATATAAAGCGATGGATAATACTTTAATTAATGTATTTTTTACTTTCATTTGAAATAAATGATCAAAAAAATTGAATTTGATAAAAAATAACTACAAAATAATTCCATAACCTAATCATCACATAATTATTTAGTGTATAATATTTTTTAATAATAATTAATAATATTTAATAATATTTTATATTTTAACAAATGAAAATGTATCTACCACTAATATTCTAATATGAAATATTACCAGAAAAAAATCACAGCCCAGGAACCACATACATAAGTAGACATCAATATACGAGTATACCAGCAAATAGATGATCTGATATGTAGTTCTTATTACAAAAAGTTTATGCACCAGAAATTATAAAGAAAATTTAAGAAATATTAAACAAAACAGGAAAATAATTCGTATACCGATCTCGATACCGATTCATACAATACAAATATTTTAACATACATATGTACTGTTACTTATGCGCTGGGTGTGCTGTGTGTGGAAGGTGGAAGGAGTCGAATTCTCGACAAGAGCTGGAGACTAGAGGAGTAACGAGGAGACTAACTCACAGTTTGTAGTGGACGTAGTTTATTATCCAGACTTAGACTATCGGGAAGAAGAGACGGCGCCCCGACGCGTGTCACTCGGACGGACGACAAATGACAATACGACCCCCTCCTTTACGCTATCCTCTCTTTTTATGGTTGCTCGGCTTCGCTTCTCCCCACCCGTGGACTCCCGAACTGGCCGATCCCACGTATGCCTCCAGCGTTATTCAAGCTGCCGATGTTGCGAATAATCCCCGTGTTCTGCTTTTGTCGAACGCCCATCGGCTCGAGAACCCGCGAGTTTCTTAAGATCGGCGACCACCCGAGCTGCCGATGTCGCGAACAACCCGCGTGCTTTACTGTTGCCGTGACCCGTCCGCCTGCGGGGCCCACGAGTTTCCTTCGATCAGCGGTTAGTCGGGCCGCTATTCTCGATACTTCGGCGGGGCTCCGCTAAAGGTGACCCCGTGTTACGAGTGAGGGGCCCCCGGTTTCTCTGTGGTAGCGAATATCGGAGCCGCTGTTCTCGAGTGTTCGGCGTGGCTCCGCTGAAGGTGACCCCGCACTGCGAGTGCGGGGCCCTTGGTTTGTCCGCGGTAGCGGATGTCGGAGCCGCTGACTTCGCGGCTTCGTCGCGTATCGCGCCGTATGTGTGTACGTGACAATGCTAAGTACGGATCTAAATTAAAAGAAATAGATTTACAATTTTCTATCGATTGAATTAAATATTCTTTTTGTGAAATTGTTATAGCTGTACACATTTATGCAGTGATCACTTTTTGTTCAAACTTTTACAGTTTTTAAAAGGAAAAAATTTTACAAAAATTTTATAAATTATTGAATATTTTAATAAACGTTTTGGGAATTTATTTTATTTTAACAAAAACCTCAAGATTGAGTAAATTATCTGTAGTAATTCAGAAAAAATAAATTTAAATAGAGTTTAATTTAAATTTAAATTGGCATTGATCTTTACGAGACAATTTAATCCAGCATATAGGGTTGAAATGGAGGCTATTTATGTTTTATGCTTTGATAATGAAAAAAGTGTATACGTGAATACGGCCATATACGTAGATATATTTACATGATCGTTAACACGCTACTACATGATCCATACGAAGAAATGCACATAAATGCTTATTAAATAACGCTTCTTATGGATACTTGGTATTCATATTTAGGTAAAAAGCTAATGGTACTGCATAGAAGACAAACAGTAAACGAAATATCGATCGCCACTGCTATTCATCTCGGGTAAAATTAAGAAATATATTATCTATAGGCGTATGCATTCATTGGATATTTTATATAACAAAGTAATGAAATATAATTTAAAAAATATTTGTGTATAACAGTCGTTAAAGAACATGAGAAATATTTTTAACTATGTTATATGCTTGGACGGAGCCAAATATTATTATAATATTATTAAATATTAGCTTAGAAGCTGGAATACAATGAAGACAGTTAAATTACATAAATCATATTATTTGCTTTTCAAATTCTATTCATTATTTATAATTAAATATTGTGCAATATTAATAATACAATAAAATAGGATAAACAAATCGTGACAGTCTGAGTTAGTAAAAAAGTAGTTATTTTCGATAAAATTCTAGTTTGTACTCTTCTTACTATAAAATATATATTTATATTAAATTATATTTCATGCACAATGCACATCGATCTTAAAAAACTCAACGACATAAGAATTCAAGATGAAGCTGAATTAAGCTGTTTACAAAATTTATTGCTTTTTAGTCACCTTAAATGCTCTTCACAAACTAATTGTATAGTATAATTTTTAAACGATCTAATAGGTTAAAGGCATAACCACTATACGTCTTTATCAATATTTTCTCTGCACAGTTAATTTCTTTCGAAGCATGGGAAATTTGAATTTTGTATCGTGAACAAATTTCTGTAATTATAAAAACATTTATAATAAGCTTTCTATATTTTCACCCATTAATCATTAAAAGTACATATTCTGTACACTAATTACATTTAAATTACTTATCATAAAAAATCTTAATACAAATGAATATTATAAAACGTTATGAATAATTTGTACGAGTATGCTTTTGTGCAGGTAATTAAGTATGTTATCTACAATAGAAAAATAGGGAAAAAAAAACATTTTCAATCCCATTTAACTTATGAATCTCAGTTCAAATTGAAACAATAAAAAAGTAAATTTGTTAGACTAGCTATCCAGGCATATTTATCACGTAATTATTTGGCAATTTTTTGAGTTATTATTTTCGGGTTGAGATATATCGATCGAGGTCCAATATAAAGAAAGAAAAATGATATTCTACTCTGTGTCGAGAAATTGCAGGGCGATCTAACGGAAGTGGGCGAAAATCGCGCCATATCTCATCATAGTCCGGTGGCTACCTTTTAAATTTTGACTGTGAAAGAAAGGAATTGTTTGAAAAATGTTAATCTGAGCCACGGCGGCCATGGGGGCGCTAGAACCTAGCGAATCATAAATCAATGGATCGGGCGGGCGCGCGCGGAGCGGCCGTACTAAAGGGTTAATCAATGCGCATAAATTGCCGTTTGAAATGGTTCCTTTGTGGAAAAAACGAGCCGGGGAAACAAGGAGGAATAAATTCCGCGGAAGGAAAAGCGAGCGATCGGCGGGCAGGGCGCGGTCAAAGCCGGGCCGGCGGGCAGCCGCGCGTACACGGGCGCTTGGCCGGCTTAGCTCGGAGCGGGCGCATCTGCCCGGGCAGCGGCCTAGCACGTGCCGCATTGCGCGACATGCACAATCGCCGGGGCCGATGGCCCGATAATTTGGTGACGGGCCAGCCCGCCGCGCCCGCCCCCAATAAGAGACCGAAAAATCCGCACGTGCGCGCGCCCCGCCCGAGCCGCGCGAATTATTCAGGCCGCGGGCCCGCGAGGGATGCGGGGCACGTGCGCACCCCACCCCCCCCACCGTGGCCCTTTCGCCCTGGCTCATTGGCGCTATCTCTCTTAATTCGGCCGCCGGCGCCCCGACTACTTTGCCATTCGTCGATAGAGACGCGATCCGCCCCCGAGCGAAGCAAGCCGGCGGTGGACGCGGCCGCGTGCAGCCGCCCTTTTTCCACCTCGTTAGTTGCCGCGCCGATACTTGATCCGCGCGTGGCCGAAGAGGCCAGCCGGATTTTCCGGAATTCCCTCGGAAATTTGCCGGTCCGCCCCTCGATTTGAGGGGGGCGTTGGATAACAGGGCTGCAGCGAGAGGGCAGCTTTTTATTACGCGGTGTTTTCTTAGGGCATTGTTGGAGGTCGCTTGGGAGAAACGGCCGAGTGCCAATTGGGCGTCGGCCGTTAACCGAATAAGCCCGCCCGCTGGGTTTTTCATTTATTCCGGGCAAACGAGTCATTCAAAGGCCGATCCGAGCGATTATACAGCATCCAATACACAAAAAGGAGATAACTGATATCGCTCATTCGATTAGTCCCTCGATATATATTCGGGAGTTTTACGATTTAATTTGGGAAAAGTTGGCACCATTTGCAAATGGCACAAATCGCCGGCTTGAAACACAACTCACTGGCTGGAAATCAATCAATTAATCAGGGGAGCGTGCGCTTTAAAAACAACGGGACGATTGTGCTGCCGAGCCGGCCGCGCCCCCAATTAACCAGTCAATTAAATAAAAACGAGGGCGCACAATCGGAGCGCCGCCCAGTCCTGGCGGACCCTAACAAATCGACGAGTCGTCCGCCCCGCGTACATATCATCGCGCCGGGGGGGGAAGGAGCGGCAAGTTCGCGCGTCGAAAGAATCGACCCCGGCTCGATTCCATTCAGCGCACGGTCGCCTCGAATTAATGAGCTGATCCTGGGCGTAGCCGCGAATTAAATACCAAAGTTGGCTGGCCAACGCGGCCTGGGGAAGAAAGGGCCGTCGGCGGGGGCAGGGCGCCATCGATCAAAGCGTTACCTATGCATGAGTGCGGCCTGTATCGGCCTCGGGAGCTTCATTCGGATCCGCGGGATTGAAAAGCTCGGGCGCTGTTGCGGTGCGCCGATCGCGGCGGCCTTGCCCGTCGATCCCGCAAATCAACCCTCGACACGTGACGCCACCTGCGTAGTCGCTTTTTCGATAACTCGGCGACCTGATTGCGCCGCGGCGGCCCTGCACCGGAGACGTGCGAGCGTCAGCTGTTCGCGCATCCCTCCACCATCCGATCTTTATACGTCAAATCTCCAATGCGCTTTCGAGCCTTTGTAGCGAGGGTACGCCTTTAAAAGTATTTGCGAGTCAAAACAATGCTTCCGCGGAATAGAATAAAAATTTTGAATGATAGAGAAGATCTAATCGTAACGTACTATATAGTTACTACATCCTAAAATGTTACGTATATATTTTGTCTCGGCTAACAATTGAATTTTAAATGAATGAGTCGTCTTTTGCAAAATTGTAAAATCTTTTCGAAATATGATTTTTTATTAAAAAAACTCTAGTTTTCAGTAGACAATTATTTACCTGGCATTACAGTTGATAATTTATAATAAATTGTAACGAATCATGATAGAATATTAAATAATTTTGAAGGCTAAACTTTTTAATCATGTACAGGCTTAATTATACAAGTGAAATTGAACATATGATTTTTTTTTGATTGTAAATAGAAGGATCAAATACTAATTTATTTTACTTAAAATTATAATTTACCAAATATATTGAAATTCTTTCTACCTAAATTATAATCATAAATAAATAAAGTATTATTACAAATCTGCTGAAACTTTTTACAATTTGATCGCAAGTTTTTCATTTAAATTTCACACTAAATTTATTTTCATACCGCCCAGCTTCTAAAGTATTTATTTGCAAACCACAAATTGTTTGGTAGTAATCTCAAATAATTTTTATTACTTTAAAAAATTATTTTCGTCATTTATTAATTGATCAATATGTTAGTGATTAAAGCCCGAAAAAAGAGTCTATGATTGATTAATTCTGTTCAATCTAATGTAAAAATGTACAGCTGCCAGCAATATATATTACCTTACAAGAGTGAATTAATATATATTATTAAACTTCGTCTGCTAACAATGAAATTACATCTAGAAATTTAATTTAAATTCTTGGCATGCATAACCGACACTATGTTTTTAATTTTATTTGTTTTCATTTTAGGTCCAGTATTGCACTCTGTCTATGTATTCTGTTTTCAAGATTATTAGAATTCAGTATTCCATTTTTTTGTACATAATAGTACATATAGCTAAATGATTTGTACAAAGATTGAACAAATTTCATTTATGAGAAAAAATTTATAAAAGGAAGAATAAAAAATACTTCATTAATTCAAAGGAAAGTTTGGTGAAAAATTCCGTCCGTGTTTCCATCGCAGGGTAACGATAATAACAGCGATAACGATAATAAGGATTTATTAAAAGGGATGGGTAGGACGGATCCGGAAGTATACGACAGGGTGATCGAAGTCAATCACCGGAGCAGCCCTTGGACTTCCAACGAGTTAAAAGTGTATTCATTCGAGCGGTGGGAGGGGGGTGGCAGGCGCGCGGGCGCACGTGCACCCGAGTAGACAAGTGCTTTTCTCGGAAGCTTATCGGAGGATCCCGGCGGAGGGGGAAGCGCTTCTTCCCGCCCCCCCCCCTCTCCCCGGCGGGGTAGCGTGAGGGAAGGAAATCGCGTGGGTGGCGCGCGTGCACAGCAGCTACCGAATCTGGCGCGCGTTCCGCTTAAAGGGACTGGTCGAGCAAATTTATGCGTGAATTATCGTAAAAAGTTCCGAGCGACTTCGTGCCTCTTTCGAAAAACGTCGCCGGCGGACTTTACGCGGGCCGTGAAAAATTTTTATGCTCGATAACGGCGCTGCGAGTCTCCCCCTTGGCGCGCGCGCGCGGCTTTGTAGGCGGCGCGGACCCTTAATATCGCGATACTCGAACAAATGGTGGGGCGCGCGTTGAATTTTTAGGTCGCGCGGACGAATCGGGGCGAGCTTCCACGCGCCCGCATCTCGCCGTTAAACAGCGGGCTGCAGTCGCTGGAGGCGAGGGTCCACGGTTTCGTCGGATGCTACCCTCGCGGTCCAGCTGATTCCTCTGCGCCGATAACTTCTTCCTTTTAGCTCGCGAGCCGCTAACGAATCCGTCCGGGCCGGGTGGAAACTCGAATAATGCGATTAAAGAAATAAAGCCCCCGGGCTAGGTCACTCGACTTCCTCTTTATCGACGGCTCGTTGTTTCGAGAAAAGTCAACCAGGATGCAGATAACTAATAATCCAACAAGGTTAGTACTTTTTCTAGGCTAAAGTTTTTGTCGGGACAAAGCAGTCTCAACATACTCGATGAATGCAGATTTTTATTCCAGCAGCCTGCACCTCCAACAAAGAGGAGATTTCGCCATTGTGTACTTGATTGAATGAATTAAGAATTTATATTATTCTCGGAAGAAAAATGATAATCATTTCACGTATTTTCAATTACCAAATTATCATCGAAATGAATGTTTAAGTAAACTGTGATGATAGTAAAATAAATAAGGAATTCTGTTCACAAATTTTTTTTAAATAAATGAATTTTTAGGTTTAAGTATTTATGTATGTACATATGGTTTTTTTCAAATTTTTTTTTATTTAAGCAATTTTAATCTCTTTTCGAGATTATTTTGCACAAATAAATACAAAAGTTTACAATTTAATATCACAATTTACAAGAAATGTGTAGAACGCTTTACAAACAGCATTTGTAAAGTTACATAGTAACGCTTCTGTATTAAGAGGTATTTTATGTTCAAACAATTTTACTATTAAATGATTTCTTTGATCATTATAAATCGGGCAGTGCCATAAGACATGATCGAGATCTTTTCCTTTAAATCCGCAATTACAGTCAGTATCAGTTCTTATGCCAATGGTTAAGAGTGATTTTCCCATACTATAGTGACCTGATCGCGCTCTGTTTATAGTAGTTATTATTTCTCGAGGTAGAATTTTCTTGTGGAATCCATGGCTTTCGTTTAGTGGAAAAATAATTTTTGAAATAAAAAATGCCTTTATTACAACTTTGAGACAATATTAGTTCTTGCGTATTATTGAACACCTTTATTTTAGATAATTCTTTTAAGTCAGTAAATGGTATTTTTAAATTAGATGGCGATCTTTCAGCAGCCTTTTTCGCAAGTTGATCTGCTTTTTCGTTTCCTTGAATGCCCACATGAGCTGGTATCCAATAAAAGATAATACTACCATTTTCAGTTTTTTTCATAAAATCATAGTGTTTTTTACGAATGTTACAGACAATTTTTTTCAATTTGATTCATCTGAATGATTAACTTACATTAATAACTATCTATAAAAAAATTAATAAATAAATTTTTATTTGCCAAGCGGAAGCCTATATTATAGTCAGCTAAAAAAATATTGAGCATTTTTTCCAAAATTTATTGTAAATATCTTTTTAAAAATGTGAAAAACTGAAAAATGTGGAAAATTCGAGACGCATGCGGCAAAGCCACGAATTTGCCACAAAAATCCAATAATTTTTACCACAACTTTCCCATTATTTTCTCACGTTTATCAATTTTTTTCTGCATGGGCTATGTCATATCGTAAAAAAATAGTTGGATATATCAAAATTAATGCATAAAGATTTTTATACATAAGTATAAGTTTCTTGTTAACATGACTTTTATTTGCAGATTTTTAACTAATTCTGAATTAAATAGAATTGTCGAATTTTTATATAGAAGTGAGCTGCTTTTATTCTCAGCTTTTTAGTCCGATTGGCCTGCCGTTGAAAGTGTTAAATTAAAGTTTTGAACAAAATAAGAAAAACTACTATACTTACGGACGGTGTATAAGGTAACGGAGATTAAAGTTAGTCCTGACTTGCGTCAAGACTCTTTCCTTGTTACCGTCAATTTACGAGCCTTTTCATTACTGCGAACTAGAATAAATAAAGACTTTACAGTCTCGCGGCATCGAAGGCTCGCAGGCTCTCCGTCGAATCACGGTGCAGCTGGAAAAAAAAAAAGAGAGCGAAGCGCGTTCGATCGGGCGAGGATCGGGTGGACCTCGTGGGGGTGGGGAGCCGGTGCAGCGCGCTTTTCTCATTAGCCGCATAACAGCGGGCAACCTCGCTCCTCAATCCTGTGTGCGGGGGGGCGCGCGATCGCCCGAGGGCCGCGGCGCGCTTTTCACAGGGCCGCGTAAAAGTTTCACGTCTCATTTCCGGCTTCTTTTAACGGCGGCTAATCGCGGCCGGGCGCCCGCATAGGATCGACTGGCCCCGTGGAAAGGAGCGCCGCGGGCGATGCGCCGGCACACAATCGCGCGCGGGGGGCACACAGCCTCTATGCGGCTCGGCTCCTTTTTCGCGGAAATGAAGTCGTCAGGGGTTGGCGCGCGGGGGGCCGGCTCTTGTTTGCGCGTAAGCGCGGGGGTAAAACAGCCGGCTGACACTGAGAAATATTGCGAGAGGCCCGGGGCCGCGAGACAAATCTATTTGCGGCCAGGCGCCCTTTTCCACGTCGCTGTCCCCCCTCCAAAGAATTGCCCGAGCCCGCGGAAGTGCACTGCCTCGGGATGAGCGCGGCTGCCTCCTGCGCGAGAGGCAATCATTTCTGGTGCGTCGTCCTCGATTTGGGCTCGAGAGCTCGACCGGGGGATTCGCGGTGATCCTCGCGCGATACAACCTAAATCGCGGCCAATTGATCCGCGATTAATTTGGCGGACTCGAGACTGCCTCGTGGTTTAATAGAGTCTGCGTCGGTATGACCGCGAACCTCGCGGCTAACGCCCCTTTATACTGGGATGGTATGCCGTGTATAAAAAATTTATAGGATTTCAAATTTTTTTTATTTGAAAAATAAAGTCACGACTTTTACAACTTTTTTATGCTTAAAAGACTTGATGCTTTATATTTCGCACAAATAAACTTCGAGACTGATCAATGTTTTTATGAGGCATGCTTCTCAAGCAGACGTGGCTGTAAGCTTCGTACAACATAAAACGGACCTTGTTCTATAAAAAGCCTGGATTTATTGTGCCGATACGAGCAAAGTTGCCATTTTAAATAAAAAAGATTGAAATAAGTAATATATAGGTTTTACCTTATTCTTCTTCTTCTTCCGCCTTTTTGTGCTGAAGCTATTTCAAAATACTTAGGACGAATGGGATCATTTTGTCTTTATGGCTTTCAAATTAGGCAAGACACTCTGGTATTTAATGTCAAGTTTTTTTTATTCAAATACTTCTGCCTCCACTAACAATATCATCGCATATTTACAAAATATTCACTTTAATATTCTTCGCACATTATCGATTGAAAATACTTTCGCAGCGGATAATGAGAACTGAGGTACAATAAAAACAGATTCTATTTTATACAATGATAAAAATATTTGGTCGGAGCATTGCGTCCCTTATCTTCATTAAACAAAACTCTCCCGCTAACAATAAACAAAGGTTCTTCTTCCCATGGCAAAGGCGATTGGAGTCCGTCCGAAGTCACGAAACAATCAACAAGGACGTGAAAGTTAGACTGCGCCGTCAAAACAAGGATATGGAAAAAAATAATCTAAACGGTGAAGATTGGTGAGGCCGGCGGCGAGAGGCTTGTCGGGCGCTCGTCGAAGGGGGTCACCCCGAGTCTCTGCTATCTTTGGTAATCGAAGGCGCGATTCGTGATGACGGTCGCCCTCAGGGTGATCGAGGGCGCGGCGGGTGGCGCCCCCCTGGCGACTGGGGCCCGCGCCCTCGGCTTGTGCCGCCAGAGCTTGTGCAGGATCAGGGACTCCCGGCTGTGGTAGGGCCTGCTGCGGAAGGCCCGGGCGGCCGCGCCCCGCGGGCACAGGAAGCACCGGTAGGCCGGCCGGCCGCGGCGCGCCTGCCCGCGCTTCCTCGGGGCCTGGGCCGTCGGCTCCCTGCCCTCGGCCTCCTGGTGGCCGGCCGCGAGGCTCCGGCTCGTCGGCGTGGCGATCTTCCGCGGCATGCGCTGCTTGCGCGAGCGCCGCTCGCCCGACTGGTTGAACCGCTCCTCGCAGGAGGAGCTCTCCTGCTCCCAGCACGCGTTCCCCGGCATGCTCGCGACCTCGCTGCGATCGCTAAGCAATTGGGCTTGGTCAGAAGTTTCGTGAGGGGGGGAGGGCTATAATCGGGCTTTCGTTGACTTTTCGTTTACGTTCGATTCGTTGTTTCGGTTACATTGGGTCTGTGTGCTTGCTTTATATTTTTCGTTGGCTTTGGTACGTCTCGTGTCCGGCGCGCCAGTTATTGCACTTTATGGACGCGGTGTTGCGTGCTGCCTCCATCTCGTTCGGATGGGACTCCCCGCAAGGGCGTCAAGGCCGCTGAGTGCTTTACCACCTCGTGGCTGCAACCACCGCGGCCCTGTGTTCCATAAGTTACGTTCGCGTTATTACAGGCACACTGCTTTGACTTTTATTTCCCGGCTAAGCCGGCACGTATGTTTTCAAGAAAAAACTCTTGCGCTGAATTTTACAAGTTCATTGAAACAGTGCGTTGAATTTTTACTGGGCTTTCAAAGAGCATTCTTTTGAAACGCGAACGTGTAATCAAATTTTAAATACCGATTGCCACATTACTTTGTATATTTCAAAAAGTACTCGGAAAAATACTATAAAAAATAACATAAACATATTCTAAAAATTGCGTGTCTAACTAATAGTTTCATACACGGCATCCATTAGAATTTTATTATAAATTATATGCTTGAAACCGAGTTAGATTATTCATAAATATTTAAGAGCCTTTTAGTAAAATAAACAATTTTTTTATTAGGATAAAAAAACTCATTTACACTTATTTCTTTCAAAATTCATCTTTCAAGATATTTTCCTTGAAAATAGTGCTGGCAAAGTCAGTGGAACATGTAGCGAACATCAAGTTACAAAGTAAAATCAAGCGTGCGACTAAAACTGAAATGATGTACGGAACGAGCACATAAAGTTTATACAATGAAACAGTAATTAAATAAAAATTGTCAAAGCGAGGACACAATAAAAGTATATGAACTACGTGATTTGATGCGTACGACACAGACATACAACAAAAGTCAACGAAAAAAAGCGCACACAATGGCATATGAAAAGGAAATGGTGAAAGCATGGAGAGTTAAACGTAAACAGAAAGGGAAGAAAGGATATTAATGAAAGGAAAATAAAGTAGAGTATGGGGCGGATCGTGATGAAAACGAAAATTGCAGCACGTAATAACGAATCAACTGGGCGGAACGGGAAAACGTGATCCGAAGTATTTTACGAGAATACCACACTTACCCGAGAATTGTGGTCGGAGGTATGACCGTCGTTGCGGGGGCTATTGCTGCTGATGAAGCAGGGAAAACTGGAGGTCCGGGTGGTGGTCTTCCCCCGCCCACTGGGCTGCAAAGTCAAATTTATCTTTATCAGTACCTCCGAGGTTATTTATACACAGATGTGGCAATTTTTCCATACTCGTAGAGTTGCGCCGGATATTTTGCGAAAAGCCAAACCGAAGCCTCTGTTTTATTTGTCGCGTGACAACTTGTTCTTGTTGCCTTTCTTGACTACTCATACTATCAACCTCGTCCATTAAATATTTATTTTACATAATAACCATAATTAAAAGTTTACAACTTAAACTATTTTTTGATAGGCTAATTTTAAATGCATATCCCGTCTAAGGCAAGTTAAATCGCGGTTGGAACGATTAATTAATATATAATTACTTTTAAAGAGACATGAAGTGAATGGCTAAAGTATCTAATCAATTTATCGCGTGGAAATGTCTTGCACGAAACAAATCAGTTTCCAACAACGACAATGATTAATTAAAATTGACTCGTGTAATTTTCTCGGCAGCGTCTTCAAACAAAATATTATTCAAACCAAGTTAACGGCCTCGAAGACGAAAAACATATAAATCTAATCGAAAACCATGGTCGAATTGAGGTCGAGCTGTGAATAAGAAAAGAGCGATCGCGAGGAGGCGACGTAAAGCCCGGCATAGACAATTCCGCCGACGGGCGTTGAAAAATGCAGCCGATGCGATTGCCAAAATCTAATAAAAAATGAAGCGTATTTTAAAAGGGTCTCACTGTATCGGCTGGGGCTGGTGGGGCTGGTGCTGCTGGTGGCGCTCGGTGCTCCGCTGGCTGTGCTGCGAGCCGGCGGGGCTCTGCGCGGCCGCCGAGGCCCCGGAGGCCGCTGCGACGCTCGCGTTGCTCACCCGGTGCACGTGCAGCTGGTGGATCTGCAGCTGGGCCAGGTCCTCCGCGAGGAAGGAGCACCGCGAGCACTGGCGCCGGTTGTGCACCTTGAGGACGTGGGTGGCCAGCCGCTCGGCCCGCGCGGCCTTGTACTCGCAGAGGGCGCACGCGAACGGCTTGAGGTGGGTGTTCAGGTGGCGCTTCAGGCACCAGTTGTCCACGCCGCTCCAGGAGCAGTAGCAGCACGTGTACCTGCGGGCCCGTCACGTCAATGCAAGCTCGGCGAACGGCCATCGGGCGCGCGGCCGATCGACCGGCCGCCCTACCCCTAAATTCACCTGGCCTCCCGAGATAACGCGAGCGGGGGATTCGTTAGCATTCGCCCGGGCGCAGGTTAACGAGCAGTAAATTCTGCGGGGACAAAGCTCGAGATATTAGAATTAATTTCTTCTTTATTGCGTCTCCTTAAGCGCCTCTTTTTTTCCTCCAGGAATGTGAAATTTAATTTGAGTGCTGAATTATGTTCGGCCCCAAGGAGGGCTGTAACTCAGACCTAAGATTGCCGAGGCCTGTTAAATAAAAGAGTCAGGGCCGCGATTTGATTTTCAGTACATCCGCGGAGTTGAGGGCCGGCCCGTGTTACCGTTGAAAATTCAGCGACTGTAAACTTTTACCCCTTGTATAAAAGCCTGATTAACGGTTCAATAAAGCGGGCGCGTCGCGAGGATGGGGAAAAAGCGATTGTATCTGAGGTTATCGAAATGCATTATCGGGTGTTTAATGCCCCATCGCGCGGCTAAATTTAAATGCCGAAGAACCGAGAAATGGGCCGCGCGGGCGATCAACGGCTGCATAAAGAGGCGACGGGCGTTAATGTGCCCGGGCGAGCCGCCCCGGAAAGATGGACGAGCTTAAAATTCAATTAGCCGCGTGTTTGGCATGCGTTTTTTCGCAAGGCGCCCGTCCGCCGCCCACTCCCACGCCCAGCCCATTCGCGCTAAATTCAGTCATAATTAAAGCAATTTAATTAAAGCCCGCGCGCGCGTTTCTCATCCGCGGGAATTATTTTTTCCGGCGATAAAAGAGACTCCATTACTATCCGCCGGCATTCGAGGGCTCGCCAAGGCGCCATGACACCTCGGACCGATAAGTGATTAAAGAGGAGACTGCGCTTACCTCCGCTCCTGGTTGGCCTTGGAGGCGGCCGCGGCCGCTGCGGCGACGGCCGCGCCCGGGCTTGACCCGGGCTTTAGATGGCTCTTGGTCGCGAAGCCGCCGTTCTGCAGCCTCCTGGAGCCCGGGGCGGGGCTCGCCTCGGGCTGGTGCATCATCCCCTGGGCGGCGGCCGCGGCGGCCACGACGGCCGAGGAGAGGCTTGCCGCCTGGTAGAGGGCCGCGGAGGCCGGCTGCAGCTGGTAGGTCGAGCTGATCGGCGGGGGATGCTGCAGGGGCGCGTCCTCCTTGAGGTAGGTCGGGTTGCCGGCGTAGGGGCTCGGGGCCGATGATCCGCCGGCCTCGGGAGTCTGCAGGCCGACCGACGGCTTCGAGCCGGGGACCGATCCCGCGGGCCTCCGTATCCGGGACAGCTCGTACGTGTGCTCCCTTTTGAGACGGAGATTTACCGACACGCGGCTCGATTAGAATGGAGCTTCGGCGATTTATGGCCTCTCCCGCGCTCCCCGATTTTCGGGGGAATTTCGGTTATTCGCCGGCGGCCCGACGCCCGCGCCGCCGCTGCCCAGAGATTAATGAGCTTTCGATATTCGCCTCGCCCCTCGAGTTTTTGACCTCTCCCGGGGCCCTCCTGTTGATATTTGCTGACAGGGCTTTTTACAAGTGGCTTCGCGCCCTTTAATAGCGGCACCCGTTCAACTTGTTGAATACAAACTTCTTTTAAACGGGAAATTTCAAGGAAACTCCGGCGGATTCGTTTTTTAACTCCTCGCCTATACTTTAACCTACTTTCGCTTTGAGTAATTAGGTGCTAGGTAAACATTTGTACCCTTTTTAGGTACATCTGCCTAAGGATGTACTTATTCGCTTGATTGGCAATTGTTTATTTCCCAAATCCCTGCCAAATCTTCGTATTTTTCAAATATTGGTCAATTATGAAAGCTAGTATGCCCGTTATGGTAAACAGGTGGAAGTTTTCCATAGAAATCGAGCGACCGTTTTTAATCAAGCCATCCACCGTGAAACATTTTTATTTCTGTCAGCTGTATACTCAATGCGAAAATAGTATAATGCCTGTAATAAGGGTGTAAAATTTTTACATCCTCATAGTCCGCCCAAATGCATAGTGATCGTGCAGGGACGCAAACTTTTATGGCAATATTGCAAACATTACTTTTTCATGCAAATTCTGTCCCCTAAAAATCGAAAAATATACAAGAGTACCATTGTTACACACATATCTGTGTCACGAAACAGCTTAGTCATTTATTCCTATGTGAACTAAAAGTATTTCCCAACTATCTATCGATCCAAATAAAGCAAAGAGAATAATACAGAGAGAATAATACTTGAAAAAAAATAATACTTAACAGAGTTAACGTTTGTATGAGCGCGTACGTTTACAGGGGCAAAAAAAAGAAGAAGAACGCGTCGACTTGGGTAGGTGTATAGGCTAGGCACAAAGGGGTAGGAAGCAGCGGTGCTGCTCGCAATCATCCTGAACGCGAAAGACAAAGCATCGAAAATCACTCGAACCCAGTCAGCAGCAGGGGGAGGGGGGGGGGGAGGGGTAGCGGGGCGACAAAAGAGCCGCCCTGCAAACAATGGCCCAAAGACCGGGTGCACAGAGAGGGCGGCAAAAAAAGGGCAGCCGCGGAGAAAGAAGCGCATCAGCGGCGCGTCGCACCGGTCCCCACACACCCCCCGCGCGCATGCCTACACATAATACCTGTGCATCCTGAGAAAGTGCTTCTTCACGTGGTCGGCCCGGCTGAAGGGCTTGTAGCAGACGTAGCAGTGGAAGGGCTTCTCCTCGCGGTGGATGTTCTCGTGGCGCGTGTAGAGGTCGCGCCTGTCGGTGCCGTAGGGGCAGTAGAGGCAGGTGTACCGCTTGCCATTGGCGTTGTTGCCCCCGTGGCCGGGGATGTGGCTGCTGGGCGTCTGGGCCCCGGGCGTCCCAGGCGACGAGGTCGGCGTCGCCCCCACGCCGCTGGTCGGCATCGCGCCCGGACTCTGCTGCTGCTGCTGCTGCGGAAACCCGCGGATCCAGCGTTAGTCGTCGCGGGCGATCTCGCGGCCCAAGCACCCCGGGGAAATCACCGGCACGTGGGAAATCTTTGAGAAGGATGACGCCCCAGTCGCCGTCGCCGCCGCGCCGCGGCGACAAGAAATCCCCGCAATTTGCTTCCGCGGCCGACACGGCCAATTGCGCGGACGACGGACCGGCGCCGCGTGTCTCGCGCCCGCTTTCGACGCAACGGGCTATACGTTTTTTTTTAAATACGAGACCTACGGCGTTTACTTTTTTTGCGACTATGTAAAAATTAACGAAGGGCATCGGATTCAAAAGTCAATGAAGTATTGCTCAGTAGTTAATGAGTTTTGGATAATATTTCCTATTCTGCTAGCGAGTGTTTGTCTCGTACATACACACGGAAGCTTCGTCCCCTCTTGAGGCAAACTTTACAGAATTTCAAATGTTTCACGAACTACATTATATTGTAACAGTCAAACGCATTGTAGGCAAAATGCTACACGATATTTCAGTCATGATCCTATTGTAAAGAGCATGAACTATATTTGGCAGACTAACGCGTTTTCTTCGCTAACTGCTTTCAGCTAAATAATTAATTTATTCAATTTTAGCTACTTTAGAAATAGTTCAAATGAAACCGTGTCATAGTGTTTCTTGTATAATTTTATAACCTAAAAATAAAATGTATTTTTGTTTGGGTTTAAACATTAAAACAATGTTATAGTGTCAAATTAAAGTGAAAAATACAAATATATAAAGCAAATGAATTCATAAGAATGTTTTAAAAATTTTAGATTTTGTAATTGAATAATACAAATCAAAATTTCAATGAAACCATAGAAAATCAATCCAATTATAAAAGGTAGCAAAACATCGTTCATTTATGCATGAATTGTATAGCAATATAATTTATTAATTGTTGTAGATAATTATATTTATTTTAATATATTTAAAATTTAATTTGTAAGTAGATATTGATGTTTAGATAAAGTAATTCAAATGAAAATGCTCCAGTATTTCTAAAATAACTAATTGTATATTTGAATTAATACGATGGGACCTTATTACTAATATAACCGCTTAGAGAACGATATTATTTTTTGATTATTCTGATTAACAGCGCATTTACAAAGGACGCGTAACTACGCTATTTAAGCATGTAAATCTACTGAATCATTATGTTCTAAATGACGGATAAATTAAATTGCAAGCACTAAAAGCCGCCTCGAACCGGTTGATGCAGTATCATCTATTTCAGCTCGTCGAAAACTCGACATAACGATCGGGCAATCGATTATCCAGTCGTGGTTCTATACAACCAGAGCAGCCGCATGGGCAAACGGATGACTCACCTGGTGCAAGTGCTGTGGCGGCGTCGAGGACAGCTCGTGAAGGAGGAAGGTGGAGGGCACGGGCAGGAGCGTCGCCGGGGTCGTCTGGGTCTCCTGGGTGCGGCGGCTCGGCGGGGCCGAGCGCTCGGCTCTGTCCCTCACGCGCTCCAGGTAGCTGACGACGTCGTCAAGCTTGAGGTCGACCGGGCCGAGGTAGTCCTTGCGGCTCGCGTGCAGTCTGCCACGGACGCCCTCCTCGCCGATGATGCGCGACGAGTGCAGCTCGACGAAGTGCTCGGCGACCTCGCGCGGCCCTCCGCCCATGCAATCGCCTGCCAGACACAGAACGAGGGGTCAGTGACATTGTCGCGCGCAGCAAAGCTTCGGCCTAGTCGCTGGTCAGGGCTGCTTTTGATTTTTCCGCCAGGCAACGGTATTTAAGTCGGCGTGCGACGACCTTGCTGAAAAGCACTTCCGTACTCGAGCGCATGAATGCTTTGAGCAGGGTGCTGTTTGAAAGAAAAACCAGGCTCGCTGTCACCCGCGGGCCACCTCTTTCGGGGGGCTTTCAATTAACTTGGGATACGCTTTTCTCTGTGTTAATTTGTTGCTCCCCTTTGATCCACGGGCCTGCGCAGCGAGGCTGCGCGTAACTTGAGCTTTCTGCAGATTAATTAAGCAGCTGTTGCTGCCCGCTAACTTTTACATTACCATTATTATCAAATTAACGTAACAGACTGCTGTTGCAGTTGGGAATATCTTGTTAAAGCAGCCCTGAGATTTGCGGCTAGCCCGTTACGGTCATTGTAGGATTCTGATTATGCATAACATAATAATATTGTGCAACTAAATGTGTACGCAAGGTGCAATCTACAGTATATATGGCTCGCTGGATTGCGCAGGCTAAATATTGACCGAAATCAATGGGGGATCGAGACGGAGTTGGCATAAAGGTAAACACAAGTGCGCAGCTCGCATACAAAACGAACGATCGTCGATCTTGAGGCGAAGGGTCGCCAGCTCAAGGCCCGATATCTCGAGCCGGCGACGCAGGCGTTAAGGTGCGACGCGGGGCGATACGTCTGGGAGGCAGGAATACAGCTGGAGGAGGACTGGGGCCGCGGCCTAGATCCGCGCGCACCCCAGTGATTGGAGCGCGCGGCCGATGGGAGAGGCGCTAATCGAGGCGAGCCGCGGGTGGAAGCGGGCCAGCGGTAATCAAGCCAAAAGCGAAAAGAGGGCAAAAAAAAGAAGGAATAAAAAAAAAAAATGAAAAAAAAGAGGGAGCCACGGGATGGAGACATGCGTCCGAGGCGGCGGCGGCGGCTTACCGCACTCGTAGCAGCGCCAGGTGGAGGTGGCCGCGCGGTAGGCGGCCACGCGGCTCCCCTCGGTCCCCTTGAGCGGCTCCTCCTCGAGGGTCCACTTGTCGTCCTCGCCGTCGGTCCCGTTGCCCGTGTCCTCCTCGTTCTTGTACGAGACCGAGGCCTCGAACTCGTTCTGCACGCTCGAGGCTGCGGCCACGGGACGCGCACGCACACACACACACATATAAGCCTGCCGTTAGTTTGCGGGGGAGAGAGGGCGGGCGCGGACGCACCCGGGGCCGGGCTTCCTCGCTTTTATACATCTCGCCAACGCGCCGGCCGTATAATCCCTCCCCGCCGCGATTCCTTTACGAGTCGGCTTTTAAGCGGGGCGCGCCGCGGGCGCCGAACGACGGGCCCGCACCCGGGGGATCATCCTCGGGTGATTAATCGCGACGCAGTTATACGGCAGCCCGGCAAATCAAATAACGCGTGAATTATTGTACGGGTCCAGAATTAGGAGCGCAGGCGGCGCCCGCGCGCGGATTCGCCGCCCGGCCCGAAAAGACCTCGGCTTTCACATTAATTGCTTTTCGAAAGTGGAACAAAAGCAGAATTAGTCACTGTCAAAACACGGCTCTCGTCCGCCAAGCTGCCCCGGCCCGCAACAAGGAGAAAAACGGACGTGGCCCCCCACCCTCCCCCGCTCGCAAGAAGCCGTCCCCCTTCGCCCGGCGGCCGCGCATCCCCCGCGCAAAAATACCGGCCGCCGAGTGTGCAGTCCGCGCCTCGCGCGCCCGGCCGCTGCGTGCGTCGGCGGCGCTGGCCGGGGGGGGTGGTGGTGGAGGGGGTGGCAGGAGGGGGCGGCGCGGCGCCACGGCCCCCGCTCATGCCGAACGGATATTGTCGTTAGAGAGCCAACAGACTCGGCTAATTGCCCCATACTGCAATTAGCCGATTCAATTCTCCTCTTCCGCTTCCTCTTCGCCTCCCGACCTTACATACCGGCGTATCTGCGATCTGTGTCTTGGCGCCCGCGCGAGGCCCGAGCCGTGGGCCGGCCAGGCTCAAGCCGGCCCTGCGCCCGCCGCCCGAGCCCCACTTCTATGGGCCGTTTAATTACGCTTCTAGTTATAGGCCAATGCGTTCGCTCTAATCCCGCGGGGGCGGGGCTGTCCCCTCCGATCATCCCCCGGCCAGCCCTGGCCGCCCTCAGGAATTACCCCAGGGAGCCGATGCGCTCGTGTACCAATGTGTACGTATTACAAGCTGTGTATCACGTGTACGCGCGACCCGATCGAGCCCAGATCGACGTCTCCTAGGGGCCGGTTATATGACCTCGACGTCCGACAGCATTAACTGCGTAACTAAGACCTCTGCAACCACCGGACATAAGTCCCTTATGTATATTTGAGCAAGGCTCCTCTGCTGCTCCCGACACCGCGCTCGAATCCTCCCGGTTGGTCGCCCTTCGGACCTGTCTCAATTCCACTCCTTCGTTAGACCGTACAGCCTAGTACATGCACCCAGCAAAATCGTTTATTTTTTAATTAGGCGCTTGTCCGATAGATGGCAGTGTGCGATCCTCGGAGCGAATTATATTGTGATCGAGAGATTACAACTCTGCGAAAGCCATGAAAAATAGATACAAACGATCGTCGATAATTTGATGAGCGTGCAGAGTCTTTTCATAAGCAAATATATCAATTCTCTGAGAATCATACGTACTAAATCACAAACGAAAGAAGTGAAAATAGGCGAATAGGCGTTTGTTAAAATTATTGACATTGTCTTTGAACATGCATTAAATTTGATAAATTTATTGCAATTTCATATGCATACTTATATTATTTATTTTTTACATTGCAAAAATTTATTAATAAAACATTAAAATAAACTGTTGAATGTGTGGAATTGAACCTGGGCTAAATCCATTAAATCACTGAAATGATATTTTAGGGAATTCTAAAATTTAATTGCAATTCTATTTAATATTATGCAATTAATATTATTTAATCTATTTTTATTATGTAGTCCAATAATCTCATACATATAAAATTATCAATCAAAAATCTTTAAAATAATATCTTTATAAAATAAAATCGATTACTTTTAGACTATCCCAATATTCGTGTAAAAAATAAATTCATCATATGCGAGTCTTATATCTCGATTTTTATTTCATTTTGTCTTGCAAGAATTGTAACATACTGACACATTTTTATATTTAGATTATCATTTATAACTAAAGATTTAAAATAGATGAATATTTCGATTTTAAAGAATACAACTATTCTAAAATTCGTTTGTGTATAATTATCGAATTCCTTAATTTCTTAATTCAATCCCTAGCATAATTTAAACCCTCGGTGCAGAGATTAGATTTCATATAGATTATCGAACGTGATCGACAACTTTATTTCTGTTCAACTACAAAGCTATATTTAAACTCATAATTTAAATAGAAATGCCTTGTAAAATTATAAAGATATATTTTTTGCAACGTTGCTGTACTTTGAAACTTAAGAATTTAATACAGTTTTACTTTAGCATGTAGTTTTTTTATTTAATATTTTGTGTGCTCTATTAATATTCTGTACTGAGGAAAGCGACTTACCCCAATTATAGTTTAAGAAATTAATTTTGCCTACATCAAGATTCGAACTTTACCTCGAATCAATATCAAGTAATTAGTTGTCGACAAGTTTCTATGACAAATGATGATTACAAAAAATATAATATCATTAAAATCAAATCAAATATAGACGTTTCAATTTCCGAATGAAAATCGAAAAATTGAGCAGGTACAACAAATTATTTTTACAGACAATTCTAAATATATTATTGGGATTTAACCACGTATAACAGAATTATAAAGTATCTAGTTAGAACATCTTTAAAAATAATTAACATTTATATGAAACATCTGAAGTTTTAAAAATATCTTAAAGTATATGGAAAGATGTGAAACTCATTTCCAGTAAAATGAAATGGAGAATCTCATGTATTCTGGACTTTTCACCAGGTGCTCGCTGCAAGAATTATAAAATGATCTTCTCAGCAAGACTTTGCTAAAAGAAGCATATCGAAAATCTGTACTTTGTAAAAGTGGTAGGAAATCCTCGAGCAGGTAAAGGGGTTTTTCATTCATTCGGGCAACGAGATTAAGCGGATTAGCGGAGCAAAGGTAATATATTTTACGTAGAAATCCATCGTGAATTATAAACCACATTATTTGCTTTGGGGCTGTTTTCGGTTCGCTTAAAATTTTCCAGGTAGGACGTCGAACGATTTTCCTTTTGCGCGCGCAAGTTCTTGATCGTCCCGAGGATTTCGCGAAGTGTAAAGACAATACACATTATCGGTTTAATATCAATTAAAGCTAATATTAATAGCGATCAAGTTGAATGAATAAGGGCAATTGAATGTATTGATTTACACAGTAAAGTTCGAGTTGCGGAGCGGCGAGGAAAAAGAAGGACGGCTCACTTAGTTGATAAGAATCATTTATATCGTTCGGAAAAGCGCAGCACTCCACTTTGTCATTGTGGCCATTGAATGGAACTATCATCAGCAGGAGTGCATTTAAAAATGGAGTCGAAGAAGTAATTAACGGGGAAACTCATTGGGGTCTCGTTGCGCAGTGAATCCCGCAGCCGGGCGGTTGAAAGAAAAACTCCAAGTGAAAGGCGGCGCGAAGTGGGCGCGAGCGCGAAGGCGGGCCGGCGGGCCGGGCTTACTTCTGTGGTCGGGGTCCTCGCCGTAGAGCTTCCTCGTGATCTCCTTGAACATGTCCTCGTAGCAGTCGAGGCGGCCGATGCCCGCGCCACTGGCCTCCATCCTGGCTGCGGGCTGGGCGGCGGCTGCGAGCGGCCGGGGCGCCACCTCGGCCGCGGGGCCCGGCTCCGCTCCTACCTGCTGCGCCCTCGCCTGGCTACCTGCGGGCACACGTACCCCGTACAATGCCGCTCGCCTCTTTTTCATTCCTCCGGGGCGAGGAGGGGGGGCGGGGGAGAAGGGGAGAGCGCCCCGGCCGCCGATCGCCTTTACGGCGCGGGCATTTTTCATTAGCGCTCGGGCCGGCCTCCCCCAGCCCCCGGCGCGATGCGCTTTCCACTTTTATGGGGACCTTTTCGCACCCTCGCCGCCCCTACGCCGTTCGATCGCGTAACGACCTTGGGCCGAAGTAACTGCCCCGGCGACGCCTCCCGCGGCTCAGCCAATTCCTTCGGATCGCGCCGCTGGCTGGTTAATAACGGGCCGGCTGCGAGCGCGCCCACCGACTTTGGGGAAAAGCGACTCCCTCGTAAACGAACTCTGCCTCTTCCCCGCCTTCCCCTGGTCGGGCTGCTTCGGGGATCCCGGGTACGGGGGTCCGGGGGAGAAAATAAAAATTGGCCGGGGCCAAAGCGCCCGCAAGCGTTGGGGGGGGCCACTAATTTCGCGGCCGGGGCTCAAGGTACAAATACAAGCGCCGGGGCGGCGGGCGCGTCCGATCGGCCGGGGAGAGATTGCACGTATCGACCGAGCGGCCCTCGGGCGCCAAGGTTCAAATGACGACAAAGTGGCCGTTAGCCGCGGGCGCCGGCCGAGCCTCTTTCTTTAAGGACCCTCGCGCGAGTGCGCCCGGCCCGAAGGGCGCACTCCTTCGCCCGGGAAGTGCGCCGGCTTACGGGAACCGCGGGAATTATAAAGGGCGAGGGGAGACGCCGGGAGCCGAGTGGAAAGCCCAGCCGGCAATCACAATTGCCCGCGCAAAGTGCATCATCGGACGTAAAGCCGGGCGGGGGGGGGGAGAGCTCGCGTGGACCGCGGGGGCGGCGGGGGAACAGCGGTCGGCAAAGGCTCGTCGGGTTCGGGGGGAGGGAGATCGCCCGGACGGCGGGCCCTGGAGTTCGGGGGGCTGCAGCTGGCCGCCGAGGGCAGCCAAATGGGAATTGAATCGCGCGGGGCGGCCGGGAAAGTTTGGCCGGCCGCCCGGCTAACGAGGGCGCGGCCGTGTTCCGCCGGCCGATTAGAACTGCGCCGGCCGCGGCTCTTTATCTCCCGGCGCCGCGGGGGAGGCGGCACCCGGCGAATTAGCGCTTGCTCCTTTGCCGCGGGGCCGCTGCGCGCGTTACCCCGAGAGGTTGCATTCGTCCCGGGGGATGCTTACTTGATTAAGCGGCCTCGAGTGGGCCGTGTTGTTTCGCGCGCGGCCTGAACGAGATGTCTTCGTGTCGAGTGGGCTTTTCTCTTGGCCGCCCGCTCTCCTCCCTTCTCCCTCGCTCGCTTTCTCCTCGCCCGGGGTGGGAAGCGCGCCCTGCCTCTGCCGCGCTGCGCTCCGATCGTCTTTTTGTTTTTTTTTTTTTTTTTAAAGCCGCTTTTCTCTCCCGAGCGCCAAATCAGCAGTTCGTTTTCGCGAAAAATCGTCAATATCAATTTATCGAAAATCTTGTACTTGCACGAGGTGCCCTCTCCATTCGAAACGTGCGAAGTGCAGTTTATTCCTCGCCGCACGAGTGTACGGAATGGTACATTCGAGTCAAAGCGCAGCAAAGAAGAAATATAGTGCGCGATAATTATGCACGGATGGTAATTCGCGTGTAATTTACACGTATGTATACGAAAACCGTGATTGTCAGAAGGTTGTTTGACTGTACGCACACGAGTGCCTGCGAAAAGACGGCCCGTAACAAGCTGACAACGGCCGCGTATAAGCAGCCTTCATTGAATTTTATTATTTTGCCGACAAGGGCGCCCCATAATTTTCGAGATAGCTCGCAAATTATAATCCGAGATATTCGAGGGTGGGCGAAGGGATATTTTATATATAAATTGCGCCCTGCACCTCCGGCCTCGTTAATGAAGAATATCAACTTCGTTAAATTTTAATTTTGATTTTAATCGTTGAAAAGGGTTCATTTTACGCAACAATGAATCCTTCAAAATGCATGCCGGCAAATATTTTACGCCCCGCCCGCGCGAACACATGCACGTCCGGGTTTTCATTTTCAAGTACGTTAAATTAAATTTAGTTGCTTAATTAATTAAAACAGTAGATAATTCATTGTTAATAAATCTTTATTCAAAGAGCCTCCTTGGAATAATAAAAGTACACGCGCGATCGAAGCCCCCCGGCATTAATAATCAATTGCCATTAAAACGGCCGCGTGCACCCGAGTCGCAACAAGCCAGGGGCGGCGGCCGCCCAAAATCAATCCCCAGCGCATAAGCAGCATCTCCGGCGACCGGCACTCGAAACAATCATCGGTGCAGCTGGGCGATTCATTAAAAAAAAAAAAAAAAAAAAAAAATACGGCAGAACAATCGGGTGCGCGCGCGGTATTTCACTTTTATTCCCAATATCGCGGGGGCAATATCGCGCGCGGCTCTAAGGGCGCCTGCATTCCGAACAATAAAAGAAAGCCGAGGGCCAGGGCGGCTCTAATAACGGAATAAGGCGAGGGAAGGGCCGCGGCCGTTGGCCGCCCCGTGAATACCTCGTAAAGTTGCGTCCTGATTGAAAGGCCATCGGCCGCGCGGCCGCCTCTCCTCGCGAGCGCCGCGTGCGTACGCGTTCTTATCGACGGGCGTATATATATGTATATAACGGGCGCAATTACGCCGCCGGCGCCGGTATATATATGTATATGATGCCGGCGACTCGCCGGGGCGCCCGCAAATCGAGCCGATCCTCCAAATTGATTCGGACCGCGGGCCCGGGGGTAGCCGCCCGCGGCCTTCCCCCCCCCCCCAACGCCCGCGATCTAATTTCGCCTTTGTGCTCGCGGGCCCTCGGGGCTGGCCCAGGGGCTTCCCTCCTGCGCGCCGCCCGCTCTTTCCCACTGGCTTTTTTTTTCTCCCCCCCCCCCCCACCCCCTCCTCCACTCTCACTCTCCCGTTCCTTTCTAGGCCGGATCTATTATGTTGCAGCGCGAGCCTCTACTGCGCGCGGCCCCGACTGAATGCCGCTCTCCCGCGCATTCGGGGACAATTGCAGTGATTTTCGGTCGAGGCCCTCGCCCTTTTTTTTCTTTTTATATTCTCCCGACCCGACGAGCGTACACGTGTAGCCCGGCGGACTGCGCGCACGAGTGCAGGCCCGCGGCAGCTGCCCGCGATGCTTTCCTGTTTCTTCTTTATTTTCGTTGTTCCTCCCAAATTGTTAATGCGCGTACGTTTGAATTTTGCGGAACTCGGGGGGGGAAAAGCGCGGTTGTTTGCGCGTCGCGGGGCCGATGACCCGAGCGCCTCGCTGCGCGCTTGTCAACAATCGGACAAGCCGGGCAGCCGCTCTGTGCCCGGTTGTTGCAACTTTCGCCTGCAGCTGACGCTGGGAGCCCGTGCGCTCGGCCCGATCCGAGGAGGAACTTTGACTCCGATTGTTTATAGGGCCAAGGATAATGCGCCTCGTGGCCTATTCCCCCCTTTGAACGATAACGATTCATATAATCTTTGAGCGTAAAGAAAAAGGAGATATCCAGGGAAGGAGAAAGGAAAGTACTTTGGAAGATGCACCGCCCTCGTATTCTTATGGTTCAAAGAATTTTTTTACGCATTTCGCAAGGCGCTTCGTTTCAATCTGCTCGAGAGGAGTTTAACGTTCATCCCAACATAACGTGAATACGCAAGTAACGACTTTGGAAAGAAACTTCTTGTTCTACGGAAGAGCGAGGTTAGCTTATCCCTAAACATAGTAAATTACTAGTTTATCCATTTGTCTATCTTTCCTATACTTTATCCCATGTTTGGAATACTAGTAAAGCGAGAGAGGTGGGGGGGGGGGCTAGAGAGCGAGAGCGTGGGAGGACGAACGAGAGATAAAGGGGCCGAGAAGAGAGAGAGAGAGAGAGAGAGAGAGCGAGGGGGGCGGGCGGGCGGTCGGCGGTCGGCGGGCGGGCGGGTGGAAGGGAGGGAGGGAGGGAGGTAGGGAGAAGGAGAGTAGAGAAGGAGGAGTCGTATATTGATCGGCGTGCAAAGGGTAGCGAGCGACAAAGACGGCAGGGAAGGAGAAAGAAACGGAGAGGTCTTTCTTTCTCTTGGGCCCTTCGGCCCTGTCCCTCCCCGCTGCCCCGCGCTCCCGGCCCCCGGGAGATATCTCATTTTGTGCAGGCATCCCGAAGCCCGCTAGACGAAAAACATCCCAATCCGTCTGGCGGGAATCGGCGCGCGGGCGGGAGGGCCGAGATAATCGACGGCCGGCCCGAATCGCCCCCGCGAAAGTGTTAAAAAAGCGGGCGGCGGGAGGAGCGGGAGGAGGGCGGCCCGGCCGCGGCCTGGCGCGGCAGATGTTTTGTTATGCCGCGGGGGAAGCGGCTGATTCGTGACGTACAAAGGGAAGCTCGTCCATCAAGCAGATGTCTCCTCGGGGCTCGTCCGATAGGAGGGAGGGAGGGAGGGAGGGAAGTTGGGCGGCGGGGGAGGGCGCGCGGGCGGAGAAAGACAGGCGGGAGGGTCGCCCTGGGGCCGCTGCAGAGGCGTCCGGCACAAAGAGCGAAACGCGCGCCGCCGCGGATAAATCAATATCTCTCGCGGAGCATGTGTACGGGCGCGGGTGCAGCGGCGGCGGCGGAGGAGGCGGCGCGGGCGGAAAGAAAGGAGGTGGGAGCGGCGGCGGCGGCGGCGGCGCGGCGGCGAGAGAGAGAGCCGGGCGGGGGAGGCGCGCGCATCGCCGGCTGAGAACCCCTGGGCCGGGCGGCCTCGCGCGCTGAAATTTCGAGGCGGAAGCGGCGGCGCGCGTGGAGCGCCGAGGCCGCGCCAGCGCTCGGCGCGGCCCAAGGACGCGCGGGACTTTCTCCGGGCCCGGGTGGGCGGCCGCTGGCGGCTGCAGTACTCACGTCGCGGTGCGCCCGGGGAGCGCCGGGGGCGGCGGCAGGCGGCGGGCGGCGGGCGGCGGCGGCGGCGGCGGCGGCGGCGGCGGCGGCTCCTCGGCGCAGCGCTGCTCCTCCCGGGCGGGTCGCGCGGCGCGCGCAGGTTGTTTCCTCGACGGCGGCCGGGTGGCGAGTGGGTGGGCAGGCGGGGTGGCAGGCGGCCGACGTTGGGTGGATGGTGGGCGAGAGTGGGTGGCGGCCCTCGCCCCTCCCTCCCCGCCTGCGCCAGCGCCGCCGCCGCCGCCGCCGCTCCCGGCGGAGAGGGACGCCGCCCGCGGCGGGGAGGGGGCTGCCGGCCGCCGAGCCGCCGCCGCCGCCGCGCCGCAGCCGCCTGCCACCCCCTCGCTCATTGAGGCCTGCGCCGCGTCCGCCCGCGCGCCCGCCGCCAGATGCGGGCCCCGCGCTTTCTTCCCGAGGGGCCGGGAGGGGCCGCCGCGTCCCCGCAGTACCGGGAACCGAGGAGCCGCCGCACGTGCTGCCCGGCCCGGCGGCTCGCGCCCCCCACCCGCGCCGCCCGCCCCGCCCCCTCGCCCGTCCTCGGGCCCCCGCGCCGACCCTCGGCCGCCCTCGGGCCCCAGCCCCCGCCCCGAGGGTAGCTGCAGGTACGCGCCGGGCCAGCCCGGACCCGGAAGGATTGCGCCGGGAGCCTCCTCGCCCGCCGCTCCTCCGGCCCCCGAGCCACCCTCTTCCTGCATTACCGGGACAGTGCGCCGCCTACTTACTCCGCCCGTTACTTCCTCTAATTTCCTTTGCGACTTCGGCTCTCGTTACTCTGCATCCTATCGGCTAAATCAAGTAGCGCCCCGGACCGCAGCCCCTCTTGGCCCGTGCTTGCCCCGTGCCGAGCGCCGCTTCCGACGCTCCTCGCTGATCCCTGCCGCCGAATCCTTCCCCCGTCCAGTTCGTATTAGCCGAGGATTGCCAGGTTACCTTCTACGCTTTGTTAACGCGCCCGATGTTTTATCTCCGGCGAAAAGGTCGCTCGCAAACAATCTCCTGACGTCATCCCGTTTTGTGATTCAGCGCCGCGTTGCGTCACCGCGTACTCCCAACTTGGCTCGAAAGCCCAAGGAAAAAAATACTGCCCAAGCAATTAAGATATACGATCTGCTCTAGTCTACGCTCGGCGATGCTTGCATAATAAGAGTAATCGAGTTGGGAAATAGTTGCTGTACGAGGATGCAAAAACCAGAGCGCTATCGAGTCACGTGCACCGGCCCGGGGACAATGTAGCTATTCGTTACTTTTCCTCCTCCTATTTATTCTAATGACTTGTTTCTTAAAAGCGAAACCCGCTTCATTTGTACGCACTTTGCGACCCACCTCGTGCTTAACCTATAACTTTGAAAAATTAGCAATCAGCCTGCACCTCGATCACGTAGCCTTGCAAAGTCCGACTGTACAAAACTATTTGCCTCACATTGTTACCATGTTTGCTCTGCCCCTTGCTCTCCCCAGATTCAACCAATTAGTCTTTCAATAAAAGATCGTCAAGATTGTCATTAGGACTGATTAATCCATTCCAACTTTTGCTTTGGATTATTACTTAATGCCATACACGCATTAGTCAAACTGATAACTTTAATCAATTTTTTATGATTTTTCAGACTTTCGCAAAACATTCTTGTTCTTTCGAATATTTTTAAAATGATATAATTATCAGTAATGCAGCTGCAAATAAAAGTTTTATAAGAGCCATTAAAAATTGAAAGTTTTTTTTTTATTAACAATATAGAAAATGCATTAGTGAATTCATCGGATAATGCTTTATACATTCTGTAGAATTTTTAACAAAATACAGATAAATAAAAATATATTATACCTGAAAACTACATAATTACGCAGTTTTATGCATAATTAATTACAATTAACATTCAGCAGTTTTTACCAAAGATGATGTAATGTTTTATTACAATTAAAAATTATCATATTATTCGCCTAAATTTTTATATTATATAATTTGATGAGATCAAATAGAAATTGCGAATATTTTTTGAAACACTGTATACAACTTTCTGATACATTACAGTTGTTATTGATATACTGTACAACTTAATTCGTTATATGAGATCACACTGAACACTGCAAAATTTTATGCAAGAAAATAACTATGATGTATTTTGGAATTCTAACTCAGACATAGAGTTTAATTTTAATCAACCTTTTTCAGTTTGCTATCATAGTGAATACTTTATTTTAATATTAAAATCCTATCAAATATTAGGAAAATAACTTATTGTCATCTTTGATTATACTGATGGGATTATTTAACTAATCGCATTATTCGAAGACAGATTCCATAAACAATATCTATAAAAGTACCGTTACTTCTTAACTAAATATTCAGGTTTAACTTTGATGTTAAATCTAATCTATAATAGTAATATTTCTCGCAATATGATTGTATGCTCATGTCATGTTATCAAAGCATGTAAATGGCAAGCGTACGATGGACTAAACCAGTAGCTGCATTGCCGGCTCAGTTCAATTCAACTACTCCGAAGTATCTGGTTATTGCGTACATGTAAATCATAAATGCAACAATGGTAAGTAAAGCATCTCTAGTGTATTCTCTTTGAGAACAAGTGCTTTCTATTACTTCTCAGTACTGTCACATGGCGGACCAAGACCACTGGAGGAAAAGCAGGAATCTACATTACCCCCCATTTCTTATATAAGTTAAGAAATGAGAGCGGACAGCTGTGTCAATCGGGGTGCAGATGTAGAAAAAGTAGAAGAAAAAGTTGCACTAGCCAGGAGCGGAGCCAGGAGCCGGCGACAAGGGAAAATAGAACAGCCGATGCGAGAGCCGGTATGCGAAGATACTTCGGACTTCGGCGACGACGATCGGAGCGACGATCACATTAAAGGGGGTAGTGTTACGAGTGTAGGTCAGTGATTTGTCGCAGAATCGCAGTCGATTGGCCCAGAGCGCCCAATACTCTACGAGTCGACTGTACTCGATAGGGTCAGTTGTATTGATTTTTTTCATATTTTTTAAGTTGACTCGAAAAACTAGGTCACTTTTATTGTTTATTAAAATACATGAAAATGAACGTACGCGTTGCAATTTTCCAAATACAAATTTTGGATTGAAATAACGTCACTTCGTATGTAACGCAATATAAAAATAAATCATTCATGTAAAAAGATAAAAATTCAACACGTACAAATTTTTAAATAATTGTGTTTGCGAAAATGGAAAAATACGGCTTGTAATAATGTTTTGCTAATATACACGTTGCGTATAAAAAGATAATGGTTTTTCTGATTTGAGGGCAAGGTTGCTGACTGCTTAGCGAAATCGCGCCCCGGGAACAGCTGCGTACCAGTGACCTACCTAGGCTAAAATACTCATTTGACCGAGCATTTCACTCCATGAAAACAAAGTAAAATTCAGTACTTATAACGCACCTGATTAGAAATGAAAAAGGGTGTGCCAGCGTCAATTAAGGTAGCACGCGAGACCGAGCCAGAAGCCCCGACAAAGAGTGTAGCGAGCGCGAAAACTCAATAGGGTAGGAAAGCCGAGATTTATCCTTTGCGCACGTACCGCGTGCACTTATCCTCATTACTTCACCTCTTACATAAATCTACATCAATTTGGACTTACACCCACGTCGTCGCGCAAAGCGAGGCGCAAAGGCGCTCCTCGCAACCCAATTAAACGGGTAATCTATCCTGGGCAACATTGCCAACGACCTTGAGCGCTCGAAAGAGAAAAATTCGCCTTCCTATACATCACGGTCCACGATCTCGTGCTGAGAGCCCGACCCCGAGGAAAGAAAGGTGTTTATGTATTTTAGCCGAGCAAAGGCCTCGCCCGCGTAGACACCCACACACACAAAGATATTGCACAAACGTGTGCACATACACATTGGTGCGCACACGCACACACATACGCACGCACACGCATACATGCACACGCACACTCATGCAGACACGAACGCACACGCGCGCGCGCGCACACACACACATACACCCACATGAATATACGTATAAAAGCGCGCGCGTGTGCTGTTATGGCCCTCCAGCGTCCATTGTGCCGTTCTACCGGCATACGAAAACACTGGAGCAAGGGGGGACCTGGCCGGCCCCAGGAGTGGGAGGGAACACGTGCTCGGGCGCTAGGTCTCCGGGCGCAGTGGCCTCGTACCTCCAAATATCACGAACGGCTTACGTGCGATTCCGGCTACAAAGCTAAACGCACGCCCGCCTCGTAGACAAGCGACTTGCCAGGCGCTCGCGCGTGGAATGCAGGGGTCTACTCGACCCAGGCCGACCCGCAGGCCCCCCTGCCGCCACAGCCGCCACCTACCTCTGCCCCTGCCCCTGCCCCTGCCCCTGCCCCCCCCCCCGACCGACCCCGTCTCCCACCCTCGCCGCCGCCTACGACTTTATGCTGATTTTCTTTGGTAGGCGCTTGTACGGTATGTCAGCGTCATAGCGCGGGCGGATCGACGCGAGCTCTTACTCCCGGATTTTAAGGTGTTTACCTGCATGCCGAATGATCTGCACGCCGCGGTTCCCTCGTCTATCCTTCTGCGTGCTCTTGTTTACTTTTCCTCCTACGTCGATCCAGCCCCTCCACTCCTCATCGTTTAGACCCCCCACTAATTTGCAGACCTCCGGTTTGTACCTGCTTTTTTAACGGATGATCTAATGATGGAATAATTGACGTCGCAGTTTCAAACGCTTCTCGACTCCGTACCATAATTCGCTTAATTCATAGTTTCTCCTTATGAAATGTTTACGAATTAATTAAACAGATTATTTTTAGCACGAGAGACATTATTAGACGCGGTAGCCTGATTTTATCTTACATGCTTATTTCGACTCCTCTCCGAGCATATTTCCTTCTCCCCTTTATCTCTGCCTATTTTGTTTTAAAGTTTTATTAGTTACCACCAGCAGTTAATAATCAATGTAAAATGATATTATTCCGTTATTGCTTTTCTTTTTAAGTAAAATAAAGCTTTTTTGAACATATTATTTTTTCAGATATTTTAAATTGCTTCAATTAATTTTATAATCAATGTGCATGGTAGTAATTACGATTGCATGTACCATTTTTATGTTTTCAGATAATATCTATTCGCTCTAGTTTGAAACTTTGGTCAAATACTTTTTATAGAGAAAATTCATAATTAGTAGTAAACAATAGGATTTCTTTTGTTCCGGATATTAAAATGTTGACAAACTTTGTTAACAAAATTTGTACTAAAATAAATGTGCAAAGATTAAGTAATGTATTATATAATTTAGTTCATTCAAATTACAGAAGAATATTTGAACAATATTAGCACGTATTCGAGTGACTGAATATTGCTTCATCTTGATCTCTTCTGGCTGGTCCCCTTCGCATAAATCGTGAAAACAAACTTATAAGTTTGTCAGGTGAACCCATACGCACGATTTGTATATAAGTACTGCCATAAAATAGTGCCTCCTTGAATCAATGCATATAGTACCAGACCAAGAAACTTCTAAGTTCTATAAAGAGAAATGTTCTCACGCAATCTAACACCCATTACAGACGTCCAACACTTCATGAATTCAGTAATTTTTTCCAAGTTTTTGATTATTACTGAAATTTACTAAGAATCATTCAAAACCATGAATAACAAGTTGAAAAGCAATTTAACATAAATGCTCATTGATCAGTTTGAGTAATATATCTTATAAAAAAAAAGACTTCATCATGACATGTATAAAAGATATTAATCAAGAATATTGTTTCCATTTATTCATGAAAATGTAATTGTATAAGAATAATAATGCTACATTACTGTACCGAACCGAGTGATTAATTCGTTTGTTTATTCTATTTTAACATATATATTTATCTGACTTGGAAAATATTTTTTTTTAAATAAATCATAATAAAAACGCGTGAAAATATATCTGAAAAGCTTCGTTTAAACGGGCGCGTGCGAAAAGGTATTTGACCTCGAAGGTCGCTTGGCAAAGTCTTCTGTATAATTTGTAACTACCGGGAAATTGATTGCGACCCACTACAGAGACAGAGAAATGTTGAGTTCATGATGTGCAAGTCACTTTGCTGCGTGCGTGTCAGCTAGTTTTGGGATCAAGTCGAGTGGCCGAAGAGCATTGGATCCCATCGTCGCGTGGGTGCAACTCCTGGATACCGGAAACAAGACACGAGCGAATTAACCACCCGTCCCATTGAGAGCAGATGAGTGGGGCAGATTCTGTGTCCTGGTCGACACCTTTTCTTTTGCAAAGAAGCCATCCTCACAGACCTCGTGAAACGTTTACAAAAAGGCAACCAGAATTTTTAAAGGAGCACACTTGCTACTCGTTGCAATTTATTTAATATCGAACAAACATCTGTATTCAAATCAACATTCTAATCCCGTGTTGTCTCATCAATCCTAACCAGCTTCCAGGATATAACAAGACACCTAGATCATTGAAATGATGGTGGTATTATCTAAAATGTTCAAACAGTAAAGATGGAAAAAAGTATTAAATTTTAATCAACTTTAATCCTACTTCAATCCGTCAAACGGATTTTGCCAAATGATTAAATTAATAGTAGCTTTCGATACAAGGTATTGTTCGCGGTATCAAATTTACGCATCCCGTGAAACATATATATGCATGGGTCGAAATTCAATTTCAATCAGAATTTCTATCTCGCATTAGATTCATTGTGTGCATGACTGAATGGTAGAAAAGCAAACTGCAATTTGAATCGAAACGCCCGCGCCGTTATCTGATTTGAAAAAGCCCAAGCCTGTAAATATATATAGTTGCAATCGAGGTTGGAACTAAATATTCAATACTCATTTCGAGGGTCAGTTCGAGTTTTAGTAAGTAGTCTGAAGCACGACCAATGCTTTCCAATAAGTAAACGATTTCCAATCCACTACGGTTCTACAACAACTCGAACGGCAACTCTACAGTGATCTCAAAATGTACGTTTAATTAGAAATTATATCTGTAACAAAGTCAGATATCCCCACTCTCCAGAGATGAATTGAGTATAAGATACATAACAGATACATATAGCAGATTTCAAGTAGCCGTTGAAATTATGACGGAGAAGCTATTGAAAGGGTAGAATGCAATTAAGCCGTTACATCGAGAGAGAGAGAGAGAGGGTTTGGGCTCACTCGAGCCAAAGCTTTCCCATTGAAGATTATCTCAATCGCCTCAGCCATTGCCGTCCTCTCTGCATCAGCACAACGACGAGTTCCGCCATCTCTAGGTCAAGTGGAGTGACTTGGTGGAAGCGCGATCTAGAATGAAACTCGAGGGCTTATAGGTCTCCACCTTACCGACGCTCGTTCAAAGAGATACAAAGTTTTAATCCGATTTACCCTTTCTGTTTTGATACCTCCTTCATTGTTCAGCCCCTACTCTCGCCTGATTACTGAATTACGAGTGATAAATTATTTTTAATTTGCTGGATTCATCCATTATGTTAACTAATAATTTGATTATTACTTTGCAAAAATTTCAAAGTATATCAAAAGTTTGAATGAAATTCTCCATTATTTTAATTAGTATTTAAAAGACTTTAATTAACTTTTAGTTAAAATGATGGAGGGTGGAAATTCGTTAAAAATGAATACAATAAATTTTCATTATATTTTGTTGTTCTTAGAATACGTTTATTCCATTCTCTGACTCTTTTAGCGTATTAATATCTGAAAAAACTTTCACGTAGTGTATACTTTGTTTCAGTAATATACAAATATTTTCCTTTACTTTTGTATCATAAAGATAAGATGGTCAAATTGAGAAAGTCAAGAGAAAGGAAAAAAAATTCACTGAAGAGTCTTTAGTGCGCAGTCGAAAAAAAATCAGAGAGAAAGCGACGTTCGGCCTTGTGCTTGAAAATAACGACGACGATGAAACTGATAAAAAGAAAATGATGAAAATCTAAGGGAACCCCAAATAACGATAGTCAAAGCGAAAAGAAATCCTGCGCAAGCTCTCGGCGAGTGGTTCATTGGGTAGAGGGGCCAGGGCACAGTGGATTTTCAAGTCGCCTGCCGATTACAAACAAATAAAAAAAACGTCGGTCGGACTGAAAGGAAGTCGAGATTCATTAAAGGCAGGTCGCGTTAATGAAAAATGCCTCCCCCCCTGGGGCTCAGTCGGTTTGCTGGCGCGGCCCTAGGGGTTAGTGCGCGAGCCGATGGAAAAAGGAGGAAAGAATGAGTAGTAAGAGGCTGGCGCGGGCTGGCGCGGGCTGGCGCGGGCTGGCGCGGCGGCCTCGGGAGCGAAGCAACAGCTTGGGGCGCGGGGCGCGCAGGTGAGCCTCGGGGAGGAGGTCGCTCGGGCTCGCGGGCTCCGAGAGGTCACGGGGGGGCGGCGGGCTCGGGGCGCGTGCGCGGGCAGCGGCTGCGCGGCGCCGAATCCGTCGGCGCTCCCCTCCGCCGGGCGGGCGCGTCGCCGTCGCCTAGTGCGACGGCGGCAGTGGTGGCCAGGCATCACCAGCGACGGCCATATTGGCCCCGAGAAGAGCCCGAGGAGCGCGGCGAGCCGTCGTCCGGGAGGCGTCCAGCGCACCGAGGGCCAGCGCACCGCGAGGAGCCCAGCAGCCGAGCAGCCCGGGAGCCGGGCCCACCCGGGCGAGGAGCGAGGTCGCGGGAGCCCCAGCCGAGGGAGCCCGGAGCCGGCGATGGCCCTGCCCCGGGAGGCGGCCCCGCGGCGGCCCTGAGGCTGCTGCGGCCTGGCGCCGCGCAGCCGGCCGAGCCGAGGCGCACCAGCGGCAGCTGGCCGCGTGCGCGCGCCGCCAAGCCGGGGGGGGAGGGAGGGCCGAGCTCTTGGCCGCGCGGACAGAGAGCGCCGAGCTTGCGGCCGCCCCTCCTCGCTCTCTCTCTCTCTCTCCCGGCGCCAATCAATAAAGGCGCGCGCGCGGGAGCGAGAGGCCCGCGGCGCATAGCTCCGCTGCGACCCCCACCCGAGGCGCCCGTGCTCCCCTGCAGGCCTCGCGCGGTGCCGTCCCGAGGAAGCGCCCGAGGTCCGGCCGCCCTCCTCGGCCCAGTGCACCCTTGACCGAGAGCCAGCCCAGCCAGCCGCCCGGGAGGTAAACAAGCCGCGAGGATGGGCCCCGAGGGCCCGGCCTAGCCGCCCGCGGCCCCCACCGCGCCCGGGGCATGCGGCCCGATGCCGGCTAGGAGGCGCCCGGAGCCGCCCAGAGCCGCCCACCAGCCGCCAGCGCCCCTCGACCCCCGCCTGGAAGCGAGCTGGCCTCGCTATCGAGCGCATGGAACATGATAGAGGTGAGCCGCCGCGGCCCCGACCCCGGCGCCCAGCCCCTCGCGGGGCGCCATTGTTTACCTTTCGCAGGGGCCACCCGAGCCCCGAGCCCCGAGCCCCGAGCCCCTCGACCCTCGACCCTCGCCGCCCACCTCCGAGCCCTAGCCTCCAAGCGCCTCTTTACCGACCGCGGTCCTTTGCATGCCGCCCCTCGCCCCCGGCCCTCCCATCCCTCCCACTTCCCTAATCGCGCTAATTGCTCGACCTACCTCGCTTAGATCCTCCCGCGATATTCTTCACTTGATTTATCGATTTATTGCTCGCGCTTCCGAGCCAATTACAGAAACCGTTCGACTAAATTATTCCCCAGTTTATCCTGAGCGATACGTTCTTCTGGATTATAGTAATGGCCTGCTTCACCCCTTCGTACTCGCCTCGAATGTTCGATAAATGCTTTAACTACTAATAATTCCAGGAAAACCTAGGATGGCCAACGATAAAAGCGTCGAGATTGTTTTGTATCCAGCGCTCCCGAATTCGAGATTTGCGACGTGTGTAGTACAAGAAACATATCACTTTTAACTCGACAATGAATATTTCACTTGCCTGTACCTCTGCGTATAGCTCTTAAGAAAGGCGAGTGAAACATTCAAAAACAAAGTTTCATTCGTTCTCTTCAGAGTCAAAATATTTATTCACTCTAAACTTATGTTAATTAGAATTTTAAGTAAAACTTCGTATGTTTTTTCATACACCATTTGTCCTCAACATTGAGCTAACATAACTTTGTGTGGAATTAAGACGTTTTTCGTCTGATTAAAGCAAATGTACCATTACGTTTTCGGTAACTTCGGTTTTTATTGTTAATTCTCGTGTATCACTTTTTAAATGAAGTCATTTGCGTTTAAACTGAGAAGATTTTTCAACAATTTCTATAAAATGTTGTATTAGACAATAGCAATTTGATTCATTTTTGTTATGCACAAACTTATCGTAAAGAAAAAATTACATTTTAACGATTAATAACTATGTAGTTTTATAGCACGTCTATGGATTTACAATATTTACAGTCTTGCAATAATTGATTTAAAGCAAAAATTGCTTGATGTGCTTTACAACCAATAACATTTTACAAGTTTTCATGGCATATAAATATTATCAGTAGATAATATATAATTTATAAATAAACTGTAACTTTTTACTACTGCTTGAATAATGCTGTTTTTTATTAATTTATCGCAAAAAAGTTCTTAATCTATTTAATGCACTCAATTTACTAATTTAAAATTAAAAAATTGCTAGTATTTGAAAGAATATTTATATTAAATCGAAAATTTAACTCATCAATAGAAATTTAAAGTCTTAATACACAGCAACCTTGAAGAATCTTTTTCTACAAAAAAATACGTATTATCACTAAAACGTTTCAGTACACAGAGGAATTATTAGAATATTATTTCTGAAAAGTTCTCGAATAAAATTTTTTATTTTACGTTAGAATACTATAATCATCTTAGAAACTTAAAGATTTAAATTTAAAAATACACGCCATTTATTTTTGGAATTAAGCGACTTATTCTGTTTAATATTCAATTTAGAATTGAATCTAATGTCTAAATTTGATGACACATGTGAAATTTTCGATGTTCGGATCTATATAAAGAGCCTACTTATTTCATTCACTTTAATTAAGTTTTTACGAATACTTTTATAGAAGACTTTTCAGGTACATTTTACTTTTCGATTATTATGGCTTTTTCATTAATCATCTCAAATTTATATCATGGAATATACTCTAAATGAAATTAATACATTAAGTTTAATATTAAAAGCAAGTTTATTTGTTTTTATTACATTATTAGAAAAAGTCTCAGCACTAGTTAGCAACATTTACTATGAACATAGCTAAATAATAAGAAGTCTTGTTAAACATTTGTTAAACATGTATTTGTTAAAAAAGTTTACAGCTATTAAAGCATTGTTTATCTTATATCTTTTAATAGGCAAACCTCAAGTTAACGATTGTTATGTTCGTTGAATAAAGTAAAAAAGTAGGGAGAAAATGATAATAAAGATGGAAACTTTGTAACTTCGGAAAAATTGTCTTTAATCGTTTTACATATACATCAAACTTATATTCCTCCGGTAACTATAATATCACGTAGAAATGATATGAAAACTGTTTTAGATTATTCTGAATATACATTTTTAGGAAAAAACATTATTTCAGGAAATATAGTTTAAAGTAAAATAATTAATCATAATAACTCCCAGATTCCCTTTAAAATATAAAATGTAATTATTTAATATCGTATAATGTAAAATTAATTTTTAATTAACGTCATTCTATATTTATCTAGATATACTTATGCTCTCATTTCAGTGCTAATGAACGACAGAGCTATGAGGTGTGCGATAATCAAAACACACGAACAAATGCAGTACTGGTGCTAAATAAAAAAATAGTATATAACTTTAATTATTATTTTTTATTTTTAAATACTTTATGAATTAACAAATGAGGTAGTTCAGCTGTAATATAAAACTTGCAAATCCGGACTAATGTAATAACATAAATATTACTCTGGTTAACTGGAACGACCTGGTTTCCCGAGATAAGTAAAATATTACCTCGAATTTAAATTTGTTTGAGGTAATATTAGCTCACATTTAACAAGTTATCGATATTTTCGCTTTTGTTACTTACTTTGACACGTGCGTTCCTTGAACTGTTTAATATTCCTGCGTTCGCAACGCAAAGTAGTCCGTGACAATGCGCTGTTACACGCGAAATCCATAAACGGCTGGCATTGCTGTTTCTCGCAACAAGCTTGCGATAATTCGCGCGGCTCGTACGTGCGTCGAGCGTTTAAGCAAAAACTTTGGGTGGTCGAGACGAAAACGCAGACGACGAGTGTGCGGCGGCAGGCCCTCGACTCGCGCGCGAAGCGTAAACACACGCGACGTGTTTCCGCATTGGAGCACGGCGCGTTTTCCAAAGTCAAGACCGCCGGCGCACTCCATCGCCATAGCGGATAACACGGGGTTCGCGGTCCCCGTAATCCCGACTGCCAAAAGGAGCTACCGCCCGGTCGATGTGATTGAAAAGTGACGTTGCCGCGGGAAATCCGCGCTTCGCGCTGCGGAATCAATAGGCCGGATTTTTGGCGCCCCGAATTCCTATATATACCGTACATTTATCGTGGGTTCGGAGTTTTTATTTTCACCCTCGCCACACAATAAATCCGCGGAGCTCTCGTATGGAAAAGCTGGGATGTCGTGACATGAAAACGTATGAGCAGCCAAATTTTGTCGGTTTATGCGCGGAACAACTGACAATGTGATATGGGATACGACAGCTGCGATTCCAACAGTTTGCTGAATATAAACGCGAGCTTTTATTTCAAATTAGTTCCTCATTTTTTTATCCTTCTTATGCGGCTACAGAGTATTCGATGTTTTTAACTTTTCACTTGGATATCAACTAACGAGAAATTTAATCGTTTTTACGTACATTCAAATATAAGGTTGTAAAAAGCTCAAATGAAGATTAAAAAGTTTTATATAAAAGCACAATTAAATCTTGTAAAGAGAACAAATTACAGGTTAATATTATTTTTTTGCAAGAGTCTTTAAACTTAATTGAATTTCTTTCACCATAATAACTTGTAAATAAAAAGTATTAACTTTGATCGAGTAAATATTTTTAAAGCTAGACAAAGAAATACTTGTTCCTATAACAGCGCTTTATGCCACAATGAAACTATGTTCAAAGCGTTCATCTTGAGGATTTAATTTAAATTCACGGAAATAGAAGTAAAATAGAAATACTTCTTTGACAAACTATTGTTACCATAAGATAGTGTTAGAATAAGTGTAACGAAATATTAGCAATAAAATAGACGGAATAAAAATTGTATAAAAGCATTTGAGGCTAAAATAGCAGTTCCACTTTAACAAAGGGAACTCCTTGCAAGGCGAGTTCTTTCAAGCTTCTTGGGTGTGTTTTTCATTCCATTTAAGTCACCGCGACAAAAAAGTGCATTAATTCCGTTTAATGTCGAAATTGTAGAAGAGGTGCCTTGGCGAAAAAGCCCCTTCCGCGTCTACAAAGACGCGGGGCGTTAATACGAGCTTTTTCGGGACCCCGAAGGCGTTTACAATTTCCTTTCATCGCTTTATAGCTTCCCAAGTCTGGCGAGGCGGGCCGTGAGTGCATTCGGGCGCGTTAGCATCTCCCAAAGGCGCGCGCGCGGCTCTTCTTTCCTAGGTGAGGCGCGTTATCGGGCGCACGGCTCCCAAACCAGGCCCCCCGTACATTATCGCGCGGAAGACTTATCGGCTCCCCCGGGAGCGGGAAGCAATGAGCCACCGTGAACAAAAAGAAAAAAAAAAAAAAAAAAAAACTTGTCTGCCCAAGATGTCGAGCATGAAGATGTCGAGCGGAATCGGCGCGACGACGATGGGATTGGGCGTTAGCAGCGGCGGCGGCGTCGTAGGAGCAAACGATGGATCCGGCGGGGGCAGCTGCCGCCTCAGGGCCCAGAGCCAGGGCCAGGCGTCGACGGGCTCGCCCAGCCAGCAGCGCGGGAGCAACAACTCCGGGCAGCCGTCCGGGCAGCCGGGACCCGGACAGCCTCGCCACGGCCGCTTGGGCCGCTCGAAGAAGGACAACTGCTGCCTTTGCTGGTGCTGCTGCTGCAACTGCTCGTGGTACTACCGCTCTTATACAGACCGTCTATTTTCTCTCCCAAGCCCCCTGTACGCATTATTTATCACATTGCACGCAAAACCCAAAGTAAACGTGTTGCTCATTCCGTACATCTTTTGTAATAAAGCTTTATATCCAAATGTTGAATATTAAGCTCCCTGCTCCGGAATTAGAGCATTCACTTTGCAAAATAACGTCATTTTGAATTCCGATTTTTCTAATCACATATATATCCTGTATATAAATATATTGAATTCCGATGTAAAAATTAGTCATTTTTGTAACATGCCAAAAAATCAAATTATTCTAGAGGATGAAGCTACAATGACGTTTACTTTGCATGTCATATAATGTTTTGTATAATAACATTGTCTGTAACTGTAAAGCTCGTAGAAAGTTTAACTTTATTTTTTACTTCTTAGATTTTTCCTGCATACTTTGTTAGTATACTAGATTAAATTAATAAAACGTTGCAATGAACCATTTGGTATGCTTATCAATTTGGAGAATATTTTTTATATAAATCTTTTTATTTCAGAATTCAATGATAAAACACAGATGGAATTATAACTACTGTTATCGTTTTTTTGCAATCGCTATAAGAGCCATAAAATAATATTTAAATATACAAATACGAATTCAAGTTCTTTCCGATCGTATTACAAAATGATAAATGACAAATTTCCAATAATGAATAATTCAATTGCATAAATTTCAATCATAAAGTCATGTTTTTAAATTAATAAAAGAAAGTTGAGAGATCTACATAAGCTCATCTAGCCATTATAGTCGATAGTTACAACACGCAAAATCATGAATAAATATTAATTTCCCGTTAAAAGTTTTTAATTCTAGAAAAGAAAATAAAAAAATGCATAAGCAGTTAAGCTCGATCAATAATTCAATGCAACGCAGAAGGATTGTCTAGCTTGAAGTCAGTTTAATCTCAAAGACTCCAAAGTCGAAGACTTACTTATAAAGTTGCAGACAATGAATGATATATACGTATACATATACACATCCACACGCGCGCGCGTACATATAAACCCGATAGAAATGGTAGTCGCTAAATCCCCCGGCTAGTCAATAACAAGCAATACGCTCGAATATACGAGTGGCGGGGTGAGACAATCGAGCCGCATAAATCGAACGAAACGCGTCCGCCGCTGAATTATGAAAAGGTGTCGATACTTTGGGTGCGCGGCGAGCGCTCGCCGAGTTTTTCCCTCGGCGCGGTTACAACGGCCCCCGGTCACGCGACCCGGTGGGGAAAAAGCCCGCGTGAATAAGCCGCGGGAACGAGGGGAAAAATCACAAGCGGCTTTAAACAAGCGGTTCGCGCGGCCGCGGACGGGGCTTCCCCCGGCCCACACGCCACGTCGGTCAAACGAGGTGCCCCAAGGAGTGAAAACGACTGGGTATATTGCCGCCGACGCGTTCCTCGAAGCTAAATGCACCTTCGCGTGTCAAAGCGGTCTTGCGCCGAGTCTCCACCCTACCCCCTCTGTGAGAATCCTCCCAGGGTGGATGTGTGTAAATATCGGAGCGCTCGGCGGCACGGGCGCATCGCGGCCGATCTTCCGGGGCAACGATCCGGCGGCCTTTTCCCTAATTTCTGATCGCGCTCGAGTGTTACTGTAACGGGCCGGGCTTTGCCCCCGGAAGCACTAAAAGCCTCGTAACCTTTTTCCTCCTTTACCAGCGAATGCTTACCGTGATTCTTTTTTATTTTCAAAAGCACGCGGTTTAAAGTCCCGCGCAGAAATATGGGCTGGAGGGTTTTTTGCCTCGTGTCACTTTGCAAGAATCTTTATGTCGTTGGGCCTCTAACGAAACGGTGAGATAGGGATCTCTTCTTTTTTTCTTTTTTTATCAAAGTTTTAATACATTTTAGTTCTTGTCAAATTGGATTTCTTAATTTATTAATGAATTCCGAAGTCGCTGGAGGAAATGACGATAAGCGGTGATTAATGTGCAATAGTGAGTAAGTGAAATGACAGTCTAAGAATATTCAAGGTAAAGTGATCACAAGTCGTGCGTTCAGAGATTACTTTGAAAATCACCAGCTGACAAAATATAAAGTTTACGTGTTTAGACGAGAAAGGTTACGATGAAAGAGCTTCAAGCGGTATAAAGGGCCGTTATCTTATTGGGACCGTCGTTAACGAGAAATTGGGGCCTTAACGGCGGCAATCGTCGACGAGATTCGGTAATTTAGCGGGCGCGCGCTAGCATATACGACCCATTTAGCGCGTCTGCGCGCCTATAGAACCCTTGGGCACACGGGCGCTCGTTCCCGGTGCAGAACGTCAGCTGGTCCCCCCCTCCCGCGAGCCCCGAGCCGAGGGCAGGGCGGCCGAGACGTCGCGCCGACGACGCGGTGCCCCCGCGAAAAGAACTAGGCGGCCGCTGCCCCTCCCAACCCCCGCACATACCAAAGTATACATAAATATATGTGTTTGTTTTTGTTTTCTGTTCCTCTCTCCCTCTCTCTCTCTCCACGTGACGGCGGCGCATCGCAGGAATAAATGGTGAGCAGAATCTGCGCACAGGCGACTCCCCGAGTCCCCTGCAGCACACACGTAAGGCTTTGGTGTGTAGTCTCGCTTGGAGCGGGCGCGGGCGGCTGCGCGGCGTCGGGGGGGGGAGGGCGCGCGCGTAGGTGTGCGGAGGCGTCGGCCCTCCCGCGGCGCAGAGGGCGCGGGGCGCGTGCGCGGGAATCTGGGCCGGCCGCGTATATAAAAGCCGCGGGGCGCCGGCGCGCGGATCGGCGCACTATTCGCGCGGGCCGCGGCTAATAACTCGGAGCGGCTCTCGAGGGACGGTAGGCGCGCGGGCGCCCTGGCCCAGGAGCCGGCGCTCGGCCCCCCGCGGCGGCGCGACCACGCGCTCCGCCCCGCCCATGGACCTCTGGAGGAAGCTGATGGTCAAGTAAGCTGCGCCCGGGCGCGCGTCCCCCCCCTGCCCGTGCCTTATCTCCCGCCGGCCGTCCCCCCCTGCGCCGAGGGCTTAACGAGCCGCCGACGACGACGTCCCCCCCCCGGGCCCGGGGATCGATCGGCCCTTCGGATTGGCCGATCGATGGGCGCGGGGGGCGAGCGCCTCGGGGCCTCCCCTGGCCGAGGCGTCACCGGCCCCCGAGGGCGCACAATGCGCGCCCGCAGAAAGGGCCAAAGGCCTAATTAAAATTATGTCGATAAAGTTGGAATCAATAGAAAATAGAGGGCCGACGGGTGAGGCGCGCGCGCGCGCTCGAGGCGCAAACGCGAGCGGCCCGATAGCCGGCCCGCGATAGCATAGAAGCGCGCGTCACGCGAAACTCGACGCCCCCGGGGGGGCTGGGGGCCCGCGGCCGGCGGCGGCTGCGACGCCGGCGCAGATGCCGGAAGCCGCGGCCGATCTTTCGCCGGGGAGCGGGGCGCGCCCGGCGCTTCCGCCGCGAACACGTGTCGCCCTGCAGCGCCGCCGGCCCTCCGCCCCCGCTCACGTGCGTTTATCTGGCCCCCTCCCCACCCACAGACTAATCTGCCCCCCTTCCGAGAGCCCCGGCTCTTTGTCGCCCGCTTACGCGGCCGTTTCTCCGTCTGCGGGATCGCGCGGAGCGACGCCGCCCGCCCAGTCTCGGCTTCTCCGGTTCGTCCTGTGTACGCGGCTCTCCCGCGCGGCCCGACGCTCTAGATACACACGCGGCCGAGCTTCTGCCCCCGCGCCCTTTTTTTTTTGTTGCTTCTTTTACTTTTATCGTCCGGCGGATCGCGAGTGCGTCGACATGTGCTCGCGCGTGCAAACTCAGGACTATTGGGAATCGAGCGAGGGCTTGCTGAGTAGGCAGTAGGTATACGTAAAGCGCCCACGATCCCCGCGCTTTGCCCCTTGCTTTGTATCTCTGTCACTTTGTGTGCGCGTGAAACAAGTTGCTTTTTGCCTTTGGCTCTCTGTTCTATGCCGTCGCTTGATCGGAAGTAAACGTTTTATCGATTGACTTTCATGCGCCTTTAAGTGCGGCGCCCGCTCGTTTTGGTGGGGCCTTTTTAAATTTTTATGTCGCGTGCAAGCGCGCTATATTCAGCAATTTATCGATGCAAACGTACTCTGCCGATTCCGATGGACCTTGTTGCTTTATTTCTATGTCAAGTTCCTCGCTTCCTAAATAGAACGCGATAATTTTACCTACTTATTAAAGTCTACAGTGTAAATGCTTAGTGATTGCTATAACGTATGCATGCCACTATTACCCTAGATCTTCTCCAATACATACAACAATGTTGAATACAATGAGCAACCGATTCTCAGATTCACGCAGGTAATTGATAAAATATTTTTACATTTTAAAAAGAGATTACGAAATAAATGAACGTTTCTCGGGATACTGGAATACCATTCCAACATTTGCATCGTATTTATTCGAATTGTATTAGATTTCACGTTATCTTTTGCGCCATGTCTCACAAAAATATAAAAAAGTAGTTAAATTCTTAGGTTACGTTCGCGTAAACCACGTAGTAATTATAAACGTTACACCCTCGGTTGCACCTATACGTATATAGAGATTAAGGTGATCAACATTTAATGGCGGTTAAAGTCTTAATTTCGTAATGATTTATCGAACTAATAGTGTTGTTGTGTAATTGCAGATTCGTTGAAATTATCTATAAGAAAATAATTTCCCTTTAAACAAAGTCTTTGTTTATTTTATAACTTAAAGTAAAGCCTGTCCATACTTGTAGTTCTATAATATTGTCGTTATTTTTAGTATTAAGCTGAAACTTTTAGACGTATTCTTAAAGCCCTTAGAAAAAGTTTATTTTTCTAGCTTCGTGTTTGTTTTTCGATAAAAGGAAAAAGATAAGAGGAGGAAAAATGATAAAAGACTACCGTATATACGGGGCGCGCGCGGTGTGAATTTGTAAAATTGTAAAACTCGAATGAATACATGCATTTGACAAATGCTCCCACTTTCTTTGGGTGGCTTCGAGGTAGAAAGCGTACCAATTTAAATACCGTTTTGTGCCCTAGGCGCGAGCTCGAAATTGTATTCAAATTTCCACGTATCGCGTGGCTGTTCCAAAGTGGCGCGACTAGGCCCTGCAGGCGGCGCGCGGGTCATCGTTACTTTCTATTCTTCCTCCCGCGTGCATTAGCCGCGCATGTATAATTAACCAGTTGTCGAAAAAGTGCACGAGGCTTTGCCGCTCGGGCGCAGCGATGGCGTATCGGCTGCACGGGCCTCGAGGCTTTGCCGCCCGCACCGGCTGAGCGCCGCGCAAATATAGGCTGCACACCCACAGAGACACACACACGAACGCGGGTCGCGAGGCCCCCGCATTACTGACCGATTGCCTGGTGTTGACAGCTTGGCGGCCATGGGGACCGGGGGCTCGGGCGGCGCAGCCTCGCTGCGCCCCGCGTCCCGGTTGGCCGGGGGCCTGGGCCACGGGACCGGCGAGCACGGCTCGACCTCGGGCCTCGTCGGCGAGCACACGGGCGCCGGGCTTGGCAACGGCCTCGACGGCGACGTCGGCGACATGAGCATCGAGGAGATCATCTCCTGGGGCTCCTCCTTCGACCGGCTGATGCGCAACCCCGCGGGCCGCAAGCTCTTCCGCGAGTTCCTCGTCTCCGAGTACAGCGACGAGAACATCGCCTTCTGGCTCGCCTGCGAGCAGCTCAAGCGCGAGACCAACCCGGAGAAGATCGAGGAGAAGGCCAGGCTCATCTACGAGGACTACATATCGATTATCTCGCCCAAGGAAGTGAGTATAGCATCTAGGCGCGCGTGCATACCTGCCGCCCTGAGCGGCCGCTGACAGCGCCGCCGCGGCGCTACTAGGTCAAACTTTACGCTCCGACCGCCGCTCTGTTTACTCTACACTTTGTACGCAGCGCGAGCCTCGGGTTACGCGCGCCCCCCACCCTTACTATAGCGCTCCTTTCCACTGTCGCGATTGTTTAATAAATGCCTCCTCGCCAATTTCGAGGCTTCTCTCGAACAATGTTTCGAGTGCCACGGCTCCGCTCCACTCAATTTACTACGATTTTTCCCTTTGCAAACTTTGGCAGTGCATTCGCGGATATAGATCTCTTTACTCCTGATTGTGTTGCCTTAGGCACAGCTATAAGCGGAAATTCTTCTTATAGTATTTCATTGGATCAATGGCATAGAAAGCCAACTTTGGTCGCCAGAGTTAACTTTGAAAATATTTTTATTTATTACATACCCGGAAGTACTTGTATGCCAAGTGGAAAGTTAGACACACGTTAAACCACACAATTTTATGCATTTTTGCAAATGAAATAGAATCTATATTAATATATACAACATAATAAAAATTGAAATTATTCCTCGTAATTATTCTAATAATTCATTGAAATTACTCTTTGCTCGGTATTCATTTTACTAATTAATTCAGCAGGAATGATATTAATAAATATTTCAAATTAGTACTTTTCAATTTTCATAAAAAATTCCTCGATTCGAGCTAAAGTATTTTAAAAAACTTGACATAGATTATGTAGCATATAATATATAGCAAAGTTAAATAAGCGATCTTGATGAGGTATGTCAAATTACGGAAGACCATAATTCATCGTGAATCTCTGACTTTTAAAACTATTTGGTTAGGGCCACAAAGCAGCACAATTAGTTCTCGTCTCGGATTAATTAAAATTCTTATAAAATCTTAACTGCATTAAACTATGCGTAAAAGTTGATGTTTAAACATAGTTACTGTCATTTTATACGCGGAGAGATATATTATAAGGATTCTTATTATACTTTGAATAATCTGGGGGCAAAGTAGCTTATAAAAAAATAACTATACTTTATAGGTAAAATTGTGATTATTTTAACTAAAGTTACTCTAGACCAAAAACATTGCCTTCAAAATGAACACATGTACGGCAATCTACTCAAATATTGACTTAAATTTTTTACAAAATTTCTCTCAGCGTAAGAAAAGAAATAAGCAAAAATTTATCGGAGCATATTTTTGATATAGCCTACATACAAGAATACAAAAATAAAACTGTAACCGGGCAATTAAATAATCATTAGAGGCATAAGCGATTCCGTAGAAGGGATTAAAAATAAGTATATAATGTGACTTTATTTCCGTGTTAATAATGAATCACGCAAATCATAGGCGGCAGAGGAAAAAGTTGGGCAGGGTTAATCGCGTCAGTCGTCAATTTTTCAGAGCTGTTTAAAGAGGGGCAAATTATTAATGGGCATTGACCTGAAAAGTGGCCAGTTAATTAAATCGTCTCGAGGCGAGCGCGAGGCCAGGGCTTCCCCCTCGGCTTCCCCGGGGCTCGCGGGGCGCAAAAAGAATTGGCGGGACGGTCCCACCCCGCGAGCATAATCACTCAAGCTCCGCCCGGCATTTCACCCGGAGAACAAAGGGGCCAAGCCCTAGCGCCGCGGCGCGGCGGCGTCTTTCAATCCGGCCAGCCTATATATCTATATAAAGCCGTACGTCTGGGGCTGCTTTGCGTGTCCGTCGATAAGGGAAAACAAAAAGGGGGCTCGCGCGAGCGCGCCCGAGAAAAGTGAGGAGTCGCGCGGGCGGCTCTCGATCCCTCTAATAATGCAACGTATCGGGTCGCGAGCACGGCGGGCTGCAAGTGCGCAGGCTGCCCGAGCCCCGTGCGCCAGATCGAAGCGCTCTAAATATAAACGGCCGCGCGCGCCGTCCCCGTCATTTTACATGTATATTCGAGGCTCGGTCTCGCTATATAGGCGGCGCGGGCAGCGCGCCCCGGCCGCCAAAGGCCGGCGCGCCGGCGCTCGGGCGCTGCCGGCGCCTGAAACCGAGCCACCCCCCGTCGGCCCGCGCCGGGGGGGAAGCCTCGCCCCGCCGATTAATTATTTCACCGCCCTGGCTAAATATCGCGCGCGCGCGCGCGCGGCGCCCAAGCGTTTCCCCGGATTTAAGATTAATCGCACCTCCCGCGAGCATGATTCCTTCGGAAAAGTGGCCGCGAAGATTGATGAACGGCCGGCCGGCCGGGAATTCGCGCGTTCCTCCGAATCGATTGATTAAAAAGGCCAACTCTCGCAACTGGATTAGCGCTAATCTCCCGCTGCTCCGCGGCGCATAACCCAGTAACGTTTTGACAACTCTGCCCCGTTTCCCCTCGATAATTAGCACTCGAGGAGTATCGGTGGATATAAATTTGAAAGAGTTCGCTCCATTGGACTTCCGGGTGAATCGCCCCGGTTTTTTGGGTAATCAATCATCGGCGCGCGGCCGGTGCAGAATAGTTCTTCGCGACAGCTCTGAAAGGAACGGCTCGCGATCGGCGAGACAAAGGGGACGCCCTCCTCGCGAGGGGCTTGCCCCAGGGCCAGCTAGCGTAACCCATGGTTTTTGTTCCGGCGCAGGTGAGCCTGGACTCGCGGGTGCGGGAGATCGTGAACCGCAACATGACCCGGCCGACGCCGCACACCTTCGACGAGGCCCAGCTGCAGATCTACACCCTGATGCACCGGGACTCGTACCCGCGGTTCGTCAACAGCGAGCTCTACCAGCGGGTGGCGCGGATCAGCAGCGGCCCCCCGAGCCCCTGCGCCGAGCCGGCCGACGGGGCGAGCGTCACGGCGGTCGGCTGCCCCGGCCCCGGGCAGCCGCGCAAGTCCAAGAAGTCCATCACGTAATGGGAGCCCCGAGCGCCTCCGAGCGGCCCCGCCCTCGGAGCCCGGCCCGGCCACCCGCCCCCGCCCCGCTCCCGGTCACCCGCTGCCCAGTGCGCGAGGAGCCCTCCCTTGGTTCACCTTCTGTTCCCCGTGTCGGCGCGCCTCCCCGGCGACGCGACTTTTCGTACTTTTATATAACCTATGATTTGCGCGACGTGCCGAGCGCCTCTGGCCCGGGTCGCGAGGCTGCGGCCCCCTCGGCCCCCCCCGCGCCCCTCGCGAGCTCGCTCGAGCCCCAGCTTCCGGGAGCTGCCCGTGCTGCTCCTGCACGTGTGCGTGCACCGACTGCCCCTCGTCCCCCCCACCTCGCTCTCTTGTCTCCTTGTACCTCGTGGGGCGCCAGCGTCCAAGTCGAACCGCGGCCGCCGCCTCCTGGCCGGGAGCCGAGCCGACGGCCGGCCGAGGGCTCGCCCGGGCTTTCAACGAATTACACACCCGGACGTGGGGAAAGTGGCGTTCGTCGAGGGTTCCCCCTTCGCGGAAGGGCGCTCCGGTTGCGCGGCCCTTCGCCTCCACGTTAACCGGCACGCACACAGAGGCACACGCACCCGACACACGATTTCGCACTCGGTTTTTTTATCACTTCGAATTTGGATAAGAATGTATCCGTGGAGCTAAGATTATGCGATGGACTCGTCCATCCGTTCTAGACAAATACACGCGAACAAAAAAAAGCGAAGAAGTACTGCCACGCGATACACCAAATGTCTCGAGACAAAGCGACCACCCACCAAAGACACCCGAGTCTAGTCGACGATTACAATAAAGAGTAAATAATTAAGAGACCCGTGCAATGTCAAGAATTATTAAATAATGTACGCGCACGCGCGCGCGACTTTAGATGCAGGGAGCGCCGGGTGCGCGCATCGCGCCAATATGTATGTACCTACGCGCACCGCTGGGATTGCAAACACGCGGAGGAAGTTGAAAAATAGACTTCTCACGATCGAGTATGGGGCCGTGCACGAGGGAAGGCCGTTACAAACTTCGAGCCGCTCCTGTGAAACTACCCTCACCTCGATTTAACAACATTCAATCCGAATTTAATGCACTACAAACTATAACGAAGGCCCCCTTTATTCGTTTTGTTTGTCTTTTTGTTTTTCTGCGAACTTTAACCGAACTCTGGCGCTCGAACGGCGTAATCTTCAGGCCCCGCTGTGTACCGCGTCCGTAGGATGGCCTAAAACTTCTTCTGCGTATCGGCGCGGACCGTCGCGCCCAGGCGCGCCATTCGGTGGCCAAGCTGCGGAATTGTATGAAAATAAATAAGAATAAGTAATAGACGGAGTGACGAAGCGCCGATCCTCGCGGGACACAAAAGCCAAGTACGAGTAATACACGCGAGTGCGCGCCTGTGAAAGATAGTGAGATATACTTAAAAAAAGAGCCATGATGCTTAAAACACAAAGTAAGTAAGATATAAGAGAAGGAGAGTCGCAAAGTTTATCGTACTGTGGCACCCACTTGTCTCGCGATTGAACCAGCGGACAGGGACGCGGAAGCTCCTCGGGAAACAATTTTTTCGCGCGAAACACTCGCACAGTCAGTCACAGTGTTTGGCTACTGCCTTGTAGATATATATAGATAGGTTAATACGCCATAAACGAAAAACAACTATATATTAAAAGTAATTATAATATGTATATGCATACCATGCGCACACGCAAAATCTCAAGAAGACACGCAATCACGGCAAAATAAAAGCTGCAAACCTGATTATGCAAATACATGACAGTTATTGTATGCGATTATACAAAATAATATGAACCGAGAACATTTCATAAACAATTATCATCAAGCTCAATATAATAAGAGATGGCTAAACAATATTATAACTTAATAAGAATCACCCCGATATACTAATGAAGAAAAAAATCTGTAATTTTCAAGTATTTATATCGTAAACTTTACTTCTCAGTGTACTTTTCGATGTGCCGACGATTATATTGACTTTCTTGGTAATTTTTATGAAAATCATTCTGCGTGTACATACACTTACTTAAGAGATGCAGACTAGCACGTTTTGCGAACTGCAGTCTGTCATCGGCTATTCAGACTCTGTATTATTAATTATTAAAGTGCGTCTGTTATAGAGTGATATATGAAAGCAAAATTATAAAGAATAATAAAATGATGAAAATAAATAAAAAGTAAATAAAATAAATAAATTGCGAAATTTAGTTGTGCGACTGTGAGCGAGAATCGGCGAGAATATGAAGATAATTATATTGAAGATAATTGTAGAGGTGCGACGGCTCGGGATGACGTGATATATACATATATATTTTTCTTTTGTTCCGACGAATTTCATGACGATTCGTTATTTAAATAAAGGGGAACTCAGGGTGGAACAGGATATAATCTTGAAATTCATTCAATCTAAGTTTTTACAATAATTCAAAGACTCAGATTTTCTTACCAATCGAAAGATTATTAACTATTCAATGCTATACAAAATACTTTTAATAAAAATAAAATTATTTGCTATTCTACTCTGATGTAAATGCAGAGAAAAAATCTGGCAAAAATAATTTTAACATTTAAAAATTGTGTTTTAAAATATTTGCACAAATATAAAGCATCGTCGCCTTCTTCACTTTCAACCTCTGCACAAAAATTGTGGGTCCACTTAAGATTTTAGTAAATTTTTATACGGGAGATTTATTTGGCATCTTTAAGAGTCTTTTTAACTCAACTTTTACTGCCGATTTCATTTAACATTTGCATTTATTTTTTTAATATTTTTTGCTTCGCTAATTATTCAAAAGATAAACTAGATTTTTTTAAATAAATCTGTATTAAAGATAAATATATATATACATACATATATGTATATATTTATATAATATAAAAATATCAATAAAATGAATTCCGATTACTTTTAAATGATCATTCATCTAAAAAGTTTCTAATTATATACACTCTACTACCGCGATTTAATAAATATGTTTTTACATTTTCGATGCCGTGCAATACAAGATCATGAAATACGAAAACAAAAATCATATTGTTCTACCGCACTATTTCATTCTGCACTAAGTTCTCCTAAATGAAATCTTGCAATGATTCAAACAGATGGCAACTGAGTTTGCATCATGAGCTCAATAAAACCAAACGATATCTAATTTGAATACTTATACAAACTTACATGTACTTAAACACAGCTACAATAATTTTAGCGTACATTATTACCTGTGAGCCAGATGCATTTGTCGTCTTGTTAAGACGTGAACAAAATTCGTCACTTACAACACTGTGCACTTGATTCTTTCTTTGTTTATGACGTGTTTCTGTTGAAAATTCAATCATTTATCTATTTTTAGCAATTTTTTAATTACTTACTAGCATTGTTATTAGGATTAAAAGGGTTTTTAAAGTTCTTTGAACTTATAAGAAAATAAGGATTATACTTGTAAAACGTACACGTGTGAAAATGCTGACGTAATGATTAATAATAAATCTTAAAAGTCTTTATAATGACTGTTGTTGAGCTCTCTAAAAGCAACGAAACTCTACAGGTGACTGCTTATTTTTAAATATATACATAAATTGCAGTAAAGTATTTAGTCAAAAATACATGTTTTAGGGTTAAAACAGTTTGTACGTAGAGAAAATTCTCTAAAGGATATCTTGATAAAATTTGTGGTCGCGTTACACACCACGCATTTATTGATAAAACAAGTACTAATTGTCAGCATAATTTTTACCATAACGATAAGCTAGTTGGATTCTATTGAAAATCCATGGTAACTTCTCTCCTCGTGAGCTAAATCCTCCAATTTAATTGTCTGTACTTCTTTCGGCATGCCAACAGAAAAATGACATAAATAAATAAAGAGCGTCAATTTGTCCAAGTATGACGAGATCAGTGTCCGCGTCTAGTCCTACCTAGGGTGCTGCGGGTGTATCAATACATGAAGTTTGAGAGAGTGAGAAAGAACGAGAGAATGCGTGCGCAACGAAAAGTGAAGAGCGAGATCAGAAGAATATCGATTCTGTGTAGGAGAGAGTATATGCGGGAGACGAGCCAACATATGGGTGTGCAGATCGATGATACAGATGACTATGAAACGAGAATGAGGCGCGAAATATGAAAATAAATAAAAACGTCATCTCGCTATTAAATAAAAACAAGGATAATACAAAAGAGAAAAAAACTAACAAAAATATATGGGATAAGAAAGTTCATTGAAAGGGTTAGCTAAGGATTGAATCCGTGTAGAGAAAAAATCATTCAGCGAGAATAATCGGAACATTCGAATGACAAAAGTCACGTGGCTTTTCTGCGCGTCGAAAGTCGATCGTCTCGATTGAGGCACGAGTGCGATTTGAGCCGAGCTCCGTGAGACCGAACGCTGCGGTTATTTTTGCTGAACCGTTCACTTCCATTTGCGACTGAGGAGCAAATAAAAAAAAAATTAAACAAGGTACTTTTCTCGATATTTGGCTGCGGCCATCAAGATTCTGCATCAGCCCTTGATCATATTTTGGAGATGGCGCATAAAAGCGACGCGACGGGACGATTTTTCGAGTGCCCGACCGTATGTGCAGGTATGTAGGTGCACGCGACCAGTAACGAGTATCATATAGCGCTGCATACGTGCTAAAAGGTACCGGATCCTAACAGTAGGCATATAGCGTTGAATGTGCAGGAGACGCGCGTGTCCGCCTGCGAGCGGGAAAATGAAATGCTTGCAGACAATTACGAGGTAAGGAACGCTCGCAAGTCTATGTATATGAACGCGTATACATGCTCTTGCAATATATACTTTTCGATCATACATATATATATATAGACACACATATATATATATGCACGTATAGTGCGTCGATGAAAAACGTTGTGGATGTGCAGTTGAGGTCCTCGAGAATCGCCAATCGTCACGTAATACCTAGTCTCTACGTCTTCATTAATAAACGCACAATTTTTCTCAATCTTCGATCCCGCCGCTTTGCTTTATTTTTCTCGTACGCCCCGCACCAATACGAGCACCGAGTCCTACCTCCTACCTTACCCATTTTTACACACCCGTCCCACATGTCTGTCACTTGACTTATCCCTACCATCCGTTTCTACCTCGATTTTTCTACCCTGCAATCGACCAACTTCTTTATGTCCCTTATACTACTTTTCCTATTCGACATTCTTTGATTTTTCTACCTTTATTCTTTCGTTTTTCCAATATTTCCACTCGTTCGCAACTGTCAGGAACTTATCGCTAGCGATGTAACGAATTTTTATTCTTTTTATTCGACATATACTTTCTTGCCGCAAGGAATTTGTTTCTGAAAAGCTCTTGTGCTGTACTGTATTCTGAATTATAATCATGGAATTCGAGAAAGTTTTGTACGCAGTTTCGATAATCATTAAAATTTGCTGTTGGTGATACAATCAAATGCGGTTTTTTCTAAACACACTTGTACATATACTTTTTATTAATTTCTTAATTACTTTTTATCTCTTCTTATTTTATTTAGTATTTTAATTTTTTTTAAATGTTCCCATGATTATGTGATAATTATCATCATTGGGTTAAAAATGTTATATGTACAAAAATTTTATTGACCATGATCAACATTATATTATACAATATAACGTTACTTTCTATTATTTTTTAAAAATGTCTGAATAAAAGCATGATTTCATCTTGTATAGGTAAGTGAAACTTCCGCCTTTTACTTTTATGTCTTTGAAAAAGATGCTTTGTTAATATTTGGTTTAATAATGCTTTATCTCTTGATCTACGCCTATATGAAAAAAGTCATAATAGGACTTATCACGATCTAAAATAATGATATTTATTAAATCTTTTTAATTTAATAATATACAATGTATCTCCATGGACTATACACATTTTGTTACTTACAGAATCATTTGTGCAAAAGAATAATCAAAAAATTGGCTGAACGTAAAAATTTTTGATCAGTACTGATTTCAAAACATCTTATATATTATAATTAATATTAATATATGCGCATATGATCTTATAAATCAAAATTAAAATTGTTATTTTTTTAAGTAAAATTAAATGCTTTTGGGCTAGTAGTTACCAAAATTGACCAGTCTAAGGCTTTTCGTTATACACACTATTATGGTAGTTTATTAATCGTATATATATATATGTATATGTATTAGTATATTTTTAAATAGCTTGGCATTAATAATTTTATTTTATGGAATTTTAAAAAGCAATAATACCAAAAGACTATCATTTTTCAAAGTTTTTTATTACAAATAAAATATAGTTTATCTCGTGAAAGTTACGTGCTAATAGCAGGTACAAATTTGCCAGTCTATTAGATTGCAGTGGTCTTTTTTCTTTTAGAGCCTCATAACGTAAGTTTAAGTTATGACACCAAGTTTAATAAAACGCGACACTCGATGGATTTGTAAAAATGTAAAAATGTGTACCGTCGAGGAAAAGAAGGATAAATTGGGCGGCAGTGGGAGCAAAAAAATATGGATTCATCATGCATTTATAATGAAGAAAAAAAAGTAAGAAAGGAGGAAGCATAATTAAATTGAGTTAACTGCACAAGGAGGAAAGTATCGGTGCAGTGACCAGGTAGCGTAAATAAAACGGCCGTGGCGGGAGGAAGGTGAGATCAAAAATTCGTATTCCCGATAAAAGCACAGGAGCTGCCCCATGGATGCCTCGCTCCGGGCCGTGTCGCTTCTCATCTTTGACACACAATCTCCCGCGGGCCGTAATTGCAGTGTCGCCGATGCGCGAAGTATACTGTACTTCCGCCAAGTGCAAGATTAATAATGAAGCGAGGGGAAGAAGAAGAAAAAAAGCGTAACGAGGAGGAGAAATCGAGCGCGCGCCGGACACAATGTGCCGGGACACGTGCGGCCCGCGGCCCCCGGCACTCGATCGCCTTGAGAGCCGCGTCTCCGAGCCGCTCGGCTTTTCATTGGCAATTAGCAATAAACACTTTTATTTATCGGAGAGCCGAGCGCGCGGACGGAGGGACGGGCAGCCGCCGCCGCCGCCGCCGCCGCCGCCGAGCCAACTCCCGGGAATCGAGACATTTGTCTTCTAATTATTCCCTCGCTCCGGAGCCCGCGTCCTTCCAATTATCTTATCTCGAGGAAAGCTTACACGCCTCGCAGCGGCCCGGGCTCCGACTCATTAGGCGCCTTGCCCTTTCCTGCCACTCTGCGTCCGTTTCCTCTCGTTTTTTTTTTCTCTTCGACTCCGCCGCGGCTTTTAATTGCCCCGCTCTGTGTTCGCGCCCGCGGCCGATGAATATAATTCCCGATGGGCCTGCAGTGGGTCGCGCGGGCGGAGGCCATCCTAGGCGAGGGCGCCTCGGTCGGGCGATCCCTTCGTCCGGGGTGCGACCTGGGGACTCCGGCCCTGAGCGCCCGGCCGTTTATACGAGCCGGCGAATTCTCGGGCGAGCGGCTCGTATTATTTATATTCAACGTCGCGGATGACTTTGATGCGCCGGAGGAGTATGCCTCTGTTACGTGCCGCGAATCGCTCGAGGACAGGATAAACGAAAGCCCTCTCGGCCTCTCGGCGTTATCAAGCTGTTATTATGGCGCGATAGCTCGACACTAAAGTTGATTAGCGCAAATTTTAAGGGGCAGATAAAAAGTTTTATAGTTAAACCCAATCAGCAGCATATATATATGTATAAGCAATAAGTTTTTTTTCGGTATTGAAAGAGGCCAACAAAACTCAAAGTAATTAAGATTTTAGAGAGCTTTTAATTACTTCATTATTTTATTTACGATTCAGAAATCATTTTTGCGACAGTGTTTTTCCAGTGTAATTGCGCCGGGTAAAAATATGATAAAACTTTCATTAACGCATCACTCGTGGGCCGCGCTCGGCTGACACTCGTCGGGCCCAGCCACAGACCGTTAAAAACCGGCGGCCGGCAAAAACGCGGCCGCCCAATCGTCGCCGGCCGCGCGCCGAGGACAATAGGGCCCGCTTACAAATTGGGCCCCCGACTCGGACGCGCGTGCATACAATACACGCGGCACGCGTGCGCCGATGGGCGATCGATCGACCCGCGGGCTTTCCCGGGAAGCCCCGGGTCCAATTAGCCGGGCGGGAGAGAATCGTTATATCGGGCGAGGGTCGGAAAAAGCCGCGGCGGCCATCGGCGTTTCCCTGCGATCCGCTCCTGGGAAATAATGTCCGGCGGCGGGCAGGCCATTAGACGCGCGGCGCACCCGATGCGCGCCTTTCCAGCGAGCCCCGCGCAAAAAGTGGACGCGCCCGCAGGAATGCCGGGGCTTTTCTCCGAATAAAATTCTAACGAGGGCGACCCCCGCTTTCCAATGTGAAACCCAGGTGGGAGACCTTTTTTTTCCCCCCCCCCCCCGGCGGGGCTTCGCGGGCGCGATCGAGGCGGCGCCTCCGGGACGAGCGGCGGCCGCCGGTTCGCAGATTGATGGGCCGGATTATTGCTGTTTACAGGGCATTGGGGGGTAATCAGATTTATGGCCTATTAAGCATTTAGTTAAGCGTCCATAAAGCGCCTGGCTAGCCACCTCCGCCGCGCAATCAGTCCCCGATATATATAAGTGTTAGAAATTTAAAGCGCGCGGGCCGCGCTTGAGCGTAAAATAACAATTTTTTGCCGGGGCTATTTGTGTAAACACTGTTTGCATAATTTGCGAGGCTTATCGATCGGCCGCGGGGCCGGGGGCCGCCGCCCGCGGGGAGGGGGAGGGCACGAGCCGACCGGTGACGCGGCGGAATTCCCTTGCCTCGCGACTATACTCGTCTATATAAACGTCACGCGACGCGTATATTACGCGCGTATCCACCTATCACAAAATCACTCGGCTCGCTCGGCCTGAATTTTATCCCGCGTTAACAATTCAATTCTCAGTTCTACGAACAATCCATTTTTTATATTTCCGCTCTTCTTTTACATTGATCATTACTCTTTTATTTCGTTTAATGTTATTAAGAATCCGTACGTCGCTAGTTTTGTCAACGATACATGTTATTTTGCTACTGATTCTCTAAGGGACGGTCCTTAGTTGTTAATCAAGTGTTGTTATTATTAGTATAAATACCGCGAGAGGAAAAGATGAGACGTTCGTTTTGACGCCACACACACATGCCCGAAAAAAGTTAATGCAAAAGTGGCCACTTTGCGAACATTGACGCTCGCCCTCGATTTTTTCCCCGGTCCATCTCATTCTTCCGCGACGGATGGAAAAAGACGAGTCTCAGGCCTCGCTTTATCCTTGTTCTCCGCTCGGTCGACTTTGCGCTCTTAAACGGCATGACGGGAGGCGATTATCGCTGATCGGCCAAAGTATCTCTCCCTCAAGGCGCGTATCCTTGGGAAAAATCTATGCAAATTGCCGAGCGCGCGCGCGCTGAGCGTCTCTAAAGTACCATCGGGAGAGAGAGAAGCGCGCGTTAATGAGTTCCTCCCCGCTCGCCGCGTCGCCGTCACCGCGATCATCGACAATTTATTCCTTGCTTTATCGATAGGCGGATTAGAGGTAAAACGCCTACATTCTTCATGCGCCGCTGTGGAATCTCAGGTGGGATCGCGTGGGCAAAAGCAGCCTCTCGCTCCAGAATGTACACCCATGTACATATTTATATGTATATGTACACGTGCAGATACGTGTCGATGTAACGCGCGGGAGAAAACGCCGGCGACGACGACGACGACGACGACGACGACGACGACGAGGACGGCGAAAATGACGACCGGAGGACGTTCGAGGAGGAATGACTTGCATTACGTAAAGCGTGCCGAGCGCGCGGGCTGATAAGCCCAGAATTGATTTAATGGACGCGGCGGATGGAAATGCGCTTATCGGCCGCCGAGAGCGAAAGTCATTTTTTACGATTTGTAGGCTCGGGCAGGGCCGGGGAGTAGCGCGCGCGCGTCGCTCGGGGGGATGCAGGAACGATACGAGGCTCCAAGGGGCTCCTGCCTTAGCGACGGCGGAAGGTCGCTCTCGAAAAAAAACCGCGGTACAGGAGGGAGTGCAGGGACCTGCGTTACCCGTCGAGCTGCATCCTCGACAGCCTCTTTGGTTTCTCTTCCTCGCGACGGGCTTTATTACCATCAGCGAGTGTGGAAGCTCCGCCCGCGGCTTTCTTCCCGTTAGTCTGCCCCTGCGCTTTGATTCACTTTCCATTTTTTTCTTTTTCAGAGTGACATATATTTTAATTTAGTTGCAGAATGCTTCAGTTAATTTAATAAGCCTGTCATGTACTTATCACGTACATTAGATGATGGCAATACCATTATCTAGTCGAACCGAAAGAGTTACAATATTTTAGCCTTTATCTCGAATCTCTTAAAAGTTAATTTATATTAAATATGATTTTATTATAATAACGACTAATTATAATAAATAATCTTTTCGCAAACTCAATCTTGCATCGCAGATAAGGATATAATTAATTACCAACGTAATACTGTTTTACATACAGAATTTCAAGTGCCCAGCTACAAACGTTTTGTCTAAAATAAATAATATCGAATGAGATATCCCAAGGCGATAATATAAGACTATACTATTGCGTGAACGATATTTCTTAAAATGCAGTGGGGATTTCTTTTTTGCGGCGCGCCAAACTTATACTTACATAAATATTTGTGCCGCGAATAAATCGAGCTTCTGAAAAATGTACAAGTTTCTCGAATTTTTCAAAGTGACATGCTAATATCACCGTGGACAGAAGCCAATCGAGCGTTTCAATTAAATCGAGTATCTAACCCGCGAGCCGAAGCCTGGGCTTTCATTATGTTTAATGCACTAGGCATGATTAATAAACTTACAATTAATTTGACGATCTATGTAGGAGAGAATGAACGTGAAAGTGTCTTTAAGAATAATTAGCATTTTTCCAGGGAGCCTCGGCGCGCCATTATTTATAAACTGTTTTATTAACAATATCTCATGAGGCCGCGCTCTCGTTTCGATTTCCACTTTTACTATCTCGCTGTTCATTTTTTTCGGGGCGCTCGTTAAGGAAAACATTTCTCCTCTTTTTGCTCATTGTTACTATTGCGGCATTTTAAAATGAAAGAACTCTCACGCGCGCGCCCGTGACTATAATTACTAAAAATGTTTCAGCTATATTATATATTATGCTTTTATTATTCATGAGATATATTTCACGCAGTTTTATATTGGTTTTATTTTGGACGTTTTTTTTTCTCCTCGCGTCGGCAGCGATTAAATTGTATATTTATGCAGGCGCGATCCTACGGCGATCAAAAAACTACCGTGGACGAAAATATAATCCAGGCTCGGCGAGTATCCATTCCCAAAGAACCGCGAAGTTGTGTGAAATTCGATGCGATATCGGTAATAAGGTATCCCTCGTTACGTGCCTTTACTGTATCTTGGCGCATATACGGGCTCGTGCGCATGCATCCTTTAGGGGCTACTTTTTTTACGATCGCCAGACGTAAAAGTAAATCGCCACGCATGACCAATAAAAAATTTTACTGTCTTGTAATGAAAAGGTTATATTTAAAATAACTAAATTTTTGACCCCCAAGCTTACCTTCATTTTCACCTCTCTTGTTGAAAAAAAAAGGAGGAACAATAATAATAAAAATGCATATTATTTAAAACCGTAAAACTGTCTTGTTCGTCAACGGCGACTAATTTTCACAAGATGATAATAAAGGCGTAAAGATATATTTTGCCTAAATACTTGTTTGCCCGAGTCTTTGCCTCTCGATCGTCACGAATCGCATTAATTTTCGTTATTTACGAGTGACTCGCAGGTCGATTGGAGCCGTAACAAAGAGTATAAAAACGTAGCAAAGCAGAGGAATAAAGTCGGAGAAGTAATATTCTAAATATTAATATATACATAAGGAATCCTTTGGCTCTTGATGGCTATTCTCGTATTATCCGCAGAAAAGTACGTAAAAGACGTTGTTTTTTTTCCTTTGGCCGTTGCGCCTTTACTACCTCTCCCCCGGGCCCGGGGGAAAAGTAAAGGGGAAAAATGGCGCGCGAGCGAGAGGATCGGCGCGGCGGGCAAGATTAAGCCTCATCGCGTATCTCGGCTCGATTAAAAAAGTCGGTCAGCCGCAGTAAATCGGAGGTCAAGTGCAGGGCGGGCCGCGGGTAATCGGGCGGGCGGAGGAGGCCGAATATAACGACCGGGCAATATTAATCGGCCGCCGGTCGGCGGGGGTAGGGCTAACGAGCCGCGGCGGGGGCGCGTCGCTCGAGTTTCCGAGCGGGCGATCGGCCATGATTGCGGGTCGAGGGCCGAGCCGCGCCGGCGGATTGGCCGGGGGGCCAGCCGCGAGGGGGGACTTTTACGGCCGGCGCTCGCTACGCACACGCAGGCGCGAGCGCGCGCACGGGAGCGCAACGGTTTGTTTTGGGGGAATCCTCCTTTTTTTTCTCCCCCCCCGCCGTCTTTTCCTTTTTTTTTTCTGCCCCCCCCCCCCTGTTTGGGCCTTAACGAGGCGCTTATAAAGCCGCGCGGCGGGATAATTGGGCGGGTGTGTCGGCGATTGTCGCGCCCGCGGGCCGATTGAGCAATTAAATCGCGGAGGCTCCGCGATCGATCAGCCGGCGAGCGCGTTATAATTGGCGGGCCGCGGGCCGGGCGCATTAAGCCGCTTAATCAATCGGCGCGGCGCGTTGCGCAACTCCTTGCGCAACGGCCAGGGGTGGGGGGTGGATAAATGAAAAAGGGGGAGCGGCCTTTTTCCGCGGGCGCGCGTAACTTCGGCCGCGGAGATAATCCGGCCCACTAAATTACGTCGGGCGGGCGTTTCCTTATGGGGCTGGGGGGGGGGGGATAGTACGACCGCGGGCCATTGATCGGCGGCGCGGCTCAATGGGCTGCGCCCACGCGGCCGGGCGGCGGGACCGCGGGCCCGGGGATACATGTATATCGGGGTCATCCGGCGGCGGGGTGGGGGCCCGCCCAAGGCCCGCCGGCGCTCAAGGTCCCGGTGCCTCGGCGGCCCCTCGATGCACCGAACGAGACTCGGCCCGCGGGCCAAGGGGGCCCTTATAGCCCCTGGCTCTTTCTCCCGCTCGGGCGACGGAGCGCCGCCGCGGCCGGCATTTAATTATCAAAGCGCCGAGGTGTTTACGCGCGCGCGCACGGCTCCCGCGCGCCTCCGCCGGGATTATCCCCGGCCGCGGCGGGAAGTTACGGGCCGCCCCGGCCTCCGATAAATTCGCCGGCTAAATGCGAATCCCCGGGGCGCTCCCGCGCCGCCGGCGGAATGAAAAAAAAAAACAAAGAAAAGGCCCGCGGCGCTCGGTTTTCGGGGCGAGAGAGCCGCGGCCGGCCGGGCATTGGGCCTTGTGCCGTCCGTGCACGCACACGCGGACGGACGGGTCCGTGGCCGCGGCGCGCGCGCAAAAAGTGTCCGGGGGCGCGGGCCGCCGCCGCGGGGAGGCCGCAGGGACACTCGCCGACGGGGGCACTTTTTGCGCGGCGCGCGGCCAAGGCGACCGCGGGGAAGGCCTCCCGTGCCCGCGCGCCCCGCTCCCCCTCTCCTCCTCGGGTATTATTATCCTGCCCCCGAAGCTCCCCCTCCCCCCCGCCCCCGTCAAACGGGCCTTTTGTCTATTAATTAACGGGCCGGAAGCCCGGGCGCCCCCGGCGAGCGAGGCGTCGGCCGATTCCTCGGGAGATTCCGCGATAGGGATCGCGTGCGCCTGCGTTACACGGGGACAGCCCGAGCAAAAAGGACTCGCCGCCTCGTATAAATGGAGATAAATCCGTAGGAAAAAAGAACGGAGCCGGTTCAATTTTTGACGAGATGGCTTAGATTAAACGGATCTCCTTGTCGGGGAAAAAAAGAGGAAAAAGGAGCGACAAACAAGACCGGGGAATTTGTAGAATGGCCGCGGAAAAAACACGGTCGTCGCCGCGGTGATTTTCTCCGAGGTACTCCCGAGCTACCGTCCTCGCGCGGATACAGAGTTTCGCGAATAAAAACAACCGAATGAACCTCCGCGCGCCACGAGGCTCCCGATATAAACCTTGTAAAAATATCGGATTTTTCGCGGAGAAGGCTATTCGGGCGGGCCGCGGGGCACGCGGGGTACGCGGGGAGATTAAATCAAACCGAGTGAAGCCAATAAATAGTCGGTAATGTTGATCGGTAACGACGGGAAATGATATTTCTACCGATACTATAAGCGCGGCAAAAAATAAAGTTCCTTTTTAATTCCCCGTAATAATCGATTTATAGGGAAGAGAACGTATGATTTTTACAATAATAATAACAATAATACCGATATAGTAAGGATAATAATAATTGTGCGGAGAACCTGTCGGCGCTCCTCGGCGGCCGTCCCTTTTTCGCCGGGCAGCCGATAAAAATCCAGCGGCATCACGCGGCCAGTCACCTCTGGCAATTGTGAAGAAATCTGGAACGCGCGCGCAGTAGAGAAACCCGGGAGCCCGGAGACGGTCCGCGGCGCGGCGGGAGGGCCCTCGGCTCCGACGGCTCCCCCCGGCCCCGCCCACCGAAAAGAAAGCTCGAGCGATATATCGATTTAATTATCTCTCCGGGGAGGGCCACGCGAGCCCCGTGGAAATCGCGGGAAAGGGCCCCGGCCTCTCCTTATCGCCGAGAATAAAAGGACGGCGCGCGGGGGTTGGGGGGGAGGGCAGCGCCGCGGCTCGTATTTCTCGGTGAATTATCGCGGGACGCACAGTGGGCCGCGCGGATGAGCCCCGGCGCATGCAAAGCGCCCGCACAAAGAGGAGGAAGTGCCCCCTCCGACGCGCCGGGGAGATAAGCTCCGCGGCGGGAGGAGCCCCTCGAATCGAGAGCAAATCGAGCGGAGCCCGGAGCCACGCCCTTGGCGGTGCGCCGCGCGGCCCCCACCCGCGGGCCAACCTTGGGGGCGCCCCCGCGGGGGGCAGCGCGGCCCCGTCGCCCCGTCGCCGGGCTCCCGGGCCCCCGGAAAACTCCAGCTTTCTCGATTCAATTTGCGGGGACACGTCGGGTAAGTTATCGAGGCGCATTTACACGCGAATCCAATTATATGCATATATTTATAAGCTCGAAAACATATCTCGACGGACTCGCGGATGCTCGACAACTTATTAAAGTTCTTTTTACAAGATACTAGTAGCCTATAGGAGCCAGTCCGAGTATTAATTAATCAGGGTAAACACAGCTACGCGGCGTATTTTAATATTCAGCCGCGAGATCCGCGTGGATTATCCCGCGGAATATTTATTCCCGATATATGCAATGTCGGTACAACCCGAGCAACTTAACTTATATACACACCTCGAATAAAGCACCTTAAACTTGAGATTTTATCTCGAACGCGCAATAATCTGCCCGGGACATCGTCCGCGGTTGTGAAAACAGAACGCTGCCTTCCCCACGCGCGCGCATACATTTGCACACGTGCACACTTTGTCCGAGTGGGTCTACGTAGAGCGAGCCGTCGGTGGGCGGCGACCGCGAGGTGACGCCTCGGTTGCCGCGGGGAAGACAGCTGCATCGAGGGACCCTCCCCCCCCCGGAGAAGGAGGTCGCGAAGGAGGCCCCTCGCGCCGCCGCTCGAATCGGCCACCGCGTCCGGGGAGAGAAAGTCGGGGCGCCCGGGAAAAACCGGGAGCTCCCAGAGCGGACGTCTTCATCGCGACGTGGACAGCGGCCGTAAAGGACCCGTGATCGATCGGCCGGCGCCCCCCTCCCGCGGCTTTTCCGCTAATTGCCCGCGCGCTATGGGGGAGGGTAAAAAGTCCGGCCCTAACCGCGGCGATCGCGTGCCGGCCGACTTCCGGTAGCCGCGTATCCCGGTCGGCGGCGGCGCGCGTTCGCGGGCCAATTACCTTTGGCGCGTGGCGCAATCTGCGGCCCTCGACATTGCGCGTACACGCGTGCGCTTGGCACTCTGTAATCTCTAGGCGGCCGGCCGCGACCTTTATTCCCCGGCAGCGACGGGCCGCTTGCCCCTCCGAGCCAAAGTAATTGGATCCGGGCCGGGCGCTGCACTGATATTTAGGCGGGATTCGCCTCCTGCGACTCGGCGGCCGCCTGTCATTATTTTTCGTGCGCCGGTAATGCCCGGGACGTACATGTGGGCTGCCAGTGGCTCGGGGAGGGCCGCTACCGCGGCGCTCGTACGCAGCCTGGGCCGGCGGCCCCGCCGAGCAAAAACCCCTCGGAAATTGGACTGATTTGGGCCCTGCGCTTCTTTTCCCTGCCCTATGTAATCTTCGGGAATTATTCGCGAATTATATCATTTATTTCGAGGCTCGGCCGGGCCTACTGACCCTCCCGATGCACCTGATTTATTTATTTCTTTCCCTTGCGGCTTTTCGATCCCGATTAGATCTCAAATTATACCATGCCTTGTTTCAGCCGCCGATTATTCCAGTCATAATACGCGGTACCGTTACCGTATCATGTATTTCATACCTAATTGCCTTTTTATTATTAACGCATTAAACATTATATTCCTTTTGCAATTATTTACCGACTCCGTCTTTTTACTTTCTTCAACTTTAATTCTAAATATAATCATCGTTAAGTACTCTTAACTCTGACTTGTATCCTATATTAATTATAGTTTATAGTTGGTGCTGCCCGAGGCGGCCACCGTAATATATGCGCTTCGCTATTTTGCGCCGCCGTCGTTTATTAGCCACTCGAGGCTTTAACAGTAACGAAATTAAAGCTTAAAAATTCAAATCTATCTCAACTGCTTCGCTTATACGGATTGCACAATCGCTTGTTGCTCATATGTTTATGACGCGTGCGTATACGCGCTATCTCAATAACGCGAACGACGGCTCGTCGGTATTAATATTGATGAAAAATACATCGCTATTTATTCTCCTGGATTTATATTGTGTGCTTTAAAGCTTTAAGGCCTTTTGTCGGGGCCTCAACCTTCTTCCAACGGCGGCGATTTTACATTTCTCTTTATTTCCGCATAAAACTGAAGAGCCGCGCGCGGGCAAAAGCCGATACAAATTGTTATTCTTGTATTCCTCCAAGTTAAACCGTTGGCCCGTTTCATTTTGCCGTTTGTTTTTCCCCGGCCGCGAGAAGAAGTTTACGGGAGAAAGGTGCTCTGCCCTCCCCGATGACGAGGGCAAATTATCCAGGGGCTATGGATACCTTTTTCTTTTATCGCCGGGCCGTAAAGCCGCCGCGGCCGAGGAGGGGGTTGCGTCACTTATTCGGCCGATGAGTCCAACAAGTGCGTATTTGCCCTCGTATTTACGTGATCTGTGCATTGAGCGGAGTACCCGATAAATTTATGCAAGCCACGTACAGGTATCCTCGTACGCGTCGAAGACGCTTATTATTGTAAGCATTCTCGAAGCGTCGTAGTAACTTAATTGTCGAGAAATTCGCGGAATAACATTCCCCAGGCCGCGAGCGAACCCTCGAGCCGCCGGCCGCTTGTTTATAATCAAATGGGTATATCTAAGGAAAGATAACGAGACTCGGTGTGTACGGTAAACGGTTTGACGGTGCCGCGCGCGCGTACATATACGTGCAGCACCGGTGTACGCGCGCTCGTTACTCGCCTCGAGCGCGCGCCTCGCGCACATACATATATACGCACGGCTAGCGCCTCGGGATTACTTATCCCAGAGCCGTAGGGAGGGGGATTGTCGAAATTGTTAATTATAGATCTCCGGGGCGTCCTTGAAGGAGCGGCGCTCGCGGGCTCCCGGGGAGAGGGCGGCTGCCGAGTAGCCGCGCGGGCTCGCGTTTGCATTCATCGAGGAATCCCATTCACGAGCCGCGCGGCGAGCGGCATAGGTGCCGAGGCGCGCCTCCCGTATATACTCTCGTTATACTTGTGTTGCCGGCGCTGCTCCGCGCGCCGGGCCCCCGTTGCATCTCCCCGCTTCCAGTTCATTCTGCATCGCGCCGGCGCGATTAACTTGCCCCGCGACTGCCGAGCCGACTGCCAAGGCCCCGCGCCTATACACACACGCCCGCTTCGCTTCCCCACATACGATGTTGCCCGCGCTCGGAGAAAAGCCGATTACTTCTCTGCCTCTGCTTTCAGTCGCCCTACAGCTGTTCTTAATCGCATAACAGATTTTTATTGCCGCGTCCGCCAGCCTCTTTATTACTTGTTTGTTTATTAAATAAATAACTACTGACGCCGATGCCAAGGACGATGCGACAAGACCGCTTGGGAGAATCTCACCTGTCTTGCTTCAAAAACAATCGCGAGGCGCATTATGGATCGTGTTTTTCACCAACTATATAATTAGATCAAACGTTAATTACCGTCTATCGGCTTGATTTATTCCTCAGTTAATATAGCTACAAAATGATGAAAAACCTTTTTGAATTTTTAGGAATACATAAGCCTGTCGATTCTCGTATACAAAATACATAAATATATGTTAGATGTACTTTTTAACTTAAATTGCTGGGCGTAAGAGTTTGAACTGAACGTACTCTATATAATTTGTATGGACGACTGTTATGACGTAACATTCTTGATGTAAACTATGACTATCTGGACGTTGTGCGCATCAATTTTTTTATTCAATTTTTTATTTTTATTATGCTTTATCAAATTAATCTACTAAACCTATTTTATTGATTTTCTCTCGGGTTTCATATTTCCGTATTATAAATTCCGTGTATCCACAGTTAATGGATATAAATTTTATGTGGACCAAATGCTTGAGTATTAATAGTTAAGAAATGATTTGCTATAAATAAATTCTTCATGTTGCTTGAATGTAGCCACATCGTTTCTGAACTATCAAAACATGGTTGATAATATAATTTTTTAGCGCATAAAATCTTTTATTCGATAGTACAACATTTTTTCGATTACAAATCTTGGCAACTTATTACATATTTTGCTTCAGGCGTTCTATGGAATTTTATTGGTCTATAAAAGGCTCTAGATCAGTGCCTATCAAAGTATAAAGCTTATTCATTAATAGTTAAGACATAATCGGTGCATTAGCTATTAATAAATATTTTTTTAGCGTTGAAGTATAAGTTGAAGCGTAGTCATTCACTGCGCAAACATCACGAAAAAATCTTTTGAATGAATCGAGAGCTTTAGCTCGGTGCATTTTTCTATTAATATATTTGACCTTTTTTATGACGCTTTGAAACAACTTTCTTACGATAATTATAGTTAATATATGCAACATAACACATCATAAAACTATTATCCTTTAGGCACAAGCCTCCGATTTCATAAACACAGAATCGTAAAAATTGAATGTTCGGATTTGAAAGGCATCCGATTATTGTACACTTGTTAATAGGCATGAGCTTAAGGGGTGCAGACGCTCAAGAAGTCAGTCAGTTGTCGGTAGGGCGCAGAGCTTGGCGCAAAGGACACAGGGGAAACGAGGCGTCCCGGGAAGAGGGAACGCCCCGCAATCAGAGTAACTCGGAGGCTGGCTCGGAGGCCGGCTCGGGCCCGGCCACCGCCACCGCGTCCACCAATTAAACAAAGGGGAGGAGGGCGGCGGGGCAAATTAATGAATCTTTTTTACGCGGCATCAGATGAGCGGGGCCGCGAGATGCCCTCGGGGCCTGATAAGTCTTAATGAAAAAACGCGGGCCCCACGCAATGAATCAGCGGGCGTCGCGGGCGTCGCGGGCCCCGGAGGTAACGGTCGGCGGGGCCCGGCTCGCGCGACGCCCGGCCGCTCGGCAAAAGGAGGACCGGGCCGGCGATAAGCCCGCGGGGAGGAGGCGCCGAGGCGTGTTCCCGAATTAAGTGTATCTGCACAATCGATCCGTCCGGCATAATTCTCCGGGGAGCCGCGCGGGCTCTACCTTTTGTCCGGCCTATCTCCGCCCGGGGTTTCCGCTCCGCATCCGTCGTCAATTACGGGCGGCGGCGGGGCCCCGGGGCGCCCGATAATGCCGGCCCGATAAGTCGCCCGCGAGCAAAAAGCCGAATAAAGTCCAGGTATATATGAGATACGCAGTGCGAGAAAGGCGGAGCGCGGCCCGGGGAGCCCGGCATTCCCGACACTTTCGGTAATTTATATTTCGAAATTGCGCGCGCGCGCGCGCCCGAGAGCGAGCACTGTAAATCACCCCGAGCCCAAGCGCCCGCCCGACCTAATGATTGCGCCCGCCCGCCCAATTTTATTTATCATTTAAATAATTTAACGAGCAAATCTCTTTATTATAAATGAGCTCGTCGCCTTGCCCGCGTGTAGCCATTTTTTCTCCTTCGATCGAGGCTGCGTACGCGCGGCGTACCCCCAGTCGAATGCCGCGGCCGACCGCCCGGACTTCCACTTGTGCAGCCGCAACACAGCCCGCCAACTGTTTAATGCTATAACTATTGCTACACGCGCGTTTCAGGTAATTTCAATAGTATCCCCGGTTTTTTGTCTGCTTGCGTAAAACACCTTTAAATTGCTTCACTCTAATTTATCGGCATGTAGACGATTATGCTAATTTACGAGACGATTTTTCCTCTTAACAAACTTCCAAGCATACTTTGTTGTATAATTATACGTATAACGTACGGTTCTTTCGAATTAATTATCAATTAATTAATTAATAATCACATTTGAACTTAATTTGGAATAAATGCAATTTCGCGGATTAAATTGTATGGCCTACCCAGTAATACTCTTCTATTTAAATATTCACGTTATACCGGGACGGTCACCGTCGAGCATAACTCATACGAGTTAATTAAAATACGAAGTGCAATAGGTACATGCACGAACCTCGGGCGTCATTATGTTTATACAGTAATTTTTCCCGCGGAGGAAAAAAAAAGGAGCAAAGGAGCAACTATCCGGGCAACCGCGCATAAAACCACAAACATTATCAGCGTCACGCTCGCGCGCGCCCATAACAAATCGCGGGCGATTTCTAATTGAAAAAAAAGTCGCGCGCCAGTTACGAGGCTGCGCCGATCGGACGCCTCACCTCCCATGCGCGCACTTCTCATTACCGTCCTTTATTCCAATTGCCATTTCTCATGGGGCTTTTTTCGCGGGCGGCGCGCGAGCGTCGAGCGACTCTCGGGAGTGGGGAGCCGAGCGCGCCTCCGTTTACGACGCGGCGCGCGTACGTCGGGAGCCGGCGGCGCTCCGCTTCAAAGAATGTCATATGATGATTGGTCATCGCGCCGGCCAATGGCTCCCCGACGAGGCGCCGCGGGTGCGCGGGAAGGAGAGCCGCGGCGCCGCCTCCTGGTGCCAATTGAATATGCCACCGTCCGAGATCGGCTCGGACTGCCCCGCGCGAGGAGCGGACCGGCCGCGCGTGCGGGCCCTCGCCGCGGCCGTGTGCGTGCCTGCTTGCATGGGGGCCGGGGCGATCCCTCGCTCCTCCGATCGCGCTGATTCATCCGTGTAAAAACGTTCTTCGCTTTGTTGCGAGCCCGCGCGATGCTTTTGATACGATATGCGCCGCCCAAGGCCTTGTGATTGCCTCCAGGTGATGCAGCGCTTGTGCAGCTCACAGAGACGAGGCACGCTTGCGGACCCCAGGCAGGAGCCCCCATTCGCCTATTAGAGCCCTTCGATTCTTCGACTTTAATTGTTTGTCCACGAGGAGATTACTTGAAACTATGTACCTTTTGCGTCCATTCTACCGATCATCCACTCTCTCAACTTGTTTTCTTTTTTATAAATAAACTAAACAAAGTATTTAGATAATTCAATACAATTGAATCCTGTTATTTCAATTCAGCGCATCTGTATTATATGATCAAGCAGATATTTCTACGAATAGCGTCTACGATTTTGTTACAAAACTAACTTTACTAGAACTGAAACTTTCTTATCACTAAAACTTTATTTGCAATTATTTTATAAAATTACAATTACGTTAGGTCATTGTTTACATCATTTTTAATTTATTTCTAACTACTTATTTTACATTATTATATTTTTTCTACTACGTGTCGATATTACGCCTAACTATATGATATGATTTTATATACGTTTCTTGGCACACCTTTATCAATCAAAAAATTCTAGTTCTAAATGCTACAGACGAATACTATTTATCTAAATAATAAAATATAATATAATAATATTTAAAACATCAAATTTTAACAAACACCTACTATGTTTACTTCTTTTTCTATTTGAATACTTGTAAAGGGTATTTCGAACACTGTTATATACATCAAATTAAATGTATAGCATAGGTGTATTTATTAGGTTATGTTTTAAAACAGGGTCTTACTGCTGGATTTATCAGTTAGAATTGCACAGATAAATATTCAAATAATTAATCATAATCATGAGTTATAGTAATAATTATATGAATATAATTACTCACCGACTTATAAATGTCCTTATAAACGTAAGGCTCAACATGTAGACTCTTGCATATCCTCACCTGCCTATGTTGGACTCTTACCAGTTCCTACCCAGCCGGATAGTACCGTGTATACACAATACCACTTGGTAAGTAGATCACCTCTTTCTGTTTACTTAGATATACTCGGTGCTTCATGGTGTCTATTTGACACTTATGAATTTACTGTATTCTTCAAATCTACTGTTATACTATTATTCTGTCGCTAAAATTCTTCAAATTATGTAAAGTAAAATTTTTAATAGATTTAAAAGATCTGTAACAACATTTTTACAATTTTGGACATTGTTCTGTCAGTATTATAAAAGTAATGTTTACAATTTATTCTCCTACGTTGAACTATGAATACGATGAAATAGCTGTGTTTTAGACTGTAGCTCTAGCGAATTAATGATTTTTCAATAATGGAGTTTACTCCCAAATCAAAATTAAAAAAAAATAAAAGGATATATATTCTATAAAAAAATAATAGGACTACAAGATCCACACTCAACTATAATTTTTAATGTCATTTTCAGAATAATAATTTTAGTTCTAGTAAAAATATATTTTTTGTAGGTATATTTATACCATATAACTGGTGAATTAGTGTAAACCCTAATAAACAGACCGAAATTAATGAACTAAATAGCTGTTTTTCGTGTTTATAATTCAATGCAGCAGAATAAATTTTAAACATTACTGTTATGATACTGATAGAGCAATGTCCAAAAATGTAAAAGCTTTATAACAGATGTTTGAGGTCTATAAAAAATTTCACTTGATATAATTTTAAGAATGTTGGCGACAGAATAGGAGTAAAAGTAGATTTGGAAAATAAAGTAATTTCATAATCGTTGAATGGACACTGTGGATTGCTGAGTATATCTAAATAAGTAGAAAGAGGCGATCAACTTACCAAGGAAATTATTAAAATTTTTAAACGAAGAAAATATGATCATTAAAACCAACTAATTTGTTCACGAATTGAAGGAAAAATCATTGAAGCATACCATTGAAAATAAAAATAATATATCATTTTGTTTGATTCCATAAATAACTAGAAAGAAATAAAATTACGAACACATTTGCAAACTTGCGAAACAGGCATCAATATACTAGAAATTTAATAAATTCAAAAAACCTTTCAGAAATTTACCCGAGTCTATGGTACAAATGTATATGAATTAATTACAAATCATTTTATTGTTCCGGCAGTTGAAAATAAGGGTATATAAATTTTGTTTAATCGCACCACAATGGCAACAAAATCCAGGATAGCAAAATTTAAACTATCATGTAAGATAGCAATTACGATCAATTGAATGTGACTGGCTCATTATAGCTTGAATTATTTTGTTTTCGGAATAAGAATATGAAAAAATTATATTTAGAATAAAAAATAACCCTAGCATAAGTAACGCTATAAAATATTGCCAAAATTGACAAAAGACTTGTACGCATTTGTTAAGTAAACATTTTATCCGTATCGTGTGTACAGGAATGTGGATTATCTCCGGTCCTGATCATCCTCAACGACGATTGTTCTTTCTACCAATGAAATGATTGATCGAAGGCTCGGTGAAGAAAGTCGTTGAAATGCGCTTTGGTGATTTTGAAAAGGCGCGCGATCTTTCCATACGTAGGATTTTATTATTGAAAACACGCTAGGTGTGCAGTGGTGCTTTTATTCTTGAGCGAGTTTAAAGAGATTTCACTTTTCAGCAACACATCATATTGCATCGATCAATCTTGGGTAGTGACGCAAGGCCAATAAAAAAAATGTCCGCAGACGCGCGAAACCAGCTTTTATATACGTACGCGCACGCATTCATTTAACGCGCTCGGCCGTGCGCGCGGAGCTCTCTCGGGTACGTTTTAATTTAAGGTGCCAATTTCAAAGCGAGAACGAAAACCTCCTTTTCCTTTCAGAAAGCTCGCGATTATGCAGCGATTACGTAAGAGCGCACGCAGGAGGCGCGCGACAGCCGGCGAGCGCCGCCGCCGGCGAGGAATTCCGTTACGCGGCCGCGTATATCTCCCGAGGCCGAGGGCGCAGGGCGCGGCTCCGGGGCGGCCCCACCCCCGGGCCAAAGTGCGCCTATCTCGCGGGTGTCGCGGGGGACCGGCGGCGCGAGGCCTCCTCCACCGCGCCAAATGGAGCCATCGGCGGGACGGGCGAGATAAGGGCCGGGGCACGCGGGGTTTTGCCCCGGGGCTAAAGAAGCGAGGAGCGCGAAAAATTCGCGCGGGGGATTTTTCTCCCGGGATGATGATAATTAACGCAGCGCATGCCCCGGCGGCGCGCAGGAGCATCGCTACGTGAGCCGCGTGCGCGATCGCGTCTCCTGACGGGCCGGGCCCTCGGCAAAGAATCGCGCGCGTCTATGGGCGCGCGCGAGCCTACGCCGCCGTCGGCGCGGAGCGCCTTAATGAAATTCGTCGAATCGCGAGGCTGCGCCGGGCGAGGCGGGGGCTTTTTGCCCGGCTCGCCGTCGATCCAAGGCTTTTCTGGACAAATCGAGATTCGCTCGGGCGTTTCTTGCGGGGCGCGATGCCGAGAAACGTGCGCGAGCCGATTGATTACCCACGCGCCATTTGCCCCAAACGTGCTCTCGTATATACATACTCATTGGACCTTAGAGATTAACCTCGATCCAATCTAATATATTAGATTCTCAACTGCTTCTGTACGGTATTAAATAAACCCGTAAATCGTTATATATTTACTTGTCACTTGCCCTTATGAGACACGATTATTACGATACATATATTACGTTGCTAGGCTGAAAGGCTGGTTTATAGAAATCTTATGTATCTATGAATGTACTTTTAAAATGAGAGAAAGAAGGCGAACGAATACAAATAATGTACAAGTTAGAAGGAAAATAAAATTGGCTAACCGTATCTCGGTAAAAACTTTTTGTTGCTGGGAGATGCAGGTATCTTCTCTCGGAGAGAATTCTTAAATCGATTTCGTTATAAGATAATTTCACTTGAAATCCTACTCAAAAGAGCACATACTGGAATACAAGTTTATTACGTACATCCAATGTCCAGCATTATCATTTAATTTAGAAAGGGATGTAATTGAGAATCAATTTGGCATAAAATATCTAATTAATTCTTAATTATACGGGGAAAAAAAAGACGCCTCTAATAACTGTCCGAAATTTCTGAGAAATCTTCGCGTCCAAGAAAGGTCGCTCGCGAGTAAGGTAATTCGCCGGAGGTTTCCATCCTCTAGCCACTTAAACGGATATCATTGAACGAAAAAACATTATTAATTATAAAGCCGCGTCCTATCCGTCTACCCGAATGAACGGAGGAGAAAAGCGTAAAAGGCAGAAGCAACCGCGTGAGGTCGTTAATCGGACGTCACGGCGCATTATTCGCACTCGAGGCCCGGAACGAGTATGCAGAGCGCGGCGGGGTTCTCCCTTGGCGGGGGGAAAAAAAAAAAAATCCCCCCCCAAAAGAAACGGCGCGCACGTATATATACGCGCGGGAAGTCGGTGCGGGCCGGGCGATAAGCGATAAGGCCCATTTGGCCGGTGAAAAGCCCGCCCCGGCAAATCTATCGGCGGAAGCCGCGGGCCGCGACGGGCGCTCCCGCGAGGAACAGCATCCGGCTGGCCGGCAATTACCGGCGCTTATCTGGCGTCGGGGCCCTCGGCCCCCCGACGATATTGTCCTAATGAAACGCGAGCCGGCGGCCAAGGGATGCATTGTCGCGAGGGGCCCGCTTCGAGCCCTTGTGCGCGGCCCGTGCCGCGCGCGTGTAATCGCTCGGCGCCCTCCTTTCGGCCCGGTGCCCCGGGCCTCGAGTGCGACAGCCGTTCCTTTGGTCACCCTTTTAAACAATGTCACATTTGCCCCACTCGTGGCGGCGACCGATGGCGGCGCACTTACCCAGGACCAATCGGAGGTATATCACTCGGGGGCTCGCGTGGTTTCGGCCGCCGGGCCGTCCTGTTGTGGCCCGGCGGTTTTCCCCATTATCACGGAAATCGACAGCCAGCCGGATATTGACGGATCTCGACGTGTTTATATACACGTCCTCCGCTTTCCCTTCGACTTTGGAAATTGAAGGCAATTATTGTTTATCTTAATATCTTCTTCAGTTGTTTTACGCAAGCGCGCCCGTCCTTTTGTGAAATACGACCGGCAAAGTACCCCGGGCGATTATTATTTTCTCCGCGTACTTTTACCGGAGCGCCGCCGAGGCACCGGCAGTGCGTTATACTGTAAGCCGAGCTGTAACGCCCGGTGTAACGCTCGCGCGGCCGGTGCACGCGCTCGGGAAAGTAGCCTCTTCCCATTCAGGAATGGCGCTCGCGTTACATTTTTATTCTCCCGTTTAATTAATTCCAGAGATATGACCTAATATATTTCGAGCGGACTTGGAAGCGCGAGCGGCGCTAGAGTTATTGAATAAAATTAAGGATGAAATACGCGATTATTACGCCCGGTGCAGGCTTCGCCCCGCCCCCCCTCCGCGCAGCGCACCCGTTAGCGGGGTGAAAAGCGCGGAGATACCGCGAGATTTATCGGGCATCGGGATTCCCGGCGGCGATTAGCAGCGGGCCCGGGGACGGGTTCCGGGCGGTTAAAGGGCCTCGGCGCGGGGCGCGTTTAAAGGACACTTGTCCCTCCCCCGGGTGCCCTTGGCCGTTGGAAAAGCCGGCCGTCGGAAGGAGGAAGTCGGGCCGCGCGGCTTATCAAAGGGGGCGCGGGCCGGTCCGGGGCGGCCGGTAACGATCGGCCGGGCCGAGGGCCATTGTCCTCCCCCCGGGGGCCGCTATCTGCCGCGGGCCGCGTCTCACGGAAATAGAGCGGCGATCAGGTTTTCGTTCCCACCGAAACTGGACTCGGCCCTCTCCTCGGACAACGGGGCTCGGACGGCGCTCCCGCGTGGTCATCATCCCCCCGGCGGCGGGCCGGCGCCCTTCTAACCTGCGCGGGAGCAGGTTCATCCCGCGCGGCGGAATCGGGAACCGGATTCGCGCGGCTAATGTATGCGCGCGCGCGCGGAAGCCCGGCTGTCCCCCCCGCCCTGCCCGGCGGTCACTCCGCCCCGGACAGAGAGGGAGCGAGGAAAAGGTTGCGCGCCGCGATGACCCCCGGAATCCGGAAACCCGCTAAACCGGATCTATTGGTCAGCCGGCCCCGGGGCCCGGGCTCGGCCCTTCGGTGAGAACTGGACAGTGGGCCCACTCTCAGCGGAGCTTGCGCCCGCTGCCCATTGTCCACGCCCTTTCCCCAAAGGCCCGTAAGCTCGGAGCGATGGTCCGCGCGGGGCGCATCCTTTCTTCCGCCCGGGGCCAACTGCCTCCGCGGCTCCTTGGGCCAACCGCCACCGGGGAGCCCCTCCTCGAGGCTTTCTCTTTTTATCGCGGAAGGGCCGCCGAGTCGTGCCCAAGTCCACCAAGCTCTCCGGCCCCTGATAAATGCTCCATTTCATGCGCCGGAAGCCTCGGGCCCTCTGCCCGTCCATTTCTCAGAGCGGGCCCGCTTAATAAACGACCTCCCCCCGCGCGCCCCGCTATCGGCTTTGATTCCTTTTATTCTACAGAGTAACTTTGGCTTTTGTGCCGCGCGCTCCGCCTCGCTTAACGCGCCGCTCGCCGCCTTTCTTCCCCCGAGTTTGCGCCACCGGCTCTCCCGCCGCCAAGCAGCGCCGCCCCGACTTTCCTTCGACTCCACTTTACGCCCGTTGCCGCAAAGCCACGCCGTTTTCCTCAAATAATGTATTTAATTAAGCCCAACGCTTCGCGGTTTCCTCCACTTTCCGCAATGTCCACTCAAATGTTTAAGCGGCGCGCGCCGCTCGCCTCGGCTTATGTACCTCTCTATATATAATGCTTGAAAAATTGAGCGACAGACACCTAGAGAAATACCTTGGCTGATTAGCGCCTTGCGCTCGCTATTGATTAAGGTAATTAATTATTATAAGTCGACACAATTTTTATCGCAATTATCGAATGCGAAACAAGTTTCTAATTAAAACAAGTGCCCCGCGCGTATTCTGTGTCCCTTATCGCCCGAGGCGTTATGTCGCGCGGAAATCTCCCGCGCTCAAATTCCCCCCGGGCGGGAAACGGCTGGTTTATCGGCCGCGCGCCGAATCCAACCTCCGCGCGAGCCAGACCCATTCCGCTCGTTTGTCCAAACGCTCACCGATTTGTGTGTTTGCCTATATATCGCCGATATTGGCGTGGCGCGGCTCCTGGGGGCACGCACGTGCCTTCCCCCACGGGAAAAGCCGGGCCGACCGACGGGGCGGCCGCGGGCCATTGTTGCGCCAATATATTTATATAATTATGACAGTGTTTATATGTGGCGGGCGGCGCGGGCGATAAGCCGGACAATGCGCCAACCTCGCGGCCTCCCCCCGAGCCCTGCGCCGCGGCTTTCTTTCCGGGCAGCGCCCGGCTCTAAATAACGGCCGGGGGGAAATTTGTCACGCGGCGCATGCATGCATAGACACGCGCGGCATTAGCGGAATTCGCGCCGCGGGTGCTCGGCTTACTTCTTTTTTTTTTCCCCCCTTTTTTTTTTGCCGAGCTCCCGGGGCTTCGCTTCCTGCGCCGAGGCGTTTGCCGCGCCTCGCGGATATAACTCGCGTCCGCCCCGCGCGAATAATCGAGGTGAAAGCTCCAGGATGGATTAGCCCGGGAGTAGGCGCTATCGCTCTTTTTGCCCCTCGCGTCCGCCGGGGATACATGTGTCCGTGTGTATATGTGTACATATACACACGCGCAGGTTGTTTGCTTTGCCCGCTGTGGATAATCGGCCGATTCAGCCGGCTCAAGGCTATTCTTTAGCCAATGGCCGGACGGGGAAAAGCGGAGGAAACGCTATCGAGGCGCGCGCGATTAAGTTTAAATTAAACCGCGCGGCTCGACGGCCGTGCAATTATTAATGTTAATGACACGCGTTCGAACGAATCATTTAATGTTCGGCCAAGAATTATATTGACAAGCTTGCTCTGGAGCGTATATAGCAAGGATCTTACGTGACGGTGAAAAATATTTCCCCGGCGCGAGCGAGCCGAGGCTCGCTCCAGATAGAGATTATACGTTTTACCGAAAATGTTATAAAAGTGAAAATACCAATCGAGGAGAAAAGTATTTTATTGGACTGCGGGAGAGTTTAAATTGCGGCATTATGTTCCCATAATAGCACCTCTCGGTATTGATTCTTTAGCGAGATAAAAAAGTCCAAAGGTGTATATTTACTTCTAATGTTTTAAATAACACAACTATCAATAATTGTATCGATTTCAAAACGGTATAATAACGTCAATTTCGAAAAGAAAGAACGCGTAATAAGTTTTTAAGTCGGCAATGCCGCGATAATTCCCGGGCTCGATCGGCACGACGATCGCACAGCCCAGACAGAGTATTTATAAACAAGCGGTCGCGCGCAGCGACACGCGGCCAACGCGTATTACTACTAAATGCACCCGATCGCAATTCTAGGCTCTCCTTTGTCTTCCAGGTCTAATCATAATCTCCCGAGGCATTCACTTCTGATTACGTTGGAATATTATATAAACTGTCCGTCGGCAAAAGTGCGGCAATCCGCGCCAGCGACTCCGCTCGCGCTCGACGTAATAAAGTGTCTATCTGCCTATCTATCTCTCTCTCCCCCCTTCCCCCCGAGCGATCGGGACATTATACGGGCGCGCGGCAAATCGCCGCCTCCTTCCTTTCCGCCACCCCCGAGCGTCCCCCGCGCGAGCTCCTTTTTTTTTTTCCCCCCGTTTCTCCGCGGCTGATTTTTCCGCGCCTCGATCGAGGGCTCCCATGATACACGTCCGACCGGCCAACTCGCTCCCGCCGCATATCGGCGGGCCTTTAAAGTCGTCGCCCGCGCGCGATAAATAACCGATTTGAGGGGAGCCGAGCGTGCAAGACGTATGGGCTTCTGCGCTTTCAAGCCGCGCCGCCGCTCGACGCGAAAACAAAAAAAAAAAAGCCCACGCCCCCATCCCCCGACTGGCCCGACAATGTTATCGATAATGCGGCCCGATACGGGGCGAATTATTGTCGCGTGCGCGGGCCCGATTCTTAATGGCCCGCTTCTGTTAATCGAGACGGCCAGTAGATCGGGCCCCGGCTGACGATGTTTTATACACGCGTGCCTGTGCCTGTGTACATTATGTCCGCTGGATATTTCCTTCGGCAAGAGCGGAGATTTCATTTTTAGATGGAGGCTTATAGCGTAATATTAGAAAATCCGCGCTACAAGGAGCCACGGAAAATTACAGCGGTGCGAGCTGCCATGTACTCCGCCTCTGTTTTTCTTTTTTATCTTATAAATTACACACTCGGATATTTCAAAACCGCGAATTTTAGACGGTGTGCAGTAAAATATCGAACTTTATTATCGAACGGACAGGAGATTTCCTTTCGGTCAACATTGGACAATAATCCCGGCAAATGACGCGGTCGATGGAATCAGCTGTCGCGCGGCTCCGAGCTTTTGGCCGGGCGACTTTTAACCGTTAGAAAGACCGCGCGCTTTCGCCCGAGACCCCTGAATCGAGATACAGCACGGCGGAACGGGCGGACAGGCCTTTGAATCGAGATATGAAACAGTAGAGGTGAATGCGCCGCAGAATAATTAAACAGTGGGCGATTTTTCATATCCCCGCGGTTGAAAAAGGATCCGGGGCGAAAAAGCGAACAAAAGCCATTATAAGCTCGTAAAATACAATCTCGGCCGTTGTTAAATCAATGAATTTTTCCGCGGGCCCACTTGAAAAGTGCGCGGCCGCGTTTATCGGCGACATTAATCAAAGTAGATTGCGTCACGAGCTAACTCACCCCGGGAGTAAATAGTCGATTCTCAAGCTAAGTAGTAAACACAATACTTATCGTGTATCACCGACTCGGAATACCTCAATAAATCTCAGGAGCGGCGCGCCCCCTATCCGCCAAATAATTAAAACTAAAGAGACCGCGCGGAGATATAGGGGCCGGCGCGCGAGGACACAGGGCTTGCTGCGCGCGGGTAATGCATCGGTACACGCGGGGCGGCCGAAAAACCCGCGGCGTGTACAAGGGGGCGTGTGAGGCGCGGCTCGCGGCCCTCCCTCCCGCGGTGGTGACGCGGCGCCTTTCGGGCGGATAACATCGCCGACTGCGGCGGCCGAAAATCCGGGCGCGCCGATCGCCTAGGCGTATAATCCGCGGCTATATGCAAATGCCGGCCGCGGGTCAGGCGCTTTTATAGACCGAGGGGAATATAATGCGCGGGCCGCGGGGGGATAAATAGCCCTCGGGGACAGGGAGCGCGGGAATTTATACGCGCGGACGCCGGGGATTTTCGCGCGAGGCGCGGTGAGTAACGGGCCGCGGGGAGCGGCGGACATAAGCGGCGTAGTCGCGCGTAGCTCGGCCCCCGGGTGATAATGGGCGAAGCGAGGGGGCCGGGCATCCGCGGCGATCTTGTACGGCTCTCCCGGCCCGACTATGTTGCGCATGATTTAGTGCCGCGACGTGCGCGCCGCGCCGTAGGCTCGGTGCGCTAGCCTCGGCCCGAGCTAATTAGCACGTTGGGACGATAAAACCCTGAGACGTCCGGCTTCGCGGAAGGCCACGCCCGCGGTTTTACTGAATCAAGGAGGCCGGCGGTGCCGCCGAACGCTTTTTTTTCTGTTATCCCCGGCGGCCCGACTCCCCTTTGTCGACCTCCCAAGGTCGCCCCGGCCAACGGCGCGCCTCGCGGCTTCCACGAAGCTTCCGCCTTGGAGCGAGCGCGCGGGAAAAGTCCTTCCCCGTAGGCTGTTGGCTTTGGCGCATTTGTGTACCGAGGGCCCCCCCCCCCCTCCGATGTATCCTCGCCCCGGGCCCAAGGACTCGCGGGCCGGTGATTAAGCGGTGAGCCGCGCTCGGCCGGTACCGATTTTAACAAATTGTACGAATGCGCCCGGCGGAATTGTTTATTCCCGAGGTACATTCGATTTAATTACCGGGGCGGCCACCGGCCGCACTAAATTACTTCTAATTGAGGCCGCGCGGCGCGGGGCACATAAGCGAGGCTGCGCGAGGCGGCGGGACGACGAGGCCCCCGAACACTTAACGATAAGGGAAAAAAGAGGCGAGCCGATCGGGCCCCTCGCGAGCGCGCGTACACGTGTGCGGCTCGCGCGCGTCCCCCTCGAAATCGGCAAGAGGCTGAAAAAGGCGTAAAATCGGCCGAGGCGCTTGTCCGCCAGCGGAAATGGCTTATATACGCCCGGGCCCCTCGTAACTCCCCGGAGGCATTAAGTTCCCGTCGTCGTCGGCGGCGGCGGCTGCGGCGGCGGCGGCGGCGGCCGGGGATCATTTAAATCGAATTCCGTAACTCAGATTTATTCGCGAGATAGGAAGCGTCGCGGCGCGTCGGAAAGCCCGGCCGCGATGCTTTTCCCTCTTGATCCGCCGAGCGCCGCGGCGAGCGCGCCGTTAAAGTATATATATATACCCCGGGGGACGGGGGGGGTGGTGGGGGGGGAGGGGGACCCGATAAACCGCCGGGATTTACGGGGCCCCGGCGCGAGCGCGCTTTACGCCCCGGTAGCTAGGGGACCCATTCCGCCCGGTTTTTCGGAGCGCCGCGGGGCAGCACGTGTTGCCGCACGCGTGCCGCTCGCCCCCGGCCTGCCGCATAATGGGAGATACACGCGCGCCTAGCGGTCAACGTCCACCGGGAAATATTGAGAAATGATAGCGCGCTCGCGCGCGCGCGCACCCTCGATTCGCGGCTAAACTGTTATGGGTTTTATTGTCCTATGAATGAGCGTGACCGGTAAAAAGCCGCGCGCCGGATGTCGGGATAAAAGCGATACATATAACAGCTCGCGCGCGAGTCGCTCTCCGACTATTTGCGTCATTCCGCTACTGCATTGCCCGCTCGCTTTGTCAAATCAGCCCATATATCCCTGATAATGCACGGAAAAACAGTTTCGTAATGGTTATTCTAATACGACTGTTTACTAGCGCGATGGAAAATAATGCGTCCTCGGTAATGAACCAGAGCTACAATTAATGTAAGACAATCTGCTAATGGCCACTAAACGTCCGTTACACCTATTACGATTAATTTGTCTTATACAATTAGTTTAACCCTAGGTCATCAATTTCTGAATGCAGGAACTTTATATAACCGGCAATGTTCCACGTCTTACCCGCGCGAGAATTGATATCACTATTATTAGTTTAATAATAATTAAATCTTAATTTCTAGATGCAGCAACCGTTGTACATGTTCTACGTATCTATAAGAATCTTACAACCGATAAGATTGTACGTTTCGCGTTTTATTCCTCCTTAACTTTATCTATCTTTGACAGGACAAATTTAAAGTCTTGTTTCAATTTTGTTGAAAGGAAAATTGGATAAATCTAAAGTATAAAATGACAACAATTACTTGGGTATGAAATAAATAGTGATAAATTAAAATGTGCTATTTAAAATAAAATGGCACTACTTAAATAAGCATTACACAAGAAGTGAGACACGAATGTAAAGATTTGACCCCTACTTTAAATCTGTCTCAAAGAGTTTAAAAGTTCATTTGCGATTTTTTCAGCGGCCGTTAAATGAAAGAAGATACTACTATAGCCGCGTGTCTCACATAAAGGCCAAAGGATTTCGCAAAAAGTAGATAACGACACCGATAAATTAACTAAATTAATGTAATTGTAGAATGTATTCATTCACTTAAACGTAATTATTAAATCCAAGGAAGGATAGAGTTAGCCGATAAGATATTAAAATTTTTCACCACACAACGTTAATGGTAGGAAGGAATCGCATAGGAAAACTAGTTTTATATGACGAATTACGTAAAATATATACTGTGATAAGATATAAATGCTAAGGAACGAAGTAAAAGAATCGCGTAAGTGGGATAAATGTCACTGAATTAGCGGGTACAAGAGTCGGGGGAAAAATCATTTACAGGCAGGCTGCGCTCGGGTTCGGGGGAGCAAACGAACGGCGAATAGATCGAGGTCAGGGCGCGCGACGGACATCCCGCAGGCGGCAGTGCGTGTATTTGGAGGTTTGAGAAGGAGCAAAGCAAACAATCTGGCGTCGCTCGCCGCGGCGGTGCGCAGGAATTAATCTCGGCGCGGCGGTCCGGAGGAGGAAACTTCACGAGTCCCCTCACGGTCGAGCGGCGCGCAGGAGCGCCGGGCCCTCCCCCTCCCCTCGGGGGCTCGCGACTCCGAGGCGGGCAAAAGGAGGAGAAAAAAAAAAAAAAAAAAAAAAGAAACGTCGGCCCGTCGATCGGCGGCGTTCCCACAGGCGCTCCGGGGAAAACGAGGGAGGCGAGCGGGCGCGCGGGGGGGGGAGTTTGCGGCGGCAATCGCGGCCCGTAAATCGGCGGGCGGCTTTCGGTCGCGGGCCGATAAATCGGCGGGCGCGCGGGACCCGCGGCCTCGCATGCGCGCTCATAATTAATATCGGCCGGCCGGGGCCCTGCCGCGCGTATCGACGCCCGGCCGCGTAAGTGCGCGCTCGTGTCGCTCCCTTTGCCCGGCGCATTACGTGCCCCCGATATATATATATACGCGCGCCTGATGGCCCGGGAGGATTATTAATGGGCCGGCGGGCCGGCCCCGATAATTAGCTGATTACTCCCGCGAGCCGCACGATTTCGGAGCGGACTAGCCGCGGCCCGCAAATCAGCCGGCCTCGATACACTCCGGGGCGGCCCGTACAGTCGAAGCGCGCGCGCGCGGCCTCGCCCATAAATCCGGGGGCGGGCGACGCCGCCGATAGGAGGAAACGTAATCTCGCGTGCGGCGCGCGGCGCGTTACGCGTCCTCGGGGAGCCGACGGGGACTAATGCGCTCCTATCCCCGGCCCCGGAATGCGCCCGCGAGCTCCCGCTGCTCCGCCGCGGGTCTAACCGTTCCTTAATAGCGCCGTCGCGCCTCATTGTCCCGGTCCGCCCGGGGGATACGTGGGCCGTATCCGTGTCCTCGATTGGCTTCCAAAGCGCGATCGGATTAATTGCGCGGCGAGGAGGAGGGAAGCCGGTGGCGGGCTAATCAACAGTTGCGCCGGCTATATAAATGTTGATTTTGAGCGGTATCGCGCTAGACAAATGAGCCGGGCGCGCGGGCGCGAGCGTAACGTATGCGGAGCGGGGATCGGCTGGGGATCGGCAAGGGGAGCAAAAAGGAGCGGCCGCGAGCCACGTAGGTATCGATCGGGAGAGAGGGCCAGCGAGGCCTCGGGGCTATCTCGCGTCCCCCGCGACAGAGACCTTACTCTTAATTATCGGGCGGCGCATCGAGGCGCGGCTACAAATTTGATTGACCTTAACGCGGCCGGGGGACGCAATCGGGCGGGCGGATCGGAGCGGCACCGGAGGCGCACCGGACGCGCGCCCGAGGAGATAAGTCGGCTCGGGCCCGGGCGCAATTAAGGAAAAACTCGGAGGGCGCGCCGGGGCTCGGGCGGATCCCCATAAACTGTCGGGGCCGGGCCGAGGGGGGGAGGGGAGGGGGAGGGCGGAGGCGAACACCGAACGTCAATTCCGGCCAAATAATAATCGGGGATCGCATCCCCGCGCGCTCGCGCATTATCTGGAGCCGGGCGGGCCCTCACGGGGCCAAGTGAACAAGTGGCGGTCGGCCCATTTCCTAAAACGAGTTCTCACGCGCCAGCGCCCGGGCCGGCAGGTATACGCGGCCCTCGTAAAAGGGTGACACACCCATATACGCACACTCGACCCCGCCGAGGAGTTACGACGTCCCGGATTATAAGGTGGACTCGCACACAGCCGAGGGCCGGGCCGCTCGGAGAAATCCCCTTTTGGGCGCAAAGCCCGTTGCGCCTCCCTCCCGGCGCTCGGCCGCCGCTCGGCCGCTCGCCCACAACGCCGGATAAATCGAGAGCGCGCGCGCGCGCGCGGGAGAAAAGGGGGCATAAAGGGGCCGCGCAGGTACGCCCGAGGGGTGTCTCGCTCCCAGCAGCCGCGCGCCGGACCACTGACAGGTGCATCTGCGCGCCCGGCTTAAACGGATTTTCCACGGGGCCGCGCGCGAGCCCGGGCCGAGCGCACGCCCACGTGAGGAGGGGCCCCTGACGTGGGAGACGGGCGCAGGTGCGCGCGCGGCCCGCGTCCGCCCGCCTGCCCCTACGCGCACCTACGCGCCCCTCTACGCCCCCGCGCGCGGCCGGCGCGACGCCCCGAGATTATCTGCCCGCTGCACGAGCCTCCTTTTTTCTACGCCGCGAGTCGCGCGGATAAATATCCGATTACTTGGGCCATTGAGGCGCCCCTCGCCCCGAGATTTGTGACTCCTCTTCCGAGGAATTCCTCCGCTTTTCGTGTAATCGCCCCTCGCCCCGGGATCCTCGCCTCTGTTCCCACTGTCGGGGATGCTGCGAGCCTCGGCTTTTATCGTCCCCTAGCCCTGCAGATGACGCGATTCCTTCTCTGTTTTATCCCGGCCCCGGGCTCCGGCTGAATTTCATCCTCTATCGCGGTGTCAATCTTTTATTTTATTCCCGCAGCGCGTCCTTGATTGCTGAATGGACCGCCGCCGCCGCCGCCGCCGCCGCCGCGCCGAGTGCAGTATCGGGTGAGCTGAGGACTCGAGGCGGCGGGCCCCGCGCCACCGCCGATTCACTATTTTCACGAGGCTTCATAAATATTCTTCGAAGCGAGCCTCAGAGCGATCTGGAACCCAAAATTCACGCATATGCTTTGGAACGCGTGACTAAATCGACTGCGATCCAAACTATCCGATCTATGCGTAATACCCATTTTATTTCTTATTATTAACTACGACTTTATTGCAAATCATTATGCTGATTAAATTATTGTAAGCGATACGGCGCCTTTTTTACCATCCGGTTACATTGATACACTGCGTATATGTAAGATGGACTTTTTATAGGATGATTATGAAAAAGCTGTTATATAAAATATTTTTCTACCACGAGCCATTGGACAAATGAGCATTTGATGAATTTGATGAATATTTCAAGAAATTATTCGCTTTAATTTGCCGAGCATGCATATGTAAAAGCGAGCCACTCGAATACATAGTTTTTCCGTTGCATTGTGCAGCCAAGAGAAAAATGATGAATGAGAAAAGCCGCGCGAAACTCGACTTGTTAATATAATAACAATAAAACAATTCGACGCCGAATGTCACATGTAAATTGTGAAGATTATGCAAGTGATTTTCTGACTACGGCAAAGTGCTTAAATACCCGGGCGCAATCCCGTTCGATTCGCGTATCGTCGGGGGCCATCTCCTGCAAAGTAAGAAAAGAAAACGAAAACATTTTACTGCACGAAAAGGTTCCCAAGAAGGGAAGCTCACTCTCTCTCTTGCCCCCCCCCCACTCTCGGTCTCTCTCTCTCTCCCTCTCTCTCGCTCTCGCTCTCTCTCTCTCTCTCTGTCCCTCGCCCAGGGAGTTTGGCGCGTAATGATGCACGTGTAGGGGTATTGGTGCGTGCGCGGCTAGTGCCTCGGATAAGACACGCGGGTCACGCGAATGAGGAATTATGTAATCGTATTAAATTATATATATACGCGTAGCAAATCACCCGGTTCGTGACTTCTTTCGAAACTACTCCTTCTCTCTCGCTCGCTCCCCTCGGCCCTCCCCACCAGTGTTCTTTTCGCCGGCGAGACCATAGAGGCTGGAGGAAGGGGAGAGAAGTTAAAATTGAGATTTTACTCTGACAAGCACTCGAGAGTTCGAAGGCGAATAAATTAATACTAATCGGCCGGCAGTGATAGTACGAAAATTATGCTATTAATAAACATTCGACCGAGTCGGGAGGTTTTTTTCCAGCGAGGGTTAGCGCGCGGATACACATACGTACACGCCTCGGAGTTATTTACTGTGATCTGCACTTTGCTTTTATAAATCAGCAATCGTTAAAGAATCTTAAGGTAATTTATGCGGCTGATAAAAATAAACTCGAATTCCCCGTAATGTCCCCTCGATAGGAGATAAGTCTCTTATGATGTTTTTAAAAAGGCATAATTTACGTTTTTGGCATAATACAAGTCGAGCTCGGGAGCGCTCGGGTGAGAATGGGCCGAGCGCCCGGCGAATAGGATGCCTTAATTAAAAATCATCCATCGCCGCGGCCGTTAACGCTTTTGCATAAGCACACTTGCGTCATTTTTTCCACGCGCCGATAAGAATAATTCCTCCAATTGGACTCGGGGCTCGGGCGTTTCAGCGGAGTTATGCGACTACGGTATCTCGCCGCGGCGCCCGAGCGCCGCACGGCACGGCGGCACGGCACCCCGGATGACTTGACATATAGCCGAGTGGGTCATTGGGATTCCGATCCGCTTGACCTCTCTGTCCCTCTCACTGGGCCCTCCCCACCTGCCGCTCGCCCCTTCCCCCCTCACCCCTCTCTCTCTCTCTCTCGCTCTCCGCAGACGTATATCTCCGGGCCGCGTCCTTTTTTCGACCGCGGCGCACATAATCTCCTCGTCGATCGCGGGCCCAATCAATTACTCGCGCGGCGATTAGCGCTCGATAATCGCGGCGAGGAGTAGCAGTGGTAGCCGGCTTCCCGGGGCCGAGCTCGCGCGAGTACGCGGGCCCCTGGCGAGGGCAGCGAAAACCAGGGCTGCCCCTCGTGTGCCGCGATATCATTCTTTCGCGTCGGGCAATAGGGCAGGACTCGCGCGCGAGGAACTGCCGGAGATCCGGCGGCCGATAAGCGCGTACAGTGTGCCGAGCGCGCGAGACGCCAGTTTGACGGTACGTTTGCGCGCGGCATAATCGATAATTATCTAGTTATGACCACTCGACAATTACATTGGATAACGAACGCGAGCCGATAAAAGTGCGCTGCTAATCGGCGCGCGGGCTCTTTTTTTCCTTCTTTACGCGGACGCTTGGCGCGGGCAACAAAAAAAAAAAAAAACAAAAAAAGAAAAAAAAACAGCGCGTTACATACACACCTGTACACGCGTGTAGCCACGCATACGTGTGCGCGCGCGCGCGATTTCAGCTCGGCGCGCGGCTCATTATGCAACGATCGGCCTTTTTTTTGCCGGGCGGCAAAAAGGAAATGAGAGCCGCGCGAGGCGTTTCGGCGATTGCGAATCGATTTTGGAAAAATAGGGGCGCGCTCGCGGCCGGGCGCCTTATTCGGAGCGCGCGGCTCGCGAAACGCGGCGAACGAGTTGGCCGGCGCGGAGGCCGTTTTTCCGCGGCGGATCGGCTAAGCCGAGCGACGGGGTTCTCTCTCGCGTCGAGCGCCCGGGAGCGCGTTGGCCGTGTGCGCGCGGCGGCCGCGGGGTTTTGCGTCGGGCCGGGCGCCGGGGCCGCACGCATGAGGGGCCCCCAGTGATAAGCCTTATGCGGCCCGACAAACTCGATGCGCGCCCGCTTGTACGTGGGTACGCCCGTGGATAGAGGCGCTTATCGGGGCCCGCCGGGGCGTCCCGGCCGGTGGAGCGGCGCACGTAAGCGCGAGGCGCGCGCCGGCCGCGTATTTTTTTTCCCCCATTCGTCAATTTCGCGGAGAGGCCCGGGGAAAAAAGGAGGAGACGGCTTTCGCGGTAAGAGGAGGTGCGCGCGCGCGAGCGCGGAATGCACTCGGGGGATGGGAGAAAAAGTGTCTCGATCCGAGGAATCCCGAAGGCCGATATAAGTCGAGGCGGCGCGAGCCAGCGGCGCGAGTCCTCCGGGGCTCGCCGCGCCGGGCCCGCCGACTTTCTCTTTTTGTAATAACGTCTCGGTTTTATTGCTAACGCTTTGATGTAAACACGCTTATTTATTTTGCCCGGCTCTGCCTTTTCGATGGCTTTCCCCCACCACCCCGGCCCGACTTTATTTTTTGTTCAAGCTTTTCCAATTCGATTAGAATCCGGCCAGTCAGTTCTTTTCTTCCTCTCGGCGCGGCTACCCCCGGCCCGGCCGATAAATTATTTATTAATAAAACGCCCACTCCGATATGATAACTTTTTAACTTTATTCAAAGGAGCTGCTCGGCCCGGCTCGCGTATATTGCCCGGCTCGAGTGCCGCGCGCCAGAGTTATTTATCTAAGGATAAATTCAATTCCCGATTATATAATTTTAGCACGTGCCTTAGGCGTATAATGCCCGCGGCCCGCGGCCCGCGAGTTCATCGGCACGCTCGTATATTTGCATTATTTTAAGGTCCCGGTGACAATCAGCAGTGGGGCTTAATCCGCCTTCTCCATCGACAGGCCTTTTGCGTAATACGCCAATATAATCTCGGGCTTTTTTCGGCCGGCTGCACTATTCCGCTCTTAATCACCGTTACATATCGACGCGCGCCGCCCGGGCTTTTTTCCCCTTTTTCCCCCGGGGCGCAACCGGCCCGCGGCCGCCGACCGAATGACGAAGGGGCGCGTTGCTCGGGCCGGCGATAGGCCGCGCCGGCGGAGGAATACGCGCGAGGGCGTTAAAAAAACCGTTTGGCCGGGGACGCGGAGGAGCCCTCGGGATTTATCGGGGCCCCGAAAACCCATCGATCGGAGGTATTTTTCGGAGGCGATCGGCGCGCGGCCCTAGCCGGCGATCGGCCAATTTACCCGTACAAATTGCCGCGCGCTCGCTCGGCTCTCTGCTCGCTTTCGAGCTTTCTACCCGCCCCCCGTGGCGGCCTACGCGCTCGCGCCGCCCACGCGCCGCCGCTCGCTCGCTCGGGCGCGTAGGCGTGGAGCCGGGGCCCGCGAAAAGCGGGCGCGGGTGGGGGGAGAGCGGATGTCCATCGGCGGCAACCCTCGACGGCCGACTTCCTCTCTTTCTCCCGGGCGGCCCTCTCCCACGAGCCGCGGCGGCTCCCCCCCGTCCCCGGCGCGCTCGGAGCGATTGAAAATTTTCCACGGCGCGTTAAGAGGCGAGAGCCGCGGCTGCCGCTGCGCTGCCGCTGCCGCTGCCCGGCCACTTGCCTCGCGAGCCGCGGCCGGGAGGGAGGGGCCGGGCCCGCGGGCGGCGGGGGAAGGGTGGGCTGGAGGGCGGGCAGGGCCGAGGGAGCGCAGGGTCGCATTAGGCGGCCGAGCCCGAGGCTGTCTTCTCTCGCTGGCTGCCCATTTTTCACGAGTCCTCCTTTTTTCGAGCCCCCTCCCGCCGTCCCTCGGGCGCGCGCTCGCTCCCCGCCGCTCTTTTTCTTCCTCGGCCGGCCCTCCCCGCCAGCGCCGCCGCCGCCGCCGCCGCCGCCGCCTTATTTTGTACTTTTTTAATTCCCGCTCCGCTCCTCCTGCTGCTCCTTTTAATCTCCCCCCATCGGCGCTCGCTGACCGTACACGTATAGGCGCGTCCCCCGGCGGCGGGGCGGAGGGGCCTCGCGCTCTCTCGGCCGCGCACACGCGAGCCACGCCGCCGCTCCCAATTTCGAGCGGCCCTGTATCTGCTCCCTGCGCGCGCTTCTAACCAGCGCCGACTGTCAAGCGGCCCGAGGCGCCGGCCTCCCCGCCAGGGCCATATTGTTTATCCGGCCCGGGCTCTCTCGAGGGCCGGGCAGGGAGCCAAATATCCTTTGGGATTTTACGTCCGAGTCGTTTGATACCCAAGGACAATCGGCGGGCGGCGGTGTAACCCGGGAATCACGATCAAATAAATTTCACTTCTCCGCGGCGCACAAAGCGGCCGCGGCGAGCCGCGCGCCCGAGTGCGCCTTTGTCCCTCCCGTTTTAATGACTCGTCTTTCGGCTCCCGCGGGCCGCCGCGCAGGTATACGCGCGGCGATCGCCGAGGCTTCCCCCCCCCTCCCCCTCCCCCCAGGGCCCGTCCGGGCCGCCGGGCTTTTTTTGCGCCCTCGTAAACGCCGCCGAGGCGCCTTTCGCGCTGCCCGGGCGCACGAGGGGTAGCGCCGCGAGCTCCGTCTTTTCCTCCTCGTGCCCCGAGGCAGAAGAAAGCCCGGCCGAGCCGGCTTTTATGGGCCGCGCTCGGGGGGCAGGGGGCCAGGGGGCCAGGGGGGCAGGCCCTCCGGCCCACGTGGTACCGGGAGCGCGAGGTGGAAACCGACTCGGCCCCGGCCCCATCAATGCCCATTGAGGAAGCGTCAATACTCGGCGGATTAGCGGCTAACAAACGAGCAGGTAGGCCATTCAGCCTGCCACCGGGAGTCCAAAGTCGCCTAAAATATCGAGCGCCGGGACAATGCCGCGGCCGCCGCGGCGATCTCTACCGATCGGCGCACCGACTCGCCTGCCCGCCGCGCGCATTCTTCCCCGGGGATTATATAGCCTTTGGCCCCGGGCTCCCGGTCTATTTACAGCTATCATCTCGGGTAGGGGGGGCATTACCGGCTTCCCCGAACGGGTCGCGTGCGCCCGGGGAAACATTGCAGTAGCTCGCCGCTTAGGCGACGTCGGCCGCGCGCGGCCCTTTAAACACTTCATCCGCCCGGGCGTCGGGCGACCGGTCCCCCATGCCGACGGGCCCCGGATTTGCCATTCCCCGCCGAGATTGATAAGCTCGTAACGAAGGCCATTGATAGGGCGAGCGCCCGAGCCGGCCGGCCCGCGAATTAGCGCCCGATTCATAATAACGGACGGGTCGGTCCGCGCGCCCGCGCAGCTAGTGGTTTTCGCGTTAGGAGAAAGCTCCCATCCGGCCGCGCAGCCTGTTATTTCGCCGGGGATGATGGATGCGCGAAAACTACGTGCCGCCCTGGCCGCTCGCATACGTGCCGGGCCCGCGCGTAGCTCCGCGCCACGGGGGAGGGCCCTGTGTGCACAGGCTCGGCCGGCGGGGCAGCGGGGGGAGGGCTTGCGGCCCCGCGGCCCGGAGATGCGCCCGATAATGCCGGGTGGCCGGAGTCCCGCCGTCCCCGACGCCCCGACGCCCGACGCCGCCTCCCCCTCCGCCGCGCCCACCCTCGCTCTCTCCCGCAGCCACTGCGGCCTTTACGTAACGAGCGGGCCGAGCGAGACACCCGGGACGAGCGCAGTCATAAGTACAAGTAGGAGTCGTATAGAACGCGACATCGATCGCTATCCTTATCTCCGTCCTCCTCGCGAGCGCGAATCGAGGCGCGCGGCCCTCTCGCTCGCGGGCACAAATATCCCGGAGCGCGACTACGCGGATGCTGCGCCGCTCTCGCTCACGCGTGTATACCTGCGTGCGCCCTGTGGCCCCTGGGAGCGAGAGAGCGCGAGATCGAGTCCATTTGAGAGAAGGAGGGACGGAGAGATACGCGAGGAGGAGAGCCTCGGTGGGAGTAGCGAGGGTCCAGCGAGAGACTCATGGGGGAGGGGAGCGCCCGCCGAGGAGATTATACCGAGCGGCCGAGAGAGAGAGAGAGAGAGAGAAGGACCGACCGGGAGAGGAGAGGCTGACGTAGCATTATACGTATATATGTACGTAAGGTGCGACGGCGGCGGCGGTGGCGGCGGCGGCACGGCGGCGTCGCCGGCGCTGAGCACAGGTAGGGATTTCTCCGGGGGCGAGCAATAGTGAGAGTGAGAGTGAGCGGGCGCGCGGGCGGGAGAGAGACCGGGCGAGTCGGTGGGGGGAGGAGGCCAGGGAAGCTGCGCCGGGAGAGCGAGGGGGGCAGAGAGAGGGACGGGCGATAGGTATCTGGCGCGGGCTCGTGAGCGAGAGGGCCTGCTGGGCCCGTGGGCCAGGTAGCCGCGGGAGGGGGAGGCTGGCCGCTCGGATCCTGGGGGGAGGAGGCGGAGGAGGAGGAGGAGGAGGAGGAGGCGGCGGCGGCGGCGGCCATGTTGGCGATCTCGCGCGCTCCTCCGTCTCTCTCGGTCCCGGGGGAGCGAGGCTGGCCGTGTGTCGGTGGGCCGCTCGTGTAGGTGAGGGCCGGAGGTTCGTTTCTCCTGCTGGACTCGGCCGGGCAACATTCGCCTCCTCCGAATATATCGTCTGGACCGCAGCGCGAGCGCTGCCGAGCGCCGCCAGCGCCGCCGCCGCAGCCTCTCCTCCCGACTCTGAGGTGCGCGCCTGCGTGTGAGTGCGCGTGCGTGTTCGCCGCCGCGACCGCCACCGCCGCCACCGCCGCCGCCGCCACCGCCGCCGCCGCCGCTGCCCACCGCCGCTGCAGCGCACAGCGCAGGCAGAAAGAGAGAGAGAGAGAGGCCCGCGCGCGCCGGAGGACGTGCAGCATCCGGACGAGGAGCCGCGGCCCCAGGACCGCGCCCGCGCCCGCGCCCCGCACGCAGAGCCGCCCACCAGAGAGCCGCGGCGGCCTCGAGGACCCAGGCCTGCGCTGCGAGCCGGACCTGCACAGGCCAGCCAGGGCGACTGCGAGGGCCGCGGCGTTGATCGGCCCCGGGATCGGCAGCGGGACCGGCAGCCGGAGGGCAGCTCGCGCGCCCCCCCGTGCACCGGGAAAAGTGACAGTGGCCCGGGCAGTGCGCGTGCATGAGGCTCCCGCGGGAGCCCGGGATGCCGGCGCCAGCGGCGAGCAGTAGGACCTGTGCCAGGGCCAGCCGCCGCAGCAGCCGCGCCGCTGGACCAGCGCCGGCGGAGGAGACGCCGCCCGCGGGGATGTGAACCGCCGAGGACGCCAGTAGTTTGTAGGTAGACAGACCAAAGCCGCGAGCCGCCGGATCCTCGCCCCCTCGTCCTGCACCGCCATACACGTCGCAGACGCAACCCCGAGCAGGAGAGATCGGCAAGAGTGAGTAGAGCAACTCCCGGGCCCGGCGCGCGGCACTCGCGAGCGGCTTGGGGCCGCCTCCCGGGGGACTGCGGGCCCCGGTCCCGCCGCTCGGCCGCGGGGAGGACGCGGGCCCGCTGCTGGCCTCCCAATCTGATCGGCGCGCGGCGCGCGAGTCCGAGCGCTGGCGGCGGCGGCGGCGGCGGCGCGGCGCCAGGTTCGCCCTTTGGAGAATCAGGTTAGACCGGCCGAACCTGCTCCCGGCTCGTGTACCGGCTCCGCGTGCGGCGCTTGCGCCTGCCCACATAGTTCAAAGGAGAACAACAACAACGGGCCGCGAGGGGGGCGCCGCCGCCGGCCGATGGGGGGGAGCCGCCCGCGACGACCAAACGAGATCTTCCTCCTCTTTCCGCAGGCTCCGCAGCCTCCGCCGCAGTGGCCGCTACCGCCCGATTCCCGTTCTTCGGCGTCGGCCGCGCCTGCTTCCGCCTCCCAGTCCCGGTCCCGGTCCTGCCCCCCGCGGCTCCGACCTTCTTCCGGCCGGCGCCGTCCCTGCCGATCGGCCGCCGGGATCGGCCTCGGCGACACCGATCCCCCTGCCGATTTCCATGGCGCCCTCCCTGCGCACCCGAGCCGCGCTTTCCCCTCCGGTTTTTCGAGAGCTCCTACCTTGGAAGATGAGCAGGAGAGATGAGCGTCAATGAGCGGAGCCGCGAAGAAGCGCGAATCGCCGAGAGCCTTGGGATCGGTGAATCGGCGCGGCGTGAATGGCCGGCTTTTCCCGAGGTTCATTAATACACTTAGGCTTGATTAGCACCGAGCCGGCAAGCCTCGACGGCGGCACGTGGGGCGCAGGCCGTCGGGTTTTCCGCGAGGGTTTCCCTGGAAGGAGGGTCGAACGGTCGGGCGGCGGAGGCGCGGCCGCGCTCGAAAGAGAAAGTGGCAGGCAGAGGCGGCTGGGGGCAGCGGCGACCTCGGGGCGGCCGGTGCGCCCGGCAAAAAAGCCCGGCGCTTCCGCGGCGAATTAATAGGCGGGCCCGGGGAGCGGGTCGGCGCGGCGGGCTGCATCCCGGAGCGGTTCTGGCCGCGGGCGGGGGGTGGGGGCCGGCGCGTTCACTCTCGATCATCCGCCGGTGGGGCAGGCCGCGCGCGCGCGCGCGCCGCGTCTATTATTACACCTGTCTATCCGTCAGCTGCGCTCGGCGCCGGCGAGTGAATTCCAGTTTCGCGCTCGTGCGGTCGTTGGACGCGGAGACCGATGACGATTCTCCCCCGGAGGCCCGCCTTAGGCGGCTCGGCCGGCGCGCGACGCCCAGACCTGTAACACTGGTCTGTGGACCAGCTGATCGTTCGGATTCTCTTCCCACAACACGCGCGGCTGCCTCGCCGGCGCCGGTTCCGCGTGCGCCGAGCGCCCCGATGACCCTGGCCCCGAAACTCGCGCCGCTCGCTCTCCCCGCGCCGCCGCCGCCGCCGCCGCCGCCGCCGCGGTGTTATTACACTGTTAAAGAGTTTAGGCGCCCCGGCCGGCGCTTTACGAGCGGCGCGCTTCACTCGCACTTTCCATCGGCGAGGGCCGCCGACCGATTAACCAGCAGCCCTGGCGCTTTTCTTTCCAGGTCCTAACCTCACCCGACGCTTCCGCGAATGTGCCATACAGAGAGACCTCGAGGCCGCAGCCTGTGATAATCCGGAGCCACCGCCCGGATAAACCTGCGAGTCTTTTGCCTCGAGTCTCATTCGTCCCCTCGCCCCCCGACAAGCGGCGGCGGCAGCAGCAGCAGCAGCAGCAGCATCGGCACCACCTCCAGCAGCAGCAACGCAGGCAATGTCAGCGTGCGTCGAGCCTGACAACCCCGCCGCAGCGAGCCTTCATATGCAGGAAGCTCTCTCACCGGTTAGTACGCACTGGACCATGGAGAGCCTGCCGAGTGGGCAGTTGGCGATCCATCCGCACTCTCGTGACCGTGCCCCCCTTTAATAGCCTCGCGTGCAGCCCGGCGCGGCTCTCATTTTCGCTACGAGGGGAGGGAGCCGCGCATCCGTCCGAGGGCCGCCGCCCGCTGATTAACTCGTACGAGCCCTGGCCCTTGATTCCCCCGGCGCACAGCCTCCCGCGGCTCGAGGGCCAGCCCAGGCTCTAATGATGCAACAATGATAAATCCATCCTCCTCGGCGGTGACTTACGCGTAGGCCGGCTGGTCAAACAGCGGAGCGGCCGAGTAAGAGTGAAAGCCGGCCCCGGCCCCTCGGCAAACAGGCATATTTTATCCCCGTATTTTCTCGGATAAAGATTCCATTTTATTTGATAACGTTTCTCTTAGGCCGAGCACCACCCCGGGCTCCCTGTCCCCTCTGCGGTATACGTTATAAAGGATGACGAGTGGACGCGGGGCCGCGTGGCCGCGGATAAATTTATTCACCGAAATCCCGCGTCGCGGTCCAAAGGAAGAAAGAGCGGACTCGGAGGCAATGGCGCCGCTACGCCGGCTCGCCGGGGCCACGGCGGCGCGAGCGCGCGCTAATCGTTAAATCCTCCGGCCGACGTCATTAATAAGACGCTTTACTATATCAAAGCGACGTTTCATTAACATTTCCAGGCGATTAGCGCGCGAGAGGCACTCGGGAGGCCCGGGGACCGCTCCGGCGACAACGGCGATAATTCCTCCGAGGCGCTCCGATCGCGCCGGGGAGGGAAAGAGGCCCGGGGGCCGCCGGCTGCGGGGGGAAAAAAAGGCGCAGAAATCATCCGAACAATACGCCGGCACCTGCGCGCCCGCCCGCGAGGACAATGGGCGTCCGCGTGTATACACGCCGAGGCGCCCGGGTTTTCCAGGCCGCCGGGGCCCACCGCCCGCCGCGCATGCGCCGCGAGCGGCTTTTCGGCCGGGCCGCGTCGTTAAAAGTGATTTAGGCCCGCGCGTTACCGATGCGCGCGACCGATAAACCCGCGAGGGGGTCGCCCCGGCCGCTCGTAAATAAGGCAATTAAATCCAAAAGCCGAGGGCGCCCATATCGAGCCGGGCTTTATTTACGAGGCGCTTTCGCGGACGCATTCCTAGCGCACCCGCGCCTATGTCTATACCTGCGCCCACTCATTGTTTAACCTCAGCTGCGCGTCCTTCGTTATGGCTCGGGCAGCCTCCCGCAGCCTCCCGCAGCCTCCCGCCTCGGCCCTTGCCTTCCCTCCCCCCGGCGAGTGTCGCGGCATCGGCTCGTCAAATTCACCCGGCGGAGGAATGCCCAAGTCGAACGACCCGCGACGCGGCCAAGGCCTCCGCGCGCTCCGAGCCCTGAGCGTTAGTCAATGAAATTAGCGCCGATACGGATGGAAAATGAAGCTATAAAGCACGCGGCCGCGCGCCGTTAAGCGCCCGCTTTGACGCTTTAATCCAAGCCAGCGGCGCGAGCGCGAATAAATATTTATACCGCGCGGTGCACGATAGAGCGACGCGTGGCAACCGATTGCCGAGCCTCCTCCGATCGCTGCTGGCCAGATCGGCGCGCGAGACTCGCGACAATGGAGCCCGCCCGGCCGAATATCCGCGCGGCCGAGCGAAGCCTCTCGCGCAGCCTCCGCTCTAATGCCTTATTCATGAATCATTATCCGGACGCCGGGCCAGGTTGGAGGACCGTTACTTAGCCGATCTAACACCTTATATTAAGTCAAGGCTCCGGCGCGCGCGCGCGCGCCGCGCTCCTCGTCATCCCGAGGCTCCGCGGCCGGCGGAGAGAGAGACGGCAGATGCGCGGCCTTGGCTGTTTCGCGCGCTCCGCCGCGTGTCGCAACGGCCGCGCTCGGCCCGGAGTTTTCGCGCGCCGCGGGGCCGGCCTGACGAGGCGCTGACGGGGCGGTGACGAGTCCGTCGCGACGGACTCCGCCCCCCGGGGGCCGGGCCCAAGGAGCCCCGCGTGAAAAGGCCCTTCCCCCCGGGGGGTTATTGGGGCCGGAGCCGATGGCCAAATCCGCGGCCGGGCCTCTCTCTCCGCCGCGAAACCCGAGCCGGCCGCCGAGGACGCGGCCCCCACCGCGGCCGGCCGCCTCTCGCCCTTTGGCCGCCGCCCACGCGCCTCCCGGGGGAGCCGATAAGCCGTCTCGTAAACCGCGGCTGCGAGGGTCCGGGTCTGGCTAATTAGGCGTAAATCACCCGGGGAATCGGGCCGGCCGCGGCGGTCGAGCAAAAAAAAACCCACCGCTCGCTGCCTAACGATCTTTTCATTGATTTGGCCGGGCGGTTGCGTGTCGCCGATCGGCTCGCCGCCGACTTTCCGCCGGGCGCGCGTATCGCCCTCGGGTAGGGGCGCGGCCGGGGCTCCTCGACCCGGGGCACGCGCAACCGCTTCCTATTAGGCGATTGCGAAAGCCAGGCCGCGAGTCGATTGGCCGGCGGAGAGGCCGCGGTGTGGTTTCATCGGCCGCGTCGTCCCGCTTATAGGTCAGGCCCGTCCGTCCGCTCGTTACTCGGCGCGCGGGGGGGAGAGAAAAAAAAGCGCGGCCGACCGGCAAAAAATCGAGGATGACATCGGCTGCGCAACCGGCGCGACATTATTGTTTTGTAATTTGGCCGTTTCGCGTCTCGTAAATTGTCGACGGACTGCTTAAGAATAGATTGGCCGTCTTGCGCAGCGGCTCGACGCGTCCTCCGATAAATCCGACCTGGCTTCTTTTCCGCGGCTCGGGACCCCCTCCCCGCGGCGACGGGTGCGCGCGTACGCGGTATGCGCCGGCCCGGCCCCTACATATATACATCTAATCAGTCCCATGCGTTCCACAAAGTTTTAATAACTAAATGTAAAGCGGCGGGCAAGGAGAGTAACGCGACTTTTAATGGAATCTAATTATGCTCCGGCGGATTGCATCATCGTATACCATCGATCGTAATGCTCCCCGAGGCTCGCGAGCGCCTCGTTAATTCGCCGGCGGCCTCGCGCGCGCGCGCGCGCGCCTCGCTGAAAAACACCGAGCCAAAAAGTCATCTAGGATTAAATTGCCGCGCGCGCGCTTAGGTATTTTTATCCGGAAACGCGAAGGAAAGCCGTTCGGGGAACCGATTTCGCGGCCCTACTCGGTCACGGCGCGCGAATCGCTCGAGCCGCGGCCGGGGAGCAATTAGTCGACATTATGCGCGGAGACGGCCTTAAAGAGAGCGAGCGACACGGCCGCCGGCGGGGGATTTTTCCCGGCACCGAGGGCCGCCGATCGGCGGCGATACCGATCGATTATCCCGCCGTGTAGCTCGATATATCGCATACATGCATATAAAGCGCGCGGCCGCGCGCCGCCTGCATCCGAGATGAGATTAGGCGCGCAAGAGTTATTACTCGGGGTTATGAGGGGCTGCGCGGCGGCTGGGCCTCGGACGCACGGAAGCTGGGCGTCGCCCGAGGCCGGGCGATCGGCCCCGGCCGGTGGAATCTGCGCCCAAATTGCCGCGCTAGACTCGTCCGCCGGCGGCGCGGCATAAAAAACTTTGTAGATGCGGCACTTAAGGCTAATCTGCGACGCGCCGGGGCGCGTTAGCAGCCGTAATGGAGGCGAATCTCGGTGCGTTGGGGGCCGCGGGCACGTATGTATCGACGCGTGTAATTTGGCCGGGGTGCCGGGCGGTAATAGCAGTCCTCGGCCAGTGATACTCGGGCATTTGGGCCGCGGGGGTAGCCGCGCGGCCCACCGGCCAAATTAATCGTAAAAGAATGTAATTGTTGCGTCTGCAAACAGTCGTAAATTAAGAATTCAACCCGTAAAGGCCCGGGCCTAACGACGACCTTAGGCAACGGGAAAAAAGGGCCGAGGCAGCGCCGAGGGACGGGGCGCCCGAGCCGTAACTCCTTTCCTCAATTAAAATTCCCGGGCGCTCGCGGCGGAGACGTTAAAATTAACCGATCGCCGCGGCGACTGGTATCAGCCGAGTTTCAGCGGCGCGCGCCGGCTCGTAACTCTCGCGCCGCGCCGGGTGACGCTGAGGCCGCTCCTAACAGAAGGACCGAGCGCCCGCGGGGAAAAATCAGCTGTGCCCGAGAGCTAATGGCGCCGAGGATGCGGGCTTATCTCCCGGCGGATCGCGGCCATACGCGCCTGCACGGGCGGCCGAGCGCCCAGACGCGATTAATTATTATGATCTCCGGCGAGCGTTTGCGCCTCCTAACGCCAGCCTGCCCGCACAGAGTCTGCGCCCCTCGGTTTATCGCGCCTTCGCGTTTGTATAATTGTTTATCCCCGGCCCAAGGCGCCCATTGAAGACTTCATCCGCGCCGGCGGACGAATAACTCGGGGACCGCGGGGCAACCCCTCGCCGCCGGCTTTTCATTACGTTTCCCGAGTGCCCGGGGAAACGCGCCGGGAGAGAGGTTGCCTGCCTTTTCACCTGCGGCCGCGAGGATCGGGAATTAGAAAGACATTTCCACCTGGCTAAGTGAACGTAAATAGCTGTCGGATTGACAGCCGGCGAGCCGGCCTATAAACATGCCCCGAGCCTGCCCCTGCGCACCCAAACCGCACTCCCAACTGACGTTCATTATTAATTATTTTCTAATTTTAATAATGATCTCCGAGGCTAATAATGGCCGCCGTCGGGCCGCGCGAGTCACGTTGATTGCCGCGTATCGCGCGAGCCAAGCTGATAAACCTAAGGAGGCTGAAATGTATACAACTCAAAATTAACTGCATGTGTGTCATTTTTTTCAAATAGAAATGACGCGCCTGCGCCTCATCACGAATGTTTTTACGCATCGGGACGCGCGCGCGCCGCGGCCTCGCCAAGGTGATTTCTCCAATCTAGTCAAAGTTTATTCGCTTTTTCCACGCAGCCGCAGGCTGCCGATCCCGCGCGCCGCCGCTTCGGCTTTGTACTCGCCCAACTCCACAAGAGCACCGCCCCACGTCCTCGGCATAAAGAGCCCTGGTTTTTTTGACGCCCCATCCCCACCCCCCCCCTTCGGTAAACAGGTGGCGGAGGCGGAGGAGGAGGCGCCCCGGAAATCGGCCAGCCCGGGCGACACGGCCCCGCGCGGGGCTTCCCGAGAATATCGAGTAACGCGTCACGCGGCGAGCGGCGCTAATTGCCGCGGTGCCCGCGCGCCACTTGGTCCAAGCGACACACAAAGCCGCCCGCGCCTCCAATGAAAAAGGAGCCTCCGACGACGTACGCGCGTACCTACGCGCTCGCCGGGAGGAAAAAAAAAAAGGGGAGAGGAAAGCCGGGGCAGGGGAGCCGCGAGGCCTGCGCGCCCCAAAGGCCCCAGGGCATTTTCGTGCTTTCTAACGACCGGCCGACGCGCGCCTTTTTTGTGGACATCCCCCGTGTGCCCTCGCCGTGAGAGTCCGAGGCGGGCGTCCGCATTGTATAATCGGGCCCGGGCACACGGACGCGCCCAGGGACTCACGCACACTCGGCTCTATCCCCCTTTCCTCCCGCTGGCCGACCTCGTCCCCCGGAGCTCCGCCGGCTCGTCCGCCTCCCCGGCCGGAGGATCCGCCGGAGCAGACGCCCGCGCAGCCCCGAGTCACTCGGTCAAAATGTTTGCTTTATTCCAAGCTGCGATCGTCATTGTTGTCATAATGACTGTCCGCCGCCGATCAAATTAATGCGTATTCCTTACGTGAGAAAGTTTGTTGGCTGCGCGGGCTTTTGGATTTTTGTTTATTGACCCGTTAAAAGGGCGATAGGCCGGCGAGGTTTGTCCGGAGGGAGTCTCGATTTCGGACGATCTGGCGTAAGTACGGCTGGCGATCGAGTGGTCGGGGGTCCGGCTGCGAATAGGTCGATCGCGCGCCGGGCGCACTTACGGGGCGCACTTACGGGGCGCGTTCCGATTCAAAGCAATTGCGGCTAATTTATTTCCTTGCAATCTGATAAGTAGGGCCATTGTTGCATTCTCGGGGCGTGGCATTGAATGGCAAGTGGCCCGCGGGGCCCCGAGGAATTCGAGTAGCGCGCGGTCACGAAGGTGCGGATGCCGGCCGGCCGGGCCCAATATAACTAGCCAGCAGGCTAAAGTAGCACTTGCTGCGAGCTTGGCTCGAGTGCGGCTTACGGCCTCCTTCTTCTAACCTTCAACTCCTTTGGTTTGCACGGGGACAGTGCAGGAGCGGGTCTGAGCTAGCCGAGTAAGCCGATCGCAGGCTCGCGACGACAGGCCGGTGACGAGCTTTTCAATTGACGCAGGTGCAGGAGGGCTCGGTCTCCCCGGCCTCCTCCTCGCTGAGCAACCCCACGCAGCCGGACCCCAGCGAGCAGGTGCTGCTCGCCACGATGCAGCCGGTGAGCGTCCTCGACCTCCACGAGCACGCGCCCGCCCACGTGGGCCTCCACCCCAAGTACCACCACCACCACCACAACAACCACCACAACAACCACCAGCAGCAGCAGCAGCAGCAGCAGCAGCAGCAGCAACAACACCACCACCACCACCACCCCAAGTACAGCCACCACCTGCACGGGGCCCACGGGCAGGCCGGGCAGGCAGAGGACCCCCAGCAGCAGGCGCCCGGGCCCGGGGACCACGAGGACGGGCGCGTCAGCCCAGAGTCCCCCGTCGGCGAGCACAAGATGATCGACCTCATCTACAACGACGGCCAGAAGACCGTCATGTACACCCACGACAAGGAGATCATCTACGAGAGCGAGGCGGACCGCGTGCAGGTGGTCGAGTACCCGCCGCCGCCGCCCTCGCCGCCGACGCCCTCGCCGCCCTCGGTCCAGCGGGCGGCCGTCGCCGCGGGCCTCATCCCCGTGAACTGCGTGGCGCGGGCCGGCGGCAACCCGAGCCAGCCCACCCTGCACCTCCACTACCCCCAGCTGCAGCTGCAGCACGAGCAGGACCTGCCGCGCGCCCTGGCCAACGGGACGGCCGTGTCGGTCGCCGGCCCCGGGGCGCCCACCACCACGACGGTCCTCGTCCTCTCGGAGCTGGTGGCCGCGGACCCGGGCCAGCCGCCGACCCCGGCCCACCTGGCCCTCGCCACCGCCGCCGCCTCCCTCAGAGCCGGGTAAGTCATCCGACGATTCGTCCGAGCCCACGTCCCCGCTCCCGCCACCTCCCGCCACCTCCTCTCCCCGGGCGCGCGACCAATTGTTGCTCGGCCCGCCCGATGAATAAAATAACAATAACATTATCCGCTGGACCTTAATGCTCGCCAGGGCTTTTATCTGCAATCTCGGCTAGCGTAAACGCCGCAGAATCGCAATCTCCGCCCCGAGATCTAATTTGCATGCATGAGTAATAGCCGCGCCGGCAAAAAGATCTCTAATTTATGTAAAAGACGTCGAAAAAATGATTTACCTATTATCGGAGTACGGAGCCAAGTGTCCCTCCCAGCGAGGATCCCCGCGCGGCCGACCTCGCAGCCGGGTATTTCCTGAATTTTTACAATGCAAAGGCGCGGCCGCGGGGAAAAAGCCCCGGCGCGCCGAAAAGAAAAATAATTCTCGAGTGGCCGAGCTGTTATTTCAAAAGGCCCAAAACAAGAAAGATCAACCTCATCCGTCATTTTCGGGATGGATTAAAAGCGCCTTACTTTACCAAACTTGAACAATTTCTCCTCGGCTCAGAAAATATTGAGGTTTCGAGGCGTTGCCAAAGATCACGACTGCGCGGGGACAGTGAAGATCACGTGGTCAATTTACAGCTCGCCTCTCTTGACTTTCGGTGTAAGTTTTATGAAGCTTATCTATGAATCGCAAATTAGGATTAAAAAGTATGCCACTGACGCGCTAAAACTGCCTCTGCACAGATCGAGAGACTTTTTTATCCAATCGAGTAATTACTAGTTAATAAAGAGGGGTATATTTTATTTCAGTATTTTGTTATGCAAGGCTCGAGCCTAAAGAAATTATTTTTACGTGAATTAGCCTAACTTATGAAGCAGTTTTATATTGTAACTTATTATAAGCAACTTCTTTTAATTTATCCAGATGATTATAATTCATCGACTTTATGATAAAAACTGACAAATTACATAATTATTCGACTTATCTGATAGTTATTTAAACTTCTTTCAAAAACTATAGAGAACTGTCAACACGTAAATGCTTTTTACGTCAAGAGTCTACATAGCCTGCACGTAAAAGTGAAATGTTCTTTATTGCGGTAAAAAGTGGGCAAAGGGGGAACATAATTAAATTGCAGCGTAGTCCGTTGAGCTATGCTTTTTGCTTCCATTATACGCGTATGAATAAGGAGAATTCCGCGGTACATTTAAATACAAGCTAATAGCTGCAAATACAATAGCATCCACGGACAATATAGTGAATTATCTCGGAAAAATGCAGAGAGAGAAAAAGAGCGATTATATTTAGCGGTGGCCTAGCGCCGGCTTCTTAATCTCATTCTTTCGGTTAGGCCGAAAGAATTTCGCCAAGACGCCCTTGACAATGCGCAGAGTCCTCCAAGACTCGAAGATATTGATGAACGAGAAGACGGGATAAAAAACATGGTCGGGGGCGGGCGGGCGAGAGGAAGTAATTGAAAGCTATATGTACGACAACAGCAACAAAACTCGGCGGGCCATTATAAGGAAAAAAAGGCAGGCAAGAGGTCGGGGCCCCGAGGTTCAGCCTTCGAGCGAGGCGAGGCGATCGGCCGGGGCCCGAAAAAGCCGAAAGCCGCCGATAATTCAGGCCCGCGCCTCGCGTTTCCCCTCGTTATCGGGCCTTTTCATCGCGGGCGGCGCGCAGACGCAATTTCGCGGGCGCTTCGCCGGCGCGGCAAGAATGGCGGGCCGGCGAATGGACTCGGGCCGAGAGCGGAAGCGGGCGATAGAGAGCGGGCGAGAGGCGGGGGGAGCCGCGATTAACAATTAATACTGGTGCGCGCGGCGGGGGAGGGCGCGCGGAGGGGGGAGTCCGCCGGCGGGCCCGCGAGTAAGTCACGTTGCCTCGATAGAATTTATTATTACGCGGCGATGCGCGCGCTCGTGTCCGGCCTTTGTACGAGCGGCTGACTCTCTCCCTCCGGGGGAGCTCGGCCGATGTATATCTATAGGGTATTGCAAACCAATAACCATTAACTACTCAGCGTGCCACCTTGGCTTTTTGCGATAAATAAAAATTCATCCGCCGGCTGATCGGGCCCACGGCTTGCCGGGCGCGCACGGCCGCGCGAGCATGTGTGTGTGTGTGCGCGAGAGGCTCGCACACGCGCCGCGAGAGCGAGAGCCGGGACCTTGGGGCCCTCAAAAACAGTGTTGCGCGCGAGATTGCAGGCTCCGCTCCGTTTCTTTGTGCGGCGCCACTCGCGCTTGCCTTTTGTTGCTCCCACTCGGCGCTTCTGCGTTTCCTTAATTGCGCGGCTGCCTGGCCAAGGATTGTGCCCCGGTCGCCTCCTGTTTACCGGCCGGCCGATTAATCCCGTATGAATAAACGGGCGGGCCCGGAGGACGGGGCCCTGCCCTCCCCCCGGCCGCCCTGTCAGCTTCCTACGCCTCCGGAGGAATGTATAATCGGAGCGAGTGCCGCGGGACGCCCTTGCATTACCCACGCCTCTTTGGCTAGACAGCTTGTGTTTCCAACGGATTTTCGTCCCGCGGAGGCGAGCTCGGAGGTGAGCCGCCTCGGCCAGGCTCTCGCTCCTTTCCTTTTTACGCGGCGTATCATTTCTCAGAAAATTCGGGCTAATCTCCTTGCTTGATTGAGTGACGTCTTTTCGCTCGCGTTCCTCCCCAGATATATGTAGCCGATGATCTCGTAACGCATTTTTTCTCTCCCGCGTCACTTTAATGTCAGCTATCGTTTTACTAAGGGCTACTCAGCCGTTTTTTGTACGACCAACATTTACATAGCGTCGCCGGATCAAAAATTCACTTTTTTTTCCTCCACGGGTACGCGAGCCGGACATCTTGGGTAATCATTGTCCCCGATGCTTATTATATGGGCCTTTTTTTTTCATTTTCGAAACGCGCCGCCAAGCAAATTGTTCGGTGTAAAAATGTCACCGTGAAATATTTGTCCGATAATTAAGGCGCAATTAAGAAAAATCTTTAACAAACCGGGCATTCCCTTGGGAATAAAGATTGCTCGTCGTAAGGCCCAGGCGGCGAGCCGCGGAGCCGCGGGAGCCCCCGGGAATAAAAACAGTGTCCGCCTTGGCCAATCCCTTCTCCCCGTGGGCAATGTCCGAGCCAACTTTCGCAGTCGCGATCGCGTGCTCGAAAACATTAACAAATTCCGCCCGCTAAATTGAAACGATCTTTCGCCGGGCGCCCGCGCCCTCGCCTCCGTATATCCCCCCGACTAATCGAGTGAAACAGGCAGAAAGGCCTAATAGATAGCGGCGTTTGTTTACCGCACAATGTGCCGCACTCGGATAAATCGGTGCCAAATGGCCGAGAGCGCGCGGGCCCGATAAACGAACCGCGCCCCGCCACCTATATGTGTATACGCGAGCGCGCGCACCGCCCGCGAGGAACAATCGGTAGAAACGCCGCGGCCGATTTAATATGCGACGCGGTACGCGACTCGGCACTTAGGGGCATAAATCCGCGGCCGCCCGGCCGGAAAGGGCGGGCCATTTTGGTCGGCGGCGCGGGCCTGCCGCTCGGGGACTCGAGCCAACGACACCTTTGGCATTGGACCTTCTCTCTCTCTCTCTCTCTCTCTGGCGCGCGGCCGCGAGATCGCAGCACTTACACGCGCTCGCGCGTACGTATAAACGAAAATTCGCGATCCCTTTCACTCGCTTGACCGCGAGCCTCGGGGTCCCGGGGCGAGGCGGGCGCGGCGGGGTAAGGGGCGGGCCGGGGGAGAGGGGTAGGGGGGGGGACCCAGCGACAGCGGCACTCAAGGCTCTTCCCTCGGCGCTCGTCTGCGCGCCGGCCAGTCTTTATGGATTTATACGCGCCGCGGGCTTGCTTTAATCCCCGCCAGGGCCCGTATAATTCGAGCGAATCGGATAATAAAAAGGACGAGCCGCAGGCCGCGGGGATAGGACGCGAGGCCGACAATTTTTCCCCGGCGGGAAAAATCGGGCGTCCTCGGATTTTCACCTACGCGGGCCCGACTTCCGGGAGAGCGGGGGATATTGATTTCCGCCCCGGAAAAATCCATTCCCCGCGGGTAATGAGCCGCGGCTATGGCGGCGGCAGGCGACGTGGGGGCCGCCTCGAAATTCAATGGGCCCCCTACATCGATCGCGTTGCTGATGAAATATCGTTATTGTATTACGTTTATTAAATCTCTCCGGGGCGCTGCGCCGGCTGCGGGCGCGCCGCCGCCGGCGCCGGTGCATGCGCAACGATCTTATCCCCGCGGCCTGCGCTCCGCGTTATCGTTTTTCCGCAAATTAATAATCTCTGTAATGCCAATTACCGACTTTCACCTGCGCGCCCGAGCGAGATACAGTTTCGAATTTTGAGGTTGCCGATTGTAAAATTTATACGGCTCCCTCGGCCCCCCTCCTCTTTCGGTTAATTGAGCCCGCCTCGGCCCCAGCGCCCCGCAACCATTTAATGCGAATTAACGATTTTTCCGCGGAGATTGCGTACGCGGCCGTGTCGAGGCTGCACGAGGCCGCTCACGTGCGACGAGGGCCTTTTTTTTTTCTCTTCTTTCTTTTTTTTTTCGGAACGCCCCGGCGACTCGGGCTGCGCCGCTCAAATCGGCAACGACACTCGGTGGGGGGAGGGGGAGGACGCCCGCCGCGATCGCCGTTTACTCGTCATTGTCTCGTGGGGCCTCGGCGCATCGGTGTATGTAATTGCGGGAAATCGTTAAGCGGCGTGTGCTTGCGCGCGCGCGCGCCGGAGAGCCGCATTACCGGCGCGATTCGCCCCGGACAAAGCCGATGAAATTTGCCATTTTTCTTGCCGCGCGGCTCTCGAGTCGCGGCCGCGGATCTAACGGTGCCTCGCGGCCCGTTCCATCCGCCGATTTTCCCCGTATAATAACAAGCGGCGCGTGTGGCGCCTTGTGCCCGCCGCGAAAAAGTATTTGCATATATCGGACCCCCCGTTAGGGACATTCCTACGCGGCGGCATAGCGCGGCGGGTAATGGCGCGCATCTCCGCGCGAGTCGGCGCCTCGCGGACTTTCACGCACCGGCGGCTCGGCAGTTTTCGGTACTTTCGCCGCCGGGATTACGGCGGGCCATTAATTAAGCCGCGCGCGGGCCCCGTGGGCTCCGCGCGCGCGTATATAAACAAGCTGCTCGCGCCCAGAGGAGCCGGGCCGCGGGGCCTAGTGTAAGCCGATACGGGTGCACACCCACTCGCAGCGGCCTCGGCCTCCTCCACCGGTCAAAATGGCCGGCTCCGCGCCCGTCCCCCTCTTCCTCTTGGGCTTCTCGATGTCCGCTCTTATCAAGCGATACGTGTTACTCGGCCGGCCGGCGACGCTCGGATTTTCGGTCCTCGCTTTTACCGCCTAGCTTTCTAATCTATTCCGCCGAGAAGACCGTGCCTTTGCAATTTTAATTCCTCTTTTTATGGGTATATAATTGGCGAACTTTTTCTAAAGCCTATGTCCAGTGCGTATATAAGCGGTCCTTTTTTACTCCTCCTTTGGGGTTTTGTTTCAATCTAGCATTTCGGCGATTGTCACTCCTGCAGGCTTATGTCGGATTTGCCGATGTTTCCTCCACGTGCCTTATAAGGCGCTGCGGTAACTTTGTTCCCTACGCAGTATTTCTCAACGGCCGCGTGCGGAAACTTTCCTCCTTCCTGGATTAGTGAATTGGACGATTGTTCGAGGTTTTATACACGCGGCTTGGGGAACATATTTGGAAAGTGGAAAAATGAGAGCCGTTGACGCGTTTAGTTATAGAGTAGGTCGGCCGGTAATTTGTTGAGCGGCCAAGGTAATTCTTGTAAATAAATTATAAAGTAATGAAGGTTTACACGCGAGGACTAAACAAAGTTCGTAAATCTCGAGCAATCGGCTTTAAGATCTCGAGGGCAGCGTTTATCTCGTGCTTCGCGGGCGCAAACCCTGAGAACGGCAGCAGCTGCCAAAAACATGCAAATATCGAGTAAAAGTAAACGATACGGTTCGCGCGAGATCCCATATATATACTTGCCTCGCGGGCCTACGGGCGCGCATATACGCCGGGCCCGAGCGGACCTCGCCGCGCCAGAGAGCGAATATTTATACCGCGAGCATTATATTATGAGATGCATACATGGGCGCGGGCCGCGCGAAAGAAACAGAAGGAGAGATTATTCTCGCAGGGCCCTCGGCCCACGTCGGTATATATGCGCGCGCGTGTAAGTAACGCGTCCGGAGCCGCGAGCCGAGCGGGAGAGGAAAAAAAAACGGGGGGGGGGGGAGGAAAAAATGCAGAGCGGAGACGGGGGAGAAGAAGGCGGTAACGGGGGCACGGGCCTCCCCCCCCCCTCGCCCGCTCAAAATTACACGTCTCGCGGCGCAAGGATCCCGGGCAGCGCAAGTGTACACGGGCGCTTCCACGGCCGGGGTGCGACTGGGCCGGCGCGCCCAGTTCAACACCCGCGTCGAGCCGCCGATCGGGTGATCGCGCCGGCGAGCCGGTGGCCGGCCTCCGCAAGGTGGGCCACCGAGTGCCCCGGGGGCCGACGTATCGCCGCGCGAGATGTGCCCCGTATATGCATCAAACCGCGGAGGAAGCGGGCCAAATTGCCCCGCGTGTATTAATTACGCCCAATGAATAATTTGGCGTCGCACGCACACGCGCGCGCCGGATATAGGCGCGCGCACGCCCATCGGCCCCCGTCGCTCCTCTGTTTTTCTCCCCGTAGACGTTGTCGGATGATTGAGCGCTCGTTCCCCCGTTCCTTTTTTTTTCCTCTCCCTCCTCCCGGCTTCTCTCTCCCGCGTGCATCCCCCTGGCTTCTTTATCTCCTCTCATCGCGGCGTCTCGCCGACGTCGGCATTTAATTGTGGAATTCGCGGGCCCGCCGCTCGCGCGCCATTTTTCTTGCCCGCTCCCTCGGGCTTATTGACAGTAATTGGATTATTAAGCCGGCGCGTCGCGGGGACGCGATCGGGACTTTTTGAGGGCCGCCGCCGCGGGAGTAATTTTATAATTGTTCGCCGAATGGTTAGGGCCGCGGGCTCGGCGCGCCGCCCGGGTTTTTCGAGGCGAGTGCGCGCGCGCGCCGCTGCTCCCGTTGCCCGCGGATAATTGCGATTCGCCATAAATCATAACGATTATCGACCCGCGGCGCGAGCCCGGCCGGCCGCGCGTCGCATTAGCCCGATCGTTTCCTCCGTTTCAGGCCTCGTCCTTTTTTAGATAGTTAATTAAATATTTGTGCATTTTTGCCCAGTTGGCAAAACCAATCAGGAGTTGGAAAGCTTGTATTGCAAATGGGAGGTAACTCGAATTGCCTGCTTATGACTAATACAAAACGTAATTTAAATGAATTTAAATTAGAGCTATAAACTTTCTAAAAGATTGTAATTTAAGCGACAATTCCCCGTGTAGGCCTTAAATCAGGTATAAATCACATTTTGTTAGATATATGTATACACACGCGCACCCTATGATTTCGACTTATCGATATATCGCTTTAAAATATTTTATGCTCCACCTCGTGTCTTTCGGTCGGGCTGCGCGCGCCCGCGAGCGCCTTGTGCAATAAATTGCACAAAAATGACAATTGGGAAATCGGCGCGGCTAAATTTGCGAAGAAACGCGCGATTCGCGCGGCTACGACTCGGGCCGAGTGCGACCGCGCGGGATCCATAAAATTTTAGTGCGTCGCCCGCGAGATAAAACTTCTCGCTCGAATCGCAATCTCTCGCGTCCGCTGACAATAAATTCCCGATGAAAAATAAAGGAGGAGGAGAGAAGAAAAAAAAGGTGGCCGCCACGAAAGCTGCGTCAGCGCGCGCCTACGCGCGCCCGCCCGCCTCATATCCGCGGGCGCACGCACACGGCCGCAGCCGGCTCGAAGCCCCTCGAAAAGATCGCGGGGGCCGAGGAGCCGCGGGAGATAAGCGCCGCCGGGGAATATAGAGCCGGCGTGGAAGGGCCCGCTCAAAAGGCAAGGACCCGCGAGGGCCGATCGCGAACATAGTTACACGCCGGTGTGCGCATACACGCAGGCGCGGTTATCGAGGCGCGCGTGTCGGGCGCGCGCGAGCGTACATATATATATACATCGATTACGATCGGTCTGCGCGTCGTGTCGGGCTTAGCGCAAGTAATGATTATTCCGGCGGGTCGCCCGACTCGCGGGCCGATAGCGATCCGATCGATCTTGTTCAATCGGCCGATTGCCCGCTCGCGCGCGGGCGGCTTTAAAAAACCTTACGTGATTCCGCCTCGGTTACGCGTAATAACACCTTTTAACGCGCGTAGCGCGGCGACTATATCGGCGCGCGGCCCCAGTTGACTGAATGCCGCTGCAATTACCCGATGTTTCCGAGCGATTTCCCTCTGCGCCGGGCCGCGGGCCGCGTGTACGCGCGCGTGTCGCAAGGTAGCGCCCCGGCGTTACACGCCCCTCCTCCATTGTTTACTCGGACCGCCCGCTGCGGGGCCTGTATATACACCGCGAGCCGATCGCCGCTCGGGAGGCCCGGGCAACGGACGACTCGAGGTTTCCATTCGCCCGGGGGGCTTTGTTTGCCCGGGGGAGCAAATTGCCGTTTCGCGTATCGAGCCGTCGTATCGGGAATCGGCCGAGTGCCGCGGAGCGTAATAGAGGCGCGGGCGATCGCGGCATTGAGCGAAAGAAAAAAAGGAATTCCCCCCGCAAGGTGCGCGCACTCGGTGCCGCGGGAGAGCCGCAAAAAATGTTTATTTCATTTGGCAAATTAGATTCATTAGTCGGTTAATGGGCGCGCATAAAGTTTAGCCAAGTCGAGCTTTGCATATACGTGCGGTGCGCGCTCGGTGGGTGAGAGAAAAAAAAAAAAGGCGCCGCGGCCCGGCCGCATATATGCATATGCAGAAAAGAGGAGAGTCAGTCTTTTTAATTCGCTGCTTCAAGTTGACGCTGGATTTTTTCCCCGGCGCAGGCGGCGGGGCCTTTTTTACGGCTTCACGGTCCAAGAGCGGCGGCCTGCCGGCGCTTTTTCCCCCTGGAAAATGTCAATTGGAAACTATGCCGAGGAAAATCCATTAGGGCTTGGCGGCCGGGGAAAAACAAGGGCTTTGGCGGGCGCGCGCGCGCGCACCTCGCGGGGTTGGGCTTTTATCGCGGGCAACATTGACGCGCGTCAAAATCGGGCGTAGCGCTGGCATAAATTAGCCGGCGTCTCGGGCGCGCGGCCCTCTCCTGCCCGGCTTTCGCAATGATATACATTAAAAGTTACGGTGTATACGGCGCGCATAAAGTGCCGCGCGGCGAGTATCAAAAATGGAAAAGGGGCCCGAGCGGAGCCCCGGCCTTGAGTTATGCAAATTGGGCCGGGAGGAGGAGGAGGAGGCGGAGGAGCGGCCGGCGGCTATCTCCGCCTTAGTGTTTTGATAGCGCGCCCGGCGAACCCCTGCGGGGAATAAAACGCCGCTCGGAAAGGCTGCAGGGCCCCGCATTAGGTCGCATTACGGAGAAGCGTATCTTTATCGCGTCCCCGGCTCGGGGCCGAATTCCAGCTGGCGGCCGAGCGCCGTAAAGCGATTCGGGGGATCGGCCGCGTAAAAGCGAAATTAGATAAAGGAGGGCCGAGCGGGTGGCAGTAAAGCCGCGGGCCCTAAAACGGAACGGCGCGGCCGTGGGAGCCGCGGGCCCGGGAGGCCGGGGAGCCCGGGGAGCCCGGGGAGGCCGAGTCGGTCACGGGGCCGGCGGCCAAGGGCGGAAAAAGCGGCGCGGGGCTTCCGGACGGGGGCCGGGCGGACGGCTTTGGGAGCGGCGGCCTCGGCCGGGAACCGGCGCCGCTGGTGCGCGGGCGGCCGCCCCGGACGGGTATTGTAACGGTACACCGGGCCGGGGCTCGGGCGCGGGCGGCGGTGGGGGGAGGGCGCGCGACTGGTATACGATCCTGGCCAACGGGGTTGATGTAATAAGAGGGGCAGCTACCGCGCGCCCGAGATCTCCGGGCGCCGCGGGAGGGAGGGAGAAGGAGCGAGTTAGGAGGAGAACAAGTGGCGCGCGGGCAGGGGGGGCCGGCGCTGCAGACAGGTTGTCCAGATTCCACGGAAGGTCGTTTGCTTTGCTTACCGCGGGTCGAGCGCGCACCGCCCGCCAGACGGAGACGGAGATACCGGCCGCGCGCAGCCTCTCCGCGCGCGCGCGTCTCCGTCTAACGGCGCACGCGAGCCGCCCCCCCACCCTCCTCCGCGCAGCCGCCTCCTCCTCCCGCGCCGCTTTGTCCCGCCCGCCAGCTGATAGACCCGCGCCCGGGATCAATGGGCCGCCCGGATCAATGGGGCCCTGCTTCGCCAGCGCCCCGCCGATTCCCGATTGTTCCGTCCCCGGCAAATTGCTCGGCTCTTGCATCCGATAAGCCAGGCGCCGCGGCACCTTTCGCGCGGCCGCCGCTCGCGCAGCCGAGTCCGCACTTGCCTCGCCTCGTCAAACGGACCGTCCCATCGGAATCTAATTATCCCGGCGGCCGTCCGGGAGGATCGCGCGGCCGACTGACGTTTCCATTTCTCAAAAGTGTTAAGCGCTCGCTTTAAGAGCCACTTCCACTGCAAACAGTGTCGTGTTTGAAAAACGAATTGTTCTCCTATCCGCCGACTTTGCCTTTGCGCAAACGCTCGTATGGGTTAAATTAACATAATGGAAAGCTGACATCTAGTCGTTTACGAGTCTTTTCCAAGTGATTTCTGCGCTGCTCGCCCGCTGTCGCCCGGTGTCGCCGCTCGTGCCAGGAATGCCTATATCTCCACTTGTATGTCCTAGATTCTATCAGCGCGCACGGATATTACAATGTTTACGATCGAGCGGCGCGGGCGTCGAACCTAACCTCTCGCGTAACGCCCGGCGCGCTTCCCAGCTCCTCCCGTCCGGCGGCCCGGCTCCGGTGGCTCAGGAGCGCGCCCGGCGGATTAGGTGCGTATATCGCTCTCGAAAATCCAGGTACATTGTCCGAGCGGCGGTGCGCCCGAGAGAGCGCGCGCTATAGGTGTACGCGGGAGCGCGGAGGGCCGCTGGCCAGCGTCGCGGTTGCCTCCGCCGCGGGAGAAAGGGGACACCGAGAGCGACATCGACACCGGACACCGGACACTCGGCTGCAGCGGCGCGTACACGCGTACCCATACGCGCACTCGACTCGCTCTCCCTCCCCCCGGGGGCCGCGGAGAAAGCTTCCTCGGCGGCGCGCCGCCGTCGCGTCGCCGCGTGCCGATGCCCTTTTTTTTTTCTCGCGCGCTCGCGCCGATCGCATTCTCCGGCCGAGCCCCGGAATTCTCCCGATCCTCCGGGGGCGCGGTTTTCCGCCGGGATTCCCCGCTAGCCAAGGCCCCTCCCTTCCCCCCGGAGCCTCCTTATTTCTCTCCCTTTTTTTTTTTTTGCTTTCCTTCTCTCGCGCCCGTCCCGCTTTCGCAAAAGGCGCCTCCTCGCGGCCCCGCGACAGCTCGGGCGCGCGAGATACGTCATTTTTAATTACGCAAGCGAGCGCCGGGCGTATCGGCCCCGACGTAAATCACTCTTCGAGCCGTGCACTTGTTAGGCGGAGCCGCCGGCTCGGGCAGATCCCCGAGCGCGCCAGATCGTAATCGTCAGTTCTCGATCGGCCGCTCGGGACGCGCCGCGCGGCCCACGTAACGATCCTCTCGCATTACACGCGCGCCCCGAGGATGCGCCCGACTGCCAACGACTGCCTCGATCGCGGCTTCTCGGAACTACCGACGCCACTCCCGGCCGCGTAAACGAGCGCGCCGAGGAAAGGCCAACCGATCCGCGCCCGATCGACTTCCTTTGGACCGGGGCCGCGGCCAATTTACGCCCAAATTTACGCCCGCATTTACGCCCGAATTTACAATATTTTATTCGGAAGTAATATCGACGATTAGCATAGTAGAGAGACATTTTAACTTTCATGCCCAAAAAGATCCCACTTTAATTTGCAACAGTTCATAAATTCGTTTCTACTTGCTATCAGAATACGCTCCATTGATCAGGCCAGCAGTCCCAGCATCTTTAAAAATTTAATTAAAAAAACTTTCATCTCAGAGATTGAAAGTAGAAAAAAACCGAGGTCCTCCCAGGCAGGACTTGAAGGGGGCTCCCGAACACGCCTCCGTGGCTAGACCGCGGACGGCATCCCCCCAGGTCGGCCGATCATCCCGAAGGGAGGCGGCCTGTTCCGCGTCCGGCCGCCGGCGCGATATAAATACTCCGAGGAGCCAAGGATCCGCGCAGAGGTGCGCTGACGCCGCGGCGTCGCATAAATCCTCGGTTGCGCAACGAGGCGGGGACATTAGTGGCCGGCGCTCGCGGGGGACGGATCGCGAGGGCCCCGGAGAGTTATCGCCTCCCCCTCCCGGGGGTATCGGGCGCGCGGGGGGCGATACGGCCGGGCTCTTTTCGCGGGCGGAAGCGGCTCGCCCACGTGGGCTCGGTTGCGTCAGGCCGGCCGCCCCGGAATGCCAATAAATCCCCGGGGCGAATGCGCGCGCGCGCGCGCCGAATAATCATACGCTCGCTCGGCCGCGGCTAATCATTTATATTCCGCGGGCAGAGGCCTGCCATTACGATTGTGGTAAGCGCCGATTACGGATTTACGAGCGGCGATAATGGCCTTATGAAAATTTTACGCCCCGCGATTTGTTTGTTGTTGGTGCGCGCCGCCGCGGGTCCGCCGGGCGAGGCCGATTACGCGCGGCCTGCATCGATCCCCCCGCGCCCGCCCGGATAACACGCGATAATTGTCGGGTTTAAGGCCTTTTAGGGATCGTTAGGATAATCGTCCTCTTTTTCAGGCGGGACGAGCGCGAGCCGCCGCCGCCGCCGCCGCCGCTTTTTCCTCGGCGACCGGGGAGGCAGGGGATCCGCGAGCGCCCGCAGCTCGCTCATTGTCTGCTTCGTTGACTTTTTGCACGCGCGCTTGAGCGGCGCTAATAAAAGTGCCCGTGATTGCTGACTATTTTCCTTTAATGCGCCGTTAAACAGTGTCAAAGCTTTATTCATTATTCATTGTGCGGCGCGAGCGCTCGCGAGCCGGGAAGAAATTCAAGCTATTTGCGTCCACTCCGATAACTGCGCGCGCGGGCACTACTTGTGTAATCTTGCTCGTACGTCCAGCTCTGTCATTACTAATGATTTATTGTTACCCTCTATGCTAATCTGTAGGATGCAAATTTTCAATTAATATTTTCGATTCCGATTGCCTTAACATCTGTATTTCAGTACTTTATCGATCCATCGATATGCGCGTCGCTTTATTTGATTCGTTAAAAAATTAATTACCGCGCTTCCCAAAGAAATGTATATCGTGTATGTATCGCTCGCGCCGTCTCTTCTTTTTTCCCCGTTTCGATGTTCATCATTAGTATTGTAGATAAAGCCTACATGATTTTCTTAACTTGAGAATCAAGCAAACCGATTACGCCCTTAGACACGCGCGCAGTAAGACGGATCTTCGTCAAAAAAATTTGTAATCGCCGCGTCAAAACGATCGGTGCTCATATAAGGTGCGAACATTTTTTAGGAACCCGAGAAGTAGAGAAACGGAAAGGAATCCGGGCAACTGCTGGTATATATAGTGCGCGCGACGGTAACGATTTCGCGGAACGGAGTAGCGAAAAAAGGCCCTGTTTACTTATCTGCACACTCGTTCAAATCTTGAGGAAAAACAAATTTCCCGTGCAACAAATTTCCCAGCGCTTACGCACGCGTATAGATGTACCTGACGGCTATCCGATACAATTTGCTGTTACGGTTCCGTGGCAGACATGACTTATTTAATTGCCGGTCCGATAAGGAAACACAAAGTCGACGATGGCTATCGCCCGCAGACAGTCCCCCCCGTCCCCTCTCTCTCTGTCTCTCCCTTCCTCTCACTCTCCGCGGCCGAGTGATATCCGATTAGTCGCGATCGCTTCATCTCTGTCGGTCCTTGGACTGCGCATGCCGTATCCACACCCCTGTCTATAGCCGACTGTCAGGCCGCGAGTACACTTAAACACGAGCTGCGGAGGATAAATAAAACGTTTGTTGCATTAATAAAACGGGCCTTTTTCACGCTCTTCGTTTATCTGCCAAATGGTAAATCTTTGAAAACAGGTTTGCGTGAACTATATAAACATAATGACATTTTCCCTACACCCGAGAAATTATATGAGGCGCGACTAGACATTTTATCGCCCCGGCGCAACTCGAGTTCGGTTAATAAAACGCTCGTTGCAATGTCCGATTTTTCGCGAATACGTTTCCAATTTACACTCGCGCACGCGAATCGCACGTTATATTCTCCGGCTCGATTATTCTTCCTGGCGTTGCATATCCGGCTACCTTGGCGGATAATCCAATAGCAATAAAAATACAAACTTTACAGCACGATAGATGCACATGCGATCAAAACCTCGGCGAAACATGCGCGGATTACTCGCGCTCCCAGCGGCGAAAACTCGAAACAAGGAGGGACGAGATCGAATGGAGATACGCGGCACTCGACCGAATGTTCCTCCTCGATTATCGGCCTCCTCGTATCGGCGAATCCTCCATCTGGGCGATCCGCCGATCTCGAGTGCTTTCCCCCCGTTCCCCCTCCCCCCCCCCTCTGCATATCACCCGGCAGACGTCCTTCCCGCGAGCGGAGCCTTCCCTAAGCTCGGGCATAAGCGCGCGAACCGCGAGTCTGTATCGGCGCGCCGCGGCCACGGCGGATAGAAGCGCCTCGCCGCCGCCGCCACCGCCGCCGCCGCCGCTCGACGCCGCGGCGCACCCGATAACGTGGAAATTTATTATTGCGCATGCGCGCCGAGGACTACTTTATCCGAGTGGTCGCGGGCTCCTATTTGTGCTCGGCAGCCTCGGCAATCCGGGAGGAAATTATCCCCGGCTCGGAACGTCTCCCTCGCTTTCGAGTAAACAGCTTCATTTGCCTCGACTTGAACCCGCCAACGGCTTCAAAACTATCGCCTCGCCGACGGCCGAGATAGTTGGCGCGATAAGAGCGTCAATTCCGAATACTCGGTGGATGTAGTCGAGGGTCGTGCACGGGTTTCCCATTCGTCTCGATGGTTATTGGGAAAGTCCCGTTTGGGGAGTATACGACCGGGAGTCGTCGAGTCGCGCCGAGTGGAACTTAATGCGCCTGATTTTTCCCCCAGGCTTAAGTGTAATACTTATTAAAATACACTCGTATAAGAGGAAAGTGACTCTTGGGCATTGATTAATAGGTCGGGTGGCGCGCGATCGGCTCGGTGAAATTACAAAATGCTTTAAAAGTGCAGAGTATATAGAGAGCGCGTATATTCGCAGGGCTATTAATCCTCAACAATATCATTAGCCATCGTTACATTAGCGCGCGAAATTCCGCACGTACGCGCGAGACAGCGGCCTTGCGTAATAATCGCTGAGGCTGCGGCCGAGCGCCGGGGGCCGCCGCGCCGCCGCGCCGCCGCGAAACGAAAGCGCGATTTAATGTCGCCCATTGCGGGCGGGACAAAAAACTGGGTAATAACCAAAGAGTTAAGCACTCATTCCGAATGCAAAATCGTTGGCGGCCGCCCGCGGAAAAAGTGCCGCGCGCCGGCCTGGCATTTATAATCCCCGGGCTGCACCTCCCAGACGCAAAGAGGGCAAAACGAGGAGCCGCTGCCGAGCGAACGCCCGCAAGCCTATCATTAGCGCGGATCGATTAGCAATTATATACGCGCGGGGAGAAGGAACTGCCGGCCTTTTCATCGGCCTCGGCCATTTTCACTTTCGAGCGCGCGCCGCCGCCGCCGCCGCCGCCGCCGCAGCCGCGCTTTTCGTTGCGCTCGCGGGGGGGAAAACCTGGATCCGCGAGGCCAAAAAAGGGCTCGGCGCGCGGGACTTCCGGCCGGGGGGCGGGGAGAAAAAGCTCCCGGGCGAGCGGCCCTGCGACGCGCGCGCCCGCCAGCTCCCGCAATGGCAGCGGATCCGCCGGCGAGCGGCCGCCGAAGGAGGGAAGAGGGAGAGAGGCGCGGCTTATCGGGAGTAGGAGAAGCGCGCCGAGCCGGGGAGCCGGGGGGGCCGATAAAACGCCTCGGCTCCGGGGAGAGAGAAGGCGCGCGCCGGGCGACAGGGCGTGGCCTGCGCCACCGAGCCGCTCATAATTGCCCCGATATTCGCGCATCGGCGCCAAGCCTCTGCGGGGGCGGCCCGCCCTCGTAAACTCGCCCTCGTTAAACTCCCCGGCGCGGCCCCCCGAGAAATCCGCCCCCGCCAAGGGATCCTGGTGTCTCTGCGCTTGCGCAATGGCACTGGGCCGCAGAAGCCGCAGCGCGCGTAAATAAGGCCCGGGGACTTAACGGCCCGATAAAGCCCCTGGATGTTGAATTATGCCTGCTTTCACTTCGCAAAATGAGAGGCGCGCGCGTGAAATACGCTCGCGGGTAGTTAATGAATGGATAATAGATGCTTTACGGCACGCGAGGCTTTTATTACTCGACCTACCGCCACTTTTTTACCGATCGATTCGCCTCCTACTATGTATCGAACGCCCGCCCGCCGATCGTTTCCCGTTGTTTATGCGCTTGCCGGCAGCTCGCCCCCAACGCACCTTTAATTGAATGTACGGTAATGAGATGCAAAGGTGCAGACTAACTATTGCTGGAGCTCTTGTATCTCTTGGGCCTTGCTGCTCAGCTACGCCCGCCGTTGCGGATTACTCTGCACTATGTTAATTGTGCGCTCATTATTGTTCTACCAAGTTGCACTGTTTGCAGCCACTCAAATAACCGTCAAAACAACCAAAATACCAGTTATTCTATCGGAATTTAATCATAATTACAAATTTGGTGAATGCCCTCATGAATGATGAGATAGATTGTAATTGGAGTTTTTTCCAGTATTCGAACCATTAAAGTGTGCACACAAAAATTTAGTCAGGATATCTTATAATTATAATTAATAGTACCATGCCAGAATGAATAACTTTAGTTTACATTTAGCTCTTTGATATAATGTAAATTTATATCGTGTATACAGTTTTTGGTCCCACTCGACTAATAACATTAATTACTTTGCAATAAGTTTCGCAGGTAGATCTGTGTCTTAGACATGATAATATCATAACACCGAACGCATGTATCAATTATTTATAATAAAAACCATAGATACCGTATACATAAATATCTGCTTATACGTACAAAGATCTTGATTGTAATATTTCGTCGCTGATAGCTTGTATGGGTTCTGTTGTCAATCACGAGAGGTAAGATGTTGAGCTAAAAGGTAAAATGTTTATTTAATATAGAAACAAAACCTAATGTCGTACATGTTCGTCTGATAGTTCGGTTGATTTTTATATTACTCGCGAATATGTAGGTTTGTGACCCCGTACAATCAATCGTCGATCTAGCCGCCTTTCTCAAACCTCTCACGAGATCACGGATAGACAGGATAACATCCTCCCATTCTCCCGCTCGCATCAGGATGTACAATCTATTGCCTTGCTGTGTCCCTAGTGTCCAAGAGTCATACCCACGCAATAATGAAACCGCGCACTCCCTCTACTCACGAGGCGATCCCAAAAAAATTGTCTAGATGCACATCGTTGAAGTTCACACGTAAGACTATATAACTCAGTAAGATCTATGTCGGATATTTCGATTTAGTTCTCCATCCTTACAACAACATTTTCTAGAAAACAATATTGGCCCGGAGTTGATTTGCTGGTCGTTTATACATATATGATATTAAAATTATCTTTAATTGAGCCTCTCGTAGCAGTCAGTACAAAACACTATATTCTCAAAATCGGTTAAAAATAAATACTGTATTATCACTCAAATAAATTATAGATTTGATTGACAAATAAACTTTAAAAGCCATTGAGTTTGTATAGGTTGGAATTTTGGCTTCATGCCAGTCTATTGAGGGATACCTTAAATAATAAGCGAATCGAATCTCCTTTATTACGTAATTCTTCCCTACTGTTGCAACATACATGTTCGAAGCTTGTGAATTTCTGTTATTCTGCGAAGTTTTTTTTTACTACTATCAAAATTTACGGCTGTCAAAATTCTTGGAACACTCACCAGCGCATTTATTTACATTTGAACACTTAGTTGCCATAAAACCTTTATAATAGTAGTTTATTACTACTTACTCCTTCAGTCCGAATATCAGTATTTATTAATAATTATTTTCCTTGGCGTAATAACATAACTACTATTTGCTTCGCTACATAGATAAAGTATAAATTTCATATTTTGTTCTTAATTATAATAGTTAAGTAGAATTTCTAATCTGTAATTTACTAGGTAATTATTACGAATTCCATTTTCACAGTGTTATTGAATTTTAGAAAAATTAATTTAACCTACTTTCATGTAATAGGTTCATAGTTCATTTTTATTGTTAATTTTTTTAACTACCAAAACGTAAGAATCACAGGTAAAGATTACATAGACAAACGTGTTAATTGTAAGCATGAAATTATTCATTCTATCAAGGGATTAACATTTTTAAATGACTACAGTAAATACAACTTTACGGACTATTTATAAAAAAGTATACCTTCAATATAATTAAATGTTGTATACATTAATATACGTAGTATTTACCTTTACATATTTAAATTCTTTATCAAAAACGTGATATTTTGAAATGTAAATTAGTAATTTTAAATGTCATCGGAAATTTCCTCTTATACAGGATGTATTTAAGGGAATTCTATCATGACTATTTTATTAGTCAAGACGTAAATAGCTTGGCACTTGACTAACCTATTCTTAAATCGGACAACATTGCATTTTCATTGAGTAATTTGTGTACTTAATACGTTAGTCAAACGTATCAATGGCATTGGAAGAAATGACGAGATTGCCGGATCTAAGCTCGACATTTGAATTATTATCCAATATTTGTTTTTCATCACGAGTGTAAAAAATGATTGAACTTATTAATTATTAGGAATAAAATGAAATATTATTCCGTTTTCCTATCGAGGCTTGCATAGATGTACGGAATAGTTTTTCACAGAGTGATACTTACTTTCTGGTAAGGGTCGAATGGTCTGGGCGAAGGGCCGAAGCCAGTGGAGATGAATCGAGGCACTAACTAGGAACAGACTAAGCAAAAAGAGAGTGAGAAAGAAAGGAAGGAAGAAAGAGAGCAAGGTAGAAAGAAAGAAGGGAAAGAGAGAAAGGAGCCTTGGAGGTGAGTCGCGAGGGTCATCGCCTCCGTACACAAGGCGTGCGCGAAAGGGACAGACAGAAAGGGAGGAAAAAAAAGGCAGAAAGAGTTGAGCGGGAGCTGGACCGAGGGGAGCCGGGCTCGGCGGGTATATATGGCTCGGTCTCCTCTCCTCCCCTCAATTGGCAGCGGAGAAAAGGAGAGCGCGCATGCGTGTACCGCTATAATCGGACGCGCGGCCGGCCCGTGTTGTGCGCGCGCATCTCCGCGGGAGGAAAAAGAAGGGCAGGAGGCGCAGGGGCCCTGACCATGGGGTGCCGGCCGGCCACTGTGTTCCAGCTGGTACTCGTGCACAAATTATCGTAATGACCGCGGCGATCGCCGGGGCCCGGGCTCCCCCCGGCGGTGCGCGGCTTTCATACATCCGCCCCGGCCCTCGGGGCTCGGGCTCTCGCGGGGCCCGCCTTTGATCGCCAGACGCACGCCGCGCGATTTATTATCAACCCGGCAAAAGCCGATCGGCTCCCGCGGCGAGTCGCGTGCGCGCCCCCTCAAATATTGACCCGCCGCCGATCGCTCCAAGATCCTATGCTAATTGCCGCGGGGGCGGCCCCGTGGCCGCGGGTGGGCCGCCGCCCGCGAGGGAGCCGCCGGTGCGTCGGCGCCTCCGCGGCGCCCGGGACCCTCGAGGGCATCTAGGATCTTAAATGCAAGGCGCTCGCCCGTCCGCTGCAACGTGTCAAGCCTCGGGAATAACTATTTTTCTCCGTCCCCGGCGCCATACATCCGCCGCGCTCCTCATGCAAATCGGCCCGATCCCCCCTTTTTTTCTCTCTCTTCCTTTGCCCACTCGTGGCCGACACGGAGATCGTTTTCCGCGATCCGCGATAAATTCTCCTCGGGAGGCTTATATCGCGCTTGGTGCGTTTGGGGACTTTTTTTCGCGAGGCAACTTTTAGAGCGATTTCGTAAGAGCCGGCATCGCGCTCTCGATAAAGCTGCCAGGGCCGCGCGATTGTTATCTCGGGCAATTGAAGATGTTTTCAGGAGTGTAAACGATCGCCGCGCGCACTTACCGCCGGCGTAAAAATCGTTTATATTTAAAGAGTCTATTATGTGACTGGGCGATGGTTAAATAACTGTTTATGCGATAGCGCTGCGGAACGGCTCGGAGAATGGCACTTGGTCCGCGGCAAATGTTTATGATTAACGTCAAGTGCGAAGATTGTAGTTTTTACGAAGCCGGCGTCGCGCGAGTTTCGTCGTGATAATGCGCCGGTGCGAAACGGGTTTAGAACTAGTGTAAACTGTTTTATCGAGCTAATCTATTTATAAAGTACAACGATTACTAATGAGTAAACAGATACATCGGGAATGGTATAAAGCGCCGGGCACGAGTATCGGCTATTACGGGAATCCTTGGACGCGCTCGTTTCCCCCCGGCTCGCCCGGCGCGCATAAAATATACAGGCTCGCGCGGCCCGATCGGCTCTCGCGGACAAATATATTTCGCACATTTTATCAACTTAATCCCATTGATGCTAACAACTTGAATACATCAATGGGGATCGAGACATCAAATATATCTCAAAGTTATTTGCGTACTAAATTAAAGCGCCCGAGGCGCTGCGAGAGTCAACAAACGCAATCATCGGCTAATGATCCGGTGGCGCGCGAGTCCGCCTCGTTACTGGTCCGCGAGTCGGGCACCCCCCCCCACCCTCCCCCCGGAGGACATTATTCACGGGCTGGAGCGCGGCACCGAAACATCGAAATTCCCCCGATCAATCAGGCAGCCGAGCGCCGCGGCCCTCCCCCTGCCCCCTTATACGTATCTCGCCCTCTAATCGCTTCGGAAGCTGGGCCGCCCGCTTTTCCCGGGGCGCCTCGGCGCAATTACTTATATCTGCCCGGGGGCGATTATCATCGATTTTTAATCGGGCCGCCGCGGCGATCCGCGTGACAAGACCTAATTACCGGAGGCGCGCGCGCGCCCGCCAACGAAAATGAATGGCCGCGGCCGTATCTCGGGGAAAAGTCCGCCCGGGCGATTAGGGCCCGGGGGCGGCTGGACCCGAGGCCCGCGGCCCTCCTCCTCCTCCTCCTCCTTTTTCCCCCCGCGGGCGCGACACGCCGCGCGCATAATGCGCCGGGGACGGCCGGATGATTTATCGACGGATAGGCGGCGGCGATCGGGAGGCGCTCCGGAGACAAGTGCACGCGCTCGCGTGCGCGGCCGCCCCCCCACCTCCCGGCCGGCCTCCCCCTCTGTGTACTTATCTGTCCTCGCCTCGGAGTATATAATGGCCCCGGGAGGTGCAGCTCCGTAAATAGAGCGGCTAGACGGGGAAGGAAGGACGAGCGCGAGGTTATAAATATTATTGATGCTCAGCCGGCGCTTGCCAAGTTTCCTTTCGGATAATCCCCTGAATGGACGTAATGTTTCTATTAGAGTTATCGGCCGAGCGGCCCCTGCATATGCATGAGCCCGACTCCCGAGGATTTTATTACTTTCGTCCGCACGTGAATTCGAACGCGAGGCGCTCGATCATTTTTGTTGCTCCGCGCGCGCGCGCGCGCCCCGGGACAAACATACGAGGCAGGCCGAGCGACGCTGACACGTCGTTGAGCTAATTTATCGAACATTATATGTGTATGCGTAATTAGTCGGCCGGCGCTACGTGAAAAAAAAGCCCCGCGGATATATACGCTCGGCCGTTTTTTTTTTTTTGTTCCTTTGCGCTCTCGGCTGCCCGGCAAAAAGTTGCGCGTCTGCTTCTGAGCAAACAAGCGATTCTAATCTGCGCGCGGTCCGAGGGACCGTCGGCCATCAGCGCGGCACGCATGTAGGCGCGCCCGGGGACAGAGCCGTGTCTTTTCGGCGAGACCCAGCGCCCCGACTCTCGCGCCTTTTACGCCTCGGCGCGGTGGACAATGAACTGGTCGCGAGGTGACAACCGGCCTTTTCGGACAACCCGCCACCTCCTATATATATATGCGTCGTCGATACGCGGGCGTCGCTCGGATCCCTTTAGGATCTATCGGGAAATGCACCGGCCGCTGACTCACGTCCGGGGCCTTTCTGATTTATCGCCCGCGCCGAATGGCACCCTTTTTTTCCCCGCGGCTTTTCCGCCCGGCCCATTGTGCAGCTAATTGGCCGGGGCGCTCGATTATACCCGCGCGCGCCCGCCGATCGGCGCGCCCCGCTTGCCAATCTCCATATAACACTCGGCGGCCGCCCCGGCAAATTGTCCCTCGCCAGCCGATATTAACGGGCGTGACTCGTCCGGGAGGGGGACGAGTTTCCAGAGCGCCCGAGTGGCCGAGGGCCCGAAATAGCCGCGGTGATGCGCGGCCCCTCTCGAATCGGCCCCCAAACCCATACGGCCGGGCGCTCCGCGGACAATATCCATATACATGTATCCGAGGGTCCGGGGCCTCGGGCCGCTTCCCCGAAACAATCATAACAATGTTTACCCGCGACACATAATGCATAATCAATTTAGCCGGGGCCGCCTCGGCAGCGGGCGTCGCGACCGGTAACGAGGGCCCGGCGCAGCTTTATCATCGCGCGCGGCCTAACGAGGCGCGCTCGTTCCGGCGCGCGCGCGCGCGCACACACTCGCACGCGTAAATACGTATATCCGCCGCGGATCTACGCGCGGGGACAAAATCGCCTTTGCAAAAAGTAGGCGCGCGGCCACCTTCCTTTTTTTCCTTTTTTTTTCCCCTCTCTTTCCCGCCCCCCCCTTTTTTTCAGCCTTGTTTTTTTTTTTCCCATTTTTCTTTTTCGGCTTTTCCCTCCGGCGCACGGGCCGCAGATGCCGCCGCGATTTCGCGGAAGAGCCGCGCGCGGTACCGGGAACCGAGTCTGGGCCGCGAGCGCGCCCATCAAGATGTACGGGAGATCTCGGGCCCGCTCGTACATACGCGACGCGCATATCGCGCGCGCGTTATTACGTGCGTAATGCGCGCCCCGCGCATTCGATCGGCGCGGGCCCGCGCGAGATCGCGCGGCGAGTCGCCCGCGATTACGGGGACCCCGGGGCTCCCGGCCGTTCCGCGGAAGCGGCTTTGCCGGCGCAGCCGCCGCCGATCGGAAGGGGCCCGAAAGCCGAGCGGCGCGCCCCGTGAATTTTTATGCGCGCCCGTCTCGCGAATTATCGCCACGGCCGAATTCCCCGCTCGTTTGTATTCCTCCCGGCTCTATTCTATCATATTCGCGAATCCCAGCTGAATCGTGTGTTTACCCGCATGTATATGAATTTTGTGTAATTTTGTCAAAAGGACTTGAGCTCGAAAAAGAATGATTTTTTAATGTTAATGAAGACTTACGTAAGTGGAATCTTAGGCTTTGTAGATGCTATCTGATAACCATTATGTTTCCCAGACGTAAATAAGAAGTAAGAAAAGTAAAAAAGAGCACGTAATCGAAGCTGCATATAGGGTTTATCCCGAACGCGGAAAAGTATTCATCGGATAACTGGGCTTCTCCCCGTAATTACACGGGCAGCGTAGGGTCGGTAATTGATTTGTGAAGCCTTGCCCGAAGGCACGTCTACGATACAAAGTAATCTCGCCACGTCTCGAGAAATCATTCCCACCAGAGTCTTGGAAGCAGCAGTAGCGAATTCCAAAGCCCCTGGAGCGGCCCAATCTCGGCGGGGTCCGGTGGGCGCCTCAATGGCCTGCTCGATGGACTGCTCGATGGGCTGCTCGATGGGCAGCGGTGCTTGCGTCGGGCAATAAACTGTACCGAAAGTATAAAAATAAACGTCATGGTGCCGAGAGGGGGACAAACGGCCGAGAAGATTTATCAGGGATCCCGAGCAATTATAACGAGAGGAGTGGGTCGGCGGCTCGGCGGCTCGGCGGCGTCCGCCGACGCGGTATAAAGAAATCAATTTCCCGGACTCTCTCTCGTCCCGGAGGCTGTGGCACTTTGTGACCGGGGACAGGGGCCGCGCGGGAAAGGCCGAGAAAATACGGCCCGCCCGGAGACTATTATCGGAAGCCCCGAGGAGCGGCGGCGCGCCTTAGAAAAGCCGTCCCGCGCGCCCGCCCGACTGTTATGGTCACCTGCGGCGATGGGCGGGGGAAAGGGGCTTTTTTATCGCCCCCCGTCCGACAGTTAGGTATTCCGGTGCGAGCACTCGCGCAGGCTACGGGCTCTTCCTACGGGCGCGCCGCAGCCGCCGCCGCCGCCGACGCCGCACCGAGTGAAACTATACTCGGGAGGGAGACGCCCGGGAGCGGCGACGAGTTTTCCCCGGCGGCGCGGGCAAAAAAACCAGATCGCGCGAGCGCGATTCGAAAGGATCGGCGGCCGTCGGGAGGATCGGCTCCCGGATGGCGGCGGCGGCAGAAAAAGCCAGGCGGACGCGTCGAAAGTCGCGAGAGCCGCCGTCGCCGCCGCCGCCGGCCCTGATTGGCCGTAAATCAATAATTGGATCGTCGTCGATCGATCGGCGCGCGGCCGCCGCCTGTAAATTTCCAGCCGGGGAAACCTCGCCGCCAAGGCTTTCGGAGGTCCCCGGGTTCGCTGGCCGCCGCCGCCGCCGCCGCCGCCGCGTAACCTCCGCCGCCCGAGATAAATCAAGTTTCATTTGTTTTTATCGGCCCCGTGGCGAGCGATTAATAATTTTCAGCTTTGGCGGAAAAATGAGAGGCGGAAGGTCCCCGCGGAGGACGGCGGCGGCCCACTCGGCCCGTGATTAATGCCCAACGTAATCGGCAGAGCGCAATTATCTCCCCTTGGTTAAACGGCCCGCGGCCGGAGATCAAGTGGACCTTCGAGGAAGTCGCGCTTTTTCCCCGGCGTCCGCGGGGGCCCAGGGCGACAAGTGTCGAAGGGCGCGGGCGGGTTTCCCGGGGGCCGGCCGACCACCGGCCGCGCACTCACCCGAGGCCCGGGCTTATCAATTATCGGCCGGGCCTGCGGCAAGGAAAGAAGAGAAAAAGAGGGCTTTACAGCGCGGGCCTAATGCAGCCGGGCGCCCGAGGAATTCCCCGAGTCGGCCCCGGGCGCGCATAAATTTGGCCGGCGGGGCGCTATCTCCCGGGGCGGGCCGTCGAGCCGGCGAGGAGCCGCGGAGGAAAAAGCCCCGGGCGCGATAGGCGCACTATCGCAATCGGCCCTGTCCCGTTCGGCGAGTGGCGGCGGAGGGAGAGGAGGAGGGCCGGCCGGGGCTCGGAGACAATGCCGGCGGGGACGAGCGCGGGCTAACGAGGGCCGGCGGGAGCGGATCGCTACCGAATGGCCCGGGAGCACGTGCGGAGGTCGGCGGTGGCCTAGCCGAGTCGGAGCGAGTGGCGCTGCCGGCGGCGGCCGCGCGCCGAGTAGAGAAGGAAGACGCCGAGGGAGAAACGGGAGTGGGGTCGCCGAGGGGCGGGTCCCCGGCGGGCTCCTAGCTGCCGCGCGGCGCTACTACTCGCGCGCGCGGCCACCTCTTTTACCTGCGCGGTCGCGCTCTCGCTCCCTCTCCCGGCGGCCCCCGGGCCCGGCTGCAGCGCCGGCTCACGCACAGCCGGCCCGCCGTATGCATACACGGCCCGGCCTCGCTCCCTCTCGCTCGCGCGCGCGGCTCCCGCTAAAGCTCACACTTACCTGACAAGATGTAAGAGTAGTCCTCTCAAAGTGGAAGGTGCCCGGCACGCACAGTCCAAGACAGGACGGCGAACCGGCGGGTCGCGCGCTCTCTCGGTCAGGTGCGCAGGCCAGTCAGCAGCAGCAGGCGCGGGCCCAGTGTCGAGCGAGGCGGCGGCAGCGGCAGCAGCAGCAGCACCAGCACCAGCAGCACCAGCAGCACCAGGAGCCGGCAGCCGCGGCTTGCAAGCTCGCCCCCCAGGATGCGCGCAGCGGCCGCGCGCCCGCCCCGCAGCAAGAGCCAGTGCGCGCGCGAGGCCCACGTGTGCCGCCCCCAGTGAGCCTGTGTGAGTGCGCGAGTCCGGAGTGCCCGGAGGACCAAGCCGCGAGTGTCGTGCGCGCCCTGGCCATGCCGAGTCCGAGGAGCCGCCGGCCCCGAGACGCCGCGCCCGCCCGCCCCCAAGGCCAGCTCGACTGAGGTAGGCCGCCACCCGCCCAAGGACTCCCTCCCCCCGAGCTTCCCAAGCCCAAGGCGAGCTTGCCCGCGGGGTTTTTCGCCGGCGCCAAAGGGTCGAGGGGCGAGCCTCGGCCCACTTTTCCCATGGTCCGAGCGGCCCTAATTATGACCAAGGGACACTCGGCCCATTATGTGGCCATTGGCCACTGGGACAGTTGGGGCTTTATGCTAAGCGAGAAGCGCGGGCCGGCCGGCGGACGGGGAGAGCCGGCCGGGCGGAACGGGAGGATGACCCCTCGGCGGGCCCAACGGCCTGCGGGGAGGGTCAGCGCGGTGTCCGGCAACCCCTTGCCGCAGTCGCCGCCGCCGCCGCCGCCGCCGGAATAGTCCTAACGGCCGGGCCGCGACTCCCGAGATTCCCCGCGGGATACGTCCGCGCGTACATGCGCCCGGCTCGCGGCTCGACAACTTTTATATTATACGTGCGCGCCGCCGCTCGTCCTTTTATTGCCCCTGCGGCTTTTTTTCCCTCGGACCGCTTGCGTTTGTGTGAAATTTCGGGTTAAGTAATAGCGCGTAAAGAATTAATGCACGCGGAATCGGGTTTTACGACTGGATCCGCATATTTTTTCGCGTGAAATTTTAATTGCCAAATAAAAGAGAATTTATAGCGTTAATTAAAAGGTTGGTGAAAACTCTTTTAAATACTCAATTTATTCAGTACTTTGACCAAATACTTTTTCCCTCGTCTTTTTAGCCGAGCGCGAATTTCGAAGCGCGAGCCGGCGAGTTTAATAGTGAAAAATGTGTTAAACAAACCTTGCCGCGAGATCGTGGGGATTTTTATATGGCCGCGGCAGCACGGCTCGAGCCGAGAGCGCTCCTATGTCGCGCTCGTTACAGCGCACCTCTATTAATATTCAAATCATTTTACATTAATTCTAGTAAAATATGTAGCGTCAAAAACATAAATTTGAAAGAATTTAATGCCATTTTAATGGAAATAAACAGTAATTTGATAGTAATTAATTACCCCCCTATCCGTTTGCCAACTTGGCGATATGTGTGTCACCGTCTAATGTACTTTGCTTTAATAATATTTTGGAGTGGAATTTTAACTTTGCGCGCCGTAGGAGCAAGAGGAATGCGGTTGTTGAACCGCGACCTATACGGCAAACCGTATTAATTGTATTTCGAAAAGATCGACGCCCCGGTTGGCAGAGTTGGCGCGCTGGGCGCACTCGCCAACCTTTTCGCTTTTCGCTTAATCCATTTACGCAATTAACCGCCTTTAATCTACGACACCTTTCAAAGTATATTATATACGGTGGAGGCTTTGTAATGGGCCAGCATTGGAAGTGACACGTGGTTAATCACTCGTCACCTTGAACTTTATTATTTAAAGGAAATTAATAATTTACATTTAAAGAATCAAGCGCGAGTGTTTTATAGAAAAAAAAATTCAGCATTGATGTATTCATTTTATTAACATAAAGTGTACATTAATTTAGTGACTAAGACATTTATAACGTCGAGCGCGGATCCGAAGCGCAAAACAAATGAAATAGAAGCGAGAGACATCTATGAGAGATAAATTAAGAAAGGCAATGGTAAAAAAGGAAAAATAAGCGCGCTCGGCGTATATACAAGTATAAAATATCGAAAGAGAGTCTTATCCTCGAGTCGCGGCGGAGGGCACTATAAATTTTTCCTCGAATCCCGGCAAAGTATAAACAGTTTATTCGAACGTCACTCGAAATAATGAAATAGGATTAGCCGCGAGCGCGGAGATGGGGCGCTCGGGAGGCGGCCCCCAAGCGGAAGCGGAGCAGGGCCCACGTATATAAGCCCATAAGTGCAGGTTCAATGAAGCGCGCGGCTGGACGCTCGGGGGCCCTATCAGCTCGCCCCGGTACGAAATAATTAGAGTAGATTCCCGGGGCGATTGGAGTTTCGCAGCGCCTTTGGGCCGTGTGAGAAAAAGAGGAGTGGGCCGCGCGCCCGGTGGCTAATTGAATACGCATCGGGACTGCCGATCGAAATTTCTCATAGGGCTCGGGCGGCGCGCGGAATTTCATTAGCGCCGTAAAAATGTTAACGGGCCGCCTGCCGCCGGGCCAAGAGCCCCGGCAAGCCCGCCGCGGGCCCGCGCGCGTCAATTAGTCGGAATTCTCCAGCGGTGCCGGGCGCGCTTTATTTGGCTAATGACGCCCGGTCCCGGGCGACAATGGCCGGCCCTCCCCCCCACCTTCCCCGCCGGCCCTCCCGCGGCGCATTGTCGCGCGGCCAAGTGCACCGGCCCCTTAATTGGGAGGTGGGCTTCCGCGCCCGTAGCCCGCCATCTTTTAATTGCCGGTGTGCGTTTGACTCGGGCGGGCGACTCCCGTAGGGGCGCGTGCGACCGCTCGACGGGCAGCCGGGCAGGCCGCCGCGCCTCCCTCGACTCTGTCCGTGGAAAAGCGTCGGCGAGCCGGCTCATAAATAATCCGCCGATTAATATCCGTCCCAAGGCGGCATGATCGCCGATCCCCGGAGTCGCTCGAATCCGAATGCCCGTTAATGAGGCCACGCGCGGCCACTCGAGCGCTCCCCCGAGGCCCGTCCGCGCGCACCGTCGCGCTGATCCTCTTTACCCCCCTCCTCTCCCGCCGATATCATTGTTATAAAATATACGCGCAGCCTCGGACGCATGCTATATGGCTCGGCTAATTACCGCGGCGCGCCGGCAGTTAGTTACATCGGTACGGTGGACTATCAAGGCCCGTCTAATTAAGATGGTAATCCCTAGGAATAAATAGAAACGGCCGCCGCGGAAGATAAAGTGGCCCCGGTGGCCCCCGAGCACCGAGCGCACGTGCCGAGCCAGGCAGAGCCTCCCCCGGGCTTGACGGGGGCCGCTCTCGGCTTCCGCGCGCGCGCTGCGCCCGCCCCCCTGCGGCTCGCTCGATTAGCGCCCCGACACTGCGCCAAGGGAGCAACAGGCGCCGAGTGGGCCGAGCGCCCCCCCCAAACCCCGCGTGTTATATCGGCCCGTAATCGCGTGTATCCGGGGCCTCGCGTGCGGCTTATCGGCCGCGTGGGAGCGGGCCTCGGGGCCCTAATTGAAACGTCGCGGCGCGTAGGCAAAGCCCGCCGGGCGCCAAGGGCTTTTTCCCGCGTCGGGGGAAAGCCGCGGGGCCGAGCTGGTTCAGCGGCGGGGGGAAAAGCGCCGGCGCCGCCGGGGGCACAGACGGCCGGACGGAAAAAGTGGAAGGCAGCCGGTCGGTTTTCGGGGCGAGCCGCGCACCGGAAGCGGCCGCTGGGGCTCCGAGGCGAGGTGTCGCGGCCGAGGAGCAGCGCTCACGCGGCGCGTGTAACGGCCGAATAAACATGTCCATCGCGGGCAGAAAAGTCCGCCTGGTGCCCGAGCGCCGCTGCAGTAGATTATGTACACGTGTGTTTAACTCTCCGAGGCGGAGTAATGCGGCGGGCGCGAGGGGGACATTTAATAAATTGAACGTCCGCGTTATATAAGCCCGCGCGAGGAGCGTCGACGCGCGTTTCAAAACCTCATCGATGCCACTGGCTCGCTGATTGTCAAATTGGATAAAACTGTCGCTAAATATTCTTTTTTGCCGCGTCCATTCAGCGGATTATTTAAATGAGCCGGGAGACTTTTTCAGCACATAAATTTAAATAAATTTCAGCGCAATAAAAGCGAATCGGCCCGAGCGGTGCACCGCGGCCATAAGTGATAATGATAATAAAACGCATTTTTACGGGATTATGAAAATGGCCGGCGGGGGGAGAGGGATTATTATAGATTCGCAGTGGCGAGCGTTAGATCACGCGGCCGATTACCCGATATTGTCGGCCGGTTGCGTCAAGCGAACTTTTCCACGGCGGGCCGGCGGCGCGCGCGATCAGCTGTCCCCGAGCGATTCGGAGGCCGAATAATGCGCCAACTGGTTTTCGATCCCCCGTCGGCACCTCGAGATAACGCGGGCCCGCCGGCTACCTGCGCCTCGGATGCGCACACTTGGCGCCTCGGGCCCGCCACGGGGCCTGAGAACGACTCGAGGGGGTTACTCGAGCCGGCGGCCCCGGCATTGAAATTCCCGTAGGGCCGGGGCGCGTTACTCGACGCCCGCCTCCGGCTTTCGGGCCCGCGTACCTACGCGCCTATTCAAATGGCCCGCTGTGTACACAAAACCGCGGGCCTATCAACGCCCCGCGCATTTTTCCCGCGGATTATATTGTAAAGTGAGAAGTTAACTGTCGCATAAAATCCCGCTCGGCCGCTCATTATTGTCGGCTTTGTTCTAGGCTAAGCGGCTCGCGCCTCCGCTCCCCGGGCGTTTATGCCTTTTTAACGCCGGCCGTAAAGCGCTTTACGGCCGCGTAGGAAAGCCGGCTCCTTAGCCAGCGCCGCGGAGGCGCGTGCCGCCCGCGAGCGGAGCCCGCGCGAGGAGACCCCGAGCCCTCGCCCCCGACCGATCGCCGGCCAAAGCGGCCCGGCGGCTATGGCCAAAGAGGAGAGAGTGAAAAATTAAAAAAGGAAAAAAAGAAAAGGAGAAGAGTCCGCGGCGCATTATACGCGCGATCGGCCGCCGCCGCCGGTCGGATGATAAGCTATTCGGCCGCGATAGCGCCGGGCTAATTGTCCCCGGCGATAGGGGCCGCGCGGGTAATGCGCGCGGAAATTGGCCGTTTACCGCTGACATCCTTCGCCGCGCCCGATAATTCCTCCCCCGGCCCCCGCCCTTGCTATCACGCCCGGGGACTGGCGCGCGCGCGCCCCACAGCCGTCTAATAATATAGTGTTTAGCCGCTATCCGCGGCCGCATCTCCCGGCCGTATGTCACGCGCCCCGGCGAAACAATACGGGGCCCAGATATACATACCTTAAACCCCCGGCAATCCGCGCCTCTGACGAGTGTGGCGAACGGCGGCCCAATTACGTCCGGAAATCGGACAATAACGCGGGGGGGAGACGCCCACACACGCCGCGCCCGCCGCACAAAGGGCCGCGAGGGCAGGTTATATGCGCGGCGCTCGCTCGCGCCGGTAGGCGCGCTCGCGATTTCCCGGTCGGCCGGCGCTGCCCCTACCCGCGCGCCGCGGCGGCACGTGCCGCGGATGCGCCGTTCCGCGGCTCCCCTCCCCCTCTCCTCTCTGTCTCCGGCTGAGTGATTGGCCGGCTTTGTTGTCTGCTCCGCGGCTCGATATTACATTTTCCGAAGTGCGCCAGCTCGATGGCTATTTTTAGCCGGGCTCGCCGGTGCCTCGCCTCGCGCTCCGCACACCAATTATTATTCAGGCTTTTTGTCGCTGCTCGCCGACGCCTTGTAGCGCTTATGACTCTCATTTATTCAATTCCGCCTCGGCGTACACAATGAAAAGCCACTTCCCATGTGCCGCGGGGGGAAGGGGACAACAAAAAAAAAAAAAACCGTGTATTTTTGGCGCGCGATGAAAATCACGCCCGTGTATGCCGCGTCGATCGCGAGGCCGATCGCTCGAGCAGGACACTCGTACGTGGCCCGAGGAGCAGAAGCGAGGAAAAGTGTCGCGCTAATCGAACGGCCCCTGTGCATCCGGGGACGAGTTCCCTCCGAGAGGGGAGGACTTTGCCCTTTTTTTTCTCCCCCCCCCACTCTATAGACAGATAATTCAACCTGACGTTTAATTAATAAGTTTAATTAACAATACTTTTTCTCCGCGCAGGCGCCTAGAGCCAGCGGCTGATCGCTTAGATATATTAATCACGTATAAGGAAAGGATCCTCGTATAATTTGAATATTCATCTGGCGACTCGGCGGCATAGTTGGCCCGAGCGCCCATGGAAGTCACTTAGCTCGATCGAAATTTACGAAGCCTCCAGACATTGGCGCGGATAATGTGAAAATTATCCCGCGGCGCAAGAATAAAAAAAAAAACACACACGCACAAAAATGAAAAAAAAAAACACGTGAGTCAGCGGCGCGAGGGACGCGGGCCCGAAAGCGCCGCGCGCGCCTCGCCGCTCCGCCGGCAGGAGGGGCTTATCGCCGGGCGGCGGGCGCGACTCGTGGGACGCGCTTTTTTCCGCGCGGCCCGCAGCGAGGAGGAAAACAAAGTCGGGCGGCCCACGCCATCTCTCTTCCTCCGGGCGGCCGTCCGGTTATCGGGCCGATCGACTGGGCTACACGGCCCGCGGGCGAATAGAGTCGTCGGGCCGGTGCGGCTCTCGCGGGCGCGTCGCCCGATTCGGAGAGCCGGGGGGGCCCTTATCTGCGCGGCGGCGGGGGGACGGGCCGCCGGCGGGCCTTATCGATAGCCGCGTCTCATTTGCGCGTCCTCCTCCGCGGCTTATCGGCCCCGTGGGCGCTATCGGCCGCCGCGTGTCCTCGGCTTCTTTAATTGAAGCGCCGCCGACGGCGTGTCCGGGCCTAGGCTCCCTTTTTCCCATGGCGGGCGTAACGAGGGCCGGGGCCGGGGTTTATCGCCGGGGGGGCCGCGCCGGCAGTCATACATATTTCATAACCGAATAATCGATACGCCGGGGATTTATTGGCCAGATAATTGCGAGCTCTCCGGGGGCGCGACATTTGCATGCACGGCTCGTCGGGCGCCGCCGCTCGCCGTTCCGGCACTCGGGCCCGATAAGCCGGGCCGTCGGGCGCGCCGCCAACGCGGGGGATAAGCGGCGGCCATTGCCGGGCGAGGGGTGGGGGCGCCGGGGGGGGCCCCACCTCCGCCCGCCGGCTCGCGGGGCTTCCGGGACGCGGCCGCTAATGAGCCGGCTCTCGCCGATCCGGGAGAGCCGGCGGCTTTGTCGCGGCCGAGGCCGCCCCCCTAATGAAGCCGTGCGCGACACGAGCCTCCGCCGGGAATCGTTCCATCTTTAATAAAGCCACCTCGAGCCAATCGGCTTTTTGCCCGGCGGCCCGCGGCCTCCTCGCGCTTTCTTCCCGAGCGCCGCGCGATTCTTGGGGGGAGCGCGGGCTTTTTCCCCGCTTGAAATTCAGGCGTGTCCCCGCGCGGTTAATGGCGCGGATGCGCGCGGACGTATAAGTCAATTTTTTCTCTCCCCCCGGCCCCATCCCCGCGGCGGGCTCTCCTTCATTTTCCCTGGAAGTGCGCTTAATCAATTATTTTCTGATCCCCGCGGCGCGGGGACGTCGCGCGGCCGCTCGCGCACTCGCCCGGTGAAAAAGCTTGTTAGCGCACCGGTAAAAAGTGATCGCGCGGCGCGGGAAAAAAGCCCCGATAGCGGATTTACTTAACTTAATTACGAGAAAGTTTGTTTTCCAATCGCAATCGGCCGGAGAGACGAGTCCCGGCCCCGGCGAGACGTCTCTTTAAATTGTATCGGCCTTTTTTCCCCCGCGATTTATTAATACGCGATCCATTTTATTATCATTTTATAGTTCGCAATTAAGATGGCCATCTTGCCCGGGCCTTTCTTCCCGCTGGCTTACGCAACGCCCGAGCGCCCGGTGCAATTCAATCTCCTTTATAAGCATTACAAGTCGATTGCATTGGGAGCAAATTATTATCGGGCGGCCCGGTCTTAATTAAATTGGCCGCAGCCGTGGAAAGCGCCGCGGCGGGCAATTAACCGCCCGGCCCGACTCTCCGAGGAGACGGCCCGCGGCCTCTAATTGTCTCCGCAACCGCGAGTCCCTCCGATTTGAAATGCCCCGAGCGTCCGAGCCTCGGGACAAAGCCCTCCGAAAAACTGGCCTCGGCCGGGGAGCCGCGGGAGACGCGAGCCCGCGAAATGGGTCAAGGGCCGCGGTGGGCGGGGCCCGCCGAGGCGTCGGCCGGGCAATTAGACGCCCGGCGGCCGCGTACACGCGGCTCCGATCGATCGGGGGTCGCGCGAGGGCGCGCTAATTAGGGCCGATGTACGCCGCCCGCTAATTATCCGGCCCGGCTCGGCCGATCCTCCGCGGAAGTCGGAGAAAGCGCGGGGATGCTGCAGCTGCAGCGCCGGCTTCCTTTTTTCTCCTCGCCGCGGGGCCGCGCCCCCTCGCGCGCATTGTAATTTCCACTCGGTCGGCCCGCGTACATAATTAATTCTTCCGATCGTCCGCGATTTCTTTTCCTGCCCTGCGTTATTATAAACAATTTCGAAATCGGACTCTCCTCCGCCGGATAATTAAGCTTTTTCATCGGGCTAATCTTGCCTCTTGATTCGATTGACTTTACTTTCAGTCCTTCATATAATCCATGTACATTATACTAATATACTTTTCCTAATAAAAACTAAGGCTGAATATCCGCCGGGAGAAGTTGATTAGAAATTGTCGTTTTGCCTCAATTCACGACATGCTCTGCGATTGAATTCATACGTGTGGTAATCAAGCTTCTAAACGCTTGATACGTTATATTTAGCATAAAAACAAAAAAAAAACGAAAAAGTAACATTAAGACAAATTAAAAATTCTCTCTAAATGAGACGCTATTGATACATTACATGCAGCAATCAGGCATTGCTTGGTCGATAATACTTCCTTCTCAGTAATATAATCTCAGCGCGGAGATAATAAATAAATTAGCTCGTACAATAAAAATAATAAACTATCCGTCTTTATTGATGACGTAGCAAGTATAAGGCTGCGCTCGAAAGGAGCGAGGTGATATTCGTGAAATTAAATATTATGATTAGGAGAAAGAGTGGGAATAGAGTCTGTTAATGATTGCGCACCGCGCAGGTCTATACACCGGCGGCGCTCTCTTGTCGTGTTGGCCCCCGGAGAAGGAATTAGAATGAAAATGAAAGCGTAGCCCGATTGTCTCGAAGTATATATTAGGCCGGCTCGTAGGTATATAATTGTGAGCGGCGCCGCGGAAGGTGCAGCTTCCGGGCCGCGAGACAATGGGGGCCGCTCGGTCGATCTTGGAGCGCGTGCAGGCTCCCGGGGCGCGCGGGCCTCCTCCGGCCCGCGGCGAGGTGTGAAAAAGGACATAATGCAGTATATAGAGTTACCCCGCGAGAGCCGGCGCCTCCCGTTACGCGCGGCCGCCCCGGCCCCGGCATCCCCCGGCGGCCCCGCGCTATTATCCGTGCGCGCGATCGCGCCCAGGTAAGCCGAGCCTCCGGCCGCGCATCCGGGCGGCAGCGGTCCATTATGCGCCCCGGCTCAAGTGCGCCCAGTCACAACACCGCGGGAGAGCGGACCGCACGAGCCGCTTTCTTCCCGGGCCGATTGTCTAACGAGGCCGGCGATCGCGCCCCCGGCAATTAGCGCCCCGGTCACCCGGGCCACGCCGCCGTTGCGCACGGCGTTCACGCGCCGATGATAATCGCCCGGGCGCTCACCATCGGGAAGCCATATGTGCGCGGATTTGTACCGGCAAACGCGTTTCTCGTGTTCGCCCATTAGTTTGCCTCGGCCGGGGGGACGATAACTCACGGGGGCCTATTAGCCAGGGAGAGAGAGAGAGAGAGAGGAGGCCGAGGCGCACCTGTCGCGCCTCCTTTCCCACTTCCCGGGGAGTACGTAGGTGCCCGCCGACTCGAGAAAGCTCATCGGTCACGCGCCGCGAAAGCTCGCCGGGGGTGACAAAGTTCCCCCGGGAGTCGCGGTATCGCGCGCGGGGAGGCCGCTTACACGCCCGGCGCATTAGCTCGTCCGCGCGCGCATAAGCTTTATCGATGCCCGCGGATGAGCCGCGTACACGTGTTGCGCGCGCGCGCGCGGGGATGCCGCTCTGACGAGTCGCGCGCGATGATCTATGCGCTGGAATATTCCACCGCGGGACTGACTAAGCGCGGCCCGCGATTCATTATCGCGCGGGGGACGACGAGGAAACCGGCGTCGGCTCCTCTTTTTTTTTTTCCCTCCTTTTTCTCGGGTCCCTCCTTCGCGCGCTCGCTCTGCTCCTCATGTGTTCATTTTTTTTTTTTTAGTCGTCCCCCCCCCACTTTTTTTTTATTCCTCTGTTTTTCCCCATCGGCCTTTATTCGCGCGTGGCGCTCGAGCGCTCGCATGCCGCGAGATCGGGAGCCGCGCAGCAACCCGCAGTTAGCGCTCGCGGTTTTTTAGCCGCCCGCGGCCGAGTGGACAGCCACTCGAAGCTGCAGCGGAGGAAGCTACAATTACCCGCGGCGGCCACTGAGGAGTTGCCCGCGCCTCGCCATCCGTTATTACTGCTAATAACTGCGAGACTCGCGATCCGGAGCCACCGCGGGGACTGAAGAAGCCGTCGGTAGCGATAATGTAGTAATCGCCGGTGCCCGCGCCGCTCTTCAAGGAGACTTTGTTGCGCCGAGGACGACGCGGACGGTGGGCCGCGACAATGTCGCCGCGCAAAGCGTTGGGCCGCGCTCCCGGGACTTTGGGCGGGTGTACTCGGGCGCGCGCCTGCGCGCTCGGAGCGCGCGCAAGAAGCGAGCGATTTTTCTCGAGCACGCGCATCGGGAGGAAAAACGCGGCCTTAATCAGTATAAATTGATCCAATCAAAAGCCCTGGACAACATTTAAATCACTTAGACACATCCATGCATTTTAATATGCCCCTCGTTCCGAAAGGTAAGAAGTTAATATAGTACTCTGGCGATACATTTATCAGGGGAGTTTTTGCTGATTTTCTTACGGATAAGCGAGTGTTTTATTGCGCACGTGGGATCGTTTCGCTTTTTTCCCCCCACCCGCGGCCGGATCGCCGCGCATAATTGAAAATAATATCGCAAAAATCACAATATATCCCCGGCTGGCCGGCGCTTCTCGCGAGGCCGCACCGAGACCCCATCAATATTAAACCGCGACCATAAACTACAATCATTTGCAGGTAAAGAAATGGGCGATCCCCACTCATTACGCGCTCGGCGATCGCCAGGCGGCGCGGTAGCTCGGCGCGATAATCGCCCGAGGAGCGCCGATTAACAGGGGCATAATTGCGCCCGGCGGTGGGGGCCCCGGCTCACGTACACGCGCGGCGCAGCCCGAAACAAAAAAAAAAAAAAAAAGAAACACAAGGAAAAGAAAGAAAGGCCGGGAGGCCGGCGGGCAATCAGCGTAGCGCCGACTGCGCGGGAAACGAGGCGGCGGCCCAGGGCCTACGGGCGCGCGCGGCCACCTAGCGGTTCCGCGATAGGGCCCCCGGCATTCCGATAGGCTGTCGCGCGACGCGCCGCTTAATTGTCCGTGCCCCGGATGAGAAAAGCCCCGGGCGTTGTAGGAAGCCCGCGGCTATCGCGGCCCCCGGGGCTGGGCTCCCTGGGAAGCGGCGCGCGCGGCCCGATAAGCGGCTATCGGCGCCGCGGCTCGCTCGAACCCGCGCCCCGACGACGCCGAGCGCCCACCGCCCCGGGGCCTAATTGGCCCTATATACGTCCGCGCGAATCGCTGCGAATCGGGCGGGCTTATCGCCGCGGCCCTAGGGACGACTCAATCGCCGCGGCGGGCAAGGGCCGATCGCGCGCGCCTCTGGCCTTGGGCCGGCAAGGCCGCGGGGCCCGCAGATCGGCGCCGCCGAGCGTATAATTCCCCCCTCGGGCCGGCGAGTCGTCGAATCGGCCGCGCGCTCGCTCGCTCGCTCGCTCTCTCTCCCCTCGTCCTTCGCTTCGATCGGCGAGCGCGCCAAATTTTTTTTTCCCCGGGCCCGGCCGCGCCTCGGCCGGTAATCGAGGCTGCCGCCTTGCCGGCCCAATTACCAATTTGCATTTTTCCTTTTGTTTTTTCCCCGCATCTCGCTGGGCCAAAGCATAATTGCTTTTTTCAGGTGGCCGCCGCGGTCCCCGAGGCCGCCGGCCTCTCATTACTCCGGCCTCCGCCAGAGGTCAGGAGCGTCGAATTAAGATCCGCCCGAGCGATCGGCCGCTTATCCGCGCCGAGGCCAATTAAACCAATTAAGAGGGAGCGTCAATTAGGGGTGGGCTCTCGCCCACATTGTCCCCAGCCGTTAATCAGCGGGCCGCCTCGGGAGCCGGCCTGCCGATTTCCAAGGTTTTTATCGAAAAGGCGCGCGCGCGCGCGTACGCGACGACACCATTTGCCGGCAGGCGCGATACCATTGGGAAAGCCGAGCGAGGAGGCTTGGGCTAGTGGGGGGGGGGGCGCAGCGTATCGAGAGAGCCGCCTGTATATCGGGCGATAAATCGGCGCGGCCCTCGTCATTTTTCTGCCCGCAGCCTATCGGTTTGCGCAACGATTGGATTTATTACCCGGCGAGCGCATCCTCCGGCTTGCGCATGATTTACAAGCGCGCTCGGGCGATTGTCCGGCGACGGGCGAGCGCGGCCTCCCCGGGAGGAAGAGCGACTTCCTGCTAGATTAACTTTGCCGCGTCGGCCGTTTGGGCTTGGGGCTGCTCCACGTAAAGCCGGGAGCCTCGGGAGCGAGCAACCTGTCGCTGCGAAGCCGCCGCGGCCTGGGACGAGGCGCTCGATCGGCGCCCTTGGCGCGTATCAGCGCGCGCCGCGTGCACGCATGCCCGCGGCCCAAGGGGAGCGGGAGATCGAAAAAGCGATTCGAGAAAGGAGAGCGGCGCGACGGGCCGAGGGGGGGGAAGTCGGGTGGGGGGCAGGAGCCGGGGGGGAGAGAAAAGGGTCGAGTACAGGCGCACAAGGCCCTCGATCCATCAAAGTCAGTCAAGACACCCCTTCATATTTCCGCGTGTCCTTTCCTTTATGCTCCTCGGCTCCTCCCGGCTCCTCTGCTTTGCATGCCGATGCCGGGCGCGGGGCCGATTTTATTTTTACAAGCGTGTCCAATGTCTTCGGGGAATACATTAGGCGCGCGCGCGGGACCGGCGAGGGAAGCCGGCCCCGGGCGCGGCTCCTCGTTGACGAGCGCCGCGCTCCTCTCCGGCCCGCCGCTTTCACGTTTGACGCCGGTAATTATGACGTGATCTCAAATAGACCGTGGCTCCATTTTTCACCGCGGGAGGCCGCTACCGCCGCCGCGGCCCGAGCCCCCTACTAAGTAAACAACCTCGAGGATTATTAATCGAGGCAGAGCTGCCGGCGCCTCTGTAAACCAGCCTACCGGCAATAACTTTCAACTCTGTCTCGATCCTCGTCACAATAATGCTTTACGGGCGCGGATCCCGCGGCCCGGGCCCCTTCCCCGCCGCCCGAGTCGCCCGCTGCGCAACGCCCGCATCACCGTCACAATTAGCCGGACATTGACGCGCGGTCCGCCGCGGCTCGAAAAATCCCCGGGGAAACGGCGCGAGTAATTGTTATCGGGCGGGCCGATCGGCCCGCCGCCTGATAGCTCGGCCGCTCGCCTCGTAAATGACCGACAATTTCCGGTGATTCGGGGAGGATTTTTCCCCGGCCGGGGAGCATAATCAGGCTGCGGGGTTTACGAGGCGGCCGCCGGCCTCCGCGGGCGAAAAGGCGCTCTATTAATTACGCCGGCGGGCCGCTTGGGCCCGTAGCCCCTTTATTATTCATTAATCAATCGGGCGAGCCGCGCCGGCAGCTGCGCGCCGATAATGCAAATACGCCCGATAAGAGCCGGAGCTGCCGCGAGCTTTAATAGACTCTCCCCCTCCGCCCCCCGCGCGACAAATTGCGCTCGCGCACGCACGGCTTGTATTATGCAAAGGAAAAGTATCGGCCGCGGGAGAGGCTAGCGGTAATTAGTGGGCCCTCGGCGGGGCCCAGCCTCCCCCGGGGCCTCCTCTCTCGTGCCCCGCGGCGATCTATCAGCGGCGCGTCCTCCCCGGCGACGCCCTTCCCCGCAGACCCCCGCCCGGGGCCGCCGCGGCCGAACCGCGAAAGGGCCTAACGGCCCGCGGGCCGCGCATGCAAATTGCCCCCCCCCGGCCGATCATTTACGGGTTTATTAAAGCCGTGCCCGGGGCCAATTAGCATCGGCCGGAAAAGGACGAGTCGCCGCGGCGCGTGTTACCATTGGACACGTGTCGCCGGCAAAAGTCCCCGGTTTTCCAGGCTGCGCACGCGAGCGCGTGGGCGCTTGGAATACGCGGGTGCGAGAGGACGCCGGCCCTCCCGGGCAGCGGCCGGGCGTTGCGCAAGTCGCGGGCGCCGAGGCGCGGTTGCGCAACCGAGGGCACCGGGAAAATCGGCCGGCCCCTCATGTTGCGCGACTCATAAACACATTTATTAGAACGTTTATCTGTTGTGTCCCCGGACCGGCGGACCTACAAAGCGGCTACACGGGGCATTAGGCCCCCGGCTAATGGGCCCGCGTTATTAGTACAAACATTTGCATTTAACACCTAGATTACGGGCAGGTCCGATCGCCGGCTTTCCCCCCGGGCCGCGGGCGATTCGGATAAATAAGCCGGGCGATAAGCGCCGAGCGCGCGCGTACATATATAGGCGATCGAGAGGGCCCGCGCGAGATAGCGCCCAGTCATTTGCCGTCATTTGTCCATTGTCCGTATACATATATCGGGGCGCGAGGCCGCGGGGAAGGAGGCGCGCGGTGGCCGCTCACTTCCGACTTTCGGCCGGAGCGGCGGCTTTTCCCCCGCGGCCGCCGGATAATCGGCCGCGCCCCGTGGGAGGGGGACAGCCCCGGGGATGGAATGGGACGGATACCGATCCGGCAATGAAACCGCCGGGGAACACGTGCGCCGGCTAATTGGACTTCCGGCGGGCCGCGACAATAATAAGCGGCGCGGCCTCGAAAGCCGATCGGCCGGAGATTATCCGCCGGCGGCGATTTCGAAAATGCGAGCGAGCGCCCGAGTAACGAGGCGCCGAGGCTCCCTCGGGACGGCGCGGCTATCCGCCGGCCGATCGCCCGTCACCTGCCGGTCCACGGCCGCCGGATTCTGGAGGAGACTACCGGCGGCGGGCCCGCATTCCGTTACGCGCCGCCGGCCCACCGAATCTCGGTTTTCCTCCTCGGCCCGCGCCTGACAGGGGAATCTCGATCCCGGGGAAGGGGCTCCCCCCTCCCCCCTCATATCGCTCATTTTCATCGGGAGGCGTGTCCCTCCCTTGCCCCCCCCCCTTTTTCCTCTGTTTTTCGGCCCGGGCTTGTTTACACAGGGAGGGCCCGCGGGCATTGGCTACCGCGCGGCCTCTCGCGGGCAGCCTTCCGTGAAAGCGGCCTCGGCGCTTTTCCCGCGGGAGCCCTCGGCCGCAGCCTCGCCGTTTACGGGCCCGCGGCAAAAAAGGGCAGAGGGCCCCGGGGACGCGGGCCGCGCGGATTAATCGGCCCTACCCCCGGGGAAGGGAAAAAGCCCCCGGCCGCGGAGGGATGCTGGGCCGCTCACGTCTCGCGCCTCGCGCTTTTCGGAATTCAGCCGGCGGCGGCGCGTACGTGCGCGCGCGCGCCGCCGGCTTTTTCCTAGGCTCCCGGCTTTTTGCGCTCCCCGGCGGCGGCGGCGGCGGAGTCCGGGCCCTCTCTCTCTCTCTCTCAACCTCCTCCCCCCACCACCGGGGTTAGGACTTTATCTCCGGGCGCGAGGAATGCGCTTCTTCTCGCGCGAGGAGATTTTGTAAAAGCCTGCCCACTCGCGGCTCTCTAACACTCTTATTTATCGTGCTGGCAATGAATGGTTTTATGCTAATGGGGGAATATATTACCGGAGAATGGCCGGCATTGTGCGGCCGCGCGCCTTAAAGAAAGCTCGCTCGTCAATGCGCCTGCAATTCGGCAGGTTAATAAATTTGGCCCCCGCGACCCCGGGGATTCCAGCGGCCGGCCCCCTCTCCCGCCGCCCCCCCCGGCTTCCGCGAGTTTCCCGAGGTCGCGCGGAATCGGAGGTCGGGACTCGGGGCTCGCCGGGGGCCGCGCTGTCCCCGGGAAAAACCAGGGCCCCGGACCCGCGTGCGCGCCGTCCCCGCGACGCTGGGGGCTCGGTATACCGTACGCCGCGGGGGGAGGATTAATTGCCTACAGCGAAATCGCCGATTTGCCGCGCGCGGCCGTTTCCCCGCGCTTGGATTTATGTCGGCGCGCGGCCTCGCCTCTAATTCATCCAGGGCTCCTTGCCGCTTATCTGCCCGCGGCCCCGGAATTTCATGAATTTATTAAGCACGCCCGCGGCTCCCGGGCTTTTGTTAATTAAGAAGTGCGGGGGAGGCGGGCCGCCCCCCCGTCCCCAAAAGAAAAGGTACAAAAATCCACACATCTTCTTTAAATAGCGATTTTTCATCGGGCACCTCGCGCAGAAATTAATCACGCGCGCCTTTGCCCTCCTCCCTCGAATCTGCAGCTCGGCCGCGGCTTGAAAGGACTCGAGGATGCTCCTTCTTAGAAGTGAATCTTATTTACGACTTTGCTATAATGGCGGATTATCCGGCCCTCGCGGATTATATTGTAAATTATTAATAAAAGGGGCGCGGCTGCACAGGCCGGCGCGCTCGGAAACATTGTGTCCTTCGGCTAACTGACTAATGCCGCCTGCCAACCGGGCCAAAAGCATCGCCACCAATGGCCGCCTCGCGTATATTTCAACGCCCCTGCTTTGGGCCCGCGCCTCCTCCGCCGGGGCGCGCGCGCGACAAATTTTTCACGCGCCATTTGTCAGTAGCGCGTGGGCGAGCCGCGCGCCCAGCCTCGGCCGCCCCATTAGCCGGCGGGGGGAGCGCGCGTCCTTGGGAAAAACCCGAGGCTGCGGTGGCCGACGATAGGGATCGACTCGGGCGGGAGTGCGGCCGCGCCCGTGATGGATCGGGGAAAAGTCGAGCGCAGCCGGGAGAGGAAAGCGGGCGCAGGGAGGGGCCACCTGTAGCTCCTGGCGCGGCCCCCGCACCGCGCCAGGAGCGCCACCGCCGGGATTTTCTCTCGCCGCGGGGAAGACAATGAAGAGGCTGCGCGTGGACCGGCGGGCCCCACACCTCCGGGCGTGTGTAAGAAGGCAAATAGGAGCTCCGGAGCGGACCTATGTAAACAGCCGAGGAGAAAAATATTTGCACAGGATAGCGGCTCGGGTGCGCGCGCGCTCTCTCATTATCGGGCCAACTCTCTCAGGCCGTCGTCGCGGACGGGGGCAACCGTTGCGCCCAGGTGCATGCAGGTACCGGGAGAAAGAGGAGACGACGATAGAGATTGATTCGACATGCATAAATTAGAGAGGATAAAGCTTTATCCCGCGCGCGCTCCGGCCACTATGTATGCATATACATGCGCGCGGCGCATCGGGATTGGCATTGAGATTGGGATTGGGATTGGAATCGGGATGCGCGCCGGGAGCGGAGGGGGCAGCCCACGGAGGGAGCTCCGGCCGCCTCGGGAGTATTAAATTGATGACTGTAGGCAAAAGCCGAGGGGTCTATAATAATTAATCATCGCGGCCTGGGCCGACGCTGCGCGCGGACGCGCATGCGCCCGCCGCTCCGGCCCCCTTCGTTTCCCCTTTTCCTCCTCTTTTCCGCGGGATTTTCCCCGCGGCCTCGCTCCCAGACGCTGGGCCGATGTCCCCGTCGGCGGGGGGAGCCGCGTCGCCATTTCGGCTTCCCGCACGCCGCCCCCCCCCCGGGGTAATCGCTCAGCTTCCGCCTGGCGTCCGCCCGGAGACTCCCGGGGTTTCCGTACCGCAGGGCCTAATGGAACGGCCGCGGTGGCGGTCTGGCCTCGCGTGGGCCTCGCTCGGCGCGTCGGCCGCCGCGTGAAACCGGAGACGCCGCGGGCCGGGCGCGTGTGCGTGTGCGGCCTCGGGGGCGCGGAGATTATCGATGGAACATCGGGGCTGCGTCGCCCGGCGAACGTCGCCGGGTGAAGGATCGAGGCTGTTCCCGCGGGCCCGCCTCGCTCTCGCTCCGCTCCTTCTTTATGAGCGAGTGCCTCTCGCCCCGGCTAATTAGCCCGCGCGCCAAAGCCGGGGGCTCGTGAGAAACTTTCCTCCCGATGGGAAATCGATACACTTCGTCCGCCCGCCGCCCAGTGACAGACCCATTGCCTGAATACTTAATGCGAGCTCCTTTTTATCTTTTTATCTCGCCCGGCCCCCGAGTCGCCCGAGTATCTCGAGCCCGGCTCCCGAGGGCCGCCCGATGATTATTACGCAGCCAAGGCCCGAGCGTTTGTATAATAAATTTGACAAGCGTATTAGTCACAGATAGTGCAGGCTTTTAATATAAATCAGGGCAATTAGAAGCGTAATAGTTAGGCCCCATTGGCAGATATTGCCTGCATTCTACTCGGGCCGAGACTCGGGCTTGCCCCAGAGGCCCAGCGGACAAAACCGATCACGATCGCTTGCGCCCACTAATTGCCCCTGGCGCCATTGGTGATTCTAATTACCGCGCTACTCAATAATACGTCTGCGCGCCAAAGGGGACGCATATTTTCCCGCGTCCGCCTGTTTATGAGATTGCTCGGGCATACTCTCGCCTTGCCCGAGACGTCGGGCAGGTGCAGGCGCGTACTCCATCTTGCCCTCTCCCGACCGAATGGAAATCCCGGAAAAAATCTGACACCCCGTGCCACGGCCAAAGCAATGTAACGCGCATATCACGATACCCGGACTGGCTCTAACCAGGCGTTCATTTTGACGTTGCAGAAGGCGCAGTCGCAGCGAGGAAGATCCTGGCGTCGTGCAGGTCAGCGAAGACGGGCAGCAGGTGCCGTCGACGCCCGGGCAAACCGGGGCCAGCTACGGCCGCGAGGCCGAAGACGGTGAGGAGGAGCAGCGGCAACTGGGCGGCGCCGGAAACGCCGGAGCCGGGGAGCCGCAGGAGCAACCCGGCGGTCCGGGCTCGAACGAGCAGCAGCAGCAGCAGCAGCAGCAGCAGCAGCAACAGCAGCAGCAACAGCAGCAGCAGCAGCAACAGGGCAACGGGCCCGCTGACGACCCGGAAGTACACAAAAGGGTCGCCGCGGTGCAGGTGCAGGTGCAGGGCATGGAGGGCGACTGGCGGGCCTACTGCGAGCACCCGCTGTCGGTCGCCACCGCGGCGATGCTCAACCTCCAGCAGCAGCACCAGGTGACGGCGGTGGCGGGCCACCCGGCCGACGACCCCGCCGCCAGCTACGTCTACGAGTACTACACCAAGCTCCCGGACAAGGCCTCCGATGTCAAGCTGCCCCCCACCCACGAGCTCTGGTCGACGTAAGTAGAGCCCCGAGTCAAGTGGGCCGAGGCGCGCGGGCAAACGGAGAAACGGCCAAGCCGGCGGATCGACAAATCGAGAAATCGAGAAATCGAGAAATCGAGGATCCCCCGCGCGTACGCGCCAGATAAGCGGTACGCGCAACAGTTAGGCCCCGGCGCGAGCGCGCCAGTAAGTGACTAGCGACACCTCGAGTTATCGTCTCGATAACTCTTTGAAAGTATTTACACGTCTTGGCCGCGGGAAGAACCGTTGGCGACTCGCGCAGGCCCACTGCAAAAACACACGCTTAATCAACATCAATTACTGGTTCTCCGATGCACGAAAAAGGCAAGGAAAAGTCGGGGATTTTTGAGGACGGGCCGCGGCCGGTTAATACGCCGGATAAAAGCCTGGCGTACGAGCCTGCGCACACGCCTCCTCTCGCGCCTCCTCCTCCTCCTCCTCCTCCCCCTCCCCGGTCACCTGAAAAATCCCATGTAATTAAATTCTAAAACGTTATTTAAACAGCGAACTTCCTCTCGGCGCGCGCCGCGGGCAGTAAACACCGAGTACACTATCTTTTATCGAATTGGAATTTATATTATGCATAAAAGGAGCCGGGCGGGCCGAGACACTGGCCCTCGCTCGAGGCCCCTTTCCCGCGGCCGGCCGGCGTACTTAGGCGCGCATACGCACCTCGTCTTTAGTGGCCGACTCATTAGCCGCCGAAAATAACGGCGGCGCGTAACAAGGCGGGCGCGTAGGCGGCCCGAGTACTCCCAGGGCGTATAAATCGCGGCCGGGACTCGGAGACGGCCCTCCTCCGGGAAGTCGGAGACGCGTCGTATATAACCGGCGTCGCGGCGCGTTAGCTCGCGGCGCGTTACCTGCCTGGGGCCCACTGCGCGCCAACAGTTCCCCCCGAAGTTTTTAATAAGCCGCGACCTTTTAATCACTTTAACGCGCCGACCTCGATCGTAAAAGCCGGCGGGGAGAAAGCGCGCGTTAACTGCAGCTGCACGGGTGACGGGGCCGGGTCGTTACGCGGCTCCCCGCGAGCACTTAACCCCCGGGGCTCGCCGTTAGCCCGGGCGGCTAATGTGCCCCGCGAGGCCGCGAGGGCGGCTCCGAGTCCCGGGGAGGGCCGGGCCACCGCGAGCCGCCTCCCGTTTATTTTCCTCGGAATCCATCGGTATTCATTCGGTCGCGGCTCATCCCCTCGGGGGGCCTCCGCTTTCTTTGTTGCCTCCGCGCGTTTGCGCGGCATAACTCATCCGTTTCATCCTATTAAGCGTCGGGGCAAAAAAATAAAAAAAAAACGAAGGGACGGGCCCGGGGACGCGGGCCGGTGGGGGTAGCCAAGCCCCCGCGGACCGAGAGCCGCGCGGAAACAAACAGAGCCGCGTCTACCGCGCGGTAATTGATACGGCGCGGCGGCCCGGGCTCCGTGGAGGGCAGGTGACGATGAAAATTAGATTAAACCCCGTGGAGCCTCGGGATCGGCCGATGGTATCGCGAGGCTCGCGCGCGCGCGCGATAGATAGAGAGGCTCCTCGGGCGAGATCGGAGCGCGCGATAGGAGGGGGGGGAGAGAGCCGAGTCGAAGCCGGGCTCCCCTCCCGGGTCCCCGGGCAGAGTGTGTACACAGCGCCGCGGAGCCCGGGCGCGCCGCCTCGCTCCTTTTTTGCCCCGGCCCGCGCGCCGCTTTCAAATCCGTACGTTGAGGACGTTCTCAAACAGTAAATTACAAAATATGCTAAGCGGTCGATATAAATCAAAAAGTGGGGCCGGCCGACTGCTCGGCCCGAGGCCCCGGCCCCTCGCCGCCGCCGGTTCGCAGACTTGCGCCCGGGCCGCGCCCGGGGGGTTGGAGCCCCGAGCCAGCGCCAGTTTGCAAACGCGGCAAATGGACCGGAAGCCCTCGCTCCTCCCCGAGCCTCCGGCCGACAGCCGCTCTTAGTCCTTCCGCAGACCCCGATAATTGCACCAAGGTCAATTGTAAACACAGGCCCTCTGTGCGGAGCTTCATCGCGCGCTCCTGCCCGCCGATTCGACTCACTGGGCCCTCGACAACGGCGGACGCGCCCCTGTCCCCACTTGTAGATGCCCTCCCCGATCCTAATAATCAGATCTGCCTAGATAGGAAACACTCGTTTTTTTTCATTCGAACGAGTGGATAGTTAGTATTCAGTGACGTTAACTTGAATCGGCGCAAAGTTTTCGATCAAGATGCGATACAAAAAGGTACGAGCGCGACAAAAACCCAGTGAGTTTTTAAATAAATCACCTGGATTATATGATAAAATTAGTATTAAACTAAATATTTTGTTAAAGATAATTTTAAAATTTGCTCATTGCGTACAATTTATATTCTACTGTCGAGCAACCTCTGCTACTAAAACTTGAACTAAACTTGGTATAACTGTGTACGAATTTATTTTACGCGTAAATCTAATTCATATCTTGCCATCGTGCTGTTAGTATATTTGAAAACTAAAAAGTCCGTAAAATTTTCTTTTACTAAAAACTAACCTCAACGAATACACTATTTATCGAGCAAATAGTCGTTTATAAATGTAACGTTTACAAGCATATTAACACGCTTTATGATTATGGCAAGTCGCAGGAGGTTTTTGAACTATAAACAAATGCTCTAGGGAGAATTCCAGGAAATTCGTGTACGAGAAAAGCGAGGGGCAAAAGAATATTGTAAGAGAACGCGAAGAATATAAAATAGAAGCGAACTCAAGTTATCAACGAGGAACGCGTGTTCCTGCATTATTTGGGCTAACTCGGTAAGAATTTTTAGACTCAAAATTAGCAGATAAATGAAAAAGTAAAGAAATAAAGTAGTTTCTTTTGACTCAGGACATTGAAAGTAACAGGTTGGAAGAATGCGTAGAGAACAAGACTAAAAGATAGGAGTAGGTGCGGAAGAGAATAGAGATGGCTAATCGGTCGGATGATCTAATGCGGAAGTGCACGAAAATTGTGGGTCGTCCGAAAGGGAATTGCAAGGAGTTAACGGCGGGCCTTGGACAGGCCATGCATACGTACAGGGGAAGAGGCACGCGGCGGTGGGCGTGGGCGCGCGCGCGCGGCAATCAATCAGCGCGCGAGCGGGCTAGTTAGTGGGGGACGTTTACGAGGGGCCGGGGCCGCCTGTAAATTGGGCGCCATTTTAATTAGCGGCGCAGGCCGCGGCCGAAAATCGGGCGGGCGCATTAGCGGCTATCGGGCCGGGGGGATCGCGCCGCGGGCACCAGCCGTGAAAACGGTCTCGTTTTATCGGCCGGGCTTCCCGGAAGGCCGGGGCCGGCGGGTCGGCGACACGCGCGCCGCCGCCGAGGTCGCGGGAATTAGCACCCGCCAGGGGACAGAGGGCCCCATTGAGCGGGCCGCGACTCCCGCGCCGTCCCCGCGGGAATTAGCGCGGGCCCGGCTGGTTCTACGAGGCCCCGGTCGGCCGCGGGAGGGCCAGGGGGTCGTCCGGTGCGCGCTAAACGGTGGCTAATACCGGGTAGAGCGCGCGGCGGCTACCGGCCGTGTCGCCGGTGCCGTTGGCGCACGCGCCGCCTATCGGGGATCTCGATGCGCGCATACGCGGCACGTCGTAAAGCGGCCGCGGAGGCCTCGCGCGTATATGCCGGGCACGTAGCCCCGGCCCGGGCGCTTTACTGCCGCCGCGGCCCGCCGGGGCTTTTGTCGCCGCGATCCGGCCGATAGCGCGGCTTTCCGCGAAGGCCGCGCTCCGAAAAGCGGGGGGGAGGTGCGCGCGCGCGCCTTCGCGGAAAGCCGCCCCCGGGCCCCGAGGCTCATTAACGCGCCGCCGGGCGCGAGAGATAGCGCCCCGAGCTTTCCCACAGCTTTCGGGGCGGCCCGCGGGCCGAGGCCCCGCCCCCCGATGCCTATCGGCCAATCGGGGGGATCGCGATCCCCCGGGTTATTAGGCCCCCGCGGTAGCCGGCGCCGCGGAAGAGATAGCCCGCCCGGAGATACGCGTGCGCGACACGCTGTTTCCGCTTTTTTCAGGCCGGCTCGAAAGAGCGGCGCGCGCGCGCCAGCGCGGCCAGGAGATACGCCGCCGGGGTTTACCGCAAGCGCGGGGCCTTTGGGCGCGCATCCGGTTTGCCGAGTGGCCGCTTTCCACCTGCACTCGACCGGTCGCGAGGCCGGGGGGTCCCGACCCCGGCTCCCGGGACGACCTCCTCCGCCGGCGGCGCCCCCCCCCCCACTCGTTTTGCCTCGCGCCTCCGCGATTACGCCGCCATTTGCATTCCCGCTTGCCCTCTGCAGCCGCTCCGGTTTCCGCCGGCTTTTCTCTCCTAGGGAGCCGCGCCGAGGACGAAAAAAGGAAAAGGCAGCAGAAAGAAAAAAAAAAAAAAACAACAAAAGACCCTTTTGAACCAGTTTTCGCCAGGCTCGGGGGGACATGTGCTCGCGTGCGCGCGCTCCGAAAATTTGAATAGATCTCGCCGGCGCGATAGCCAAGTGCAAAATGAATAATGTATATTTCCTAGAGATGAAATATATTTTTGCAAAAATGTCGCACATTACATAAATGCGTAATTTTCGAGGAAGTCGTCCGCACTCGCGCGTATATGAATATGCGAGCTGCGAATTTTTCCTGCTACATGTCATAAGTTGTAATTTGTGTGCAAATCCAAAGCAAACATTTACGCGCCGCGAATCTTAATGTCGCTATAAGATGATATCAGAACAATAATAGAACTCGACTTTAACGCGCCTTTCGCGTAAGAAGGATTTTTTGCCAACGGGTAAACAAATTTTTTCAACTGGCTGCTCCGACGCCCTGGAATAATCCACGCCCGCGAGAGAAGCCGGCGCATAATCGCGGCCATTTGCAAAGCGGGCAAATAAAGGCGGCTATGAAAAAAGCGCGGATTACCGCGGAAGCGCCGCGGCATGCGCGCTTAGGCGTTTGAAAACGAGCCGCGGGCAGCAGAGGCCGGTAAAGCGAGCGCGCCCCTGGAAACTGGCTATATAACCTCTTGGGGACAAAGCAATTACGCACTCGATGATCGGCGGTGTTTGCGCGACACTCGGGAGGTAAGTGGGCGCGCGGGCGAGAGGAGAGCCGCGAGAACGCGGAGCGCGCGGGCCTCCCGAGGGGCTTTTGGCTTTCTCCTCCGGCGGTGCACTTGGCAGCTCGAGCCGCGACCTCGGCCCGCGCGCTTGTTTGCCGAGGCGCGCGAGGTGCGACATTTGACGGGGACTTTTAGCCTCCTCGGGGCCATTATCGGGGCGAAAAGCCCTCGTAAACGCGCGGGCCCGCCGGCCCTCGGGGGGGCCGCCTTTACGAGGGAGGAGTCGTTAGGCCCCCGGAGGAGGAAAGTCCGCGCGGGGACTTTCTACCGGGGCGCGGGGGCCGGCCCTCGGGAGAACGCGCGGCGATAAATCCCGGGTGGAAAGAGGCCGTTTTATCGCGGCGGCCCAGGCGCCCGGCCCGCCGGAGTACCGTATTCCGTCGGCCGAGTGCGTTACCCGGCTGATTGACGGCGCGGCGCAGAACCGGGCGCCGAGGACGGGCCCCGGGGACCTGGGGGGCCGGCCCCGGGGAAAGCCGGGTGCGCCCGGCTTTATCGCCTCCTCCGCGGCCTCCCCGCCCGAGCCGGGGCGCAAAATCTCGCGGCAATAAAACGCCGGGCGGCTGCAGGCGGCCCCACTCGGCTCATGCATATCTCGTAAAAGCGCGGAGACGCCGCGCCGGGGAAGTGTAGCGCCCGGCATTCACTCGAGTAGTTAACATGTTATATTTAGCATGATAATGCGCATCCACAATGCCCGGACCCTTATAAACTGCCAACGCCGCCGGCCCGCTCTCCCCGGCGCCGGGGGCTATTGCCTGGCGGCGCGCGCGCGACCCCACGGTCAGATGCTCCCGTACAATGGGGGAGGGGGGCCCGGCCCCCCAGCCCCCCAGCCCCCGGATACCCGAGCCTCCCCGGGGCCTCGCGGGGACACCTGCGCGCGCGCGCGCCCGGAGGAGGATCCGCGCGAGCGGCCTCGAGAGCCGGGCCGCGGCCCTCATGAATTCGGCTTAAGTGAAATGGATCCGCGAGCCGACTCGCCCCGGAGACTCCCCCTACCCCCCGGCTAATGCCATGCTAATCCGCGACGTCGTACGTGACGCGGCCGCGTGTGAACGCACAAGCCAACGGGCGCGAGCCGGCCCGCTCCACTTATGAATATCGCCCCATTGATCGGGTGCGCGCGGCCCGATAGCCGGCCGATGTTCCCACCGGCCCGCGCCAACGGTTCGCCCCGCGGCCACCGCCGCGCACGTCCTCATCGCCGACGTCTGTCCGCAGGGGCGTCATGGGCCAGAAGCTCCTGGTGCAGGAGGCGCCCGGCGGCGGGCCCACGGGCCGCATGGACCAGGCGGCCTCCGAGCCGACGGGCGGCGAGCTCCACCACTTCCTCCACCAGTACAACCAGCAGTCGCACAGCCCGGGCCAGGCGCTCCAGGGCGGCCTCCCGCTGCCCCTGAGCCCCCAGTCCCAGCAGGCGGCCATCGCCGGGGTGAAGCGCGAGCCCGAGGACCTGAGCTCCTCGCGCACGGGCCAGCAGCCGGCCAAGCGACACAAGCAGAACCAGCAGCCGGACAGCCCGACGCCGCCCGGGCTCTACCACCACCACCAGCACCAGCTGCAGGTAAGCGCGGCGCCGAGGCGCGGAGGAGCCTCGCCCAGGATCCAGGAGCTAACCCCCGCTCTCGCCCGGCCTTTGCAGTACGGCAGCCCCTACGACCCGTACACCTCCTGCAGTCCGAGGCTGCAGACCAGCTACACGTCCGCCTCCTCGGGCAACGGCAACGGCAACAACGGCTCCAACGGCTCGGGCTCGCTGCACCAGGAGCCGGGGGCCGTCTACGTGACGGGAGACGCCCTGCCGCCCCTGGTCTCCTCGGGCTCCTCGTCCCTGCCGACCTCGACGGCCTCCTACACGAGGTACGAGGTGGTCCCGAGCTCGTACGCCACGACCCACGCCATCCGCTCCTCCTCGAGTAGCAGCAAGGTCCTCACGGTCGACCTGCCCAGCCCGGACTCGGGGATCGGCGCGGACGCCGTGACGCCCAGGCAGGATCACCACCAGCCCACGGCGCTCCACCAGGTGCGTTTGACTGCACCCTTATCTATTGGCCGAGCGGCTGCTAGCGAGGCCGGCTCGTAAACAGCTTTATTTAATTACGCCGCGGTCGCCCTCGGAGATAGGCGCGCGGCCCGCTGATCCGCGATCCGCCTCCAGTCACCAACCGCGAGCCTCTCCATAATTAATGAACCGGCAGGGCGCGCCGGCAGATTTAGTGGACTGGTGCGTCGCGTGGACGCCTTGCCGGCAATAACACGAGCAATAATGCGCCGATGCAAACAGTAGTAGGTTTAATTATGCGCTCAATCGAAGGCAAGCGGTAAAGCGCGAGGAGGAGGCGCGTAGGTTGCGCTCGGCGCGGGCCAACTGTACTTTAATTGAAATCGCTCGGCGGAACGGGCCGCGCGCGGGGGAAGGAAAAAAAAAACAGCAGGAGCCGCTCGGCCGCGCTGGCGCCAAATCAATTTGCGCGTGGCTCGCCGGCCGTAATATTCGTCGCTAATAAGTCGGCCCGCGGGCGCCTCGCAAATCAGCAGCCGCATAAACATATACGCGCGGACGCGTAATTGAAAAGCCGCTTTCCGGGAGGAGGCGCCGGGGGAGAAAAAGAAACAATGGGCCCGCGGGGGGCGTGGCGCTCGCGCCTGCGCGTGGGCCGGGCGCGCGCACGCGGCCACGGGGGCTTGCCGGGGCGCGCGGGGCCGGCGATCCCGCGCGCCGATCGCGTCCTCCCCGGGGAGGCGTTCGTCGGGACCCGGGGGCCGAGGGTCCCCCGGAGCTAACTAGCTCCGTCAGCTAGCCGGACTAACTGGCTCTTGTTCCCCGGCAGTCGTCGTTCGACTACACGGAGCTGTGCTCGGGCGGCTCGGGCTCCGGGGCGGCCGTCGTCCTCGAGAGCAGCGCCGTGATCCACCACCAGCCGCTGCAGCTGCAGCTCCAGCAGGGCCACCAGGCGGCCCAGGTGCAGCGGCCCGGGGGCTCGCTCGTCGCCAGCGGCGCCACCACGCCCAACTCGGCGGCCAACCCCCCCAGGTCCAGGCCCTGGCACGACTTCGGCCGGCAGAACGACGCCGACAAGATACAGATACCAAAACTGTGAGTATAGAGCCAACCTCGCGGCCCTCCCTAGAGTAAGCCTCTCTCGACGCGGCCAGACATTCCCTTTTTATCCGCGGGGGCTTTTATGCGCTGTGACAACCCGGCGGCGAATGCCTCCCGATCTAGTTTCCCCCGGGGATAATTTATGGATGGTACCCCGCGCGGCTGCACGTGCGTGCCGCGCCAGTAATAAATAGATATTTAGTGCGCCGGGGGCCGGCCCTGAAAAATCATAACGATCGGCATAAATAAGCCGCGCCGATAGAATTAAGAGGCGGTATCGCGGCGCGCCAATGAGGAATTCGGTTCGGTAGCCGGCCCCGCGAATAGTTGTAATGGGCCGCGGCGGCGGCGGCGGCGGCCGGTAGCTCGGCCGGCTTCTAAATAATAGCCATACGTCCAAGGGGGGGGTGGGGGGAATAGCGCTACCGGCCGCGGCTACCGCTCCGCGCCGCCCAGGCATGAAATACTCGATCGCCCGATACGTCGGCCCCGTGCTTTTGCCCCCGTTACGGAGGAGGCGCTCGTTAATCTGCGCCCGCGATCTCCGCTCCCCCCGCGGATCAAATTATCCCCGCGGTATATCGCGGGGCTCCGCGTCCACACACGGGAGGAGGCCGCCGCGAAATTCCGCGCGGCCGGCAAGAAACGGGAGCGCCCATTACCTCCGCCGCCGCTTAATAATTATAATTAATAAGGAGCTTTTTCTCCCGGCTCGCGGGCGCCCCTCTTCCAACCTTGTATAAGCCCCGGTGGAAAAAATCCGCGGATTTTATTTTTCCCGCGCGGCGTCGACGGGGCCAAAAGGATGATAAACCAGCCGGGCCCTTATCGGAGGCGTAATTACGCAAATGAGCCCGAGCCGGGAGGCGCACGTGCCGCTCTATCGCCGGCAGATTATCTCCTATCGCGGCCGGATCTCCGGCAAATTGAGCGTAAAAGCGCGAGGTCCCTCGAGCTTTGGCCGTAATCCGCGCGCGGCCACCGAGCCGCGCGCAATAATCCTCGTCGCGGGAAAAGCGGCGTAAAAACAGAGAAAAAAAAAAAAGGAAAAAGGAGGAAAAAGGAAGCGGGGAGAAAAAACGGGCCGAGGAACAATATCGCTGGGGCGCTGCCGCCGCGGGGGATAAGAAGGGCGCCGCGCCTATCTCGCGCCCGGGATCGCGGGCCTCTTTTTTTATTCTCTTGGTCCATCGACGACCGAGGCGTGTGGCGCGCCTCGTCGATTAAACTCCCCGAGGTCTTATTCGCAGGCGCGACGCGCCAAATCGCGAAACGCGCCTATCGGCCGGCGCCGTAATAAGGTGGAAAAAAGGTAGGCGGCGCGCAGGCCGTTCAACCCGCGCGATCGCACTTATCTCCGCGGCGGCCGCGGCCCTCGTCTTCCCCCGGCGAGCCTATATCGATCCGCCGATGCGCGCCTCCTTTTTTCCCGGCTAAGCGCTGCTCAAGGATTTTGGACACTCGCCTGATTGATCGGACTTCCTCCCGAGCTGTCGCTTTTAATAAATCGCTGCTTACCCGTACACGGCCTCGGCATTAATTCCGTTCCCGGCCCGCCGCCTTATCTCTTTCTTTCGTTCCCCCCCTTTTTTTTTTTGTCGTTCGCCTTTTTTTTCGCCGCTCGCGGGGCTTTTTCCGCGGAGGCGGCCGGCCGCGGGCCTCTCGAGCTCCTCTCGCGCGGCTCGCCAAGGACGCTTCCGCTCACCCGGGGCGGGGCTTTGGGGGACGCGTCCCCGCCGATTGATTTATTCGGACAATCTGCATTAGTCGCGGGAGTCGCGCGGCTTTTAACCGCCTAATGGATATTTGCCGGGGGGGGGGAGGGAAGGAGCGCGCGCGCGGGGATTCGGGCGATAAGCTAAGTAAGCCAGGGGAGCCGCTTAATGTCGGGGCGGGTAAGCGAGGGCCGTGATAGAGACGTTCACTTCCTCTGGATAAAAAGCCCCCGCGATTGCCCGGGGCCTTTTCTTTTGCCCCGGCGCGATAAAGGTCGTCGCGGGCTTCCCGCCGGGCGCGCCCGGCAATCCGAGAAATATGAAACGATCTCGTTGAGAGCGAGCGCAATAATTCAGCCCGCGCGGTATAAGGCTAAACGGCCGCGGCGGCCGGCTTCCCCGGGCTCACTTAGCGCCCCGGGAGAGGCTATCGGACGAGTAACAAAGTAGACGGGGGCCGCGGCCCTCCCGATTGGAAACCGAGGGGAAAACCGCCTTGCCGATTGGGCGGCTCCATTTAGATAGGCATCGCGGGAGGAGCGCGCCGCCGCGGTTTTCCCCGGGGCCGGGGGAGAATTTTTCCGAGCGGTCGATCGGCTCTCGAGGGCCGAGGTGAAAAACCACTATTTTCGTCGGCTTTCATCGGCGCGCTCGCGCTAATCGCCTCTAGGCGTCCTGAATAAAACATGCCCTCGCCTTTACAAGCGCGGCCCGGGAGCAAGGGGAAAAAAAGAGGACGGCGCGGCCGGAGAAAAAGGGGCAGATCGCCGAGGACAAACGGAGGCGGCGGCGGCCGCGCCATGAAAACGGAATGTCAAGCGTCCTTAAAACAGATGATAATTGCCGGTCGGCCGGGGCAAAAACTCGGGCCGATAGAGCCGGGCGCGGGACTTTCTTTTCAACTTTTTCAATGGCACGCCCAACGCAGGAGCGATCTCTAACGATCGCCGGCTGCCCCGCCGGCATCGATCGAGAAATCGATCGGCAAAAATGAGAGAGAGGAGCGGGCCCCGCGGGGCCCCGGCCGCGAAAGTCATTAACCAGCCGCCCGTCCTTATCCGCTGCCATTTTTTTTTCTTCTTTCCATGCCCTTTCTCTCGCTCTCTACCCCGGACGCGACCGGTACTGCAGCTACTCGGCCTACGGGTTCAAGTACCACCTCGAGTCGCCGATCAGCACCTCGCAGCGCCGCGAGGACGACAGGATAACTTACATCAACAAGGGCCAGTTCTACGGGATCACGCTCGACTACGTCCCGGACCCGGACAAGCCCCTCCTAAAAGCCGGCCAGACTGTCAAGGTAAGCGTCGCCCGCGACTCGCGCCACTTTTCCCGGCTCTTCCATTCGAGCCGATTCATCACCAGTTTCAGCTGCGACTCAAGCTTTGTACACGTAGCATTCCGTTGCTAGAACCTGCCGAAAATCATTGCTTTTCTCGTAATTCAAATATAAGTCAAGTACAAAAAAATTCATATGGTTATACATTCCTGATTATAACGTGAAATGAAAAAAAAATTATTTACGACACAACTCAGGTGGAATGTATATACTAGAACCAATGTATATTAAATAAACTACACAAGTCTCAATGAATTCCGTTTACGCGGTATTACAAAATGTTAGCAGCGTTAATTGAATAAATTTGAATTTTAAAAGTCGTGTAATACAGTTTCCGATTTCCATTCGGAGTTCGGCTCATCGTCCCGAAGCTTGTACTCAATCCGGCGATCCAACTTTAGCCGAACGTCGAAAAATGGCCCGACATTACGGGCGGTGGATAAAAAGTACAGCTTGCAGGCAGCGGACGCGCGGGACAAATGACCTTACGCAACCGGCGATATTTAGCAAGAAACCGCGGCAGAGGACGGGGAGGGGGGGGAAAAAAAAGAGGGCGATACGGGTTCTCGGCAGAAACGGGGCAGATTTCTCCGGGCTCTCGCGGGCTTAACAATTCAAATGGCGGCGGCCGTTTGGAAAGGGAGTATCCGCGCGCGACGCACGGGCGTCTCCTCGCCGGGCGGGAAAAACCAGTGGAATGAGGTCGTTTGTTCTCGCGAGGCGCGCGCCGCGACTTTAATTGCCCGTACACCGTTAGCAATTTCCATTGCGATAAAGCTCGCGGAGGCGACATTTTCCCGGGCGGGCGGGGCTTTCGCGGGTTGCGCCACCGGGGGGCCCGCGCGCCGTTTCTCCGCGGGCGAAATTTCGCGGAACGGAGCCCCGGCCGCTTCCTCGCGGCCCACTCGTACACGTGTACGTGCCGGCCGCGGCGTTATATCACGCGCGGCCTAATTAGAGCGCGAGCCTAAATCCCGCACGCGCCGTCGCGCCCCAGGAATCCGCGGCGCCGTCCGCTCACCCGGATCCGAAAAGAGTCGGCCCGTTAAGCGCGGCGATAGCCCGCGCCTGCCGCGATAGCCGGCCTTTTTTTCGGCGCGCCTTCCCACCGATCGTCCTCGGCTTATTTATCGGGACGGGCGGAAGCGCGCGGACACTTTTATTGCCGCGGAGGAATGCTAATGAGGAGGAGGGCGGCCCGCGTCCCTCCCCGCCTGCCCCCTCCCGCCCGGCCTCTGCTCTCCATATGTATATGCGTACACGCTAAGCCGAGATAATGCGCGCCCGCCATGCGAATGTATCATGTAGGAGCCGAGGGTATATGTACTGCATGTCGTCTTTTCTCTGTGCATGATGGGCGCAGAGCGTGGTTATGCTGATGTTCCGGGAGGAGAAGAGCCCGGAAGACGAGATCAAGGCGTGGCAGTTCTGGCACGGGAGGCAGCACAGCGTCAAGCAGCGCATCCTCGACGCAGGTAAGCGGGCCCTGGCCCATGGGAATGACGAGCGGAGCCTCCGCCCGTCGGCCGAGCGCGCTCGAGACTTCCTCGCGAGGCTTTCCCTTGCCTCGGGAGGAAGCCCCGGAACCTCCCCGTCGATCTCCGGACGCGATCTTGACCTCGCGCTCCTTCCTCCCCCGCGTGAGAGAGCCGCCCGGTCCTGCCGTTGACTAAAGCGCGACCTCTTGGAATTTCCAGACACGAAGAACAGCGTGGGCCTCGTGGGCTGCATCGAGGAGGTGGCGCACAATGCGATCGCCGTTTATTGGAATCCGCTCGAGTCCTCGGCTAAGGTGAGACACCGAGAGAAACAAAACTCCAGCCCCCCATTGTATTGTCATTAAGCATTGTCTGCGGCCGGCCGCCACTCCCCCGGCATTTCTTCTACCCGCGCGCCCTCACACGCCCTGTCTCTTTTTCTCGGGCGCCCCAGCAGATCAACGTCGCGGTCCAGTGCCTCAGCACGGACTTCTCCAGCCAGAAGGGCGTCAAGGGCCTGCCCCTCCACATACAGGTGGACACGTACGAGGAGCCGCCGCCGCACGCCCACGCCTACACGCCGCCCTCCCACCGGGGCTACTGCCAAATCAAGGTCTTCTGCGATAAGGTGAGTGGCGCGCCCCCCAGCCTCCCTCCCGCGAGCCGAGGCCCCGAGTACTAACGGGCCCCCCCGCCCCTTGTCTGCCCCTTGCAGGGAGCCGAGAGGAAGACGCGGGACGAGGAGAGGCGAGCGGCCAAGAGGAAGATGACGGCGACGGGCCGGAAGAAGCTCGACGAGCTCTACCACTCGGTCACGGAGCGCAGCGAGTTCTACTCCATGGCGGACCTCCACAAGCCGCCGGTCCTCTTCTCGCCGCCGGCGGAGCACGCCATTGACAAAGTAATTATCAAGCCGAGCCCCGGCGTCGCGGGCCGGGCATGCCGATGAATTTTACTGACACGTTTATTACTTGCAATTGCGTTGCGCGAGGTGTCGACCTGCCGCCAATCATTCTCCTACCGTACCTTCTGTGCGCGCGCGCGCCTCCTCCACCTAGGAAGGCCCGGCGACCGAAAGAAAGCAATGCAATAAACCGATGTGGAATTCACGCTGACCCCGCCCCCGCCTCCGACGCCGAACCTCCAACCACTGGACCCTTTGACGCGCGGTAGAGCTGCGACCTTGAGTCGAGCCCAAGTCGAGCGATCGATATTTCATTAGTATCTAATCCGCGGAGCAGGACGTGCTGGTGCTGCCGGCGCCGCCGCTGCTGCTGCTGCTGCTGCTGCTGCTGTTGCTGCTGCTGAAGCCGCCGCTGCTCGAAGCGCCACTCGATATACCATTAACCTATTTTAATTGACGTTTGTTTTTCCGCACAGACAGCCGCGCTAGGCGGGCATTCCTATATCGAAATCAGGAATTCACGACGCCTGCATAATCAGACATTTCTTTCAGATCTTGATTATTGCTAATCAAGTCGCTCCGAATGATAAAGACTTTTCGAAGAATAAATTAAACTTTGTTTAATATGTATAACGGCTATGCAAGTCATGCATACATTGCAACTTTTGATAGATGACATAACGCTCATCGAGACTCATTATCGTATCGCTCGACTCGCGACTCGACAGACAAAAAAAGGACATTTTCCTCCGACCGTGATAGACCGAGCGCGGGATTTGATACGACCGGAGGAATTCGCCGATTCCCAGAGGCGGCTATCGGCGGGTTCCCGGGGCCGGAGCCAGGGCGGCGGTCCCCGCGTCGCTCTCTCGGGGACGCGCCGCCCGGGGCTGAGAGTTCCGTTCTCGGGAGCGGGACGGGGAGACCCGGGGCAGGGCAGACCTGGGGCGCCTAGTAACCCACTTGGAATGTTGTCGGCGCAGTTCTCGACGATGGAGCTGTCGGGCTTCTACGGAGGCGGCGGTGGTGGCGGGGGCGGGGGCGAGACGGACACCTCGTCGCTGAGTAACGGGGAGGCGGGCGGCCTCAAGGCGAGCGCCGGCGGCAGCCCCTACGGGGCCCAGCCCGGCGCCCGGGCCAGCCTCCCCGCCCTCAAGTTCCATAATCACTTCCCGCCCGACAATCTGAGCGCCATTCACGACAAGAAGGACTCGCTACTGATGCAGGTCCAGGAGCTCCAGGGCTCGGTCCTGCAGGGCGTGCAGCCGAGCCTCGCGGGCGCCCAGCTCGTCCCCGGGACCCTGGGCAACCGGCTCCACGTCCAGCCCCACCTGCGCGCCACCGACGCCGAGGAGCGGGTCATGCTCTACGTGCGCCAGGAGTCCGAGGACGTCTACACGCCGCTGCACGTCACGCCGCCCTCGGTCCAGGGACTCCTCAATGCTGTAAGGACGAACATTGCTCTTGTTTGGCCGCCTACGGGCCCCTCCGACCTCGCGTGCACCCCTTGCCGGAAGCGGCCGCTGCCGCGACCCTACCCCTAGGATTCCCGCGCGAAACAGAACCCACTGGCATGCCGCCGCGGTGCCGGTGCAGCCGCGCTCGCGCCGCGCAAGCGGTGTCAATCGAGTCGCTTGTTCAATTACGGGCAAAGATTTCCGCCTTTTCCAACCCGCGTCATTATCCATTCGCGTGCTTGCCAAGTGGAAATTCTGCAATTAGCGGCTAAACAATTCAATACCAAGTTCGGTAACGAGTCACTTTTACCCCGGCAATTGATTATTTGTAAATTGTTCTCTTACTTTTGCTCTTGTGATGTATTTATGTGTCAGTTTAAACTTAAGCACCACTTCTGAGAATTTTCGAATGTAACTTATGACGTTGTTAAGTATGAAAACGTGCTTCTTAATTAGAAGTAGTGCTTCTATTTCAATTTTGACTTTAAAGTTCCTTTTACCTTTGCTAGGTTAATGAAATGCAGTAACTCGACTTTTTTATTGAATAGCAGTTTACTTTTACTTTCTTACTTGACATATATATCTTTGCATAAGTTTCTTTTCAATGCATATATATATATATATAAGTATACCACTTACGTCTCCCTGGCATTTACAGGGACTACGTATCAAAACATTTACCTATTTATTCATGTATCTACGTGTATGTATATCTATTTCATAATGTATTAAATAATAACTTGTTAAAAGTCATAAAGGAAACTGCTTAATACACTGCGCAGGGAACTGCAGGGCCTTATATCGGAGTCTGATGTACACTTCAGATCTCTCAACGCAGAACATTTAGGTAACTTCCTTTATGATTTTTTTCAGTTATTGTCTTAATACATTAACACGATCTCTATGTAACTGTATATTATTAATATTAACATCGGAAAGCCATAAGAATAGGCGATACTAAAGGTATAATTACAACTTATGTTTTAATAAGTTTGAATATTTTTCAAATCTAACAAATGAAGACAAGTTAATTTAAATTAGTGAGAATATATTTCTTACAAAATTTTATCTAAGATACAATTGTATTTGTTGCTAAAATCGAAATGGAATTCCGAATGATGTTTAAGGTAAAACGTGCAATTATTACATACAGTTGATCTAACATAAAACAGGCAGAGTGATACGTATATCCATGCATGTCTCCTTTATAAACTCTTTTGCACAAACCACGTCGTGCCTAAATAATTTATTAATAATCCAACCATCGACCATTCGCTAATTAATAATTAATGATTAATAATAATTAATAATTAATAATAATAATAATAATAATAATAATAATAATTAATGCGCATGTACTCAGTCCCTGCTGGGCCCTTCATTATTAATCAGACACGCGCCGCAACGACCAATCAAGTCTACTAATTCGATGTATATATACTACATGTACTTGTTTTACAAGGAGCCCTGAGAAAAAAGTGGAAAACAAATTTCTCGACTTTAGTGCTTCAAAATTTCGCACACTTTCTTCATATTTTTTAAGTGATTTATCATCAAGGATAATAAATTTCAAATTAACGAATGGATTCTTGCCAATTGCTGCAAAATCATCTTTTGAAAAACTTCTAATGTTTTATGGACGCCTTTTAGTGTCCTTTTATCTGTTCGTATACATATTTGCATCGTATCATTAAACTTAACGAAAAAGGAAAAGTCAGAGAAACGAGCCGTGACAGTGAAACCGGCAAGAAAGAAGAACCAAAAGCACCATTGTCAAAAATCTAATATTCTACTTTTTTCTATTTTACAGATTGAGTCAAAGTACAAAATTGCATCCTCGAGTATTAATAACCTCTATCGCAAAAACACAAAGGGGTAAGTTTAGTAGAGAGTTTCATCTTTACTACGCATGCGTCCGCTCGTCCATTCACTCGCTTTAGGCTTCTCTGCATGTCCATTATTCGCTCGTTGCTTTCGCCTTATTCTCCTTTACTCGCTGCTTCTCTTTCTCCGTTTGCATGATGGCCGCACACTGCACATGTATGCTCTTTAGTTCCTCTTCTTTCTTTCTTACTTTTCTTTCATGAATTCACGTTCGCATGCCGATGCATCGTGTCACGTATCTCAGTTTTTCTTTGACATGTTTTGCTTCCTTTTTCCCTTACTTGCTGTACATTTTAACACACTCAGTAACCCTCCTTGGGTATGTTGAAGCTAGCGTGTCTTGAAAGCCTTAATTTGCCTTCAACTTACTTTTGTTACATACTTACACACTCACATACGTATCGTAATTCTCTGTAATTCCTGTAAACTATCACTGAAGTTAAAAACTTGAAGCTCGTAGCTAAAAATAAAATACAAATCTTATTTCTGACTGCATTGACTGTGACTCGAGCATAAATTAAATAATTTATCTTTTCCTTATAGATTTATTCTAATCAATAATTTTATAAGGATATTTCCTTTTCATAATTTAAAAGTAAAGTCGAATCTTTATGCAAAATTAGCTTGAATATTAGTTGATATTCATTTATTTATTAATTTTAGTAATGAAAATAAAAAAAATTCAGTAATGCATTTTTATAATAATTATTTACGGTACAAAATTACGGATGAGTTTTGACTCGTCCCTGCATGAGTACATTAATAATAATAGTCGCAAATATGAGCTTCGAGACCTCGGTGCAACATTCTTGTGCACGTACTTTTGACTCGTCTGACTATATACTCGCCGTTCAATATACTCATTTATATTAGAAATATATAAACAGTATTAGAAGTAGTTTAGATAATTGATCATACTTAAATTGTTGATTACTCTGATGGAAGTACCGATAGTAACATTATGTGAGATTTTAAATACTATTTTATAACTTTCTGTCATTTTTCTACAGAAATATTTAATTGATATTCTTGTTTCCGCTAGAATAATAAAAAGCTTAAGAAATACTTCCACCAGAGTAAAATATAAGTATCATTCTCTCTCTACGGAATGCAATAAATGTTATTAGATCTTCATTTACATTCTTGGTATTATTTACAGCATAGTCGAACATTTGTTTTAGAAAAATGCAGACGTTACTTTTAATACGTATTACGTAAGCTTATCATTAGATTTGAATAAATGTTCCACTGTGCAAAACAAAATGTAAATACGAATAAATCCTCTAACCTAATGTAATTTTTTTGTTCATTCCACCAATAACAGAATTACAGCGAAAATTGACGACGACATGATCCGTTATTACGTTGACGAGGATCTGTTCATCTTAGAGGTGTCACACTCACGGCTCTCACCGGAACAGCAGCAAGAGCGATCGAACCGGAATCCGGGAGGCTCGCCCTCGGATCCGGGCGACTCCCTTGACCCCGTCTACGACGTAACCCTCATCGAGATGCCGATCAACCCGCAACCGACGATGACCTCCGCCTCGCCACACCAAACGGCTGTCGTCCAGCACCACGTCACAGCGACGTGAACGTCCATTGCAATATTGGATAACCTGTAATTTTTGCCCGCGGATGAACGCCACAGTAATGCTCTGATCGAGCGAGTGTTAATTCGTGCTAAGGGACAATAATCACTGATTATGACATTTGTAATGCAAGGCTTTCAACAAGCTGAGGAATCAAGCTAAAAATATCTCAACGCTTTAGAAATGATGGATAAAGAGGTGTATAATGTCTGGAAAGTTTGGTGAATTGAATGTCATTGCATAGGAGAATTACGGAAAGCACCTTTTGTGCGATACGGTAATGATTGACTGTCCGTTCCAAGCAATGCTGAGATTTGAATCCAGAGACCATATTTCTGTTATTCATATAAGCATAATGATTGATCATCATAAAACGCATATATCACTTATAATAAATATTTATAGAGTTGTAAATATTATAAAGAAATTTTAAAGAGTCTTATAATATTTTTCAGTACTTATTCATAAATATTCGTTTCTGAGTATTGCGCAATACAAGTTATTATTTTTATCACAATGTAAAATTATTAGCATTTTATTAGAGTGAAACTTGTATTGCTGTAAGAAGACTTGATCAACGTCCAAACGTTTTGTTAGGACAACATATAAGAAACTTTTCTCGGTGTAGGTCGGTCACACCGACGGTACTGTGTTTATTTTGTTTTTCTTTTTTATATCATTATTATTTTTTATTATTTTAGTTATTACTATTTTTATCATTATTATCATTATTATTATGAAAAAGTAAAAGACGTTTTAACGCTCTTTGGTTAATCAAAATATAAGAGGACTGCGAAACTATCGCTTCGAGTGTATCAGTTTCACGTTTATTTTTGTTAAGATGCACGTATGACGTATGCATGATGACGATGTATCTAAAGCGATTAGTAAGATCTAAGATATACAATTTTATTATTGCATGCATACATATGTACTTAAAGAACTTGTTTACTCAAAATGTCTAAAGCAAATCTATCGCTAGTTTTATATATATTTACGCATGTTGTGTGTATATTTAAGGGAAGAAACTTTAACTGCGGCGTTGTGACTTAAAGGTTGGTGGGATAAACTCTCCCAGAAAATAAAAACAATATATGCGAATATGAGAATAAATATTGTTTCTATACATATAAGTGCGCGCGTGTAACCTCCGAGTTTGACTCGGAAGTAATAAATGTCGACAATATTGAGAAATATATGTGCGTATATCGTGGAGCGAAAAATTTTTAATAATTAAGGACAGAAATTACATTCTAGAGAAGCGATGAATTTTATATTTAATTATCGTATGGCGTGCAATTTTTGGAGCGCTGCTTTGAGAATGACTTAAAATGTGACAAAACGAAGGCTTTAGCGTATTTGAAATTTTAAAGTTTGTAAAAATTTCATTTTACTATAATTGTATATTTCGCGATTTATCAGTGTGGGCCTTGCCATAACAGTAGAAAATATGAACCAATGGATGTAAAGACGATAATATAATGCTTCCATGTTCTTTTTTCATTATTTTGCGATTATCACCTCCTGAAAGACGCAACTCTCAAGTGTAATCGATTAAATCTATTACAATCGTAGAATTCGTCATAACGCATGTCAAAGCAACGATCAAAATACGCTTGTAAAATGCATATTATTATATTGAGTACTATATTTTGTTACATTTATTATAGTTATTAATATTACGATATTGATTCTATGAATGCAAGAAAGAAAAAGCCTACGAAATGCCAATATTGTTATTTTTATCCAAAAAAAGGAGTACGAAAAAGTGGAAGAGACAATAAAGAATTGTGAGCATGAATGTTCGAAAGAAAAAAAAAAGAAAGCAAAAAAGAAACAATGAATGAATGTATGAAAAAATCCGGATTATTCGCATTGGTCCATGACATTATTAAGATTATACAAACGTAAAAGGTGGAGTCGCCTGTTTGGGCGAGTTCCACCTTTTGCGATCAGCCATTTCTTTTATATCGCTACTTTTATTATTATCAGTTAATTTTTAATGAAAACGGCAAGATATCCTCGCGCCACGGGGAGAACACCTGTGCGTTTGCCTCACATCTGTTTTTATATATATTCACTTTCACGTGTGGAAGGACGAAGAAAAAATGGTGTAAATTAATTCATTGTTATATTATATTTTCATCGATCTCGTGCTGAACATTAAAGTATACTTTTTATTTCGGCCTTTAGTGTTCAATTATAAAATGTAAACATTTCCACTACAAAACAGACATTTTACATGAATCTACAAATTGACTTATGAACAATAAACACGCATGTAGAAAGGAAAATAATTAAAAAATTCTAATATAACGTCAAATTGACTAGCCAGTGATATTGAAACTAAGTTGTGCATACAATAAAGGCCAGAAATGAAAATTTTATTCTAATTTCGCACCGCGTATCGCTTTTATAATTTTTTTACGCGAAGTTCCTCGTGGTTTTAAAGCGAGGGCTGTTTGCAGATCGTTGACCATTGTAAGTGCATGATGCGCACGATCGGTTTCCCTATTCTACCCCAGTCCCCCATTCCCGGAAAGAACATAATGTTTAAAGATCATTCCAATCCTCCCGGAGTCTCTTTTAGGCTTAGATATTTTGTTAGATTGTACACCCTTACTTAGTATGCGGTTAGAGTTGCATATAGTCTACCGATCGGTCCGCGGAAGCATGCGCAGAAGGAAGATTTATAAGAAAATTTGTCAAATGTTACGTCGCGACATCTTGCCATCGTGAGATTGTGCCAGAGGTGATATTATATTATTACGATGTTTATTGAAACAATAAATATTATATTAGTACGTTTTATAAATTACCAATATTTCTTTACAGTGACAAATGATTCCAATGCCTTAATAGTATTCCTACATGCTCGAGGCTTCGAGTATTCCATTAAATTGTCCCGTATAATCCCTTGTATCTATTACCGACTTTCCAAGTAAGCAATATTCCAAACGCCTTTGAAACGAACCCAATATTTCATGCAAAGCGACACGAGCCACAAAGGAGACAGTACTCGTCCTCATTAAAGTGTCGTTCAACCCATTTTTTCCAAAGCTCAAGAGAGTCCGGCAGGTGGTCGACTCTTAAATCACGGCTGATTTTCTATTAGCCTCGATCGACGATAGGAGCATAGATCGTCAAACTAGTATTTTCGAGCCGACGGCAGAAGAGTATCGACGAGTCGGCGCGCCCGCGTTCGCGCACGCTCATTTCAGCAAAAAACTGAGCGCTCCTCAGCCCTTTCGTTTTTTTCCACGCCACCGATACGCATACGGGCAATCGAAAACCAGTTCCATTGCGGGCTGATGATGCTCCCGTGTGGCTCCGTGCTTCTTATTCTTGTTTACCTGGAGGGGGTACGTATCCGGCCCTGCGCAAATTAATGGCTTGGCTCCCAGTAGCCGAGCGGACGAACTGAGAAAATTGACGACGATTGAAGGGAGGCCAAGGTATCGTTAATTGCAGGCGGAAGGGCTACAAAATTTGCTCCTCGCGGATCCTCCATTTTTTGCCGAGCCTCTAACAACAACACAACGTCACAAAATGCCTGCATGATGTCGTCATTCGAGAGCCTGCTATTTTTATCATTTAAGATCGTAAAAGAGCTCATAATGATTAATCTTTTGAACGCGCTTGTTTTTTGACTGTATAAATAAAAACTTATGACATTATTATCAACGATTAGGGATGACTTTTTACTGCGACATTCAAATTGACGCCTATAAATATCATTAACAATGCAGGACTTTTAGAAAAAAAGGCCCGTATATAAATTTTAAATAACCAATTAAATAACAAAATACATAAGCTTGATATTGTAATGACGGCATATTTAAAATCAAATTGGTAAATACTAGTCTCTTATACATGAAAACAGTCGACTCGATAAAATATTACTACAGAACTCGATGGACAGAGATATTATCGTTTTCATGATATGATTCATGGGTGGTTCCTAGTTTAAATTCTTAGTACGTTCTGCGGCACGTTGACCTCTTTCAACTGGAAATTCCTATTCGACTCACCTGCTCCAGATCAGTGAGGTCTAAACATTTTGGTAAACTCGTAGATAAAAAAGTAAATAAATAAAGTATCCACATGAGACGTAATCTTACGAATGTGGCGCATTATACCAATTATTAAATACTCCTCGGTCAAAAAAAGCATTGAAATAAAAATTGAATCGGACCTGCAGATTTAGTGCGAAAAGAAGTCCCTTAACAACTCACTTTGCCATTTCGTAATCTTTAGAGGAAAAAGGACCGAGAACCCACCTCGAGTACCTGCGTCCTTTTCTTTATCTTTCTCGTTCTGGCGCGGGATGCGTAAACGGAAACGATACACAAGACTTACGGGTCTTGGGTGCGCGTCAACAGTGTTCCGAGCCGATATCCGATGCAATACGCGTATCGTCGGCGATCTTAATGGCAAACCGGGGACGGACTGGGTACTGTAGTTAGGAAGAAAGAGAGGGTCGCGAGCAAAAAATAGCAGGAGAGTAAGAGAGAGAGAGAGAGAGAGGAGCGAAAATGAAAACGAAGAGAAGCGGATGAGCGCGCGGCGGAGAACGAAGCGGAGCTGCGACCTTGGCGGGGCCACTGGCCCTAACATCGCTGTATTATTTATGATAGCATTTTCGTTTCGGCAGAGATAACCGAGGAGGGCCGCTCGGCCTCTAAGCCGATTTCGGCTCTAATTGACGGGCACTTGTACCGCAGTGATAAACAAGTAAAGGGATCACCGACGTTCGGCAAGACGATGCTGCCGAGTTTAATGCCACCCTCATAACCTGACCCTTACGTGTTATCCTCCAAAATAACTTCAGGTTCTTTTGGTCTTTTGCAAATGCTTAATAACGCGTGTTTACGTTGCTTGTCGCGGATGTTTGCCGAGCCGTTATAAAATCTGTTAATCGAGGGTTCTGTATATCGGTAATTATCAAAACCTTATCGAGAAGCTTATAATATTGTGTCATCGATAAACCGTGCTTAATATTTCTTGTCAATTAACTTAGAGTCGTTTTACGGAAGTAAGTTGGAAAATGATTGACTATTTATATGCTAGCTAAAATAGTCTTTAATTGTATACCATTTTAAGTGGGTAAAAAATAAAATGGTAACCTTTATAGTAGTCGTGGAAAAGAAACCTGAAATCAAACAAGCGTTACCGAATGGCCGCTCGGCACTTGGGCATAATTAGCAAATAGAAAAAGATTGCCTTTTTAGTCAAACGCTTACGAATGTTTGACTTTCGCGAGAAAAACATGTGCTTAGAGTTTTTGCTGCGAGCGCGGAGAATCGAGCGGCGAATTCTTCGTAATATATATCTAACGATTTGAAACAACATCAAATAGTCCCGGCGAGCGTGCGGATATGTACTTCATAAATTCAACAGCGGTCTGTAGCGTCACGCGGCGTTCCATTCAAATTCATCGAGGAGCCTCGTGGTGTTACACTTGAATTACTTTACGAGCAAATAAAACAAGGAATTATAATTGAATTCAATAAACAATAAGGCTGCTTCCAGGGCGCGGAGCGGCCGCTATCCCCTCGCCCGGACCGTGAAACAAAGATCTTCGGTATTTCAAGTCTCCATTGGCGCTCGCTTACATACATCAAAACCGAGCGCCTCCGAGGGTTTGAGTGAGGTTCAGTGACACGCGGGCACTGCTCGCGTGCTTCTCGGGGCAAAACACGCGAGCCCAAGCGAGTTTATGACTCGCACGTCACATATATTGTTTGAGGCGAGGATCGGTCAGGAAGAATCGCGATTGCCTATACACCCCGATCCGGTTCAAACGGTAAAGCCCGCTTTTTTTTCTCACTCCCTTCAATTTCAAATATCTATCGATCTTTCGGAGGCACGGGAGAAAAAAAAATGGTCATTGTGGCCTGGGATCCACGAGTTAACGATCGACGCTTATCTGAAGAGGAAAAGGTATTCTATAGCGCATCAATCTCGCAGTGATCTCTGACGAGCTGCGGTACAGGGTAAAGAATTCAAAAACAATAAAGTGTATCAAAAGGGTGAAGCAGAGAAACAGATGAAACAGATAATGCAGCAAAGTACAATCGAGATATAATTTTATTTTCACTTTTATCTGCGCCTGCGATATTAATAAATTTGCAAATGATTGATTAGCTTGTTTGAAGAATGCTTTTTATAATTTAAGGCTTACAAAAAATTATACATTCGGGCCAATAATATATGAATCACTATTTTTTAATGTAAACTAGGATAAAGAATTATTGCAATATTTTATTAATGATTTATGTGATATTAGCTAATAGTTATTGCCTTCGCCATTAAACATTTTTTGCTCTAAACCTCAGAGCTTAAAGATAAAAATTGAGCATAAAAAATTGAATTTTAATAGAGATAAAAGCGGAAGGATATAAACATCATGAATCGATGGAAAGATCGTATAAATGCTTTCATTTTACAACACTATTCAAACTTTTTATTTCCTACAATTGAAAGACAACTATATTTTTATTCTTGAAGTACAACAAGTTTATTAATGGTACAATTCTTGAAGTAGATTTGAATGTTGAGCCGATTTTTAACAAGATGAAAATTTCAATAATAAAAAAATCAAAAGAAATTATATTGACAAAGACGAGACTATGCGAAAAAACGATGGAAAAATATCCTGATTCGAATGAGTCCGGTTTGGAAGGTCAACGTAACTTCACTTTTATCGATCATCTGTTTCTCCGAGCACGTGAAAAAAGCACGGTTACGGTCAAAGAACTCCGACTAATTTAGTGAGCCCTCCAGCGAAACTAGCCCCACTCATTCTTCGCAGTAACAGGTGGTTTAAGGGCACCACCCAAAAATATTGATACAACTTTTAAAATCGTAGTTAAACCAGAAGGCGATTAGCAACAAGCTTTTCTTTCAACTTCTTTTGTATGGAATAACAAAGTAGTAGGTATTTTTAGTGAAGGAATTCGATGTGGTCAAGGGTGCAATCGAACGCGCGCATAAATTTTTACATGGTCCCAGTAGATAAGGGGTGTGTTGGGCAGACGGATTCAAAAATATGCGTGCGTAGGATAACAAATACAACGCGCAATTAATAACAGCCTATTGTACATGAAAATCCGATTAGGTCCTTTTCTCTTCCATTTGCAGCTTTTAATTCCCGTCTCTGCATTGTATCTGTCCGGGTTGAAAAAAAAGCTGCGGGAACAGAAGAGCTCGCTATAATTTTGAATCCTTTTGTTATTATAATTTATTAGTAGTGTCTATAAAGCTATCTAATTTTATTCACTCAGACTCGTTGTGGTTTTAATCCGATACAGATGAAACCATAAATAACGAATCAATGATATATTAACTGCATGAATTATTGTTACTAGGAGCAAAGTAGCAAATTGCAGGCCTGTATCTGCAAGAAAATGAAGCTAAAGAAGAAGATAAACTGCCTCGATGAAAATAGACCAACTCTGAAAAGGCTCATTACAATCAGTTGATAATTGTACGTAATTAGTTACAAGAAAGGCAAAGTACGCACTTTGCAAGAGCCGGCGGACCTCCCGATGCCAGGCCGTGCGTCCGCCTCGTATAATCATGATGTTCCCCTGCGCAGCGCAGGCTCGATCAATAACAATGGACTCGTTCCCACTCCGCTCGAAGGTGGAGATGGTGAAGTCGCCCGGGCAGACGGTCCAGCGCCTACGTCACTCGGCCTGCAGTGACAGCTGCATGCAGCCGCGAGGTGTATAGAGGAGCGAGCTCTCGTGGCGCGGGGCAAGTTCACGGCCGCGTCGAAGCGCCGGCCTACTCAAGGTCAATCCTTCGCTGGCCGTGTTAATGCCCCGCTACACGCGAGGCGGCGAGGCGCGTCCTGGGAGATCCGCGGCTCCGCGTCACACGAGACGCTCGTCTCGCCGCGGCTTATCCGGGTGTCGGCCGCCGCCGCCGCCGCCGCCGCCGCCGCCGCGGAGCGAATTCTTCGGGGGTCCGCGGGCCGTCGCGCGCTCGCCGCCTCCTGACTGGCATGCTAATGCCTCCCCGGTCTCGTTAATGGATTACGCGGGGAGAATTTTCGGCAGGGCCCGCGTGCAGTGCGATGCGATCTCGAGGCGGCCGCCGCCACCGGCGCAGATCGATAATTCTGCCGCGGTAAAAGCCGGGGAAAAACTGTATATGTACCGTAGCCGTGCCATGTCATCGACGGCCGATCGAATAGCGCTGTCTCGAAAATTGCACGATAATCTTTAGAGAGCTTCGTGTATAATCCTAATCTACTTCATCTAAAAATCGTTAGAGCTCGTAAAACGAAAGTTTCATTATTCATAGGTTTATTACAGTGGTAAATCATTTGAATACTAACTGTATATAGGTTACAGCATCGGTAGAATAGCCGTCTAAGTTATTCACAGTGCGCACAAATCCCGATACTTGACAGAAAAAATGTTTCAAAATTAAATAAACTCTGACGAATCGTTAAAGTTAACAAGCAAAAGAGGTCACTTTTTATCCCATTCATAAAGCAAGCAATGGTAAGTGCTTACACCCTGGAAGCATCCACCACTTCAATTAAAAGGTGCCTCGAAGTTTTTCAAACGTGCGCCGTTCTAAAGTGGCCGAAAAAAATCAAAGAAAAAAATTAGCATACAAATTTTCGTACCCGTAAGCGCCAAGAGTCGTTAAAAAAAATTAGTTTTCAGTTCAATACCATTCCCGTTACTTTTGACAAACAGATTCTTATACACTGAGAGAATACGAAAGATAAAGCAACCAACGCGTGGGTAAGTACGTTTTTAGTACCCACTCAGTCAAGGCACACATCTTTATAATGTAGCAATTTATTGCGATCTTCGTTCGAATTTCTGCGTAAAATTTGCATAACCTACTGCAAAATTGAATTTAATCAGTCTAAAGTTTTCAACAAAGATCGAAATCGCGTTATACAGTTTAACCTAATGTATTTTATTGCTTCAAGTCTTTATTAAGATCAATATGAATAATCATGTGCAAAATCTATACTTTTGGTTCTGTATTTGGAATTTTTTTGTATTATTTTCAAAGGTCAAACAACTCGTTAAATATAATGAAGTATATATCGTACAAGGAAACTGTAGAGGTACTAATTAAGAAAGATGAATCATTTCAAAGAAAACGAATATTTTTTAATATTGACGAAGACTTCTCGATACGTGTTGATTCTATTGTTAAAAAATTCCTCGGCTACATATTTCGATATTCGATGTAATTGAATGAATTATTGGCCCACAACTGATTTATTTTAGAGTTTTCTTGGTATTTATAATATCTGAGAAAAATGTAAGTTGAACCTATAGCAAAGCTATATATTCACAGAAAGGTTGAGTGACATTTGAAATAGACCAAACTATAATTTTCCATTAAATTTTAACAAGGAAATAAATATTTTTGAGTGTTAAGCGAGGGCCATAACAACGGGATGGGTTGCTCACCCCCTCGTGCGGCTTAGGAGCAGCAGCTGCGGTCAAGTGATAACAGTTGAGTGATGCGTAATTCGCGCAAGAAAGAAAAGCCAGTGGAAGGAGAGGAGAGCGAAATGAAGAGAGAGGGGCGGGGGTGGGGCTGGGTGTGGGGAGAAGGGAGAAGAGAGAAGAGAGAAGAGAGGAGAGAGAAGAGGGAAGAGGGAAGAGAAGAAAGGGAAGCATAGTGGAAGAAAAGGCCCGAAGCACGAGGCGGAACGGAGGAGAAGAGGAGGAGGAGAGCAAGGGGCAAGAAGGTTCGCAGGAGCGGAGCAGAAGCAGGGGCAGGAGCAGAGGCAGGAGCAGAGGCAGAAGCAGAGGTAGAAGCGGCAGCAACGGCAGCGGCGGCAGGAACAGAAGCAGCGACAGCAACAGGAGCAGGAGAGCGCCCAGAGCAGGAGCAGCGGAGCCGGGGGAAGGGCGAGCCGTTATAAAGCTGGCGAGTCGCGTATTCGGCGGCTTAGCGCGCGCGCGCACCTCAGTGGCGAGAGAGACTCCCGGCAGCTCGAGGCCTCCCGGACGCCGGCGGCTTTTCGCGCTCGGGCCCCGCGGGCCCACGGACTCGGCGGCCAGAGGAGCCCCATGCCCAGGAGGCAGCCCGAGAGCCGTCCCCAGGAAGCAGGCCGCCCCAGGAGGGAGCAGGAGTAGCCGACCCGGGCGCAGGATGGCCCCGCTGCTGGCAGCGCTGCTGCTCGGCCTGGCGGCGTGCGCGGCCGCGCACCAGGAGCCGCGGCCCGAGGCTGCCCCCGGCCCAGGTGACCCCCGACCGTCCCGCTGGCCCCGCGGCCTCGCGCGCCGCGGACGGTCACCGAACTCGCGGGCGCGCCCCGCGCCCCTCCTCCCGCTGGCCCGGCGGTTACGTTGCCCGCGCGCGATTGTCAAAGGGGCCGACGGCGGCAGGTGCGGAGCGCCTCCTCGCGCCGCGCGGCCCCATGCTAATCAGGTTACGCAAGCCGCGGCCGTTGCGCCGGCCCGCCCAACTAGATCGGCTTACGCAAGGTCATTATACTTAGCCCGCGCGCTCGTTTCCGCGGTACGAAAATTCCGCGGGAATAACAGAAAGGGTACATAGCTTTTTGAAATCGCTTCGCTGCGGACGGCTTTATGCAACGCGATGTAACGGCCGCGGCGATGTCTATCGCGCAATTCGCCCGGCGTTCCGAAAGCCCGCGGGAAAAGCCGGCGCGCGGCCCCGATGCAAATCGCGCGCTCGGGCGCATTCCGAGGCGGGGGCCCGGGGTCCCGCCGTCCCGCGGACGCGCCCCTCGGCACCCGGCCAAACCCAGCCTCCCACTGACGCGGCTCTCCCTCGACTCTGTGCGCAGCTCTGGGGCCGACGACGCGCCGCGAGGGCCGACAGGTGCACCTCCTCCACCGCGACGCCTGCCTCACGACCAAGGGCGCCGTCGGCAAGTGCACGACCTTCAAGGAGTGCTACCCCTACTTCAAGGTGCCGGACCTCGGCCCCCTCGAGAGCTACGTCCTCGGCATCTTCGACACCTGCAGCTACACCCAGGAGGACGGCCGCCTCGGCTTCGGCATCTGCTGCGCCGACCCGCCCGTCCTGCCGCCCGTCGAGGACGAGCCCACCCCCGAGCCGGAGGACGTCGCCGGGCCCATCGTCGAGCCGGCCGACGAGATAAACGTAACTCCTCTCGATTGCCTCGCTTCCTAGTCGCCGGCAACGCCTTTTCCGCTTTCGGCCTCTCGCGCGACCTCCCCGCGTCAAAGGCAATATTCTAATGTGCTCGCGCGGTACCGTTTTCCGCGCGAAAGCTCCCAAAAGGAATTCTAAAGCGCCCACAATAACCTATACATTTTAACTCGGCCAACAGTCGTTTATGCATTCCAAAGGAAAATACCCGATAAGCAGTTAAAGCCAGTGGGTGCGCCTAACTTTTACTACTTATTAATATGCGTCGCGTAAATACACTTTTCTTTTGAACTTCACTAGCTCCGCGTGTTTTTGTCTCTTTACTTTTCCACAAGTACATACATTACCTTACCATTATGAACTGTTTTTTCTATCGTTTCAACCGATCGAGGTCTTATTACGTAATCATATGCTATTATAGGAATCTCTTTCTCTCACTCGTAAGTAATATATCGGGTTTCAATTAGGCTTAAATTCATGTTGGCTTTCATTTGACTTCGTATACATCTAGACTGAAAGGAAACGAAAAATAGTACTTTTACTCTAGTCTCAATAATACATTTTTTGCTCCAGTTTTGGGAAATCAACATATTCAATATGTGAAAACAAATTATACAAAATTAACCCGTATGTTTTTCAATTTTTGTCTTACTTTTACAGTCCTGCGTATTATATGACACGCGATAAACTTTTTCACTTATAGTAATTTCACTTAAGCATATTACAACCGATTATTTCAATTATGCGTTAAAGTCATTCAAATTATAAAAATTTACTCACAGCTTGCATAAATAATGCGTATTAAATTACGTAAGCCTGATTTATCACTTACTTTTGCTATTTGATACTTGTAAATATTTAAACTTTCTAAGGATTTGAAAGTTCTTCTAATTTTCTAATACATCGATGGTAAAAAGAGTTTATAAACATATGAATGAAGGTTTTGATGAATTACAAAGATATTTTATTTTGTTTATAAACTTGTTTACTAATTTAATAATAAACTATATTTAACAAACAAATATATAGCATGAAATAATACAATATTAAAAAAAATACAATAAAATACTGTAAATTAATTGCTAATAAACAAGTACACTTTGAATTTCTCATTAGAACCTTCCACCTTTGAATTTGTCTTCTGAAGCTTCGGAATCCGAAGGCTTGATAGATCAAACGGTCCATTCCTCGAATATCATTAATAGTTCGACCAGCAGTATCTAATTCACTCGATCGGCAATTATGAGTATTATGGAGAAAAAAAAGTCGAAAGGCTGTGGGCAAAGTGGGAATTTTTGACGTCTGACGATGGATTGGCCTCGGTTGCAGGATACGGTGGCAGGCAGCCGGTTCCCCTCGGACGCCTCGTGGCCGCCGCCGCTGCCGACGCACCCGCCGTACAACACGATCCCCCCGCTGCCGACGCACGGGCCGATCAACGGCCTCGTGACGGGGGCGCCGAGCCGGCCGTCCTCGAGCCTGCGGCCCTCGACGACCTGGCCGACGAAGAAGCCGGGCACGTGGACGCCCTCGGCGACGCCCCGGCCGCCGCCGACGTCGACGAGCGTGGCGGTCCCGCCGGCGGCCTTCAGCGCCGCCTGCGGGGCGAAGAACGGCGAGCAGGACGGCGAGCGCATCGTCGGCGGCCTCACGACCCAGCAGGGCGAGTGGCCCTGGATCGCGGGCCTCTTCAACGCCGGCCGGCACATCTGCGGCGGCTCGCTGATCGACGACCGGCACATCCTCACCGCAGCCCACTGCGTCGCACAGTGAGTACCCGAGTACGGCGCAACCGGCGAACGGCCCCTGCAGGAACGCGTCTGCTTGCAGGATGAACTCGTGGGACGTGGCCCGGCTGACGGTGCGCCTCGGGGACTATGACATCAAGACGCCCCACGAGGTGCGCCACGTGGAGAAGCGCGTCAAGCGGGTCGTGCGCCACCGGGGCTTCGACATGCGCACCCTCTACAACGACGTCGCCCTCCTCACGCTCAACGAGCCCGTGGTCTTCAGCGAGACCATCAGGCCGGTCTGCCTGCCCTCGGGCGCGAACCTCTACAACGGGAAGAAGGCCACCGTCATCGGCTGGGGATCGCTCAGGGAGGGTAAGACTCCTTGGGAGTATCAAGCACCACACCGACTACTCACTCATTCACTTGTTTTATTTTTTTAATGCTCGCAATATCACGCAAGCTTTTTACAAAATACTCATTCAATTTCTTGTATATAACATTTTCAGCGATTCCTTACATTGTATGTATAATAAATTATTATTACAGGAGTATGGTGGTTTTTAACCTATTTCTACTCTGTTCTGATAACTCAAAATTTTGTATGCTCAAATAAATCATCGATTTGAATCATTCATTCACCTCGTTCAAAAAATTAAAATTAAGCTCGATTATTAACAGTCCGTTAAATCGGTTCATCAAACACGTTAACGTGCAATAAATTAATTAAATTTATTTATGAATAATTATGCGACATTTACAGCGCTTAAATCTCATATGAACGCATTACAGGTGGTCCGGCACCGGGTAAATTGCAACAAGTGACTATTCCTATTTGGTCGAATGCTATTTGCAAACAAAAGTATGGGACTGCTGCACCCGGCGGAATCGTTGAAAGTTTCCTCTGCGCCGGAGAAGCAAGCAGGGATTCCTGCTCCGTACGTATATACACAATGTACAATTCGAGGAGAGAATATTTATCTGCTCCTGTTTTCCGAATAACGAAAGGCGATGTGAATATTTTCATAGTTAATTCAAAAACATTAGCGATATATAATTTCAAAAACAGCTTGTCGAACGACTGAATTTAATTTCGATTACTTTCAAATATCTTGAAACTTCTAATACTATTGAACAAACGTATGCCTTACTTTACTTGCTTAATCGATTTACTAATTTTTATCGAGAATTCACAGAATTGAATTAATTAACTTTTGTTAAACTCTTTGAAACGCTAAATTATTTCGTAAGAATATCTGTACATGGTAACCTACAATAATTTACAGCGCACCTTGAAACATAAAAAGTAAGCATTCAATATTGACAATTCAACAAAATCAAACCTACGTATATTTTACATGTTCGCAGGGTGATAGTGGTGGTCCACTGATGGTGAATGACGGACGCTGGACCCAAGTAGGAATCGTCAGCTGGGGAATCGGTTGTGGCAAAGGTCAATATCCCGGCGTGTACACGCGTGTCACGCATTTCCTACCTTGGATTTACAAGAATCTCAAGTAAACCGTTCGGAAAAAACTTGACACATGACATCCTTTTCCTCTTCATCATTCTTCCTCCTTATCTTTTTCGCTTCGTCCTTACTTGATCCAAACGCACATATCGGTCGTCTTCTTTTCCTCGGAGGCAATCAAGAGTTTGCGGAAAGGGAAACGATCTCCCCCCTCAGATCGTAAGGATGCCAGATCTCTCGAATGCTTCGTACTTTATAATATAAGTAGTTTGTAGATGTGATTTTGTACTATGTCTAAAGTATAAAATTGCATAAAATGAGGAGATCCGACTTAATGAAGTAAACGCGTCGTACAAATTCCAACGCAACTTTTTTAATGTATTTCCATTTTGATTTTATGTCATGCATTTTATCTTTAACCATTCGGAAAACGCTAAAGATATACAATTGTTTTAATATTTTTATGTTTTCATATTGATAAAATTTTTTAATAACATTTCCATTATTACTTCTAATAAAAAATCTTGTATTGCAATACATAGAGACTTTAACATTTAGATAAAACAAAATTTTACTCAAATACTCTTTACTACATTTTGCTGAATGTGAAAAGATAAGGCATACGTTGCATTCATACACATATACCTCTCAGTACGACTTAAAGTTCGCGAGAGTTTGTCGTGAAGGCACACAATAAGCACATACATACTGCTATCGCTCCCAATTCACGTAAAAATGAATTTTAGTTTTCATTACAAATTTTTTTTGTCGAATCACCTCAAGAAGAGCCTTTGACTTAGCTTTATACGCACAGTCGTATATATAAAACTAAAATTAGAATTTAAAATAATAAAAATCGCATTGTATAACGTACATATATCTAAAATTCCTTCGAATGGATAAAACGAAATGTCCAACAAATCGATAGTCACGCATCGCAGCTGCTGACGTTAAGATGCTGTAAGATATTGCGCGCTGAAAGAAAATAATTATGTATTAAATAAACAATAAGTGACCTCGTATAGTATTTTTTAATTTTAATAATCACTTAAAAAGTGTTGATTCAATCCATGTAATTATTTCTGTACTTCTTTTATTAATAAAATATTAAAAATATTTATCGAGAAATTGATAAATTCTTTATACCCTTAGTTTTTCCCATACTAATTACATTCCCATTTAGAAAACGAGAAATTCTTGATACAAACCTTGAAAATAGCAGGTATCATAGTTATCGTCGGGCTGGGGTTCAAACGGTGGTGTTGCTTTAAGCGGCTCATCCCACGGAAATTCTTTGAAGAGAGCCATCCCTTGCACATCTTTAGCAGTGGGTCGCACGGTCTGGTCGAGTGTGAGCAGAGCGTCGATGGCCTCAATGGCCTTGGAAGACAGACTCTCCTCGCCCTCGGGCCATGGCACGTCCCTCGCAAGAATGTTGGCAAACACGGCCTGTGGTGTTTCGTCATTGAACGGAGGCACACCCGTGCAGAATTCAAACAAGCAGACACCTAATGCCCACCAGTCCACTGCCGCCCCGTGACCTTTTTAGTAAATTAACGATTGAATAGATTTTCGAATGTCTGCTTCTTAGACGAATTATTAATGCTAACAAACTTTACGGGAGAATTGAAAAGACCTTAAATAATTATTATTAATAACCTTGTCGAAGAAGCAATTCTGGAGCTAAGTAATCCGGAGTGCCTAGTATCCTGTCATCGGAGCGGTTGACTCCAGCCTGAGCTCCACGTCTCACCGACTTCGGAGTTCTGTACGGCGTGTAATTATTATCCGAGGATGCCGGTGTCTTTATAGGAGAGATGCCCTGGGGAGACCTGTGCGGAACCTGCAGGTCGTTGCCGTCTTCGCTGAGCGTATCGGGCGTGGTATTAGCCGAGGGTAGATCGAATCGCGTCGACTTAATCGGAACCTTTTCGTTTTCCTGCTTGAAAACGCGCTCTTCCTGATTAAAGCGCTTCTTCGTCGCCGATACGGGAGTACTAAAGGCCACCCTCGCCGCCGCGCTTCCAGGTTCCGTTTTGACTATGCCGTCCGCCTCCTGGACCTTGCGACTGAAGGTGGAGATGACCGATGGGGGACTCCTGCAGGAGTAGTTGTGCCCGCGGTTCTTCCTCTTTGGCGTCGAATCTCCTTCCAATCCCATCAGGCAGATTTCGCGCGTCAAGCCAGTTCCTTGCATCGACGCCTGATTGCTACTCTTTTTCCTCTTGGTACCTCTGGACAGGATCCGCTTGCACGTACTCAACGGACTGGTGTGATTGGCCATCGGCTGTTGGGATCGCTCGGCTTCGAGCGTGGACTCGTCTTCTTCTTCCACGATGTGGTTCTCGGGACGGTTGGCCGACGACTGCTCCGAGGAGGCGGCTGATGCAGCCGAGGACGATGCCTCGCAAGTGTGGTAACTACTGGAGGCCGAGCTCTCATTAGAGAACGCGGACACTCGTATATCCTCGGCTGATTGAAAAGGCGTGATGCCAGACACGCGAGAATAATCACCAGACGGGGCACCTGAGGACATAATGGAATTTGAAGAATGGGAATGATAGTGATTAGCGCGTTTCTGAAGTTCTGGTAATAAATCCGTAGCTGGATTACTTCTATCACTGGAGTTGAGATTCGAATCTACGCTTAGAGTTGACTTAAGACCAGAATCAAAAGTCAAATGTGACGTCAGTGAGAGGAGTTGACCAGGAGTTCGCATACATAAGCTTGGAGTACAATTTACTAAGTCTGAAATTTCAAGATCTCGATGCAGAGTTGATATTTTACTTAAACCAAAGTCTGTCAGTTTAACATGTCCTTCTTTAGATAAAAGCATATTATCAGGTTTCAGATCCCGATGAACTATACCATGACTGTGAAGATACTCTAATGCCAAACAAACTTCTGCCGTGTAAAAGGCTGCCATTGACTCTTCCATGAAACCGTACATGCCTAATAAGCTTTTTAAATCTCCTCCAACCATATACTCCATCACTAAATAAACACTTGTGAGGGACTGCAGAGAATAGAAAAGCTGTACACAATAAGGGCTTCTTACAAGTGCTAAAGCATTCCTTTCGATTACTACTTGTGATGCCATATTTTTATGAATCATCTCATGTTTCTTCATCACTTTTATCGCATACATTTGGTCTGGATTAGTTTTTTTGAATCCCAAGAAAACCTTTCCAAATGCACCTCTGCTTATAGGCTTTACAATTTTAAAATCTTGTATTTCAGGTACCTAGAAAACATTAATAAAATAAAAAATATATCCAAAATGCCTAAATTAAAATGAAAATGTTTTTAAAATCTTAAAAAGCTGCATATAAAGTAGTATTTACCTTAGCTGTACGATTAACTATTTTTGAAATAGTATTAAATATAGAATTATCTATGGGCTTGACCTCTGACGAGGACTGTTGTGGTGTCGTGACTCCATTGCACAAATTAAGTTCAGGATCACTTTCCGAAACATCATTGATATTTATGGTAGAATTCGCTGAACCCTTCATGTTTATGTCGGAGTAAGCCGATCCTGGTATCTCTAACACTGCAGTTTCCATTAGAATATACCTAATCTAAGTCAATCTAAGTGTACTACAGTAAAATCTCGACGAATCTTATACACAAAACGCACCTGCACGCGTTACTATTCGGTCGCCACTTCATCGAAACCACCAAACTACTACTCGCCAATCGCACTGTTCAGTGTCGCGTACGAGTCACAACTTGTTCGCCGTTCTTTAATCTTTAAAGAGAACGACGGTTGTAGATACAACTTCTTATCTTTTTAAAAGCGGCCAAAAAGCGCTGCGATCAACACGAACTACTTATTGGCGCGCACGCTACTATTCGTTTGGAAATGTTTGTGTTTTTATACTAACTTCAGACTGCTGGAGCAGCAGGTGGGCCAACAGATTTTCTAAAACCATTGTTTGCCACATTATTGCCATCCTCTAAAGCCAGCTACATACCACATCACATTTATTTCATGTACAATACACTACACCAAATTTAGAGTATACATATTACAAATTTACAGTAGTATAGAATCTATTCGTAAAACAGCTGCTTCAAATCATGTATGCGTGTAGCTGCATTTTCAGATCGGTCTGATATAACCGCCAAAAACGAGACTGACTGTTTTGTTACAGCATGTAAGTCCGGTACAAACTTTTCAACAATTTTTTAAAGTCGTTTCTAAATCTTGTAAGAAACTCAGATACAGCAATTCTTTGTAGTATTTTTATTTTTACATTTATATACAGCTCGATACAAGTGATGCCTTTTTTATTAACATCGTCTTATGATATTATTAATGCAATGGTGCTAGAATGTAATTAATCTAGGCGAACAAGTGCAGATTGGTCATATGCATTAATCTTAAATAATTCAGAAATTTAATGAAAATCAATTTATTTGCAACAAGAAAAAGGAAATAAGTTTGAACATGTCGAAAGCAGCAGCAAAAAAAGTTCCAAAGAAAAAAGGAGCTAATGGATATAAACTACCTGAACCAATTCCAAAAGGAGAGATATTGACTGACTTGAAAAAACAACGTTGGATTATTGGTTCTTCAATCGGCGTTGGTGGTTTCGGTGAAATTTATGCAGGTTTAGTATCTGACAATTTAATTCTAAATTTTTATTTGTATGTTTGCTATTTTTGTTTATAGCTTATTATATTTTTGTTTTAGCTGCACCATATAAAGATAAAAATCCATCGGAATATTCTGCAGTTATAAAAATTGTAATAAAACTTACGTTTTATATATTAAAAAACATACAAAATCTTTAATTCTTTTTATTATTTATCAGGAACCTCATGGAAATGGACCTCTATTTGTTGAAATGCACTTTTATATGCGCAATGCTAGTGTTAATGACAGTAAATAATGAACTAATATCATTATACACAACACAATGTTTTTATTTAAAATTTAAAATAATTGATTTTATCTCTAGTTAGTAAATGGAAACATGATAAGAAGATTGCAAATCTTGGAATGCCACCTTTTCTTGGTTCTGGAAGTCACGAATGCAATGGTCAAAAATATCGCTTCATTGTAATGGAACGCTATGGAACTGATTTGTGGAAACTATTTTTGGAAAATGGAAGAAAATTTCCAGAACACACTGTATACAAAGTGGCTTGGCAAATTGTATAATATATTTTTAATTTTTTAAATTAAAAACTCAGACCATCAACATATTTTAATGTTTATTTATTTTCAGATAAATGTACTAGAATATATTCATAACAAAACTTATGTGCATGCTGATATAAAAGGAGCAAACTTATTGTTAGATATGAAATTGCAAAATCAAATCTTTTTAGTAGATTTTGGTTTAGCATCTCATTATACGACAAAAGATGAATATAAATTAGATCCAAAAAAAGCTCATAATGGAACGATAGAATACACTAGTAGAGATGCTCACATGGGAGGTAAAACTATTTATATAAACCTAACCTAGTATTTGTTTTTAATCTGTAAATGCAATTGCATAAAAGAATGAGCATCTCTCAAATTTTGTTCCAGTACCAACAATGCGAGGTGATTTTGAAATCTTACTGTATAATATGATTCAGTGGCTGTGTGGATATTTACCTTGGGAAAAAAATTTAAAGGATCCTGCTTCAGTTCAACAACAAAAAGAGAAAGCATTTAATAATGTACAAAAGTATTTGAAAGAATGTTTTACTTTAGAAGTCCCTACACCAATTAGTCAATTTATGACATTATTGGCATCCATGAAATATAATGATACTCCAAATTATAATAAATTTAGAGATATACTAACTAAAGGCTTGGAAAAATTAAACCACAGACTTACAGATAAATTAGAATTATCTATAAAAGATTCTGATAAACTACTTTCTACCAGTAAGAAAAAAAAAGTTGCTGATGATGAAAATAAAAGTACGCCTATTAAATCGAAGATCACATCTACTGCAAAAAGTCCAAGAGTTGCTAGCAAACGAAATACACCTGCGAGAATTAGGGTTGAAGATAGCACTCTTAATAATAGTATAGATTCTGTTGTTTTAGATGAAAAGTGTATAAAAGGAAAAGATATGAGAAAACACTTAATAGAATTTATTGACGGTGAAGCTGAATATGAAGTACAAATTAAAAAAAGAAAAACAAAACCAAGTATAAGTAAGAACGAAACGCCGTCAAATTCAACACCGAAAAGAGGTCTAAGAAAAAAAACAGAGAAACAAGAAATCCTGTCCGATTCAGAACCGGAGGTAAATAATATGTTAAAATAATGTACGTTTATTTATTTATTTAACTAATATTAATTTTAATAGGTAATAAGAAAAGGAACGAAGTCGCGCCCAACACCTACAGCTAGATCAAGTCGAAAAAAATCCGAAACTAAAAAACGAATATCACTTAATGAATCTGCATGTGATAGTGACAAAGACATGTTTGAAGAAAGTATTGATGATTAGGCAATTGTACATTACAATAATAAAATACTAGACTTTACAATCATAAAATACTAGATGAAAGATTAAATATAAATTGTTAAGATTGTCAATGACTGTTGAGCAGTAATGAATCAACTTAGGTATTATAAAATAATCTCAACTCGAGATTAAATTCTCAAATAAATAAAAACATAGGTATTGTACCTTTTTTTAATAAACTTTTTTATAACATTGAATAAGTCTATTTTAGAAATTTATTTTTAGAAAATAAATTTATTTTTAAATTGTGTATCATAAATAAATATTTTATAGCTTTGTATTCTTGTTATTAAAAACAATACATATACATGAATATATATCTTCGAATTAAACTTATATTTATAACTTTTTACATTAGCTTTGTAAATTATTAATTAGCACCGAATTTAATTATTTAGAAACTTTCTTATTTCTTAATTTTTGTATTTGTGGTGCACTGATTTTTACTTTGCCAGGAATATTCCTTGCAATATTTTCATCATCTACAGATTTCAAAAGATCTTTTTCCCTCAAAGTAATAGATTTATCTTTAAGAAACACAGCCACTGCAGTCTTAGCAGCTTTTCCACGTTTATCATTCCCAGGTGTTAATTTTACTTTAAACCTAAAACAGTTTAGAATAATAATATTAAATTTGTAATTTAGTATTTAAAGTTTCTGTATTTTTTACTAACTTATAGTTTTGTAATGCATTATAAGGTGCTACAACAGGTACTGAAAATAATAATTCATCTTCTAAAAGCGGCTTCCCCGTTAATTGATCTAACATATCGACCTCTGGTCCTGGTCCTAAATCTTCAAGGTCAACGTTGTCAATGTTTTGCACATATTGATTTATAGGATTCAATTTTGGTGTAGCCCCTTTTTTTTTACCCTGTTGCTTTGGACCGGATGGATCTTTATTTTTACTTTTTCGCTTATCTTCCTTTGGTGCTCCAGCAGACTAAAAATGTAGTTCATAATTATTTTAATATTCAATTATTAAATTAATATTTACTAAAATAATTGTACATACTTGTAAAATTGTCATTAATATTTTTCTGTCTTCCTCGTCTTGGTCTTTGTATTTTTCTTTAATTTTTTTCAATTTTCCTCGTTGACCTCTCTTCAAACCTGATTGATTTTGTTTTATTTGTGCATCAGAAGAATTTGAATTAGATGGCTCTTTTTTAACATAATTTCTTTGTTCAGTACTTTTAGAACAATCATGTTTCGAGAGTACACTTTTTAGAGAAACAGGTTTGTCATCTCCTAAGTAAACTACATCATCAGAATTTAAATTTGTTTCAAACTTTGTTAATGATTTGGAATCATCTACTCGAATTTTAATTCTATAACATATATTTTAATTTATAGTCAATGTGAAATTAATTATCATATTATTATTAATTAATAATTAGTAACTCACTTAGGTCCTGAAAGATCTAATTTAATTTGGGTCTCGGGAAAGAGAAACTTTTCTTCATCATTACCGACATTTTCGTCATTTTGTGTAGGTTCCTTATTTATGTTTTCAGTTGTTTCTTCATTGATAGTAAATAAATTTTTATCGTCTCTGACATCATCTATAAATGGTAATTTTCTTTAGTAATCAAAGGAAAATAAACACCTAACAATAAATTTTGTACCATCGTCTCCGTCATCTATATTAATTTCTTTGAAAGTTTCCTCAATTGGATCATGATCAGTATCTTCTTCTAATGTTCTTATTCTCCTTTCATTTTGATGCCTTTCAATTGAACTTTCTTCTAAACGAAAGAGAAATCCTAATCCCATAATCATCTGGCTTGGAGGTAAATAATTCTTTTTACCTCTAATCATAAAGGATCCTGTTGTCAGATACTCTCCAGTTGGAGCTGTTTTTGACACTTGATCACTATTTACCCAATAAGCACCAGCTATTACTTTTGCTTCCCATGCAATGCTGTTTCAGAATTATTAAAAAAATGTAATATTAACTATTGCAAACATAATATCAAATACAAATTATTTTTTATAGGATGTTTATTGCAGAAATAAGTAAATAAAAAATTTAATTAATTAATAGGTAAATTTCATTATACCTATAAGCAACAGCCATAGTTCCAGCTTCATCTAACGTTTTTGGAGGTACAATACCACCGTTAGGATTTTTAATGACTACTGAACTTGCACCACTTAGATCAGCATGAACATAAATATCACCACTTCTTAAATACTTTTTCACTATCATTTCGTTTTGATGTTGATCTCGTCCACCAATAACTTAAAAAATCATATTTTTCAATGTTTTTGTTTTTTACATGTAATTAAATTGACTTACCTAAATAATTTTCAGAAGTAATAAACCAATAAAATTTTTCAAACCAATAAACTTTTCTTGCTTTGTTAATAGTGTGAATTGCTTGTGCTTCCTTAAGAGTCTGTTTAGTTTTTCTTTCTGCAGATTTTAATGCTTTTCCTTGGGATTCAATTGTTTTTTGCTGTTTTTTAGCAGCAGAGCGTTTCTGATCATAGTATTTTGTTGCATTAGCAAATGCAGTGTGACCCAAGTTAATATCTACAGTCATTGGTTTTAATTCTGGTTCATCTTCATCACTGTCCTCATAAGGATCACTCAACAATAATGTTATATGATTGCTTTCTAATTTTAATTGCTTAATAATGCAAGCTACTTGATCTCCTTTAGCTTGTGCTTCTTTTACAAGAACTTGTATATCCTGCCATGACATTTGGTTTGCTAATGCACTCTGGATAGCTAAAATTGCATTATCAACTAATTTTTGATTCCGTGTAATCAACTCAGCTTTCTGTTTATCTGTTTCCTGTGTTTTACCAAGATTAATCAGTCTTTGATCATGATCCTTTCTAACATTTTCTAATTTTTTTAGAGCGTCGCGCTCTTGTTGTATTACTTTCATATCCAATTTTTGGCCTTCCATAGTAGAATAGTAATCATCAACTGCTTTATCAAATGTCTCAAATTCTTTGTAAGGAAAATCTTTATATTGTTCAAATAAAAAAGGATGAAACTCTAGATTTGAATATATAAAATCTTCTCCATCATCTTTTAAGAGTTTACGTTCTTTTTTTTGGAAGATGTAACCTTTTGAGATATTATTTTTTGCATAATTTAACATCTGCTCTGCATTTTCAAGCGCTGAATATAAATTATTTATATCTCGTTCATAAATAAAATCTAATCCAATTTTGCATCTGAATTGAAATCCCATTTTTAGTAGAACATGATCAATAACAGCTGCACCAACTTCCAATTGAGGATTTAAAATAGATTTTAAACTTTCTCCTTCTTTTGCGTCTTTAATAATATTCTGAAGTTCTTCAAGAGTTGGTATAACTTTTGTACGTGCTTGAAAGGCTGGATATTTTTGATCTACAATTAATCTGCACATATAAAACAACATAATTACTTTTATTTTTAGAATTTACTTATTAAAATAATAATTAAATATTTATCTTCTACAATTCTTATAACGTTATTTACTTTATTTTATCACCATGCGTATGAGGTCTTAAAATATTAATCATTGTCATTTCATGATCTGTAAGCACAATATTACCACGATCATACAATTCTAAAATAACATGATAAGCTGCTTCATTACTACCAAATTGAAGGTCAACTATTCTGTCTACTCCAACTTGTCTTAAGCTTTCTAGACGTTTATTTTTTATATGTTTTCGCATCTATAAATCAAAATTGTACGTTAACAGTTGTTATTATAGTTAAAGATAGCCAATCTTCACATTTACAAACCTTCATTGAAAACCCTGAAGGAGCTACATTTTTTGGCCATTTATATTCTGTTGTATGTATACGATTACCAGATTCAAGTAACAGTACAAATTTTTCTTCATTACGCTGAAAACGAATTAAATACGTTTTGTGATCTATGTCGTAGATTTGACCTACACGCATTCCAACGAGCCTATAAAATTAATTTTAAATGTATTCATTGAATCAAAGAAAATATCACATTCTAACCCTCATGATTGCATACAATTATATTTTTATAAAATATAATTATGAATAAGACTTACTTTTGAAGCTCGATAACGGAACATACTAAATCATATGTATTAAATCTGGTTTTCATTTTTAAAGTATTAAGTTATTGTATAAATAGTCTAAGTATTCTTATTTATTGTATTTCTATAGAATCTTATTTTTAATAATTTATACATCAGCAATTGAGATCAATATGGGACCTTGCAAATTTGCTTGAGTTCATAGCCCTACTCAACAGTTACTGATGTGAATATAAAATCATTTAACCTATATAGTGGAATTGTTTGCGTATGATTGATGCACGTGTACTGTATTAACATTACAGATATTCTTACTCGCATAGGTACATATACGAAACTAGTCTCTCAATCTATACAGGTTAGATGCAAGCAAAACACGAACATTGATTCTGTGTTGGCTACCACTGCTTATATATATATGCATATATTCATCTATACATATATATATATATACATATAATTTGAAAGCTTTACAAGACTTCAATATTGTTAAACAATAGAGTATTAATTTATCAATAGAAAGTTCAACAATTTATGAACTTGTATTTAACACTAATAATTATCATATTAACTTTTCCAGTTTTTATATATAATATTAATGCTTTTAATTGTTTCTCTTATAAGGTATACAATAAGGACATTAATTTTAATAAAACAAAACGAATTACTGTTTTTACATTTTTTTTATTCGATAAAATTGAAAATGAAACACAGATATCCTTTCCATTTAACGGTAAGACTTTTGGTATCTGGCACGAGCTCCAGGACCACCAAACTTCTTTGGCTCACACCTTCTAGGATCAGCAACTAAAAGTGTCCTATCATACTGAATAAGGATATCTTTGATCTCTTTTTTACTTGCTTCATCGACATCTGAAAATAAACAATATTAAATATTATGCACAAAAACTTATAAATAATTTTATATCTAATGCCTTATTAAATTAAATTTTCTTTATATGCAAGATCTTATATTTAAATCTGTATTTTCAGAAATAAGAAAACTATGCTCAGGTTAAAGACATTTATTAAATATTCATTAAAAAAACTAAAACTAAAAATTTTAATTATTTACGTATGTTTCATTAGCTAATTTTATAATAATTAAGCTCTTATAGCAAATTTTGTCTTTTGAACTTGAAAAACATTTATCAATAATCAAATAAATGAAAGGACTTACATTTCTGATAATATGCAACAAGAGCTTTTGAGATAGCTTGCCGAATAGCATATATTTGTGCTACGTGACCTCCACCATTTACTCTTACTCTAATGTCAACTTCTGAAAATTTTTCCTAAAACAGAAAATATCTCTATAATATCAACATAAAATAATATTAATCTAATAAATATTATTAATAAAAATTCAGTTAAAGAGTTTTAATCAATAACAATCATGTTCGGAATAAGTATTTCATCAAGAAGTGAAAACATGTATTTTTTAAATAAATAGAATTTTGAAAACAAATATTTAAAAAATGTTATAACAAACCTTTCCAAGAAGTAGAATAGGTTCTTGAAGTTTGTATTGAAGAACTCTAGGTTCCACTAACTCCAAAGGACGACCATTTACTCTCAAAAGTCCACGACCCCTCTTGCAGTACGCAACTGCAGTGGCGCTTTTCTATACAAACAAAATAATTGAAACAATTATAAATAACAATAAACTTTATAATTAAAAAAACAAACAAAATTAAACAATCTTGTTAGAGTCTATTCGCATGATATATTATAACCTTAAAAATCAACTACATGTTTAACTTACTTTGCGCCCAAAAACTTGGACAGATTGGATCTGTGGCTTCTGTTTCTGTAATAAATAATTTAGAAAAAATTAATGTTAATTTTTAATAATAAAATTCTTCATACTATGAATAAAATTTTTAAAATATAAAAAGTACCTTCTGCATCTTGGGAGAGCACGTCGTAGAAAGGAAGTCAACGCGGTAGAACACACAACCGTGTTACACGGAAGATAGAATTCATGCAATGTACTACGAAAATCAATGTGATGATATTTGGCGCGAAGTTTAAAAATATGAATGATGAGGCCTTGCAATGCACGCCGCACCGTGCACGCCATGACATTGACGCCAGCGGCCACTGGTGATAATCCGAGATGCAACCTAGCATAATAATATAGTTTTTATACAACTATATATTATTGTCTATATAAAAATTAATTTATTTTTCCAAATCTTTTTGAAAACTTATTTTGTGTTAATAATAAATTTTTAACATTTTATTTATAAGATAATTAACAAGATTATATTATACTTATCTAACCTATATTCAAATTAGTTAAATGATGAATGATAATACTGAAATTCTTAATACCTACTTTGATAGTTATGAAGATTTAAATGTAAGTTATTTGCTTTATTAATAAATTTTTTTTTAACAAGTATTTTTGTTAGGTTCATCAATTAATGTTAAATGACAAGCCACGAACACTTGCTTACAAAAATGCTATTTTTAATATGAAGGATAAATTTACTGACAAAATTGTTATGGACGTAGGAGCAGGAACTGGTAGGTGATTAATCTAATATTATTGGAAATAATTATTAACTTATTAATGTACATTTCTTTTTTAAGGTATATTGTCTATATTTTGTGCACAAGCTGGAGCAAAAAAAGTTTATGCTGTTGAAGCAAGTAATTTGGCAAAATTAATTCCAAAAGTAGCTGCAGAGAATAATGTACAAGACAAAGTAGAAGTAATAGAAAAAATGGTTGAGAATATAGATGTAACAGATATAGATTTAGTAGATATTATTGTATCTGAGTGGATGGGTTTTTATTTGGTTCATGAAGGAATGTTAGATTCTGTTATAATAGCCAGAGATAAATTCATGAAACCAGATGGATTAATGTTTCCATCTATAGCTAAAATTTATGTTGCTCCATGTCAACTACCAAGTTATTATGAATTTTGGGATGACATTTTTGGAGTAAGCATGAAGTAAGATTTTATTTGCTTTTTTGCAATAAAATGTATTTTTAGAAATTTAATGGTTTTGAATTAGATCTGTTGCAGAAAATTACAGGCGTACAAAATCATTAACACCAGAAATAATGACAATTCCAAAAGAAGATGTTTTAGCTACAGAAAAGTTACTTGTTTGGCTCGACTTAAGTACAGTAACCTCAGAAGAATTAGAGCATTTGAGTGGTGAACAAACTGTATTAACTTGCTTTAAAACTGGAAAATATCAAGGTCTCAGTATTTGGTTTGAGGTAGAATTTCCAGATAATTCGATATTATCAACTGCTCCTAGTGCAACACCAACTCATTGGAAGCAAACTGTTATTGTTTTACCCAACTCTATTGATGTAGATGAGAAAGAACCCATTGCATTTGAGTTAAAACTTGATAGGAACAGTCATAATTCAAGAGTTTATAATGTTGAATTCACAATATTGGATGCTTTAGAAATTGAACATGATATTCCTTGTGATTGTTATATGACTAAATGTATTCTAACAAAAACATACATTGAATCTAAAGACCTAGAATTATAATAAGATAGTTAAGTAAGAGAAAACAGTTACTAAATCAGTTTAAAAAAATCTTTATACAGTGTATATACATTTGTTTTTTTTATAAAAATATAAATCTAAAATTATATTATTATTTACACACTTTTGCCTATTTTTTTAATTTGAACATAACTCCTTCTACAATAACTTTTTTACCACTTTCAAAAGCAGACAAATTAGACATACGACTCTAAAATATAAAATAAAAATTCATTTTTAATCATTTATGAAATACTTCATTCATTAAAATACAATTATGATTTAAGTACCTTCGCTGATTTATCGTGAGAGCTCATGTATCCTATTATCATACTATTAGTTGAATGACTCCAAAGAAAATCTCCACAATCTTCAGAAGTAGAGTATTTAATTGCAATAACACCACCAAGTTTGCAGTCAATATTCTGAAGAAATCTAGAATCTTGTAAATATGTTTTTTATATTTTCACATACTTATATTCTTTTAATTTAGTATTATTCTTACTAATAAAGTCTGATTGCATTGTATTATGTAAACTAATAGTTGGACAATCTGTTTGTACAAGAGACTCTGCCACTGTACGTGCTAATGTAGTTCTGATAAGATGTTCTCCACATCCAGATGTAGAAGAAGCTACTGAAACATTGTCTTTGCTAGCCCAAACACCAGAACCCCAAACGGCAGCCTATTGAAGGTAATTTTTTTGAATTTGAAACTTGTATAATGTTAACATGAATTATAAAAAAAAATATATTATTTTACTTGACCAATTCGTCCTGGATATTTAAGAATAATCCCTCCACTTGAACAAGCAGATGCAATATTACCCTGCTCATCAACACAAACTGCTCCAACAGTGTCTAATAATTGTTTTTTCAATGGCTAAATTTAAATTATTTTTAAATTTAATTATTTTATAATTTAACATACTTGAATTTATAAAATACCTGACAATCGTTGTTATCCCTTTCTATTTTTTTTTTGTAGTGTTTATATACTTTTTGAGCATTCACTATAATTTTATATAATTTTTTTATTTTCTCTTATGAATGTGCATTTACTTTATAAAAATCATCATTTTTAATAGCATACCTGAAATTAAATTCTCTGGAGGTACAGATTCAATACCCATTTCTTTAGCCCATTTTAAGGCTCCAGATCCAACTAAAAAACTAAAAGAAATTTCAAATTTTTAATTCGTAAATGTATCACTAAATTTTAATAACATTAATTATAGATTATTCACCTAGGAGGAACTCTTCCATGTCCAATATTAACTGTTTGATATTGGCATAAGCGTTTTGCTACTTCTATAGGATTTTTAATTCCGGTAATTGCTCCAACAGACCCATAATTTAAATTTGACCCTTCCATAATACTGGCATCACATTCAATATTACCATCATAGGTTAAATTTGATCCATAACCAGCATTTAATAAAGGAGAATCTTCTAAAACAATGACAGCACTTGTCACTGCTTCAAGTACATCATTAGATAAATTAAAAGTTTCTATTCCCTAAAATAATTGTATTTAAATGTAATAATAGTACATAATTTCATGGTTTATAATTTAGAATATTACTTTGTTACATGCATCTCGACTTAATTTAAGATATTTGTCTTTTAGAGAGTTGTTATGATGGCCTGCTCCTAAATCAAGAAATGAAATATTTTAGTTACAAAATAAACTTTCAAAGCATTATTTTATAGTTATTCAATCTTATATTAACCAAGGTGAACTGCAATGAATCCGGCACCCGTTTCATTCATTGTTTTATGCTATTTTTTATGAAATGTAATTGTAGATAAATGTTTTCTGATCTGTATATTTATTATTGTAAGATCATGCAAAACAATGTCGAATACTGCACATTTAAGTCACTAATTTACACTGACATAAAAAAGCAACTTAGATTAATTGCAGTGGTTCAAACTTTATTAGAAAGTATGCTGCACTATATTGCAATATTTCATCTTTGTAAACTATAGTATTTTATTTAAACAAGACAGTACCAGAGCTTAAACTTGATCAAGTTTTAAAATACATTGATCTACATATCAGGAATTGATAGCCGTCAACTATAGGTATCAGTATTCAGCAGTGGTTCAGTATCAGTTGGTATCAGTCAGTACAGTATATATGGTCTATGTGGAACCTATATGTAGCAAGCGTGAGCAAGCAATCACCCGCGCGATCGGCCAAGTCGCTCTCAACACTTCTCAAGCTCAACCGTATACCGCAGTTAGTATATACTCTCAGTGGCGCACGTGTTCACTGGCGCTTTGTGTGGATCAGATTCAGGACTGTGGCGGGAGCTCCAATGCACTATATGCATTGTGCACACAGCAATCAGCAGTGTATAGTATTCGGGAATCGGGTTTCGGGGATTGTTGTCAATCTAATTTTAACCTCAAACAGTAAATATGTAATCAATTCAAATTTTTTAAATTTCTTTTAAAATTAATTTGATTGAACTAATATATTTCATCATGAATCCTATGACGTAAGTAGAGCACAATAAATTTAATAGAAAAAATATAAATTATTATAAATACAAAAATAAAAAAATCAAAATAGTTTAATTCACTCACTTCTGACTTTTTATTTATCTTTTGTTCTATTCATTTTACAGAAATGTGAAGAATATTGCTAAATTAGGTTTACAAGAATTAGGTTCTGATAAAAAATCATCTTGGCATGATGATTATAAAGAGAGTGCTTGGGTTTTTATTGGTGGTTTACCTTATGACTTGACTGAAGGAGATGTCATTGCTGTGTTTTCTCAGTAATATAAAATTACTTTATTGGAATCATTTAATCAATTTTCAATACACATTATATACAATGATTATTTTTATTCTAGATATGGAGAAATAGTTAATATTAATTTAGTTAGAGATAAGGATACTGGAAAACAAAAAGGATATGGTTTTCTCTGTTATGAAGATCAACGTAGTACTATACTTGCAGTGGATAATTTAAATGGAATAAAGGTACTTATTTCTTCCCTACTCAATCATTTGTACAGTAACATATTTGTTATTTATAAATAAAAAATGATTTAGATATTAGGTAGGACAATACGAGTAGATCATGTAAAAGATTATAAAGCACCCAAAAATTCAAAAAATGTTGACGAAGATACCAAGAAATTAAGGATGGAAGGATGTGCTCCGAAGTTAAAATAGATTTTATACATTTAAAAATAATGAAATTCTCTTAGGCGTCAACATATTGGTATTTTATTATTAAAAAATATGTAAATAAACATTTATATTTATTTGATTTTTACACTAACAGATAAAAGGATTAAAAATGTAACACATGTAATAAAAATTGTGCGTTCTCAAATGCTACATGCTGGGCCATACGACTTCATTGTAACCTACACAAGGAATATCTTTATTACAAAAATACAAGCAAATTAGTTCTCAAACATATGCTTTGGTAAAGAAAAACACAAAAATCTCCCACAATTATTATGATTTTGAAGCTATTGATCCCAATGACAGTCATATTTTACATATAAAATTCTATTTTTAGTTCATGATATATATTTGGATTAATTTGGTTGTTTTTTTTTTCACATTATTTAATAGGCCGATTTTGCCTTTGGTAAAAAAAAATACATTCATAAATCCAATCATTACGAGCGAGCTGTATGGTATCAAGATGAACCAAATTCACTCATCCATTTTTCATACTTTTCGAGATCTTCTTGTGATACACTTTTATTACACCTTTCAACTGCTTCATCAAAGTCTGATGCTGACACTGGCAAATCTAATTCTTCCTTTGGCAATTGTCTTATTTGATCTGGCCTCAAACCAGCAATTTTTTTTCTCATAGACATCATAGAAGCATCTCTAGAAAATTTAAAAATAATTTTTAATGTAGAATACAATACAATAAAATTATGTATATAATATCTATTTATGTACCTGCACACATTGGTTATATCTGCTCCAGAATAGCCTTCAAGTTTCTCTGCAATTTCACTAAGATTGACAGAATCATCTACTTTGACTTCGCGAAGATTAATTTTTAACAATGCTTCTCTTCCTTCATCTGCAAATTGACGTAATGTTATATTCTCATTGTATTATAATATTTTAATGTAATGACTAAATTAAAAGTCACACTTACGATTTGGCAAAGGTATGTATATTCGTTTTTCAAGTCGTCTTCTTAACGCCTCATCGATATCCCACGGGAAATTTGTGGCAGCTAAGACCATAACTATTTTTGTAGGATCTTCATTATTTGAACTTATTCCATCCATTTGGACGAGAAGTTCAGACTTGACTCGCCTTGAGGCTTCATGCTCAGATTCAGAACCGCGTCTCGAGCATAATGAATCGATTTCATCTATAAATATTGTACTAGGGGCATAAAACCTGGCCTGTATAAAGTTAAGCTTATATTAGAATTGAATGTAAGAATTATTATAATGAATATAAAATAAAGTTTAACCATTTCAAATAATAGTCGAACAAGTTTTTCTGATTCTCCTCTATACTTGGACGTTAGTGTAGAAGAGGAAACATTAAAGAAAGTTGTACTACATTCAGTCGCCACTGCTTTAGCCAACATGGTTTTTCCAGTACCTGGTGGTCCTACCATAAGAACACCTTTCCAAGGTCTGCGAATACCCTAAAAAAATCAGCTTCATGTACTTTCACGTATTAAAATTTATTGATGGCATACAGAAGATTAAATGAACAGTAATATTAAAATAATTATTATTTTTAATAATACTTACTTTGAAAAAATCTGGCATCAGTGTTGGAAGCACAACTACTTCTTCTAATAACCGTTTTGCATCGTGCAAATCAGCTATATCATCCCAGTGAATATCAATATTTTTCTGTACAATATCTCGCTCTAAAAATGAATTTATCAACAAATTAATAATTAAAGGCAAAATATAGATAGGAATTTAGATAAGTGAAATATTGCTAGAATATTTGGTACCTAAAGTGTCTACAAGATCTCTATCTGGTCCTGAAGATTCAAACTTCCTTTCTTCAACTTCAACATCTCCTTTTTCTGGCTCCATTTTTTCCTAAAAACAATATTAAGAAGAACAATAGGTATGGAAGAGCTAGATAATTAAATAGTATATAATAGGAAAATATCTTACCTTATTTACATCATCTTTTTTGCCATTATTTGAATTTGAATGAGGAGTTTTCTTATCTTCAGTACCATTAGTTCTTTGATTATTTCTAGATGTTGGCTTAACATCAGTTTTTTTAGAAGAGGTTACACTTGGTTTTCGAATATTTGATCTACTAGGTGGCTTTTGTTGACTCCTTGGCTGAATCTTTGAATTTCTAAATGGGTAATGAGTAAGGTAAGGATTATTGAATAGGATGAAAAACAAGTTTGCCAAGCCTTAATAAAGAAGACTTACTTTTGTTCGGTTGGGGATAACGGTGGCCATACATCAGGATCTCTAGGTGGACTAGGTGCCCAATTATTAGAAGTACCACACGACCATAGAGAAGAGTCTCTGGTGGGTTCTTCGTAAGGTAAACACGTTGAGCCTTTAAGACAATATAAAATTAAAGCAATGGAAGCTTATGTGATGTTTATGTAATAAATCCAAATTAGGAGGTAGAAGGAATAGAGGAGAGTGGAAGCCCCTCAAGGGATGATAGTAGGAGAGAAGAGATGTTTATTTATCGGGGGACAAAAGAGCAATGATAAAAGAGTGATAAAAAGAGGTAGTGACTGACCTATAAGCCTCTCGCTGTGTGTGTCCACTTTGAACAACTGCAGGGTACTAGAGGTGGCCTTAACTTTTTCAAACTCGAGGACAATTTGATGCTGGACCTGCTGCCACTTGGCCTTCCTCGTGGAGTCGACGATGCTGGAGAGGAGCCTGTGTATCTGCTGGACGACACCTTGGTAGTAGACGCCGGAGGTGTCGTAGTTGCCAGTGAGAGCCATCTCCCTGGCGAGCTTGGTGTTCTCGCAGATCTCATTGATGGAGACGGCCATCTCCCACGAAAGTGTAGGAAGAGCTCCAAGGCGAGGCAGGGCCGCGAGCGGGAGACGGTGGCATAAATTGCGAGAGGTAGGGAATCTAATTAGCAAGCGGCGCGGCGACACGGGAGCTGCGCGGAGAGGTGGCAAGGTTAACTTCCGAAAATAGCTGCGAGCGCATAAGCACTGGTGGGTCGGTCGCGACGCCGTGGGCAGGTGGTCGTCCGCTCCGGGTCCCGGAGCGCTAGGGCTCTGCGAGGGCTGGCCTCCTGGGCTGGGCGCATTCAGGAGGGGCCGGCGCTCGGGGCGCGGGTCCTCCGCGACATCTCATCTGGTGCGGGGCGCGCGCGGCCGTTTTGTTTCGCTCCCTACGCGACGCGCGGCGCGCCAGCGACTGGCGCGGACCTCCTCGGCCGAGTGGGGCTGGGGGCCCTGGGGCTCGGGGCGCTCGGGCCGCTCGGGCCGCTCGGACCTGTCCTCACCGAGTGCAGGGGACGCCGCCGCTCTGCCGCTGGCCCACGCTGGAAAACCACCGTTCGCTCCGCTTTTTTTGACAGAGGCATGCCGAGATAAGCGCGCGGCCGTGTAGGTGCTGGCCGCACACGGGGGACGGGCTCGCGCGCACGAACCCACACGCGCCCGCGGCTGTGCTGGTGCGCCGCGCTCCACGTGTGTAGCGGCCAGGTACAGCCGTGCGGGATCGGCCGAGACTGGCCGAGAGGCGGCGGCGGCCCGTCGGCAGCCAGCAGCCCGTCGCTGGGGGGGGGGTATACGGGGACGGCTTTTACGAAACGGCCCGCGCGCGCCCGCATGTATATATATGCATGGAGCGCAACGGCTCCCCGGCGGCCGAGCGAGCGGGAGGGAAGGGCCTCTGCGCGCGCCCGCGGCCGATCAGCTGCGGTGCACCGTCATCTGCTCCCGCGGCCTCGGAGCGCGGGTGCACGCGAGCGGGGCCAGCGGGAAGGTCGGCCGCGGCTCCGAGGCGGAAGCGCGAGCCGCGGCGAGCTGATTCGCTTTGGGCCGACTCGTGCGAATACGGCCCGCGGGCGCCGATCGCTTTCTTTGTGCTCCATTTGACAAGTAGCCGCGGCGAGTGGACGGCCGCTCTCGTCGGCCCGTTTCCCCGGAAGCCGCGCGAGGCCTAATCCAATGAGCAATTATAATCCCCGCGGCGGCCGGGGTATATATCGGCGCTTAACGAGCCTCGGCCGCGGGCCTCAAATTACACTTGTTAACGATCGCGAGACGCCCGGCGTCGGCTTCGGCCCCTGCAATTATCCCAATTAAACCGGCATTGTCCGCGGCCCGAACGCCGCGGGCGCTTCTTGCGGAAAAGTTGGAAATGTATATTCAAAGCCGTCCTAGATGTATGCGCGCCGGGCCGGCGGCGCCGCCTCCCCCCGGGGGAACAGGACTGCCGTGCGACTCGCGGAGCGATTATAGCCGCCCCGCGCTCGGGCCCGCGCGTGCACACATGCCCGCCGCGGCGACATGCAAAATTCGCGCATGCCATTTCCTTTTAAGCGCACGAAAAAGGGTGAGCGGCGCGGCCTGTGTGACTTTTACCTCGGCCCGCGCGCCGCCTGTGCACGCGTCTACGTATCCTCCAAAGCGCCGACTTACCTACACTTTGCCGCGCGGTCGGCACGAAAGCGGCGCGCCCGAGTGGCGAGCGAAAAAAAAAAAGAATAAAAAAGGAAAAACGAAACTATCAAAGAGAGCGAGAAAGAGAGAGAGCGCGCGCGCCAGCGGGAATTATGCACGTGTTACGTAAACGGACTTTGCATAAATTGTCGCGCGCGGGTACACGTACGCGTACACACAGAGGCGGCCGCGGACGACCTTAGGAGCGGCACGCGCGCGCCTCGTACACGCCAGCGAGACGTCGTTCATTAGCATATTCGGCCGTTCGGAGGCGATCTCGACAAAGGACGATTACCGCGCGCTCGCTTCCCTTTTTCGGCGCCTCGGCGGCTCTCTCTCTCGCCGCCCGCCGGGATTTTGGGGTCCGCGCGGGCGCACAGCCGAGCATACCTCTACACGTACAGGCGTATCGGTGGGAGGCGCGCGCGTGTGGGTGGGCGCGCGCCAGCCTCCGCGTTCCGGAGAGCCGAGGGCCGCGTGGGCCGCGGGATATATAATTAATGCGGCTCTTGCAACTCGATCGTTTGGAGAGGTGTTATTCCTCGCGGCGCGCGGGTCCCCCCGGAGGGCGTCCGGCCCACTTGGGGAGTCGGACGCGGAAAAGCGGCCTCGGCCCGGGCGCGCCGTCGATCGGGCGCATGTATATATTGTTGCGCTCTCGGCTCGCGCTTTATCGCCCGGCGCGTACTCGAGCGCGCACTTTAATTAACCGAGGAGTGCGCGCGGCGCAGTTTATGACGCCGAGTTTATTACAACTTCCAAAGCGAAAGAGCGGTAACGCAGCATGTTTAATAAATCACGCGACGTACCTTGGTTACCTTGCCGCGCGGGCCGCGCGTGCGGCAATAGGCCGCGAGAGCCTCGGCGAGAGGCGGAAGACCGCGAGCCGCGGACTATATCGTTCGGTTTAGCGCCGCGCGGTCGCTCGATCCCGCGGCCAAGCCGGAAACGCGAGGAGGAAAAATAAAAGAAAAAAAAACGTCGATCTTGCGGACGGTCCAGGCTCGGATGGGAGGCTGAACAGCTGAAGCCCTGTTGAATCAGCCCCGAAGAGTTATTCGAGGAGCGCAGACTAGAATGACACAGCGCTATAAGCCGGGCGGCGACCCAAACAAATAAGAGGTTTTTCGAGCCGTGCCGCGGGCGAGGCGCGCGCCCGCGCAATCCCCGTGTCAATACGGGAGTAAACGGTCAATTGTCGGGCGGAGCAATTAGGATGCCCGCGCGGGTAACCTCTGAGTTAGGCCCAGCGGGGAGCGGGCGTTTAATGCGCTCGCGGGGGCAGGGCGCGGGGGAGGCCAGGGGCTCGGGGGCCCGGGGCCATCGATCAGGTCGGCCGCGGAGGCCCGGGGCTCGCGCGGCGGGTCCGCGGGCGAAGTGGGGCAGGGGGTCCGGGCGTGCGGGGCACGTGCGCGGCGGGGGCGGGCGGCAGCTGGCGCTCGGGCCCTCGGGCCGGCGGCGCGGGCGGCGCGTGCGCGGCCCCCCCGGTCAATACCGCGGCGCGCGCGCGCGCGCAGATGCGCCGGCCCTCGGAGCCGGCGGCGGCGGCGGCGGCGGCGGCGGCGGCGCGCGGCGCTCGGCTCACAACTCCTCGGAAGGGCCAGGGGCGCGCAATGCCGGCCTGCCGCCGCCCGCCGCCCGAGCCCCGCAGCCCCCCCAGGACCTCCACCGAGAGCAGCAGCCCCGGGGCGACCGGCGGACCGACCAGCGGACCGAGCTGCCCCGTGGCCCGGGCCCGGGGGCCGGCCGCCTCCTAGGCGCCGCCGGCCATGCGGAGGAGGGCCCGGACCGAGCCGCACCAGGAGCTGCCAGGCCCGCGCGAGGCCCGCCCCCTGGGAGATGGTCTCTAAGCCGAACGTAAGTGCGCCCGAGCCCCGCCGCCCGCCGCCGCCGCCGCCGCCGCCGCCGCCGCCGCGGCCGACGATCGATTATTCCGCGAGCTCGCGCCTCGATTGCACCGGGGTAAACACAATGCATCGTTGTGGGCCCGGGGGCTCATTAACATGGGATTATTTATTGAAATGGAGCCGGGGACACGGCTCGGAGCGCCGCGGGGCCGCGAGCGCCGATCGCCGCTGCGGCGCTGCGCGGGTGCGTGTGCGAGGTGTCCGCGAGCCCGCGAGCCGAGCCGCGGCCTACAATGGCCTTTATTCCGAAATGCGCGCTCGGGACACCGTGTCACATCTCGCCGTTTAAAAATAACCGGGACGCGCGCCGACGCGGACGTCACGAGTCTATACCCAAAGCCCTCCTCCAAGTGTGTCACCGCGCAGAGCCATTACCTTCATCCATCGACTGCCGCTCTCGACCTCCTACTACGCTATGCACGTGCCTTCAAAAGCCACATAAACTTATAGACCTTTGTTTCCACCGCGGGCTCTATGCCGTTTAACGTCAAACAAATTAAACCTCTACGGATTCCCACGCGCCCGACGCCGCGTGTATACTCGCCGACTCGCCTTATTTTCCTTCATTGTTTATCCTACACTGCAGCTGCTCTTCTACTTACAATCATTTTCCTACTAACGCGCAACCTATACATTTCCTATCCGTTTCGCGGACGTATGGTCAATCGTTGGTCAAATTTAATCGGATATGTACGCTCTGTTTAATTGTCGCGCGCAACTGTGTCCACATCGTGCACAAAGTACAATCGAATGGAACGATTAGATGAATCGCGTGAAAGGAGACTTAATTGAACTTCTTAACAATTTAACTGGTAAAGTGGTTCATTTCCAGACGTACTTTATAAGTGAACAAGAAGCACATGCATCAGAGTCTACAATGCAGGTCCAAAGTTTCAATTTGACTCACTTAAAGCCTCGTGTAGCGGCACCGTGATCCGTTTTCTTTTCTTTTTTTTTTCGACTCTTGTATAACCGTCTCATTCGGACCGCGGGTAAAAACGAAACGACTACGATACTCCCATTGAAAATGCATAAGCCGGACGTTTAACGCAATTGCACGGAGGATCGCGGATAAATAATTTAACGTGGCTTATCCTTTTTATTACGAGGACGGCATAACAGAAGGAATAATTGACGTTTGCCACTTGATTAATCCAATTTTCCCTCATAAATCCACAAAAGCATTGTGCTCCGGGCCGGCGAGCGGCTCCCCCCGCAGGAGGGAGAGGAGATAAAAAAACACCTATCAATTTACACGGACGTCCGAGGAGAAGCGATCGGTCGCCTGCAGCCGGGAAAGATAATACGCGTCGACTCGCGCCGGGGGTGAAGGAGTGGGAAATCCCCTCAGGAGTAAATCGGGCCGGATGGGGGCGAATGAATGGCAAGGAGCCCCCGGGCCTCGGAGCCGCGCGAATCGCTTTTTCTCCCGGGGCGTCCGCGCGCAAACACGGCTCTTCGCGGGCGGAGCCCGGGCCGCCCGCACTCGAGTGGGCGTCTCTCCCGGGCCGGCGGTCTTTCATCAAAAATCCATTAGCCGGTGCAGCAGGAGGCGCGGCCGCCGGGGCCGCTAATTAGCCGGACGGCCTCTCGGGCAATTAGGCGCGTGGTGCACGCGCCCGTGCCCCATGTGTGTGTGCCTGTCTGTATGTGTCTATGTGTATATATGCACATGTACGCGTGCGTGTATAGCCAACGAGTGCGCGCGTGCCGCAGGTTTCGGAGGCGCCAGTGCCCGGGACGATGATCGGCGAGGACTCGGGCGAGTGCTCGATCTGCGCCCTGGGGCCGCCGCCGGACGCGATCCTCCGGCTGCCGCCCCCGCCGCCCCTCCCGGGCTTCCTCGTCCACGGCTCGGAGTACTACGGCGCGGGAGCGGACGCCCTGCCCTTCCTCGAGCACTTCAACAACAGCCCCTGCCGGCACTCGTGCGAGTGGCGCGCCGAGGGCATCCAGTTCGTCGAGATGCCGCAGCAAGGTGCGTGCCTGCCCCCCCCCGTACACGGCCTATATCGAGGCCTATATAGCCTCCATATATATATATATGCATGCACGTATAGACGTAGGTGTCGGTTAACCCGTGTGCGAGCGCCCACCAACCGTGGACGTAGGCGCGGGTCCGCGCGCGCGCCAGCCCCCCGCCGACCGTCCACCCCTGCGCAGGAGTGTTTAATACGCTTTTGTTCGCGCGGCTGTATGGGAGCTTTGTCGCGGGACACGCGCCCCCCCCCCACCAGCCTCCTCCGATGCTCCCTTTCGGCCGCCCGGCTCGCGCGCGCGCCAGGCGTGAGCCTCCATTTATTGCCCGGCTTACGCCTGCTTTCTCGCTTTTGTTTAGCCCCCCGCTCCGGATCGCTCGGGGCCGCCGCACGCGCGCCCATAACGCGCGGCTAATGTCGCACTGGGGGCTGCCCCCCCCCCACCCCAACTTTTTATCTCTTCTGTACTTGACTTTGTGTATAACCATCGCTAATTGTCCAAAGTCTTTTTAACCGGACGCGCCACGACGCGTATACACTGCACTCGAAGGGCTTTCGCGCGGCGACCCTGACCCCCGGCAAACCTTCGACTCACTTGTCATTTGCCGCATAAGTGCCGGCAATTTACTTTTGACCCTCGAAAGTCAAGCCGGGAGCGGACAACGCCGGCCACTCGACCGCCAGTAAACTTTGTTTACGATTCTGCTTTTCTTATATTTTTTTTTTCCTCTTTTTTTCCCCATTTTCAAAGAAGGATTCAAGCGAATCAGCGCCCGCGATTGTAAACGTCTCTTGATTACTTATTAGCCACAAGGACGACCGTTTCAATCGCAAAATCGAATATAATCCTTTTCCCTCTTACATTTTCGATTAAAACAACTTTTTCCATTTTATTAATACACCTTGATTGACGATTAAGCGGGAATAAAATGAATTATTATTTCGAATGCACGATTCTTCTATATCGATATCCGGCTAACGTCGTTATTTTTTTGCAACAGGAACGTTTTTCGACGACACCTGGCTTATCATATTGATATCCTCGTGCATTGGAGTCATCTTTATTGGAATTTTGTTAGCGACGTTATTAATAAAGTTTAAATTGTAAGTATTTAGTACTGATAATGCTTTAATGGTAATACGAATGCAAAAAACCGTGGATAAAATATAAAGCGAAATGAGAAACGTTATTTTGAAGAGAGAGCTTAAATATTTACACTCAAAGGCTCTTGTAGCTACATATTTTAATCATTTCACTCTGGAAATATTATGCTGAATAAATAACAAAATTTATTTGTACCGCGGGTCAATGCGGAAATTGTAAATGTAGCCGAGCGACAAAATTCAAAATCGATAGAGTTCTATAAATAAAGGCGCGCGCGGTGCAAAGTACTTGGCACGCCGGCAAAAGTTTATCGCGCAGTCTAATCGTTTGTACACGTCAGAGTCGAAGACCTCTATGGGAAGTGCAAGAGCAAAGTACATAAGATAAGAAGCGCGCGGTGACCCGTGCGTCACATCCGCATTGATCGGATTGCGCGTCACCGAGTGTTACACAGTAGATACGTCACAATGTGTACGTTGACGTCTGGCGCTGCTCTATTGGGAGCGCGGGGCGTCAGACCGACCCGATTCCCAGCGCTGCATTGCGTACGATAACGACGCGTTCTCCTGCCCTCCTCCCACCGCCCGCCTGCCCCTCTCTTCTCTCTCTCTCTACATCGCTATCTCTGTCTCCCGGTGTGGATCGCTCCCCCGGAACCGCTGCCCCTGCGCCCGGCAACACAGGGGCTGCCCGGACGCTGGCCAGGTGAACGACAACGCCTCCCAGTGCAGCACGAGGAGCAACAAGAACAGCACCCTGTCGACCTCGACGGCGAGCTCGGGGATGCAGACGACGACGACGAGCGGCGGGGGCCCCGGCAGTAGCATCGGCGCCCCGGCCGTCTCCGCCTCGATACTCACCAACAAGAGCCTCGCGAGGCTGCAGAGCGAGGCGATGCTCTACCCCTGCGCGCCGCCCGACTCGCTCCAGGACTCCAGGGTCATGTGGGCCACCCTCACGCCCCGCGGGACCACGCGCCACTACCTCGAGGAGCACACTTACGAGACAATCGGGAGCCTCTGCGGGGGCCAGCTGCCGGCACCGGCGCCGCCCCCCCCACCGCCCCCACCCCCGCCGCCCTACGTGTCCAGCGGCCTGGGCTTCGCCGCTGGGCACCATCACCTGCACAAGAGGTCCTACTCGGAGAGCCCGACCGAACATGTAAACCTCAAGGCAATTCCAACAATTTATTTGTCATTCTACTCGGATGTAAGCCCACTGCCAGTGCCATTAGAACTTATCGCACGGATCTGTCTTTTAATGTCTCTCTTTCTATCTCTTATATCTTTTCACTTCTCACTCTCAATCTAATTAACTCTATTTTCTACATTATCACATTTATACTTGCTCTCTTACATTTCTTCTGGTTTCTTTCCTTTCACGCCTTATATATTAGAGATATTACGTTTCAAAACTAGACAGATGCATAATATTATTCATTTCCACTTTTCTATATCAACAGGCCATACATCCGAATAGTTTTACAAATTTCTCCTTCGGATTATAAATAGAGATTTATAATATCTTCCGAATATAAGATAATATAATCAGATATATGATATCAATACAAATTTTTCTCGCAGTTTAGCATAAAGAATATTTATTATAAGTAATTATTTTATTCTTACAAATGTGATATTAGGTTCGATTATTGATTAACTTTCATTTAAGAAATGTAGAGGTATAAAAAATATGAGTTTTTTATGCATTCTACGACAGTTGTAAGCTTTATTATCAAATAACAATAATCAATTTAATTTCTTTATTTAAAATATTAGTGACCATTTAAAACGTATATGTAGAACACGTGCACTACGCCTTAAGTAAAGTGAAGTATTTATAACATTATTCAACTAGACGAAATTGTGCTGCTTTTGACACAATTCCTCGTGCATGCATTTTATCTCTATCTTCTGTATTTTAAAAACTTTATCACTATTTTCTACTAATTTATATATTTTTGCAATTGAATAAGGAAATTCTACAATCGAGTTAAATTAAATATTCTTATTTAATTATAAATCAATTGCTTCGTTTGTATAAGAGAACGATAGTTTAATAATTGAAATAATTGAACAATTTATTCAACGTTCGAGCTCCTAATAATTCAATGTTTTTCACAACTATCATTTAATTAACACATTTATAATATATATGTACATATATATATTTCAAACATTGCAAAAATTTAATGACCTTCAATCATGATTCTTGGACTGTTTTTAAAAAATAAATTAATATCTTTCCGCGTAAGAAATAACACATTTTGCATTAGTAACGCTAAAAAACTTTTTTTTTGCGCATGACGATTATCATACAATTACTTTATCTGTAGTTTATTTATCTAGTATTTATACCTTTTATACATGATAATAAATTCAATGCAAAGAAAATATTTTCAGGAAATGACTTATGTAAAATAATTTTTTAGAATTACACGGAACCTCCTGCACCTTCGCCTGTATTAACTCGACCTAAGGATAAGGCTTTTGATAACACGGCTTTTGTTGATTACGAGGATCCGCATTCAATAAAGAACGAATACTATCAGCTGGAAGATGTTTTGGAACCTAATGAGCAGAGTAAGTACATACATATGTTCTAATTCACAGTTAGAACTTTTAACTGCTGGAAATTATCTTATTCGCCAGAACAAAAGTTGAATATAAATTAAAATATTTAAAATTCTGTAGAATGATTTAAAACTTTCTTCATTTCTTAAAATATTATTATTAAAGGAGACGTGGGCAAAATTGTCGTGTGAAGGATAAAAAAGGGCGTGTTATGAACGGTTTAAAAAGAATTATAAGTATATTCTAAATAACGTATGAAAATTAGATAATAAAGAAACAGAACTGAATAAATAAAGAAATAAATTTTTATAAACAAATAATAAAAAATACTAAAAAATATTACTGCAATTTAAAAATCTTTAAAAATAACCGAGCAAATTTAACGCTGACTTATATACCTTTTCACTGCATCAAATTCTTTTCATGTTCTTCAGAGCAAATTCGACACCAAAAAATGTTATTCAATCTATTTTATATGCTGTTCAGATGTTGTGGATTAAATAGCTATAATGAGTATATAATTATAGACATTGATTATGAAAATGTACTGATAGTACTAAAAAATTCCAAGAGGTAAATAAATTGACCGACGATAACTCCAAGAGTTTGGTGGTCGTGCAATCATAAAAGGTGTACTTTTAACTAGCAAATAAAAAATGAGGGCAAACTACTTATCAAAGGAAGGGCACATTCATATACCATATTTAGGTCAGCCCTTACTACCCTCGTGATATCGCATAGTGGTGTCAGATATGACAGGATACATTGGGGCACGTAGGAACTAGATATCTATTAGAAGTCGGTACAGCAGTTAAGATATTTGAATCGTAGTACCAAGTAACTAAAAATAAGTAGCTTGTTATAACATTTACCTACTTATATTAATTTGTGATAAATTATTTACGTACGAGTATTCTTTTAATCAACAACGCTTTAGACGCTCGTGGTCTCTTAGACAGGCGGGGTTTGTCTGCGAAAGCATTACTAACGAATTTGAAATAATGATTTAATTAATATAGTTTGTCGATTTGACTAATAAAAATTTAGATTTAAGTTTATTATGACTAAAGACTCGTGGTCGTTGATAGTCGGTCCTGTACAAAAGTAAAATATGAGCATTCATTTTGAGATTAGTTTCAAATTGACAAATAATAAGAGATCGTACAATTGAACATTCAAAAATAATCAAAGAGAGGCAAATGTAGCTTACAAATCGCGAGAACTACTTACAAGAAACTGCAATAATATCAACAATAAACGGTATTTGACTTACTTGTAGTATTGTAGATCTGCGATAGTATACTATGGGGTAGTGTAGTTCATATTTGAGCAGGTAAGCGAAAAAATGTCATTTAATAATTTCTGTATAATCCGAGGTATAGTCGCACGGTATTATCATGGCATCATAGCTGCTAAAATAAATGCATGTGTCAGATTTTTCTGCTGCTCTAAAATTTAACATCACTATAGCTGTAAATTAAAAATAATTATTACTTTAAAGTGTCTTCTACTGAAAATTTAAAAATATTATCCTTCTACGCTAAAAAATACTAATTTTCGAGTCTCCAAAGCTTAACTTCATTTTTACAGCGATTTAATTTGGAGCTAAGCTCTTTTGAAAAATCTAATAATAAAAAGTAGAATAATCAAGGTAGAGAAAAATGAGAGTTTTTATAAATATAAATTTTTGTATTTTAAACTTTAAAGTTACCGAATTCTCAATGTCTCGAAAAGCACTACGTAAACATAAACGAGTAAACACTTCTGAGTAATTTAAGCACTTTGCTTCCATTAGGATAAAATGTTATTAAGACTAACACCAAGCATTAATACTATCACAGTAGTCAATTAAATTAACATAAATATATGTAGAAACAGTATAATCCGCGGTACATTAATTAAATGATCTACTCCGCAGTGGGTTACAGATCTAACACACGTAATATAAAATTTAATGCTTTTTCGTCTTTTTCGTAGTCGTTTTATTAGTTTTGGGCATTTCTAAAAATAGTATTTTCAATCTTTACTATTATGCAGGTCAATCGATACTTTTTAGGAAAAATAACATATCATCTTTGTATTTTAAAAATTAAAAGAAAACTATGCATTTTGAACAGTCTTTTTATTAGAATGCAAAACATGTTTATACTTCTACATTCACAAAATTGCAAAATATTCATTTAAGTTATATTTTTGTATATATTGTCAATGCTATACAGCTTTACTTAAAATAAAGCACAGGATTGCTTTACCTAACATCCATTTTTATTCAATAAATTAGGTATCAAGTAAAACTAAAAATAAATTTAATTTAACGTGAATCAATAGTACGTTGATGGCCAATATTATTGTCAATACTTAAGCATTTTAATTAATATGCATAATAAATTGTAAAGAATAGAGAATCATAAGAATAAATAGATATTTCATTTTGATATTTAAATGTATAATCTCTTCTATTTTCACTAACTGCTATTCTATACTATCATATGCGTTGGTACAACTCACAAAGAAAATAATAGTACACGCAACTTACAATTGGCTTATAGCTCTAGATAATTATTAGCCTTAGCCGGTCTTTCAAGTTAATGTTCTATGCCATAGTAGGATTACATGCTATTATTAAATGTTTAATACACACTCATTTGTATGTTGGAAAAACGTATTTGTAACGCGACAATAATTTTATTAGCTCAATTAGAAAGGTACAATATCACAATTAGATTGTTGGAAAGAGCGTTTGAGTGGAACAAATCATTTAGCATTATTGATTCCTGATATATAACGTGCTCATCGAGATTGCGCTGAGCAGATGGTCCGGTGTGACAGATATAAATAAGTTTGACACGGACGATAAATATGATTATAGCTCTTAGTCTCCCTTGTGCCACTTAGGTTTGGCTCGGGCGTAATCCTACATTTCAGCCCCGTCTCGTAGTTGTCATTTACGGATACGGTTTTAAATAGATTTTCTCGCCGGCCCGGTAGATTACAAGGCAACTGTATAGAAAAGTCGGAAATCAATGATCCACCCCATAAACGCCCTACTACAAAACAATCTATCTCCGTAATGAATTCCCCCTATCAGTGCTATCTAAGTAGGCAATCCGAAAAGTTGCCTGATAAATATGTAAATGGGCAGGGAGCCCCCCCGCGTATATCTAGAGAAGTCGAGAGATCCCTATCGGGGCGGGCACGGGGAGCACGTGCGTGCCCGGGCAACACACATACGCACGTGCGGGCCGCACGTAGCCGAGGTGACTGACCGGCCGGGCAGTTTTCTCTGTTCAAGGGCTGTACGGGATGCCGGCGCGCGGGGGCGGCGGGCCCGGGGGCTCGCTCCGCCCCCGCGTCAGCTCGCCGACCCGGATCGAGCACCCCAACCTGCCGCCCCTCAACCTCCAGCCCCAGCGGAAGCAGCCCTCGCGCAAGAACTCGCTCACCCAGCACACGCCCGACTGCACGCTGCTGAGGGGCGCCTTGCCCTCGACCACCTACATACCGACCATCTAGGAGGGCCCGCGTCAATTAGGCCCCGCCTCCCCCGCCGCGCCCCCGGGGCCTCGGCCGCTCGCGCGGACCGACCGCCCTATAAGATATGAGATATTTTTTACTCGAGCGCGCTACTTGTAGAGAATCAGCGCTCAGCTTATGGCCACTGCCACTGTACGGCGGTGGGACACCGCTGCGGATATACATATAAAATATATATATAGAAATATATATATATGTATATACATACATAAATACATATATATGTATATATATACTTGGAAGTCCTGCGACGCCCGCGTGTCTTGAACGCCTGCACGCTGAACTTTCGCTCGGAGCCGGAGCGAGCGTTGCGAGATGTCGGTGCGACCCTGGTATTCTTCCTCGGCAATACGCTCGGGGACCGACTGTTCGAAACGTCGGCCTTTCCGATCTCCTTTGTTTTCGCGAAGGAATACAGGGGCCAGTCTCTATTGACAGAGAGTGAATTTCTAGTAGAGCGGGGATTCACTGCGAAACTCAAGTGAGACTATAATTTCTGAGGTGCATAAAAATGAAACGGATAGCAATTGAAATCGTAATATTAATATGTATACGGATTGGTCTTATTGAAGTTTAAACAATCATTTATGAGCCGTCATTTTAACCTTTTAAATGCCTTCGTTGGTGTTCTATTTTTTTACATTTGTATATATAAAATGTAACGTAATTGTAAGAAGAGGCCATTATCTTCGTTTCAAATAATCATTATTTCATGCTTACTGTGGTAAATGTTTCAGACTATTATTATCTTTACTCGACACAAGTTAATTGCACTGAAGTAAATGAGCAAGAAAGTTTAAGAAAACAAACTACGTTCCTCACATAATAGTACAACTTTTTTAATTATTTATATATGTTTCACGGGTGTAAGATAATTGCACCCATTTTTTAAGTTTTCTCATATCTTTCTAGTTCTTAATATTTTGTATACTAATTACTTGATGCGAAATAAACTTTAGTTTCAATGCGTACATTAGTTTGTATAAATATTTCATTAAACTGTTCATCGACGTTGAATCTGTTCAATTTTTTTATGAGGGCTGCAATATCATGCGTAAGAAGCATCTTGTATCTAATAATTTCTACAAAATTCTACAAAATGAAATAGTTACGATTTCGCCTTTACATTTTCATTAAAGACGTCCAAGGTTACAATCAAGTACCAATTTTACACGATAGTTATTATTTATGTAACCTTTGACTGATCCTAACATGATAATACTCGCAGAAGAAGAATGAAAATATATGTCTTAGCAATTTTTTACAGTCAACTTTATAGACTCTAAATAGCAATAACTGCATCCTATTTAGATATTTATACCATAAAAAGTTCGAAACCATTTTACGTTAGCTGAAACGTACTCTTAGACGATAATTTTGCGTAAACGCTAGTCACTTAATTTATGCCAAAGTTTTATTAATTACTTAGTTTTGTAAAAAAATAAATGTAATATACAAATTGGAACGTTTTCATTGTCAAGTTCACATTAATTTATTGTATCGTAAATGGACCCTTAAACTGTACAATCTTGTTTGTGATGCGTATTGATTATCTGTCTCTGAAATAAAAAAAAGGAGACTTTTAAATACGAGCTTTAAGTATACCGCATGTAACAAAAACAATCGACGCATAATCGAATAAAGTAAAATAAGCAAATCGAATTTTAGAGATTATATTCAGCTCGTTAACCGCAGATTCGTAGATTTACAAACATGCTGTACTCGATTTAATGCAACAATAAATAAAATGTGCATTTTATCTTAATAATAAATTTGTATTTTTTTCCAACATTCAATATTTCCAAGAAATATAATACTTTTCCAGTTTATCCATATCCTCATGAAGATGCAGGGGTCTATAATTTATACCATACCGACAATTACAGTTTTATGGATTTGAAAGTAAAGCAAAATATTTTCGAGGTAAATCAGAGATATAATCTCTAATAAGTTATAAAGAATATGTCACTGCATGAATATTTGCATTATCCTTAACATTTACCAAATATTAAGTCTGTAATATTTGCCAAATTGACTAAGAATGATAAAAAAACTGTAATATATATATTCAAAAGCCCCTTTGAAAATTGAATATTTTAATTTAATAATAAAGTTAGTGAATAAATGAATAATTGTGGTGAAATATTAAAGGTACTCGTGTAATTGTACGATAAAACTGAAAAAATAACGAATACGCCTATCCATTATATGCAATGTAGGAAAACTGCCGATAACTTACCTGCCGAAGATACGAGCGGCGACTGCTATGACGTCGACCGCTGCAGCTGAGTCTGCAGGAATTTCAACGATGGGCGTAAAATCGATAAAGAAGATTTATATAATGGAAGAAGGGTATGCGGGCGAGGTAACGATGGAGAAAAAGTATGCATAGTCAGGAAGGACGGGAGGATATTGAGATGTGCAGCGGAAACGAAGTTCGCTCTTTAATATAAGTGAAAGGTTTGGCTCTGAATAGAATCTCCGTATTGCAGGGAAAAGCGTATCTTGAAATTTTCGGTTTTATCCACATTTGCAGTTTTTTCGTTCGCTCGCGTTATCAACCGAGATGGTTAATGAATATAAATAACGCAATACCAAAGAAGAAGAGCAGTTGGAAAAGAACGGGATTTTGCCGAAAAACAGTTTACCGGGGAAGAGTTGAAAAAATATAACGAGGGAAAGGGTAGTAAAGAAGGGAAGGATCGAGGTGAAAAGGAATAATAAATAAAACGGTCGGCCGCTATCCGCGCAATAAAATCGGTATAAAAGCAATGGGAATTTTTCCATCTACTTTCCCGATAACCACAACTGACAAAGAAAATAAAGCTGCGACCTTAAAGCTCAATTTATCGCGAGCGGCGTCCAACAAATTTCACAAAGCTACGGGAAATGTATAAGCCGAGTCCCGCTTAGATCCCTGAATAAATTGACCGTACTCGAGCCGATACGGACAAAGTGCGGCAATACCCGGGGCGCGCATATACGGCAAGGTAAACAAAATTCTCGCGTACCTCGCTATATACGTACGTGCGCGGCAAGCCCCGTAAAGGGAATAGCTTCGGACAGGTGCCAAGTGAAAAAAGCTCGAGTGCGCGCGCAAAGAAGTCGGGAGTCGCGGGAGGGCGTGAACTGGGCCGGCGAGCGCGCAAAGACGCACGGCGCCCGCTCCTTAATATTTTCCCTAAGCAAAGTTTATACACGTGCACGCGCGTACGTGTGTATAGGAGGCGGACTCGGGCGGGGGCCGCGTGGAGATTGGTCGCGCCGCGAGATCCCCAGTCGAAACTCGAGCGGGCGGGGCCGGGCGCTACGTGCACACGGGGCCTGCATTATCCGCGAGATTGCAATAGAGCGCCGAGGGATATCGGGCGATATATTTCTCGCCGCGGGAACAGGGCCGCCGCGGAGTTGGCATTGATAACCGGGCGGCGAGCGAGGCGCGTCCGCCGCCCGGGGATTCCTCGCCCCGGGCAGATTCAGAGGCCGCCCGCGGAGTACAGGTCCGCGTGTAGGTCAGCCAACTCCCCCCGCTCCCGGCAGGCGTCATTGTTCCGACTCGTTTTAACGGGCCGGGGCGCTCGTCGGGCGGGGATTAGGCGGCCCGGCCCGCTTAGCCGCACGTACAGCGTTAATCAAAAGTTTGTAACGACGGTGAAATATCGAGCCGCGCGGCGGATCGGCCCGCGGGCCACTACGCAGTTGGCTAATTAACGCGCGGCCGAGGAGCCGGGCGGAGCCGGCCGCCGGAAAACCGCTCGATTGAATCGTCGCGCGGGGCCGCGATCAATCGCCGCGGCTCCTCTCCCCCGGCGGCCGAGTCGACCGTGTCTCCGGCGCGCCGGCTTTGCGATACGTCGCGCGCGTGTGTGCACGGGGCGCTCGCGGCCGATTCCTCGGGCTTCCCTTTTATCGCCCGGCCTCGCGCCTCGCCCGCGCCGGACTATATTCTACGTGCGCTCGCCCGCCTCGCCGGGATTCCGGGCGGATCAAGCCGAGCCGCGCTGCAGCACTTTTCCCTCCCGCATACTGCCCCCGCCCTCTTACCTTTATTGCACTCTAATCCGGCTTCTGCGTCATCCGTGCAATTGATTTTATCTCTATCCGGCGCGTGTAGCCGTTTGTCGCGCGTGTTCCCGCGACCTCGCGGCCGCCGCGCCGGCCCTCGGCTGCGGTTACCGGCCGCGTATGTACGTGTACCAGCCGGGCGGAAGGTGCGCCGGGTCTTTTCTCCCCGCGTCGCCACCTCGAGTGCTGATCCTTTGTCAAATGAGGGGATTCTCCTTTCCATTTTGGACGGCGTCAAATCAGTTTATTGTCTCGGCAATCGTTATACCTCGCTCCTGGATATTGGCGCGTGCGTACACACCCACGCATACGTACAAATACAATTGACGTCATTCGTTCTCTCGGGTGCACTTCCCCGGGACTTTTCTCATCTACTCTATCGTATTTTTTTTTATTTCCTTCTACGGCAACGCTACGCTCATGGATGGGAGCGCGGAGTTCCCCCTTTCAGAAAAGAAATCACAGAGTCAGCCGTGCCGTATAGTCATTACGAGAAAACTATAAAGCAAGAAAAATGTATACTGCACTTCATCCTTATATAGGTTTATTGTAAAACCTTTTATTTTACAGAAGAATGCCGCGGAAAGAATCCCGGTGTGGGGTATATGTGCACTACGCATGCGAATTATTTTAACGAGGAATTTAGCAGCCAGAGAAGCTTTGGTTACCCCCTCAAGCGACAGCTAGCATTAAACTCGAGATTCTATTTCATACAGCTCACTTGAGGGTTTTCGAGCGTAACTCAAAGTGGATAGTAATTACGGGATTAAACGAAAAAATAATAGGCCGCGACTCATGGTCAGTAAATCCAGGAAGCTTTGGAGTTGCCGCGAGAGTGCGTTGGAAAAAAGAAAAAGTGGAGAATTTTGGAGGGTATTTTGACGAGTCTGGAATTAAAAATTATCCTGATATTCTGACTGAACACTTACTTAGACTACTCTCAGGGACACTGCTGTCATTTCCAGCTCTCGTGCGTATAATGCTTGCGCGCCTAGAAGAACCGAAAGTGCATCTCCGACTCTTTTTCTTCTCTCCTTCCTCATTATCCCCCTTAGTTTTTCCGCGGAAGAAGAAACGTCGTGCCGTCTCCGAGAGCATCGAGATAAAAGAGGGAATCGCATCGAAGCGCTTCAAGAGGAAAAGGAGAGATTGTTATGCATGTCCCCCGGTGCGCAAATGGCTTCGTATATATGCGAGGATGGAGAGGCGGAGGAGGTGAGGTTAAATATAAATGGCTACAAATCTTTTCTGCTGGAGTCGGGATATTTATTAAAAAACGTCATTTTTTTTCTACAAATTTTCACAGAAATTTACACTTTCACACGGAGCGTAACATTTGCTTGTTTATAATCAAGTGTAGACTGGAGAGAATTGTTGTATACAGTCGAACTGAAAGTGTACAGTCGTAACAGAGTATGTCAATCGTTGAGGGATACACCGCAGTGAAGATACTCCAACTCAAAGAGAATAATTTTGCTGTTTGCTACTTGCTCGTGAAACTCGTGTACCTAAGTATATAAACGAAGCTCGAGAATTTTATATCATGCTCGGGAATTTCTCAGAGAAACATTTTCGCCGGGCAGGGGATGACTCAGTATCTTTATTATTTTTTTTTTCTTTATTCACTCTTAATAACGTCAATGACTTTCGCATGCGTGCATACACATATTAATAATTATCTTCCTCGTTTACGGATACATCATTTGGTTTGCCCACATATTTATTTTTGTTTATTTACTTGTTGTGTCTCTTCCTTTTTTTATTTTTTTTTTCCTTTTAATTCACGGGACGACGGAGAAGGAATTTTCGTGTTATGTTGCTGGCGAAACGGAACGACAATGCATACAATAATCGTTAAACTATATAAGTGCTCAATGAGTGAGAACGACGAATCATGAAAGCAACTCACCGTACATAACGCAACGTGATAATAACAGTGATAAGGCGCTCGAGCGCACGGGCGGGCGAAGAGCTCGCGCGGCCGACGATGCGATTAGTATTAATTGCGCGATATGCGAGGGCGGGTGCGCGTGCCCTCGGCCTCCGCGGCCGCAGCGGCCGGCGCTCTTTCCGTCAAGCCCGCCCCTCGACGCGATAAAATTTCGTAAATTCAACGGTGTGACTCGATTAAACATTTATACACGACGCCATAGCCTCGTTTCAAACTCCCCATCGCTGCCCCATATCTCCGGTTGTTGCGATTCCCCATACGCGGACCCGATCTGCCCCCCATGCGTCACAGGGAGCCGATGGGCTCGTTCGACTGGCTCCCCTGACTTCTGCTTATCGTTTATCCACGTGAAAACAATAGAAAAAACCCACTATTACGGCATACCAACTATAATACTTTGATACTTCCCATAACGCGATAAAAAGACATAATATAATACTTTGTGTTTATATACTGCCTCGTATGTATATAGATTACGGTTGGATAATATTCTAGACACTTTCCCCGTAGATTCTCGAACGTCGCCGTGGCGTGGAGCTTGCGGCTCGCGCGCTCTTCCATCCCTCGCCCGATGATCGGCTCGGCCGCTCGGCAACGGCACGCGAAAAAACACAGACTCGTGTATGCACGCGCATGGGGTCGCGAGCTCATAGCCCGAGGGGGCCAGGGGGGCGGGTCCGTGCACTTGTACCGGGGGTAATTGGACGGCGCGGCTAAGACGGCCCGTAAGCCGCGGCTCCGGGCCTCCGAGCCGCGGCGCCGTGCGGGAACGTATCAAAACCAAATCTCACTTTAATGCCGCGACGAGGTACATTTATATTCGACATCGAAGGCCTCGCTGGGCGCGGGCCTCGGGCTCCGGGTCACACTGATTTATAGGAGTCTTTGGCTTTGAGCTCGCGACGTATAACATATAATACCTATCTATATATGTAGGAGCTTGGGAGCGAGCTGCGCGGCTGCGAATGAGCAGTCAGTCCCCGGGGACTCCAAATATATATAATAATACATGTCTTCCTAAATCAGCGGCTTCCTCGGCTCCCGCGGGCTCCTGGGCTCGGCTCCTCCTCCTCCTCCTCCTCCCCCGCCCCGCGGAGGCTGCCTGCTCCGATTTCTTCCGCTCCGATCTCGTATGCACCCGCGGCGCAAACGACGGGGATAAGAATTCCTCTCGAAATTAGAGGTCGCCAAGGCGCGATAACACGATATTTCCATTGGCATTCCGCAGTTGGACTGGCTCGCGCGCGCGCGCTCCCCGAGCCCGCGCCAATTCATTATTCAGGAGGGACGCATGACTCGCTCACTCGGCTGCCTCCTCTTCGGCTCCTTCCTCCTCCCCACCTGACCCCTCCCGTCCCTCCTACCCTCCTGCCCTCCTGCCCTCCTCCCCTCCGTCGGTTAGCACGTTCTTAAATACTACGAGTCCTGGTACAGAGTATGGTAAATAGCTCCTCCTAGCCCTTGTATGTATATATTTATATATGTATATAATAATCCTATATGAGAGTGTGTCGAGCGACGCAGCGGCCCTTACATCGGGAAGAGTTTAGAGGGTTCCTTGTATTATGGCCTTTAATTATGCTAATATGCTGGGGGGGGGCATGTCAGCCCCCCGTAGGCCCTGCCCCGCCCCGCGACACGCATACACACGTAGACAGTCCGGCTCGCGCGCGGCCCCGCCTCGCGAGAACAATTTTCAATTTGTTGAACATCGATAATTGACCATTTGGTTGGGCGGCGCGGCGCGGCGAGGCGGTGGCGCCCCCTACGGCGCCCGAGGCGCCCGCCCGGCCCGCGGACAACGGCTATCTAATTAACCGACAGATTACGCTTGCGACGGATTAACGGTAATTCGGATTGACGGGCGGGGCCGGCGGGCCGTAAGCGGGCCCGGGGAGCGGCCGGCCCGCGGTGACAATCGGCGCGCCCTCGCGGATCGATCTCGTAATAATTAAATCGAATCCATTTGCTCGGAGCCGGCGCTCGGCGGCGCCCCTCAAGAATAATTTCAACACTTCAATCCGACTGGATGTCGGATTGGCGCGGGGCGGCGGCGCACCCGCGCGCATCTCCATCTCCGGCGGCGGCGGCGCGCGGCCCTGTCTGCGTGCGTATGCGCATCCTTGGTGTTGGGGTGGCGCGGGCGGGCCGGTGGGCCCGTGTGCACCCGCGGGCGGGGTGGGGTCGCGCGCGTGGACTCCCGCGCGCAGCGGGCGCCATGTGTGGCCCTGTCTCTATGTGTATATCCTAAATTGAGCCGCCGCGCGCGCCCTTGCGCGTTAAATCGTACATGAAATGTGGTAATATCGCATATACACGACGAGCCCCCTATAATAAATTCAACGTTTCACGCGCTCCCTCTCGTTCGCTCCCGCGTCATTCACTCCGAGTCCGCGACTCCGTTATTCCTGTAGCTCGGTGTACCTTGTACGCGAGAGAGCTCGTGTTTGCGCGTGTACCGCCTCGCTGCGTGTGTGTGTTTGTGTGTGTGTATGCGCGAGCCCGCGTGTTTGCGTGTAGGTGTGTATTCCAATTAACGACCTAACGAGAATCGAGTTGCCCCGCGGCACGGCGAATTTTCGATTTTTTCCTTCAAAGTTTTACCTCCAACTTTGTTGCAGCCTCGCCTCGCTCAAGACGAAATACATTTTCTTCTCCTCTTTCTCTTTGGCTCGGCCGGCCTCGCCCCTCGTGGCCCCGGCTCCTTCCGCCTCTCGCTCCCACCCCTTTTCCCGCCCGCTCTCGCTCTCTCGCTAGATTTTTTATCCACTTTTCCCCTAGCCATTACAAACCGAACTTTCGCGAGGACGCTCGTGCGTTTCGGCTGTTTTTTTATTTGCCACCGAGGGAAAATCGTTATCGCTCCGCACTTTTTTCCTCCTATTCCCCTTTTTCGCCTTTTTCTTTCCTCTTTTTTTTCCCTTTATTTCTCCTTTTTTTTCCCCCACCCCTCCCCCTTTTTTTTGTTCCACTTTTCTCGTTGTCAGCGCGTGCGTCTCTCTAATCCGTGGCACGCGTTCGAGTACAAAATGCGTATCCCCCGTAATGGAATACGTGTGGAGCCGCTTGATTGGATTCTTATTAAGAAAAACTTGGGTTCTTTGATTCTCGTATCCTGCTTCGATTACTGTTATTGGGTTAGAAAACTCGAGGGCTCGCAGTTGCGGCCCGCGCGCTCCTCGTTGGCTTTTAATAGAAACGTGAAAATTGCTCGCGGAAGAACAAGCGAGAGAAGGAGAGATTAAGGATCGTCCGCGCGACTCGAATAGTTATAGCGGTATAAGCAGCGAGAGAACGGGCCGGGCCTGGGGAAGAGGGGCACCGGGAACGAGAAAGTCGTCGCGATGCTTTTGCATATTAACTGGGCCGCCGCCGTGTCGCGGGGGAGCTCCGCCTTTTTCTTCCGCTCTCTGCCTCGCGTCCTTCCTCGCGGTACCCACAATTTTTTTTATACGTTTAATCAACCCTTAATTACAAAGATAAGATTTTTCACTCGACCGTCGTTACAGCGAGCTTTAATACTTGTTTTATTTATCTATCCTTTCCTTGTTCAATACGTGTAGGCGTACTTTTTATCCTTCCTGTATATATGCACATATACACATATGCTCTTGTGTGTATCTCTCTCTCTCTCTCTCTTCTCTGTGTATATGCGTGTATGCGCGCGTGTGTATATATGTATGTATATATACACCCCTTACGATAATTAAACCATGCACGTCGTCTATTTATTCATAATGGCCATGTTTTTTGTCGACATTTCCTCGGCTTATCGTATAAATTTATATAGATGCGTGCGTGCGTGCGGTATTTCGGTTATTCGCTCCGCTTGTCCCTTTGCTCCTTTGCTCCTGTCTGCTTGTTCCTCGTTGGAGAGAGATGTCGTTCGGTCGAGCATGGTCGCGAATTCTCCTACGCGCCGCGCCTCTCCTCCTCGCAGCTTACATCCGATCGACTTAAACTCCTAGTTAGATCCTTAAACGCCTAGGTTTGCCTTAAAGACTAAAGATTCATTTTGTCGTTTTTGTTGCGGAGATAGGCCGTGGCTATACAGGGCCCGCTAAAAAGTCTTTATCACTTTACGTAGGTGGCGCGCGGTCTCCCCGGGTATTGGGCATTACTCGACGATGCTCGCGGGTGGACGCGCGGGCTGGGCGTTCCCAGGCACTCGGTCAGGCGCTCGCAATAAGTAGACACTCGCTCGGGCGGCGTGGGCCGGTATAAAGCATTCTCGAAACTCAGGCACACTTTGTGCAGCCGGCCGGACTGGCGCTGGGACACGGGCTGGGCTGCCTGGGCTGCCTGGGCTGCCTGGGGGGGTCTGGGGAGAGGGTGGGGCTGGGAGCGCCGTCGCCGCCGCCGCCGCCGCCGCCTCCGTCGCTGCGCGGTGTTGGCGTCGCGATTATTGTATCAAAATATCGGGGGCGCCGCGATCCGGGAAGCTAAACCTCTATAGACTACGCAGTACGAGCTAAGTTTTAGAAATTTGACGATATCGGTCGACCCTTCTGTGTCCGGTGGCTCTCCGGCCGCTAGCAGGCCTCGATCGCGCGGGCGCCCGCGAAACGCGGAGGTGAGATAATGAGACTTTCATAAGTAAAGGCTGCCGGTCGATGGATGGGTGGCGGCGGTGGGCGGTTGGGGCGGTTGGGGCGGGAGGGGTCGGGGAGGGGGTCGGGGGGGTCGGGGGCCTCGGCGCCCGGGCCCCCGGGCCGGGCCGGCTGCGCCCAGGCCGCGCGCGTCGCCGCGTCATCGTCAGTTGTTCTCGTCCTTGTCGTCGCCTCGCGTGACGTAGGTGCACCAGTAGGCTATGTTGAAAACTACGAACATCAAGGGGAAGGCGAACCTCGCGAAGACGTCTATCCGGGCGCTGCCCCGGGCGTGGCAGACGAACCAGCGCTTGGGCAGGAGGCCGTAGCAGCAGCGGTCCGCGTAGCCCGGCGGCAGGCGGCGCAGCCGGCGCAGCTCCTGGCTCTTGAGGAGCTGGGCGGCCAGCTCGGCGCTCGAGGGCTCGGGCGGCCCCACCGGCGGGCGGCGCTCGCGCGGCTGCGGCCCCGCGGCCGGGAACCGCCCGGCGCCGCTGGGCCCCGGCCCCGGCTCCATCAGCTGCTGCAGCTGCTCCAGCTGGAGCTTGGCCATGGGCGAGGGCGTGCAGGACTGGCGGCGCGAGGGGCCCCCTTGGCCCTGGGCGCCCTGCCCCGGGGACCGCGACCGCGAGCGGGACCGCGAGCGCGAGCGCGAGGTGCGCGAGTGGGCGCTGCCGCGGGAGCAGCTGCGCCGCTCGTAGGCCTCGCGGCAGTCGCTCTCGGTGACCGAGCTGCTGGACGGCGACTGGGAGCGGTGCCGCCGATGCGCCCGCCCGTGGTGCTGGTGCCCGTGGTGCTGGTGCTGGTGCTGCTGTGCTGCTGGTGCTGCTGCTCCTGCTCCTGCTGCTGCTGCTGGTGGTGGCCCGGGCCCGGCGCCCCCGCCTGGTACTGGCTGGCCCGGGAGGCGCGCTGGCTCGAGGGCGCCGGCGAGGCGGGGGGGCTCGGGGACTCCTCCTCCGGCCCCGGCTCCGAGGCCGGCTGCCGGTGGTGGTGGTGGTGGTGGTGGTGGTGCCGGTGGTGCGAGTGCGAGTGGTGGTGGTGGTGGAGGTGCTGCCGGGGGGTTCGACTACTGGTGCCCGCCACGTTCGTGGCGTTTGACGACGAGGCGCCCGCGCGGGGCTGCGAGTAATAGAGGTGGCCGCGTGCCACGTCCCTGGATCCGAGCGCTTCGTCCTCGAGGCTTACTCGCCATCTGCTTCCTCCCGAAAAAGGTACGTTGACCAGTACACGAGATTGAACAGGGCGAACACGAGGGGGAAGATTATCCGCGCGATGACGTCGATGCGCTTGGACCTCGTCGGGAACTTGGACAGCCACGACCTGCAGCAGTTTTTTTTCGGCGATTGCGTGTGAATCTCGCACTGCCGCATCTTCTCCATAGACATATCCTCCGTCTGCCGTACCAGAGGCTTCTGGAAGAAATGCGCTGCCTTTGATTTCCAATCTGGCACCAGCGGTGGTATGTTCTTCGTGGAATTAATTGGGTACGAGAAGAAGAGAAAACCAAACAAACAAAAAAAAAATACGCTAAGTCTTTTTTCGTGCGATTTCACTCTTTTACTCTTAAGCTAGTGCTTCGCTTTATAGAGCTGTCGCATCGTCTCGCCAGCTTTTACACCCTGCATTTGCGCACCGGCTCGAAACTCTACCACCTTCCTACCGGTGCATAAGATGTCAATGAAAGTGCTTTCGATCATCAAATCGAATGAAGATGGAGCGAGCGATTTTTATCGACGTTTCAGGTAAAATTTTGAGCCGCTGTACCGAATGGCTGTTGATACGATGCGACGGAGATTCATCTCGGCACGCGTGCGTCAACAATCTCCCTTTATAGTTGAATTATCATTTAGGCATTACCAGTTTACTTTTAACAATTCCTGGCTCTACTGTAAATTGTAAATTCAACTATAGCATTAGATTAGTTGATCCCCTGGCTTGTCCAAATTTGTCTATCAAAGGTCTCATAACTTTATTCAGGAGATTTTTACTAATCCACCATTGTAAATACGTGTACAAAAAATATATTATTATTAACATTTTTTCTACAATTACTAATAAAATCTTCAAAATTATTATGGATATATGCTTATATATGTATGATTATATTTTTATTATTCTGAATTCAATAAAATATTCAGTTAATCGATGAAAGCTATCCTCGTATAAAAATCAAAATAGTTTTTCATGTATAGAAATGTTTTCATCTATAGATTTAAGTTGTATCTTGATGCCATAATATTGCACAGATGAATGATATTCACAACTAATTTAGCAAAAAAACCAAAGGAATTTTAAACAGAGAGTGAAACTATATTCTATCAAAAAGAAAAGGCAATTTTAACCGGAATTCAAAGTTATGATATAAGCCGGATCTTCGATCTATTAGAGAATACCTGAGAATTTATATTTATAAGCATTAATATTATTAGTTATTTACTTAACTTGTAATTTGCAAAATTTTCAACTCCCTTGCCTGCTTTAACTACCTTTTAAAAATAAACTTCTCAGGAAAAATTTTTTAATAGCAACATATTTTTTTACACGTACTACAATTTTAATTTATCCTGCATTGAATGGCTTAAATGGAATATTATTTTTTCGAATTATTGAAATAAAAATTAAATTAAAACTTTCAACCACTTACATTCTAAGATACATAATTATGGAGGCATAAGAGATTCAAACCTATTAGAAAAATTGTATTTAAACGTTTACTTTTATTTTGATTAAAATATATTTTTTACTGCAGATTATTGAAGCCATTCAACGCAAAATGAATTATAAATATAAGACCTGTTTATACTTTTTTGCCAAGTTTTCAGCTGAAAAAGAGTTCGCCTATCGTGAATTAAGTACGTTATTTCCAGAGCACAGTTACTATCAAATATCTGTTACTTACAGAAACTAAAGTCGATAGAACTTTTATTATTAGTTTCAAATGAAAACTGATCCCTCAGGGAGTTAATTAGAAAAGAGTAGTTCCAGTTTATGTGTAAATACGACTCAAGAGAATAACACGTTTTTCAGGGCGTTCTATGTATGCCTGTATTGAATTTTATTAACGCTGACTGCATTAATGAAAAGTTCTTTTTGCAGTTAATAGCCGGGAGAGAATAAAAGTTTTAATTCGTGCTCATCTGCAGTACTTGGAACGAACCGCCTAGTCTTTTCCATTTACTTTAAAAGTGACCAATTCTCGAAGGCTTTATTCTTTTACTGCGAGAAAACTGGCACATGTGAATGGAAACATATTGGCAAATTATCGACTTGATTTTATGCACTGCATGATTTTATACGCGTGTGATTTTATTTTCAAGATCTATTTGTGCATAATATAATAACTGGTGAATCAAAGAATGATTTTCTCAATTAATGTGGTAATTATAAATATAAAATATAAATACTTTTACAAATAGTCTAATAGCTTTCAACACTTTGAAATATACAATTGGTGTATAGCGTAACATTTAAACATAAATATTCACAAACAATAAAGAAAATCACCTTCAAAAACACGAAAATTATCTTTTTTATGCATAGAAATATTTCATTGGAGTAAAAATTTTGATAGGTTGTGAACTAAAAACAGTGGTATATATAGAACATCAAATAAAACATTTATAGTTAACAGCCAATCAAAATATTTGTGTCAATGTATAAAGAATATTCTATAAAAGTCTCGATGAAATATTTCTGGTCAACATTAGAACACTTTTTAATCAATATCTTTAGACACTTTTAGACTTAATTCAACTGTTCATGCAAATTAGTACGCCGATTGTTTTAGTATGGCTCAAACGTTAAGAAGTAAGTGTGTCGAATATTGAATAAAATATTAAAATTGTAATTATAATTAAGCCATACTAAAGCAATCTGAATTTATATGAGCAAAGGCAGTAAAAGTACAGTGTCGAAAAATCTATAAAATGCAAGACTCGTTATATATAATAAAACAACAAACAAAGTTCGGCCCATTGACTTCCGTCGGTGCATAAAATGCACGCATGCTTGTATGTAGTGTAACGGCGGAAAGTGAATAAAATGGAGCGTGGTAAAATAATATCCAAAAAAATAGGTATACATTTATATAAATATGTATATGTATGTACATATTTATATTTATATTTAAGTATAAAAGGATGACATGTATCTGAAATCAAGGGGAGCATATTTTTGTTGTAAGAGGAGTAGAAGCTGGTGGCGGAAGTGAAGGGGCCGAGCAAAGAGACGGTCATCACTGCAACGACGAAACAGAGGTACACTTTGACACGTAGCACGTAAGTTGTGATAATGGAAGTTGTACGTTTGTAACTGTGATAATGTCCGAAGCTCTCGGGGCTAATTGGCCGGGCGCCTAGTGTGCGCGCGCAAGTCGAACAAACACTGACCATGGCGAATTTGTCGGGGGCATCCGGCTCGAAGGGCTCGGAAGCCGGGTCAACGTTGGCCGAATGCTCCATCTCCTGGTACTTTTTCTTCATGTTTTCGCGGTGAATGTCGCTACGCGAGGCGTAGTTCACCAGGGCGAACTCGAGGAGCGCCCCAAACACGAAGGTCAGACACACGCCCGTCCACACGTCGATGGCTTTCGTGTACGAGACGGGCGGTAGCGAGGCATTTATGCCGGATGTCTGCGTGGCCATAGTCAGCAGGGTTGTCACTCCTGCGCGTCCGCCATCGCCCATGAAACATAAATTCCATTTGTCATATTGGCTCACCCCCTTATAGCTCGACTGACAGCTCGTGCACTCGATTCATTTTTCAAAGATCACGAGCCCCACGCGGACATTTTCAATCCCGAGCCGTGGGCCAAAGCGGCACCGACAATTCAGCCAGAGATTGAAAATCCGGATGTATATCTATATACGTCCACGTGATCTTTGAGCTTGGCGAGGGAGGGGAGCGAAAGCAGCACCTGCACGCTTAAAGGGACGGGAAAAGTTGGGATAAAAAATATCGCCTGCGAAGGAGTTTCTTTGATCCGCAAAGTCCCCTTCTAATATGGCGATCATAAATAACTAAAAGCTCGGAGGCAAAAGAAAAGGAGGGGAGAGTTTAAGTGAGGGGGTGAAAAGCACTGCAGCCAGCTGCTGGGCGGGCCGGTGGGGGAGCCAGCAAAAACATAGCAGGAGGCAGAAGGAGCGCTTACCCAAGGACACGCGAGCCGGTACGGCGCTTTGATCCAGCCAGAAGGACACCCAGGAGACGATGACTAACATGCAGCAAGGTATATAAATCTGGATGAGATAGTAACTGAACTCTCGTTTGAAGAGCAGATCCACCTTCAGGCAGCTGTATTCGCCTGAAAAAAACGGCGGGGAAAAAGCCCGCGATTCGGTTAAGTGCGTCTTCGTGTGTAGCCGTGTAGGTAGACGGCAGTTGGCGTATTTGCGCGCAGGCCGGCTAAAGCAAACCGAGTCGAGCTTACCGGTGTTTGTTTTGCTGTTACAGTAATCTGTCGTAAACCTCTCGAGCGTAAATCTGGGCAAGTGCAAGTTTTTAACCACCTGAACCGGATCGCCATCCTTCCAAAGGAACACGAGATCGTCCGTCGTCCATCCGTCTGCAATGCAAATTACTCAACCGGTTTTCTCCCGCACTCTTTACTATTGGATTTAGGCGTCGATCGGATACTTACAGCTGGCCATTCGCAGAGAACATATCTGTCGGTCGAGGGGGTAGAGTTTGAGGTTCATCGGGCAGGAGAGCGTCAGCGATATTCTGCGTAGAGACGAGAAAAATATGAGCTTTCATCAAGCGCCCGCACTACCTTTTACGCAGAGCTGCCCCCGCGAGCTTTCAATTTTTCATAAAATTTTAAAATAGTCCCGCGTTTGATTCGAAAATTAATGGGCTCGGTAGCTTTTTTAGGAATTCGATAAAAGTATTCGTTATTTCTGCGTGAATAGTATTCGACGTGGCGTTCTTTTGGCTATTTACAAATACTCGCCCGTGGAAAATAATAATTGTTCGTTTCGTCAGTTTTGTTTGAACACGCGATTAACAACTTTTAAAACAAATTTTTTTCAAATGCTAGCTGTTAAAACATTTTGAAAAATCCAACTGTTGGTTATTTGCATTGAACTGTCCAGAGTCAAAAGCAAACGCGCTAGCAAACGGAATTTTAATTAATTATTTTAACTTAATTAAGATAACAAATTTCATTTCGAGGAATATTGTTTTGGATTAAAAAGTTATTTTGTTATGAGAACTTGCTATGGGAACAAAATACAAACATTAAACAATAATCTCTAATCAAAGACTTACCGTATGCTGTACAGTACAGATCCCTTGGGATATATTCGAATGTACACGTTGGGCATGATGATGTTGTGAAAGTGACCCTCCTTTTCGTTCGCGAAGAACAGATCCGGCATCCATACTCGACTCGCGTCGGTGAGAGTTAGATATTTGAGTTTCCCTGCGCAGACAGAAAAGGGTCAGGCAAGTCGATTCGATCACTCACTCCGCGAGTTTTCTAACAAAAAGTTTTTGCCCAATAATTTATGTATATATCCGAGAAAATCATTTTATATAAATATAATCGCGAACTGCGGTGAAAAAAGATTAAATAATAATTTGAAACTTGGTCAGGATCGCGTCTTATCGCTTCACTTGACGAACAAAAAAGTCGCTGCTCGCAGATACGCTTCATCTGACGTTTAATCGATATTTCCCAATTCCCGTAGAATCTAAGCGCGTGTTGTAATCCAATAAATGAATTCTTACCATGATAGTCGTTAAATTTGAGTCTCTCATCAATCCATTGTTCTCGGAATGTCAACTGTACGGAATATTCCTGCGGGCAAACAAGTGATGCTCAGCCAATGTTCTTTCGAAACCCAATTGAGATTGTCAAACTGTTAGTTTAATGCATAATTCCGTGGCAAATTTTAACATTAGTTCTTTGCTATTACTGCCCATCTATGTTAAATTTATGCGATCCCTCAGGACTTCATTGTCGGTTCATTTTGCAGAGAATTTGAATACTTTGGTGGAAAAGGACAAACAGTGGTTTTGCATTTAATTTTTACATGTAATATCGAATATCCGACATTTCAATCCCAGTAATTCTACTTACGCGGCAAAAATTAATAAAATAATGCATGGTGTATATAATCATCCGGTTTGTGCATCTGTATATAATTACGAAAAAAATACGCTCGTATGAAATCGAACTGCATTGTAAAATCAATCATGACAAACGAATCGCAAGATCAAAGTTTTAAGGTGAGAATTTGAGTATATGAGCAAAACCAAAGCAAACACTAAGTCAACTAGACTACTTACTTAAAAAGAAAAGACAGAACGGAAGCATACACTTAAATGTTAAACATTCCCAAGTTGAAGTTGTTTAATCACTTTTAATCGAACTGATCGCATGCTAGTAGCAAATGCATTGCGAAGAAACGTGGAACAGCGCTCGTTTTCAAATTATTCATTGCTCTTTCTATTTATTTACCCCCCAATCCGTCTGACGAAAGTACTTTTCCCAACAGGAATCTCAAAAGAAGAATAAGAAGTGGAAAAAGCGGAAGAAATAACAATCACTTCTCGTTAAAAAAAAGAAGAAGGGAAAAAGGGGAAAAAAGGGAAAAGGTAAAAAAAGGAAGAGGATAGTAAGTGTATCTGCCGGCAGTAGTAAGAGTCGGGCTCGGTCGGCCCGCGCATTTTTCCCCTTGGGCGAGCGTTACGTAACTAAATATAAGAGCCTGCCCGAGGGCTATAGGTTTCACGTTTCTTCGGCGCAACGGATCCATGTCCGAGTCTCGTGCTCAGCTGCAGCTCCGCCTCGTGCACCTGGCCTTTGAAAAAAAATCTGATTACAGTTGCATAGACGGGGAAGAGGAGCGTGGAGTATACAAGTGTGTATATCGTGTCGAGAGGTCGGTCTGTCGGGAAGCTGCCCCACGTCCTCGTCTGCGTATACACGATTGAAGCATCGAGCGAGGCAAGAGATAAGAAAGATAGCTCCGGGGGCGAGAGGCGCTGCACAGCGAACGTCGAGGCGCAGGCCCAGATGCAGACACAAGCAACAGCAGAAGCGTCATGCAGATAAGCGGCCCTCGCAGCGGGGCCGATCGTGTGTACACATAACAAGTGCGCGCGCGTGCAAGCTGTGTGTTGAAAGACTCGTGTGAGCGTTTATATATACATAGATAAAGAGAGGTGAGGCGATCGTGTGACGGCCTGCGTATATATGCATGGTAACCGGCGTCCGAGGAGCGGCGCGGGCGCCTCCTCTCGCAAGCTCCTTAACCTACGTACATACACACACTAGTGTGGAAAACGTGCAGTTTGGCTGAGGGTGAGGCTCCCCCGGGCGGGCCATGTACCTGGCTGCAGCGTCTCCTCTGTCCGCCGACCTGGCGGTCGACCTGGGGGGCGGGGGTGGGGTGGCGAGGAGCCGCCGAGTGGCAGCGAGGGATTCTTTAATCGCGGCCCCGTTAATCCCGGGGCGCTCGAGTGCGCCCGGGGCGTCGCTTTAAATCGGATAAATATTTCACGGTTCACCTGTTGAAGGCGCCGGCCGGGCGACCGCGAGGATCTATTTCGTAAGCACCGGGGCCGAGGCGGGGGTGGGAGGCCGGGCCCCGAAGAAGGAGCCCACCACCTCCCGGGGCAGGATCGTCGGGGACGCACCGGCCCCGGACTAATGGACCTCGATGCCCCGGCGGGGATAAATCACCGCCGCGGGGACAACGGCGCCCGGTGGCAAAAGTGCGCGCGCGCGCGCCGGGCAATAATTGTCCCGGGCGGCGAGGCGAAGGATTATTTACGATCGGGGCGCGGCGCACGGGCGGCGCGTCCCCGGCGCGTCCCCGGCGCGGCCCCGGCGCCCGGGCTCGGGGCCGCGTGCGCTGATTAAAATAAACAGAGATACGCGGGCCGCGCGGCCGCCCGCGCGCTCGAGATAAACTTCGGAGCAATTAAGCGTTTTGTTCTTCGGCCGCGCGAGCGCGTGTAAAGCGTAATAACTTTGGCAAGCTTGTATTACTTGTTTGTCCCGCGCAAACTTGCCTACGGCCGGCGCGCCCTCGCGAGACGGCAAATGTGACTTGGGGGCCGCGGATGTATCGTTTAGGGGGGGGGGGGCGGGCGGGTGGAAAAGGTTCGGGGGCCGCGGGACAGCTGGATGGAGCGGGAGAGGTGGGAGCGGAGCCGGGGAACGGGCGGAGGGTCCTCGAGAGAAAGTTGGTGGGGCGAGGGGGGGTGGGAGGAGGCGGTGCGCGGTGAGAGGGAGACAATACGGGGGCAGGGGAGAATAGAGCCATCAAGTGATATCGCTTCGTGCACCTTTTCACGGACAAGAGAAGAAGCGAGTGAGAGAGCGGTGAATAAGGGGCTTCTGGGAGATAGTGGAACGCACATAGATAAGTGGAATCATTCATTTGCCTTTCCTTCTCAATCCCCCCGCAAACTTTTCCTTTCTTCCCGCGACGGCGCGCCGCTGGCGTTCGTCGAATACTCGTCACGCGCGTCCCCGGGTATATGGAGTGGCGCGGCGGGCGGGCGACGCGGCCCGCGATCCGATGAGCGCCCTCCTCCCTATGCATGTGACCTATATGTATGCCAGGCGTATCTCGCGAATTATTCCCCCTCCGCTATTCTTCCGACACTTTGTTTCCCCATTATTCCCCCAATGCTCAGTCTGCTCGCTTATGCGCTTCAATGGCGCCGTTCCCTCGATCCCTCGCACTGTTTGTAGATATAAACCGCTGCACATGCGCGCCTACACGCGCGCGCGTATGCTTATACACACACACACGCACACACACACAGGTTTATATACGCATGTAGGCGCACGCATTCGCAGGATATATAGACTCGCGGGCGTATATCTCGGCGAGCGGGCGCGCGCGCGGCAGCTGCCTCTCTCGCCTGTTCCGCCGATTATATATAATAGATGCACCCGTCGCAAATTCTCCGAGCCGAAGGGATTATAAAGTCATTCTCGTCCTCCGTTCGGATTTTATATAACGAGCGACGTCTAGTGCGAGGAGCAACGGACAGACAGTCTCGTGCGAGCGCACGATATGGCCCGCGGCAGTTTGGCCGGCATTAGCCACGCCGCTCAAAGGAAATGGGCGCGTCAATCGTCCGTGCGCGCGCGCGCCTCTGCAGGCGGGGTCGAGCGCCTTGTCCCCGCGCCGGCGGAGGAGGAGGGGGCGGGCGCGTCCCGGCGGGCAAAGCGAGCGGGCGCCTTGGGGCGAGTAAGCCCTTATCGATGGCAAAGCGCTTAATTCGATCGTTGCGCCCAGGTGACACAACTCGCTCGGCCCCCACGACAATATCGTTCTCCGGCGGAGTCGCAAAGCCGGCCCGGCGCAATCCCGGCGGATATCCCCCGCGCCTAATCGATTCGCAGTCGCGAATGCCACCGGGGCCCTCTGAAAAAGGGGACGCGGGGGCGCGTCAAAGCCAGGGCCGCCGTCCGCCGGCCAACGTCGGGTAAGACCGGGCGGATCGGGCCGGGGGCTCTTTTTTCCGGCCCCGGCGTACCCCGGCGCTGATAAGGGAGGGGCGGATCGGCCGCGCGCGGCAGATAGGCCGGGCCGCTGCGGGGACAATGGCCGGGGGGCCGGCGGATCGCTCGGGCGCGCCGCGGCCCCTAACGAGTGCTCCCTCGTAAAGCGCGCGCGCGCGCCCGCCGGGGGAATTAGGTGCGGCGGATCGAAGGGGCCGGGGCGCGAGGTGCAAAAAGCCCGGGAGCGCGAGCGCGTAACTTAGGAACAAATTGGAAGGGCGGAAATAAAGCCGGCGGGGAATGAAAAGCCCCGGGCCGGGGAGGAAAAATGGCCCGGCGGGCAAGTGGGTAAACACGGGGGCCGCGCGGCGCAGGCCCTCGAGGACAGAGATCAGTCGGCACGATAGCCGCGGCCCGCTCGGCATTTTTCATCAGCGTTTTCATAGTCCGCGCGAGCCCCGAAGGGATAAAAAGCGCCGACTGCCCGGCCGGCGAAATAAATGCCGGCCGCGGCTCCGCGGCGCCCCGCGGCCCCAACAAATTGCCGGCCGCTGCATTACGCGCCCGGGCCGTAAATCACTCCGCCGGGGCCACTCGATGCGCCGGGGGCCGCCGGAGATGATGTACGCCGCGGGGAAAAATGCCCCGCGCGTCGTAAACACGCACTCGACGCTCCCGGCCGCGTGAGTTATGCGCGTCTTCGGCCGGCTCGCGTGCTCTCCCCGGCGCCGGCCCCCCGAGCCCCGGCGCCCCGATATCGCGGCTTCATAAGCGCCCGGCCCCCGCTTTCGGGGGGAGTCCTTTTAACGGGCGCTGCGCCGGCCCGAGTGCGAGGGTCAGGATAGCGCCGCATAATTGCCGCCCCCCCCCCAGCTCATTTCCGAACCTCGGCTTTTAACGGAATAAACCTGCTTATTTACGATGCTCGCCGGAGACTCGGCTTCTCAGCTGTTTCCTGCTTAGGCGCAAATGGTCGAAGGAAGAAAAAAGAGCTCGCTTTAACGGGGATCTCGGTTAATTAAGATTTTTACAAGCGCAGCACCGCGAAAGGGTGCGCGGTCTCCTCAGCCGTTCGGCCCTCCGCCGGTTGCTTGGCGAGGATTACTCGGGGTAAACAACCGCGGAAAGCTTGTTCTGCTAATAACTCGCGGGATTTTGAAATATGCTAAAGACTCGGACTCTCTCGGAGTATCTCGGCGCGTCTTATCTTCCCGGGAATAATACGGCCGATCCCTCGGCTGCCGCGGGAGCAAATCACCGGGCAGACAAGAAAGCTGCTAACTCAGCCAATCAAATGCAGGCCGTAAGGGGGAGTAGGGGCTGGCAGGGCATGTGCCAAGAAACTACGGCTATACGGTAATAATTCATGTAATTGGGGGCAGGCGGTGAGGTAATCAGCGTCACCCCGGGCGCACTGTTGGAATTCCAGGAAGTTGGGCGTAAGTTGGGTTATGCGGTTAATCGGCGAGCCTCGGCCCCACCCCCTCCACGGAGAGCCGGCGCACCGGGAAGGCGCGATCGCGCCGTTTAAGCGCGGATCCGCGGCCGCGCAATTGATTAGGGCGGCGATCGACGGCGCGCGCCCGGGGAAAAAGCCCCGGGCCCCGGGCCAAGCGAGCCGCGGCGCATAATTTCCCGAGATCAGCGCCCCGGCGCAAACAGCGTAATCAGGGCTCCTCTCTCAACCTCCTCCCCCCCGTTCCCGGGGAAAAAGCCCGGCTCGGGCAATCGGCGACGCATCTCCATTAGCGACTCGGGCGGATTAGCGGGTGGGGGCTCGCGCACGCGCCCCGCCAAGGAGGAGCGCTTCCGGCGGGGCCGAGCGGCAATTTCCGGGCGCGCGGCTCGGGCGCCCGGGGCCGCGGGGCCGGCCGCCCGAGGCCGCGCCCGGGCCTTGAACTCCTTTCTCCGCGGGGATATGACGCCCGCGTGACGCGCGCCGAGGCCGAGTGACGCGCGGCCAAGGTCCGCGGCGCCGGCCGATCGCCGCCCTCTGCCGGACGAGGCCCGGGGGCCCGCGGGGGCGTACGTCAAAGGGCTTCTCCGCGCCCGCGCGCGGCACAACCCCGTTTAATTAATCACGGGGAGCCGGGGCGCACGCCGCGCTTTATGTCCCCGCGCGCATTCGACGCCCGGACTCCTGAAAAGGACCGGCGTAAACTTCCGGGGCTGCGGTCCTCGGGGAGGCCGTTTCCTGCTGCCCGCCCGGGGCTCCGCTTTTTTTCCCTCCCCCCCGGGAGAGCCGGGTTTACTGCCGGCCGGCATCGACGAGCCCCGGTTTTCCGGCCGGCTCGTTAACGGCCTCGCGGGCCAAACTTGGCGATCGCCCGGGAAAATTATGTCGGGCAACTCTCGCCCCGGGGCCGATCGCCGGCCCGCTTTATCGCTGCCTACCCGCGGAACTTTGTTTTCCACCTCCCTTTTTTCGGGCCGCGGCTCGTAAAAGGGCGATTTGCGCGGGGGTTTCGCGCGGCCCGATTTCCGCGAACGGCTGTTTTTCAACCCCGGGGGCGTAAAAGGTAAGCCCCCGGGCGCTGATGCGATGATCCCCGCTCGGGAGCCGCCCGGGGTAAAAGGCCCGGGGCCGAAGGAAGGGACGATAATCGCGGGGCGGGCGCGCCCGCGGGGCTTATTTATGCGGGACGGCCGCCCCGCCGATTACCGCCCAGGGTGTAATGGCCACTTTAGCCGGGGTCCTCCTCCGGCCGCTCTTCCTCGTTAGCCCCGGGGACGGCCGCGGAGCCCCTTTCCCAACTCCTGGACTCGGGCCAGGGCCCCGGCGACGAGGCGCCTCCTGGACTCCTCGCCTGTTGACTTTCGAAAGCTTTTAACGGGCCGGTCGCCTACTCCGAGACGGGAAAATACGCGCGCCGCCGCCGACTCGTTCGCCATGTTTTCTGACCAAACGTTTGCGCGCGCGCGGCGAGGAGGAATCCCCGCGCGGCGCCGGGGAGAATCGGTCGGGCGCGGTTATCGCGGGCGGCCCCACCTCATCGATCACAATTACTCGGGCATCCAATCGCGAGTCGCGGGCGGAAAAAATCCCCTCGCGGGGGCCTCGGCATCCCGGTGAATCTGCCTGCGTAACCGCCGCGACAAAGGGCAATCTCTCAAAAAAGGTGACGCGCGCGATCGTCTGATTAATGAAATGCCGGCGGGTGGCGGGGGTGGCGGGGGGGGGGGGGAGGTTGCGGCGCGATAGCGCGGGGGGCCGCGCCCCGATACCGCGCCCGCGCTCCGACAAAGGGGCTTCCGGCGGGGCCGCGGGGGCGGCCCTTTGTCCGGAGCCGGCGGCGCGCGCCTCGCGCCTTTTGCCTCGCGGGAGATACGCGCGCCCCTCAAGACGCCGCGGCTCCGAGGCGCGACGAGCCCCGTTTTATTGACGCAGCCCGGGCGCCCCGACGCTTCCGCCAAGGGGCTCATTGTGCCCCGGCCGTCGCCCGCGGTCCGAAAATCCCCCGGGCCGCTCGGACGGCTTTCGTTCCGATTCGTTTTTTTTTTTTTCGGCAGCTTCCCCCGGCCCGCTTTGGACCAGCCGCACACGCGCGCGCGCGCGCCCGAAATGAAACTGCGCGCTCGTTGCCGCTCGCGATGCCCGCCCTCGATTACTACAGCAATCTGAATCACTGAACAAGGTAATAAATGGCATTCGCGAGGGGCTGCCGCGGCAGATGAAACCGTGAGGGAATGACTGCGTAACGAGTTCTGGGATGGCGCGGATCGATTGCGCAAGAAGCTAATTAATCGCGCCGAAAACAATTTCACCCCACGTGATTTGGGATTCGTGACGCTGTGCTTTCGTGGCCCAGAGATCCGGGATGCTGCACAATATCTCCGCGGATAATGACGTTGAGATGGAATGAAACGCAAGAAGGAGCAGGCAACGGAAGCATTAATGAACACGAATATAGCGCACTGCAGGTACATATACCCGTATTTCGTTGTTCAAAATATACACATGTATGTATATATATATATACACACATATATATATACACACATATATGTATATAGACGTTTGGTAAGTGGTACAGAAAGAGAGCCAGAAAGAGAAAGAGAAAAATAAGAGAGAAAGAGAGACACAGGCGACATGGCAGGAAGGTTTTCGTTCTCTTACATCGCGCGTGCAGCTCGGATATCTCAGGCAGTCAGTTTCTCATTAAATTTACCGAAACACTGGACTAATGTACATTTCGACTCTGAAACAAAATACACCCAAGACCTGTACGTACTGCTCGGCATCTATATCTGCATAATTTTTTGCTTTTCTAGTGTGCCCTTTTTCTACAATAATACACATACTCATCACACTCGAGCCTCGAGTCAAGCGTTAATGATATTTCGCACAAGCTATTTCAAAATTTTCAAGATAATCCGTCGCTGGAAAAATCAATTCTAGCCCAAGTATAACGTTGTGATCATTTTTCCTGATCATACTTTCACAATGTTAACAATATTTATGCTTGATTTCTTACACATTGCTTGATTTATAATGTTATAAAACGTTTTGAACCCGAAAGCTTGTTAAATTGATACCTAAAACAAGAGTAGAACTGATTGAAAATTATTTAGAGCAGAAGGATGAAATTTCATAGTTTCCGAACCACCAGCTAACCCTAAACTCTACAAGTGGACTTCGGGGTGGTAGCGTTAAGTGAAATATTTTAGTGACTAGCACAGTACCGCAAACTTTGTAGTAATTTGCACATTCGCTCGTATAGTAGCATTGTGAGGGTGAAACTGGTAATTAAAGTAATATAAAAGTGAGTCCAAGTACTAAAACAAACGTAATTTTAAAAAGTGTACCTCCATGATAAGTGACTAAAGTGCCTAGAGATACGGCTTGAAAAATTTATCCTCGCACACTACAAGTTTCTTTTATTTTTAACACGCTATATCATTTTGTAATGTTACGAATTTTCATTATACATTTTTTATATATAGCAACTCAAATTTATTTCGTATGTATGAGTATTTGAAAAACGATCTTTGCCTCGAGTGTTTGATGAAATTTTATCAAAAGAATTATTTTTCTCATTTCTGATGCAATAAGCAGCGAAAAGCAGCAAAGGAATCTTCATCTCCCTTGAGTTTCTCAGTATCTCTGTTTTATTGGTGCGTTAGTGCACTCATACTCGTCATCGTACACGCAACATCCTTTTAATATACATAGTTTTTTTTAACGATAGAGTACGGTTCGAATAATTACAAAGTATGAACGTGAATTGAAATGTTTATGCGAATAAAATGTCATTAGGACGACAATCAACTGATTCAATAAATATTGAGTGTTTGGAGATTTTTCTAGTAGAGCTGTCAAATTATAAAAACATAAGATTCTATTGATTTTCTCACTATTTCCAAAATATAAGTTCATTTTTTTTTAACTCTAATCCTTGTAATGATAATATTGATTTATAATTATTAAAATTAGTAATGTAGTATACTACTTGTACACATATAATACATTATATTACAATATAAAAAAGATATGAATTGGTTTTTCTTTTGTATAACAACCTGAGTTTAACCGTACTCTACCTTTAAATAACACAAAGTATAATTATAAATAGTCAATGTACTTATTGTATGTTCTTTTAAAATACAAGTGACTACTTATATTTAATATATATAATAACAACATTGATGATTCAACGATAGTTTTAGCATACATCCATTTTGATATTTATATATATAATGTATATATAGTAATAAGAATATTCAATGTATACTGATATAAATGCGACGTTCAATTATATTTATATATTTAGTTATAAAATATATGTAAATGATATATGAAATATATATGGTATACAGGTATAGTATACATAAAAAATACAATTGATCCGTGTAAACTGGATTCATTACATGCTCATATTTTATGAAAGTTACGATACAACAAAAACACTGACTGCCGATAATTATGCACAATCATTCGTAAAATGCAGATACTTTTTCGAAGACATTGAAACAAGATTGAGTAGCGATAGTTTTAGTCTCAGCTTTGTATGCTAGTTTAATTAATACGAGGATGTACTGATCCTTTACACGAGATACCGAATCCTTGTACAAACGTAACATCATATATATGTATATATATAGAATGTACACAAACACTGCGTGCGATCATATTTATATATATATATATAGATATATGGATATAGATATATATATGTATACAGATGCTGTAGGCCTTGCTGCAGATGGATATGATGCACTCACCATGAAATCAATTTTGCTGATCGAGCGCAGATAGAGGTTGACGGTCACTTTTGTTGGGACATCTAACATCATCGGCCGGAACAGAACATAACAGGATCAATTATTAACGTAACCCTGACCCATTTACTATGCGGAATCCTGACTGATCTCTCATACGATTTGTTCCCAATTAATCAATTGGATATATTGAGAGAAACATATCCAGTATGTTTAATTATTACTATTTTGCACTTTGTAAGTCTGAGGTATAGCGACGAAAATATTAATAAGTTATACTTTGCACGAGTTTTTATGATTTGATAAGTTTTAACTTTTGAAAGTCAACGTATTAAATTTTGGAATTTCTTGACTAGGTTTTGCAAGTTTCAGACTTGCAAATTTTAAAAGATTATCAAAGAAAATTAAAAAATTTAATTTGTTCTTGTTTGTACGTAAGATTTATCGTGGTTAGTTTTCAAATTTTGCTTTTTAATTACTGTAATAATGACGATACGCTTAGATTATTGAAAATTTAATACACATTTGCAAGGCTTCTTAAAATCTTTACCTGTATTTGTAAACATAATATCTTATTATGTGTCAGAAAGTATAATGAAAAATTTTTCTTATGAAAAATATTGCATAACGTAACGAAATCTCATTTTATTTGCACTTGTATTCATTAATAATTATTATAAGCTCTAATAGAAAGTAAAATAAGTGTAATATCAATAATATGTAAATTATTCAATTTAATAAGTACTTTAATATTATGATGAAACAAATGTGACTGCAGTACATTGAAAATTATAACTGAATGAATTTCAATTTAATTATTACTATTATTATGTAGAATAATTGTAAGTATTAACAATTAAGGGAGATACAGGTACAGTTTGAGTTTAAGCCTGCATTTGAGCTTGTTATAATGATCTAGGTTTCGAGAGACTTATTATAGTTACAGACTAAACAATGCATATAAACTGAACAAAGTAGTAAAATAGTTGCATTAACAGTAAAAAAAACCATACACGGAAGTAAGTCAATCGACATCCCTCTTCGTGGATGACTCACATACAGTTTTTACACTTTAGAAAAATGGTTAAAATTTTCAAACACGCGTTTAAGGATTTTTAGTTTAATATGGGTAGCTATTCACAGAAAGATTTATTAGAGTTTGAACTGAAAAGTAGTTTTTCTCAAAAAATTGCTATTATATTTGCAAATAAGAGCTGAGCCTTACCACATATATTAAGATTTGTAAGATGCACATGTAACAAGATTAGTGTCTCATGAAATTTATAATATGACATTAATCAGTTTTGCGATCATAAATCTGGAATATTAGGTTTGAAAGATGAAAGGTTTGATTATACTTTACCTAGGACTCAGACCCAGTAACAAAATTAGTAGTAAGATATTTCTCTCAGTATACAATTGATTTACTACCATTTTCCTCTTCATTTGTTCCTGCCACTCACGTATGCTCATTTATAATTTTACCTATTATATTCGCTAGGAAATAATGCCTGACATTAGGTACTCGTTACCTTACAGTGATACGGAGAACGAAAACATTTCTATCGAGGAGGCTTCTTCATAAATGAGGCGCCGTTTGGATGAATGATTCATAGAGAGAGAAAAAAAATGACGAGCATCTCTTGCAACCGTAGGTCGAGGGAGTAGTAACGTAATTAAGAAAGTTGGGCATGCATATTCCGGCCCGCGCACATGTAATAAACCCTTGATGTAGAGCAAGCGCGCGTCAATAATGCGAATCAATCATACAATGAGAAAATTAATTATTGGTCGTGGAAGAAAAGGGGGTGCGAGGGCAGGCCGCTCATTGCCAGTCGGGGAACGAAGGCCAAAGGGAAGAGGTTCGAGGGGGCGAGAGAAACGGGAGGTCGGGAAGTAAGCCGCGTCGGGGCGATAAGGGGAATGAGCATAACAGGCGATCAGTCGGGTGCTTCGGCGAAGATCCCCGGGTCGAGGCCTCGATAATGCGGGCTCGCATTTTTCCGCGCTATCGCTCCGGGGCGGCCCCGCCCCCCCTCCGCGAATCATCGGCCGTCACGTCGAGGGTGCGTAAGGTGATTGATCAGCGGGCTTGACCGACCCGCAGGCGCCGGCCGATCGATCGCGCCCCGATGAGCCGGCGGCGGCCGCGTGCCTGTGGGCGTAGAGACCCCGGGCGCGGCCCCGGGCGCCCGCGTCGCGATCTTTTCCCCCGAGGTTCGAGCCGATTGTTCGCTAATTGGCCGAGTGTTTTCGGCTCGGGAGCCGGTGGGCCTGCGACGGGCGGCCCGCCGCCTCCGCGCGCCGCTTCTTGTATTGACATTTTGGAGAGAGACGCGATCCACTCGGGCAACTTAATAATCCCGGGCAAGTGGGGCTGCGCCCGCCGGGCGCGCGGCTCGCCCCCAATTATCGGCTCGGGGGCCGGGATTGACGAATCGGAAATCCGGCCGCGGATACTTTACAGGGATAGATTTGTAAAGCCGCGCGGGTCCAGGGCGTATCCCGCGGCGAGTAGTCCGCAGGGGGCCTCGAAAAGCCACTTAATCAACCGGCGCCCGGCGGCGCATACATTGCCGCTCGGGATAATTGGACCCGCGGCCGGGAATTTACGCGGGCCGTTTCATCGGGCCGCGTGTTTTTACCGGGGGAGTAATTCGAAGGGGGCCGCGGCAATCAATGCGATTGAAAGAAGCGGCGGCCGGGGGCTGGCCGGGGGCAGGCCGGGGGCCTCCGCACGCACCGGCGGCGGCCGCGCGTCACGCCCGCACCGCCCGGGGCCGCCTCCGAAACGAATCGATTAGTGGGCGCGCGCGTGCAGCGGAGATGCGCCGCCGCCCGAGGCGGAGGATTTCCTGGGGCCTCCTCCTCCTCCCCCGCCCCGGGGGCCGGGGGGATCGATTCGCGGGAGGAGCGCCTCGGACGGATAATTGGCATGGATACTTAGCCGTGGCCTGGGCCAGGCCCGCCCGCCCCCGGGCCGCGACCCCCGCGTTATTATATACCTGTAACGCCCCGAGGACGAGGATGGCCCGGGCTTCATCTTTCATTGTGCGCCGCGGACCTTTCTCATCTGCCCCGCTTTTTCCTCCCCTGCGGCTTTGTTTTTTCCCTCGCGCCCGGGCTTTTGAATGGCGCCCCCTGCACTAAAGGTGGCGCCGTTTCTTTTGACCCCGGGCGCCCCCCCGGCCCCTCCCGGCTCCCCGGCTCCCCGGCTCCCCCTGGTCCTGGCCCTGCCCCCGCCGACCCCCACCGCCGCCGCCGGCTCGCCTGTGTCTCCGAAATTAATAGAGTGAGAGTTCGCTCTAATCTACTCTAATTAATGGAGCCCCCGAGTGCAGTCGGCCCTCGGGCGCTCCTAAACTCTTCGGCAAGTTCGGGCCCGCCTCAAAGCCGCTCGAAGGTTAAGAGTGTAAAGTTCACGCGCATCCTCCTTAGTTTGATATATTATGTAAACCTCGGATTCCGTAACAGCCTAATCGTTTTACTTATTAGCTTAATCTACTGGGAGGGGGGGCTTTGGGGGCTCGGGCGCCGCACGCAACGGCCCCTTAATTAGCCGGGGCATAAAACGAAAATCTGGCTCTTCCCCGAATTAAGGAAGCGCGCGGGGCGGGGCTTGGGCCCTCGCGCGTCCACCGACGTACGCCCGGCCTCCGCCGCCGTCCGAGGGCCAAGGCTCGATCGACCGATGCGTCGTTTTTTCCACCGGGCCGCCGCGGCCCAAAGCGCGGCCGGCCGCCCCCGAGATCGCATAATAGTGTAGCGCCCGCCCGCGCGGGGATTAATTAATAAAACAATCCGTCAGCGTGACAAATGGAGACGGCGACAAGGCCGCAGGCATTATTTCGCCCCGGCGCGACAGGCCGCGGGGCCTTCAATTGTAAATGATCGCGGGGCCGCGGGCATTTATAACCGCGGCGGCCGTCGATCGCCGGGCACGTGTCGCCCGCGGGAGCCGCGCCGAGGATCCCTTCCACCCGCCGGGACTGCCGGCCTTAATGGACGCGGGGAGTCTGCTTTTTTTTTTTTTTTTCCGCCGAGCCAAAGGCGGAGGGCCGATCAATCACGCTGGCTCCTCGGCCGCGGCCGAATTCCGGGCGCGCGCCCCCGTTATTTGTCGCCCTAATGCACTGGGGCGCGCGCGCGGAGCGCCCCATATAATTGGACGTGACTAATGGGCGGGCCGCGGGCGGGCGTATACCGACTGCCGGCAACGGCCGCGGCGCGGTGTATTGACAGGCCGCGAGCGGCGAAAGGTCCTCCGGCGCTCCCGGAGGAGCCGCCCGCGGCGCCCGGCTATCGATCGGCCGAAACTCGGCTCCTCGGTCGGCGCGTCGGCCCCCGCGGGGCGCCCGCGGCCTTTTTTCCGGCCGCGCTAATTCGGCCCGATTGTCGCGGTCGCGTCGGCGGCGATTGACCCTAGCGCCCGCGGCCCGCCCAGGGCCCCGGAATTACTTGTTTGCGTTAACGCTGCGGCGTAAACAAACTTGGGTAAAAGTTAGCCCCGGTACGAGCATAACCAGCGCGCGCGCAGTCCCTCGTGTTTGTGTACATTCGGCCCGGCCTCCAAGTTTCCGCCGAGTTACTTTATCGCAAACCAATATTGTTCGAATGGGCCGCCGGCCGCGAATCTCGTATTCCCGGCCCCAATGGAAGATAAAGATTATTCCGAGTTGTCCTGCAGGAGCGAGTACATGGAGTGGGTGGGGGGGAGGTGGCGCGCGCGCGCGCGGCCGAGTGCGAGCCTCTGGCGCCGATCGATTGCCTACTCATGTAACAGTCCCTCCCGCGGCTCGCGGCCCTGTGTACCGGCGGCCCGTTACATAACTGTAAAACTTGATCGTAATTGCTTTAGTTGGCGGAAATATGTCGAGCCATAATCGTTCCTGTCGGCACTAGCCGCCCCGAAAGACAAGGGGCCGGCGGAGGGCCACCGGCACCCAGGCAAATTGAAAGAAAACAGCTGAGAGTAGCTCCCGAGTCGCCCCGCTAATTCAATTTACCGTACTTTTATCGCTTTATCTAGATCTCGAGGGGATTGGCCGGGCCCTCCTCCTAGGGCCGTCCCGCCCAACAATCAAGTGCATTATTCTTGTTCCGGGGCTCGGCGGCCCGGCCGATCCCCCAAAATAATGAAAGCAATTAAGTGCCTCCCTCCCGGACGGCGTCACGGCGCCGGGCGCCGATTGCTCCCGAGTGCAGGTGATTTCTTTATCGGCGCGGCGCCGACTCGCTCCCCGGGGAGCCATCCCGTCCCGAGGACGCCCTTCTTTATAACCCGGGGAGCGCGCCTCCGTTAATCCGCCGTATCTCAATAAATAGGCCGGGGTATAGGGCCTTTCTTTTAAAAGCCCCGGCCGCGCCATGGCCGGGCGGCATTTACGGCCTCTCGCCCGGGCGACTTGCCGTCGGCCGGTATAACGCATCGACGGGGCTAATGCGCTCCCCGGGCCCGCGGCCTAATTGATAAAAGGGTCGTGCGCGCGAGCGCGCGTAAATCTCCGCGGCGGGTCTATAATTCGGGCTGCCGAAGCCGACTAAGCGGCCCCCGGGTGAATCGTTAGCGCTCCTCTGTTGGCTCGCAGGCCCGAGGCACGCGGACCCTATAACGCCCGTAATTGCGTAACCGTGTGAGCGCTAATTGCCAGGGCCGGCCGAGTGCCCGCCCCGACTGGACCTCCAAGTGTTGCGCCCGCGCGCACGCCACCCGCGTAATTGTTATTGAGACCCGAGTGCAGGGCCGACGTCGCCCCGGCGCACAAATCATTCGCTCTGCTTCACGGGCCCGAGAAATATACCGCGCTCCTCTCCCGCTCGTCCGTGCGCACGTACACACGCGTATATAGGCATCCTCCGTCGGGCCGCGTCTCCTGTGGCCCGAGCTCCGCGTCCCTTGTGCGCCGTACTGCGCACCGCCCTGTCTATGACGCAGCGGCGCTCTGGGCTCCAGATCGTACCGGCCTAAATCTATGGCCAGTCTCGGGGACATAATGCTCGGGGCAGAAGAGGGCAGTGGTGTAATAACCTCCGTAAGGGGTAGGCCTGTGGGCGCGTTCGATAGGGGGCGGTGCGCTGTCTTCCTGCCTCGCAGCCTCCAGCGGCTCCTGGGCGCGCCCTGGCCGCGCGCACACAGACCTGGTTTTATACGTCGCGCGGGCGGGTAGGATGTGTAGGCTGCGGCGAGGGTGGCGGCGGCGTCGCCACACAACGCGCAACCGCTCGCTCTGCCGTCGCGTCATACTGCACGCGAATCGTACATCAAAGTCAAGACACGTACAAATTTCACACGGATATAGAGAACAAGAGAATGTTTATTATATATGCGCACCGCGGTTATGAGGGCTTGGTAATTTTCATGTGGTGCTTATATGGATGGCTTATATATTTTTATATATATGTACATATATGCGCAGCCTCCGAGGAGGTCCGCGTGTATGCGTGCAAGCGCGCGCTCGCCGCGGGACCAAAGGACTCAGTGTGTGTATATATATACATATACGAAACGACATGGTTACTACAGACACGAATAGAGCGAGAGAAAAGTACAGAGAATACAGTGTGAGACTGTGTGATGAGATTGTGTGAGAGAGTGGGCGAGAGGAAAACGCACAGTGGGAGATACACGCAGAGAGAAAGAGCTCTGATGTATTCAGCGAGGAAAAGAGGGGGAACGAGATGTATAGAACAGGTGGATACAGAGCTGCGGATTTAGATAAAGGAAACTACGTGGTTAAAGGACATGAGAGAGAGAGAGAGAGAGGGGCAATGGGGGACTGCGCCCGTGTGTACATGTGCACGTTGCGTGTTGGGCTGTGTGTAAGGCACAGAGTTAAGTACATAAAAGAGAATCAGAGATAATGATAATAAAATATGCCCAATGTGATACATAATGGCGGAAAAATGTGGCGGCTACAGCGAGTAAACGTGTGCGCGGGCGTGTGTGTGTGTGAGTGTACCGCACGAGAAGTAGACAGGCAGATATATAGATAGCCAGAGAATTGATAATAAGAAACAGTGTATGCGAGAGACAGAGAGAGAGACAGTTGGAGATAGAGAGATGGATAGAGAGAGAGAAAAGAGTGGACGTTGCATTAAATATTCGTGATGTGGTGAAAGACTACGGAATAGTCGAAGCTCGAGATCGCGCATAATGGCGATCTCTTTTCTATGATGATGAGGGTGATGCAGTGATTTATAATAATGATGATGATGACGCTCGTCGGTGAGGTATATATTAACAGTGTGTTAGTAGTACAAATGTGGTTAGTATATATAATATATATATATATTTATGTAGATTTATAAATATATATGCATGAATAATATAGAAGTACGAACACCCAGCAGATATAGATTACGTGTACGTGTAACTGCAAATACATAGATGATAGATATAACTGCTTTAATATACGGAATAACACAAGAACTGCCGATATATAATGAGGGATATATGTATATATCTTTAATAGAAGTGGTCAGTAGTCGGGGCGTTGTGGCATTTGTTAAGACTTACCATGGTAACGTCATCTATTTTCGAGATACTTCGAACAAATATGTTGACACGGACCGTCGAGGGGCCATCTAACATAGCAGAAAGAGAATCAACAAATTAATCAGTCGGCTCGGTGTCCTTCCATTCGTTCTTTCTTCACTCCTATCCAGTCACTCTCTCGCAAACAGCGCTAAATCAGCGTAGGAGGCCTCCTACCCCGGGGCCGGCTCCGCCCCGCCCGACTGCGGCCCGACTGCAGCCCGCGAGCCGCCGCCGCCGCCGGAGCCTTGAGGATCCGGGGCGGCGATCGGGCCACTTTAATCCATAAATCTCGGGCGCGGGCGCGCGGCGATACATTTTTGCCACCTGCCCCCCGTCCCCCCCCCCGTCCCCCGTGGCGACCCTCGTAAATCTCTTTACCCCTTTGTGCGCACCTTCGGCCGGCGCGGCCGACGCTTTATTTGGGCGGGGCCCCCCGCAGCCTCCCGGCCTCGGGTTTAATATCGCGCAATAGGGGCCCGCGGCCCCCGCGCGGCCGTCTAATCCCCGGCGGCCCCTCTACTTTGCCGGGCATCGCGCCCGCGGAGTTAAGTTAACGAGGGCCGTTTATATCGGGGCGGCGATCGCCGAGTGGGCGACGAGCCGTCCGCCGGTAGCTTGTTTGCGCGCGATTACGTGCCGGGTGGCTCGTCCCCGCGTGCCGGGGCCGTGCGCCCCGCGTGCCGGGCCGCACCCCAATAAATTGTCTTTTATAGGCCCGGGGAGGGTTTACGCGCGCGCGGCCTCGCGCCCCGCCGGCGCCGCGGCCCGCGCATTCATCGAGGCGTCCGAGTGCCCATCCCCGCGGATAAGATTAAAGAGGCCCGGGCGCTCAGGCCCGTTGACTTTTTATCGCCGCCGAGGGCGCCAATTGCGCGGCTTCGGAGGAGCCGCCGGCCAGCAGCCACCTGCCACTCGACGGCCGCGCGGCCCCGTAATGCCTTAATAAAATGCAAACGCCCGTTTAAACACCCTTCGCCGGCGGCGCCGTTAACGCCGCCGTATATCGCCGTTAACGCCCGGGGCGCGATCGCGGGACTAATTAAGCGCGCCGGCAGACAAACTGTCCTGCGGCAGCGGGGCCGCGGGTCCGTTGCTAGGGTCGCGGCGGCGGCGGCGGCCGCGGGCGGGGGGTATATATTCTTCCGGGCGATCCCGCAGTGATTGCCGCGGAGTTGGAGCGCTCAAAGCTCCGGGGGGAAGCGAGCTTTCGCTGATTGGTAGTCGCTCCTTTGCGAAGGGCCGCTCGAGGGCTTTCGCCCCGATGGCGCACCGGTTCCAGTAGTAACAGACGGACCGGCGCCGCGTCTAGCGCTCCCCGAGGCTGCCCAAGTGCCAACGGACAGTGATTGGCGCGGGTGGGGGCGGGCCGACCTCGTAAATCTCCGCGGAATCGATTCGCTGATAAATGTTCTTATGGCCCGGGCCGGCGGCCCGGCTCCTGACGACGCGATAAACGCGCTCCGAGGAGCCGCCCGCGAAACAATTTGCCCCCGGCAGATGCTCCTTCGGCATACTTTCCCTATCGCGGCGCATTATCGCCCGGCGGCTTAATCGGCCCCGCTGCCCTATAATCGCACGGGCCGTTGCCCGCGCATCCGACGCGTGGACTCGCGCGGTCCCCGGGCCGAAAGCGATCGCGCGGATCTGTCTCGGTTACACGGCCGTTTGCGCCGCCGGCCCGCCCTGAAATTCAACCAATTCCCCGGATTAACTTTGCGTCATTATTGCGAGGGCGACGGCTGATGTTTCCGCAGCCGCGAATCGTACCGCCGCCGCGGCCAGACGCGCGCGCCCTCGACTCAATATTCGTTAATTCACTTTAACTGCAGCGCGCGCCCACCGTCGTCTCATAATTCACGTCCAAAAACAATGCGCCATAATACGGAATTCGGGGATTTCGATAATAAACGAACTCGTTAGAGCCGCCGGTATATTTCGATGCATTAGTGCGCTTTCCCGGTATGATGAGGAACTTAATTGAAATCATTACATTCTGACATTTGCCCAAATAGAGACGTACGCTCGCTCATGAATTTAACAAGACTCTCGGCAAATTTTATCAGGGATTTTTACTACACCTCAATTTATCATTTTACATTCATGTTAGTCAAGAGTATATTACATCCATAAACAAGCTTGCTAACCCTTGATCACGTACATCACAAAGTATAATATTAAAAATTAAAAGCAATATTCTCCGTAATCATATATTATTTCTTGCATAATGCTATTTTTTAAAACACCGAGACTTCATGTTTTGCTCAAATATAAATATATACTTTAATATTTTTCCATTTATGTAGATTTCCTCTGAGTGATTCGATTGATTTCCTTCTGAAAGGACTTATATTATATTTAAAATTTAATTTTGGATTATAATAAATATGCTGCAATGCTATGAGTTATAAAACACGTCCAATTCGAGTGCTTTAAAATAAATCTATTCTTTAAAAATAAAATCCACAAAGTCTGCGCAGAATTAAAATTAAGGCAGACCATATTTTATCGGTAATAACGAAGAAATATAGATAATAATTTTTTTAACTTTTAACATTAAATTTTTATCATGTTATATCTAGAGGTCAAATACCAAAATTTCACATTCAGATGTTTAGCTAAATCGAATAAACTAAGTGATGAATATCAGTATTGAAGAATTAATGATAGATTTTCTATCGGAAGCGTTGGGATTCTTTGGAATGTAAACAAATGCGCTAAAGAGAATTCCAGGAATTTCGGTAACCGATCGATCGTAGCTTCATAGAATGGTTCCTACAGTAGTGCCGCAGCAGGACTCACTAGAGGAGGTAAGAACAAGACACGAGAGCTCATTCGAGCTTGGGACTGTGCCATCAAATAAGCGAGTGAATAAATAGTCTCTTGATTATTATTATTGTCATATCGTTACAAATCATTTGTACGGGTCTGTTGATTAGTATGATTATTGTGTACGCGTTTGTATTAATTATGCAGGCTAGGGTATTTAGGTGCATACGATATTAAGACAGCGCGCCCGACGTTGTGAATTTCTTACTGGTGAGATATACTTGGATCGAAGAACAGCATGCTAAAGCGAATGTAATTGAGGATTCCACATACAGAATAAATCTAAATATCTAAGGGTCAATTGAAGTACTCGGCTGCTTTACATTTGTTGAAAAAGTAACGAAATTGTAAAGAAAAATGTCCGCGTGCAGTAAAATATTTAGCGGGCATACCATAGTTTAATGGAGTTAAGGTGAATTTTGGGAAAAGTAATACGAGTATATGAGAGGTGAGGACTTTGCATGAGAATTGATACTTTGAGAAGGGTCGGAATCGTTAATTACACCGAGGGGAATAGCCGAGTGGAAAAAAGCGGTCGGCGACGGAGAGGAGGTGGGGGTCCGCTCTTAATTCGGCAAGATGAAAATGACCATAGAGGCTATCCGGGGCGGGCGCGGGCGAGCGCGTAATTCCTCCGCGGGCCGCAAGTTTGCTCTGGGGCGGGTCGGGGAAAAAGCCGCGGGGCGGCCGGGAAATCCCGGGCTCGGGCGCCGGCAAACATAAAATTCAGCGGGGAAAGCCACGTTAATTCCCGGGCGGAGGCAGCCGCGGCGGGCGTCTTTATCCCCGCGGGCGGGGCGCGCTTTAGCCGGGCGCGTGTATCGCTGATTCGAGGCTCGGCGCGGCGCCCTCGTAAAACCCTCGCGGGCGCATCGGCCGCGTTTAACGAGGCCCCCCCCCCCTCTTTTGCGCCGGGTGGGCCCGCGCCCCGAAAAAAACGCGCATAGTCGCACGCGCGGATCGGCGCCCGATTCGCCAAGACGTATCGGCCCCCGGGCCCTCCGGGGGCGGCATAAATAACGCCGGGGGAATGGCCCCGCGGCACTAATTCAATAGAGCGGCGTAATTGCTCCTCCCGAATGAATCATCGGCCGGCCGGCGGCTGTTTAAAAAGCCCCCGCGCCCCCGCGGTCGCGCCAAGAGCCCGCGCAATTCCCCAAGTGCCGTTAATTCCCTAATATAAAGCGGCCGCTTAATCCGAGGCAAATGGAATTTATGACGGCCGCCCGGCAAATCATAAAAACCGGACGATAAAATAAAGCGGCGAGCGGGATAAAGGTGAAAATGAAAAAAAAAAAAAGGAAGAAAAGAGGGGAGGGGGCCGCTCGGTAGCGCAATTAGCCTGTTTTCCTTGACGCGCGCGGGCGCGCGCGTTTCCTTTTTACGCGGGGCGATCGCGATCGATCAGGCCGGCGAGCCGCTCGAGGCTCGGCCGGGCGATAAATCGCCGCCCTCGGCCCGTCTTGCGCCTGCCGGGGAATAAAGCCGCGCGGCCCCCGCGTCTTTTATTGCGCGCCGCGGCCCTGCTCGCCCCGCCCCGCCCAAATTATCGATATATATACGCGGGCTCGGCTTTTACGAGCGCGGGGGGGGAGGGGATCGGGGCCGCCCGGGATTCATGGTGATTGCCGGCCTCGATCGCGCCTCTCATTACTCGCCCGGGGCCCAAGTTTGGCCGGCCGCGTAATCCTCGATAGGGCCGGGGGCTCGCGGACCGGGTTATCCGGGCCGGCTCGTAGGGGGGATAAAAAGGCCAAGTTTTTCCCGCGGGGGAGGGGCGCGGGGGGGCAGCGGCTGGTTGCCGGCCCGGATAATCCGCCGAGAGTCGATCGCGGTGAGCCGCCGCGCATCTGTTTCGGAAGGGCCGGCCTCCTCCCCCCCCCCCCGGCCAGCGCCGCTGCCGCCCTGCTTTTGACCCGCTGGAGATTGTAGTCGCGCGCTCCGGGCTGATGGAATGCGTTATAGACTGACGGCGCCTCGTGGAATCAGTCCGATCGACCCGCTGGCTCTGCTTCCCGCGGGTTTAGCCTCGCCGGTGTACGCGTGTACGAGCGCCCATCTCGATTCCCGCGGAGCGAAGCGCCCGGGTAACGCTATACCAGCGGCATTCAGGAGGACAAGCGTTACTGCGCTATCATTGTTCCGGACAAGTCAGCGCGCTAAAGGCTTTTTACGCAAATTGCCGTATTACACAGTTAGTTTGGATAATTTCCATTTACGCGGCCGGCCGCTTTTATAATCTTATTATTTCGATAGCGCGGCCCGATTTGTTTTTAGGTTTAATCAGCGAGAGCACTTTGACCGGGGCTTTAGTCAAAGGTCGTTAACTTTACTTGGCTTTTAAAATAATATTTTTGAAATATGATTACCTACGTATGACGTTACATTATTGACGGGCGTACATGTGGATTCGCCCGAAAGCCGATTCCAAGCCCTGACGGTATTTAATGGAAGTTCATTTCGTTATAGCGAGGATGACTTGGCTCGGGGCGCGGGCTGGCCGCGCGCTCGCCACTTCCGCTTTATATCGGGCCTCGGGGCCGGCTCGCTCCACCCTCTCACTCTCTCTCTCTCTCTCTCTCCCTCTTTTATTCCCTCGCGGCTTCGGCCCTCGTAAAATTTTACGTCTCGCGGGCGCGGCGAGTGTCGGCGGATCCGGGGCGCGAGGTTGATTAATCGGGCCCGATCGGAGGGGCGCCGGCGCCCCGGCGAAAGACAATATTTATTAATTACTCGGGAGAGCCGGCGGAAATGCGTTTATCGGCGGGCGACGCGGGCCGCGGCCTCCGCGGCCGAGATTACTCCGCCCAATGAAGATTGAGCGCGCGGAGGAATGATAAATGAAATTTCTATCGAGAGGAATATCCGCGCGGCGCGGCCGCTCCTCCTTTATGTTGCGCCTTCCCCCTTTCAATAACGGACAGGGCGGCGGCCGACTGCGCCGGATAAAAGCTTATTTAAGGCCGGACAAATATTAATTTAATAGTGAATGGCTTCGGATGGCGCCACCGCCGCTGCCGCCGAGCCCCGGGAGAAAAAGCCCCTCTCAATGACTCCATTATTTAGCCGTAAAATGGGGCCGCCGGCGAACAATGGAATTTTCCGCGGAGGCCATGGGGCGCGCGGGGGAGCCGAGAGCCCGGGCGCCGCCCGCCGCAGCCCCGTCAAAGGGCCCCCAAACCAAATTACGGGGCGCTTCGACGGCCCGCGGAAACTCGCGCCAGCCCCATCGATAATTCATCTCGACACTTACAATATTCGCCCGGCTGGCCGGCCCCGCCCTCCAGTTTTGATCCCGCGAGGAGCCGAATTTCCCTCCACAGCCTCCCCGGCCCTGCAGCGGAGGAAAAGGCCGCCGGTGGGTGGGTGGGGGGGGGGCGAAAGACGTCGCTGCCCGCCCTTGAATAATTCACGCCCGTGTCCAAATCGATTAGGGCCTCGCCCGAGCAGCGTATGTATAAAGAGTCCATTAGCCGTTTATCGGCCGGGGCTTTTTGCGGCCGCCTTGAATCGCGTCGCATCTCGCCGGTCTTGACGCGGTTTGACGGGGCCGCTGCCGCCATGCACCTTTACACCGGCCTCGACTACTGCGCCAGCTCCGAGGGAAGCCCGCCCACAGGGACGCTTCGCAGGGGAAATTCTCGGGAACGAAATTAACGAAGCTCCGCCCACCTATTACAAAGCCATGTTTTTGTTAAAGGCTCTCAGCCCGGCATATGCGCTCGATAATTATTGACGCCCATTGACGCACGTCGAATTAGTTATACAGGGCTTGTTGATTTTAGACACAATTCGATCTACTGACAATCCAATCTATTCTCATTTATGACGACAAAAATATTTTATATCCCAACCGGTTATTGTAGCCGAACTTTTATTTTTTGATAAGTGACTTTGAAAATGTTACTCGTTTTAAAGGCGTGTCATATTTTCGTTTGCCAACAAAAAGAAATAATAATTTCACGCTTTTTCATTAATTAAAAGATAATAAAAGGCACTTTTAAATAGAAAACTGACAGAAAAAGTTGGGAAATTTTTTCAATTTTGTTGCGTTATTTCCATCCTAGTAAAATCGTGCATTTGGTAGCATTTGTGAAATACTGTTTATGACTCTGAAAATACTAATTTAACGAAAATGTTCGTTTTTGAGTAAAAATGGTTTGATAACTGCTGAAAATATATTAAATTTTTTCGCGTAAATGCAATGACACAAAATTGTAATGTTTGGTGTTTAATTATGAAGAATATAGGTTTACATTATAACGTAATGTGTTTCGATATTGATTTACAAGATTACACTTTGAATTTATTCGCGGGAAAACATTTTTCATTCTCATACTTATAAAAATACATACCGCTACCAGTTGTTAATTTTGAGATATGAAGCTGTTGTGAAGTACTCATGACTCTCGACAATATTAACTCAACAAAAGTCGTACTTGTGGATTACAAACCCTTCAGTCCATTATAGCAGAAAATGAAATGAGTTATCGCACCGCTACCTGATTTTGTTCTCTCGCTGTTAAAAACTCGACTTTCCGGATATTCAGGATGTTGACAGGTTTCAATACGTGACAAAAGGGAACACACGATTTAAAAGCGATCGTAAATTTTTTAATTTGCTTATAATAAAAGGATAATGAAAGCTCCACGAAAGAAGGGAGAGTGTGATTGCGTGTGGAATTTTATAAATGCTGAAAGGCGACGTAGGGACGCTAGTTAATTGTCCCTCGAGACATTCTTTTTTTGTTTTTGCTAAAAATTCCACAAAGCCCCCCCCCCTCCCCCCAGGAGGACTTTGATGCATCGATAAATGCAAAAATATGCGCGCGTCAATCGAGCGAGGGCGAGAGTTAGAGAGGCAGAGAGAAAAAGCGAGCAAGCCAGCGCCCTTATACTTGGTAAAAACGTCTGCGGCATCGGAAGCTCCTAAAAAAACGAAAGCGAGTTGCGCGCACTCGACATTTACACGACGGGCGGAGCCCGGGAGCCTGGGGTGGGGGGCAACTATCGGAAGCTCGTCACTCGCCCGTGAAATATGCATAACGGATTTTTCATAATACGCGCGATCGGCCGTAGCCGTTTATTGGGTTTCCGCCCTCGATTGTAAAACGGGGCGCGCGAGGTCCGCTGCCATTAATTATCCGCGCAGGCGCGCCGTCCGGCTCGGGCGCACCGTTGCCCGGGCGTTACCACTGGGCCCGAGGAGCCGCGCCCGGGCGGAACGGCGCAAATGAAGTGTCGGCCGCTCTTTCGGCGCCCGGCTCCCTGCGACATTTAAATAGTTGATGCCGAGGCTCAAGGGCGCCTGGCCAGAGGAGCTTGTTAACAGCCCCAGCGGCCCGGGCCGCATTCGTCGGTGTTTTTACGGAGCGCCGCCGGTGGGCGAGTGGCGCGGCATCGGCCGCCCGCGCCCCTGAAAAAATGCCGGTCCCCCCGGAGCCGCCGGAAGTTGCTGTTAATTCCGCAATGCCGGGGAATCCTTGGAATTCAAATTAACCCCGCGGATACATCTCTAATTGTAATCCGCGACGAGAGAGCGGGAGATTAATTGCCGGCGGGGAGGCGCGCGTTTGGCGCGAGGCCCGGGCGGGAAAGAAGCGCGGCGAGGGGCCAGCCGACGGCAGCTCGGTCAATTGGGCCGGCGTTCGAGGGCGGGGGCGGCGGACCCGCGGGCAGATCGGCCCGCGCCCGTCGTCTACTGGCCTACTTTCCGCCCCCCCGGCGACGGCGCCGGCGCCGCTGCTCGCGACTTTGATAAAGCCCGGTACATTCAGCAATTCATAGGGGCGCGAGGCGCGCCCGGGAATCCGGGTCACGGACGCGCGGCCCGCCGAATGCATCGGCTCTCGGGGGAGGCGCCCCCGCCGGGGGCATCTTCCGCCCGGACGGGCCGCACGCACCGCTGGACCGGGGCCCCTTGCTCCCCGGCTCGGGAGCCCAATACTCCCCGTCTAATTTTTCAGAGGCATTTTTACTCGGCCAACGCAGAAAGGAAAGAGGAGACGGGAGCGCAGCGCCCGCGCGACGAGACAGAGCGCCTGGGTGCATGCGTGCATCCGAGCGCGCAAAGCTATGTATACACAGGGGCGGTGCGCGCAGTTTCCAGTTCCCTAATAAGTTCTATTCTTACGCGAGTTCCCAACTGGCAAGATATTATATAATACGGGCTTGGAAGGAGCCGGAATTCCAAGTTGGGCCGAAATTTCCGCGGCAACCGCCCGGCCAATAATACACGGATTGTTGCGCCCCGCGCGCCCCGACTGCCTTTCCGTTGTATTCTCGAGATTGCGAATTTGCGCGCCGCCGCGTCAATATACGCGTCGCTACAAGCGGAGACAGCTCGTAGCGCGCCGACCGCCGGGGACTCGCGGCCTTTGTGTACCCGCCCCGCTGTAAACGTGTATATTATTTTTTTTTTTTTTTATTGACCCCGCGCGCCCCGGCCGATACGTCGCCGCGGTAAATATCATTTCTCGGGACAAAAATTGTTGACTGATACGCCGCGTCTCTCGCTCGCCGGCAATGAATTCCCCCTCCGCTCGGCTATCGCCCGCCCTCCATTTTTTTTTCTCCTGCTCCCCCTCGCCCCTGACTGCCCGTAATTTTGCGCGAAGAATGAGCGAGCGCGCGCTACGGCGGTCCTCGAAATTACTCAATTTTACGAGTTTTGCTTTATATGAAAGTTTGCTTTACAACTTGTTGTACGTCCTTGCGATGGACAACGCGAGCCAAGTGATTAAAGTTTATTTTATTTTGCCGGGGCGGAAACAGATGGTAATTAATTTCTGCGCGAGCGCCGCCCACGTGCAGTTTTATCATTTTTTTTTTCCTGCCTTTAATCACGGGACGAACCTCCTGCTTGTTTTTCTTGCCTGGTTCAGGGAAACGCCGTCATTAACCTACATTTAAAATTCGTATGTAGGAGCGCAAGACCGAGCCAAGTGGTGTTGCACTACGTTTTGTCAGACGGGTCAAAGAAGTCATATTAGTCAGCTCCGGAAGATGCATAATTGCTTTAGAACTGCAATATAAATCAGGCGCGAGCGTGTAACTTGCGGTTCGCGTTGAATGTATTATTAACGCTCCTAATAGTCTGGGCTGCAATTGATTCGGCATCGCGGACAGATAACACGGGTAGAAAAAGGCGACGAGCCAGTGATCCATAGGATGGGGGAAATAAGGATGGAACGGCAGTTGCCGTTTCCTGCCGACGGATTAAAGATTAAAGGTAATCCCGAGGTATTCTTACGCAGCTCCTGACTAATGGAAGTCCAAAGTTTTTTCGAGTAGATAAGTCGGTTACTTAAGCAAGAAGCGTAACTCAAGATTGAATCAGAAGCTGTCCGTTATTATCTCGAGTAGAGCGCGCGGGGATTTATCGCCCGTTGATATGGAAATCAGCGGCGAGCTCGTTAGCGCCCGGAGGCCCAAGGAACGCGGATAATTATATTATTCGGGCGGAGACGCGAATCCGGGCGAGGAGCATTAGCCGATATTCCGATCCGATTTCTACTCGGCGTGTACACAGGCCGCGGGCGCGGCCCCCCCCCCCCGTCCGAAATCAATCCGGGAGCAAATAAAAGTGGGCGGACAGGGAGAAGACGAGCGGCGACGGGCCCGGGGCGCCCTTAACGAGGTCAGCGCGCCAAAATCCCCAGCGCGGTGTTTAACGAGGAGGGCGGCGATCGGCCGGCCGCCCAATGAGCGGAAAACAAAGCGCGGCCCGCGCGCCGGGTAAACAGGCCGCTCGTTAATTCGGCGGCGAGTGACGCGGCGCCGCGGCGGGCGCGGACAAAAAAAAAAAAAGGGAGTAACCGCGGGCGTCCGCGCAGGCGCGGGCCGCCGCTGGCGCGTCATGGGCGTGTGCCCGAGGACCGGGGCGCCCCGGCCGGGCTAATCGCGCGGCTCCTCTCCCGCGGCCCTTTGCCGGATTTCCCTCGGCCGCCCCAGCCCCCGCGAAAGGAGCCGCCCCTGGGCTTTTGACGGCGGACTCCTTGTCGGCCCGGGCACGTAACCCATTGTCCCGCGAGCCCGGAACGCTTGGACCCCGCGGCGGCCACCGGATCGCGCCGCGGGGTATCGGCCCGCTTAAGGCGGCTGACCGCCCGGGGAAAAAGGGCCGCCGAGGTGTCTAATGGGCAGAGGCGGTGTCGCCGGGCGTGGAAGCGCAGCTCGTTAGTAATTGATTCCGGGGCTTTGCGGCGCGGGGGGGGGGGGTGAGCCGAGCGGCCTGCAGAGGACGCGACGAGGGCCGCGCCGGGGTCGGGGATGTAGGGCCGTGTAGGGCGGGACGCGGCGCCTTGGGGGGCCCGCCGTCGAAAGTAAGATGATCTCCGGCGGGGGCGGCCTGATAGCGCCCCCGGCCGACGCCTCTCTGTGTACACTTGGCGCCTAGCCGCGGAATCGTCCCCGGGGCGGCGGCGCCGCAATTTTCCCCGCGAAATCGTCTACTCGCGAGTCATTTCCTCGAGCCTAGGTTCGCTCGATACAGCGGCCCGCGGTGAATTGCAACCGCGCCACCGCCACCGCCGACGCCGCCGACGCCGCCGACGCCGCCCCGCCCAACCCTCGCGAGATCGATTTCGCAGCCGCGCCGCGATGCGATCGTCCTCCCATTGATTTCGCTCCCGCTGCACCGGCTTTATTCCGCTCTTTCGCTATCCGGATCAAAACAAGCTCCAATGCCGCATGCCTGCTTCTACTTTCTAAGTATATATATATATATGTATGTATGCATAATTTTATATGCTAAAGGTCAAGGTCCATATGCAATAAACTGGGATTTTTGTACACTGCTACTCCTGTATAGCGTTGCCAAATACATGTTAATATACATGTACGTGTACAGAGGCACATGACAAATGTGCCTTGGTCTTCGAGCACGAGCAGTTCAACTGTCGACGCACTACCGCAACCAAAATCCGTGTATGCAATCGTGTAGGGGATAAACTGTTGAAAACAGGATGTACCAAAAGAGTGGGGAAAAGAAACAAATGTTGTTGTACACGTAAGTCTCGGTGCGTACGTGTGATCGTACATGTGCGCTAGTAAGAAAAAGAGAACTAGAAGCGCGGGCTACGTGTGCTTTTTGCTCCAGCTTCACTCTCGTCGTCGCTTTTTGCCACTATTACTACGTGTCTTTCTTAGCCTCCCGCTCCCCGCGTCTTTTTCTCTCTTTTTCTCACGGAGCGTAGTCCATGCCTGTGTGTGTATATATATATATATATTCGTGTGCTCCTGTGGCAGAGCCTGCACGTGTGCGGCTGCCTGTATGTATGTGTGTGTGTGTGTAAGTGGATGGGTGGGTGGCTGTGCGCTAGTGTGTGTATGCGTGTCGTGCGATTGTCTCTTAACTTAGTCGATTTATCACTTCAGTTTGAGGAGAATCGGAGGAAAAAATTGGAAAAAAATGAACGGGTCTACAATGCGGATACACTACACCTAGGGAATTCTTATAAAAGATACGCTATGCTATGCGCCTACTACTGCATTATATAAATAAATAATTGCGATCATGTACGATGCTTCATGGTATAATATAATATAATATAATAATGTAATGTAATATATATAGATATATATGAATGTATGTATATATATATAAGTAACAGTCATAACAATAATGTGGGAGACATAGATACATGTAAGAGAACAAAAGAAAGAGCACGGGCACTGTAACGAAAAAAATTCAGCTCCGCGCTACGTATAAGCTGTCGGCAGACGTTCGCGTGCTTATTTTGAAACTATAGTTCCTTTTATATCGTATGTATATACGAAGATGTTTTGGTTTGTAAAAATAAAGATAAACAGGCAATCGGTTACTTTGGCGCTATTACTGTACAGTTTTTATTTGATGCTTTGTTTAACATTTTAAATTGTTTTTATTGCTTTTTCAGTTTGCTTGCTTGGCATTCAATACTTACCATCTTGATGTCACTTATTGTGGCAATGCTTCGCACAAACAGGTTTACCCGGACTACGGCCGGCCCATCTAAGGGCAAAAACAACAAGACAGGCCCTCTTTACAAATCAGTTATTTATCAATGGCGACGATGGAATGATTCTTTTCAAGGCTCTATTGTGAAGAATAAAGTTACTTATGTACACGATAAAAAGCTTGCGATGATGGTTCTTTAGCGGCGGCTCATCTTACGCGCTTGGCTACTCCCAGTGCGCCACGTACCCTCGGCTGCCGCGATAAGAGTTATCTTAAACGTGTGGCCGAGCCTGTGCCCGCCAAGCCGGAGTCTTTGTGAAAAAGTTGTCGAAACAGGGCACGTACGCCGCGGGCGCGGCCGACGGTGAATATTCATGCCCTCGTAATTGATCCCGTATGAAATGCGCGGCCTCGCGGCACCCACTCCCATGATTCCCGATCAAATGAATTTTTCCCCGGCGCATGCTAATTTTCACTATCCCAGGGCCGCTCGTGCGTCGCATCATCCGGGACGCGATGTCAGTGCATTAACCGGCCTGGGGAGGGCGGGCCAATGACGGGCGCGACGTCCGTCATCGGGATGCGCGGGGCGCGCGGCCGGTTAAAAATTAGCCCCGCTCGCCGCGGCGAGTCGGCCCGCGTAATTGCGATCGGCCGCTCCCGGGCGCATTATCTAAGATCGGCCCGAGTCGGCGCGCACGTTTTCCCCGGGCCGCGGGTGAATTAACCCGTTATCAGGATGCGCGGCACGTATAAACTAGGCGCCCCCTCCCCACCCCGCGCGCCTCCTCTCATTAGGGGCGCGGAAAAACCGGTCCCGCCCGGCCGGCAACACAAAGGATCGCGCGCAAACAGCGGGGCAATCCGTCGAAACGAGCTTTCGAGTCGGCCGCCGCGGCGAGATAAGTCCCGTCAACGCAATTACTCGGGCCGCGGGCGCCGCGGAAAAACCGGAGCCGGCCGAACAAAGGGGCCGCGGGGAATTTTAGGGAAATTATCGCGCGCCGGGGCCTATAGAGCGGGCGGGGCCGCCCAACAAAAGCGCGAGATAGCGGGCCAGATGCAGATAGGCGGGCGCGCGCGCGCGCGGCCCGAACTCGCTCCCCCGGGGCTTTGTGCGCGGCCGCAAGTTCTTTAACGAGTTGCCGGGCCGAGTCTTTCCGCGGGCGGCTGCCCCCGGGACAATATCGCCCGGGGCAATGAGCGCGGGCCGCTTATAACTCGGGGACGCGCGGGCTTGGGGCGGCGAGTTGGGCCGATTGGCCCCGCGGAAAGAAGGTCGAGCGGCCGGCCGCTCGCCGGGGGACGGACGGCGCGCCCGGCCCGCGCGGCCCGCGCGCATACTCTTAGATCGGCATTCCGGGGCGGCGGGCATCGGCGGGCGGCGCGGGTGCGTGCGGCCCCCGCGCCTTTGAGCCCCGCCGCCGGAATCCTTGTGCGGCATTCCGCGGGCCGCAATCACCGGGCGCCCGCCCGCGGAGACAAACTTACGGGGCGCCGGCCCCGGGGGATCGATCCGCGGATCGAGGCGGGCCGCGGGCGGGGCGGCCGGGAGGCTGCGTGCGCCTCCGCTGGCGCTGGCGGCGCCGGGCCGCGCGCGCGCCCCCGTCGATCGATCGAGCCGCTGATTCTTCTTCGCCGCCGGGCGGGCGCGGCGCGCGCGCCCTCGCGCCCTGCCCGCGCCCCGCCGCCCCCGCCCGAGAGCCGGCCCGAGCGCCGGGGCCCGCCTGGCCCGCGGCTCCCCCTCCCCCGGGGGCTTTGTTTTTCCGGGAGGGCGCCGGCGCTCCGGAGACGCCCGGGGGGCCGGAGCGGGGGGCGAGCGGGGACCGCGCGCCAGACGCCCGCCCTTTTTCCCTTTAATTTGCTTTGCGAGGGATCGATTTTCGCGCCCGGAGTAATCACTCTGCCGCGGCGCCGGGGCGCCGGGGGCCCGCCCTCGGGATAATAACGCACTCGGAATATCTTTGGCTAATTCCGCCGAAAAGAATAAAAGGGGCTAAAAGGTTGTAAAAGCGCGATAAGGATTTTCCGAGACAGGGGGAGAGAGACGGGGCGAGGCCGAGGCGCCGCGCGGCCGCTCCCGGGAAATCCATTCTACAATCTATTCGACACAGCGCCCGGACGCTATACCGGTTTGATTAAACACCGGGTGCTTTTTAATGAAAAGCTAGTCGGCCGGTAACGAGAGCCGTCAATTTCGATATCCCAAACAAACTAGAGCGCCAACTATGTATACACGCGGCTGTATATAGAGGGGCGCGCAAAGCGAGCGGTAATTTCCAGCGGATTTCCAGGGGAAAAAGGCGCCACCGGCCGCGGGCTTTTCCCCCGGCAGGAGCTGCCTTAAGCCCATCAAACTGCGAGCGATCCCGGTGTTTTGACTGGCCGCGCGGGGCATTTCCCAGGGCGCCCGGGGCCGATCGATCGGCCCGCACGCGGCCCACTCGACACGAGCCACGCTGAATTAGGCTTCGATCGGCCCGCGCCTCGTCCTCCCGGGCGTAGCCCCGATCCCGGCAGGGCCGCCAACAAAAATTCTATCGGATAACAGGGGCGCGCGGCTTTGTTCACCGCTCGCGGCGAGGGATCGGCTCGCGTGCGCCCGCCGCTCGGTGAATAACACACTGACATCGAAAGACACCGATTGGCCTTTAATGGGATAGCGAAATGAGCTTCGGCCGCGGCTGTTGCTGCCTCCGGCCCGACCGAGCCCGACCGAGCCCCGAGCCCCGATAATTAGCCCCGTTATTGGCCCCGCCGTTCCCTTTCAACCGCTCGTTTTTTCGCGTCTACGCGAGGCCACCTGCCTTCCAATTCAAGACGTCCTCTGGATCGGCGCTTAGACCTCCGCGGCCGGCTCACCGGCCGGAAATGGATCTGGGATTCCCTGGCCTCGCCCATTATTTATTATCTTTGCCGATTACACACCTGGCGCAGACTGATGGAAAACCTCCGATTACCACCGACGCGTCTTCTTCTTTTTCCATTCTCTACAGAGTATTTGTGTGCTTCGAACCGTACGGTTCCACTTGCCCGTAACATTATATTCCCTCTACTTGCTTGTCGAAACAATGCTATCTCACCAAAATTACCTCTACAAGTCTTGGATAAGTGATACTCTCTTGCACTTGGGCTTCCTTCAACAAAGTTTCTCGCGCTGCTCGCTTCTCTTTCTTTTTCCCGAGCGTCCAGATCAGCGCTGATGGATCCTGAGGCTGAATGATTAAAAACCAGGCTACTCTACGGCTCAACTCGTAACCGATCGCAAGCCAAGCATCGCAGTGCGACCGTGTGTAGCTAAATTCAGCCTAAAGAGAGATGCCCAAGGCCGGCGAACGCACCTTGAATAAGTGATGGCTCGAGGCGTAGGAAAAAGAAAAGGGCGGCCTTTCAGAAAAAGCGGCTCGGCCCTCGCCGCGAAGATCCGGGGGGGGGGTGAAGATCGATGAGGGCCGAGTGAAAAGAGAGACGGCCGCGCGGGCCAAGGGACGCGCGTGACCCGGGGACCTTCGGCCGCCGCGGCCCCCCGGCAACGGCCCGCCTCCTCTCCCGTCGAGCCCCGCGCGAGCCTTTGACGAGGCCGCGCGTACAACCTTGGGCATCGGGACTCCCGGAATCGGGTCGGCCGCGGAATCTCGGCGGCCGGGCTCTCGAGGCCGGTGTGGCCAGCGCGGCACTCCGATCGAGTGACGCTCCCCCGGTCGAGTGGGGGGCTCCTCGGCGCGTTATGCATGCACGCCGGCTAATGCCTAGGTGTGTGCACGTTAACGTGTCTATGTGCCGGGGGTGGCCGCGGGTCTAGCCTCCTCGGACCCTGGCCAAATCAAGTCCAATCTGCGCGCGTCTGCCTATATTATACACATACAAGCGTAACATTGAGAGTGGTTGGAGAGAGGGGTTACAGACACACACACACGTATGTATGTATGTATGTATATATTGTGCGATTGTCGTGTAGCACCGTCTAAGCTCCTATTAGCATAATTAAAACTCGATGAGCGGGGCGCGGGCTCCGGCTTAACGATTTCTCCCGGTTTCACTAGGTTCGCCCGAGCGGCATTATACACCGGTTAACTCGCCCCAGTCGGATTTGGAGCTGCTTTACCGCGCGGCCCTCGCGTACGCCCGGCCCATTGGTCGTCCCCCGCCCCCTGGGTCTTGTATAGCGGCCCCCGTTAATGCGCCTATACGGGCGCCGGCTGTGCGTTTGTTTGTTAATCGGTTGAAAAGTCCGGGGCCGCGCGGGCATAATTCACCGGGATCCGCTCGTCTTCCGCAGCCGCTCGGTCAAAATAAACTGGCCTCGGTAACTCTGGGGATGGTCGCTCGGGGCGCATAATCCATCCCCCGTTATAAGTGGGGAGCGGCGCGCTTGATTGAATAAAGAATGCCAGGAGGCGGCATTAATTCTCAATTGACAATAACAATAAAAATCGGAGGAGGCGCCCCGGGGCGGGCCGTAATCGCTTTTCCGTTACCACGTGCAGCCCCCCTGCATTTTTAACGAAGGATTTTCCTTGGGCCCGCCGCCGACAAGATGGCTCGGGCATAAAAATTAATTGATTATGCGAATTTTACCCACCCCCGCGGTCTTATAAAAGAAAAAAAAAGAGGAGAGGGAGAGCAGGCGCCGCGTCGGCGCCTCGGCCGGCCGCGTAAATTTAATCGGCCGATCCCGGGCTTAAATCAATCCCAGGGACGTAATAAGCGCGCCGCCTATAATCGCGTTCGAGCCGAGGCCATGGCGGGCATAATAACGCGCGGATGGGCTTGTAACGGCGCCCCGACCCAAGGAGCCATAGTTCGAGTCGTTTCACTCAAGCTGCCTCGAGAATTAAGTGTCGCCGGGATATCCTGCCATTGAATTGTTAATGCGCGGCCCGGGAGCTCTGATGCATGGGGGCAATTTGTAGGCCGCGCGCCGACTAATTTATTAAAGAGTCTCGGCTCTGAGGCGCCGGCAACATAATTTATCCGATTGTATTCATTATTCGGAATAATGAGGCGGTGGCGCGGGCTCGATGTTAATTTTAAAATGCGGCCCTCCAGCCCGCATAAATCGCCGGGAGCCGCGGCCGAGTATAATCAGGGCCGCGGGCTTATTTTCCTTTTCTGGGCCGAACGGATAACCCAAGGAGCGGCCCGCGGGCTCCCGGCGCTCCCAGGGACTTTTCCGCCGGGCAGGCGGCCCCGTCGATCCCATTAGCCGGCCCCATCCAATTTGCTGTAAGGCTCCTAACCGGCCGCGGCGGCCCCGACTCGCAGAAATTGCCCCGGCGCTATGATGAATATCAAGAGGTCGCGCCCAACCCCCACCCCCGCGAGGACGGCCATTAATTACCCCGGCGTATTGTTCAACCGGGGCGAAAAAGTAATTAACACTTTGCTAATCAACCGAGGAGCTAATTAACCGCGGCGCGGGCCCGCCCATCCTGGGCCGGCGTCCGATGCCGGGGCGAGCCAGCCTCCCCGGGGCTCGGGCCAATTTTTCTAAAGGAGCCGCGGACGACGCGCTCTTCTTTTATTTTTTTTTTCCCTCTCTCTCTCCCTACATGGCGCCGCGCCCCTCCCCCGGGGTCGAGTGTCGCGCCTAAGTGTCCCCCGCGGGCCCCCCGTCGTCCCGCCGGGTGAATTTTTCCCGCAATTTAATAAGCGCCGGCGATGGCTCCCCGTCGGCCCCCTTCGAAAATCGCCCGGCAAGGGTTGCGTCCAGCGGTCCCGGGCCGACTGCTCGGCGCGCTGCTAATTTCCAGGAGAGCCCGGTGGAAAGTTGGCCGGCGGCCGGCGCAGCCGGTGGGATCCGGGCCCCATTTGCATGCCGCTCTCGGCCCGATTCTCGGCGGCGCCTCCAAAAGGAAAGAAGGAAAGGAGGAGCCTTGGCCCCTAAGCCCCCATCAGCGGGCGCGCCCGGGAAATTGGAAAAGCGTCCCCGCTAAGCTCGGCCGGGGCGGGGCGGAGGCGGCGCGAACACCTCGAGAGCATATCGACTGCGCGGGCCTCGCGGGCCGCCGATCGTAAAAGATAAACAGGGGCTCGCGCAAACTCAATTTAGCCGTGGGGGAAGTGGGAGCCCGGGCCCCGATATCGGGATTCGCGCTTAGCGCCCCGTCGATCAAAGCGCAAACGGGAATAAAAGGGGGCCCTTTGCCGTCTCGGTCCGCGGCCCGGGTAATCGCAGCTCCCCGGGAGGCTGCGGGGAGGGGCCTCCGAGGACCGGGCGCCTGTGTACCCGCCCGCGCCCTTCCCCCAACGGAGCCCGCGTCTTAATTGAAGCGGCCCGGCGCCTCGCGCAATTCAAAGCCCGCCCGCTAAACTTTTATATATTTTTTCATTATAATTTCGCGGAGATGAAAAAGAAAGGATAAGAGTCGCGCTCGGGGGCCCGGGGCGCGAGGAGGGCCTTTGCGCCCGATCGCCCGGCCGCCCGCGGCCCCTCCTTTTAATTAACAATTTCCCCGGGAAAAGCCGGGCTCCTCGTTTATTTGCCATCGGGCGCGTCGGCCCCCTCAATTAACCGCGCCGAATGTCCCTCCCCCTCCCGGCCGGCTCGTGACTCTCTCGGCCGGTCCTCGCCTCCAATCCCTCGCGCGCCGCTCCGCTTTCCGATCGATGACAATCGCACGGCGTCGCCCCGTTGCCCCGTCTCTTAGCGATCAGGCCGCGGGATACTTTGTCGCGGCGATCCGCCGGGGCCGCGGGATCCCGGCAGGTCGACACGGTGTTATTACACGCCCGGGGAATGCCGTGTCAAGGGCCACTCGGGAAGCCGTTGCTCCTAGCGCCGCCGCCGGCGCCGCTTCGTTATCCCTATAATGCCAAAGCGGCTGAGCTAAAGCCTGAAACGCGCGCTCGAGCGTCTAATTAAAAATAACCGAACTCCGTCTCAGGCGGCGCGCGGCGCGCGTTATGTGTACACGGGCGCGCGGGAGCCAGCAGCGAGTAAACGATCGGCCCAATCGCCCGGATCATAATTGAGCCTTGGGAAAATTTCCAATTTGACTTTGAGGCGCCGTTGATAGGGCGGATTGCTATAATTACGGGGGCGTCTGATCGCCCGGAGGGGGGGGGCGGCGGAAATATCCCGCGCGCCGCCTGGGAACAAAGGAGCCGGTTGACCGTTTGAGTTTTCTCCCCTCGTATTTTTCGCATCTGGCTCCTTATCGCGCCGTGACGGGATTTCGAGACGCCGGCGAATGTGGCATTCCCTTCGGCCTCGCGGGCAAAGTAAACGCGGCGTAAACAAGAGTAAAGGGCGCGCCGAGCCGGGGCGTCTCATTAAAATGCAATTGAAGCAATTCCGTCGGGGGGGCGGCAGCGCGCCGATCGGCCCACGCCGGGAAAAAAAAAGAGAGCTTTTCCGCCAATTCAGCAGGGCGTGTTGAGGAATATTTTAATGGGGATTTCGCAGCTTACCCGGGCGGCCGGGCGCCCGGCCGATCGATGACCCGGGGCATATATATCTGCCCGCGCGGCGTCCGAGCGCGCCGCGGCGAGCCGGCGACGCGCGGCCCCGTGCATTTGGAAAAAAAAAAATATATATATATATAAATCGCCCGAGAATCCAAGTGCATTCCGGCGGATTACGAGGGCGCCGGCCTCGAGGGGAAAAAGGTGGCGCGGAGGGCCCGGGGAGTATAACCGGGCGGAGGCCTGGGCGGGGCGGAATCTGGCGCGCGCGAACGAGTTACTTCCGCTCGGGGGGGTTTCTCGCGAGGGCGCCCGCGGCCCCCAGCCTCCCTTCCGATCCGCGAGAGGGCCGCGAGGGCGGCTATCCAATTAAAGAAATTCCGCGGGTCGCCGGCCCTTAAAGACGCCGGCCTACGGGGCGCTTACGCCTCCGCCCCCCGCCGATATAATTGCCCGCGGAGAATGTATCGGAGGCGCCCTCGGGCTGCCCTTATATATTGCGCCGGGGTCCGCGGGGCGCTTTGTCCCGCGTTAATTAAATTCTAGATTGGATCCTCGGCCGCGGAGAAAATCCCGGGCGGCGCGCGCGCGGCCCCGGGTCTAATGAAGTTAATCAGCTGTCAATCATATCGCCGTAAAATCTGTCATCAACAAATTCCCCGTGACGCCGGCCACTCCGCCGGGGCTTAGCCCCGCCAGCGCCCTAATCAATTGATAAGGCTTCCGCTGATCCCCCTTCACTGGGAAAGCAGAGGAAAAGAGGGGGGGCCTGATCGCCTCGCCCGGGCCTGCCAAGCGATAACGCGGGATTGCCGCGCCCAGGACTCGCCCGCGGACGGAAAATTAGCCCCGGGAAAATCGGTTTAGCCCCTCCCGGCCCTCGGCCGAATAAACAAATTCGGCCGGGCTTACTGCGCCGGGCGCGTGATTACCGGCGGAGCAAGAGCTCCTCCGCGACTGATTGGCCCGCGGCCCTCCTCGAAAAAGCGCCTTTGATCGCGGCTGGCAAGTCGAGGAGGAGGAGGAGGAGGCCTCGTCGGCCTCGGCCGAATCGCTTATCGGCCGGGCCCCTCCCCCGGGGGAGAGGAGGCCTATATACGAAAGAGCAATCGCGCAATCACTCGGCCTAATGGCGTAGTTGCTGGTTCTTAATTGACAATTAGGATTCTAATCAGCGCCGGCCCCCGGCTCTCCATTAGCCGTGCAAGCCGCGGCGGGCCGGCCTACCCCCGGCTTCCACCTCTCGCCGCTCCCGTTTCATTTTCTCCGCGGCGCTTTATTTCATTAAGCGGTTTCGCCGCGGCGCCAGACCGAGAGATCGCAATCGGCTTTTTCCGGGCGCCGCCGCGACTCCCGAGCCGCGACTACCCAACAGCCCGGGGGAGTTCCTTTCCCTGTTTTTCAGCCCTCGGCTCCTTCCGCCCCGGCGATCGCCGGCTTTTTCCCGCGGCCGCGAGCGCCCCCGGATAATGTCGCCGTTTCCACGTATGCTCCCAACCCCGCGTGTCTCGTCTGCTCTCGCACTTCGGCAGCTCCTCGAGCGGCTGTTGAAAGGACCTGCCGCTTTCCTCCTTGTCCCGCGGCCCCGCGTGTCTTGTCTTTTCTCGCGGCATTAATTTCCCCGCCGTTACCCAAGTTAAATGGCGATTCGTCTTGTCTATTTATTGGCTTTTTGCCCCGCGTGTTTGTCGCGCTCCCGCGAACCATCAAATTGCGCGCGTTTTAATGCGCGGGAGTTTTACGGGAAGTATAATTGATTCGCTCCCCTCTTTTGTCTCCAGCTACTTAGGCTTCATTAAAAGTACTTGGCTTACAACCTTCCCTATTATTTTGTATTACAAATTGCTATTCGGACTTTTGTCCCCCGGCAGCTGCTTAGAACTTTGGAACGCTCTTAGTGGGCGCGCTCCTCTTTTCCTGTAAACTTATTAAGCCGTTTGAGCCGACGATATATTTTGTTGCCGCTACTCGGCGAAATAAAATCGTTGATCAAAACTTTTCGAGGGTCGTAATCTTTCGGAAACTTTTGTAAAATGGACTTTTCGAGCGTTATGTAATGAAAACATTTGAAGACACGGAACGAGTCGAAGGCTTTTTCGGCTCCGGCTTTTAAAAATAAACAAAAAAAATAAAAACAGAGATAACTAGCAGAACTCGCAATTTGCATACTCATGCCGAACATTAACGTTTCACATGAATATTAATCGACTAATTTTGTAAATTAATGGACAGACTAAAAGTTTATGCTAGCTCCAGCTTCGAAATTATTCAATTGATTCCTTCATTTGGCTTTCAAAATTCAAATTGCCCCAATCTAATTTTTCATCGAGTAATTACTGCTCGAAATTAATTTAGAAAATAATTGTGATACGATCGAGACCTGTGATGCTACCGAAAATTGACAGTAATCCCTCTCGATTCGTCTTCGTTATCGATCCCTCCTATCGCTACAAGCTTTGTAGCGTTTCTCTCAAAGTATCTATGCCAACATAAAACATGTCTCCCATCAAGAGAATTGTATTTGCGGATGACGGATTTTAATTACATTTTCCAAAATATCTTTTGATATTTTAAAACGTGAAAATATTGGTATTACTCGAATACACGATGTAAAATGTAAATTGCAAATGTGCCTTGGTATGAACTATGGCCTGAGTATATTTCACTTTAGTTGCCAGGAAATATTCTTCAAAAACTTACGGAAATTCGTATTCCGCGGGTACAATTCTCTAGCAGTCAGATTGAAATATAAAAGGTAATATTCTTCACAATCGCTGAAATCTAAAGATGTCAAAAGATTACCTTGTGCAGCAAAATGGATCGAACAAATTATGCCGAGTAACCCTGTCGTACAGAATTCGACAATAAAGCAATCACGTGATGATCGAAAAGTATTCGTTGGAGGTGATGTGCCTAATTGGTGTTTAGAGCTTCAACCTCGCGGAAAGGAGTGTTTCAATTACGATGTCGTATGCACATATTATAATTTATTCGTATAATGATATCGATTGGGCGCGGAAGGGAGCCGCAATAATTAATTATCCAAACGTTGGCTCCTGCAGGGGCGCAATGCGCATATACGCTTGGAATGAATAATTGAATTGAAATGAGAATCGGCGGGCGTGAGCCGTCGAGTGACTCGAGGGCTTATTTACCTGTTCCGTTTTCGCCGCTCGGTCTTATGCGGGCGTCGTAGCTGTGAGGGCCGAGGATTTCGTCCAGCACCTCCTTCTCCTTCTCCCGAAAGTTGGTCGGCTTTCGGGTCTGCCCACATCTGCAAAGCGCAAGCACACGTATATACATGGAGACTGCGGCTGGCGGCCGCCGTGGGATGGGAGCGGGCCCGTGCGCGTGGGCTTCCGCTAGCGCTCGTGTGCGTGGGCGGGGCGGGGGGGGCGGGGGGGTCGGTGAGCTCCGGCGGGGTGGGGGCCGGGGCCGCGAAGGCGTTGCCCCGCGCGGTGTGCGTGCGCGCGCTCGCTCGCTCGCTCGCGCCCATGGAGGAAGGTCAATTGCGAACGGGGAGTGCAAATAAGGAAATGAGAGCAAACTTCCAGGGTCCCTCGTTTATTATCTCTTTCTTCGGCCCAACTTTTCAGCTAACTTTCCCTCATTTTTTTTCCCCCGGGCGCTGACGGCGCAGGCGCCGCGGCTCCTTCCTTCCGGCCCTCCTCTCTTTTCCCGGGGCTCTTCCGCCCGAGGCTCTCGCCCTCCTCCTCCCTCTCCCTCCCTCTCTCTCTCTCTCTCTCTCTCCTCTCTCCTCGAGTTTGAGTTATGGATTTAACGTCCCGCTGTATTAATTTTCGAATTTTTAATTAATTGACGCGCGCCGCGCTTCTTCCGGGGCTTCTTCCTCGTGGCTTTTTTTTTGCCCGGCTGTCGGCCGCGTTGCCTACCGCCCGAGCGATTGCCCTCTGCGTCGATTACGCGGGCCCGCTAAGGAGGGCCGAGGGGCGGGGCCGCGCGAGATGCGCGCGCGATAAAACCGCCCGGGATTAATAATCTTCTTGTGCGTAAATTGCCGCTTGTCCAAATGAGAGGGCCGCGGTAACGAAGAGCCTCGGCGAAGAAAGGGACTCGGAAGCCGGGCGCGCGGCCCGATGCTTTATTAAAAATCACGGGGCCGTAATCGGCCCCGCGCACCGCGCCAAAGATTACACTGGCCCCGGGGAAAAAAGCGCCGGGTAAATTGCTCCATCGAATTAGCGCGCGCGCGGGCAGCTCTTCCAAATTTACGTCCCGGGCGCCCATGAGCCCCGCGAGCGCGCCGATTGATTAAACCGGCGCGGGGGCAGCCGGGGAAAAAAACAAAAGCGCAGTGGCGCCGGCGCCGGCGGCCGGGGCGCAACAACCGAAATTCCCTTCGCTCGGAGGGGTGGGCCGGATTATGTACTTTAATCGGGCGGCCGGGCGCCGTCGCAACAAATAAATCAATCCTCGGCCGCGAGCCGCGGTCCGAAGGCAAATAAAAGCCCGACGGCCCAATCCCCCGGACAATTAAACGCGGGGCGGAAAGGGCCGAAGATCGGCCGGGTCCATTAGCGGGGTGAGCGACAGGCCGACGAGGAGAGGATGCTGCAGGGCCGCGGGGAAAAAGCCGGCCTCCTAATCGAATGAGGAGTCGGGCGGGCCGCGGGGGGCCCCGAGTCACCCGGCGCTAATCCCCCGGGCGATCGGCCCGCCGAAATTGCCCGTAAATAATCGGGCGCGCGGAGATCCTCGGCGGTCGAAGCGAAAGTAGAGGCGCCCCGGCGACAAGGAGCCAATTAACCCGGGCCTCGGGGACGGTGGCCGAGTGACGCCGCGGCGACACAGGGCCCGCGCCCGATCCGATCGCATTACGCCGGGATTAGCGCCGCCGGAGATGGATGGACCGCGGTGCCGCCCCCCCCCCCACCCCCGGCTGATCCTCTCTCTGCCGGCGCGGCGCTTTGTTTATGCGCCGGGCCGCCCCGCCGCCGATGGATCTCCAAGACGGATTGTGCTTTTTAATCCATTTGGCTTTTAGATCGGCCCCGGGCTTTTTCCGGGCTTGCCGAGATGACCGCGATCGCTCCCCATTACGCCCCGCACGCTTGCTTATCGCTTGTCCGTCACGCCCGGCTATCGCTCTATCCCCCCAAAGCCCCGATTATACGAGGGATGTTTTATGCATCTGCCTCGAGATTAGAATATCGCCCGCGGCCGATTCCCACTACTTTTACCGGAGTAATCTGTATGGCTTAGCCGGGCAGCCGGTGGCGAGCCGCGACTCACCGCGCCTGTACCACTAGCCCGGACTGACCGACCGCCGCGCCGCGGCTCCGGGCGATCCGGACTCGCGAGTCGAACCATCGGTCGTGCCAAACTCTATGGCCAACTCCGACGAGATTCCTTTGCATCTCTATCGCTTAGGAGTATCGCCGGTGGCCGGCTCTGAAAAATCTCTCCTTTGAATGCAATCTTTATGATACCAAAGCTAATTCCTCGCCAACTGAGAATAATGATTTAACCGGAAATGCTGTTTTATTAAACCAAGTAGATTTTCTCGAGGTTTAAAGCTCCTTTTGATCCGAGAAATAATCTTCAAGAAGATTACGACAAATCCTCTCGGAACAAGATATGAAAACAAGTTTTAATAGTCTATTGCTCGGAGAAAATCCATACTACAGATCTAACATAAGTAAGCCGGCAAAGAGTGTTGTCAAAAACGATGACTTTCTTTCCTACAACTAAACTTTCAGTTGATGCATAAGAAAATTCTCCATTTTTATTCTACATGCGCGCGCCAAGCTGTATTCTACTATCATATCTGAATAAATAAATTTGCATTTATAAATTCAAGCACGTATTTCTGACTTAATTATGAACTCTGTAAAACGTGTATATATTTAAAATAAATTAATTATAAGTATAACTAAGAATTATATAAATTGTATATAGTAACATAACTGTAAGTTTCATTAGTCTGTATTTTCCAGGGAATTAGGAGTGAAATGAATATAATAAATTTAAAACAGTTGTCGCAATATGCACCTGTGCAAAGAAATGAATCAAACGCGCTAATGCATTAGTAATGCTAGAGCTCGGAAATTTTCGTTTTTTTCTTTATGTCCCTGTCACTTTACTAAAATGTTTATTGCGTTCCCTGGTAGAAATTTCAAATCAACTCGTCTGAAATCAATTATATTAACTAATGAAAATAGTAAAAATTATTAAATTGACCATAGGTTAAAATACTATCTAACTAAGATGTCCAAATCGTACACGTGTAATATAATTTAGATATATGTTCGTTGATGTAAAACTTTTATTTATAACACTGGAATCCAAAGAATGGTCAAAATTTCTACTGGGATTTTACCGCAAATATTTACCTCAACTTTAGGACGTTTTTTGGATATAAAAACATTATACAAGCACTATAAATATAAGAGTCTAATATTTCGCATAGCTCGAGCGTTGTATATTTTTAATGAAAATTGTTCAAAGAAATTTTTTCACTTTGAACAGAAATATTTGAATTTAAAAAGTTTTAGATGGTACTAATAACAAAAATTAAACTAAAATTAAATACGGGCTTTCATTAAATTTTTTCGTGTCAACAAATATCGATTATGCTTTGCTCATGCGATTATGCTTTGCTATTTTCAATTATAGCGGGTTGCATCGTATTTTATATCTCTATAACTTTATTTAACGAGCAATGAATAATTATTAGAATTAAGACATTGGTAATACACGTTTTTCCTAAATACACAATTAGTATAAGATAATTTGAAAAAAAAGTCCACACCAAATTTACTATTAGCATAGAAGGAAAAAAGGTATTAGTAATTCAAACGGAGCACTTAATTGATGAAAAGGATCGAGTAACGGCCGAATCCTTGACCGCCGAACCATTTGACTCGAAGCAGTGGCTTATATACGTGTCTAAGGTTTAACCCCAGGGCCATAAATGGATGACCCTTAGAGAAAATGCCGAGCTCTCTGACGCCTCATCCGAGGACACATGAGATTGCGTGCGGGGCTGTTGCGGGGCTAGAGCGAGGGCGTGGGATGGGGCGCAACAATTGCCAGGGCAAATAGCCGGCCGCGAAATAAAGGCGCGTCCCTCGGGCGACGCAATCCGGAAAGTCGTAAACAGGGAAGATTCGGCCGAGAGTCGCCTGGGAATGTTTGCCCAAGCAGGGAGCGGAATACAGCGTACATGTATATATGTATATACATACACAGGGGGAGGGGGGGTTCGCGCGGAGGCGGCGAGGGCCGATAACGGCGGGGCCGCGCTGCTCATTGTGCTAATAATAAGGGAGCCGGTGCGGGCAAACAATTAGGGGCGGGGCGGCGGTCCGAGGAAGGCTCGGTGCAGCGGGTGGGTGGGTGGGGGCCCGCGATCCGCTGGCTCCCTAATGAGGTCGCCCCGGGAGCCGCGGCGATGTTAATGAGGGCGCGCGCGGAAGGATGCGCGCACCTCGTTTGCCGGGCCCGCGAAAAAGTGCGACGGCCCCGGCCACGGGTAATTGGCTCCGGGGCTCGGGGGCGCCGCGGCTTTGTGGCCCTTTCAGCGGGGCGGCGCGGGGCCCGATTACATTTATTGGCCGCGGCCGGCCTAACGATCCTCGAGTCGCCGGCGGCTTTGTCCCGGGCGCACTCGACCCCCGCCGACATCGCTCTCTTAAGCGGCCTAATTTACGAGCGGCCGCGGCGCTGTTTTGATGGAGGGCGCCCCCGTCAATCCCGGCGCTAATAAGCCCCGCGCACACGCGCCCCGCCCGTTTACGCCGCCCGGGTAAAAAGACCGCGGAAAAAAAAAGTTTGGCCGCATCGGCCCGAAATTCGGGCTTCATTTGCAATTCAATTGTTCGGCCCTCCTTTTTTTTTTCCCCGCCCTTCCCCCGGGCCCTGGGCTCGGCTACCCCGGATACATATGTGAGTCCGCGGTCCGCGGGGCGTTTATTATTCCGGGGGGGGGGAACAATGGCGGCGTGGGTGCAGCCCCGCGCGACTCCGCAATTGCGAGCCGCGCGGCTCTAACGCCCAAATAATTTGGCGGCCGGTGCGGATTAGCCGGGGGCTCGGGCCGCCGCGGAGGCGCTTAATCACCTTTTCATTTGGGACGGTCGCCCGGCCAATAATTCCACTTGACCGAGCGGTCGAGTGCCGCGGGATCCCGGAGACTCGCCGAGTGCGCGGCTCGCCGGCAGCGGACGCGCCGAGGACGAATATTTGCACTCGGCGCGGCCGGCGCCCTGCCTGCCAACCGGCGCGGCTCGCTCACCTGTGAACGGGAACCTTTTACACGCTCGGATTGTTTATTGCCCCGGGCGATTATAACCGATACTCTGATTGTTACTCTCGCCGGCTACCAACTATATTTGCCTATATGTATATGTGTGTATATACGTGTGAGGTCTGCGCGTGTATTTATATGTTAATTTACAGACACGTGTACGCGCGGCAAAGAGCATAAACTCGATATTAACACATAGGTAGGTTAATATATAATAATGATATTTTTTGAGCTTAGCTGCGAGCAGGTGCGCGCACTCGTAAAGCTCTATCGAGGGTTAAATTTAATTATCCTTTAATTAATTAATACGAGCAGTAAATTATTGCTTTAGATCTTAATTGTTCCGGGGGAATGAAGCCCCTTTAAAATTTCAAGCGTCCGAATGGGAAAGAATAAAATAAATTACACAAGATTGGAATAATTGGAGGGAAGCCGTTATGCTTCCGCCGTTCGACGCGGCTCTTTGTTGATATTCCGTCCATTGACCCGCGGTTCGACTCGGAGCGCATTATTTGTCCGTAGTATTTACAGTTGTTAATATTACCGATAAATAATTCAGCAGCCGGCCGGACGGGTTGAGCTGGCGCGCATCGAGGAGGTTAAAAACAAAAAAAAAAAAAGGAAAAAAAAGTGGCGTAAGCCCCCCTTGCGCGGGCGCGGGGGTGGGGGGAAGACCGAGGGAGCGAGGGAGCGGTCAGAAAAAATCACATCTCAAGTTTGATAAGGCAAAGTTTAAATGGAAATGCCTTGGGCGAGCAGCGGGCGATAGCGGGGAAAAGGCAACAGTCCCTGTATCCCCGGGCGGCTCATCCGCCGGCTGACGGGCTTTGTCCGCGCGCGCGTCAAAGTCGATCGTCTCGTCAAAATCCAGGGCGGCGCTCGCGCGGAGAGGCCGGCTTTAGACGGACGGGTTGAAGATTGGAGCGGGCCGGGTGCACAAGTGGGCGAGCGGGGGGAGGAGTTTTCGAGGAGTCGTTAACGCGATCGCGGGCCCGGCGCGCATTACGGTTGCGGGGTGCGCCCCGCGTAAAACGAGGCGGGGGCCGCCGCCGGCCACTGACGTGCACGAGCCTCGTAATTCCGGGGAAACGAAAGGCGGACTATCGAGCGCTCGCGGGGGGGGAGGGGAGCCGCCGCCCCCGGGGCATCTTCGAGGGCGACTTTTACGAGGGTGCTTGGAATATTTATTGCCCCCGGCCGATCTTGGATTTTCGAGAGACATCCTGATTTTAACGCCGCGCGGAGGACGCCCGGCCCTCCCTGCGGCCTCCGCTGCGCGCCTCCCCTCGTTAACCATTAGTCATGCATTTATTGTGCCTCGCGAGAGGGTTTGGAAGATGGCTCCTCGGACCCTCGCGGATGCCCCTTTACTGTTATCGCCCGGCCGAGTCGGCAGCCGCCTCGTTACGACCAGGGCGCCAATTCATTTCCCTTCTCTGTTTACAAACTATTTCGACTTCATTTATCTATTGATTCTTGGGCTCGTCAGGCTCCTCGTATCGGCACCGCCCCTCGGATTATTATGCCGCGAGTGTATATCTTACATTGATGCGGCATTAAGTGTTTATGGCAGTGTATACGTGGAATATTGAATTATGAATATGGCTCCGGGTATTATGCGCGCGATTAAAAAGAGGATTTGAACCCGCCGATGATCTGCCAATTACTTTGTAATTTATCGTGCGAATATCATCAAATAGGTTTTCACGTACTTTACGCGAGTTTCGGTTACATCAACCGATGATTTGCGCAGCGTTTCAGTTGTAAGGTTTACGATAATGAATTGGCACGACCCGTCCACGAAAGCTGTATACTCTCAAAGGCAAATTTATAAGAATGTTATCATTAATTAAAGTTACACGGCCAATCCAAAACTTGTCCCAATATCTGCTTTATCCCTGGCAGCTGCACATACGCGTGCGTCTACACGTGCGAGCGAGACTCGAAAGATTGGACGGCCGCGCCTGGACGGATGGAGAACTGTGCATCCGGAGAGAAAAGAATTGGAGAATTAGCAGGTTATCGAGTTTGAGCTTGTTACCGTGCTTAGGGAGCTAATAAGCCCCGAGCGCCGATTGTTCGAGGGCGCCCGAGATCGCGGGCGAAGAATTGAATCGGAGAGGATCGAAGCGGCAAGTCGAATAAAAAAAAAAAAAAAAGGCAAAGTCAGGGGGGCGGCCCGTCTTAGGAAGCGGCGGGCGCTCCGGCGCTCCCGTCTAGTTTACGCTGGCCAATATTTGCTCGGTGCTACGTGTACACTTATAGGGCTGCAGCGTCCGGGGCGGACCGTCGGCGCGGCCGGTTCAACAAACGCCATGCCCGCGACTATAAACACACAAACAAATCTCTCTCGCCGCGCGCGCGCGCCGGGGGAAAGAAGCGGGCCCGGGCGTGTTGACAGGATAAACGCCCCCGAAAGTGGCCAGCCACTTTAATTAGTCCATGCATATATATATATATATATGTATACGTATCGTCGGGTGGGGCTAATTGAAAGCGGATTGAAAGAGCCATCGATGATCGGGCCTAATCGCCCGGGGGGAGGAGGCACGGGCCTCCTCGGGAAGATCCATCGCTTTCCTCGGCGGCCGACTCTCGCGGGCGTACGGCTGATTTTCTTTTTTTGCTTCCCGGGCCCCGAGGCCGCCCGGGCTTCTCCGTTTTAATTGCGATTCAGGCGGCGCGCGCCTCGTTCGTTAATAAAATCAACAGGCGCGCCCGGGCCACGTGCGCCCGCCAATTTTCAAGACTCCGCCGCGGCCGATCGATCGGTGGAAAAAGAGCCTCGTTCATTAGCTTATCTCCGCGCCCGAGGAATCCAATGCGCCCGCCGGCCGTTTTATTTTCTCCTTTATTGCGCCCGAGCGATCGGTCGCCCGACTGAATTCACCGGCGGCTCCGTTCATTATCAAGGACGCGTCGGGCGCCCGTCTTCCCTGCCGCACGCTACCTAAGAACCTCGGGGCCGAAAACCTCAACCTCGGCGCCGATTGACGACCGCTTTTTTCTTTTGCCCCCGTCCATAAAAGCCCAGGCTCCTCTCTGATTTTCCCTCGTAAAAGTATATACGCTTCGATATTTTAGGGCAATAAAGCGAAACTACCGGCGATTCGGCCCATTATATATCCCTATGTATCCTGCATTACATTGGGAGCTTGAGCCGCGACGCCCGCGCCGTCCGCGCCATTCGCGCGGGAGCTTATATTACCCCGGCTGTTACGCTATTCGATCAAGTTTATTATTTGTTCAATTGAAAATAGTCGAGGCGCGAATGATGCCAGCGGATGTTAATTTATCGCTGGGCCGTTATATTAATAAAAGTGGAAAATTATGTACATGGCGTAAAAAGTTTATCGCTATCATGGTCTAGTTATGAAGATCCTCACGTAGGGCCATTACTTTTAATTTTATTATCTTCATGACTACTCAAGTTTATAATCGTAAACGTATTATTACGCTTCGTAAAGTGTACAGTGCGCAGATAAACGGGCGGGCGGCGCCTTTAGCGGCTTTAGTGCGCCGCCCCGGCGTCGCGGGAAAAGTATATTTTACGATTTCTAATGCCGCGCGAGGTGGAATTTCGCGAGACGGAACCGCGAGGCCGGCGCATTGGGCCCAGGCCGGGCCGCGAATCGCGCCCCGCGGCCCGAAGAGTAATTTAACGCCCGCGGCAAGCCGGCCGGGCAGACCCCGGGCGCGCGAGGTTTTTCGAAGCGGGCGCGAGGCCCGGGGCTCGAGAGGGAGCCAAGTGAGAGGTTAAAGTCGGAATACGCGAGAGGCGCGGGGCTGGGGCCGAGGCATGATTGAGCGGGGCCGCCGAGGGGAGTCCGGGGAAAATAAATGACAGGAAGGAAAGAAAGGAGGAAGAACGAGTGTGCGGTCGGGCCGCGGGGGAAAATGGAGTAAGAGAATGACAAAGCGAGGGCGGGGGGAGAGCCCGGGCGGCGCTGGAGGACCGGAGGACGAGGAGGGAATGTGGGTGAAAGCGCGTGCGGCGCCCCGGAAGAAAGACCGGCCGGCTGAAGGGTTGACCGAGTGGGGGGCCGCCCTCGGCCCCCCGGCGCGGCCCGCTCTAATGAAAAGCAGTTTGACCCGAGGGCCCGGTCCCCGATCGATCTCCCACCCCCCGCCCCTCCTGCCCCGCGACAACTTTTTCCCAGGGGATGCTTTACGAGGCGCGCGCTTTATCGGCCCGCCATGTTTACGTGCCTTTTTAAGCCTGGCGCTCGCCTTTACAACCCTTCGCCTCCCGGCATTTATAGACGGTCCTCGAGGCCGCGCGGCTCCCGTCGCCACGCCCTATCACTCAATTTTCCCCTAATTGCAATTGCGCCCCAGGTCGACCTGCCTTTTTTTGGGGTTTCCCCGGGTCGCCCTCGTTGTCGCGCCCCGGCCGATAAATAAAACGGGCCGGGCGAGGTAAAGGAAAAAGAAAGAAAAAAAAAAAAGGAGCCGTCCGCTCGAGGAGGGACGCGTGGGCCGGGAGGAAAAAGCGCCCACCGGCTCCTCCTCTCCATTCCGCCGCGTCACCCCATAAAGCAATTTAAATAGAAAGATAACGCGCTCCTAAAAGCCCGCGGGATTAACGAGCGGCGGCCCCGGGGAGGGCGGAGGGTCCGGGCAGCCCGGTGGAAAGTAATCGATTCTCCGCGGGTTCTTTCCGCCGCGGCCGCGGGTGATTAATTATACGGGCGGCCCGCGGGCCGGCGCGTCATCGACGTCGGCCCCGCGGCAGCCTGACTAATCGGCCGGGAAAGAAAGGCACGCGCCCGCGTCATTGTCGCGGCCGGCTTATATTGCGCGGCCCGGGGATTCCTCGGGGCGGCTGTCAGGCAGGGACCGCCGGGCAAAGCCCCCCTAATCCCGCCCGTTAAACTTAATAACCGCGGCGGGCCGTCGGGAAGACAGCCGGGCGCTTTTATCCCCGGGGCCGGTTCTTCTCCCCGGAATTAGCCGCGTAGCCCGCCGGCCGATCGCAATTTTCTTGCCGAACCCGCCGCGGGCTCCAGGTGACCGTTTTAAGGCCGAAAGAACCCGCTCCCCGGTGGTTATTGTCTGCTCCCCCGGGTGGACGGCCCGCGGGTTCATCGGACTCCGGCGCCCATCGAGAAAACAACCCTGTACACCGGGGGTCGTGCGTACGCGCGAGTAGTCGGCCGGGCCCTTTGTCAATAATCCAATTGATACGTATTCCCCCGTTGATTGCCGCTAACGACACGATGCCCGGCGCGTTTTAATGAAAAGCCGCGGGTCCGCTTACGCGGCCGAGGCTCGCCGGGAACTCGGGATGTATCGCGATATGTACGCGCGGGCCGATTACAATCCCCGGGCGCGATCGCGGCCCCCGCGGAAAGTAATTGGCGCGCGGCCCTCCCGCGAGCCGTCGGCCTCCTTTGACGCGGGCGAAAGGGCAAAAAAAAAAAGCGCCGTTATGCACACGTACACATACGTACGTAGGTGCGCAAGCCCGCGCTTAAAACCCGGCCCTCTTCCAGCCGAAGGGGAAAAAAGGCCGGCGGTCCTCGCGTGTGGGGGAGTCGGAGAAAAAAGGAAGGGAACGAGGGCCGAGTGGGGCCGAGCATCGGGGCTTTTTCGACCGAGCGCCGCGGCGCCGCGGCAGGAATCGAAAAAGCGCCGGGGACTCGTTATTCGAGCGTCGCCATGCATATATCGCCGCCGAGGGTTTGATTGAAAAGCCGGGCCCGCGCTAAACGAGCCCTCGACTCCCCGCGCGCCTCGCGCCCCGCCGCTCATTACTTTTTTTTTTTTTTTTTAAGCGACGAACGAAAAGTTGATTCGGCCGGGAGTCACGGGGCGCACATAGCCCGGGAGACAATGCGCCCGCGCCCAAGGCCCCGGCCTCTGTGTGCCGCGGTCCAAAATCGCCCGGCCGCGCCGCTGACATCTCCATTCGTAGCTGCCACCGGGCCAAACCGACACTTGGACGAATTTTATCCCTCTCGAAAGCCGGCCTTATCATATTTTACCGAGTTTCACCGATCAAAACCCACCCACTATGTACATTCTAATGAAGAACTAATTGGAAACTTTTAATATTATCATTTAATACCTAACTTTTCCTACTACCCGCGCGCCTTCAACTATTTAAACATATTTGAACTAATTATTCAACTAACAATCGATAAATTATTATTAAAGTATTAGAGTATTAATTAATTAATTATTACTGAAAGTGCGCGTATCCGTATATAGGTTAGTATATTTCAGGATAATTTAACAGTATAGCTAGAAAGTGTGTAATTAGTTGTTCCGATCCTGACAAAGTTATAAATATAGCATTAGTTGCTAAATATTATATAATGTTGAGCCATCGTTACTTTTTCAGTGCTCTTGAGTAAAGCTGATAATTAACCGAATATTTCACATCCAATTTTAGTTTTAATGAAATTTCTATAAGTTTATTAGCTTTTTGTCAAGCGGTATAACTTGCGTGCACTCAACGTCAGCATTTCAGGGGGGATTAGAGCCGCAATTTTGAAGGCAAATAGGGGAGTTTATAAAAATCTGGCCAATGAGTGGGCGGCAGAGGCCGGCGTTACTTTTTCACGGGGGCTTATATACCGGAGGCAGGCGCGAATCGCGAGGCGAAAGCGCCGCGGGCGGCTGCGGCCCGTTGCGGCCGCTCGGCATTTTTCCGGGGGGCCGAGCCGCCGCCCCGGCGCCCTTTCTAATATAACTTGGCGCGGATGTTTTTGCCCCGGTGCATCCTGGGCGCGTGGGGCTCGCGGCGGCCCTCGCCGAGGCCCGTGGCCCGAGCCGCCCGGTCGGCAAAGGGGGGCGGAAAGTGAAGAAAATTGAGTTTGCCGTCCAAGTCCGCAGGCGGCGTACGTATGCGCCTCGGGCCGCCTATATCCCGCCGATCGATCGATCGCCCCGCGCCCTGCCTCCCACCCCCGGTAATCGGAAAAGTTAAAGTCGGCGCGTTTTCGGCCCGGGGCCCGGGGCCCGGGGCTCCCCGCTGGGATCCTTCCCGGAACGCCTCGGGCGCCCCGCGCTTATTACAACCTCGAAAATAGGCCGCTGATGCCGCCGCTTTCGGGAACTACCGCGCCAACCGCCCCGCCAATCGGCCCAAGATAAGACTGGTCCGTTTGGCGAAAAAAAGAAGACCGCGCTCTAAACTGTAAGTATCGAGCGGCCGACTTAAAACGCGCTCCCGCGGGGCTCGCTCCTCCCGGGCTCCGTGTTTTTCCAAGGGGAGGAGTCGCGAGACGCGGCCCGCTTTTTTCCCCCCGGCACAGTCGATTTTAGAAAAAACTTGGCCGAGTGCGCGGTACGCATTGTTGGCCACCCGGGGGGGGGGGGGAGGCGACGGGCCGCCCACCCTGAATTTGCAAGTACAAACTGGCGCGTTGGTTGGCGGGAATTCCGAAAGCGCGGAAAATTAAAAAGAAACAGTAACGACCGGCCCGACAAATTGAATTAGAATACCTGGGCGGAGGCGCGCAGCCTCGCGATCAAATAAATAGACTCTCATAATGCGGAAAATTTAATAAAAACCGAGAGTACTGCGGCTCCCAGCTGTAATAAATATTCTCGGTACGAGGTGCTTTAGCGAAACACTCGACCGGCCAAATTGAAACATTCGTTCAGCTCGCGTGGCCCCTATAAGCGTAATTAAACTTAATTTTTATATCATATATATATATGTGTGTGTAGAAAAAGAGAAAATCTGGACCGAATGATATCCTTCCTTTTATTAGCCCCCTCTAGCCGAAGGCGGAGGCCTGACTCGCGCGGGGATTTCCCGGGGCTGGCCGATATAAAAATAAATCCCATTGCCGGTGTAACATGCCTTATATATATATATATAGATCTCTCGGGCCAGCGCGGACTGTCGCCGGGCGCGGCCCGGCCAAGATTCCCCGGGCTCAAAGGCTCTAATGACCTTTGGGGGGTAAAAAAAAAAAAAAAAGGGAGGGGCCGCGCCTCGCGCTGACAATGTGGCCCCGGCTCGCTAATCCGAAGGAGGTGACCCCGGGAGAGCCGGGCTGCAGCCGGGGGCGAATCGTCGTTTGAGCGCCGGCGCCCGTTCGAGCGCGAAAAAGGGCGTAATTACAAAATAAGCCGGGGCTCCTTCCGGGCGGGGCCCGGGGGGGTGGGGTGGGGGGGCCCCTTTCATCCCACTCGTTAATTAATTTCAGAAACTAAGTGCCAGGCTACGCCCGAGCCCCGCCGGTTTTTCCGGCCCGCGCCCGACAAACTGCGACGTTTAATCCCTCGGCCGGGCTTTGCGTGGCCGCGGCGACAAGTCGCGCCCGCGCCGGCCGCGCACTCAAAGAAACGCTGGGACAAAGCTCGGGGGGGGGGGGGGGGGGTTGGAGGCGCCGGGAAATCAGGATGTAACGACGCGCCAGATTAGAAGCCGCGCGGGCCCCCCGCGTAAAAAAAGGGAGCGCCGGCCGGGTGTATCCGAAAATTGCCACTTCGCGCGGCTGACAATAAAACTCGGATTGCCGGGCTTATATATCTCATATAACGAATTTATTGTGCCCGTATAAATATGCAAATATTTATCCTGCATAATTTACGGGCGGGACGCGCGATGCCCCCATCCCAGTCGTAACATCCTCCGCCAGGAATAAGCGCTACGAGAATACATCCTCGCGAATTGTTATTTGTTATTTAGGGCTTTGTTGCAATCAACGCATACTTTCAACTTAATTGATCTCGCTTCCTGCAATCATTGGACGTACATATCGCCCGTGCTTCGCTGTTTAGGAATCGCGTCTACATGCCCACATACACGTGTTTGCGCACGTGTTATAGAATGAACTGTCACGCTTAAAATACCGTTGTGAGCGTACATACGAGTATATATATATATATATACATTGGCGATTATATGACGTGCTCTCATTTATCAAAACGGTACGAGCGCATTAAAGAGACGTCTGCTTTATTAATCTTTAAGACATTTATTAAATCTAGACAGTGTGAGTATTTCGAATCGGATATTACACGACGGCATAATATTTACCGTAGATTATGCCGCGGACGTAAAAAAACATCAAATGAAATTGAGCAAATAACAACTCTTGATTAATACTCGAACAAATACCGATTACACGGGGCATAATTAAAACAATCTATTCATTTTAGACGATTTTATCTCGACGTACACGTACAAATGAAATTATAAAGGGTTAATCGAAAGGCAAATAACTGGACGTAGCAGCTATTTATATATAAATGTATAAACACGCTCGGTTGTAAAATTGATTAAAATTGAAAAGCAAGGTATTAAAAGACTGGGGCGAGAAAGTGTTTGGCTTTGCTTTCCGTTTGGTAACGCGAGGGCGGCCAGCCGGGGAAAAGGCGAAAAAAGCCCGGGCCGGAAGATGAAAAATGACGGCTGTAATATCTCAGGAGCAATTATGAAGTTCCGTAACAAAGGGCCGAGCGCGGACCGGCGGATATAAATAATTACAGGGAGCGCGAGGAAATATTACAAGAATCGATGGGATTTTCAATTTGTATTAACGAGCCGGGGGGAAAAAATGAAAGCGAGTGTCCGGGAGGAAGGGTGGGAGCGATTCATCAGCCGGTGGAACGGCGCCCGGGGAAAAGGAGGATCGGCCTGTAACCGGGCGCGCTGCTCGCTCCGGTCTAAAGACAAGCGCAGGCGGCAACAATACATCCATCCTCGGGCTGACTCGTCTTTCTTTGTGATAGATAGAAGGCCTTGATGGAGTGCGTGTCCAGCGGGCGGCGGCGCCCGGGGGAGGGGACTCGGCCCGCCGGGAGCTCTGGTGGGAGGGCCCGTGTGGAAGGGCGATAAACTCACCTCGCTGGATGCAGCAGAAGTGCCAGTAACGCTATCAGCGGTAGTGCTCCAGGCCACATTGCGAAAGCCTGAAAGCAGATGTAATCACGTTTATATAATGAGTAGGTGGCGTTGGTGGGGGGTGGGGATCTCGGGCCTGCGGGGGGCCGCCGGGGCTGGCCGGGCTCGCGCCCCGGCGCCCGGCTTATATGCATCCTGTCAACCCCCCGTCAGGCTCCCCAATCGCTCGGTCTCGCTCGGGCGGGCCGCGCGCGCCGGCGCCGGGGCCGCCGCCTCGCCCTGGCCGACCCCCTTTTCCCTCCGCGGAGAATGCCGATATATAGACTCGAGAGGAGAGCGCGCCCCGGCAGCCGCCGCCGCAGCCGCCGCCGCGAGGAAGCCCCGGACAAAGACGCGGACCGACAGAGACCGAGGGATACAAAGCGGGGCCGGCCGGACGAGAGGCTGGCCCTTGTGCCCCGCCCGCGCGGCCCACTCAAAAAACCCCGGGAATTATGGGCGCGGGCGCCCCCGCCTCGTGTTAACTTGGAGGCGCGGGCCACGCCCCCGGAGCCGAATAGTTCCGCGAGTCGGCCGGGCTTCACTTTCACCGCGGATAGCAGGTTCATTGGCCAACTAACGATCGGCCTCCTTTAGCGCATCCCCGGGGGGCGCGGGCGATCGGCGCCGGCCCTCCGCCCGGGCGCTCCGAAGCCTCCCTGGAAATCCGCGCGGCGGCCTTCCCCCGACTTTCCCCGTCGAGTTTATGGCCCCTCTCCTCGGCTCTCCCCTGCTTTTTAATCAAAATTTTGCGATTTGGACGAAAGGATCCCTCGTCTTCTCTCCTAATTACAGGTGCACTTTATGGATTTGAGAGTCGATTTAATTAACGGCCGCGTAGGAAACTAGTCAATTTTCTACCAGGTAAGCAGGGGCGCAATTAGGCGTGGAGAGGCAGCCGTCGATTAACCCGGCTCGGGTGACGAAGCCTCGATCGATCGGCAGCCTCGATTTCGACTTTGGCCAATTGGCGCTCGGGCCGGCCGATAACGAGGGAAAAACCGGGCGCCCTGTATAATTGAAAGCCGCGGGCCGCCTGCCGGGCCGCCCGGCCAATAATGGCCCGGGCGGCCGTGTTTTCTCGAGGCGGCGCTCCTCGCTTTAGCGCCCGAGATAGATTTGCCGGGGGGCGGGGACGGGGGACCCGGAGCCCGCGGCGGCCCGATCAATCCCGGCGTCCGGGCAATCGCCCGGCGGCGGGCGGCCGAACCGCGCCCCGGGCGCCCCGCCCGCATCCTCCCAGACGACGGGATTCATTACTGGGGCGGCCCGAGCGCCCCGATGCACCTGCCGATTGGGGGGGGCGCTCGCCCACCTAGGGCCGCCGGCCTCCATATTGCGCGGATCCCGCCGCGCTTATTGAAAAACTTGCCCCGGCTTCTCCTCCTCGGGGGGAATCCGGGCGCGAGTCGGCGCCCGCGATCGCCTAATGCCCCCTTCAACCGGCTAAGTTTTTAATTCGCCCGGATAATCGGCCGGGCCCGCGCTCCGCTTTTATCGCCCCGCGCCAACCCTGCGCCTCGATTGTCCCGCCCTCTCCGCGCTTATCACGCGCGGCTTTAAATGCACCGACCGAGCTTTACCTACCCCCTTTTTTTAATTGCGCAATTATATCCACTCGTTACTACCTTGTTTTACTATTATTTCATGCATCACTGACTCATTACATATTAACCTTTATTCATTCCCATAGTAACAACAGCTGAATTAGAAGGGCCAAATAGGCTTAAACGGAATGTCCCTGCTGTTGTAACGATCTCCATTCCCCCGGTATTTATGGAACAATTTGTAACCATCCTTCAACCTGGCAAATGTTGAGAACATGATCTACTTTTCCGCGATTTTCAAAAGACTTTAAACAACATTCGTATTTGCCATTCATTATAGTTTGAATAATATGGATATTTTATAATGCATTCATTAGCATTAACAACCTTTTAAAATATGGGTCACATTATCGGATTTGAGGCATCGACTACCAAATCATCAGCGCTAATTTATATGAAAGTATACAATTAGCATTTTAAGTGTACTAGCAAATATTCCGATTTCTCGAACAAATTAAAGTAACGAGATATCGATTTCGCGTTTAAAAATGTGTTAAAATTTTACGATGACATTTCTCCACTTTTCTGGCAAGTATTATTATATAAATATAACCAAGGGATTAAAATTTAATCAACGGATTTCAGACTATATCGTATTATTTAATAAAAAATGCCGTTATTTAAGGTGGCTTTTGCTGTTAAATAGCTATAAATATAAAGCTAGTACCGTAAATATAGACACTTTTGGTATTAAATAATTTGTCATGTATTTAAAAAGGGATTAAAAGTATCAAAATAAATAAAATACTTTTGGTAAAATTAAACGATAAAATAGATAAATTCCATTATAATTTGATACATAGCTGCATATAATTGCATTCAAAATTAAATAGATTAACATGGAGCTTCGTTACAGCATAGCGTTGAGCTTAATTTATTTGTTAAACAAGTGAACGAGCAATTTATTATCAAAGTTTTTCCGGAGACTAGATTACAATTTCGACATTGAACCCGCACCATTGTTACATAAATTAACTTTATGCCAAGATAAAAATGCACAAGTGCCGAACAAATAGTAAAAAGTACCTCCAGTTTGAAATATATGGCATTAATATTGGAATTAATTAAAGAGAACTACCCGGAGGCTGTTCCCCTTTGTAATAAAAACGATTCGTAGTAAAAATCAAAATGGGCGCGTGGGAGCGGGAAAGGGGCAGCTCGGCTGCAGGAGTGGGAGGGGCATAAAAATTTGTAATAATATTGATGTCCGACGATAAATTTTTATCGGCCGCTCGGTGACGCTTACAGAGCCGCTTGCCGCGCGGTAATTAATACCCCGGGAGTGCCGGGCGGAGCGGCCCGCTATCAATCACGCTCTCTTTCGCGCGCAGCGCCCGGGCCCGCCAGCCCCTCGGCCTCTCGCTCCCTCGAGAGCGGGACTTGGACCGAAAGCCCGGCCCTGCGCGAGATGTAATCTCGCCGAGTTACCGAGGACTCAGTTGGCGAGTGGCCGCGCGCGGAGATCGGCCGCCACGTCGATCCGTGTCCCCGGGTAATCCGATTGCCGGCGGCGGGCCCCGCCAGCCGCGCGGAACGTCTTCCGGCGCCGGCTCGCTGCGCTGCGCGGGTGGAGAGGAAAAATAAAAAAAAAAACGGTCCTCGGCCTCCTTTCCTCGGGCGCGGCGGCTCGCGAGCAATTTTCAATTTCATCCGTCAAAAGGGCAGGTGGCGCGCGCGCGCGCGCGATCCTCAACCCACATTTCGCCCGGTCCCGATCCCCGGCGATAATGACTCCGGGGCCCCTATGCGCGGCGACGTGCCGTTTTGGCAGGGCTTTTTTTTACCGCGGCCCGACTTTTGCTGATGAGAGCCTCCTCCCCAAGGCCTCGGCGAATCGAGCCACTCGGTCCGTCGCTCCCCGCGCGTGTGTACTGGTGCGGTGTGCGCGCGCCCGCTCGGCTGTACGCGTGGGCGGCCGTTCTCGCTCAACCCACTTGTTTAGACTTTGACACTCTCGACAAGCTTTCAGTTTCGAAGAGATAACTTAATCGACCCGCTTTTCAGCCGATAATTATAATCATTATTCATGTTCGCGCGGGAGGAAAGGAACTTTTCAAGATATCAAATAATCGCCAGAAAATTTGAAGCGGTTATTTGGCGGGGCGGGGAAGGGAGGCGGGGGCGGCGCCGGCGCCGGAACGAGGGACGGGGCCGAGGGATGGGGATTAAAATTAGAAAAGGAAAAGGGAAAAAAACAAATTGGAGCCCGCGCGGGCGCACAGGGCCTCCATGCGCCACTAGAGCGGGGCAAAAATTGTACATCGGGTGTAGCGGCAGCGAGAGGAAATTATAGGTCAACGGGTTGCCTAAGTGGACGTCGACGGGCATAAGAACGCCGCTCGACAATTTTGGCTACAAGCTTTTCAAAGTGGAGGCCCGCTATGAATTAGCCATATTACACGGGGAAGGGGCCGCACAGGCGCGCGCCGCCCGCCTTTTTTCCCTCGGGCGCCCGCAGCCCGAGGGCCGGCTAAATAATTAATCGACGGCAATAATCTCGGCGGTATTCGCCCGCGGGCCGCGAGGCAAGAAGCCCGAGGAGAACGGCCGCCGGTGCGTTATTTACGCGGGCGTCGATCCGGCCACCGTCGGCCCGGGGCTTAATTGAATGGGGCGGGGGCGGCGACAGGCCCGCGGACGGGTTACGGGGCCTCCGGCGCATGCGCCACCCGGATTGATTGCCGGCTTGGGCCGCTTTGGGCCGCGCGGCCGCCCCACGTGGGCCCGCCGCGGCGGCCATCGATCCCGCGGCCAAGGGGCGGCGGACCGGCTCGGATGTAAAGAGCCCGGGCGCCCGAGCCGCAGCTGCGCCCCTTTTTCTCCGCGCGGCTGCGCGCGCATCGCCCGCCTCGCGAGGTGCCCGCGAGGTCCTAATCGCAGTCACCGGCCCTCGCACCGACTGCTGCTCCGCTGGATTATCGCGGGCGCGGGTCGAGAGTTTATTTTCCGGGCTTCGGGGGAGGGCGGGGGGTGGAGGAGGGGCGGCCCGAGGCCTTTCCGCCGGCGCTCGGATACCGAGCTTCTGCGCCTGGCAACCGCGCCGACGGCCGCCGCCCGCCCCGGGATAAATAAAAGATTTTTGCAAAGTTTAACTTGATTGGGGCGGGGGGGGGGCGGCCCGGCTCGGATCTACAGACGGTGGTCAAGCTCCCCTGCGGCGCCCCGGCTTCCTTTCAATTATTTTCTTGGCTACGTCCTGTCAAGGAGCCGCGGCTCGCCGACTCCATTTTCCCCCGGTTTTTGTTGCGCCCGCTAATTCATCTATCTCGATGCGCAAACATCGGGCCGACCCCCGCCCACTGCCCCTCCGCCTCCTTGGTCAAACGCTACGCCGCGCCCCCTACACTTCATAAAACAATCATATTTCATCCTCGAGGAGGATTATTTATTTATCTTAATTCAATATCAGCCGTCTACTGCATGAGCTGTTTTATTAAAAATTTCATCTAATTTTTATAAGGCCATTGGCAGAGCATAAGAAAGATATTAATTTTACACCAAATCAGAAACTGGGCCATTTTTCAACTTATTTTTCAATCATTCGTTTTTAATAAGCGGGTTATGTACGTTATTTAAAAATTAGGAATAATTTATTTAACGGCATCGACTGTAATTCTTTTTCGACAAGTTCAAACACGAATCTGTATTAAATCGAATTCGAAACTTATTTCCATCACATTTTCGAAACTTGCTGAATGTTTCAGGTTCCTCCTATACCCTCCCATAAATCTATCCCTTAAATTGTTTTCCGTTTAGGAAGAGCGAAACCACAGGGACATAAGTGTTATTGGCCCTTGGAAGTTTGCTCTTCCATATTATCATATTCAAATTGGGTACAGGATAAAAAACATGAATATTAAATTCAAATTTTTTGCGATTCCCTTCCCTTGCGGCCGCGAACAAGTATGTACAAAGCAACATTTGTAAAGTTGGTGAACTCGAGTATAATACATGATCTCATCTAACTCGTAAAAAATATCTGATCTCGTTTATATCTCTGACTACTTTTCGTAATTTCGAAAATGAGCTTAATAAAGTCAAAGCATGAGAATGTAATAAATTTCAAAAACATTTATTTTACTTGTAAAAAGAGAAATGAATATAATACGCTTTATGTAAAAGAAAGTTGGTTCCCAAGTACTTAAAATTTAACGACAATTATTTTACGTAATTTTTACGTGTGCATAAACATAAAATGGAGTTAATGAACTTTAAATTTTTTAATTTATAATACCATTATATCTAACTCGACATGCATAGTGATGCGCAACGTGTATTTTAACCGCGTCTGACCGTGTCCGAGGCTAACTACTTAGACATGCACCTCGAAATACCTGCGAACCGCATTTTTTATAACATAATCAAAAAAAAATTCTTCCCTTTATTCATTTAAAAATACATTATTATCTTTAAATAAAAAACAATAAAATGTCCAGATATTATATTATTCAAACGTACAGTTGCACAATTTTAAATAAACGTGGAATATAATTATTATAAGCAATAAAACGATTGAAAAGACGATAAAAAATTGCCGATATAATAATGCTGATTAAATACGAAAAAGTATAAAAACTGAATAATTAAATCAAATACGAATATTGAAATGTATGATATTTTAATCGAATTAGAATTCTATTATAACCAAATCCATATTTAAGCATCCCGCAGTAGAGTATAGATAAAATATTGCAACATTAATCAAACAGGTGTATAAATGGATGTCGAATCAATCCGGCCCCGTGTAGATATATTAATTGATGCAGTTTATTTCCATTTACAACGTAATTTTTTTTGCGCGCAATTTGAATTTGATTTATCAATGCTTCGATAAGAATCGTGCAGCATGTCGATATTGAGGGCGACAGAACGTCGAGCCGGTAAAATTGCAATGGCGAAATTGAATCTTCAGATTTATTTAGAGCCGGGAAAAGTAATTTGAGTATCGGGCGGATGTCGGTGAAAATAAAAGAAAAAAAAAACAGCACTGGGAAGAGACTGCGAGCAGTGGGGGGAATGGAAAAGAGCCCGAGGGCTACAAGACAGCAAGAGTGAGAGAAAAGGGCGTGCGGCCCAAAAAAATTCTGGCTCGGTGTGTCGCGGCCCTCGGGGGCGCGCTGGGCCGCCGCACGTAGTCTGCATTTTAAGATCGCGCGTGCCGCCACTTGAGGCTCCCCTAAATCTTGGCCTCCTCCCTTATTCACGTCCAATTCCTCGGCTGGCAATCGGCTCGGCTCGCCAGTCGAACCTCCGCGCCTCGAGCTCTCCCCCGAGGAAATCAAGTGGCGACCGGGCGACGCGGGCTGAGCGCCGCCGAGGGGGGGGTGGGGGGGAGGGGGAGGAGGAGAGAGGAGAAATCGCCCGCCGCTCTCCCGGCCCTCTCGCCCGGCCCGTCCCTCGCGGCAGCGCGCGCCCGACGAGCAATATGTCGCGCGGCGCGTCCGCGCGAGCTGCCCCGCAAAAACAGTTAGTACCGGGATGATATATCAGCGGTGCCGGGAATAGTTAGTGGGCAGTAAAAGCTCGGATCTTCCGCGCCCTTTTTTCCCACTCCCGCAGGCGAAATTACACGTTTTCGGAGTGCGTCCCACTCGCCGCTTGTGTACGACAGCCACTCCCTTTTGTTTCGCGAATTTACTAGTTGCCGTAAAAAAGGCGCTCCCTAACTTTTTAAGTTTTTTTTTGTTTTCGGCAACAATTTGCGGATGCGCGATTTTTTAGGGCCTCAAGCGCCACCGAATGGATATCTTCGAATCATCCGCGGATTTTACAACGACAATAAAAAAAGTTGGCTGTAAAACATTCCCTGGCGGTCGATTTCTCTCGAAGGTCGGTAACGAATTCTTCTTGGATTAACAAAGTACTTTTTTTACACGAAAGCGATAAAAAAGTTTTCCGTCTTAAAACAGCCATGTCGAAAAATAGTGAATCGTAAAAAAAGCAAACTTCTTTTTAAAATGACGACCGAGTGCCTACTAAGAGCCAAACATACTGAATTGCAACTCATTTTCATTGGTTTTGGAAATGCTAGCACTCAACTTTGGGAATGCCTTTTGTTGAAAAAATGAAAGAAAAAAAGCCGAGAACACCCTGTGAATTGACTGATTTCTCTTCCAAAAGATACATGGCAAATTAAAACGTTCAATCTCGTTTCAAAATTTTAATATTAAGCCTCAGTCTTGGATCAATTGTCACGCTGTTTGCTCCGATATATTGTTCCACCAAACTTTATGCATGTTTTGTACATATTTATGTTTTGAATCAATTTGAAAATCTAAAATAAACTTTCTTTTTTAAATCGAATTTTTGTACAGTATATACAAGAACATCCTAACAAGAAAGTTAAATGTGTGGAAAAGATGTAACCATATTTGCTACCAGCAACTTTACGCTGAGAGTTCATAATAAAATTTCGTTTAATAACATGAAGGAAAGTTTGGTTTATGGAAATTTAACAGAGTTGAAAAATTTTTCATACGTCTTAGCAGAGATAGGGCGGAAACATATTTTGAATTAACAAGTTAATAACTTTTTCGTATAATGTCTTAAACAGTAATAAAAGATATAATGGAAAACGTTTAAAATGGTCTAGAGCTACAGGCAATAAGAACAGCAACACTACTAGCAATGCCGTAAAATACTTTGATTCTGTAATAATTCATTTTACGTCTACGTATGAAATGATGCTATGAAATTGTGATTTTTGCTTTGTTAAAAAATTCTGCTTCTGGATATTCTTTTGCACAACAAAAGTTTGACGTGAAATATTTACGGGATACAAGAGCATGAAATTTTTTTATCGAGAAACGAAAGCATACGGTCCAAAGTATAGAAAAATAAACATGAGCTTATCATAATATGAACGTTTAACGATTTATGTAAAAATTGCCATGAATTTCTAAACAAATACCGCAAGTTTTTGTAGGCACTTTGTAGGAACGATATTTAACTTGATAAACCGTGCAGTTAAAGCTTATAGCTAAGCTTTCAATTAAAAATTCTTTACTGCAATACGATTTATTTTTCTTCAAAGGATATTTAAAAATCTTTTAATTAAAAAAGAAGCTACATTGGACGGCTGACACATTTTTACAATTAACAAAGAAAATAATGTCCACTTTGTGTATCGATAACCAGTAATCTTAATTGCTACTACTATGTGGAGGCTGAAAAAGTTTGATCAAAGTTCAGAAATTCATGAAAATTGCAAATATATGCATTATATGCATCAAGTACGTGTCTGACCGAACCCGGCCATTTACTACTTCAATGAACATGGATACAATCGTTGCGCTAACTCGTTAACTTTGTACACTATTTGTTTCCGATAATTAAAAAATCGAAATTGCTTTATTGCTGATTAGATGTAGGTTATTATGCAATATTGGTTGAACGAAATTCTTATCGACAATATTAATAATTTTATGTTCTGAGAAGATAAATCGATCAACATGGAATGATGGGCGTTGATCGAGGCCCAATTTTTTTGCTTTCAATCAATTTTTAGATAAATAGAAGACGCGGTCGTGGTTTATTCACACGAGTTGGGCAGAAAAACTGAAATTATCGAACGTAGAGGCAATAGTCCGAATTCCTGCCGTTGGAATTTAACTCGAGGGTTAAAGTGGGCTTCGGCTTTAAAGAGAGCTTTGGGCTGATTTTGATGAGGGCAGAACAGGTGATCGGTGTAGCATAAAGGTTAGTCGAGGAGCGAGAGAGAATCGCGGGTTTTATCGCGAGGGAAAAGAGCGCAGTAGTGGGAAGGGGCGCACCTGGGAGGCGATATTTATTTTCGTGTGGGTTAAAAGGCCCGGATCGAGGGGTTCGAGGAGGCGAAATAAACGCGGGTAACGGGCGCGGGGAATATCCGCGGAAAATCCGCAATCCGGTGAGAACAGGGCGCTTTGGGAGGATCGGGGGCGGTTTGTAAAATTGGGGGTCGCGCGGGCGCGTAATCCGGGCCCCGCGAGGCGAGTCCGCAGCGGCGCGGCGCGGGGGCGGCGGCGACGGCCGCGACGGCGGTGGCGCCGCCCTTAAAAAGGCCGGGGCGCGGGTGGACAAAGGGGCAGGGGGCGGGCGGGCCGCTACCTGGAGGGGTCCTGCGTCCTAGGCTGTGGCGGCGGGCCAGGGGCGCCTCGAGCGGGGCATGGCGGGCTGGGCAGCGGGCGCCGGCGGAGGGCGACGTCTCCGGTGGCGTGGCTGCCCTGGGCGCCGCTGGCTCAGCGGCGGCGGGCGGGCGCGGGTGCGGGCCCGGGGTCCCGGGGGCGGCCGCCGCCTCGGGCCCCGGCGGGGGGCATCTCCGGGGGCAGCGGCGCGGGCGGGCCGGCTCCCTCCTCCCTCGCGGCCTGGCTGCCTGCCGCTGGGCTGCGCGGGCGGGCTGGGCGGCGGGCGGCGGCGTCCTGCCGCGGGAGCGCCGTCTCCTGGACTGAGCCGCGGCGCCGCGGCCGCAGCCTCCGCTGGGCGGCGCGCCGGAGTGGGGCGCCCGGCCGAGAGGGGGGCACTGGGCCTCGCTCCCTCGCTCCCGCTCCCGCGCCCTCGCTCCCTCGCCTCGCGCCCCCGAGCCCCCCGGGCCCCCCCCCGCCCCCCGCCCCGCGCTACCTGCCCGCCGCTGCTGGCGGCGCGCGCTGCGCTATTGATCCCGCGGCCCAGACGCACCACCGCCGCCGCCGCCGCCGCCGCCGCCGCCGCTGCCGCCGACCCACGCAGACGCCGCCGACGCCGCCGCCGCGTCGCTTTAGCAACGTGACGTCATTCCCAGCATCACGGCTACGGAGGGGCGCGCGGCCGCCTCGCGCGCACCGCGCCCTTCGCTCCCTCTCGCTCCGACCGCCTCGGCCTCCTTCGGCCCCTCCTCCTCGCAGCCTCCGCCTCCTCTTCCCCCGGCTCCTCGTCCTCGTCCTCCTCCTCCTCCTCCTCCGGCTCCTCCGCCTCCGCCGCCCCGCCGCCCCGCCGCTGCACCCAACCTAGAGATGATGTGGCGCGCGCCGCCCGCGCCGCTCACTCTATTTACTTTGTTACTTACTTCTGTAGGCCGCTCGGTGCACGCGCGCCCGACCCGCCCCAAATGTGCTAAAAATTCCACGCGGCCCGGCCGGGCTTCCGGGGCCGCTGATCTCCGACTGGCCGCCGCCGACGCCAGATAAGATCGCGATCTGGAGGACTGCGCCCGCCGCGAGCAATAAAAGATAGTGCCGCCTCGTAAAGCGGCTGGGCTTTTTCCCGGGCCCGCGAGCGCCTAATTTATGCCCGGCCGCTGGCCGCGGCCCCGAGGCTGGCCTCCCGGCGCCCCGCTCGCCCGCCTCGGACCGCCTCGGACCGCACCAACTCCCCTATGTAAATCCAAGGGACGCGCCGGCCGCGGACGGATCGGTCCACCGGCGACGATTGGCGCGGGCCGGCCGCTGGTCCGGCGACCCGAGGCTCCGCACCCAGTTAACGCAGATTAAATTTTTAATTGGCCTCGAGCGTCCGACGTTCGCCGCCCTCGAATTGGCTATTCGAGTCCGAAACAAAAGAAGTGGCAACGCGCGGCTTCGTAAAGAGCGTTTAGAGCCTTTATTTCTATCCTCGCATTTAAGTGTCATTTGTTTTTGCCCCGAGTAGCCCCACCGCCTCTGACACCTCCACCCTTTTTTCTATTACAATATAAAAGTCCGGTTAATACGTCGCGGGCGAGCCGAGTGCATGTAGAGTAAGGAAGACGGGCGACAGGCGGTTAATCGCCCGGCGGGCCGAGCAGCCTGCAAGTAAATAAAATCGCCACGTAAACCGAGTTAATATTGAATTGCAAAGTGACTGCGCTTTTGCGATTCGGTTCGTGACTAAAACTCGTAAATCACCCTAATACCGCACAATTACAAAACGTTCAACTGGTGTTTCTTATCGTTCCCCTGCGAACGGAAAAAGGCTTTTAAGATCATCAACCTTTGATGTATATGGAAAAAAAGAGAATTATTTACGAGCACGTGCCGGGGATTCGGTGATTAAGTGCTACCAACCGTTTATTTTGACGGTTTCGCGTTACTGCCGCGCGATTCTAATGCCCCGACATACTTGCCATCCTGTTATTTCCATTACGGCCAACCGAACGTCGTCGCGCCCCTCATCCCTTCTTCAACTTTTAAGCTCCTTTATTCCGCCGCTATTCCGATGCTTTTTCCGCGACAAAATAGCACTTTTCATCACCCGAGCATTGTCTTACAGATTTTTTATCTTCTCTCGGCTCGAGTAATTTATAGCCGAAAGAATATTACGATGGATTTAAGAAATTTGCTAAATTGTCAGTGGGTTGATAAGATCCAAACGTTAAACAAGGTTAATGGAAAAAAGTCCATTATGTCCAATAATAAGGAAATGAGATTACTCTTTACAGGCAATGATATCGAATAAAAATCGAAGAATGGAATTAACTAGAATAACAACGCAAAGGTTGCTTGCGAATCGACGGATTTAAATCAACGACAATATCATTAAACATTATAATTCAATACTGGGCTCTAGTCAAAGTGAACATAAAAACTACCCTTGCGCTCGTTCAATTTGGTTTTAGTCACTCGTAATAAATTTCGAGTAATTCACAGTCATTAGACCCACTGCGTTTGACGTTACATTGGAAAAGAAGTCATTTCGAACAAGAGGAATAATTATTCGAGCAGATCAGTTGAAATACTCATGAAATCCAATCGATTCAATCTCGCGTATAAAGGCGTAGTAAAATTTTCTACGTAGTTAATAGAATTCAGTGAGTCCTTAACGAATGAATTTCATTGAAAAAATAGGCAAATATCTCCGTATAATTCATCGGGTAGCAAGTTTTGCAATCACCCGAGGAAAAGGTATATAAACTATCTGGAAGCTTAGTAGCTTTTGCAGAATAATATACGGCATCCATTTATGAATCATACATGCTAACGAACTTAATTTTTTGCCCTAACGTTAAATATATTGCGATATATTATACGGATGTTCCGATAATTGTATTTGAAAGCAGTATTTCATTACAGAACGTCCTGTGGAGCCAATATCAATTGCAAATCGCTCTAAAAGCATTATTCGAAGATAATTGAAAGTGGGAGTATCTACTTAAAAAGATGTTGGGCATCCTTTACCCGGCATAACAGCGATACAGTGGATCGGAATGCGGCGCGGCGCGGCGATTCATTATTTTGCCGTGTGAAACGAGTGGAAGGAGCCATTAGAAAGTAGGGATAACTTTCTTAGATTGCCGATGGGTGCATCTTTCGCAATCTGGAAACTCATCGCGATATTGATTGGGAGGCTCGGGCTCGGAGGCAGGAGCCGGCAAGCGGCGGCAAGCGGCGGCAGGCGGCGGCAGGAGCCGGCGGGATCCGGGGCGGGGCCCCCAACAATTTCTGCCCCGAGTAATTAGTCAGCGTTAATCGGTCCTTCTTCGAAAATGACTCAATTAGTCGGCGGCGCCGCGGCGGCATTCGATCAAATAAATTTCCAGCTGATCGATCCGCAATGCGCGGGGACAGGGTCAATCAGGGACGCGGGCGCACCCGCGCGCGCTCCTCAAAAGAATCCGCTCGGCGGCCGCGCGCCGGGGGGGGGGGGCCCATCGGAAAAAGTACGGCCGCGTATATCAGGGCGGCGCGGTGTCGGCCCGTCCCCGGGGCGAGTTACGCGCTGCCCGCTGGCAATAATAAATTAGCGGGGGAAAAAAGGCCGCCGGGGATTCCTCAACTTTCGCCGGCGTTCGAGCGCGGGCAAATCGGGGGCGATATTTCACCGGGCGCCGCGTCGCGTTGATTCGCCGGGCGCTTTATTTTTTTTTTTCAGACCCGGCCCGGGCTTCCGCCGAGGGCCGCGCGTTAAGTTTATACGGCCGCGCGTCCCTGGAATTCCGGAGATCCGCCGCGGCCCTCTGTGCGCCTCGCCGGGGGGAGGATGCGCCTGGGGGAGGGCCGCCCGGGCGACGAAATGAAGTTGCCGACCCGCCCGGCGTACGTACGCCGCGCGCCTACCCCCCCGCCGCCGTCGTTTGCAGGCCGAGCGACGTTTCGGACGGGGGGGACCGTTCCGGAGCCAATTGGAGGCCGCTTCGGAGGCCGGACTCGGCCCCGCCGACCCGTTGAATATTGCAGTATTGTTAAGCGCTTCCTTATTAGCCTCGGCCCTTCGCCTCGTTAATGGCCCTTTGCCGTTTTATCGGGCGTTCGTTACGCCGAATAACCCGACGGAGTAATGCCTTCCCAGGCAGGACGGGGGGGCAAGAAAAAGGGGGTTTTTGAATAAGGCGAGGCCGCGCCTCGGCCGGCTCCTCCTCGCCCGGTGCGCCCGCGCCCCCGAGCGGAGATAAATTTCCTTGGGAAAAACCTACCCCCGCGTAGCCCGCGCGCACTCGCCTATCTGTGTGTATATACACGGGCGCCTTAAGGAAAAAAAGGCAAGGAGGGGCGCGACGGGCGCGACGAAACCTCCGGGGGGTACGCACTGCGGCTCGGGGCGCGACCGCGCGGCGCTCGGGATAAAAACTGAAGGCGGATCTGATTGCACAATAGCCGCTGACGGTCCATTAAGCCGCGCCCAAGGCCGGGGGAGTTGCCCGATCGGGGACAATGAGCGGCCGGCGGATGAATCCTTAGGATCCGCCGAGGAGCGGCCGTCTAAACAGCCAGGGCCTTGCGACTCGGGGGGGGGGATGGGGCGCGCCGCGGCGCCGCCTCGCTCGGCTTGATTGAGGATGAGTGATTTAATGTCCCCGGGCCCCGCCCCCTCGGCAAACACGCGGCCGATTATGCACCTCGCGTACCCGCGGCTTATCGGCCCGAGTCTTTGCCTCCCCGGCGCCGATTAGTTTTTATTTACGGCCGATGGCTATCGGGCGGCACGCGAGCCTGGCCCAGAAGGGACGGCCCGGCCCGCTAATTGAAACGGCCGCGCGGAGGGTGTGGTCCGGTAAATCAACCGAAAAACCCCTTGGCCGAGCCTCGGCAATCGGACGCCGCGCGCGCGTGCAAAGCCCGCGGCGCCTTGTCGCCCCGGCGGCCCGCTCCTTTGCCTTGTCTTTCTTTTTTCCTCAGTCGATCGGCCCTCCCGGAAGCCGGGGCGAGAAGCGTCCAGATTAGCTCCGCTATTTCGCGCGCGCGCGGGAATCTCATTTACGAGCTGTTTAAACTGGGAGACCGGGAGGCTGCTCGACATTATTATGCGATCAAATTTTTCCACTTCGGCATTTCGGCCAAATTACTCGCTCCCCGGTAGCCGCCCTCCTTTTTCCTTTTCTTCTTTATGGGCCGCCTCGGCGCATAAGCGCCCGTTTCGTTAAACCTAATACACACGGCCAAGGAGTCTACTCAATTTCGTCGACCTCTTTGTCTAACGCACCGTCGGCTGATTATTTATGAACTCGTATTACCATCCTTACATATACCAATACCTTTATGCAGATGTCCTTGTCATTTTGGCCGGGAACGGCTTAATGCATCTAGACGTGCATAATCACTCAGTGATAGATTATGACTGTAAAGGTTAAAAAATCTTATTCCGCCTGCAGACTAACTAGAAGAATCATTAATAGCGCGCTTATCCTCACCCTTCAAAATATCTCCCCCCCCCCCCTATATTTCACTAAATTATAACGCATTCGAGTCTAATCTTTTCCTCAAGATCCTTCATTGCATTATTTAGCATACTTACTTCAAGAACACTTCACCCTCAAACGAGAAATAGGATTATTTGAAGCATTGCATCAAATCATTGTGCAAATGGGATATATCCATTGATATGAAGCTATTGCAAGCCTCGTTATATACCTACTAGTGGTAGTTCGGCGAAATAACGAGCTTCAATATTTAGCTAGATACTTTAAATTCAATGATCCTATTAAAATACGTAACAGCAAATACTGCTCGTTGCACTAATACGCGGTAATATCAGCACTGTATCTCATTCTGCATGGTGCGATTTAATATTTAATATTTAATCTGCAATCATTTTATACGCAAACATTATGTTCGCAAACAATAATTAGCTTATAATAGATTTGTCAAACCTTCAATCTTTAGACTTATATATTTAATAATCTATACAATTGTTCAAATGCATGTTACTCAAAGAAATAAATTGCTAAACTTATTAATAGTTATTATATTTATCAAACAAAACTAATCGATTACTATACAAATATTGATTAAACACAATTTCACAATTTATACAAATATTATATATTCATACAAATATACATATTAGTACGCCAGATAAATTAATTTAAATTTAAAAAATTGTAAATTAATTAATAGAGTATTCGCTATTATTAAAAATAAGAAAATAAATATAATTGATTTGATTACTTATAATTTAACTTTAATTATTTTAACTGTAATTGATACTGGATAAGTAAATTATTATCTACTTTCTCTTTGTCTCGGATAACCTGGAAATCGATTTTTCTTGTATAATTTTTCTTATGTAATTAAAAAAGCTGCACCAGCTCGAAGCTAAATACTGCATTTCATAGCGCTACAGTTCATTTTAAAGACTCTAAGTGTAACGAAACTGCTGAAATTTTCAGACTTTTTATAAAAGAATAAAAAGCAAAAAAATGAAAAATCAATGTTGACGTTTAATGTAAAAATGTTCCAAAAATATTTTCATATTTTCAGATTCAAAGTAAAATAATTTTTATTCATCATGTTCCTATATAAATATTATACACTATCCTCATTTTAGCATATTTAGAAGCATATTCTATAGTTGAAACCATGATCTGCAAGTGAAATACTATACGTAAGTGGAAAAATCGAGTTTCGTCAGACATGTGGTAGTCACATATATCATGTGTATAGATTGTTTAATGCATCTTACTGTTACTTTCTCGTGTATCTAAATTCGAAAATAACCAAATTTCTATGTCATTTTTTCACATTATAATCATTATAATTTCATTGTAATTGCTTAAAGTTGTAACTTTATAGATATCGTCTTCGCGAATCTAAGTGGCCTACTTCACGTGAAAGACAAAATTACATGCGCGTGCATAGTATATTAGAATTTCAGACAAGGCGTAAGTGCTGTGATGTTGTCTGCTTCGTTAAGGTACATGATTTTTCACATCTAGATATTAACCTAACTGTATTCTTCTTACTAATATTCATCATTTGAATTTCGCTTGTAATTTGTATAACAGGAAACTTTAGAATTGTAATAATAAAATAATTATTGACAATGTAATGTAGAACAATAAGAATATATAAACAATGTATGTAACAATAATATATATAGTTATAATATATATTTATGTAATTGCATAACCGTAAAATTGTACTTTTAACCTAATATGTTCTTTTTATAATCCATCCAAAAATTGCACTTTGTAGAGTTTATTTGCATATGCAAATATGCAATGTTTGTTCTAAGAATAGTTCGAAATACCCGTGGGGACAAGATAAATGATTTAGCTTTTATATACATATATCGTACTGTTTTAAATTTGTTTTAATATTTATAAGAGAAACCTATATTTTCGGCTTCGTATTATTTTAATTTTTATGTATAAACTATAGAAATTGTAATAGTTTTTATAAAATATTACCTGAATATACAGTATAAATTATTATCCAATATAATAATATCGATAAGCAAATAATGAGTCGGTGAGGTTGAGCAGAATATGCCATTATTGCAGCTTCTACTGATTGCCTCTCTCTAGCAATTCAAACCTTCAGTCTGCGCACAGCATACCTTATTTCCTGCGGCTGCTTCATCATCGACGGTACGTGCATGCTACACTCTACCATGCATGTGTCTTCTTCAGGATTCCCCGTACAGACCTCACTACTCACTGCGTAGTCTTTCTTTTGGTACCTGCTTTCATTTGTCTTCGAGTTTTAATCTACAGGCTTTTATGTTTACTTATAGTGCTTGAATAGTCCAGCATTCAATATTGATGATAGCTCCGAATGCTGTTGTGGAAGTGTTTTTTATTAATTTCGTAGTCGCCCCAAAGGTTATTCTTTTTCTATCTTCTAATTCATGACTATCTTTACTTTTCTTCATCTTCTTTACTATCCGACTGTCATTATCGCAGTAACATCAATCTAATAACGTTTATTATTTACTTTGTTTACATTAGTGTTTTGGACAACCATTATTATTTATCGTTCTTTTATTCGACCAACATAATACAATAAAATAATAGAGTTAAGTTCTCATCAAAATGTTGTTTCAATATATTATTTATCTATTAAGTGAAAACCTTAGACATTTGACTGCTTCCCTTTCTCAGAATAAGGTTATTCAATTTTAAATATTTAATTTTACATGTTTTAAAGTTTGTAATTATCATCAGAAATTTATCCTTGATTTTAAGAATTTCATGAAGATTAAATTAAATTAAATTTAAAAAATAAATCTTTGTCTTTAATTCAATGAAATTTAAAAAAAATATTTTTTAAGAATAGAATTTTTACTTTCATGTAAGGCTCTTCGAACTCGAGTACCTGATAAAGCAAACGAGTAAAGCCAGTTTGAAGTTTCAACCGAATCCCATTTAAAAGGCTTTACTCTGGAGGTGCGCCGGTGGCTTCAAACTCTCATAGTTCTAAAACTACTCTCTCTCTGCGAATGTATGTACACTGTTTGGGAGAACTAATTCTGATCATCCTGCGTTGACAGACACCTCGTTACACGTTTAATTTTCCAATAGAAATCATGAGACACAAAATATCGTACAGAAAAGCCTTATAATCGACAATTTTTAAAAACATCTAGCTAATCTAAAATAATACTTAAAAAATCGTTCCAAGAATTGACCATTCATTTTAAGTAATATCAGTTTAAAATTTATAATGAATCCCATTTAAAAGACTTTATTCTCAAGGTACGTCTATGTGGTTTCAAACTCTCAGAGTTCGAAAACTTCTGGCTTTATGAATGCATAGTGTTTGCGAGAACTAACTCTGATCATCCTGCGTTGATAGATACTTTGCTATCCGATTTTATTTTTAATACTAGTGCCGCAAAATGCAGGCTCTTTTGTTATAAAGGCTTTTGTTACAAAGATTTCTCTACAAGAATGGATAATACCAAAATTATATAACGGTAAACCTTCAATTTAATCGATGATAAAACTATTATTTATATTTCTTTTTTCAAGAATGGAGTTTTCATTTCTTATACGTTATCTAAATGATAATGTTTCTCTCTTTTACTCTACTGTTCGATCATACTTTGACATAGTTCTATTATTTATTACATTTATTAAGATACGCTATTATTTTGTAATAAGCTCAATTTATTTCCCCGTTTCTAATTTCTACACATTTGTATAAAATTTATTTCTAATTATTATTTTTGAAAAGAAATCAAATTTTTATTTATTAAAATATTCATAAATGTTAAGGAGACTAATTCTACCTAAACAAGGTATTCTAATATCGTAAAATCGCACACATACAGATTATTTATAATAAAAACTGCTAGTCTACTTATCATATCCATTGGTGCAGCCCAAAGATCTCGATATATCTTCTCTACGTCTCCCTACTTGCTTCGTATCGGTGGATCCTCGGGTGGATCCTATCAGGTCCGATGCTACTGCAGTACTGAGAGCTATGCTAAATAATTCGTGAATGCGATACTCCTTGATAAGTAGTTCAGTGCTTCTTTCTATGCACAACATACTCGGGACGTTTCTCTACACGTGAATTCTAGCCATTTTACAAAGTTACCGCTTACTATTGCCTAGCCGCCAAATTTTTTTTTGAGAATTTTATCTAAAGTATTTATTTACATTCCAAAGAAATATTTATTTACCTTTTCTTTTCTCCAGTCTCGCTATAAATGACTGCTTGGTTTGTAATACATTTTTACTATAAAATCTGTTACGCACGGAATGCGTCCGTTTAATTACGCTGTTCCTTACTTCCTAAATTATTAATTTCTTTTTTGCTTTTGTCTGATTTTCGCAAATGATATTTCTTTCAAACGATTCAATCTTGATCTTGTATTTTTGCATTTCAAGCTCAACCAGTTAACAACATTCTTTTTTACTTTATCCTTTGTTCTTTATCTTTTATATCACTAAGTTCATCATATTTTGTATACTTTCTGACTATACTTGAATTATTTACTTTATTTCTTTTATCATCATTTCCTCTGCTTTATTCTTCGTCAACAGTTCGTGCACCTATTGCATTATGAGTCTTGTCGACATTACCTTTCACTAATTCTTAATGCGTTCTATATCTTTGCTCTCATATACTCTTGCAGTTGATATTTTGGTGGCTTATAATTTATCTTATTCTCATTGTTTTCCTCTAATCGTATTTATGTTATTCAGACTATGCTAAATTTTTTAATATATTTCCATGTAACACTAACATAGTTTATAATTTTTTACACATATCTCCACATGCGTATGTAATTACAAATATTTATATTTTCCTTCTTTTTCTGAATTTTTGAATTATCTACCTATTGATTTATCTTTCATAATTAAATACTTATGTGTCTTTCATTTTAAAAACCATTTCTTTGCCATAGTTTGCCTTTTGCTGCAATTTTAGTAGGTGCCGCAATTCTGTTTTTGACGCTTTACTTTTCTATCCCTTTCCTATAACTGTTCACTATTCTTTCCTCTGATTACTACATGTAATTTTCTTCTGCTTTTATGTTGCTATTCTCTCCATAATCTAGCTTCTCTATTCTTTAGCTCAATTTTTCTCTACTCTTTTTAATGTTTCTCATGTCGTTTTCCATTTAATTTCTTTTTGCGCCATTTTCTTTTGCCTGTTTTATTTTTTAGATCTATTTTTACAAGATTTTTTTTATATTAATTTTTAGTCTATTCATTTATTTTTTATTTTACGTTTATTTTAGCATTTGTATATTTTTTACATGACATTCTAGTATTTATTACTCCAATCCTCTACCACCTATATCAGCAATCTTTTCGAGCCATACTTTATTACCTTTCATTCTGTAATCCTACTTTCGTCTATCTTTTCTTTATACTTTCTTTCCCAACACCTTTTTCTTCTTTGCTGTTTTTCTGTCGGTTTTTGAGTCGTTCATCTGAAACTTTTCTTTTAATTTTTTTCTTCGAATTCTTAAATATTTTTTGTAAATGCTTAATTTAAATTAATATAATTAATAATAACAAAATAATTTTTCATTATCTGCTTAAAAAAGCAATGGAATTAACTCATTATCGTTTTAACCTAAAATATCTACAATGTAGCCTATTACACAAATAGATAGTTTTTGCACTTTCATTACTTTGCTATACACTTTATCGACATTCCTCATTTCATTAAATATGTATATTGTACTTTTATAACTTTTGTTGTTAAAGTATAAAACTAAATTATAAATTTAAATGTACATATAAGTTCTCTATCAAATTTTACAACAAAATTTGTACATTGCAAGTACATTGATTGTCAAATGATTTAGCTAGGTTTTTGTCAAAATCATGATATATACATTGCACTAAAGATAACAATACATATTTTTAAGATTTTGTTAATGAAATTAATTTTAAACCGTAACAATGTTAGTTGACAGCATTAAAATAATTTCTATAAATTATCTACATAATGTAATCGTTAATTGGTTTTTAGCGCTTTGTATGACATCTAGACCACCAAACCCATTCATTTCATCATTTACTCCAATAAATGTTGAAAGTAATTTATTTTCAGAAATTGATTTTTATCCATAATGACTGCTTGTGATCGACAAAATGTAATTTCACTTGATATTATGAGGATGCACGTTATATTTACTTTGAAACTATGTAATGATCAGTTAAAATATTTTTTAAACAGCAAGTAAAAGATGAAATTAATATTGATATTATATGAACTTTGTAATTAATGTTGTATAAAGCGTTATAAGCTATGTACAACTAAATAAAGCCTTTCATTCTAATTTTCTTGTAAACACATTTAAAGTACAAGCTCTCTAAACTTTTGCACTGCACCTATTCCAAAATTATTGTAGTTCTAATACATTAAAAGTTCTCAAATGTATTACGCTATACATATTAAAAACTTTTTTGATTTCAATATTATGAATTATTTTGGTATAATCATAATTATTGATATTAACTATATGTAGTTGGAAAAATGGGATATATTGTATGTTACATTTTTTTTTGTAATATTGTAAACATTTATGAAATTTTATTCATATTATAATGATTATTAAATATTCAGAAAGTAAATATATAATGTTGTATGTAATTTCTCAAAGATATTGATTCGAATAAATATACCCGCGGAATAACTAGAACGGAAAATGTTTTTTCCGCGACGTAACGAAATCCATCTTTCCGCTGCAACCTATCCCATAAATACTTTTGTCGAAGCAGTCATCGAGCAGGAAAATCGTGAAAGTCGGTAATTCCTTTTACCGGAACTAAAGCCAAAGAAGTAGCTTAGAATTTAAGCATTGACTACTAAAAATCTTTACGAATAAAAATAATATGCGAACATGAATATTAACTCCAAGTTCGTGAGTTAAAGATAAATTGATGGTTTCTTCGTTCGAATGTATAAGATATTGGGTAATTTAGTATCGCGTGATAGTGTCGAACTGCTGTATTTACCACCTAATGAATCATTTCGACGTAGAAAAATATAACCTAATATTTATACATTTATACGATTCCGAGCCGGCTCGCGTGCTAACTGTTAGGATAGTATACAAAAAGCTACACCAAAACATTTACATAACAAACGCGTTATAAGAAAGTTCTATTACAAGATACAATAATTGTAAGAATTTATAGCTGAAGATTCATCCTTAATATTCACTGTTTACGCTGTAAATTATTTAGGGAGGAAAATTCTAAGAAGAATAAATTTAAAAGATAACGGATCGCAGTATTACGATAGAAAACATTTGCCGCAATTGTAACAGGCTTATGCAAATGGGAAGGTTTGCATTTTACAAATAACGTCATTATTAAGCTCGTAACGAGTTTACAAGGCTCGGGAGAGAAGCGGAGAAGTCATAGCTTAGAGGCGATGACAGCGAAAACATTTTTAACGAAACGCGACTCGTAAATTTCCCAGGATTGCAAATTGCATTAAGCGTTTTACACGATGCGGGGTCGCGCGTTTTGCATTAAGGATAATTCGCAGGATGCAGCGGGAGAATTAAAAATGCACACGCGGGCGGGAGGGGGATAGGGAAAGAGAGAGGGCAGGACACATCCCCGCGTGGATTGCACCAGGCGCGGGTCCGGGCGAGTCTCGCCGCCCGGGATGAAGAATACTCCGACACCTTTAAAAAGCCCTCGGTACATTTCGAATATAACTCCCCGGAGGTGGGAATAAACAAGGCGCGGGCGTATACGGTATAACGTATATAACTCGGGCGCGCGCAGCGCGGACATTCAGCTTGAGCGCAGTGGCAGCAGGGCAGGGCCGCCCGCTCCAACAAAAGCGAGTAAGGGAGCCGGAGAAACTTTTCGCCCGACAAAGAAGTCCGGCAAATAAATTGGGCCATTAATAAAATTTTTCGACGCTTCGGAATATCTCTATCGAGCAGAAACAGAGAAATGAATGGCCACGGGATCGGGCCCTGCGTGTATTTATAGTACAACACATGAACTTCTGTAATATATATATTTTATTTTTCTCACGTGAGTCGTAGCCACCGCATATTCATGTATGCCCGTGCGAATGTATGTCGATATTGCATTTCAAATTTTCAAGTGTTTGCGATTGATTTCTGAAAAGCACCCAATCATTCGAGACCTCCAATACTTTTATGAGTTTCATTCATCACTCGTGTGACGCTAGCATTTCTCCTTTTTTCAGTATAATGGAGAGCAATGAACCTGTCGGTTTTCTGATAATACTCTGGGAATAATAACGGCGATGCATATTTTGATCTCGTTTCTAAAAATAATTCTCCGAAAAAGTATGCTGCGTGGAAAATCTTGGCACCATTAGCATTGATCAATATGGCATTCGTTAAACAGTCTCGCAAATCATCAAGTGCAATATATTCAAATTATTAGATGATTGAAAACTCGAACAATTTTCCGAATAATCTAATATAACACCTCACATACTCACAGGTTATAACAAGTGAAATTATTAATTAATTATTTCAAATTAATTCAAATATTATGCTTTGTACATTTTCGAAAATTATAATAATTACTAACTTATAAGAAATTAACATTTAAGATATTCGAACTTAGAATATGATATTATTATAATGTAATCGCACATGCCAATTTCGAAGCCAGTTAAAAACAATATAGAACTTCATATTTAATCGAATTAATATCCCACAGGATTATACACATACGTAACAAATACGAAATATATCGTATTTATTAATTCAAATCTGAATAATTTATTAACTGAAGTTGATTCCATTTTGATATTGTAGGATTATTATAAAATACAGGGCCTTAACTTTATTCATGCCGTTTTTTATGTCCGCGCTCAGTTTTTTTTCGAATAGAAATGAAATATTATCCGTCAAAAATTCTGCAAATTCTTAACCAGGCATGTTAAATTTACGATTTTGTAGAATTCTTTTTTTCGTTCGACCGCGCCCGCACCGCCATTTTTCAAGCGACCAAACAATTCATGAAAGTTTAAAGAATAGGCGATATTGAAACTTCACCGTGATCCGCACATTCTAAGATTTTAATAGAAAGCACCTTAAAGGAAAAATGTCATGACACGGGGAGTCGAGGTGTAGCGGCGAGTGCGCATAAAGCAGCGCGACGCGGACGGCACAAAGCCACGCTCGGCAGCGAGCGAGGACGGAAAAATAATAATTCGTCTCGAAGGGGCGGGCCCGGCTGCAGAGGCCGCCGGCTCGGAAGTTGCGCCTTTGCGCCCGCGAGATAAACTTGGCGCAGGGCGCGGCTCGCGAGCGCCGGCATCGAAGCCGGAAGCGCCGGAAAGAAGCGCCGCGAGGGCTGACGGGGCCCGCGAGCTATATTCGCCGGATCGCACCCTCGACGCGCCCCCGAAGGAGCCCCGAGATTTTACCTTCGCCACTTGCGCGCGGCCCGGACCATATTTGCGCTGGATTCAGGGCCGCGGGATGCGGGAGGGAAAAAGCCTCGCGGAGGGCAAATATTGCGCTCCCCGGGCCTCCTGCCTCGCCCCACCTTCTATTTATCTCCTACCCGTCTCTTTTTTACGTGCCCCTCTCGCACCTTTTTTCGAGCTAATTGCGTCGGGGCTCGGGCCGGCATGCGTTCCATTTCTCTTCCCTCGGTGCCCTGTCACGCATGGTTGCGCCGTTGACAATGTTTATTCGATCAATGCGCCCGCGAGCCCCAATTCGCTTTCCTAATTTATTTTGATACGCTTTTTGTTGGGATTTTCTAGGATTTTTGTTTAACGTCGTTAAGTGTGCAGCACGCAGTTACGTTGTTCCAGTTACGCGTCATAGTTACGTTACGTAGGTGCAAGCTTTTTATATTCTAAACTAATAAAAACAACTTTATTCATTTATAGTTCGCGTTAAAAATATCATATATTTTGCAATTAAAATCAAGGAATGTATTACACTCAAAGCATATTAACCGCTAGGACAATTAATATCGTGGAAATTAATAAAAAACTACATCTGTATGGTAATAAGTTTCGATAAAATATCAACCGAAATTCAACTAAGTGTTTCTGCTAGATATAATAGTGCATTTTGTAAAAAAATATATTAATAAGAATTTTCTACTCGTGTAAATATAATGTTAATTCTTTCTATTTATATGTCAAATATATATTGAATAATTAATGCGATAGAAACCATTTTTAATTTCAAAAATGAATAAAATCTTTTTTAAATTTTGACGATTGCGAAAACGAAATTAATTCAAAAGATTAATAGTTACAGTTGAAAAGCTTCTTCCATTTCATTAAAAGATGATACAGTGCATTAACAGAATAAAAAAGTTTAAACTAGCTGAAAAGCATAAAAGTAAACACAAACAATGAAAGACAATTCATGGTTTTTACCGATGCATATTACTTCATCAATAAAATAATCATATTACAGTAACTATTATTTTTTATTTAGAAGAACTTTCATAATAAATCATTATACTATAATTAATATTTGATCCTCTCAAGGTATTTTCAAAAATTTTTACTATTTTACAACATTTTTAAATAAAGTAGTAACAAACTTTTATCGCCTAAGACTTCATGCTTTTTTATTTACAATAAAATTTAAATATTTTATGAAGAAAATGTTTTTTAATATTACAATGCAAGATAAAAAATTATTTGTTTCGACAAAAACTCGTTAAATATTAAACATTATGTATGATATCGAATGTGTAATATAAAAATATTCCTTCAATATATTTTTATAACAAAGATTGCATTTAACTCAGTACTCTTTTTAAACCTTCATCAAAACTATACATTTCAAGCATTTTATTGCAACTTGCTTTAATATGAAACTGTGTTAAAACAATCTTTAAAATGACTTTAGCTGAACGGTGAGGAGAAGGAGGAACGAGGAAAGCCAACTGACCGAACGCAACCATCGAACGAAAAAGCCAAAGAATCATAAAAGTGCCGTAACAGCACTCGTCCATCATTTTCCCATAAGCTGCGGCGCAAAGTATAAAATATCAACGCGGCTTGTGGCCGTGATATTGAAGAGAGCGAAAAAAGCCGTCGTTCAATGCCCATTAAAGTGGTCGACGTCGTCGCACGCGGCAAATAATTAATAAAAAATATAAAATATTCGTGACCAGATTGCTAGTTGTATCTATTATATGCGAAAAAAACGTAGCGCGCAAAAAGAGTTGCGGTGGATAAGTAATAGAGCAGGAGAGAAAAAACGATAGCTCACATTTGGGGCACGAAATGACGTAGGCGACATCAAACACATACGTGTGACCTTTTTGTTTTTCGTTTTTCGTTTATTCACCCGCGCACCCCAGGCGATGTATATGTAGCACTGCATATAAGAGAAAATGGCTTGCAAGGGGGACGCGGGGAGAAAAATGACTTTTCTGCACCGATGACGTCAGTTACTGACAGGGTCACGTATTTTATCCAATGAAAGGAAGAAGAGTGGGAGATACAAGCCAATTCAAACACTATTTTGCTTTCAACAAGGCTATCGATTTTTTACAGATAAAAAATATCTAAATAAATTAGTATAATGAGAAATCACAGTATATACCTTTTTCTACCTTTAACATTTTTAATTATTCGTACATGTAGGTTATTTTTAATCATTTTCTTTGTCAAACAAAATGATTTTAATAAAAGATTATGAAATTAATATTATAGCAAATATAATAACAACCCTCTATTCCATTTTATTATAAAACATACGTTATTACAAATAAATTAAAACTTTTTATTAATACTTGTATTAACATAATTATTAATATTTATATCTTCTTAATAAGTAGCACTTTTATGTGCGCATTGTTTTAATTCTACTTATGATTTGCAGAAAATATATCTAAAAATTATTACAATAACGAGTATATAAATGCAAATTTTACTCTCATTATGTAAAAAAATTACTGATTTTTTTTTAAAATGACATTAAGATTTTACAAAAATAATCAAGTTAATATTAAAATTCCTATCTACAATTATTAATAACATCAATAAATTAATAAATATTAATAAATACTAATATCTTGGTATCTGTTTACTTCCAGTTTCACAATTTTTTTTTTTAAATTCTTGTTTTCTTTTGAATTCCTCCTGCATTTCTCTTTGTTTTCGTTTTCTTTCTAATCTCATTTCTTCTTCTGTCATAACTAATGAACAAATTTATATATAATAACTTGTAATACAGAAATTATAAATTTACATTAATTATATACCTGTTGATACAACAATTTTTGGTGCTTCTGTTTTAACTTCATTTTTCAAATCATTGGCACTTGTACTTGGCTTACTATCTACATCCAAAACATTAATTTTATCTAACAAATAGTAATAAATTAGTTTTTTGTGCAATTTTTAAATAATTATGATATAAATTTTTTGTTTTTTGAAATTACCTGTTGATTTTATAGAATTTGATTTATCTACACTCATTTGATTACGATTCTTATTAATAATTGGTGTCTTGGGCTTAACTAATATGGTTTCAAGATCAACATTATCTATAAATGCATCTGCTTGAGATATTGGAATATTATCTGTATAAACTGCTTCATCTATAATTCGTTCAATTTTATTAAATAATAAATTACAAATTTATTTTCTGATATAATTACCACTAGTCTTCGTTCGTGATGATATGACCCCTTCGATTTCCAAAATTTTCATAGGAGCTATTTCTGTAGGTACAGGACTATTTGGACGGCTTGGTGTTTTATTTAATTTATTTGTTACATCAATTCCAAAATACATAATTGTCTTTTTAAAAGCATTAGCAATAGACCCCTATTATTAAACAAAAGTATAATAATTAATTTATTATACATGGTGAATTTATATACAATTTTACTAACTAATCTAGCTTTTTGAATAGCTGATCCTTTTGATGATCCTTCATTAAAACTGTATCCTACATCTTCATGAAAAGTCCCATCTTTTAATTCAATTTTAACATAAGAAGCACATCCAGCACAATATTTACCTGCTACATAATCAACAAAATCTAAAAAAACACCTTTTAAAATTATTGTTATTTTTTATTAATTTCTATCATTAATCATGATAATTAATTACCAAGAGTTTGATTGGTAATTCCATGACTCCACTTAGCTTGACCAAATACTTGATTAGCAATAGAGATTAATTGAGTAGTTGCCAAAGAATTCTGTTCAATAAAATTTTCTTTTTGTGGTGGTTTTGCTAAATCATTTTTGGAGCTTGGCTATAATTTTACAAAATATTAATTTTATTTAAAATCTAATAAAATGACACAGAAATCAACGATATAAAACTATACATAAAAGTGCTTATGAGTAAATTTTTACTTACAAATTTTATACAACTCATGATAAAACGAATTCAATCATAAAATCAAAATATACAAACATATAACCTTAAGCAAGTTTTCGAATTCTTCAGGTTTATTCGTTGCTAATATATACAGCTTTACCAACGCATGCGTATTACATAGACTATGGATCATGGTAGCCAACTTGTGTATAAAAATAACCACATGCATACCCAGTATCTCTGCACGAAAACGAATACACTGTTGTACTATAGGCATGCTGGAGCTGACATTCAGTCATACACGAATACAGTGATTGCCTACACCGGTACACACTAATAGAACTGTATTGCTGTATAGAATGCGATCGTAATGAATTAACCCACGTGTAGTTAGTGTTTCCATACTTATTTTTTGAAAAACTTTAAAACTTGTTAAAAGTGGGCACTTTTATAATGATATCATAATAATTTTCATAAAATTGTATACAAATCGCTTTTTAAAAATCAAGTTATAATATATTAAATTATTATAAAAATGGGTGTGATTGAACGAGTCGTGTGAGTATACAAATATTTCCATTTCTAATTTTTTTGAATCTTAGAATTTGCAAATTAATAGTTTATTTTGTTACATTTGTCTAGCAAACCAAAAACACACAAAGGAAAAAAGGCTATTTTAAAAAGAGAACCTAAAATAATTGAAGATTCAAAACAAACATTATTTATAAAAGGTCTCAAAACAACACCTATTCTGCAAAATTGCATGAAAGATTTGGTATGAAATGTATTTTCATTATTATATGCATATTTAACATTGTTTTAATTATTAATATTTGTATACTTTTTATACAGTACAATTTGAAGAAACCTGATGGTCAAATACTACAGAAGAGAAATGAAGTGCACCCTTTTGAAGATCCAACACCAATTGAAAGTTTTGGTAGAAAATTAAATGCTTCTCTTTTTATGTTAATATCAAACAGTAAAAAACGACCTAATAATCTTGTTATGGGTCGATTATTTGAACACACAATAATGGATATTATTGAGTTTGGAGTTGAAAATTATATTTCCCTGCAAAAGTTTAAAGTAGACAAAATTTCTAGTGGGATTAAACCAATGTTAGTTTTTCAAGGTGAATTGTTTGAAAATAATCATGAATATGGAAGAATTCGTAATTTACTGATAGATATGTTTCAAAGAGAAACAGTTGGACAAATAAGACTACAAGGATTAGAACATGTTTTAAGTTTTACAGCACATGATAATTGCATCCTCTTTCGGAGCTACAGGTATAACTATTTCAAGTATTTCAATCTTTTAATCATGTCATTACTATTATAACATTAATAATTTTTTTAGAGTAATGTTAAAAAAATCAGGTATTAGGATACCAAGAATCGAATTGGAAGAAATTGGACCTCGAATGGACTTAAGAATAAGACGAACTAAACTAGCAACAGATGACCTGTTTAAACAAGCATGCAAGAAACCTAAAGAATTAAAGGTAATATTAAAATTTTTTAAAAGTATATTAATTTTTAGAATATTTAATAAAATAGAGCTTTTGTCAGGCAAAGAAAAAGAAGAACATAAGTCAAGATAGTTTAGGAAAAACTCTTGGTAGAATACACATGGGTGCTCAAAAATTACATACTATTCAAACAAGAAAGATGAAAGGTCTGAAAAAAACTATCTCTGAAAGAAAAGTTGAAAAGAAACGAAAAAATAATATTGCAAATGAAGATCATTCTAAAAAGTTTAAAGTTACGGATGAAAATGTAGAATGAATGTAATTTAGAATTTATGTAATAAGTAATAAAATTTTATTTACATATGTAATAATATCAGTATTCTATTTTCCCGTTAAAGTCCAAGTTGTTTTTGTTTTTGTATCCTAAAAATTAAAAGATATTTAATGTTATTCTATCTACATGGAATAAAAAAAATATTTAGATGAAACTAAATTCTTATTTTTCTTACTTTTAAAGCTACTCCACAATCTGATAATTTTATTCGAACGAGATCACAAGCTGCTAGAGAATTAGAATCTTTAACACTTGTTGCTAAAGCAGCAGATCTAATGTCACTTCTAAAATCAACCAAGATATCTAAAAGTTTAGAGATGTTATCAGCTTCTTCACAGGTTTTAGAATTTGATATGCCTAATTTTGACATAATAGTCTGTACATAATTGGATACAGCCAAAACACTTGTCAGACTTCTTGCAGCAGTTGTTGTCTAGAAATTAAAAATTAATGAAAACATTGAAATATTTTTGACTACAATCTCTAAAAAAACTAACCTTTTCCTCGTGCATCATTTTTGTTACTACAGAAATCAATTTTAAAATTGCATCTAAAGCCATTGGTGTATTGAAATCATTTGCAAGATTAGTTATTACATGATTTCTAGTTTCTTCTAAGCACTATACAAGTACATGTATTATATATATTAAATATATTAACAATAAATGTTATAATGTTATAAATTCAATATAAAAAAATAATGGAATTAATACTTTAAATATAAATTAAATATGTAAAGATTTTATGTACATTTATACTTACAGTGAGTAATTCTAATTCATTTATATTACCACCTTCTATTTTTCCAGAAACATAATTATTACAGTCACTTATGAAAAATTCTATCTGTCTTAGACAAGTAATTGCCTTTTGTATTAATTCATTTGAAAATATAACATCTGCAACCAAAACAATAATATCCAAATGTAAATACAGTCGGTATGCAATACTTGTATTATTTTACTTTTTCTATAATGAGTAAGAAGACACAACATTCTAAATTGATTTGCTGTATAAGTATTTAAAAACGTTGGAATGCTAATTGTATTCTGTAAACTTTTTGACATCTTTAAGTCTCCTTGTAAATGTAAATGTCCTGTATGTATCCAATAATTAACCCACTGATCAGTTTCATGATATACACAAGATTGAGCCTCTTCGTTTTCATGATGTGGAAAAATTAAATCAATTCCTCCACTATGTATGTCAATATTTCCTCCAAAAATTGTACTAATCAATGGTAAATGAAACTCTGTAGTATTCTTTAAATTAATATTTATATTAAAATTATTTTTACCTTGCGATTGCACTGCATTCTATATGCCAACCTGGTCTACCATTACCCCAAGGACTTTGCCAAAATGGTTCGTTTTCTTTGACAGCCTTCCACAGTGCAAAATCTAATGATGATTTTTTATATTCATGAGATTTTTCATCTTGACTCATATTGAATTTTCCATAATATTTACAACTAGATGTATCAAAATATACAGAACCTAATAAACATGAGAAAATAATTATCAGTTATACAATTATAATTTATTATTTCATACAGTTATTACCATCTTTTCCTATGTAAGCATCGTTTTTGTTTACGAGTCTTTCAATAAAAGAAATTATATCTAAAATATGATCACTAACTTTACATGTTATCGTAGGTCTTAAAACATTCATTGAATCCATGTCTGAAAAGAACTCATTGGTATAATGTTGTGTCAAAGACTGCCAGTTACCAGATGATTTTGATCGCATAATAATTTTGTCATCTATATCTGTTAGTCCCATTACTAATATAACATTAATGTCAAAAAATTCTGATAATATTCGTCGCATTATATCGAATTTGATGTAGGTACTGGAAAATTATTTATTTAACATAATGATACAAATTGACCAAATTAACATTATATTAAAAGCAATTGAAGTACCATGCATGTCCAATATGTGATGAATCATAAACAGTTGGACCACACATGTACCACGTTGCAACATTACTATTTTTTAAAATCAGAGGTGTTTTAGATTTTGTAATAGGATTGTATACAACAATATTACTTGTTGCTCCACTTGGTTTTATCCATTCAAATTTATTATAATGACTTACTCCAGAATAAATAAATCTTTTAAACTGGCGAAGCATTTTTTCCTTTTTATTACTGAGAATTATTTATTGAGAACTTTTATAATTTACAGAATAACCTAATACCAAATATAACACGAGTTACAAAAATTTTATTTTTAATTTAAAGATGTACATTATAGCCATGTTACATGATAACCGGCGAAAACATAAACAGAAAACGGACAGCTGTTTTCAAGTTACGACGCTTTTCTTAACTTAACTCTGATTCGTTAGAAGGCTAACATGGTGTAACTTGTCGACCAATGTGCACATGTTGTTTATGCACAGACGCAAACACTCGTTCGCATAACCTACAAATTCCGTATAAGGGTGCGGATGAAAACACATTGCCTGCGCGTCCAGTCATTGTAACGTTTTTCAGCGTATTAAAATTTTACATTTTAAAGTATTTATTATTTTCCCGTAAAAATGGTTCTCTGTAATATAGAATGTGTAGAGAGAATATCACAGTATTTGGATGTTTCTCCAGGGAAACTATACGTTTCTGAAAACAATGTAAGTATTAGACCCTACCTAATAAAAGAGAATTTACATATAGAGATGAACTTTAGCTTATGAAATTCATTAGTTTCTTGGAAAATTTTCTTTGCAAACTTAAAATTATTCTAAAACTTAAAAAGCTTATGAAAATTTGAATTTAAATTTTTCAGTTTTGATATCAAGTCCCTAGGAATACAGAACTAATTAACTTCACATTAGATTAACGTGTAAAGACATTAGATTTATCATTGAAATAAAATTAACAAAAGTATAATATCCATTCAAGGACAGATTTTAGTATTACACAGAATAATAATAAAATATAGGTGAACATGTAACAAAAGAGTTTGAATTATTGTGACAAATGATTACTTTGTTTATAATCAATAAAAAGTATTTAAATATTAATTAGAATTATGATTCAACATTATAAATTTTATAATAGTTGTTAATAAATAAAAATTTTTGAACTTATTTAAATTAAATGAAGCTTTTGCATAGTTTGAAAACTATTTAAAATCCTTTGTTACATAGATAAAAATATATAGATTAATAATATGATGTAGATTAGTTATAAATTAATTTTATTACATTGTTAGACTTTGGCTACATATGGTTTAATAAACAATCAATGCACCGAAGGATTCAGTACAATTGTTCAAGCTCTTGTTAAAAATTCTAAGTATCCTGCTATTCTGGGTGACGATGCTGTTACACAAGCACTAACAAGACAATGGCTAGAGTATGCAGTTCTTTGTGTTAATTATGCAGATAACTCTGTCAATGAAAAGAGAGTCTTGAAGGTATCTGTTCAAATATATTTGAAAAAATTAAACAATGATACAATATGTAACTAAATATTATTTTAGGAACTAAATACTGTATTAAAAATGAGTACCTATGTTTCTGGAACTAAAAAGACTATTGCCGATGCTACTTTATTTTACGCTTTACATGGAATTATGGTAATAATTTACTAAATTAAATATAATTATTTTCTGGTACTAACATAACATTACTTAAAATTACAGCAGAGACTGACTCTTCAAGAAAAAGCTGAGTATGTTCACCTATCAAGATGGTTTGATAATATGCAACAAGATGATAAGTTACGACAAACTATGGATTTAATTAACTTTAATATGATGCACTTATATTTGTAACAAATTTTTCAGTTTAAGCATACTTATTTTATCGTGTTGTAAGGCTCCATTACGAAAAACATTATTTCTTGCGAAATTTGCGATTGGTAATTAGTGAATAAATTTGTTGATTAGATTTTTAAGGATAATGAATTTTGCACTTTTTGATTACAGCATAAAGTCCATTTCTCTGGATTAAGTTTACAAAGAATTTCGCGTAACGGTTTTTTAAATTTTTCCTAACGAATAACGATTTAGTTTATTAAATTTTGTTCCAATTGAAACCGAAATATAGGAATTTTTGCAAAAGTAATAATATTTAATAAATGTAATATGTATATACTATTTCTCAAAGGTAAAGTCAAACAAAATTCAAAAATTAATTTTTCAATTATATAATTTATTCAACTTAAATTTATACAAAAAAATAATAATTTGTGAAAAAAGATAATGTTTATGCCATATGGAAAAATAAATTTGTAGGTGATTCATAACATTAGTTTCTTATTTTTATTACTTCAGAGCTTCTTTCTTAATGAAATTTGTTGTTTAGATGAATTCGAAATAAATATATATTACTAAATGCGATATAGTTGTGACAAGCTTAAGGATTTGTAAAACCATCAGAAAATGCAGAATTACAGGCAAAAAGAATGCGATTATAAAAAACTCGCACCCGATCTGTTTATTGTAATAATTTAATGTCAAAATGTGTTTATGTTCTATTCGTTTTTGAATAAAAAAATTTATGGATTAATTATTAAAAATTTTATATTTTATTTTGCAAATTATTACATGTTTAATGACACCGAAAATTAATCTGTATTGATTGAAGTATTAGCAATTTAAAACATTTACTAATTTCTAAATAAATATTTACTTAATGTAATAATTATTTAATTATCCAAGGCTGAGAGCTTAAGTAAATATTTTGATTTTTTATGCTTAAATATAATTCTATTAAATTTAAAAGGGTACTTTTTATTAATAAAATAAAGTAAATGAAGAGAAAAAGAATACTTTAGTAATTACAAAGAATAGTATAAAAAATGCTGATAGATTCAAAGTAGTTTTATTATTATACCATCACAATTTTTGAATTGTAATAAAATAATTTTATCTGCAACTTTGAATAGTTTGTATAAAATGTTGGATGGGGAATTGGAGATTTTCTATACGAAAGATGTATGTAGTTAATGAGGATTAAATCGAGTTACGAAACGATGAAGCTTAAATGAACACAATGCAAACAAGGGAGTAGTAAAGGGGAAGAATGTCAAGGCATTGGCGCTATATCTGGCGCTCCGAAATTTTGGCTGGTCTCCAAAGGGTATCGATCCAGTACTTTAGAGCGGGCGGGCGCGTGTCGCCGCTGCTTGCAGCAAGCCTGCGACAGAGCAAACACGTCCAAGTCTAAGCCCTATAGAATCCAATGCAGTGCGCACTGGGCGCAGTGTTATTAGAAAAAGAAAAGCGGCGCCGCGGGATGTCGCGAGATGTCGCCTCGAGCTTGTAAAGAGGCAAGCGGCTGGCAGGCAGGCCGAGGGAAATGCAAGGCTCGGCCATAGCCGGGCCCGAGCGCAGTCGAGCATAGTCTGCTTCGGTTTCGCCTCCCACTCCGTCTAGCGGGCGATGTAGATTGTAGAGTGCGGAGTGCGGAGGTGCGCTCGCCGCTCGGGAGCAGAGGGAAAAAGGCCCGAAAGATGTCTGCCATATACGGGGCTCTCCGCGGCTGGGCGGCCGCCTGAGAGCGGCAGCGGGTCGGCGGGAGGGAGAAGCTCGGTGCCCGACGTCGGCGGCGGCGGCGGCGGTGGCGGCGGTGGCGGCAGGAGCGGAGACCGAGCGCGGCTGCGGCTCCGCGCGCCAGTCCTTGGCTTGGCCAGCTGCACGCGAGAAGCCGCGCTCTCGAGCGGAGTGGAGCGCAGGGAAAGTACACGCGATGCAGGAGCGCGGCTGCGCCGGGGCGTTCGCGTGACAGTCGGCCAGGGGAGATGCGAGGGCGCCGCGAGTCGCTTGGGCTCCTCCTGGCGTAGCGGCGGCCCCGGCCCACTCCGGCCCAGACTTCCCTCCGAGTGCGCGGCTCCTCCCGGCCGAGGGCCCTCGCGAGGTGTCCAGCGCCCCGACCTAGCCACTGCCCAGGAGCAGAGATGGCCGACGACTCGAGCGTGCGCGTCGCCGTGCGGTGAGTATTCGCGCGTCACCCGCGCCCTGCCGGGGCGCAGGGCCCCGGGGATCGTCGCGGCCTCCCCGTCCCTGTCGGCGCCCGCTCGGGCTCTTGTACGGTTATGGTGCCCGCGAACACTCATCGATGCCTTCTCGGAGCGCGCAGCCTTGCCGCGGTCACTCGGCAGCCGAGAGCTGCTAAGAATAAAGTCGCCGAGGCACTCGAATGGAGCGCACGCGGATTCGTTTGTTTTCCCACTGTGTAATTAGCGCGGCGGCCTGCCCGATCAATCGCCCCGGGGGAAGGAGCGCACCCGCGCGCGCCCGCTGCAAATCGACCGACGATATCGCCCCGCGGTTTGTTTACCTCGCGTGGGCCCCGCTGCTGGGAAAAATTCGGACTCGGGCACGTAGCGCTCGGGCGCCGAGGCTCGCGCGATAAAAGACCGAGCTGGGCCGAAAGAAACAGCCCCTCCCCCGCGAGGCCTCGGCCCGCTCGGAGCCGCCGACTCGGCCAATCGTCCGATGACCCTCGGCCCCCCCGGCCAAAAACGCCCGCGGGCCCGCCCTGGCCCTTGCTCCGGAGGCTCGACGCGCGCGCACCAGCGTCCGAGGCAGGGCGAGGGGCTGTTTCGCCTCGCGGGGGGAGGGGCGGTCGCGGTCGGTTGGCCTCCCGCGTCAGCGCCTTCTCGTCCCAATCACCAGAGAAGTTATTGATTGCGCGCCCGCGCGCGCACCGCCCGCTGTACTTTTCGGTTAAAGGGACACCGCTGCTGCAGCTGATAAGGAGCCGCAGCGCGTCTGCGCCCAGCCCCCTCCCCGTGGCCGGGGAGCGATTGTTGACCGGGAAGAGGCGAGCGCGAGCGCGGCAAATTTCCGAGGGGCCTTATCGCCAGCGCGATGAATAATGGGGCTTTTTTTTTCCTAGATTGCCGGGAGATGCTTGCTTTTCTTTTTTTTTTTTTCCAAGTGCGGCCGTATCGCCCGAGCTCTCGGTGCATTGTTATATACGCCGTGGATAATTAGCCTCGGGCGGCCGTTGCCGGGGTGTTTACCCGCCCGCGCCGTGACGCATTGCCGCGGAGCGGCGAAAAATGAAAGATATTCAATCAGCGCTCTCGGAACTGAATCTATATGCTCACTGCTTAGTTCTTTTTATCGACGGCCGCTCAGTGTCAACAGCTTGTGCAAAGATTTGTCTTTGAGCGTACACTTTTTTTTTGTTGCGGCACCTGCCCAATTTCATATATATCAAGTTCATAAAATGTGTCTTATATTAGTCTTTATTAATGGTGCGCATATGATCTGATTGCATCAAAAGTTTATTACTCAAGGCAAGTGTCAGTCGTAATTTCAATTATCGTACAGTATATTATCCATTAAAGCGACTGGAAATGGTGCTTACATTACGGTCATTATGTACTTTAAAACAATTTCAATCCAATATTTAATGTAGATTTTATACGTGAATGGGAAAGGGGAAAATAACCTTGCTGTAGACGCAATTAATTTGCATTGTATAAAGATTGATGCGTTGTAATTGTGCGAGCTTATATTTATGCTGATTTACGACGTCGAATTGTGTTGTATGGCCGTGGTAATTGGCAAGTACCTGAGCGCAAGATTTAGAAAGTTTTATGACCCCCAGCGGCCTGTTTGTCTAGGTCACGAACAGTTTTCGAACGCTCCGAAATCCCGAGATCAGCATCCAGACACGGAGGCGCGATAGATTCCCGCGCGCGTACAAAATCCAAATGACATACGACCCCCCGTATTTGATAAAGTCCCGCGGAAGTTAAACCCAGTGCGCAGGCGGCCGCGAGGCACGGAACGAACGCGGATCCCGGGAGCCCCCACGCGAGCTCCTTACACGTCCTCTGCGGGCTAATGTCAAGGTTGCGCGATGGCCGCGCGTCACCGTTGTAACATTAGCAAGACTCGCAACGGCAGCGGCATTGTCCGCGAGATATATCCCCGCATTCTTAATCTACTGCGCCGGTGCCCGGGCATCTATATACCGCACGAGAGCCGGGTGCATATAATGGCCGAGCGCCGGGTACGCGGGGCGCTCGCGTCGAATCCATAAAACAATCGGCCGGAGGGACGCCGTATAAATCCCGGCGCGGCGGCTCCGATTGACCGGGCTTATTAAGGGGGGAGCCAAGAGTCGCGAGTCCTTGGGGCCCGAAGGTTCCTGCGAGGCGCGCCAAGATCGATCACGAGGCGTTCTCCTTCCTCGGTTGCGGCATCTGCGCGGAAACGGACCGGGGCTCCACGTACACGTCCACGCATACACGCGCGTGTAAGCGCTGAGGGGGGGAACAAAAAAAAAAAAAAAACGGCGCACGAAATGGTTCCGCGAAGGCGGGACGACGGCGCGGCATGTATATCGCACACTATATACTCGGCCTCCTCCGTCTTTTGATGATGGCTCGCTCGCGAGGAGCCGGCGTGCAATCAAGAGCCGCGCTGATTAAGCCCGGGAGAAAGCAGGATCGATCGGCGCGGCGGGCGCTTTTATCCACGCCTCGCGGCCCAACGGCGCCGGAACCGGGGGCTTACGCACAGAAATGTGTACACGTCGGCGCCGAGGTGCAAAAAAAAAAAAAGAAGGAAGTCCGTGGTTTTTTTTCCGGGCGCACAGGTAGGAGCGGGGCGTGGGCGCGCGGCGCCTCAGTGGGCCGCGTCCTTTCGACCGGCGCGCAACCTTCGCGTCCCTTCCCCCTCGGCTTTTGTTGCGGGGAGCCGGCCGCTTTCGAAAGCGGTGCCCGCGTGGGCCGCTCTCGGACGCAGCTGCCTAAGCCGCCGAATTATATTCGCGGCCGGCGGCGGAATGCGGCTTTCCTCGGGCAAAACGGGTACGCCTGCGCTTTTCCGCCGCTTTCGTCGGCTCTCGCCTGGCCTTTGTCTCCTCGGCGGACGCTTTGTTTCGGCATGATCATCGTGTGCACGCGTGTATTTGTGAGGCGCCGATGCCTTACGGCGGGTGCGACCTGATCGGGCAGAGAGTTAACTGCGCTCCGCGGGGCAAATATTGAACGAGCGGATATGGAAAAGGAGGAAAAATATTGTTGCGTGCGCGCTCCGAGTTACGGGCGAGGAAAATATTGCCTTAGCCCAGTTTCTCCGGAGCACTTGTCCAAGTTGTTGCACACGCCGCGGAGAATCAATAGAATCCTTTAAAAATTAGTCGATGTCAGTGTGTACCAGTGCACTGCACTGTGAAACGGCGCGGCGGCTTCTTTTCGAATGCCCCTCTTCTGCAAACGAACTGACGTCGATGTTTACCGAGTCGCTCGAACGTCTTCCACTGATCTACGCTCCGACTCTTATTAATAATGAATTCCAAGCTCTATATACGTTATAATGAATAAGCGATACAAATTTCCGTGGAATTCACAAGCAAATGCCTGTTCTCTACATATATGATTTAGAGAATTCGCGTTACAAGAAATCCAGCTAGTACACTTTAGAAAAAAATTTTTATTAACTTGTCCAATGCATTTGATATCATTGAAAAACGTGTTTAGGATATACAATTTATGCTACTGTAATATCGAAAGTATATTGCCCAATAGCATTCTACATCCTTTCAGCATATTTATATTCTCGTTATTGCCGTTAGTTTACAACTTTCGAAATTATGTTTAACTCCTACTGCAAAGCGATTAACCTATTAGAGCGCAGACACCGATAAACTTTTCGATTAATATTGACTTATAACCTGGGGATTTTTGCAAGGTTTCAGTCCGTAATACACAATTTATTGAAAATGATATTACTTACGAAAATAGTGTCATTTTGGTTTATGCTAATCAATGCAGAACTTGCTGCGATTTTATAGTTTAATGCAAGCTGGCTTTGCGTGTAACTCAAAGAAACACGCTTTCCTTCATTCGCGTACATTTATATTCTTTATTCTCTTTGCATTATTCTAATGCTCGAGCATGAATAGTAATCGTACACTTATAAACTGTTGGGTGGCAAATTGAAAAATTTCATGCGTAACAGTATTCCAGTTGAGGCAAAGTTTGACATAGAAAAATTACAAAACGCTGTAGTAAGCGCGGCGGGCTCTCTCTTCCTCGAGTAAGGCAATATAATTCGCGGCTCGGAATGTCTTAAACGCTTTAATCGCAAGGTGCGCGCGGTAAACGCTCCGGCGCATCAGGCTCAAACATTTGGAGTATAAAAGCGGGCTTTCTACGATAATGAATCTTTTACAACTTCTTGCTTCGCGCGCGCAGGCCGCCGCGGGGAACCCCCGACGATCCCCCCCCTCTCGCCTCTGGCGGCGCGCCCATACATCCCACGTGCACGCGCGGCTCGTAAAAAAAAAAGCCACCGGCGCCCGTCCCCAAAAGCACATATAAGGGGCGAGGTTTAATGATCTACTATCGCTACATCCGGTGCGCGACCGCGGCCCGAAAGAAATTACGCGCGAGGGAGAGCCGGCGCCTGTACCTTCCGCTTCGCCCACCGCCAACGGGGGGAAAAAAGGAGGAAAAATATCGGCCGAGCCGATGAACTCGTCCTCGCGCCGCCGCTTCGGAGGTATATCAATCAGCGTCGTCGTCCGCCCGGTCCATTCATCGGGCCGCCGCGGAGAAAAAGGGCGCTTGCGTGTGCGCGCAGGCCGGAGAGACGCGGGCAGCAGCAGCAGCTCCTTAGCGGCTCGTCGCGTTGACAAATTCTCGGGGCGCCCACGCGGCCAAGGCAGCCGGTTCTGTCCCGCCTTTTTTTTTTCCCCTCTCTTTCCCGCGGCCCTCGTAATATGCACACAGGCTCGGGCGCGCTCGTGGATTGTGCACACGTGCGCGTGTATCGACAGTATGTAAAACGCTCATTCATGATTCGGCGCGCGCGCTCCAAGCTCGCTAATTACGCGCATCCTCGGCCGGCGTAATAATCCCCGGGGCTTTTTTCACGTTGTTAACAACGGAGGAAGCCGGCGGCCCGCGCGGCGAACAACCGCTCGCGGAACCCCGTCTCGGGCAATTTTCTTTTTCTTTTTTTTTTTCGTTGCGTTTTTACGCGAGTTGCGGATCGCGTGCGCCGGCCTTCTTTTCCCTTTTTTATTTTGTTCCCTCGCTTCCGCGGAATCGCACCTCTTGTTTCTCGGGGCGGGCGTGGGAGGAGGCCAAAGGCCCGCGGAGCAGCGGCGCGACTGCCGAGCCGCCGAGGTGTTTTTTTTTCGAAAGCATTTTTTCGCACCGCGGTGCACCAAGTGCGGAGCGCGCACGCGCGCGCGCGCCAACGGTTGCGCAATATGCTAATTCGACGCGGGCATGTAAACATTTGCGCGCTTCGCCGGCGACGAGGATGCATTTCATGCGCGCATATCTCTATATATGTGCAGCGCGTTCGATTTTAAACGGGAGAGCGCCTCGGGCGCCTTGCGTAAATCTACATATCAGCCTATATGAGCTCTCGTTGCAATTACCGCACTTTAGTACTTTAGCGCTGTGTAATTATTACAATGACTATTGGAATTGAAATATAAATGGGAATATTAGGCTACTCTTAATCGAGACCGATAACTGTACAGAGGAGCTGTAAGCCAGTAAGCAAATAAGCCTATTAAAATCTTGAAAACTCATTTCGTGTACTTTTCTATTTGGAACAACTGTACAAGTCATAAAGTTTGTCCTTAATCTTATAATTAAGCTGTCCCATCGAAATCGGAACATTTTTTTCCAATCAGTACGGTTATTGGCACTTTGAATAAATAATGACTTATTTTAGGAAGGCTATATAGTTATAAGTCTTCCAAATAAAAAAGTGTTAATCTTTGCGGCAAACCGAAAGGCGCATCAAACGGAAACCGCGATGGCTCTCAATTACATAAGCGAGCGCTGGGGATATTTTATTTAATGTTTCGATATCGTGTCTTAAAAAACAAAATCTATCAATTTAAGGCAAATTATCAGAAGACGCATGTTGATAGCCAACAAGAAAAGCTGAGCGTTGTCGTTGGAAACCGGTTCAAGTGTAGACGTGTAGATGCCCGAGCCGATAAAGTAATGAATCAGTATTTACTCGCTAATGAGTTTCCGCAGCGAACGCCCGGTAAATTGAATGAATAAATTATAAAAAGAGCGCCGCAGCCGTCGACGTGTAACAATTGCGCTCGCGGGAAGAAGGACTGGCGCACCGCTCGGCGCGCCGACGCCCTGGAAAAAAAAAACTCGGGATAACGTGAGAATGCAGTTGGGCTATACGAGCCCTTGTCACGGCAGCCGGCTGCCAGGGGCCTGCGGCTGCGCCCCCGCGCACGCGCACATTATACTAATGAGCCTGGGTTGACGTCACGCCATTATCGTGCCCGCAGGATCCGGCCCCAAGTGGCCCGGGAGGTGATCGACATGTGCCGCATCTGCACGCAGGTGCCGCCCGGGGAGCCCCAGGTATTCCTCGGGCCCGACAAGGCCTTCACCTACGACTACGTCTTCGACACGGTCTCGGACCAGAGCAGCATCTACGAGACATGCGTCGCCCGGCTGATCGAGGGCGCCCTCGACGGCTACAACGCGACGGTCCTCGCCTACGGGCAGACGGGCTCCGGGAAGACCTACACCATGGGCACGGGCTTCGACGTGGAGATCGACGAGATGGTCGTCGGCATCATTCCCCGGGCGATCAAGCACCTCTTCGACGGCATCGCCGAGAAGCAGGCGCGGGCGCGGGAGCGCGCCCAGATGCCCCCGGAGTTTAAGGTGGGTACCGCCGCTTGCCGATCGACCGCACCTCTTGCGGCCTATCGCTTTTATGCTTAGTGCGCGTGAGTGTGTGCAGGTTAGATGCACGAGATTCGAGGTTCGCGTAGCACTGATAAAAGCTCGAACTAAATACGTATATATTGATGTATTGCGCAGCATGCTTCAAAGCATACCTATCCGCGTACTTCGTCGAATCAGATATAAACATGATCTATATATATCTTCATTTTATCGGTCGATTTAATTTTAGATAATTTAATTCGATAAAAAATGGCATGAATATAAATTCAATTTTTTTCGTCATTAGATGGGCTATATAGAATCTTCTACTCTCTTACATTAAAGGCAATATATATTTTATTTTTTTAATAATATTGAGATGAAAAAGATAAATAAACACATAAATAATATAACTATAAAAGTAAAATATTCGTTCATTACGTGTTTTTAAATCTGAAAAAAATAACGATTACTGTACATACGTGCTTACTAATTTGTTTTAGTGCTATTTTTCTTAAATGCACACATCTGGAATAATACATAAACATCGTTAACGTTTACTTAGACACAACACAGGCTAATTAAAATAAGGTGAAAACAAAAATAAATATGGTATGTGATAAAAATAAAACTTAAAATCAGATCTTATTATCGCGTAGGCAAACGTGTAATCTTAAAAATCCATTCCCCGTATTGCACTGTAAGAAATCTTGTACTTATATAGTCCTACTAATTTAAATAATAGGTCAGTAAGTTCAGCGGTGAAAAATAATATGAATTGACCACGCATTTAATTTTCGGCTGGTTTGACAACTTTCCGCTATAAAGTTACATTTTACATATTATCTTTGAGACGAAGGCGTGCAGCAGCGACATTTCACCTCGCGAGGAAAGAATCAATTAAATACCGATCAGGAAAAATCCTTGTTGCGAAAGAATGACTCCTACGCGCAGCAATAAATTATCGAAAACGTAACCTCGCGTCACCAATGGAATGTGAAAATATCTGCTTTTGCCTTTCAATGAGATTTGTATAACAACGACCATAAGTAAACCATGCGTGCATTAAAGTATTTTCGATTGTTGAAACGCGCAACTAAATAATATTATTTGCATGAAAAACCATATGAAAATTTAACTTCATAAGTAGATCCGCCGTGCTTCATTATGAGTATAAACAACTTGTACTTGAATTTAGTAAGCAACTTAAAGTAAACTTATCGCGGTGCAGTTTAATTATTTTTGATGAAAAAAGATGGTCGTCGAAGCCATTATGAGGCATTCCATATATAAGCGACTACTAATTAATATACGCTTTAGAGTGGTGCGTAATTAGTACCTCTACATCGTTCGGAGAACATAAAGCGGAAGGCGCAGTTACGGCGGCCTTTGGCGGGCGGGGGACAAAAAAAAAATCGAAGTGTCCCTGTGTGTCTGCCCGTCTCAATTAAGGTTGGGCGCAAGAGCAGCCGCCGCTCGCTTTGTACCTGCAATTGTCGTCGGTCGAAATGGAGTGTGACGCTCGCACGGAGAAACTGGAGCGACGAGGCGCCCGCGGGTAATCCGAATCGACATAGGCAGATACTTTGGCGGCTATCGCCGGACTATCGCCCTAAGAATGCCGCTATAGAAACTGACATCCTATATAGCCGTAGCTCGGGCCGTGCGATTCGACCGAGACACGCGATACTAAGATCTAGGATTTTGCGCTATAGACTCGTGAGAGTATGGCCGCCCGACGACACGGTCTACGATTATATGCAAGCTTTATGAAGTAATTAAGAAGAAAAATTAATAAGAAAAATTAAAAATCTAGCGACAGCCGCTTGTTGATTTTTGATGTTTTCGCTCCAGTTTGAGGCTTTGAAGTATGCCATTTTAGAAAACTGACCTCGTCATCGCTACCTACATACCTGCGCTTATTTAGCAGAAAGTCAAAATTATGCCTTCCCAGTTGCCTTGATAAGTTTCAGACGCGTCGATGTATGTTAAACGAATACATGAAAATTTGAATTTGACCGAAGGCATATACTTTACATCGCTTCCATTGTTAATAAAGCCATTATTTAAATGTATGCAAACAAATCGTTAAACGACCTTCGCTATGAAAACATGACTTTGGAAATCACCATACATTAATAACGTATTATATGGATTTCGATGATTTCTCAACTATAATAGGTGCAGTATGCAACAACAAATGTCGCTATATGAATCTCGTGAAATCAGGTAGCCGAAGAAACTGAATATTCCCCTGGATATTTGCACTGTTGCGCGCGCGAGTATAATATACGAGTATTGTGAAGAAAGCGAACTCATTCAATTAAAAATGGTCATTACGAGTTGAGGAGCGGGTGCCGCGTAACGTTGTCTTTTGCAACGCATTATATAAAACACGTGGCTTCATATAGTCTTTAGGTATAAGGAATCGGCGGAAAAGAAAATCGACCGGATTCCCGAGCGATGCAATGGGAGAAACTTTTTCAGCGTTGCGCGAAGTCATAGGCTGGGCGTTATATACCGCGGCCCCATCGGACCGCGGGCGATTACGCATGGCGCCTACGCGATTAATAAGGCGGCGCGTGCCGGGCGTCGTTGCAGGTTACGGCCCAATTCCTCGAGCTGTACAACGAGGACCTGAAGGACCTGCTCGAGCCCGGGGGTCCGCGCGGGGGCGCGCGCATCCACGAGGACACGGGCGGCAACATCCACCTGGCGGGCGTGGAGTCCCGGGTGGTGACGAGCCCCGGGGAGGCCCTCGAGTACCTGCGCCTGGGCGCCCTCTCGCGCACCACCGGCTCCACCCAGATGAACACCCAGTCCTCGCGCTCCCACGCCATCTTCACCCTCTACGTGAAGCAGCAGCGGTGCATACGGGTGGAGGACCCGGACGCGGACGTCGACACCTCCAACGGCCTCCAGGAGACGGCCAGCGAGTTCGAGACCCTCACGGCCAAGTTCCACTTCGTCGACCTCGCGGGCTCGGAGCGGCTCAAGCGGACCGGGGCGACCGGCGACCGAGCCAAGGAGGGCATCTCCATCAACTGCGGCCTGGTGAGTCGCGCGCCCAGCGGAAGCCGCCGAGCGGACTTTTTTTTCTTTCCCTAGGGCCGCCGCCGGATGTTACCGTGAGGCCGGCTACTCCTGCAAAGTTATTCCGAGCGTGGGCGCCGAGTAGCTACTCGATATTTACAACGCGGAGTAGCTCGGCGATGACGAAACCGCCACTGTCCGCTTGTCCATTTGAGCGTGCTCTTTTCAGTTTTTCGTAATTTCCCGCGGCTCGTAAATGCGAGCCGTCGCGGTATTAACAACGCCGTTGAAAAGACTGCTAACTATACGTACAAAATAAATTTTAATGATTTCACTTCCGAATTCGTACGCCTCTGTTACCTTCGACTAAATACATGTTTTCTCATTCTTTTTCACAGTTCAATGTGATAATTACGGCAATTACTCATAATTTTCTTGACGTATCTCGAAGCTATGAAAAAAATCACACAATCGAGTATTTATATAATAATCGTCACCGAGCCGCGGAAATATTTGCATTCAAATAATCTGAGTTAATGCGTGGCTATATGAAAAATTCATAAAGGAAATAGTTTGGTATGCTCCGACCGAGTAAGTGCGCGGTATCGGGAAAGGAGTCAAAGGGAGGGCTAGTGAGCGACTCGAATCATAAATTCGACAGTCGAGGTGTATTGTTCGCGAGCCCAGGGGATCCGCGGCCGGCATGTGGAATCGCGCGCGCTTCCTTCATTAACTTTCCGCGGCGGTGGCGCGGCACGAGACTCAAGGGGCGAAAACTCACACGCGTTCCCGTGCTTGCAGCTAGCGTTGGGCAACGTCATCTCGGCCCTCGGCGACAAGACGAAGAAGGCGCTCCACGTGCCCTACCGGGACTCCAAGCTGACAAGGCTGCTGCAGGACTCGCTCGGCGGCAACAGCCAGACGGTCATGATCGCCTGCGTCTCCCCCAGCGATCGCGACTTCATGGAGACCCTTAGCACGCTCAAGTACGCCAACCGGGCGCGGAACATCAAGAACAAGGTGACCATCAACCAGGACAAGAGCTCGAGGACCATAGCCTCCCTGCGCAGGGAGATCCAGCAGCTGCAGATCGAGCTGCTCGAGTATCGCCAAGGTTGGTCTCACAATGCCCATGGCTGTCCAGCACTCGGCGGAAGTGTTTCCTTAACCCCATTTGACGTGACGCCGCAGGCAAGCGAGTGGTTGGCGAGGAAGGCATGAACGACGCCTGGCATGAGAACCAAATGCTGAACAGCGAGCTGCAGAGCCTGCGCACGCGCGTCAAGGCGCTCTCGGAGACCGTCGACGTCCTCACGGCCAAAAACTCCCTCCTGCTCGCGGAGAAGGCCGCGGGCCAGTGGATGTCCTCGGGCGCCGCGGCCGCGGGCGGCGACGTCACCGGCTTGGTTCAGGGCTACTTGCAGGAAATTGAAGAGCTACGGGCGAGGCTGCTCGAGGCCGAGGCGCTCTATCAGCAGCTTAAAAAGCGTCAGATGCATGTGAGAACAATTCCCGCCCTATATGGTTACTTCTGCAATTAATAACATTAACAATCATTGCTAATCATGTTTTCGTCAATTAACTTTTTTTATAGTACAATTATATGAATCAGTTATTACAAGCTGTCATGATATTCAACTTAACGTTTATTGCTACTTATATATCATGAACACAGATTAAAATTACTCCATTTACATAAATATTTTTTTAAGGCTAACCATATGATATAACATATTTATAACATCAAATCCTTTGTCATTATGCAGCAATCATTCGGAATAGACAGCCTGCAAGACAGTATGCAGGTAGGCTTTAATTGAATATGTGGAAAGCAGTTAAAGTAGTTAAATAAATATATTAATTATTTTTCTAAGTATTCTATTTAGTTTTTCGTTATTTTTTGAATCTTTAATTATCATTAGATGTTTAAGTTCAAGATTTAAAAAATTTACAACTCGTATCTTTTGCGTGTATGAATTCTCTACAAATTATATTCCTCATCTTAATTTTCATAGATTCCTAAAAAATTTCAGAATTATGAAAAATAAATATTCTTTTAAAACATTTAATTGAGAAACGCACCTGTTATTCCTCGTTCTTGACATTACTGTCATGATTGAAACTGCTTATCCTGCACATTATAAGCGATAGCACTACGTACACCTATATTATATATTCTAAAGAAACTTTACTTATCCTCACATTTTATCATGCACTTTATATTTATATCTTTATTGACCTTGGTTATTTTTCATAATTGTTTATCTATCAGTAGTAAAGTCTTCATTCTGCAGCTCAAACAAAGAATCTATTTTCACAAACTATTAGTTGTATTAATTAATTATTAAAGCTGTTGGTCAATTTTAACTTATTTTTATTTTTTCTATTATCTATAGATGAGCGCAGCGAGTAACACTTACAGTGATATGTCACACGTTATACACAATGATTCCTCTTCAATAATATTAGATGCTAAAAAAGAATTACAGAAAGAGAAAGCACTCCTGGCTAGTCTTAAGAATCAACAAGCTCAAAATTCAAATATGAGTAGTAGAGATGGAGACGATGGAGATATGGATGATAATACTGAAAATGGTCAGGAATCTATGAGCGAAGATGAATCAGACGATGATTCGGATCGAAAGGGTACAATTAATATATGTTTTATAATTGTTTACAAAAAAATGTGTACATGTAATACTTTTCTTATGAAAAATATTTTTATAGAAGAAGATGAAGAAGAAGAAGCAATGGGTCGTGAATTGGAAAATCTGACGTCCAATATCGATGTAAAACAGAGACTTATTCAGGAGCTAGAACTCTCTCAAAGGCGGCTCCAAACAATGAAACAACATTATGAAGACAAACTTGCCCAATTGCAACTGCGCATTCGCGACACGCAAGACGAAAGGGATAAGGTATTATCCTCACTCCAAAATCAACCATCAGCCCCTACTGAGAAGGTCAAAAAACTACGTGATGAATACGAAAAGAAACTTACGTCAATGCAGAAAGAAGTAAAGATGCTTCAGTCGGCGAAAAAGGAACATGCCAGACTCCTAAAAAGTCAAACACAAAATGAGAATAGATTAAGAGGCCTAAAGAATGAACTTGCGGAGATGAAGAGGGCAAAGGTTAAGCTCTTGAACAAAATGCGAGAGGAGGCACAACGTCATAAGGAGAACGAGCTCAAACGCAATCGGGAAATTGCACAGCTTCGCAAGGAGAGTAGGCGTAATGCCAACATGATTAGAACTCTCGAGGCGGACAAGCGGATGAAGGAGGTTGTACTTAGGAGGAAACAAGAGGAGGTTACAGCGCTGAGAAAACGTGATAGAGGTCTAAGCCAAAAAGCGGCTGGTAGAACTACAACTTCGAAGGTTCATAATTCAAAGGCGCTTAAGCAGAGATGGCAAACCTTCGAAAGAACTATCACGAAACAAGCATTGGCTAAACAAGCAGCTGTTGAGACTGAAAGAGAAATGGAAAGATTGCTACAAGAGAGAGAAGAATTGGGTAGAGAGTTTGAGAAACTGAAGAAGCATAGGCTCGTCGTTGCTTCCACTAGAGAAGATACGGCAGATCTTGATGAGGAAATTGACAACGTCACAAGCAAAATTAGTTATATACAAGTAAATATATTTCATTCTTATTTGAAAATTGATGATTTAAGTTTTACAATTAATGCATCTAAAAATTATCCCCTTGTTGTCATTGTAGGATAGTATATCGGAGTGCCAAAGAGCAATGGTCGAAATGGGCGATGGAGACGGTGAAACAGAAGACCTCGGTGTTGAAACTCTACTCAATACAGTAAGAACTGTTGACGAAGCACAATATATAATGCAACGAATGTTAGCTTTCACAATCGAGCAAAGCTACATTGCCGCGCAGAAGCAGGTTGAAGCGCGGGATATGGAAACACGATTGAACCAGGTAGCTCAAGAAAGTGATGTTCAGCACCAGCTTCTCGAGCATGTACTTCGTGATAGAGATCTATTGTCTCTATCTAATAGCAATAATACGAATAATACCAATAATACCAATAATACCAATAATACAACAGCGGCCTACAGTCCCCCTAGCTCACGTAGTTCATCACCTGATAAGTGAGTTTAGTCACTTTTGTTTTTACCAATTATTTATTTATGTGTATTTTAAATTTTGTTTTCAGCAGTGAGAGCCTTACGCAAAGCCTAACGCATAGTATAGGTGGCGATGACAAGCCTAGAAGTATTAAAGTTCGAAGGCGAACTGCTCAACCACAGGAATTATTATACGGAATTTCGACAAACACGGAAAATCAAAAGAACGAGGATCAAAATCAAAATCAAAATCACAATCATCCGTTAACTAGAGTTCCCAGCGCACCAGGAAGCTTAAAGTTTGTTATACTTTCATAATATCTTTTTGCAGGCTGGATCGACTGAGCTTTGCAAATCTATGTTTAAATTCTTTTTAAAGCTTACAATATTTAATATTTTTACTTTAAACTATCTGTATGTTCATTGATAAGCTAGGCAGTATTTAGTATTCAAAAATTTTAATTTTATGATAAAATTTTTCATAAAGAAAAATTGCAACTGGTTGTGATTGTTCAGCTATTTACTACTTTATCTAATTTTTTCATATTCTTGAGAAATCTTTATTTAAATTTATTATATTTTTTCATGAATTTATTCATTGATTTGAAGCAGTTTGGTTGCCGATCAGCAATAGCTGTAGTAAAATTTGATTAAGTGTGGTTCAAAAAGGTATATTTAAAAAATTGCATGGTCTTATCAGGGGGTTGGTACTTGCGAGGAATCAGTATGGAAGTGGGTTGATCGGTTCGCCGACTCTGAGCCGTCGCGACAGCACGTCGCCTAGGCCCCTGCGCAGAACTCTACACGCAGGTGGTGGGTCCATGTGAGTGACAATGCTCCAGCTGGTTTTCACTTTTATTCTCCTGTTATACCTATGTTTGGATATTCTGCACAGTGCACTATCTGTTATTCTTGTTGATATTCTCTCCCTTTTTTCTAGTGGTAGACGATGATCATGAGATATTATTGCATAATGTGTGAAGAGCAATATGTGCTCATGATGAAAAGTGCCTTTCAATCGGATTTATCTGTATCGCGAAAACTTAAAAATTAAAACGAAATAATTTTTAAATTATTCTGCATGCAATTTTGCACATTTTCTTTCTTACTCTTAAGAAATTACACTCTATTGAATTGAGTTCAATAATCATCAAAATTCGTACTTGATTTCTGTGTCCCAGGAGAACTTGACATAATTTTTCTTTATAAACAACATGTAAGTTTGTACTTTATAAATGTTCTAACTTAATTCATAGGGACCAAACGTCTAAACAAAAGCTTTTAGTCTATATCAAAAAATAATAATTGACTTCGTTGTATTTAATTATTTTAATAATAATATTTTATGCCATAATAGTAGTATGTTCTACATATTTATGATTTATTTAAATATTAGTATTCAAAATATCAAAATTTGTACATATTAATGCGCATTCGTTTATTTAAAGTAAACGAGAACTGACTTATATAGGATTAAAGAATATATATGTACCAAATATTTGTATATAACACAGGTATATAGATTTGTACAGCTTTAAAATATATTAAATAAATATAACATAATTTATGCGTTTTACCTATACAAACCGATTACTACACCAAAGATCCTGAGTGTTCCGCGAATAATATATCATAATTCTGTGTTGTGGCATATTCATGTAACGGACGCATTAATTTTAGTAAAGCAAAATACTTAAATCTGTGTAACAAAATACTCATGTAATATCTGTCTCTCACATTATTCTCATTTCCAATCGAAACTAGTCAAGCGAAACTTCCACCCGTAATAATCAGTTAGCTTAATTTTCATATTCTTCGCATGTCGTGAAATCGAAAAAAAATGATACTGCATGCCTTCCAGAGTGATTGTATATATTTAAAAAAAGCATGCTTGAAATCTAAAGATCATAAATACTACAATTCGAGTGGCTGAACTAACTTTGCTAAACTAACAAACTGACGGCCTAATCAGGGAGCAGGTAGCCCACATGGATATATCGTCGCCACCGGGATCACCCACGACCTATCGTCGATTCAATAGTAGAGAAGAAAACGTATTCTCAAGGTTGACTGCAGGCAGTCAGACTCTTCACGTCCAGCATCAACCAACCAAGGGAGTCATTTCTAACTATCATGGAAAGGTAACGAAATTTTAAATTAAATCGATTTATTAATTCACTTAGTACTAAATATGACTATCGACATTACACAGTAGATTTTTTAATGGCATAGTATCATACACTAAGTATGGTCATAACAAAAAAAATTCTGTATTCCAATTTTTATGAAGCAAATTATTATACATTCTGTTTAAAAAAGTGACATTTTTAACTCAATTATAAAAAATACTTGGTTTTTGTGTATAATTTATAGCTTTGTTATACCTCATTTAAAATAAATTCTAAATCACACATATTTCATCGTGAAGGTTTATGAATTAATTCATAATGCATTTGCAGAAAAATGAGCAATTAAATAAAATATACCTATAGTTAAAGATAATAATTCTCAGTTTTAAGAGTAAAAAAATTATAAATGATATACATGCATAGTTGTATAATAAATAATTTAATGGCTTATTGTCACTTTTAGATATTTTCCTATTGTTGCATATTTATGTACTTAAGTACATTGTTTTTCAGACTGTGCCGAGAGCAATATTACACTGCATGCACGTAGCCGAAGGCCACAGTAAAGCTGTCCTGTCAATTTGCGCAACCAATGATTTACTCTTCAGTGGCTCGAAAGGTGCATTATTAAATAAATTAAATTCTAAATGGAGTCTGCTGATTTATTTTAAAAAATGTACCTGTACACAATAACTGTAATGATACCATACGAAATTACTTGTTATTATATATAAGGTATCTTCATGACTGCTGCAGTCATGCAATTTCATAGCTAAATCAGCTTTCTCTGAAGTAAATGTAATATATTTGAATATTCTTTTTTTTATTTTTCCTTTTTTTTCTAATTTTTCATTTATTTATTTCGCAATTCTTCCACTACCTAGACCGAACGGTAAAAGTGTGGGACCTGGGTACCGGTATCGAAAGCATGACACTTAGCGGCCACCCTAATAACGTAGTGGGCGTTAAATACTCGTCGGTACACCGGCTGCTCTTCAGCGTCTCGGCAGCCTACGTCAAGGTCTGGGATCTCCGAGCGGGAAATACCTGCATCAAGACATTTTTCTCTTCCGGGCAAGCCCAAAGCGGCCCTGTCAACCTGTCGACGCTGCAGATGCCAGTTGGCGAATCCATGATCAATGACTTGGCGATGCGACACGACGAACGCGACCTATACACCGCATCCAGCGACAAAGTACGCATTTGGGACCTGCGTGGCAAACTGACTTACGTTGGAAAGTTGGATACGCCCCACGCGGCTGCTGTGATGTGTCTCAGTGTCTCGGAAGAGGGAAGGGTAATCACTGGGAGCAAGGACCACCTCATATCTTTGGTCGATCCTAACATGTCTGGTCAGTCGCTTAGCCTCTCGCCGCCCCATTACGACGGTGTTCAGTGCTTGACCAATTACGGGAACACGCTATTTTCTGGTACAGCTTTCACTTTCATTTGACGTATTTGTACGCGTGTGGTCATGATCTTAAAGGGTATATTTATAATTGATTTTGAATAGGCTCGAGAGACATGTGCATCAAGCGGTGGGATTTAAGCAGAATGGAGTTGGTCCAATCTCTGAATAATGCCCACAAAGATTGGATCCTTGGATTGTGCCTTATTAACAGCGGGTCTGTAATGATATCCGGTTGCCGGGGTGGCATCCTTAGGGCATGGACAGTTCCGAATTTCGGCGATCACATGGGAGAATGCTCACTCCTGGGTGAAGTGCGTGCTCATACCTCTGCTATCAATGCTACCGTCACCAATCAGCAGCACATTTTCACTGCGAGCAAGTGAGTATAACCACTTTGTGTTATTTTAAAACCATTGATTAGTAAAGGGTTCTTTTTTTTAATGGTTTTGGAACTGGGAATTGTCATGAGAGCATACACATTACACTATACACTAAAGGAGATGAGAAACAGTACTACTTTACCGAACTACTAAAGAATTTTTTCCGTATACTCTTAAATGAAATACTGTTTATATTTAAAAACAAGTTCGTATGTTGTATATGTTTGGAATTAAAGTTCGGTAAAATAGAAATTTTTAGACATCTCCTTACTGTCGATAATCGGATAGTGATATTAAAAGCTTGGAACGTTGGTTGCAGCTCTGGGGAAGTGAAGCTGTGGCGCATACCTGATTCTTCTTTGACCATGTCCACGTCCACAATTTCTTTATAACTTGATCCGCTTGATCTCTATCTCTTGGTTGGTTTCTGTTTGGTTATCTGTGTTCAGTGTTTATCTATTTTACTAAGTAGCGTAAGGTATTTGAGTGATATACTGCTATCCAGTTTATTCTAGTCATTTTTCTGAAGCTTCCTTCAGCGCTCAAAAAGATAAAAATATAAAAAAAATTTTTATATTAAAGAAATAAATTTTCTCTAAGCCAATGTATATATAAATATATACATATATATGTTGAAAATATGTATAATCAAACATATTGGCAATTTTCTCATGTTTAATTAGATGTTTGTGAGCAGAAAAGTTCAAATATGCTTATTAAAATTTGTTCATTAGCAACAATTGTATTTAGGCTTATTACGCATTCAGAGAGGTATATTTGGCAAAGCTTAAAAAATTCTTGTTATACAATTACATATTCTGAATCTATTAATCGTCTTTTTCATCAGCATCAATGCCTGGTTATATTAATGCTGAATTTTTGCTAATACTCTATCCAGTACATGTATTATACTATGCACATGCTTCTTAATCATCATATCATCAACTCTTTTATTTCCTTTGTATACTCAACTTCTACACCTGGCCAAATCTTTTGGTATTAATCTTTCATGTCTATCCTATTACACGTATTTTGCATGACTAATACAAATTATACAGCTCACAATTTTTATACAATTGAGCTAAAATGTGTTATTATAATTTTTTCTTATTTTATTTTGCTTTCGTGTTATTATTCATTAATTTCGTGCATTGCATGGCTGCCATCTTCTCCTCGTGAAGTGATGGTACAGTGAAGCTGTGGAGCTACAACAAGAGAGACAACAGGACTTTCCAAAGGAGCAACTCGCTAAAATGCTAGCACATGAAGTATTTTATTTATTTAGTTATATTTCTCGCTTATTTATTTACCTCGTTTATACCAATCTATGGTAGGGATCTAGCGAAGAACCGTTAATTAGAATGAACAAAACTCGTTATAAACACAATTAATTAGGGTGCGTTATGTAAGATTCGTGGCCAACGTTTATTCCCACATTTGTTAAGAAGTACCATTCGCATTGAGTACTTTTAAAATATTATAATGAACTTTTTATACCATATGTAACTAGGTTATGCTAATTAATTTTTAAGTATGATTGTAAATGAAATTTTAAACGAGATTCTACCTATTGTGGTGTAAAAGTAGTTGCGACCCTTTTACGTGATATTTTATAGACTTTTAAAGTGTTATGATGTTACCAGTGAGTCATGAATATAAGGAAGTTTGTTTTTATACGCTTTTTTTTAATCCACCGAAATGCCTGTGCTAGAAATATGGTGCACTATTCCAAAGGCGCCTAAATGAAATATATGTATACTATATTTAAATAAATGAACAAATTTGGCATTATCTAGCATTTATTTTATTATGAACGTAAAGGTGGTCATAATTGTAACATTTAATCGTAGTACAAACAATAATTGTTGATTAATACTGTACAGTCTGAGGTCTCTGTAGGTCCCATAAATGTGACATCGTCAGGGTTGACTGTTGTTCAGTTTTCTTCTGGAAGCGTTAAAAAAATAAAACAATTAACTTTATACAAATTAACACAATGAAATAAAAAATTAAATAAAATAAAATTTCGTTTTAATTCATTAATAATTATTTTAGTTATTCTATGTATCTTTTTTTTAATAAAATAATAAAAAAAAATTTTTTACCTCTTTTTCTTTTTGTGTGCACTGAGTGATTCTTGACCACTATCGTCTGCACTATCTTCTGATTGACTACTACTACTACTACTCGAAGAACTACTGGAAGACCCACTTGATGAATCACTAGCCACACCTGTATCCTCTTTAACATCGATTGTTTCCGCGAGAGCTGCTAAATCTGACTCTTTTTCCCTGAGTACTTTTAACCATTTGCGTGACAGTTTTGGTCGCCCTCGTACCTGTGCACATATCAATTATTTAGTACTACTGATATATTTAATTTTTTTTGTTTATCAGATATTTGTTTAAGAATTATACAAATTTAAAAAAAATTATACAAATATGTGGATCTTAAATGAATAGTAAAAAATAGAATAAGAATATTTTGTACCGTTTTATGCCACACCACAGGAAAGTTTGTGCGAGAGCAGAAGTTTTGTGTAACCGCAATGGTATCGTCAAGATTAAGAACAACATGCCACCAGCCACCAGGCACAAATACAGTTTCTCCAGGATTTTGTAAAACTTCTATAGGTAAACAGTCTTGTGGCCAAGATGGCAGCTTTGTTCTTGGGTAAATAACGGAAAACCAAGTGATTGCCTCGTCTCTTTGTTTGCCTCCTTCTGACCCTGATACTTTTAAGAGTTCTCTAGGAGTATGAGTAGGAAATAGACACCACCTTTTATGTCCAGAAATAAGTGCGTTCCATGCACTAGTACCTAAAGGATCAATGTGAATGCCTGTACCTAATTTAAGGAAATAGAATGAATATGTAGTATAATAACAATAAATTTTGTTTTGAAAGATATATTAATCACAGTCAAACTCTCAAAATTTAAGCAAACATCTCCCATTATACTTCTTATTTAAAATTAGTACACAATTTGTATTCTTAAAAGAAATATTTAATTATCTTAAGCAACAAACCTTCTCTTGTGTATCCAACACATTTTAATGCAAACTATAAGTAGATTGAAAATAGTTACTTGGCAGATCTATAAATCTACCTGATATTTGCAAATAATATTTTTATAATTGATGTATAAAATATTACTTTAAATTAAAATAATATTGTAATTGAACACACATCAATTGACTGTGAATGAATTATCTCATTTGCACGTATTTGGAAAAATTACCTGATCTTTCAGGCCCCATTACAAACCAACGGTATGGAGGCCTCCTGTGCTCTCCAGCATGCTGAAAGAGGTCATCTCGGAAGTACTGTGGAATTGTGTAATCCTCCAACAACTTTTTTCTTCTAGGATGTTCACCAAAGGAACTGTCAAAGATATATAAGGGAGAATCATCTTCATTATTTTGCATATAGTGAATGTAATATTTCATTTTCATTTTTACACTATATCCTTCATTATCTTCTCCACATTTAAATTTTTGGTTCCGATATTTTTTTGCCAATCTCTGCAAATTTACATTTCACAAGTAAGCATTAGTAATTATTAATTTAAATGAAAATAAAATTAAGAAAAGTCTAATATTGATAAACTTACCTCTATAGTCCACTTATGCTGAGCTTTCCAGTCTTTTTGAACACCTTTTATTATCACAGGTATATAAGGTTTTTCGTATTTTTGAATAAAATCTTCTGATGAAACTTCAGACTCAGTTATTCGATCAACATTGTCCTTGAAGTTCCAAAATGACTCAAATTTTCTACTATAACTATGTTGAGACCAAGCAATTTTATCAGCAAGCTCTGTGAAAAGATGAATACTTTTAATGCTGTATAAAAATTGCTGGAAATATAATACTAGAATAAGCTATAAGTTTCATAAAATAGATACGAAGAACTAATTTATACCGATGAGCTGATTACTCCTTGAAGATTACAGCGGAATATGTGATAAAAATTGCATAGCTTCAATTGTTCCAAAATGTACATTTCGGATATAAGTGACCACAGACCCAAGAAAATCTTCTTTGATTATTTTCTATACGTAAATAAAAGTTTCTATTACACGAGACTGAACCCTCATCCAAAACGATAAACAATTCTCTCTTTTAAAACAAGATTTAAAAATTTTTTTTTACATTAAACAATGAATAACAAAAATAGTATTTTAAACAATCAATAAGCATTCTTTCGATTACGTAAAGCAAGTAGATTTTATTCTTTTATCAACGACGAATATGTGACTAGCTTATAAAAAAGGCCGAAAATGAAAACAAAAAGAAGCAGTTGACTTCAAATAATCATGAATCAGCCTGCATAAGTACCACCGATTACCTGAAAACGGAGCACTTGGAATGAAAAGTAGTTTATTTGAGAAAAATACGAGTAAAGTAAGAAATTTATCGGGCATTGTCAGTGGGTATCGCATTCGAGGTCGAAAGAGAAATATACCGCACTGTAGTACCGAAAAAGATAATAAGAGGTTATGAAGAAAGTTTAAAGTACAGTGAAAGAGTACATTAGAATAGCACACGGTACACGCATTGTTGGTAGGTTATGAGGAGATTAAACAGTATTTTTTAAAAATACTTGTCAATTTTGGCTTTGCGCACTTACCAGGCCTCGCTTTCCTCTTCACCTCCTTTATGCGTTTCCTTGCCCTGTGGTCCAGTTTTGCCTCTTCCGTCATCTTTCTTTGTCGGCGATTTTTTAATATAAATAAAAGCTTAATCTAAAATTGTGCTATTGGTTTCCCTATTTACAAGAGCGTTCGAGTACCGAACCGCAAAGTCCTGCTGATGAATCGTCTAGCGGCTTTGCTTCGCCCTGCTCCAACTCACCACTATGCGCCGGAGGCCGGACTGCCGGGGCACGAAACCGCCAATCGAATGTGACCAAATGTGACTGGAGGCTGTCTGGACTTTGAAGAGTGAGAACGCTTGCCTTTGCCTCACATGCTCATTCTACGTGCACTCACACGCGCTTACTCTTGTACTCGTTTGAGGCCTCGAAGTACTCTTACTTATAGGTGTACCGAGGGACGCAGCTTCTCCTTACTTCCATAAGGTGTCACAGCAGTCAACCCTTTTTTATTCAGATTCTTGATATTTAACTCGCAGGAGAATAATAAGCTTCCTCGGCTAGCTGCCTTTTTCAAAATTAAAATCTTCAAAAGAAAGAAAATGAATGTTTGAAGTCTCGGGGTCCATGTGGCACCTCTGCTCCGGTTATAAATATTTACCGTTATTATATCCGCCCGCTGTAAAAACGGTATGTACGGACTACGAACACTAGTAAGATTGAGTGCCTGTAGTCTCCTCGACGGTGTGTCTCTCACGTGTGCCTACGTGACAAGCGGTTCGAGAGTTATGTCCCGTTCTTTTCTTAAGGGAGATATACCCAAAAATGCCTTTTATAATACACTCGTTGATAATATTTTTTGAATAAACGCCAAAGATATCTTATTGTTTTGTTCACGTTTAAACTAGATTAATTTGCTCATCTCATCGAATGAAAATGATCTTACAAACAATAATTAATAGCAATACGGTCCGTTCTTATTTGCTTGTTTACAACTCGAATAGAGTTATTTATTATAAACAATTTCTATAAACAAGTTACTCATAAACAACGCAAATAAATGCACTCGTAAAACATTTTCGAGCAAATAATAGGATATATTTATCACGGTATTTACAATATATCGCATTAAAACTTCCCCGTTCGAATTTGAAACCACCAAATATTATCGCTCCATGTACTATACGACGATAAGAATACTTTGCTTCCTTTATTGTAGTTCATTGCCCTAGATAAGAGCGAGCGTAAAAACCGGGCAATTCGAACTATTTCGGTGCGGGCGATAAAAAAGGCGCTGTGTCCGAGCACGCGGAGCGACATTCAGTGATTGGCACGTGGTCCACACGAGTGCGCGCGCAAGTGTGCGGCCCCCTCGCTGCACCGCTTCCCGCGGCTCTCCTTTTATTTTTTCCCCCCTTTTCTTCCTTTTTATCCCATCGCTTTAAATGCATGTGGACCGCGGTAGCGGGGGGCGAGGGCCGCGGAGGGCCGCCGGGAGAGGGAAAAGAGGCGCGTCTGCCGTGTGCCGCGCGCGGCGCAAAGGCCGCGTGCAAGAGGTCACGTACATGCCCGGATCGCGGCCGCCGCGCCGGCTGCACACGGGCCGAGGGCCGCGCGGCTCGGTGCACTTGCGCGCGGGCTCGACCGCCCAGGGCACTTGCGCGCGTGCGCGAGGCTGTGCCGGAGCCGGTGATTTTTCCTGCCCCCCCCCGCCGATTTCCCTCTCGCGGCGGACCGCGCGCCAGTGTCCGTGGCCCAAAGTTCAGCGGTCGGCGGGGCGCATGCGCGCCGGTGCGCCGCCGGATGATAGCTCCGTGACTAAGTGCGCCTCGTGATACGCGTATCCTCGGGGGCCCGTCGCGCCCGCCCGTGCGCGCGCGTATGTGTGCAACCGCGCGCCGCGTGGGGGCGGCGGCCGTTCAGGGCCAGGCCGCCGCCGGAGCCTGGGAGAGAGCTTTTCCGCCGCTTTTCCCCTCACGTGCAGCCGGATATCGATTGGCCGATGCAGCGCGCCGCGCGGGCTTACGAATCGTCCACGTATAGGGGAGAGCCGAAGCGCCTCTCGGCGCTGGCCCGGCCGCGCGCTGCCCCGTCACAGATTCTTCTTTGGATTCTTCTGCGAACTGAAATGTTACACCATTTGAAATTAAATACTGCGCGCACAGGTGCCGGGAGCCGAGCTCCTATCGCTAGCGGCCCCTCTCCCCATTTTTCACCTTATAAGTTTATCGGGCAGCGGAGGAGATAGGTTTCCGTTGATTGCCTTTAACAATAATATTGTTTTACGCGATAGTGTCCAAGCGCTGGGATTATAACTTTTACAAAGCACGAGTAATTGTAGAGACTACCGACTTTCTTCGATATCATTATGTTCGAGTAGTATTGCACTCATTAATGCCGCAGGAAATAACATTATATGCGACCTTCTGCCAAATGACAAGAATTAGTTAGCTACAACAGGTTCTTAAATACTTGTGGGACGATAATAATCGCTCGACAAAAGAGCAAAGTATTCAGACCCTGTATTACTGCCTTACATCTGCCATTGAGGGGTGTGTTTGCAGCTGCAGGTATATACACTTGATGCCTACATGTCCAGAGGCGAGGGGCTCGCATGATAATGAGGTTATACAGGGTGCACAAAAATGCTCACCGTACGATTTCGCATACATATTTTTTCTCGATTAGACTGTCACGTGTTGCATACGATCACCCGGGGATTTTGACAACTACTGCACATATGCGCGTGCACGCCCGGCTTATCACGAGCCGCACTAGTGCACGCGATAATGTATTTATTTTTAAGTAAACCGTCCAACCGAATTATTACTATAAAAAAATAAACTAATAGGAAAGTAATCAAAAATAAAATTTTGCTGTATAAATAATAAATATATACACTCGAACGGTATCGCAAAGCTGTATCATTCAACACTAACACGCATGTGCGTGTAGTTGTAACGCCAATGATATTCATTGGGTAGGTAAAGGTGACCAAATGATACATCAGGAAATTTTTGCTGATTAGAGAAAGGTGTAGATATATAAAATGCAGTTGCAAAGCTTTAATGTAAAAAATGTGTATTCGACAGAATTTTACCAACTAATCGTCAAACTTGCAAAAATATTTATTGTATTATAAATTCAAATTTTACTTACTAATATTTATTAATTTACTGTTTTAACAATTATAAAAAATATAATAACAAACTATTTTCTTTATGAATGTTACAAGAATAACATTATGTATGCAAATATATGATTTGCATTCATAATCTAAAAATATATTGAACATGTTGATATTTTTAAATTATTTTATTTATTATTTAAATTAACTAAACGTTTTTTATTGCTCTTCTAAGTATTTCAATCCAAAAATAACAAGTCGTGTAATGCGCGAAATTAGACTTCGAAACTAAAATAAGCAATTAAGAAAGTGATCTCCTTAATAATGTTATATATAAACAAGAAGAAAATAACATTATTAATGATATATTTTAGTCCTGTCTATTGCTAAAGGAAGAGTACCAAATCTGTTACAGTACACTTCCTGGTACAGTTGCAAATAATGCACTAATTAAATATATTGCCTGGAGAATCAACGAAATGAGACGCAGTAATTATAAAATTGTAAAAGCGATAAGAGGTGAGCATTTACATAAGTCAAGGTCGAGCGTGTTATTATTTTTGTAGAAGGGGACACGTTAAAGGTGCTTAATAAGTCACCCCCGTTTTTCTGATTGTCGGCATGAAAGTGAGTGCAGCTACTCCCCCCACGATGCCCGTTCATTCAAGGCGACAAACTGTTTTAAAGGCCAAGCATGAGCAGCGTGCGGAAAAGGCGCGCTTATAAACAACAGATGCGTGATGGGGATTGCGCATCGGCGAACAATCCACCCCCGAGGAGCCGAGCCGAGTGATAGCGGGCGTCTCGGCCGAGGTCTCGGTGCGGGCCTCGGCAGCTATCCCGACTCTCGAGTAGCTTATATATACATTTAAAAGTCAGGTTAGATCCGGCAACGTCGCGGCAGCGCAGGTACGCAACTATTCGTGCAGAGCGTAGTATACCGCGGCATGGGCCCCGGGGCGAGGGGCGCGGGGGGCGGGGGAGTGCAGGCAAGACGGCGGCGGCGGCGGCGGCGGCGGCGGCGGCAGGCAGGCCGCAGGCAGGCGGGCGCATCGGGCCGCGTGCGAGAGAGCAGGTGCGAGAAGGACGGGGCGAGGGAGAGCGCGCGCTCCGAGTCGGGCCTCGGGCGCACTCGGAAGATCCGCACAGCGGGAGAAGGTGACGCCATGTTTTGGTGTCGTCACCCCCCCGGCACGCACACCGAGGCGGGCCGCGTTCCTTCCGCTGGCCGCGGCGCGCCTGTGGCCCGTCCGTGTGCGCGTGTTTTCCTGCTGGCGGTGCGCGCGCCGGCGGCGCCGTAGCCGCCGCAGCCGCAGCCGCCTTCGCTGGCGCTGCAGTGCTGCCGCCGCCGCGAGAGCGCTGAGGCGAGCCGAGGGCCGAGCGAGAGCCGTCAGCAACGCTTTGCCGTCGCTCGACGTCGTCCACCGCCCGCGGCGCCGTCGCCGCGCGTCCCCCAGGCCCAGGAGCCGCAGCCTCGGCGGCCACCCAGGAGCGCACCGCCCCGGGAGGAGACAGGCGCGCGCGCGCGAGTGCCCGAGTCCGTGTCCGCGAGTGCGTCCGCGCGGGCGGCCGTGCAGTGCGCCGCGAGCAGCAGCCGCTCGGCAGCGTCGTCGCCTGGGCCCGGGAGCCCGGGAGCCCGAGGAGCCCGAGGAGCCCCAGCGGCCCCAGCGGCCCCAGGAGGCCGGAGGGCCGGCGCCCCGCCGCCCGGGGGAGGGCAGGCCGCCGCGGGAGGCCCGTGCCACGGCCTCGCGCACAAGAGGTCCTCCATATCTATTTATCTCTCGGCTATCGCCGTCTCTGTCTCGGCGCTGGTGCCTAGCCGAGGCGCCAGCCGCCAGCCGCCAGCCGGAGCGGACACCCACACCGACAGGGGCCGAGGAGTGCGCGCGCGCGCTCGGCGCATGCACCGCGGCCACTACTGTGCACGGCCTCGGCGGCCCTGATGCGCGCGAGCGCGCCGCGGCCGGGCTGCGGCCCCGTCCGCGCGACCTAGTGCGCCGGCCCCAGGAGCCCGCGCGCCCCGCGTTACGTCAGAGGCCGCCGCGCGCACGAGGAGCTGTGGCCCCACCTGGACTCGCGGTGGCGAGGCGGGAGCGCGACCACGGCGACCCCGGGCCTCGACCAGCAGCGCCGAGCCTCGTCGGCGAAGTGGCGCGGCACGCACTACCCGGCCCTCGCCGACGAGCTCCACCGCGGCGCCATGGAGCTGCGGCTCCACTCCCCGGCCGGGGCCGAGCCCATCGTCTACCAGTGGCCCCTCACCTCGGGCTCTGGCAACGTGAGTACCCTCGCGCCCGCCCCCCGCCTCTCCTCCCGCCCTGCCTCGCTCTCGCGCCCACTTCCCTCGCGTTTCTTCCGACTGTTTTCGTAAACATTGCTCGCGAGGAATCTTGGCTCGTCGCGCATCCGCGGCCCGACTCTCTGCTGATCTTTTTACTCGCACCCTGTTACGTGCTAAAGGTTAGGTCTCTGTGTCAGCAAACAAAAACTTGCGCCTCTTTCCGAACTTTATCGATCTCGTCTCGAAGCTACGCTGGATCGGACCCTCCTGCACACACGTGTGCGTTCCTCTTCAAACACTCGAGAACCGCTCGGCCTGCGTTTTATGACAAGAGCTGGCTAGCCGTGTGTATTGATAGGTCGGAGGGCTCGAGGCAGCCCTATTCGCCTGCATGTACACCACAATTACATAATTGATCGAGTTGCCGAGACCGCAACAAGACGATTCTCGCGTAACTCGAGCCCCGGCATTGTTTATGTCCTCCGCGCATCCATGGTGGCCGTCCCTTTAAAGGGCCCTGCATCTAATGCCGCGGCCGCGCGGCGCAGAAAAATCGCGCGCCATTTGGCGAGTGGCGCGAAGGGGTGGAGGGGGAGGAGGAGGAGGTCCACGTTGTGTTGCCCAGCCGAAGGCCACGAGGTCCGTTAGCGCCTACGTGTATATATATAATAGTGGCGCGCTCGGAGGAAGTGCCCCTGTGCACGCGACGTGGGTATGTAGCGAATCGGGCTCGGGCCGCCGCGGCCCGTGCACGTTGCGCTATCTCGCTCTCGTCGAGCCGCCAGAGTCTACGCGCGCTCGCGGAGCAGCTCGGCTCTCCGTCGTGCACGCGTGGCCCGTTGCTTCGCTCTCGCCTTCGCCGTCCGTGTTGTAACCTCGTTTCTTTACCTTCTCTCTCTCTCTCTTTCTCTCTCTCTTGCTCTTCCGCCGCTCCTGGCCGTGCCGCTCTCTCTGCGCTCTCGGCTCTCATCGCGCTGCTGCCGCCGGTGGCACTGAACTATAAGAGCGTCTTCATTTTTTTTCCCTCCCTCCTTTTTTCTGTTTCTCTTTCACTTTGCCCGTGCGGAATTTTGCCTCCGCCGAGCGGGCGGATTTTCAATGCGCGCCGTTCTTGCGCACAGCTACGCGGTGGGAGAGTCTTTTACATTGGATTTCGCTTAATGCGGATTAATTAATTTGTTCGTAATTTATTTTTGCTCTTTTTAAAGCGACAGCGCTCGAGATAAGATTGTGATTCGAAGCAAGGCACTTCGAATGTTTAATGTTTTTCATTCTTCTGACTTGATTACTGTTTATGAAATATAAAATTTCACTGATTAAGCAAATCGTTTTTAAATATTACTTCAATTGTTTACATTTGGAAATTGAGTTTTCTTCAAAATACTATTTATAATAAATTAAATACCAATTGAGAATTATTATTTTTCCTCAATTTTCTATTTTACCCACTGTAATGCTTCTGTTTACACCTTTTTTAAGATCTATATTTACACATAATTTACTTTAATTATATCATGTTAACCTATTAATTTAGAGTAAAAAAAGTAATTGAGAGCATCCAGAAAAGACCCATTACAGCTTATTTAACAACAATCCGATTATTGTGATAACTGTATTAATTAAATTTTGGTATTAATAACTTTTTAAGGATCGGCACGATGGAGCCCTGGATGTTGTAGAAACAATGAGGTGGGTTTGCGAAGACCTTCCTGACCTCAAACTGCCTCTAGAAAACAATATTCTTTGCAATTATGACACACGTGATTATGAGAGTATGAAGAACTTATGTGATAGATTTAATAGGGCTATCGACAGTTTAGTACAATTGGTAAGTAACATTTACATTAGAGTAGTCCCAGAAATTTAATTTCTTAAGTACATAAAATAAATAATCTTTTAAAATGCAGGAAAAAGGTACAAGCTTACCAACACAAAGACTAAATAAAAGGCCAAGTAGAGGATTACTCCGTCATATACTACAACAAACCTATAATCAAGCAGTTGTTGAACCTGATAAATTAAATCAGTATGAGCCCTTTTCACCTGAAGTCTATGGAGAAACAAGTTATGAATTAGTTTGTCAGATGATTGATCAAATTGATGTAACAGAAGACGACGTTTTTGTAGACTTGGGTTCAGGTGTAGGGCAAGTAGTTCTTCAAATGGCTGCTGCTACTTTCTGTAAAATTTGTATTGGTGTAGAAAGAGCTGATGTGCCATCAAAATACGCAGAGGTAACATTAATTCTTAAATGTAAAAAATTCATTGTCACTCGTTCCATGCTTTAAATTAATTGAAAATCATTTCTCTTTGTGGTAGAGTATGGAGGTGAACTTTCGGAAATGGTTGAGTTTTTACGGGAAACGTTGTGGAGAGTATCGTATAATAAAAGGCGATTTTCTCGCTGATGAACATAGAGAAAGTATTACAGGGGCCACGATAGTATTTGTCAATAATTTTGCATTCGGACCTACAGTAGATCATCAATTGAAGGAACGTTTTGCAGATTTAAGAGATGGTGCTCGTATCGTATCGTCCAAGTCTTTTTGTCCTTTAAATTTTCGAATAACAGATAGAAATCTTAGTGGTAAGATAATATTTTGATATAGAACATAAAACTCAAAGTTGACTGTTTATCACAAACATTTTTGTTATGCTTACAGATATCGGTACAATAATGCACGTGTCGGAGATGTCACCATTGAAAGGTTCCGTTTCGTGGACAGGGAAGCCTGTATCTTATTATTTACACGTGATAGACCGTACGAAACTCGAGCGTTACTTTAATCGACTGAAAAATAACAAGCAAGGAGCTCTGGATGATCATTCAGATTCTGTGATAAACAATACTGCCAGCAATAACAATAGATTATCGAGGAGCGAACGAGGGGAAAGAGCAAAGCGAGATCTCTCCCGTCAACTGGACCATAGTCCAAACAATTCAGATCAGCAAAACACAAATAGTGATTCGGACGGGGATGAGGAGCATTCGGTTAAAACACGGAGGCAACCCAAAATGCGGCGGAAACTTAATCGTAAAAACGCTTCGGGCACCACGAGGTCCGCGGCGAGGGGTAGACAGCGAGGCCGTGGTATAAAAAAGTCAAAACCCAAGAAAGCGATCAACATAACGGGTTTAGACTTATTACACAGTCAAACCCTTTTGAGTACATCTCCTCAAGCAATGGGCAAGAAGCCTCCACCTGCCCCAGGTACCGTCGATCAGCAACTATCGTCATTATCGCTTACGCTGCAACCGAATACTGCCTCTGTGCATGAAGAATTGAGCATACCTGCGGCACCTTCGGCCACCCCCTACGCCCTGCAAATACTTCTAGATTTATACAGGTGAGAAGAATGGCATAAACATTTTATGGGACATTATCATCATTTGAGAAAAGTTCGGTTTTATAGCATTGTTTTTAATTGACGAGCAAAAGTCTACAACCCAGACTTAACTAACTTTTTAATTATTTGTTAATAAGTATGTAATAATATTATGTTTAATTATTGTTATAGTTAGTAACTTGTCAGTTTGAATTCAAAGTAGTTGAATTTGAGCATATACACTCAGTTAAACATTATGAAATACGGTAATCGAGATATAAATGTATTATATACTTTTTAGTAGAATATTGTTAAGAATTAGTGGCCTTTTCAAGATATAAAATAAAATTTCATTCTTCATTTTATTTATAGGGATCAATTTATGGCAATGTTGGATTCAATGAAAACTCCAGCATTCAGAGCATCTGTCAATGCTGATATAGCTAAAGAAAGAGAAAGGAACTCCAAGCTACAATCAAGGGCTGCTCAATTGGAAAAACAAATTAAGGTCTTGATCGATGACAGTGTGGCATTGCTAAAGGCGCGAATGACTGAATTAGGTATCAACGCTACGTCACCTGGCGATCTTTTAGCCAAAGCCAAAGAGATCGTGCTGCGACATAAGCAACTTCAAGCCAAGGCGAGCAAATTACAGGCTCAAGTAACAACGATAGAGAATGAGCAGAATAGACTGGCAACACTTAGACACCAAGAATTACAAGACAAGTTTAATCATCCCGGGACAAGTACAGGGCATTCAGCACCCCAACCGCTCACCAAAGAGTACATATTAAAAGAAATATCAATGACTCTCACGCATCGCAAACGATTGCATTCTCAGGTATATTTCTATTTATGCTTCAATCTTGAATTAATAAATTTAATCAATGAAATAGATTATTAATTTGGAAAATATTTATTTCTAGGTATCGAAACTGGAACAAGAATTAAATATAATTGAAAGGTCGACTGCTGAGAAGCAATCGGCGTCAGTTAATCAACAACAGCAGCATCAACACCATCATCGAGAGAGCGCTAGTTCCAAACATGTGCAACAACACATGCAACAAGTCCAACATCATCATCATCACCATCCACATCATCACCACCAACAACAGCAGCAGCAGCAGCAGCAGCAGCAGCAGCAGCAACAACATCAGCAGCAGCAGCAGCAGCAGCAACAACAACATCAGCAGCAGCAGCAGCAGCAGCAGCAACAACAACAACAACAACAATCGCAGCCGCAACATATATCACACCACTCACACAAAAGCAGTGGGTCTCGCAAAAGTAGAGAAAGTCGTTCTCGATCGCAAGAATGGCCAGATGTTCCGGATGTTGGTAAGATACAAGAGAAGAACCCTGAGCTGCTTGCCCAAAAGATTCTGGAGACAGGACGTCAGATAGAAGCCGGTCGGTTGCCGAGCAGGTCGAACTCGTCTACGATAGCAACGGCAGCCGCAGCCGCAGCTGCTGCAGCGAACAACAGTACGAGGGCAAGGTTACCTCAAGCTACCTTAAGCTTCGGTACAACCTCAGGCGCTATGCCGTCAATGCCTGGCACTAATCGGGACCCCGCCAATCGTGGCGGTCAAGAGCCTCCACGAGTAGCTAATTTCGAAGACAGGCTCAAGAGTATTATCACGAGTGTGCTTAACGAAGATGTACAGAATAGAAGTAAACAGCAACTGCAAATGCAACAACAGATGCAAATGCAAGGGGGTGTAACAACTGGAGAGCCAGACAGAAAAAGACACGCGTTACCTCAGAATGTGAATCCACCGGATTACACGCAGGTAAGTGACATTTACATATCCTTCTTTCCAGAGAATGTTGATCGCTTTGATGGCAACTACAGGGTAGTCCGAATGTCAATTAAATTAACCAAATTGTTTGTTTATTAAAAGATAATTCGAATCTTTTTTATTTTTCATACACGGACTGATAAATTTCCTTTTAAACTGAAAATGAAGATATATTTTTGTGCTATCGTGATTGTTTTTAATCAAAAAGCATACGAATGTGTTTAATTTACAATCCACTAAAAGTCTTTGAATTTGCAAAAAGTCATTACTTTGCTGCCTATGATTAATCGAACAAAAAAGTTTCGGATTGCCGCAAGTTGTTTAGATTTTCAAAGTAATGGATAAGCAAGCAAGCGAATATCGTTGAACATGATGTGTCATGTGTGCACGTGCACAAAGGTCGTGTGTATATCGCATGAAAGAGCTCTTAACCGTTACTTTGAAAATGCTTTAACAAAGTCAAAGCTCACATTTGCTTCAAAGGTATCGCCCGCTAAGATGGCTCTGCGTCGACATCTCTCTCAGGAACGCTTGACAACGCCGCATCAGCCGGTCGCGGAGCAGCAGCAGCAGCAACAGCAGCAGCAACAACAACAACGACAGCAGCAGCAGCAGCAACAACAGCAGCAGCAGCAGCAGCAGCAACCGTCTGGGCCCTCGAGTGGCGCCGTCGAGAGTAAGCAGCACCTCAGGGCCGATCACCCGTCTCACCACCACCAGCACCAGCAGCCGAGAGCCGAGAGCACCCGGATGCACTCGTCGAATAACAGCGGCGGCGGGAACGGCAACGGCAGCGGCATGCTGTGCACGAGGACCATCGGGGACCTGGTAAGCGGAGAGATCGAGAGGACCCTCGAGATATCCAATCAGACCATCATCAACGCCGTCGTCGATATGAGCGTGATGGGTAGGCCGGATGTCACGTACTCTCCGATCAGTCGACCCGCGAGTGCAGAGGGCGAGACGGGACTCGCCACGCTGGCACATGTTGCTAGTTACGCTCCCACGCCGTCTGGGCCCACGACTCCTACGCCGTCGACCGCTACGTCGAGGTCGTCTGTTTTATATCCACCTCAACAGAGTCAACCTCAAAGGTGCATACTTTTTGCTTACTGCGTTAATAATATTATCACGTATTTGATTGTTATGGAAAAATGACGATTTAATTAATTCTTAATCTAAAAAGAATCTGTATTCATGGGGGCACGTTTTCGTTTGCATTAGGTACACACCGGTTCAGCTACCGCGCGCTGATATAAAGCCTTATCACGAATCATATTTTGCTGATAATCCCTCGACGACCATTAGTCAATCTCATACAACTACACCAACCGTGCAATCCTCTCAGGCGACGCCGCCAAACGGCGAAATAGTGCCGTTGGAAGGACTGGCGGCTACTCTGCACGCTCGAATGCTTAACAATCAGAACAGCAATAATCCTATAAAAACAGAGCATTCTTCAAGCAGTCGAAGGTATTGTTATTCTTTCCATGATTTCGCCATCCCACATTAGCATGCGACCGAATTTTACAGGCTATTGTCTCTGAAATCGTTAATGCTATTGCGTCACAGCGACGACTAAAACAAACATTATTTAATGAAGCAAACAATGAGTGGCGCGGAACGGATGTAAAATGTCAGTATTATTTACAGCAGGTTCCAACCCTACAATCGATACCCAAATAGTGCGAGCTCAAGTAGCAATAGCGCGAGTGCTGTGACGCCCCAAAGTCAACCGGCTATGTCAGTAAAGACGGAGGCGATCGTCTCGACTGTAAGTACGAGCGGCGCACCTCTGAGTCCGCTCCTTGAGCCGCACTCGAACACATCAACGCCCCTCGTCGATGAACCGCTCCTTGCGAACCCGCGGCAGCGACATACCGAAGATGGTAAGTACATGTATTGTGGACGAACACACGAACACAAACAAAAGACACTTACGCATAGACATGTAATTTACTTTTGTCCACCGCTTAACCGTATAATGAACCAATGACGCTGTCAGAATTTTTCATATATGATTACTACTTATTATTCTGTATTTTGTTTTTAATTATGACTTGTGGTATGCGTGTGTATGCGCTGAGAATTTGAAAAGCTTTTTGCTGAAAGGGATGCAGGTTCATTTTACCTAGTAATTTTAAAGACTGTTCAAATTTTTAAGAAAAATTGAATGCGTTTTACATAATTTCTTAGATTATTTAAAATTTTTTCTTTGTGCATGTTTTTTTATAAATTATTATAAATTAGGCATGAAACTCTTTAAAAGCTAAACTTCTTCTATAGTGAATATTGCTGAAAATCCATTTTACGAAGTCAATTTTTGAAATGAAGCATTTTCATACTTATTTTCCTAAAACACTTATTTTGTATATGTCATTTGAACTGTTATAGTCGAAAGAGAACAAATTCGCTTTCAGTATAAAGCGATTCAATTCATGCATCTATTTTTGTATTGTCCAAATTAATTGATTATCTAAGTAACGAATATGTTCTCGTAAATGTGTACTCTTAGAATATGAAGCACTGAACTCTTGCTTTTTGTTTCCATAATTACTTTTTTTCGCTTAAATTTTAGCTATGCCTTTGCATTCTGAGTTACGATATGCACTCGATGCGAAACTTTACTATTGAAAATCGTTTATTTTCTATGGTTTTATTTTTTAATCCTTTTTTTTCGAAAATTTTTAGTTGATTGTTTTTAATGGAGTTGGACTCTTAATCTTTATTTATATTTTTTATTTTTTGTTGTTGTTTAGTGTATTTGTTAGATGCACTGTAGCTGTATGTTGGTTAGCTCTGTCTGTCACAATACTCAATCTCAAACACAACCCGTGCAGCTTGTTTTATATAGAGAGATTGAGAACGGGCACAGAACAGAGGGAGAATATACAGAAAAAGTGTTTGGCTGCCCTCGGGTTGATTTCGTTTTCGTCGGTGAGTTTGACCCGCCACGGGTTGTTTTATCAATTTTTTCCTTTTTTATTATTAAAAACGCAATCAGTTACTCGAAACTCATCCCACATCATTCTTAACGTTCATCATGGATTTTTTCGATTATGGAAGAGAAAGCACAACCGCAGTGACTCATTGGTAGATCACACTTAATGCCATGTAATGCTACGAACAGTGCATAATGAAAGATACGCTTAGATCGCTCATGAAGAACCTGTGTCACAAGATGAACAAATTTTGAACCAGACATGAATAACTTTTGTTATTTTGTAGAAGCGATTGTAATATCCGGTAATTTCTTACAATGACTTCAGACAAAATGATGGGAATGATTCATTCCGGCTTGATTCATTTTTAACATTGCAACGAAACATGGTATATCGATGCTTTCATGAGAATAAGCCAAAGTTTACAAATTTTTGGCTGCTTTTATTAATGTATATCATTTTGCATGTTTGCACGTAAAATAATATAACGTAAAGTAATGTGGCTTATAAATCTAAGTATGGAAGAAATAAATACTTTGCTTTATGTAGGTAACCAAATGATTAAATTTTTACTTTTTTGCGCACTAATGCTCTTTTATTCTGACTTCTTTAACCATTTCATTTTTCTCCAGCTGCATACACCTGCATATCTCTAACATGTTTTTCATAATGGCTTATTTTTGTGATGATATCGTTTGATGTAGTACTATTGTAGTTAGATGTCATTCGTAGTAAATCTAATTAAGTAATACTTGGTAAGACGATTCTATTGAAAACTATATATAAAACTGATTTCAACGCATACCATGTTGCTACACTTTGTAGGAAAAACTATTAAACTTGCTTTTTTCCTGAGAATGAAAGATATTTCATCGTTTCCATTCTTCTGTTTTTATCACTTAATAGACATTGATTAGTTTACTTAGATCTATAATTTTACTTTCCTCTATTCAGAGTGTAATGGGATAATTCAGTTTTATTTGTAAGGAAGCTAAGCTAACGTTTGGGATTAGAATTAAATAAAGTTTTGAAGCAACCAGTATCGATTTCCGAGATGTAAAAAGATTCCAAATGACGCTTGACGCACTTGAGTTTTCAATCGAACCATCTGACTGCTCGACGCCCGATTTCAATCTCTAAACGCTCGTCCCGGGGACTTGGTGACACATTACAGATCCAGAGGCAGATTGGCAGGACCGCATCAGCTCGGGCTTCGACCGCCTCGTGGCCTTCGCCTCGACGGAACTGGACAAACGCCGGCGCTCGACGGAGGCGGTGAACACGAGCCCGGACAGCGGCCTCGGCTCGGACAGCGTCGTCCTGGGGCCGCCGCCGATCGTACCCTCGCCCGACGAGGCCCTGGGCCCGCCGCGCACGCCCTCGCCGGGCAGCCCGCGGCCCGCGAGCACCAACGGCTCCCAGGGCCTCCTGCAGGCGGGCTCCTCCTCGGCCACTGCCGCCGCGGCCGCCGCCGCCGCCGCCTCGACGGTGCCGCTCAAGTACCAGAGGCAGGCCGACCCGGAGCGGCACCACTTCAAGAAGAAGTTCTTTCACCGGGACTGGGTGCCCGGGCAGCCCGTCTCGGGCGGCAACGTCCCCAAGTTCAGGCCCAAGGGCAAGGACTGGGACTGGAATCACCACTCGGGACACCACCACCACCAGTGGCCCGGCGACGAGCAGCCCTAGTGCGACGGGCGGCCGCTCCTTTATCGGCCATCGTAGGCCCAAGGCCGGACGCCGCTAGCCCTGCCCTCCTTTGTACAAATAGCGCGTTTTTCTAGAGTTGTGGACTAAAGCAATTTTTATGACTCGCTCGTCGATAAACATATAAATATATATATATATATCGCCGTATATATATATACATACAAAGATCTATGTATATGCACATATACATATGTGTGTATGTATATGTATATATGATTTTTTCTTATTAATCTTGATGATGCGGGCTGACCTGTGACGGTTCTCTGCCTCGGAGGAGATGCTTTTTGTTTGACTTGCACAGTCATTTTTTCGTTGAGGTTGATTATTTTTTCCGAGATTGAGTTGTATTTTTGCCATTGTTGCGATGAAGAAAATGATCGATAAATCGATTTGAGTTTTTTTTATCTTTTTATTTTTTTCCTAATGCGTGTGCATGATGAAGGATAAAGAAATTATGAAAATGCATGATTTCAATGGAAATGTTTGTCCAAAATTCTGGACATCATGCATGTGATTTTTATTTTTAATTTTAGATGATTAGACACTTTGGATGCGCTAGCTCTTTTATGGAAAAATTAAGTATCATTTTCTTCAATGAGATAATGGAAATTATATCCGCGATCTTAGTTTTTTATTTTTTCTATACATCTCTATTTTTAATTTAAAACGTTGTTTTCGTATTAAATTACGAATAAAATAAAATGAAATAGGTGATTTAAAGTAATTGTAACGTTGAAGAAAAAAATTCTTTGCGCTTTACATTGTCTGAATCATTACTTTTGTATTGTAATTTATAACAAAAACAAGCAAATCAAGCGTTATTGTTAATATTTTAATTGTAATCAAAAAGCGTCTACTTCAATGTAATATAAATCGCCCACATCTTTTTCGAGTTTTCCTTATTTTTTATTATTATTGTTTAGTTATTGTATAAAGAAAAAATCGTTGTTTTTGTTTTGCACGAGAATCTCGCTGCATGATTAACGGTTCAAAAGGTATAAGAAAGTTATATTGTGTCGCTCAGGTTCGATTATTGTCTTTAGATACAATTATCACTTTTAAAGCGAGTCGCATTACATAGTTCGTATAGGACATTAGAAGAATTTTTCAATTTTGACGTTTATAACGACATAGATACATTACAGGATGGATGTGACTGACTCGATAATTCATGAATGCTTGAATGAGGTTAATGAGCCAATGTGTAACCCTCTGTTGTATACAATAAGATTTCGGGTCACATTGGAAGAGTCCGTGGTGAAGAAAGAGGAACATTTAACAAATGTGAATCGTATATTATAATGTGATTTTAAAAATTTGTACTGCGCCAAAAACGAATTTTTTTAAAACGTGATTAGATAATACACTTTTTAAATGTAACCTCTTCGATACCATTGAGATTATGGTTCAACACGCGTGAAGCAAACGTCTAAACAACTTTTTCACCGAATCTTGTAGACTTTTTACGCAAGCGAATTTAAAGCACAAAATTTATTAAAATCGCATACGATAGCTAACGTCATTTGCGTTGCATCGTTGATTATCGGATCGAATAGTAAAAAGAAAAACATAACAATGGCAGTCAATATTTCATAACTGTCGAGCCTCTTGTGTGTTCGTTGTAAAATTAGCATTTTAGAATTTTGTAAGCGACAGTATCTTCCATCTAGCTGGTTGGAAGTTTCTTAACCAAAGTGTTCACCGCTGTTTGTTTTATAATGGCAATGGCAGCAGATACAATTGTAACAATCGTTTCGAATTAATAAATTGAAAAGACAAATGTGTAAAACGAACTGACGAAAAATAAATCCAAAGAAGGAGCAATCTTTGCGAGCGTTGAACATTTTTCAACTGGTGCATCGTAACCGATAAGAGTAAAATGAAAACATAACAGAATTTAAAAAAAATGTATAAAAAACCCGCCAAGGTTCGATCGAGATCGATCTGTGCGATTTTTTACAATGTAAAGAAGCTGCGAATGCAAACGAAAAGTTATGTAATAATCATGGCATTCCCGTAGACGCGTAAAGCGTCTTGTCACTGTTTAAGTGAGTTCATAGTGTAAAAAGTTAATCAAATCATACGTTGTATAGAAACAATCGGATTATTTATATCGAAGTACCCTTATACATACATCGGAAAAAGAACACGTAGATATCGTAAACGATGCAGGCACCTGCAAAGTATAGCTGTTACATACACTGCCGAACCTTCTATTAGTTGTATTATTGACCATTATTATTTATTGTTTTTATTGGAATATTTTAATACTAAGATTTTTGTAACAAGCAAGATCTTTTTTATTTTTTTCTCTACCCCTAATCCACTATTATTCTATACACATCCTTGTATACCTATTGGGTACAGTAATACGTACATCCCAATTATGAGTACTGCGACTATTGAATTAAGAATCTACAATTTTACACATTAATGTATACTCTGTATTGTAAATGAAAAACAAAATTATGCATATACTTTTTGATAAAGAAAAAAATTCATGGATTTTATATAAAAGCAATTTTGGAGGATCTTCTGATGTATGCAAGGAAATTTATTGATAGTAAATTGATAAATGACAACAGCACATAGTGTGGACTTTAATTTGCACATTGCGCTCTCTATCTCCGAATCGTTTGAAAAACCTAAAACGCGTCGAAAAGTCAATCACGGAATAGAGGCACCAGCATCGTGTTGCGGTATGGATTGTTGTACTAGTCTAGTTTCTATGGCAATCGCATTTCGCAAAACCGAGAGATTATGCGGACTATAAAGAGAAAATACACGTTGGCCGTGAATTGCAGTCGCAGCGAGGCGTTTGATAATAACCATGTGCTGGTTCCCCTTGCTCCTACTACTGCTGGCTTTAGATTGTCTCGCGGGTAGCGAGAGCGCCGCCGACGAGGACTTGGAAGTCGTGCTACTGCCGAGGAAGTGGAGCGGCACTAATGCAACGGTACCGCGAATCGGAAAAAAATCGTCTCACTGGAGGAGGTCAAAGAGGTGAATTTTATCTTTTAGGTACCGCTAAGTTTTACGGCGTTCGGTAAGAAGGTGGACTTGATCCTGGAAAGGAACGAGAATTTGGCGTCACCGAGTTTTGAAATTTGGAGGCGCGGGGACGACGGCCTCCTGCGGCGGACGGACGGCCCGGGCGAGCGGCCCTCCTGCCACTACATCCACGAGGATGCAGTCAGTAGCGCGGCGCTTAGCTCCTGTGATTCCGGATCAGTGGTTAGTGCGGCGAACGGTATTTTTACGCCGGCTCCTTCCTTCTCATCTGAAAAGCCGCGCGTATAACGACGGCTTGGCGTCTGGCTCCTTTTCTCCGTCCCGAAACACTGTACCCAAGCGCCTCATTAACATAGATACTTGTGTGTGCCTTTGCCCGAAGACCGGCTTCGTTTTTCTCGAAAACGACAGTCTTGAGATCACGCCGCTCGGCGAGGGGGAGCCGAGGATCTCGGGGCGATCGGCCCCGCACCTCGTAAAAAGACGCCGGCTCCCTTCTTACGGCCGGCCTCGCAACTCGCCGGCCGACCCGAGGGTCCTCAAAGAGCCGGAGGCCCGACAAGAAGCTCCGAGCGGCAGGAACGAGTCTAGGGAGAGGCTCGCACCGGCCCTCACCATCGAGCTAGGTAAACAATAAAAAGAAAAAGGTTACCCGCGCGTCTTGCGCGTCCCCCTCGGAGTCAGTCGGCGAGGCGCGCCGTACAAAGGAGCCACGGGTCAGCGGATGGATCCGCTTGGAAAAGCGATCTCCGCATACATTAACTCCGTGAATCACGCGAGAGTGGGTCAATTACCTATAGGCTCGCGAGTCGGCTCCGAGGAGCGCTGGTAATGGACGATCCGCGCATAAAGGCGTGTCGGCCCCTCGGCGCGATGACATCGCGGGCAAAGATTGATAAGACCTGCAGGGCCCGCGAGTCGCCCGGTGATTGCTTTCGATTATTATACGCGGGCCGCGGGCAATTAGACCCCGCGGCGAGGCTCCCCCCTTAATGAATACAATTAAGCAATCGGGTTGCCTTAGCGGGCGGCAGGTGCACTTTTGTCCTGCGCGCGCGCGCGCTCGCTTGACGTATGCTGATTGGCGGTTACGCGCCGCGCGGGCAATCAAAGGCCGCTTCCGCCTCGGGGGGATCGTATCGGGACGGTTGGCCGTACACCAGGCAGACTCGCGCGAGCCTCGAGGAAATGGAAAGCCGGAATATTTAAAGATTCGCGGGCGGCTATTGTCTCTCGCGGGATGAATCAGCCCGCCCGTTATGTATGAATAATCGGGCCGAGTGGCCGTGACCGGTTGGCCCCGGGTCCTCCTTGTTTCCGCGAAGCTAACAGCCGGCTGGTCGGCCGCAGCGGTCTTCCTGGACGCCACGGCCTACGCCCGCTTCTCCGAGCAGCTGGGCCCCGAGGAGTCGCGGCTGGTCGACCTCCTCCTCGCCTACGTGAACAACGTCCAGGCCCTCTACTACCACCCGAGCCTGGGCCAGCGGATCCGCGTGGCCCTGGTCCGCCTGGAGATGATGGTCCGGCAGCCGGAGGCCCTCGAGGGCCTCGACGGGGAGCGCGGCCGGCTCCTCGACACCTTCTGCAGGTACTCCAAGGAGCTGAACCCGAGGGCCGACGAGGACCCGCGCCACTGGGACGTGGCCCTCTACGTCTCCGGCCTCGACTTTTACGCCCTCGAGGAGGAGCCTCGGCGGCGCAACCCCCTCACCATGGGCCTGGCCCCCGTGGGCGGCGTCTGCTGGGACGAGTACGCCTGCGTCATCACCGAGTTTGGCGTGAGCAATCGCCTGGGCAAGCCCTACCCCTCGGCCGGTTTCACCTCTGTCTACATCGCCGCCCATGAAATTGCGCACAAGTACTTACACAATGCCTTTCAATTATATAGCGGCTTTCGGAACAATCACTCTGCAGAAGCGAAACCATTACAAGTATACAGCATGCCCGCCGATTAAAATTCATTCCAAACCCTATTATTGCCGGTAAAAGTTTCCTCGATAAATTTCATCGAAAACGACCGAGCCGCTTGTAATAAATATTATAATGGAATATTATTAAATCCACCTTCGGTAAAGTCAAATTATTTGTAATCATTTCAATCGAGTGGCGTGTGTTTATCGTTGAGTCGAGATTGAAAAAAGAGACAGAGAGTGACCGATGTATAACGATTGGCAGCTTGGGCATGCATCACGACTCGACGGGGAACGATTGCCCGCGGGACGGCTACATCATGTCCCCGAGCCGGGGCACCCGGGGCGAGGCCCAGTGGTCCCGGTGCAGCCGCGCCTTCGCCGAGCAGCTGGCTCGCGAGCGGACGAAGCCCTGCCTCCTGGACGGGCCGACGGCGGCCCTAGACCACAGCGGCCGGTTCGCCGAGAGCCCCGGGCGCCTCTGGACCGCCAAGCAGCAGTGCGAGCTGCTGCTCCGCGACCCCGAGGCACGCGCCGACGATCTCCAGGGCGGCTGCCAGGCCCTGCGCTGCAGCAGCCCCGAGCGCGAGGGCCACTTCCTGGCGGGGCCGCCCCTCGACGGCACCCAGTGCACCGAGGCCGGAGGCCGGTGCAGGGCCGGCGAGTGTCTGCCACCGTAGGCGCGTCGATCCGACGAGCAAGCAGTAGGAGACATACATGGACCGTCCGATCGCTTGGGATGCAGTACCCGGCCGATTTCTTCTTCACATTTAGAATTGCACGTGCAGGGTCTATTGGTCAATAACACGGCGGCATAAACTCAATTTCAAAAAATTAGCCCGCGAGTACGCGCGGTTTTGAATATTCGAGCAGGTCTTTTTTGGCGCTTACCGGATTTTCGTTTCGTTTTGCTTGGTTGGCTGCTCGGCGCACACGCAGGCTAACAAAAACGCCTCGAGAGAGCGATTGTTGCTCGAGCGCCGGGCAACAATAGCGGCTCGGGTTGCGCAACGCGCTTGTTTGCAAAAACCCGGAGGAAATAAGTCATACGAGCCCGCATGGCTTGACGGCGAGTCCAAATATTTTCACGGCGCGCTGCCGATCCGCGTCCGCTGTTGCAGTAAACGCGTCGCGGCGAAGCCAGGTGGGCCTTTTTTTTTTTTCCTCGCGCGCGCGCGCCAACGCACCGGCGCTCCCGAAAGCACTCGGCCGCGGTCCCGCGCGAGCTTGCGGGCCCGGAGAGAGAGAGAGAGCCGGAGGCTCCCCGGGGAACAAAGGCCCCGCTCTCGGCCCGATGGAGACGGAGTGTGCCCGAGGAAAGAAGCGGCCGCGCCGCGTGCCGGCCACCGCGGAGAAGCGAGGCGCGGGGGTGAATGAATCAGGCCGGGCGTAATCTCTATTTTTACGCGCGGGCCGCCCTCGGCCGACGGGGAAGGGGCGCGCCACCGGGCGCCCGACCTCCCCAAGGTCGCGCGGGGTGAGCGCGCCTTTGTCGCGGGGAAACCAGTTCGCGGAGGGAAAAATGCCCCGGAGGAGGAGCGCCGGGAGCCGCCGCCCTGCGCGCATAAAGTCCTTTGTACCGCGGGCGCCCGGTGACTCAGCCGCGCCCGGGATAGACCGTCCCCCGAGCGGCGCACCCACGCGGCCCCCGAGGGCCCACCCGGAGCCGCCAAGGACGCGCGCCCGGGACTCGGGAGCCGCATCGGGAGGATGACTCAGCCGCCCCTCGCCCCTCGCTCCTCCTTTTTTTCCCCCCCGGCCTTACGAGCCGCCGGCCGCGGGATAAAGGGCCCGGTGAGCCGCCCCGGCCCCCGGAGGAGCGGCTCCGCGGCCGATTTATCGATAACGATTATTGCCCGCCGCCCCGCAAACGAGTTTCCCCCGGGCCCGGGCGCCCGGCCGCTCCTGGGAGGGCGCGACCGAGCTAAAAACGATTAATCGGCCGATTCGGACTCGACCGATCGCTAATGCCGCGGCCCCCGTGCGCTTCGACATCCTGCTCCTGCTCTTCGATAGCCCATCTTCGGACAATGTATTCGAATAAACCAGTCTACAAACGAACGCTCCACTTCATTTTTATCCCTGCCTCGCTAAGAAAACTTACACGAGCATTCAGCTACGATTAACAACCTTACAACCTATTGTCGATCCTGCACCTGTACATTTTAATTCTTCATTTTTTTTTATAAAACTAAAGGATGATTATTTTAAGTGACCGGTTTTGCGAAAAACTTTCTTTATTCTTCAAGTACAATCTATTTCATGTATAAATCTAGGCTTTTTATTGATTAATAAAAAAACCGTTTTTTCTCTATTGAGAGTATGAATTTACCTAAGTGTCTTGTTTTTAATACAGCTCCATAATAACACTTTTATTTTCAGACAATCTCATCTAACACACAGCTAGTGTCGTAGTATCTTCCTCGAATATGGATACGATACTCGAGTCGATACTTCATAATTTGATGGAAATGTTCAAACTTTAGTGCCAATTGATTTTAATTTCGTTAAGCATACTAATTAATTTAGTAACTTTATTTTTAATATTATAAATGAATTCTTATTAGGAACTATATACAAACAAATGTAGATAAAGTATATATTCATTACATGACTAAATATTTCTTTAATCTAATCAAATTAGTCCTTTCATTTATAAACATAGATTACATTGTTCTTTACAAAACAAACTCAAAGAACTTATCCATGCATATACTTATATCATAATTGATGTTACGATAATCTTTTGAAAAAATTCATTAATGTTATGAATAGCTTTTAATATTTAACTGTAATTATATTAAATCAAGAACGAATCTATAAATGGTTTACTTCGTGCTTACAGAGCTAAAAAAGGTCTCAGACTATAATCTTGTTAATGTTTCATATATTTTCTTATGAACTTATGTATACGAAACTTCAAAAACATATAGATTGGTATTTTAAAATAGGCTTTTATATGATTTATTCCCATGCCTTGTTTTTCAAAACATCCAATTATACTTTTTTTCATACAATTTGGTTAACAACTTTTAATTCAATTTGTAATTTTAGAAATATTTTTTATATTTTAAAATTATCATTCAATTCATCATCTTTTTTCAAAATCCTACAGTAATTTAATAATAAAAATATGATACATTTAGATTTTACTAATTAAATTAATTAATATTATTCGCCAGATTTAGTAAAAGACACCTATAATAACAGTATCAAAACAATATTTTAACAATTGTTCTTTCTTTAAACTTTCTTTTCCGAAACATATATAAAAAGTCTAATTCAAACTACTAATCTGGGAAAATCATTCTTGGCCAGTCTCAATAAAAGAATATTAGTCACACTTCATTTTTAGATATAATTATAAAATGAAACTCAGCTGTAGCTACGCCTTTCCAATAGTAAAACTTTTGTAAACAGAAATAAACAAATTCACTCTGATATTTATAAAAATAGTACAATATCTATTAATTTTAAATTAATTATAAAACTATCTGTTTGAAATGCATAAATTATAATTATCGAATATCAATGCTTTGATAGTACCATTGAATGAAATTTGGAAATTCATTAAATTGATGCGTCAGTTTCAAATAATAATATAATAAAAGCACGTGAAAAACAAGTAAAATGTAACATTCTTTTTGCTTGATCAAATCAATAGTTATATATTTTAAAGAATAAAAATTAGTTATTGCTTACTGTTTATGTTCATATACGACTTTGTAAACAACGTTATGTAAATAATTAATTTAAGAACGAGATCGAAAGAACCGACACATATCTGAGACGAAAGTGTGTTAAGTTGACGCCAAAATTCTTAACGCAAAGGACATTCGATCCAATGCAGTTAAAATTATCAGTGGAAACGAAATAAAAAATAATCAAGACAAAACCAATAGCATTTTAAATAAATCAGATTATCTTATTGACATAGTCACAACATACTATGTACTTAAAAATTGATGGCAAACTCAGATTAATAACATAATACAAGTGAACATTAAAAGTTATTATGCAGGCATTTAAAAGCATAAGCTGCACTTTCTCCGATGAGCAAGACGTGTTATATTTAAACAGCAAAATAAGCAACGATCGAATGTCCAGAAATTTTTCGCGGATGTAAGTTTGAAGAAAAAAATCGTGTAGATTTTTAGGACAAGAACGAAGAGAATTAAATATATATATATATACATATTATACATATATATAAAGTGCCGCTATGCGCGAGGTAGGTCGGTGACGTCATCTGCGCGGCTGACTATTTTAGGAGTGTCTTGAGTGTCCCGTCCCGCGGCTCACTCGTGCGCAAACGCGCTGCTACATCGGAGAATAGATTTTTATCGACAAGAGAAAGATTTGGCGTACGATACAATAAGTAAATGTAACTACTATAGGAATGGGGGCTGGATGGCAATTGAAAACACCAACATTGTTTATGTTTATAATAATAAATAATTTAATGTATCTCTTTCCATCCATAATAACGTATGTGTACAAATAAACAACTCTGACCATAAATCGTTATTCTTTAAATAATCTTTTTATTTGCAAATGACGATAACTTCGCTTTCTTACAAGTTTCACCACATTATCGTGACATTTTCGCCTTTCTAGTGGTAATTATCGTTTTTGACTATCCGGTGTAAAAAGGTCACTGACTTCCAAAATTTGTTAAAAGAAAAATAGATGAATCAACGAGTATTTCGGTGAGAGGATTTTTGACTTTCGGTCTTTTCTAGGCTATCCGCCCGTGATCAGGCAGATCTCGAGCAGCGCATGCTCTCGACTGTTCTCTGATACATATATGCACGTATATAAAAGGAAATCTTTTCAATGACTAGCTAACTTCAGTAAATAGTCAGGCGATCCGTGACCTTTTCCACGCGCATTGTCGCATTGCTATTTACCAGTTTTTGTAACAGTCTCGAGTACACAGACTCACGCTCGCGGTCTCTCGTACTCGTCATACACTCACGCACACTCGCAATGCTCTCGGAGCACATTACTTCATATACACTACACTCGATTCAAACGCGCGGGCGTTAAAAAGAAAAACAACAGACTCGCGCGCACACTAGCATTAAAACATGATAAACTACTGTGCGGTGTCCCTCGAAATCGCCTCTCGTAAATTTTTACTCCTCGAATGCACACCCCACCTATCCGACTAACTTAGCACTCTAAATGTATATCGCTGTTGCTGCCCTGAAAGCTCGCTGCTCGAGCAAGCTCAAGCTCTCCGGCTCGGTCAATATTAACAATGTGTATACGAGAGGTCGTAGAATTCGCTGTACAATGGGTGGCGATCGGAGACAGCAATCGCCGCCGCCTAGCATTCGTTCGGCATAGGAGTAGCGAACGAGATGGCGGTGATCCCGCGCCCCTTAGGAGAAGAAGAACGTAAAACTAGCTATACTAAGAAAGTGAAATGGTTTACACGGCGACGTGTAAGGATGAGTCTTTGTCAAGTCTTTTGCGGGCGCGCCGCCGAAGCGCTCGCCCCGACTCCGCTGCGACCTCAGGCCCGTGCTCCCTAGGAGGCTTGGAGGTCGTCGGGCGCTCAGTTGGGCAGCGTGTCGTACAGTATGTCCTTGGCGCTCTGCTTGAGCTTCTCGGGGAACTTGATGTCAAAGGAGACGAGGAGGACGCCCTTCCGCGAGGGCTCCTTGGGGAAGGGCAGCCCCTGGTTCTGGATCCTCTTCACCGTCCCCGGCTTGACGATCTCCTTGGTCAGGTCGAGGGAGATCTTCTCGCCGGTGAGGGTGGGCACCTCGACCACCGCCCCGCAGAGGGCCTGCTTCAGGGAGAGCTTGCACGTGTACCGGATGTCGCTGCCCTCCCGCCTGAAGAGCGCGTGGGGCTTGTCCCGGATGATGAAGACGAGGTCCGCGGGGACTTTGCGCGGTCCCTGGTCGCCCTCCTTTTTGAAGGTGATCTTGGTCCCGGCCTTCCAGCCGGGCTTCACGTTGATCGTGAGGACCTTGTCCTCCTTGTTGGTCGTCCCGTTCGCCTGGAGGGCCCGCCTCGAGATCTTCATCTTCTTCGTGCAGCCCCGCAGGATGTCCTCGAGGCTGACGTAGAGGTCGTGCTCGATCGCCGGGTCTTGCCCGCGCTCCTTGCCCTCCCCGTGGGCAGTCGGCCCGGTGAAGTTGAACGAGTGCGAGCGGAAGGCGCCCCCGGGCCTCGTGCCCGTGCCCAGGCCGAATTGATCGTCCGTCTCCATGTCCTCGTCGCCCCAGAAAAAGGGTTTGCCGCCGCCGCCGCCGCCGCCCCAGAACATGCGTTTGCCGTCGTCGACGTTGTCCCCCAAATTGAAGAACGTGTGGAACGGCGAGGAGGTGCCGAAGAACTGGGCGAACGTCGCCTGCGGGTCGTTGTGGAACGTGTAGGTGCCGCCGTTGACGCCGCCGCCGCTGCCCCTCACGCCGTCCTTGAGGCCCTTCTCCCCAAACTTGTCGTACACCTCGCGCTTCTTCGAGTCCGACAGCACCTCGTACGCCTCGGCGATTTCTTTGAACTTTTCCTCGGCGCCGCTCGTTCGGTTCTTGTCCGGGTGATACCTCAAAGCCAGTTTGCGGTATGCTTTCTTGATTTCATCGTCGCTTGCCGTCTTGGCTAGGCCAAGGATTTTGTAGTAGTCTTTTCCCATCTTTCAGTATCCTGGAACAGAACCAAATTTACATCCTCGGTTAGTTTTATGTGCGCCAACAACGCTGTGTTCGCTCGACGAGTCGCTACGACACTTTTTCGTCCCACATGTGCAACTGTCGCATTAATTCAAGTGCAAATTTAAAGGAACCTGCTCTTTTTTTCACTCTCCAATACAATAACAAGCTGCCCAACCGAATACCAATAAGTATGCAGATCGTTACGTTCATCGCATACATTTTCATCTAGTTATTATGTGCATTCAATTTTGCATAACTCGTACTTGAAATGCCAAATTTCGAAACTCCGTTATCATTGTATTTAGATGCAAGATTGGGTTAATTTTGTACAAAAGATTTAAGATATTTTGTATAACAGTATTAAGATATATTAGTATCGTAATCGTTGTTGATCAAATTAACATAGCAGCATTCATATAATAATCAAACTGTCTGATGAAGCAAAGTTATACGCGATCGAGCAACTGGTTTCCGCAAGTCAACACGAGAAGAAACGCATGTGCGCATATTGACGCCCGCTTCCAAAACAAGAAGGTAAACACGGCCAAGCTCTGTTTTTGTATTCTTTACGTAAATCGGATGACCAAAAGGGTTAAGCTCTTAATTGGACGTCGAATCGGCGACGCTGCAAGTGTACTCTTTTGTTACTCGGCTCACGGCTGCAATGCCAAGCCGGAAGCGGCAATATAACGCAAATACTTCGATGACGCGCGCCTAACATTCATTCTCCACGCATCGCGCCATTAATCATAGCAATCTGCGAAGTGAAGCAGCCCGATCGCACGCAGATACGGCGTTAAAGCGAACGCGCGCCTTTAACAGCGTATACATACGCGAGCGCAGGCGCGCGACGCGATTTAAAACCCGAGAGCTCAGCTGCTCGATCAATCGGGCCTCGACGTCCTTTTTTCGCCTCGCGATTCGCGCATTCAATTTGCCACCGCGCGGCGCACGCAAGATATAGCCGTATATACGCGCGGGACAGCGAGGCACGACCTCGGATCGAAGACGCCCCTTTTACGCTTCGCGCGCGCCTGTCATTCAATAAAGAGCGGCTGCTCGCGATCGATTCGGCTTTCGCGCGAAGATTGGCATTGAGTTGCCAAAGTCTTCGACCTCGCAGCGCGACAGTCGGCCCTCGGCCGGTCCATTCGCTTGATCAAAGTTAAATAAAAACCGTGCCGAGATATTCCTCGAGCGCCAAGCTTTAAAAGGGCCACGGGCTACGTCGATCCAAGCGGAGAGGCTCTGTTTCATTAATGAAAGACGAGTATCACGAGTGACACGCATAACCCGCGAGTGCTGATAAGCCCGCGACGTCGATTTTTTTCGCACGTAGACGCTTTCAAAATGATCATTGCGGGGGAGCTTATAGCGAATCTCCTCGTTGATAAACAGTGTAGCGTATTTGGGCAGCGGCGCAACTGTACGAGGAAAATGAATCATGGTTACGCTTTTATTTAGACTTGGTAGGTTTTGAAGTAAAAATATTTGATGAAACATTGCAAGAGCGGTATTTCAGCTCGTACCGCTTAACAATTTTATTAGCCAAGCACAAAACTCCAGCCGACTTGCACGGGGCTCTCTCGTTATAGTTTCGGTACCCATCTATAGCCGCGGATATTCGCGGTTTAATTGTACTCTACTTGCTGCTTGCAGCGCACTTTTTAGCATAACGATCGAGGGAGTGCCGAGGGTCGACCTCGCAAAAGAACGGATAAGCACGATTCAGCAAACCTTTTGGAAATCGCTTGGCGATAGAGGCAGCGCATTGGGAACGAGTCATAGCTAGAGCACAAACGGGGCAAAAAAGCGAGGCGGATTGAATCATGTGCGCGTCTCGGCTGACGGATCCAGTGGACTTTACCGAGGCAGGCGAGAGGCGCGCGACGCTTCCTACTCCCGATGCGCACATATCGCACACACGCCCGTCAGCAGCTGCGGCGCCCCGAGGATCCTCGGGCGCCTCCCGCGAGATTCACCCGGATGCCGTATCAGGCCGTATAGGCCAGGCACGCGTTCGCCAATTTTTTTTTTTTTTCACTTCTTTCCTTCTCCGTTTCGTAAGCGCGTATATATCGGCGCGCGTGCGCTGGTGGCTGCTGCTGCGTATCTCTCGCTCTCTCTCGACTTTCGAGGACGGCGCGAAACCCTCCTCCACTCGGCCAGTCCCCGAGCTCACGTATACGCGCGCGCACCGAAAGAGGGACGACCGCGAGGACGGCGACGGGAGCAGCAGCCACCCACGCGCCTTGTTTTCCCCGCTATTTCGGGAGGCGATGATACATCGGCGGGCACGAAAATGGGAAAAAGAGCGAGCTCGGTGGACTGGGCCGACGGGGGAGAGGCCGCCGCGCCCCCCGAGGCCCGTCGCCCCGGGTGCACGGCCGAGCCGCGCGGGAAACTTCGAGAACGGGACGAACATACGGCGGCTCCCGCGCGCCAGCCTAGCGCGTGACACGATTGGCCCCGTGAGCGAGGCAGCCACACGGCGCGCCGTCGGCCCCTCGGGGAACCGCTGCAGCCGCGCACACCGCTGCTCAGATGTTCCCTGGCTCCCCCCGATCCGCCCTCGGCTCCGGGGACTCCGTCCCTCCCCGCGTTATTAGCCGCGACGCACTTACTTGCAGCGTTATCTCGAGTCCTGAGCAGCACCCAGTGATAAGCCGACACTGCGCCCAGAGAACTGTCGAGAGAGATTAATGCTCCTCGCAGAGGATGGCCTTCGTATTCAAGCGCGCACAATGCTCACTGCTTCGTGTCTTCTGTTGTACTAAGAGGCCGCGTAGGTCGCGCAGCCCATATATACAAAACTCCGCTCTCGCGCTTTCCAGAACCTTCGAGAAGTGCCTCGAATGCAGCAGTGCTCTCTCTCGCGCTCTCTCGCGCTTTCTAATATCGAACGAGGAGCCTGTGACGTCATGCTTTGGAGTATCCGAACCCTGCCTCGACTCACTTTGTTTCCGAGGATCTGCTACTAGCAACTGCTTCCCTCCATTGTTACGAACAGCTAGTTATGCCAAAAGGTGTAGTCCCTGGGATCTTTTTCGACGAAATGCCTCGGTCAAAACATGAGACGAGTAACGCGAAGTTAGCTGCTTGTCTCGGTCGATAGTTTCCGGCTTGTTTACATAAAGCTGTCGCGTCGCGTGACATTTAACACACATCTATACGTACAATACGAAAACAACACAACAGAATCAAAACGCAATTCTACAAACCTTTTGTAAAATTACTGAGTTGAATTAAAAATAATAATTAATTTGCTTTGCAAAATGTTCTATACCACAACTAATGTCGCCCGTATACATTTTCTTACTGAGAAGATACGTAGATCGCTTAATATTTAGCATAATTAAACCATCCGATGGTAGTATAGGTGTCTTTAAATTTAAATTAATACTAACTTAATCTATAACTATAAAAAATATGTTTATTTCTTTATTAGGTTATTTAACTAATGTGAGACAATAAATTAATACCCAAATAAGTTTATTATTAATATATATTCATTTCTTCCTCAACAAGTTTAAATAAATAGTTGTATAAAAATATGTAAAATTAATTGGCTAAAATGATTCATTATTACTGAACAGCGTTATAGATTATCTGCTTAGTCTTAAAAATATAGCATGTTTGCTTTCTTTTGAAGACGGCAGTATATATTTATCATAAAAATCTTGAATAAATTCTTCCTGCTTAAAACCAAACTTCTGATACAGAATAAGGGCTGAATTAGTAGCAGATACATGGAGAGTTATGTCTTTCCCCATACACGTTTGTATAAGATGATAAAGCATGAAAGTTCCGATACCAGCATTTTGCCATTCTGGTCTTACTAACAAAAATGAAATATATGCTTCGTTGTATCCTACATCTGGAATCATTATTGCAAAACCAATAATAACTTTTTTATATAAAACAACACATGTAAAGTCAGGATACTGCAAGCACTCTGTCACTACAAATTATTATAAATGTTTTAATATTTATTTTATAACAAAATGACGCATGAATAATAAAAATAATTCTTACAATCGACTCCTGGCCAAAAAAATTGTGTACAGAGGCTATTCATTGCAGGAATATGTTGAGGTCTAACATATGAATAATCTATTGGTACAGGAGGGCGAGGCTTCCAATTCTCTTTATTACTATTGACTTTTGCCAACAGTTCGTTCATAACCTTTAGCCACAATGGACGACAGACTGTATCTCTCCTAATATAGGGTTTTAACAATCTATTTGTGTAAGGACTGTGGACAGATGTAGGTTGACAATGGCCTTGCAGTCTTTGTTCAAAAAATATACTTGTATCTTCTGATATAAAACGATCCAAAACGATATTGCCTTTTTTTTTATTTTGAGAGGGTATTCCTTCTTTCAATTGATTTCCAAAAGTATCTATATTTAGAATTGGCAAACCATATTGTCTTTTAAGTTTTCTAACTGCAAGTTTTCTATAAAGTCTTCTAACTGTAGGTGGTGCTGTATCTAAAAGATGTTTATATTGCTCAATTTTTTGAAGTAAGTATTCTTCTTCACGTTCAGTCATAAGAGGTCTTATATCATCTACCAAATAAAAAAATTAATAACATCTTGATAATAATAAATATTTTAAATTTAATTAATATTATATAAATGAACATTTTTAAAATAGTACCTGGATTTAATTTAATAGTTTCATCCCATGGCCAAGGTCTTTGTTCAGATTGAGTAAACAAAGAAGGTACTGGTGGTGGTAAATCATAAACTCTATCATTTTCATTACATTTACTTGGTTCTGGTGAAGTTTCTTTGCTATCATCTACTTTTAAATCATCATAAGGATCTTGAATACTTGCTGAATCTGGTGTATCTATCACATCAATATCTTCAAAGTTCTCATCTTTTATAATGTCGAAATCTGGGAAATAATTTGATTCAAAAACATCAGGCAATTCATTACAGTTTTCAAGATTGACTTCTTTAATTATGTTTGAAGTTAAATCAAAAGATGAGTAATCTTCAATATTAGGCATTTCTAAATCCAGATCTAAAATACCTTTAACAAAATAACAATTATATTGATATTTTTTTTTATATCTTTTTAAAATTATTAAAATATGTACCTCCTAGTTCATCACATGTTGTTGGGAAACACGTAGATATATTATTATCAGGCTTAATTTCTTCTTTTAATTCAACAACACTAGATTTAATTTCTTCTGATTTACAATTTTCAATCCCATTGCTATATTCATCTGCAAAACATACATTTGATACCAACTTTGAATTGTTGGTAGATTTTGCCTTAAGTTTTGTTTGATTTTGCTTTTTCTCTTCATTGTCTAAGTAATTGAATATATTAAAATTTATATTTAAAAATGTGTTATAAATTTTAATCAAAATAAAATAATAAAAATTTACATTTGTTAACAAGAACTTCAGGAGGGTCATTATCTATTAATTTCCACCACCCTTGATCACCAAGTTCAGCTGTTCCTGATTTGAAAATCAGACCACTATAATGAGATAATGTACCTGATATCGTACCAACCCAATTTTTTTTTCTCTTTCTAAAATGATAAAAAGCAACAACAAAAATGCATAAAAATACAACAAAAAATACACAAATTGACTAAAAAAATTAAGTATGTTTTTAAAATGATAACTGCATAATGCTTTATAATATTACTTAACAATTTGTTAGGTAAAAATTATTAATAACATACACTGTTTTACCAAAAAGTTGATCCCAATTATTATTAATGAATGTGCTTATATCTGATTTCCAATGAAAATATCCTCTTCTACTGATGCCATTGGATTTTTCTCTTAAATTATAGAGGGTTAAAATAACAGTTGTAAGCCATGGTAGTTTTTGTCGCATTAATAATTCAGCATTAGACTCTGAACACGTTGTGCAATACAAATCGTAAAACACATCACCAATAAAATTACTAGGTAGAGCACCTCTTTTTAGGCAACTTATATGTATTTTTGCATTACAATTTCCTTTACAAATAAGAGCTGGATTATTATAGGGATTTGATTGACCTAAACAAATCTGACACAAATCAAACTCCATTGCTATATTAAAATTAATGTTTTTTGTTTCATATTATTATGCAGTATATTGTTACAATGATTTAAACAACAGCCTGTAGAGGTTATACTTTTGGCTCCAAATTTGAGCATAACGCAACCTTTACAGATCAATATAGTAGCTTTCATTAATTTTTTAAAAGGTTTTGATATTCCTACACTGACATAGTAACAATAAACACACTTATTTTTTACTTTACTTAGAGCTGACAAAAGTATTTCGAATGTGCAGCAGTACAGCGCGTACGAGCTACACAGGTTATAAAATGTTGTTTATATACAGCCATGCGTTCCAGCTGCAATCCACAGTCCACAGAATAACATTGATTAATGTATAATGAACGTCGCCCTCGTGCTTCAATCTAGTGGTAGTATTGTGAACTACTTTTAAAAATATATTAAAAATATTTATTTATTGCGGATTAATTTCGAAAATTATTTTACGCAAAGTAATTTTTTAAATAAATTGCAATACATTATGTATGTATAATTCATATTCTGAGTTCTTAAAAAGTTTAAAATAATTATTTTGACATAAAATTAATAATATTAAATTTATAAATTCAGTAGCTATAAATTAAAAAATATTAGTTGAGCATAAAGTTATGAGAATAAAAAATTTTAAATAATCTAAACAATGAAAATAAGCAATAAAGTGCGATATCTTGATAGGCTCGGTCGTCAAGGAAATAGAGAAAACAAGTCTCAAAAGGTCAATGAAGTAATTCACAGTAAAGTTGGATTCATAAGATAATGAAGACATAATGTCGAAGCTATATCCAAGTATTCTCTACGGATTGCGTGCCGATATTGCTGGGAATGCACACTATGTCACCGATGATGATGTTCTCTATCTCGTTGGAAATGCCTTGGCGTTACACAATTTTGTACAGCGACGACAGAGGCTAGTTCGTCTATCCGATAAGAACAAAATTAGTATGATGACCGTGACTCCTAACAAGTGAGCACAACAATGACCGACTTTACATTCGAATGATTTTTGTTTATGTTTTAATCTACATTTTGACTTTTAATTGATCACAAAAGAATATTATCTTTGACTTTTACTTAATACTTTTTACATATATTATGTATAGAATTAGAATAACTTTAGTACATTTGTAAAACTACGTATTTTATACTGTAATTAGCATAATTGATTTTTGTTAATAAAAAGGTATCTGTAAAGCTTTTATAGCAGAATTATAGTTTTATATTATATTTTCAGAAAATACGCTGCTTTATATGATGCAGGAGAAAAATCAGTAATTATAATATATGATTTAGAAACGATGAAAAAGAAAAAAATTCTTGGTTTGTCTGCTAAAGACGCTGCAGGAGCAAATGGATTTATTAATATGAGTTTTACTTTTGACAGCAAATACTTGGTAGCTATTACAAATGAAAATCAAATGATGCTTTTTTATAATTGGGAGAGAGGTAAAGTAGAATCTAGCTGTGATGTGAATGCTTTGCAATCTCCAATTTCAAAAACTACCATACTGGCCTGCAATCCTACCGATCTCGGTATAGTAGCCGTGGCAGGAATTAACACTTTTAGATTTCTTACAGTTTCAGAAACTGTATGGCGACCATACGGATTTTCGAAAGCTGATAATTTAACTTTTGTATCAATGGTATGGGTTAATGGTGACAGATTATTAGCCGGTACAACAGACGGCCGAATAGTTTATTTAGAAAATGGTGATGTAAAAAACATATTTTTTTTATCCGAAGTAACGCTTATGAACCTTAAATTACGTGAAGATGTTGCATTACAAAATCCAGCATCATCAACATCTACACTTAAAGTCAATGGGGACAGCACAGATGTAACAAATTTTGTTTGTTTCAATAGAGGATTTATCTGTGCATTGGGTTATGGAACAATCTATTGCTTTGAAAAAGAAGGAGCTCATAAATATAAAAAAAGAAATATCTACTCGATTCCGCGACAGATTTCGAGTATCGATTCAAATGAAATGTATAAATTAAATAATATTAGTATTAATCCGAGTAACGATACGTTAATTGTTACAACTCAATGGTGCCAACTTTTTTATATAAATTTATGGGGTCCGGATTTAGAAACCGATCCAGAAATTCAAGAGGCTAAAATTTTAGGACTTAAGTTGCACCATGGACCAATTGGTGGTCTTTCTATTTGCCTTTGGAAACCACAAGTTCTGAGCTATGGAGAGTGGGATCGCACTGTACGATTATGGGATTATGAAGCACAAAATTTAATTTTATTAAAGCAGTACTTAGAGGATATTTCTTGTATTGATATGCACCCAACAGGACTATCTTGTCTAGTTGGTTTTAGTGATAAATTACGATTTATGAGTATTTTAATAGACGATTTTTTAACGGTAAAAGAATTTTCTATCAGAACTTGTAAGGTTGCTAAATTCAGTAGCAGTGGTCATCTTTTTGCAGCTGTTAATGGAAATATTGTCAAAGTATATTCAACCATAGATTTTAGTGAAGTACACATGTTTAAAGGTATTTTTATGTCTTAAAAAAATTTCTTTAATAACATTTTTTATTTTTATTAAATTTGTTATTTTAATTTGTCAGGTCATATTGGTATCGTAAAACAATTGTTATGGCTACAAGATGATTCAAGGCTTATTAGTATGGGAATAGAAGGTGCGGTGTACGGGTGGGATACAGTAACTGGTGTAAGAGTGATGGAAGTTGTATTAAAAGGAGTTACATTACAAGGAATAGTTTTATCGTATGATGGAGTTACATTTTATTGTATATCAAGTGGAAACCGAATTCACGAAATTAAAGAAAATATGGTACTTAATATTATGATAATTATTGATAATAATTATTGTACTGATGTTGATTGTTATAATTATAGGTGATTCATGTATACGATGTACCTAGTATATCTGCGGTATTTATAGTAAAATCAAGAGATGATCAATTAATGCTCTTAACATACAAAGAAGGATATGTAGCGAGTTTAAAATATCCGCTATTAAGTCCAGTTGAAATTACCGAGTATCATATGCATTACACACCTATTACTGCGGTAACTAGAGTTCAAAGTTTGGTTTAATGAATTTTTCGTACTTGAAGAATTTATTTGTTTCTTGTGTAATGATAATATGCATCGAGTATTTATAAAAATAAGTGTTTTGCAGATTGTTTTGACTTATGATGAACAATTCTTAATTACCGCCGGTGATGATGCTACCTTTTGCATATGGAAGATAGCTTATCGGGATGGAAAAATGCTAGCAATGACTAAAAGTCTCATGTATATCGATCAAATTTTAATAAGTAGAACTGATCTAGGAAAGAAAGTTCAAAAAATTCATGACCTGAAAACGCGTATAAAAGAACTGACTGCTGAAAATGCTTACCAAATGCGTCAAACAATTCTTCAACATAATGATAAGATGCGTGATGTTCATCACAGTTACTGTGAAGCGATCGAGGAATTACGCGACAAGATAAACAAACTTGAAGAAAGTCACACCAACGAAATAAATATCATCAACGTTGATATTGCTAAGGCACAGACTGAGCATGATGAGGCGTTGCGTACGATGGAAATTAACTATGACGCCAAACTTATTACGGAATATGATAAATATCAACAGTTTGAGGTCCGCAATAATGAAATGCGCGAAAGTTATGAACAAAAATTGGCTGCTCTTGCAAAATCTAGCAAAGAATTATTAGGTAACAAAAAAAGCTATAAAATTATTTGAAAATTTAATTTAAATTAATTATATGATAATAGAATTGTATTTAAACAACAATTCTGCAACAAAATTTTTAAATTTAACATTAATTTAATGATATTAGTACGTATGTATAAATGTACAAAAACATTTGAAAAAATTATTGTGTTTTTAACAGAAAGTACTATAGCTACATATGATGATAGAATTAAAGAGAAAGATCTGCAACTTGTTGAGGCTCATGAAGAAATAGCCCAGGAGGTTCATTCACACGAGATTATCAAAATGCAAATCGAAGAAGATGCCGATCAAGAAATCGTAGAATTGCGCACTAGTTACGAGTCAACTTTGCACACAGAACGTCAGTATAGTTTAAAGCTTAAGGGCGAAGTGGGAGTCTTAAAAAATAAATATATAATGAGTTTGAAAGACATCGAGGATCTCAAGTGGCAAATAAATGGATTACGAGATGAGTACGCTCAACTAAAGGCTAAAAAAGAAGATCTAGAGAAGAATTTGGCAGATGTGAATAGTGAGGTGGAAGAAAAAACAGCCGTAATCTCCAAAAAAGATAGAGTTATATCGTTGTTGGAGAGCTCCAACGAAGAATTGGAGAAGTATAAGTTTGTATTGAATCATCGTATCAATGAACTTCAAGGACAAATACAGCCGAGAGACGAGAAAATCGCTGAGCTGAAAGGCAAAGTTGCAGACATGGAGACCGAATTATTCGGCCTGAATAAGATCAATCTGAGTGTGGAGCTGCAGCTCAGCGAATTACGCGAGAAGCTTAATGCTAATAAGCGAGATATGCAGAGCGAGAACGTGCGACTGCAACGACACCAACAATTTATTAAGAGGATGCGTATAGACCTGCTGGGGGCAGTCGGTCTCTTGAACGAACCTTCCGCTCTCAAGAATACGATTATCAGGATGCATCGCGAGTATAGTGACAACGACGAGTTTCTCCGTAGCCACCAGAGTGACGTGGATGCCCAAAACGAGTTCATGAAGCAAAGGCGTCATCTCGAGAACACAATTGCTATTCTACAAAGGCAGATAAAGAAGAGTCCGGTCGGTGACGACTCGCACTTTAACAGGTTACTCGAAGACAACATGCTAATAATTCAGGAATTAAACGCGCTAAAAGATCAGCTTAGAAGCACGCAGAAACATGTTGTCGAAATGGAGCGATTGCTTGGCTCCAAAAATCAAGACGTTGAACCCACGGAAGGCACGTCGAAATCAGAGAATGCTCATCATCGTAACGCAGAACTCGAACTTAATTACAAAACTCAGATTCAAGAATGTCGCCGCATAATTGTAATTTTAAAAGAAAATATAGATCGCTTGTTAAACGCCCTAGGTGACTCGTCGAAAAAATATGGCCAATGATCACTGCGACACCAAAATATTTTTGGAGCAAATACACATTTTCTTTTTCTACCTCAAATAACAATTTTATTCGGACAGTAAAAATGTTAACAAAACAGAACAATATACACGACACCAGTTTTCTCGGACCGTTTTCTTATATTTAAATAGTCTTTCAAGGTTGCAAAAATTTATCACGTTAATTCATTCACAGAACAAATGGTATGATAGATTTGCGACACTTTGGGTAGTCAGAAAACTCCTTTTTGTAAAGTTTGTGCTTTCCTAGTGCCCAAACAGTCATTTGGTAGGCACCCGCCAACATAAACAGGCCAGCTAAAAATGTAAAATAAGAAGTATGTAGTATTTAATAATTGAATCTAATAAAATTTAAGAATCAACTTTTTAGATTAGAATATTATATTATAATTAAATAATCTTGACAGAGTAATCTTATTTTAATACTGAAAACTCACGACTTTTGTACTTTGCAAAAAATTGTTCTTAAACCAAATAAAAATAAGTTCTAAATAAAGTAAAATAAAATGAAAAATGATTGAAAGTTTGTATAATTCTTGTTTTGGTTATATAATTTACTAAAAAATTAAAGTTCTCTCAATCTTATCATATAAATAATTAAGTTTTACCTGGAAGGCACTGTGTCATAACAGTAAAACCAATCCAACTTCCAATTTCATAAGTATAATTTGGGCAGGAAACTAAATTAAATAAAAATGTGAATGGATTGCCATTGGCTGTAGGAATTTTCCTCACTGTAGTTCCTGGAGGTCTTAGATTCCTTAATGCTAAATGAATACTTAAATTGCCCAATTCACAAAAGAAGAACATTGCTGCTCCAAAAATAAATTTCATTCCACTTGGGGGTGTATAGAGTGGATGATTAACATGATATGCCACATACATTGTAAATAACCAGTAATATGAACAATTCTTAAAAAGATTCCTTAATGGCATAGTGGAATGACTGAAGCGATGAACAAATAATGTTTCTAACAGTCGCTTGATGTAATGAATGGACCAACAAATTGCAGCCCAACTGTAAAGTACAATATATATATGTGTATGTATGTATATATATAGATATGTGTGTGTGTGTAATAAGTAAATATATAATTATGTAAATAAGATAACATAATACATAAAAAATTTTCTTACTGTACTACTGAATCGATTTTTGCATTTTGTACATTTCCATAAAAAATCCATGGCCTCTGATACAACCAAAGGTATACTGCTAGAGGACCAGCATATTCAGCCAAGAAAACAGTTTTCCACCCAATTTGAGGTCCTAAGTCCTTAAAGTACAATTTAGAGCCATACTTTAATTGGAGGCTCTTGATTGTCTCAGAGTCTGACAGAACTTTGCCTTTAGGTTCAAGGCGTAAACACTGCCTGAGTACATAAGGTGCCCTTTTCTCACTGAAAAGTTGCTTTTTTATTTCGCCTATCGTAGTAGCCGGTGTCGCCTAAAAAACCATAACTTACATAAGTTGGAGCATTTGTACAATTGAAAATTGTCTTTGTAATTTCCCCCGCGACTTGCGGCTCGTCAACGACGAAGGCGAGCCCCGCTAATGAGCAAATTAATCGAATTTCATAACATAAAGTGAACTTGTAGCGCGTTTGCTTGCTTGGCCACGACACCCGAAGACTTCCAACAGATAAATTGACCCTCGAGATAAGGACACCCGGAGCTCCGGGCGGCGAGAAATCATTTACTGTTGCAAGTCTCTAGCTCGCGTACACTGGTCACCGTTCCGCTTACTCACCGTCACAGTAGCGATGCTCTTCGAGTTCCTCGCCGAGACCACTTCGATCTGTGAACGGGCAGAGAAAATTTCGTTAGTCGGTTCGCTGGATAATCATACCGTTCTCTAGAGTCGTTGTTGATTACCTCCATTGTGGGGAGATTTTAATAGCTGAATAATCGTAGAGATGTGCGAGAACACCTCGATTCGTCCGTTCCACGCAGCGATCGGCCGCCGTCTGCGTGTGTTGTTGCGTCCCTCGACTGACGGCGCCACCGCGCAACTGTAGCGGACGTATACGTGCATACATGGACGAGAGGGCATACGTGAGAGCTGTTATATCTGTATAGGTATAGCGAGAGCGCACTTCACACCGGACGATAAATGGAAATGAGAAAGAAAAAATTCTAAGCATCCCGACACCGCAACTATGCCTCGAGTTGTAAACGACCTAATGGTCAAGTTGAATATCGATTTATGAACGAGTACATCAATTGTTGTACGATGTACTCATTACTATATATTTATTATTTCAACTATTTTCCAGCCTCTAAACTTCAAACTTTTAACAGTCTTTCGAACTTTTTATTTGAAATTCGTACGCATTTTTACATAAAAAATCAAAAATAACTCTAAAAATTAAGTTACATACATTTTCATTAATTTCAAACATTTATATAAACGATTCTATTTTTAAAAAATATTGTTTTTAAGATGTGTAAGTTTTTATAATACTGAAAAAAAACACTAAGCACCCTTTTATTCATTATTGATTAAAAATTCAAAAAATTATGTTATTACAACAAAAAATCACATTAAGTATTTTACGTAATAAGAATTTTATTTTCTATAATCGTATGTATTCTAATTGTAGCTGAATCAATATTTATTATAATTTGTTGATCATAAAGACAATTTATTATTACTTTACTTATTTATGCAATAATTTATCTATATAATAATTGCATGTTTATAATTAAAATATTACATATTCACATAAAAGAGTCTTCTTTTACAGTCATGGACAAACAAAAGTTATTGAGTATTTTTATGTAATGAGTCTATCATAATATGAGTTGTCTAATATTTTACGTTTTTTCTTGATAATTAGACACATATAATAAAATTATAATAGAGTGCGAATAATTTTATAATGAATTCAGTTAGTTTCTTCCATCGTATATATGAACGATAGAAGATCGCTATTTTTTTAACAAGTAGAATGAACCAACATTCTTGCCTGTATAGCATCGTAAAACTGGTTTTCTGATTTCCTGTTACGCTTGTACTCGCGGCTCTTCACCTCGCGAGTCCACGAAATCAAAAGATGCGTATTAAATATACCAATCGGCAAACTGACACGACGATTTTTAAGCTGCATCATAATGTCAAACCGTTACCTAGACAAGCTTTAAAGTTCCGGTTTGCTTTTTAACATATCCTATACACAATTTAGAAGCCAATCTTTGACCCCCTTAATTTGAATGTAGACTCTGTCTGATAATGCAGAGATGCACAAGCGAATACGTTTGCCAAGGTTGACCGGTTTTTTATTTTGTGTTTGAGAGAGACCATCTACCGACCGTTTGATGGAAGTTCTACATGAGGATGGAAAACCTGCCTTCTTAATTCACCGGTGACGTACGTGGCTGGAAATCTTCAACCTATATCCAATGTCGCAAATGTACATAGCCATATGCTTATAATTTAAATTTCTGTCAGACATCAAGTACTATACGTTTTTATAACTACTGCGTATTCGTAATTTATACTTAAGAGGTCGAGGTAGGATCATTCTAAACTTATTTTGCTTTAAGATGGTAAGTTTTTCTGTAACTTGCGAGCATCGAAATTATACTCTAATGCTCATTGGTTCTTGAAAAATGCGCACTCATTCCCACGTTTATAAATATTGAAGAGCTTGCATGTAATTTGATGTAGAAGCGAATTGACCGAAAGTTAACCCATGTGTACTCGTATGCACATATCATTGTGGCAGTATAGAAATCATAACGTAGCAACCTGAGCGTATTTTAAATAAATATGCAAAAATATCTGAAAATATTAACGTCCAATATTATTATTGTAAGTGCATCGTTTAAATTTTTTTAAAAAATTTTGTTACTTCCAATTAAATTATCAAAAAAAATATCAATATTTATTTATAATATTTTAAAGATAATTATTACTTGAAGTTTAACCGAAAATCAATTTTGATACATAAGATAGAACTCGATATAAACAGAGAATAATACGTTTTGATTAGTACGTTATTAATTAAAATTTTCTTATTCAAAATGATATATATATATATAATATATATTATATAAAATAGAAAAATTGATGTTAAAATGCCGAAACCAAAATCATAAATGTAAGACCATGATGTGAATTCGAGTATGAATTGCTAAATGATGTACTAGTTGTTATAGTAGGAATTAGGATGTCAACAGAGTCATCAACAGATGGAATACCAACAGCCGGTAACAAAGATCCATTTTTTCAACGAATTTTATTATCTCATATTATTTAAAAAAAAATTCATTCGCTGTTAAAAATGTTTATAAATATAAAATTATTTCGTATAAATGTATATGTGTGTATATATATGTATGCGTATATATATATACATAGATATATATGTATGTTTACATACAGCATAAAAACCATACATTAGTCTTAAAATTTCAATTTTTAATGTACACTTGTTTATTTAATTGCTAGCAGGAAGATGGAAGATACCGACTTTAAAGTTAATTTATGAACAAAATCAAGTTATACCAGTGCTGACTCATTTTATATACTTTTGATCATGATTTAATGAATTATTTTGTTATAAAATGAACTTAAAAAAAATGATAAAATACAAGTATTGTAATTTATGAACAATATAAAATGCACTGATGTCCTTTATGTAATAACTGCATAATGATAGAGAAAAACTTACAGATCCTAAAATCATTAATTGGAAAGAATGAATTCTAACACTAGTATTACATAACTCCTGTTGATTTTCTATATTGTCCAAAGTGATCTAAATATTGATGAATTGTGTCCATTGGTTGATAGATATCATTCATATGATTCTGAAAAATACAGAATTGACAAATAAATTTTTAAACATAATTTTGCCTATTTGGTTTTTACTATATTTGAATACTGTTTATAGATTATATTTATTTAAAAAAATGTAAATTACTTAAGGTCGAATGCTTTTTAACATCTATTAAAATATTTTTGTATTTGCAAAACACCACGTATTTTATATGCTATATAGTTGCAAACTGGCATGAATTTTCTAAAGATCCAATATTGTTTTTGTAAAAAAATATAAAAATGTGTAAGAATTTATAAAGTTTACATAAAAAACCTGATATATAATTGTGTCGGGAATTCAGATGGTACCAAAAAAAAAATACTACGAACTTGAAAAGCCGGAAAAAGGATTTGTCACTTTTGGTTTTGAAATTGTCAAAAGTTTCAGCAGAAACAAGTTACTGAAAATGTTTTTACTTGATAATAGTGTCATACAATATTTCGAGTAAATGTCACTAAATTAGTCGAAATTTCTTTTCTCTAAAGAAAGCTCGTGAAATTAAAAATTCCAAGAAGAATTTATCTATTTTCATGCCTATTTATTTATTGTCATACTTTGATTGGATCTTTAGGCATTTTAAAGGGCAACAGCTATTCCGATTGATCAGAGGAAAAGGATGATCGACGAGAAAGCGAGAGGAAAAGAGCATTACCTGGAGATACTGGGGCAGCTGGCCGGAGACGGCGGAGCCGAGGAACCCCTGGACGAACTCGCGTATCAGCTCCCAGCAGTTGTGGGGGACGACGCAGGGCCTGTACTCGACCTGCGGGCGTCAACAAAGCGAGGAGCGATCATTAGCCTCGGCCTACACTACCGGGCGTACATACAAAGCCGCGGCGAAGACCTAGGAGTACTGGCGCGTCGCGACATGCGATATCGGCCGGCCGCCGCGACAAACGAGCCGTTTACGTTGACGCTCGCGCTCGCTTCCTTGATCGGCCCCTCGCGCGGCCGAGTGCCGGCTATATTGCCGCTATTTCGCCGGTCCGCCGGCGATTTATGCGACCGAGGCGCCGATTCGCGGAAGTGCCCTCGTGACACTAATGCCCGCGGGACGAGTCTTTACGAGCGGCCCCTAGCGCGCGCCTCCGTTTTTTCCGCGGGAGGGAGGAAGGCCCCGGGGCAAGGACGGCTCTTCCGCCGGGGCGTCCGGGAAAGAGCCCCCCAATTAAACGCTGCCGGGGATATTTTTTTTTTTATTTTTCATCCGGGGCGCCCCTGCGGAATGTACATATATATGTGTATATAAGCCTGCGCTCGGGGCGCGTCCTTGGATTTTCATTAGGGCGCGCCGGGGGATGCAGGCTGTTTACCTGTCCCGGCCAGCCGCTCCCGTTTCGTCTTATTTCTCGGCGCCCGCGAGTTCGGCTGTTTGCGCGCCGCCTCTTCCGCAGCCTCCCAGGGCTCAAGCCGCCCCGCGTATATGTATATATATATATATATTCGATGGGGCAACTTTGGGCGGATTTCGATAAGCGAGACTTTGAATGCGGGCAGGCCGCGGGAAGGAAGCCGCGCTGATATGCATTATATAGCTAACGAGCTTTCGCCGTCGCAGCGGTTTAATTACTATGCGTGTATGTATGTATGTGTGTATGTATGTATATGAATCTCCGCACGTGCTTCAATTTTGAAGGCGTATAATGCCCACGTGTGCCGAATGCGCATGTGCGCGTGATATAGCGAGGCTGTGCCCCTCTGATTCCATGATGATTTCCAGGACGGCAGCGGGCCGCTGCCGCGAGCCGGCGCTCAACCTTGTCCGTGTATGCTTTTTCGTCGCACAGTGCACATTACATACGAGAAAACTTTGGCTGCCTCCCGGGATTTTTGAACGTTACTTACAAAGTAATATAACGCGATAATGTAAGAGAATAATTATTTATCTGGCCATGAATTATTAATAGCTATAGGAAAAGGCGTGGGAGGGAAAGTTTGCTCATAATAGATGCAGGTTACGAGGGAGAGTTCGACAAGCGCACCGAGCCGAAATTCGACGAGAAATTCCGGAATCCAATATTAATTAGCGAGTCGCGCAGTAATATAACAGGCCGGGGAACATAATCCGCGAGGTCGCGAGCCCTTTCAAGTTGACGCGAGGGAAGATCCCATCCATTAGGCGCGGCCGTAAATCCCGGGCGGGTCTCGCTAATCATAGGGGCGATCGATGAACCGGTCCGCGCGGCCCTCCCCCCCCCCCCCGTGGGAGTTACAATTAATCACCGACAGGCCGGCGCGCAACCTTAACGAGGAGGCAGAAAGATTCGGGCGACCCAGATTCCCCGCGGCGTATATATATATCGGGAGCGCGCGGGCCGCTCGCGCCCGGCAAAACACTCGAACCCCTTAACCCGGGCCACATTTCCCCGAGGACAAAGCCGGCGAGCCGCGGGCGTTTAAAGGCCCGAGTTTTTCGCGAGGCCCTCGAGGAAGACGGCGTGCACACATAGGCCGGGGCCCGCGTGCCCTCGTTATACGCCCGGGGGGAAAAAAAAGGAGCGCGCGCGATCCCCCGCAGCCTGCCGCGGGAACTTTTTGACCGATCGCCCGGGCTGTGCTATCTCCGCGGCGCGCTTCCTCCGAGGCCGGCCAATTACGCCCCGCGCGGGGATGACTGATCGGCCGGTTATGCAGATCGGACGCGATCTACGTACACTGCAGCTTCGCATCCCCAGCTGCGCTTCGAAGTATAGGGACCGCGAGCTTGCGCGTTGCGCTCGGGCGGAACCTCGGCATTGTATTATCGCGCGGGGGGGGGCGTGACAGGGAGGGAAAAGCCACCTCGACGAGGACGCCCTTGAAGTTCTGCGTCATGGTGACGGAGCCGAGCTTGATGCAAAAGTCCCCGAGCTCGAAGCGCGGGCCCTTGCACTCGATTTTCGTCTGCTTCTTGTTCGTGTAGATGCTCGTCATCTTGAGCATGAGGAGGTCGAAGAGCCCGTCGGCTATCAGGGGCACCATCTTGCTGCCCGACTCGAGGATCGCGAAGACGGAGGCCGGCTGCTCCGAGTTGTGCAGCACGTGCACCGTCCGCTGGGGTCCTGCAACCAACAAGTCCACGCTCAGTATCCTCGTGCGACGTCGCCACGCGCTGCTTGCCTACATAGCCTGATACCGCGACCAACAACGCGAGCTACAACGCTTCTACCTTCTAATACCCTGCTACGAATGAATCGTAGTGGTTCTAGTTAACTATCCGACTTCTCCCTACTGTGCATACGTCTATCTTTTCTATTAATATGGTCGTTCGGACGTACCCGTTCTTTCCCCATAATGCTATTTATTCCTTCATGAATAAACAATTTATTTTCATTTTATAATCATATGAGTAATCCTATTACAATAGATCCCTAGTTCACGGCTGATTAATATTTTATAAACACTTTAACTATAAAAAAAATATATTGAAATCGAATTGATTTTTGAATTCAGTATTTGCTAAGGATAAATGCGACCAAGGAGAGTAATCTAAGAGAAATGATTGTCCGATTGAAAATGAATGATAGGCATGTGCAATTATAGGGATATACGACAGTATAATGTAAACAGGCCTAGGAGTAGTCGGTTGTCACAGCAGAATCTATATAGGTTCGGCCCGCGGCCGTAATTCAAAAGTGGGCCACGCGTCACTGTGATCGAGTGGCGAGTCCGCGGGAAAGCCATAAAAAACCCGTAAAAAAATGCCCCGGCTGATTGATAAAGCGGGACAAACGGAGCAGCCGCAGGGCGGGGAAGGCAGAGGAAAAATGGCGAGTCCGCGGGCGCGCGCGCGCGCGCACGAGTGAATATTCATGCGCGATATGCAGTGCGCGCGCGCGCCCGCGGCCCAGCCGAGCTGTTAAACGCGCGCATTTAATGGAGCCGTGCGCGGCGGTGCAGGCGCCGGCTCCCGCGCTCCCATGAATTACAAGCGCGGTAAATAATGCGCAATAATAACGCCGGGCCGTCGGCCCTCATTTCCTCGCCGCCGCGACAAATCCGTACACATTGCGCCGATTGCGAAGTCGCGGAAAGCTCCCGCCCGCCGGCCTTTGTTCGCCCGCTCCTCGCCAACTCCTTTGTCCCCGCCCAGTGTATTCTCGCGGGCCTTATCCCACCGCGATCCTTCTTACTATTCTGATCTGGCTAAAAATTTTCTGCTATCGTAGAAGGGATCGAGCTGTGTGCCTAGGAGATTCATCTGTAAGTGGCTTAGATACTTTCAAGCAACTTGGACTCGAGCTCGAGTCAGGATACGTTATTAACATATGCATGAATGTTTCACAGAATAAAGGAATATTACAATATTCCATTATGATCAACGTTATTCTCTCATAAAAGGGAATCAAGTGCAAAGAAAATACAATTTAACATGACACTGTATAATATCGTTTTTACATTATGCGTAAGTCTGATATCATTAGTATCATAAAACATCTTGTATGTATACAAATAGTTTTTATGTTAGATGTAAATAACCGTGTAAAATTCAAATTAATCCGATTTAACTCCCTATCAATTATATTATTACACGCTATTAATGCTCAAAAAAAATTTGAGTTAGTAAATTGCTCGAGATAAGACTATAAATGTTTTGACTTTAAAAATAACGATGTTTTACCTGAGATTTTGAGATTCTATAACTCAATTTTGTATCTCAGTTTTATAAACTCTATAATGTTATTAATTAAACTGCAAATTATTAATTATTATTGTATTGCAAAAGTAGAAGCAGCTTTCGGCAAATTGATAGCTGAAGTATATATACGCTAAAATCTACTATAAATTGTAAGTATAGTAAAAAAATAGAAAATCAGAAGTATAAAACAATTACATTTTATTTTTTTATATATGTATTTTTATGATGTAGAGATAGAGGTTTTGTACATCTATCTTATACTCTCAATCTTACTACTAACTCTTGGTCAAAAAAGTGAAGCTATATATCACGGAAAACTGCAAAAGCAACTTCATGAGTCATGATTAATTTTTTACCATTTAATATGTATTCAGATAACATTTTTTCTTTCGTTGTACTTTTAGTAAGAGATTTGACTCTTTCACTTAACTTTTGACAAAAACATTATTAATAGATTTTGTACTATTATTCAAAGTTACAAGATCTCGTAAATCACTTTGTTGCACCTAAACAGAAAAAAATGTCACGAGTCAGTCTGAAAAATGACAATATTAATATTCTTATCTACACTTCACTCTATAAAAAATATTTCGTTATAACTTCGATGTATATTATTCATACTGATCTGATTAAATATTATTAAAAGTAATAAAAATTCCAGTAATGAATTGATTTTTTTCAGGTTTTAAAATAAATAGATACAGAAATCTGCTTACTTCAATTTTAAACGAAAACACATAAAACGATTGAGGTTTATTACCTGTCTTATACGTGCTAATATAGCTTTTCGAATTATTTAGTATTTGCCTTTTACTGAAAGCTAGAGCTTTTAAAATATATAATTTAAAAGATACTAAAGATACTACCACTAAGACTTTGTCAGATTACCAACAAATTCTAAAGAAAATAAAAAATAACGATATTCCTTTTAACGTAAATCGATGACTCAATTGCTCCTTCTTACTGTTTTTAAAATGAAATCTGCTCGAAAAATAATTTTCTTGTAAGCGGGTATTTGTCTTTTATTATGCTGAGAAGTTTTAAGTAATTCAAGAGTCCACCTTTAATGAACGATTTATCGATGGTTTTATCAGACAACAGCTTTTAACGCTATCAACAATGCGTACATCAAATCATTGATCATTTGCTTTTTGGAAGTTAAGACCATGACTGCAAGTGGGAACACATCTGTAACTAATATATATGTGTTGCTGTACGCGATGTGAAATTTGCATTCAAGTAAGAGTTTAAGTCTAAGAATTGATGTGTCTCCTTTAAATTGGCTTATTCTAATTTTTTTGTTAAAATTGTATTTATAGTATCTCAACTATTTTTATAGTATAGTATCGTTCCAACTTCATTTAAGATATTCAGCATATTAAAAAAATTTCAATATTAATACAAACTATTTCAATATAGGATTATAGTTTTCTTATCGCCAAAGTTGAACAATGATTTCAAGTTGACAGTCTAAATTATCACTTATAATTAATTTTCTTTCAGAGCTATTGTTAAAATATTCGCTATCTGCAGAATTATATAATATGCCATATAGTCTTTTGCAAACATTACATTTATAGTGAATTTAAATTTAAGATCCAATCGTGGATTGATAAATAGTATTATGCGAATCGGAATGAGAATATATTCGCGGTCTATCTGCCAGCATACACACACATGAATGAATACGGCTGATTCACTAAATCATATCTCGATCGAACATAACCCTACCCATTTTTAAGCGACATTTCAAACGTTTCGAATGCACAAACTAATTGCCATTGTCCAATAGTCGTCTACATCGAGTGCATTTCACTCGATGCAAACGCATTAGGAATTGGGGTTCGAGACTTTCCGTTCTCGAATAGCGTCCTCCGCATCAGGCAGCGACTAAAATGCGGGACGTTTAAAAAGATTAAAGCGCAGGCGCGAGCGCCGAGTCGCAATAATCGCACCCGGGATCACGAAAGTCAGCTCTCGAACGGCGCGTAGATAATAAGCACCCGAGAGTTGCAACCTGTCGACCTACTTTCGTGCTCATTGATCCCGCATCAATTCGGGCTGATTAAGGAGTTGGCGCGGGAAAAGATAGCGCCGAGAGACGCTCTGCAGTTGAAAGGCGCGGAGGATAGTCCGGGCGCATGCATATATATACAGCTATGGCTTCAGCGCGTCAATTGATTCTAATTCGGAGCGAGAACTAGGCGCGCACTGCAGCCGTGACCGCTGAAAGAGAGACGCTGAATGGTAACACATGTAATCCGTCAGCATGCCAATGCTACCCGCGGATGTGCGCGGCAACGTCAAAGCTCACTCGAAGCATAAACGTCAATTACACACGTGCGGTCCCCTTCGGCCCAGCGACAGCCTCTCCACTGTATATATACACATAAGGTCTATGTGAATGCGTGCCCCGCGTTTCTCTTATAAGTGAATATTATACCAAGCACGGGGAGCAACGTCCAATTGAAACCCGGGTGTTATAAGCAGCCAAGGGGAATTACTCATCCAGGTTCTCAATTTTAATTGGTTAATAAGCTGTGACCTAGGGTGGACAGTTGGTGCTCTTATACATACTTTTTCGAGTAAAAATCCCTCATGGGAGTTTAATTTTCACACATTTTCTTTTGCAATATTAGCTAGAAAGATCTACTTTTTAAATTATTAAGTTAATTCAACAATTTAACTAAATAATTAATGTATTTGCAAATACATGAAGCAATTATTCAACTTAGACTATTTGCAATAATTTAATGTATTTAAAAAAACGATATTTTTAGTAAATTATTGTAGTAAACTATTTAGTAAACTATTTTATTTTATCTGTTCAAAATAGTCAATTTTTTATTAGAATTGTTATTTGAACTTATTAGGATTTCTGTTAACTTTCTTAATTTTTGAGGTTATAGAATATAATGTGTTATTAATTTTTTCAGAAGAAAAAAAGCAATTCTGTAATAATAAATGACCTTCACTATTTAAAAAGTAATTAGAAGTTATGAATTATACTATAAATGGTGTGTTATCCGTATTAAATTGTAATATACTTTGTTAATGTTAATATACTTTATTATAACAATAGACTATAGCGATTAATGGTAAAATCCTATATTCTATTTAAACTGTATAGTAAATGTTGAAAATTTGTTTTTACTATTTAATAACAAAGTTTATATCGACAGTTTTTGATATTAAGGACTGCATTGTAGTTATGAAGTGTAATCTATATTCCACTTAATATATTAATTTATATCAAAACTCGTGCTTATCAATTTGATAAATTTTATCATCAAGTTTTCCATAATTTTTATCTCTCGTCGGTCATAATTTAAACTTTAAATTATTGTTATACATATAATGTACTTGAAATTTTTGTGAAAAAAGCCTTTATTAAACATTTTAGTATAATTTTTATTTTTCAATCTATACGTACAAAATGCTTCATAATTTGTATTTTTTAGTAATTGTAAACTATAAACAAGTGCTAGTTATGAAAATGTTTAGTGATAATAAAACATCCTCACGGTATATATAATATTCTCTATTATTTAATTATACTATTTATTTAACATATAACTTTCTCGACAAAGTAAACGTCTATTTGATATAAAATTTTAAAAGGGTTTTTTTAAAAATGCGTGATGTATTTAAGATGTTCGTGAAGCTGCGTTATCGCTACCTCTGCAATGCGGACATGATCATATCTTTATTCGTTATATAACTGTAAGTAGCACGTTAGTAATGGATGTTAGTATAAATACGATAAACTGTTTTGTTGATTTCCAAGATTTAATGACCACGTAAAAACTGTGCACAAAAGTAACCGTTGAAAGCGCACACATAGTTCCATGGTGATTGAATTTAATTTGCATCATAACTAATTTTCCGTACACTATCTTAATATTACTTGATCAATATAAACAACAAGGTATTAGAATTATTTATTCATGATTGAAAAAATATTTCCAATTTTGGCAACTTGATTTTTGTTACCTATTTTCAAATCTATTTTTCTATGTGGTACAATGGGGGATATTATAGCTTTTGAATGCTTTAGCGCGCGAAATTGACAATAGAATTGACGCGTCTGAGGAATCTTTTTTATCTTTCAGTGTATAGTCGTTGAGCTAGGGTAATATATTTTTTTATATATAATACAACCAAGCACGTATATTCAGATGGGATCTAAGGAACGTTTATTTTAATTATACGTTTGCACGAATATTTATCTTAAATTCGGCCCTAAAGCTACTAATTTTTACACGGAATATACCTATTTACATTATCCATAACTTTCGTTTTTGTTTACTGCATTACCGAAAAATAAAGGATTGTTATCCACGGGTGACCCGCAAATTTGGTCTCTAGAAGGCCATTCATATAGGTGACTAATTACCGTCAACTTTTGGCATCGCGCTTTTAAAAGATTTATGCGCCTTTTTAGCTTAAAAGCGACGTAATTCATATTCAAAGTGCTTTAAAAGGTAACTCAAAAACATACCTCGACGAAGCGCATTATTCAGCTGCTGCACTTTGAAGCCGAACTAAAATCAAAATACAGGTCTCCCGTGTGCAGGCAGTAGAAAAAAAAGCAAAGTCGGAAGCAGAGGATGGGTTGATTCCTCGACGGCGATTGTCAAGAAATGGACCGACGAGACCAATTACAGGAAAAGTCGATGCAGCTGCATCTAGCGAGTGCTACGAATGTCGCCGGCAAACACGAGGCCGCCGGGGGGCGCGTGACGCAGTGCGGAATCCGCAGGGGCTGTCGCCGGGCGCGGGACTGGGCGCACGGGGCTGCCGAGGGAGCCTCGCGAATCCGAGCCGAATTGCCCCAGGTCGCGGGTGGCAAGTGTATAAAGCAATTAAGCGCTCCCCCCGCCCCCTACCGCGGCGCGGCTCGGGGGCAATTTTTGCCCGCAAGTGGTGCGCAGGCGCGGCCGCGGCGCCACCGGCCCTCGGCTTTTTCCAAGGCCGCCGCAGCTGGGGGGTCGATCGCTGGCTCGCGAAGACGAACCCCGGCCGTCCAGTTGCATCCTGCAACAAGGGCGGAGTGCCCAAGGACTTTGTTCCCATCGGGCCGTCGTCGGACTGGCGTACGACCCCGCCGTGCTCGTTTACAGTCGTTAATCCTCGCTTTTCCTCGCGATTTTCTTTGTGCAGCGAGAGGCTGCGCGGCCTGTGCACTCGGGGCGCTCCCGTTTAAAAGCCAATGTATCCCGGGAGTGCGTTAAAATGATGCGTCGCTTTAAGCGGGAAACGGTAAAGGCTGTAAGTGCAGCGAGCCCGTGGAACCGAGGCCGCGTCCGAGCGTTCCGTGGCAACTGAACTAACTTTCGTAATCTTGGAACTTTCCCCCAGAATTTCAAAGACCTCGGCTTAATGTCTCGTTTAACGATCGCCGTCGATAAAAAACAAAGTTGCCACTGCGCCGGGGCTAAAATGTAAAACATTTTTACATTATCCGCCCTGCACCTGGGTAATCTTAATAGGCTGGCGCGTATAAATTATAAATATCAGAGGCGGGACGCAGGGTCCAGTAAACCAGGCACCGAGCAGCCCGGATATTGAGCCCACGCGAATGTTAACAATTCATCGTGCGGCGCTTTTCGCATCGCGGGTCCCCTGATCCCCCTTTGAGCGCCGCGCACTCGCAAATTGCCCGGCAGAGGAGAGGGACAAGGCAAGAGAATGTATGCGTGGTCCCCTCGAACCCTTTATACGATGATTCAGAGCACTCACAAGCTCGTAAATCGTTTATCCCGCGCGGGGGCTCGGTAGAAATATTTCCCGGGCGGCTCCGCCGGGGATTACACGTAGACGAACATGGCTGGCCCTAGCGGCCCTGTAAATCCCCAGGCACACCCACGGCCTTTTCAATTCGATCTAATCTGTCCGGCGCGAATGGATACTCCCGACCCGATAAGACTGCATAATGCCGGCGCTTTTAATTGAGGGACGCGTCCGTGAGGGGGCGCATTCCAGTCGCGCGGCGCGGCGGCTCGGACGGGTTTACGGCCCCTCCCGGCGTAAAGACGACGGAATGAAGGGCCCGAGGAGCGTAAACCCGGCCGCTTTATCGCGGGGCCGCGGCCGACTCGAGGCGAAAGAAGCCCCTTCGTTATCGCGGGCCCGTCAATTTTATTACGCGGCCAATCGACCTGCCCCCGATTCAATGGCCGGCCGGGCGCATTGTTGTTGCCTCGACACGCGCCTCTCGAATTCTGACGGCCCGATTTCCGTCGGCCCTCGTAACTATTCGTCCGGCCCGCAATCAAACACGCGTGGGCCCTTGTCGCGACCCGGTTGCCACCTGCCCACTCGTTCATCGCGCGCACCTCCCTTCGAAAGGGCACTCGTGGTTTCACCCAATTTTCCAGGTGGACGTTGGTGCTTTTTTTTCTATCGGTCACGCGATCCCGGATTCCGGTCCAACTGGTTCCCACGGCCGGAAACCGCGCGACAGCAAGTGCCCGTGCCAAGTTGACTGCCCTTGGGCGAGGAGCTCGCGACGCGAGACGGCGACGATGGCTCGGGTCCCCCAACTAGACGGGGCGACACTGGCCCGTTAGCCCGCGCCGGGAGACGTCGGGGCTACCCCGTCGCCGCGCGCACAAAGGAACGTCGCGGGCGCCCGCGGTAAATTTAGCCGCCGGCCCCCGCCCCTCCCGGGGATTTTTCAGCGCGCGGGGGACATTAATCCTCGCGGTGATCTAATGGCCGCGAGCCGTCTATCCGCGGTTCTCCGGATGCGAGCGAGTGAGAGACGCGCACTTACCCGTTTCCCCGAAGCCGCGCACCACCCATTCTCCTATTTCCGAGGCTTCGCGGAATCATGCCTCCGGACTCATTCGGCTCTCGCCTCCTCTCTCCTCGCGACTCTCTTCCTGTCTTGACCCATTGACTTCTGTCGCTCCGGCTTGCGGCCCTTGTATTTTTGTCTCGCCGAGGTTCCTTACGTCTCTCGGTATATTCTGCACTTGCCATGTTCGGGCTGAAGCCGGTCGAGCCAGGGTAAGCCTTATGAATCGACAAGTTTTTCGTACATCATCGCCGTTAGCCCTCGATCATTCAGTTTGATACTTTAATACAACTTTGTTCCAATCAATGACTTATACGTTTTAAAGAAACAAGAAGTCGACCACGTACTCAATTAATTATTTAGCAATTGCACTCCGTATGTTCGATTCAAATTTATACAATTAAACGATTTTCATTACATTCTGATCTTAATAATTTTCAAACATAAACTACTATGTATACTATTACTATGTATACTATGGTAAGAAAGTTACTGTAGTTCATAATAAAAATTGCGGTTAGCAACTACTATACCTTGTAAGCTGTAGCAATTTTTATTGTAAAGTATGACAAGTGTTATTGAATTGGCTAGTCTGGGGTCAATTTACTCTATAGAATGGTAAATATTACTACAATATTTCTTTCAGTATAAGCTTAAGTGATTTGTGATAGTTATTTATGGTGATAAATAAGTGTATCAAGAAATGACCTATTTTTAAAACTTATTACTGTAGCATATAGTGTTTAAATCTTTTTTACAACTACGTTAGTGAATCCATATAAATAATAAATGCGCACGATTAGACCCAGGATTAATACGATATAGTTTAATTTAAATATTAGTTGATTTCAGTGAACGGGGATAAAAAAAGAAGAAAGATAATGATTTGGAGCAGCAACGGCAACTTGACAATCGATTCGATGTAAGTTCATACACATCAATGTGGTCTGAGGATCAATTATTGACAATGAAACTGGTCGATTGAACTCGGTGAAATTAGCGTTAAACTGTAATTTATGCACGAAGAATTGCTCTCCATTTGACAAATTTTTCACGGTCACCATACAGTAAATCGAACCACTCTCCAGACGTGGATCCGTGAACAATTGTTTACGCACACTTCTAAAAATGAGTTTTCCATTATTTATGGATTCTTTACGGCATGTCATAAGTTGAGAATCAATGTAAAAATAAAAATGAACTAAACAATAGTCACATTCAATATTTAATAATGTACAATAATTTAGCAATCGAAAGCCATTATACGATTATTGTACTTGTGGAATATTTGAGTTCCGCAAACGGTTTTCTAAATAATGAAGAAACAAACAATAGGGTTTTCAACCAGTATCATTTCAACAAACAACAATACCCGTTCATTAGCAAGATGAGCTCTTTGGAGCATTCATTCAATCCATTATAGAACATCGATAGGTCAAGATTAAAAACAATGCCAAAACAATCGAGCTAACGCGGCTATAGTTAGCCGAAGCGAGAGAAAAACTTTTCTGCCTTTAACGAAATTTTTAATGAACGTCGTTTCCAAAGTCCGTCGGGGCGTAAAACCCGAGCGGACTACAAAGTATGCACAAAAGCCGGGGTTAACGGGGACGCGGATTAGCCCAGTGAGCAGAGCTCGGATCGGGAAAGCCTCGCAAAGTTTGTTTACGACTGCGTAATTGTCCCCGCTAGCTAGTTTAATTTTTTCCCGCGATCCCGGGGGAGCTGGACAATAATAACTCGCCCTCCCCGGGGGGGAGGGGCGTAATCATCGAGAGGGTGGGGGGGGTTAGACTTGGCCGCGGGCGCACGGGCCCTCGTTAACCCCTTTCTTAGCGGGGCGGCTCTATTCCGGGAGCGGCGCGCGGCGGCGCCTCCTTCCAGCGCGGCGTTCGCGCGCGCGCGCGGCATTCGGTCGAGGGGAGATTTGCGATTGCTTTATTAAAAAGTTGCGGCACCTGCCACGGGTGAGTCTACTCTTAGTGAGTTTATAAAACTGCGCCGCGCAGCCGTCTTATTATTCGGATGGGGCGGCAAGCAGCCGAGGAAAATGGAAACAAGGCGAAAAAGAAAGAGACATAAGACGGTATAGCAGACAGAGAGAAAGAGAGGGGAGCCGCGCTTCCGGGTTCCTCGAATTCCTGCAGTCTCGGGCTGATCCGCGTGCACATTTTTGTTGCCTATACTTTAACTTTACCTTTGGGAAATTGCGTGGGAGGTTATTGCATTTTACGTCAAGGCGCTACGTGATTATCGCATCCAATATTGGCCTTCCATGAATATTCGTCAATATAAATATTAAAAATATTTAATATGGGTATAATAAACTTTAAGGCGATATCTTCCCAGATCAATACCGAGTTTGATATAGATATCGATTTACTTTGAAAAATTGTATAAAAATCATATAGAAGACCGCAACTATGCTTTTCAACATAAGTTAACCTTGTACGAAAGAAAAGGAGTAAGGAACGATGCAATGCTCATCTCAAGACAAGTATACTCGACCAATGAAGAGCACGCTGAAGTACCTTGCTCAGCATACTGTCACGCACACTGCAGTGTGGGTACGTTCTATAAACATTTTAACCTAAATGTAACGTAGTCATTTTACGAGCATTTTACTATCGAAATAAGTAAATAATTAATACGTATATTTATATTTAAAAGGATATTAATACTGATAAATTACGATCATAAAGGTTTACCAGCAATTCAATATTCGATATGCGTTCCTGCATTATTTAAAGTATCTCTGAGTACGCTAGTAGTGGTATCAGATTTGACAGGAATTTGTTGATTTATTATAAATAATTTGTAAACATGCGATATATGTTAGTGCACCTATGGTTTCATTTAAGAAAATTTCAATTTATGTACAAATTTAAATATATCTGAAATTACATAAATATATACATAAATAATTGGAATAATTGTTCTCCTTTGTTTCATTACTTATTTAATTAAATCCGCCACATATATAACCTTGTATGTAATGGTAAACTAATATGAATGTAAGCAATGCATACAGATATTGGCATTTATTATAAACTATTTATGAAATTCAGATAGATTTTTTGAATGTATACGTATACCAGATCAATTTAAATCTCGGCTTTAAAATGAACAAAGACCAATAATATAAAACAATGGTTAAAAAATCGCGTGGAAGGCTTTATTTTTGCGAGATTTAATTTGTACGCTGACTAATTTGAATGCCGCAGACCGAGCTCAGTGTTCTTGTGCGCATTAAAAGTCCAATATTCTGATTGAATGTTTGATTTTCTCAGTTTATACAGACAACGCTTTCATTAAAAATTTCGTTACTGCGATGATCAAAATGACTTCCGTGTCGTTCAATAATTAAGAAGTTCAGTAAAAACGGCAATTTAAAGTAAATTCAGGTAGTTTAAGTTTAGGGAGATTAATAGTTTCTAAAAGTTTTTGGCGATCTTTAGGAATGTATAACTTTTAATTAAGATGTTCCATTGTAATTTCAATGAAGCAACCAAGATATTATTATTCATTAGTCAAATGAAAGAACGAATATTTTGTTAATAAATTTGAAAATGATATAAAAACGACACAAAATCGTTTATGTACGCCAAAGAAAGCTAACACGAAGGGCAGCGTGAAAATTCATCAACTGTTTGAGTCACCCTACATGACAGAAGGCAATGTAAAAGCACTATTATGACTGTAAAATAGCTTTTCTGTCGCAGGAAATAGAGCTAAAATAAAAGGGATGACTCCATCAAGGGTCGGAAAGAAGTGATGGAATTTCATTAGCGAATCAATCAACTATATTTGCAGAAGCGGGGATTTAGCGGGCTTTTCGAGAGTCGATTGCTATTAGTAAATTTATTTAATGCGAACCAAATCAGTAATGTTTAAATTAGTCCTCCTAGGCTTTGAATCGAAACAGATAATTAATCGATCAGGCATAAAATGACATTGCATTAACGTGAATTTCATGTGGAAGAAGAATTGTAAATTCACTTCAATTGCGCTTTTTAAACATAACAATATAGATATAGCCATGAATGGAAGGCGATTAGAATTGTATAAAATTAAATACAAACCGAGATAATCTAGGTAAAAATAAGGCGCTCTACAGGATGGAGTACCGAGTGATTAAATAATCATCGCGGCTACTTTAGACAACAACCAGTCGGAATGGCGAATCAAAAGCAAATTGGACCGAAATGGACGGTCGGTCGCGAAAATGGTCGCGGCGCGATTGACCGGGAGGAGCGGGGACGAAAGCGCGCGGCGGCCCTTCCCCAAAGGAGCGATAATTCTCGGGGCTTCCCGGCGGCTCGGTCGTCGCGAGGGCGAGCCGGGGACAGGGGAGCCGGAGGAGCGGGGCAACGGGGTCGGGGCGCCCCAATTAGCCGGGCCGCGGGGCAGGAGGAGCCTCGGCCGGCCTCGCGCTCGCCCGGCCGGCGGCGCCGCCGCGGTGGGCAAGTGGGCCGCGGGGGCGGCGCAGGCCTAGCGGGGCCGGGGGGGGTGGGAGAGCGAGAGGGGCGCGAGAGAGAGAGAGAGAGAGAGAGCGCGGGGCTGGTGCGCGCGCGCCCGCGCCGCCCCAGCGCCCCAGGGCCCGGCCGGGGGACGCTCCTTCAGTCGCCCGCGATTCGGCGCCCGGTGCATCGGCCGAGGACCGCTCCACCGCCGCGGGTGTGTGCACCCCTCCCCCCGGACACCCAGCCCCATCCCCCGGCCCCGGCCCGCGGAGGGACCTGCCCCGCGGAGTGCGCCGCCCGCGCGACGCCCGTTATATATCGGCCCCAATTAACTCGCCGGCCGCGAGCCCCCGCGGCCCGGCCCGTTTTATTGTGATTTTCCGCAGATGGCCGACTGCTCGAATGAAGCCATATTTACAAAGTTTAAGGACTCGCTCGGCTCTCCTTTCGAGGAAAAAGTTTGCCCCCGGGGGATCTGGAGTGCACTTAAAACACGGTCAACTATCATCGTTTCAAACCGAATCCTCGCTTTTTGGAGTTCACTTACTTGTCAACTGCAACTCCAGGGATGATTACAGAAAAGTAAAACTTTGTGGAATGCTGTAAATACCGCAACGCCTTTCCCCGACTTACTTGCTCAAAAGCGCATTAAAATTCCCCGGATGAATATTTCCCTCCGATGAAATTCGTGTCAAAAAGTTACAAAATTAATTTTATCTTTATACACTCTACAGACTGGTCTCGAGCTAAAAGACCGGCGTATAGCTTAAACGAAAGCCCATAAAGACCTTCAAATTTATCTACAATTATCCCGAACGCTGTAAGCAAATGGGGAATAATAAAGCACTTGTCGTTGTAAATCACCGATCAAAGCCTCCTAATTTATCAATAATGATATTTATTTTTAACGGCCGAAAGCGCCGTTTTCTCTTTATTAACGGCGAGCCTCCTATCGCTTTTCCATCGCAATAGTTTTTGACACCAATTTTTTTTCATCGCTCGCTTCGTCGCGTTCTCAAATGCCCGGACAACCGGGCAATAACTCTTCCAACCTCGGCGGAATCGCACGTAAGCAAATAATTTTGCATATAGATTGGAGTTGTTTAAAATCCGAATAGTCCCTCGGGACGCGTCGTAACAGAGGCTTCGGGGAAATTTCCCCGGGTCGCGCGCCCGTACGCAAATCAATCTTCCAGGCGGATTATTAAACGCGGAGCCGCGATAAAGTATGCCCGAGCCCCAACAATTACGCAACCGCGCGCGGAGCCATTGTCCGGGTCTTATATACACCCCGAATCCCGTGGAAGCGCTCGGCCGCCTCGAATCCCATTGCCCGGGGGGCCCCGCTGGCCTTCCCGCGCCAACCCCGGGAAACTTACCGCGCGAGCGGGAAATTAGCGGCAATTACTCGGCCGAGGCGTCCGAGTAATCCTCTCCCCCCGGAGAAGAATAAGAGCCGAGCGGGTCCGGGGGCGCGGCCCAGTGGCCCGCGGGAAATCCACGCGGATTAGCCAGGAATTGGGAAGCGGAGCGCGGCCGGCGGCCTATGACCCGCCGCCGCGGCTTACATCGCGCGACGACCCGCGCAATCGATCATCGCTTGGCCGTGTCGCGCGAGCCTACTTTCCCACGCGGATCAATCGGCCGCCGCGCCCCGCCCGCTGTTTATAATCACCGGTGCGGCCGCGTCCTCGCCAGCGGCGAGATAAGGACTCGCGGAGGAGGGCGCGGACTCGGCCGCCGGCCGCCCGCGAGTCATTACTCGCGCGCCCTGGAATTTCCCGTTTTCGCGGGAAGGGCCATATCTCGCCGGGGCTCAGGCGTGTTTACGCGCTTTATCTACGTATACCGGGGTCAAAATGAACCCCATTAGTGGTCATTTTTCTTCGCCCACTGCGCGAGAGCGAAGATAGAGGAGGTGGGTCGTTAGGCGGAAAAATTAGACTCTAGCGAGCGTACCTGCAGTTTATAACGAAGCTCGATCCACTTTTAATTAATAAGCCCTTGAAATTTCGGGCGAACGCTTGAAATTTCGAATCCGGGACGGGGTTTTAATAACGGAATACACTTAATTGCATGTAGCTCTTGACTGAAATCCATGTTTACTCTGGACACACTTAAAGTTATTAAGGACAAAGTTACATTATCCGATAATTATTATTATTCCCGATGGTTATAATGTACAACTCGGTTGAAAATCGAGACGGATTTTCCAGTTTTTTGCGCCTCTAAAGCGTACCAGCGGCCGCGGGGATAAAAATTAATGAAAAGGTATATAAACTTTCAATTACATTCTTCGTAACCAGGTTTCACGGTTATTCCTCGACCGGATTTAATTTAGTTTGCGCAGGAGCAATATCATACTTTATGAATATGGATGTAGCAATGGATATTCCGATTTATTAATAATGGAAATAAACTGATTGCATACAATATTGAAATCATATTAATGCACATTGTAACGTCAATGTGAATTATCTTGTCAACGATAAATTAACCGACAACAGAGTTGACACTAATATTAATAATCTAACGAATTTGAGTTATGCAACCGCTAATGAAAACGCGGCCTGCAAAGCGACCGCGCCGAAATCTAGAAAACGTGAACACTGCGACGGCCTGGCAACGGACCGTCGCGATGAAACTGTTACGCAAAAAAGTGAACGAAGAAGACTTATATATTATAGAGTACTCGGCTTCGGGGCCGGCGCATAAAGCCCTGGACATAAAAATCCCGTAATTAACAAAACGGGAATATAAAAGTCGATAAACAAGTGGAGCTGGAGAGTGGCACTTAATCCAGGGGGGTTTAGAGCCCCAGCCGCGGGAAGCTGGGCCGTTCATAAAAGGGCAAAAGTGAGTCCTCCTACAGACGGGGGAAACGGCCGGGCGGGCCTGTGTTGGCCCAAGAGCGACGGCGCGGCAGATGATCGCGAGCTCGGCGCCGGGGGAAAAAGTCGAACCGCAAGGCCTCGCCGGGCGAGTTGAGCTGGTCAGGGAGCGGCCGGCGCTCCATCAGCGCCCGCGCGACGCTGACGGATTGGGCTTATCTCGCCTTTTTTTTTTTTTCGTTCGCCCCCCCTGTATATATTCCGCCGGCGATAAATCCTCCGGGGGGTGCGATTTTTCCGCGGGCCTCCGATTGACCCTTCCGCAGCGCGCGCGGACATATATATATATATATCGTAAAAGCCGTGCCAAGTGCGCGGGACGCGGCCGAGAATAATTGGATCGGAAGAAGGGGGAGGGCGGCGGCCGAGGCTTTTTCAGCGGTGCGGGCGCGCGTCGATAGTCGGCTGCACTTGTCCGAAAATTTTAGTCTCGGGAAAGAGTTTTCGGCGGGCCCATCGAACAATCGGCAATTTCACGGGAAAACGGAAAGCCAACGGCATGCACAAAAGGTTATTCTCCAAAGTTCCACGCTTTCGACCAACAATGAATAAATGAAAATTTCAGCCGGCTTTTCCGTTATTTCGGATGGGCTCGCGTTCATTGTGTCGGCGGGAAGGTCCTCCCCTCGTCAAAGCCGAGCACGAAAAAAAAGAGCGTTACCGAAGGACAAATGTGTATTTATGAACGCGTGAATATCCATTAAGCGGGCCGAGTCCGCAATCGAAAAGCAGCTTACGTGGGGGCGAAATTTTGAATCAATCGAACGAAGCCCACTTTTCCGGGACACTCTTGTACTGGATAAACTGTCCCGGGCCGATTGGTCGGGAGGGCGGAGTTGGCCCCCGCGCAGGATCGACTCGAGCGCGCAACTGAGCCATCGCCTCGGCTCGGAAGAAGCAATCAGCGCTGGCGGGGACTCGCGGCACGCGAGCGCCGTCGGCCCATTAGCATAAACAATTATACGCCGGGGCCTTCTCACCATAAATTAAACATGCCCCGGCGGCGGGCGCGCGAAGCATAAACCGCCGGCATCGGTTCTTCGGGCGCATCTCCATAATTTGATAGCGGCCGCGCGGGCGGCTCTCGGGAAAGCGCCGAGTTTCCCGGGAGCGGCTTATTGTTTTTCGCGGGCGGGGCGATATCGGCGGCCGCGGCGATTAAAATTGGCGCTAGGTCGGGTGGGGTGGGGGGAGTCCTACGGCGGAACGGCCCGGCGTCTCCGGCTCCGGGCGACCCTCGCGCGGCCAAATTGCTTTCTCGACCCCTCGCGATCCGATCTGCGCGCGCGCGCGCGTTATTGTAATGCCTTTCCGGCGAGCAGGTAACTCCTCGATCCGCGGCTTTTTACGACGCTGCCCCGGCCCGCGCCGGCGCAATTTATGCACGGAGATAATGGCCCGAGGGAAAATAATGTACTGCTTAGCAATGTGCACTTGACGCGTATCGAGTATTCCTATCCCGCGGCCCTCGGAAAAAATTCGGCCGTGAATGCGCGCAGTAAACGGCAGTAAAGCCGAGATGCAAACATAACAGTCCCCTGCGAGCTATTTTAGACTAAATTATTAAGCAATTCACTATCGATTAATCTATTCTTACTTTTTTTTCATATGATAATATTTTCATTTAATATTCTGCACCACGTGCCGGTTTCTACGTAAGAACGAGGAAATGAGGATTTCGGAGTAAAAATATCATATGGGTTATGGTTCTTGTATCTATTTTTCTGCCTCGCGTGTCAATAACACTCGAGATACCTATATACTAGGGTCAGATTTGAAGCAAAACTCGTTATTATTAGATTATATAGGTCGTTGCATCGGTTACAATTGATTTGCCTGTATTTTAAATAACCTACATCACTTTATTGCACCGGTATAAATTTTACACTCTGCATTTTTATAAACACTTAAGTGTTCAATTATCATAAATTTACGACAATTAATATAATTATTATATAGGCATAATAAAAAATTCAATTTACGTAAGCCATAATTTTCAATGAAACGATAAAAAATTTGATATCGAGTTTTCTGTTTAAACACACATGCCTGCCTGGATGTGCCCGCGCGGTAAACTTTATACATAAAAATAATGCCTATAAAAATCTCTGCTAGATAGGTAATATAGACGGTACGTTGGACGAAACAAATCTCAATAGCCGCGCGGCGTCAAGATTAAAAGGATCGAACAATAATTAATAAATTACCTTGTAACTGTATAATGGGCACGGAGGCAGTGCAGCACTATACTTTGCTTCTCGCGGATAGAGCGTTGACTGCATCAGCGACATATTCACCGAGCCTTCTAGAAGCGGCGAGTCTCGCGATGGTTAAGGGTTTATTCGCAAGCCGGCGGTAGTAGAGGGTCGGAGAGATGAAATATACGATAAACAAAGCCGAGTCTGATCCGAAAGCCCGGCCTGAGACAATGCTCGTACGTTATACTCTATTGTACTAGTGAATGAAGTAATATATTTCCTCCAGTTTCAGCCGCGCCGTCGTGTACAACCAGCGTGTAAAAACAATCCGAAAGCCTTGCATTAACTGCATTCGTTTGAATGATACGAGCGCACTCCCTCGTACAATGTCGTTTTACGCGGGCTATAAAGATTTATCATTAGTAGGCTGTCGAAGGCTACCGCACTTTTATGAAAACATCAAAAAAGGTACATCTGCCCCGGAGGGGGGGCAGTGAAACTTTTCCGCCGCTCTGCAGGGCTTCGCGCTTGATCTCGTTACCGCTTAATTAAGATTATATTCCGCAGCCCGGCTGCACGGAGAAAAGAAGCTTAATAATTTATAGAGCGGTAGCGCCTAAAGCGCCCAGTATATATACGCGCACGTACATCGGCGGGGCGCGCCGCCAGGGCATTTCAATCGAAAACTTGCCGGATTACAGACCGCGCGCGTATTCAACCTTGGGACGGGGAGCATTAAGATTATAGAGCCGCGATTCCCGCAAATCCATGGGCGCCTTTGCCGGGATTTACGACGCGTGAAATCACGGGGCGCCAGTGGGCCGATGGTATTTATCGGCCGCGCGCCTGCCGCCGCCTCCTCCCCCCGCTAATGCCGCCCTTTTTTCCTCGCCCCCGCGCGCCCATTAATTATTATTGAATCATCGGGCTCTCGCGGCGACTCTCGCGGATTACATACACACACGCGGCCGCGCGTGTAGGCGATTTCGAACAAAAAAAAAGGGTGGGAGTGCCGCGAGCGCCTCGCGAATGGCCAATTAGGAGTCGTTAAGCTATCTCGACAGAGGTGAAAAGTAAATCAGCGCTCGCGGGCCCTTGCGACACGAGCCCCCGACCGCATGAGCCGGGATTAATACCCCGGCGAGCGCACGGCTCGATGGACGCCTCCGGGGGGACCCGGCCATCAAAACTTTTTACGCCCGCGGCGCTCGCGGACCCGTGTATATATAATGTACGTCGGGGCGGGTGGAATAGAAAAAAAAAAAGTGCAGGCCGCGCGGGACGATCCATCTTAGGCAGCGCGCGGGCGGCCGCCGGGGGGCGGCCCGCCCCCTATCCACCTCTCTCTCTCTCGCGCGGCCCGCACCCCCGACAAATTTCTTCGGCATTGTGATTTAATCCCGGGGCCGGCGCGGTTAATATTCAACGGGCGGCCGCGCAAAAAAAGCCCGGGGCCGGCGCTCAATGCATTATATCGTCGGGCAGCGCCTGAGCAAGCAAACGGGGGCCGCCCCTCGCCGCGAATATCCATTACGCGCGGAAAAGCTGGGGGAGCCCGGGGCAAGGGGTTCCCAGCCGGGGGCAGCTGCCGCCCGCGGGCCGCCCTCGGACGATGCCCCTCGTTACCCTCCTTAGCCGCCGTAATTGCGCGGCTGTGTGTGTGTGTGTGTGAGGCCGGCCGCGGGGAAAAGAAAAAAAGAGCCGCCGATAAACATAAGGCGCTTTTCCGAGGTTGCGCAAACGCCGGCGCCAACTCGTTGGTAGGGCGGCTAATCCGCCGCTAGGGGCCGTTTCCCAGCCTTTTTGCCGCGCGCGCGCCCGCACAGAGTTGTTTATAACCTCGGCCGGCTTGTCGATCCCGCGGCCCCCGGCGTGATAAATCGAGCGGATTATGCGTTGCGTAATCGTAAGACCGTGTCTAAAGACTGTCAGACGCGCCGGCGACGGCGCTTAAGTACCCGGCGCTCGGGAATTAACGGGCGCGCGCGAGCTTTCAAATAGCGGTGGTTTTACGCGCGGAATTACGGCTCCGCCGCGTCGGCCCTCCTCGGCCCCGGGGCAAAAATCCGCCCGGGGATATTTATTAATAGAGTTAATAGTTTGCCTTTTTTTTTTCCAGCGGTGAGTCGGGGCATCGCGGGCCACCGGTGCAGTCGGCCCGCCGAACTTTCGATAATCCGCGCGCTCGCCTCGATTATTCCAACGAGGCGCGCGCACTTGCCCGGCCCTCGCTCTCCATTCTCAGCCGGCCGAATTATTTATTCAACACCCTCGTTGATATTCCCCTCTCCGCCCCTGGATGAAAAACCCCGGGGCAAGAAGGTTGCGCGCGGCAAAAAAAAAAACGGCGCAATTACCCGTGATATTAAGCGGTTTTTCCTGCCCGGGGGGGGGCGCTGTCATGCTAATGCCGCACCTGTCGAAGTCCCGGGTACGCGTCGCTGGCGCACCGGCCGCCAAACATTAAATCCGAGGAAAAAGGCCTCGGGGAAAGAAGAGCCGGCGAGTCGCGGAAATCGCTGTCCGGGGGAAAAGGAGAAAAAAAAAAGGACGCGTCAGCGCTGCCCGGGCCCCATATACGTATATACGTGTCTTTGGACAGGCGGTTCCTTTCCGCGGCCGCTCGGCGAATAAAGTGTCACGGCATTTCCTAGAAAGCAAGCCCGAAGTAGGAACTTGAATTGGAAAAAGATCCTTTTCTTTTAATTATCGTAGTTTTTCTTTTTGCCATCGGTCGTTATTTCGGAGAGAGCTGAAGACACTCCAGAAGAGAAACTCCTACTATTTTAAATGTACTTTTAGCTTGCACGCGTTGAAAAGTAAGTTTTAAGATCGCTCTTTGGAAGTGCAACGGTTACCCGGGGAACAAAAGTGGCCGGGTTCTTTTTTTTTTTCTTTTGAGGGCATGCGCCGCTGGGCCGCGGCGCAATAAAGCTCGCGAGCCGGAAGTCGCGAGCCAGAGAGGCCGCGTCCTCGGCCGGGGCTAAGGAGTTCCAGCCCGCGATGCGCCCGGGCGCTAATGTGCCGGCCCGTTAAAAGCTGGGTCAAAGCGGCGGCCAGGCCGACAGCGCCCGACTGTTTTCCCGCGGCGTAGTCTCACTTTTCCGGGGAGTCGTTCGGTCGACCAACGACTCTCCTTCCCTCGGTCTGCCCCCGCGACGGTCGGCGCCTCCGCGAGACAATGGCCGGATGAGCCCTCCGATCGAGGCCGAATTTCTCATCTGATTAAAGGGAGGATATCGGGAGCGGGCCGGATCCCTGCATGAAAGCGGCTTAGGCGGAATATCGGCCCCGCCCGCCAACTTCGGCGCGACTTAGACCCTCAGCCCTCCGCGGGCCGCCAAACTTCCCCACGCCCACCTGCGTGTATATATGTACGCATGTGTGTATATACTCGTTTTCCCGAAAAGTGCAGACCCCCGCGGCAGCGCCCCCTTGGATACGAGGCCGCGTGACGCGCGAGGTGGCGCCGGGCCCGAGGCGATGCGCCCGGGGCCGTCCAATTAGCAGCCGGAGCCACGGCGCCGAGGAAGGGGATGCGGCTGGGGACGGCGCAGGAGCCGCGACCGGGAGCCTGAAGGACCGAGGATGCCGGACGAGGCCGGGGCCGCGGCGCACTAGACGCCGAGGCGCCACTCCCAGGAGACATGTCCCTGCAGCACAGATATTACGTGAGTGATCCTTGCGCCACTTGCCGCCCGGTCTTGGCAAAGGGCCGCGTGCCGCCTGATTAGAGCCCTGCCTCCACGAGGAGTCGCCACTTGATTGAAAGGGAAGCCGGGAGCCGCAGCCTCCGACGGCATTAGCCGGTGCTCGAGGCCGCCGCGGGCCTCCCGCCGAGCCGAGCCCTACTGCAGCGCGACCCTCGATGCGCTCGCTGCTACTAGCTGACGAGACGACTGTAGCCTCGAGAGTGTATCTCTCGCCAATTTCTCGATCGACAATCTTTTCGATGCTGTGCACATCGGTTCATTTGATGATAATTATACTTGTTGGGTTAATCAAGCAATACATTGCTAATTTTATTATCGTATAATCGTGCCAATCGTTAAGTGCGGGAACATTTCGCCAATTGAAACACGCTTAAAAATATGAACTTTTTTCATATAATCATCTAATTACAAAGTTCTTAACTTATTACACTTAATAATATTTGAATCACATTTAAGAAATCCATATTTAAAAAAAAAAGTTTAGTTTTACTATGTACCTGAAAAATTAACTATCGAAATAGTTATATAAACAAAAACTAAGTAAAGAGAAGAAATTTTTTATTTTCTTCAAACATTAGAGTTATTCGAATAATCTGTAAAAATATCAAAAATCATGCGTTTCTTTTAAAAGAATTGCACAAAAATGTATTTAGATACTAAATAATAATAATAATAGTCTTTTCAATTTTTAAGGAATATAATATGTTAAAAGTTATTTTAGAATAATGAATTATTAATTGGCTATTTAAATGTAATTAGGATATTTATAGCTGCTTGTCTGACTTATATTTGATATTTCTACTAAATACTTAATTATTAAAGCTTTAAAAGCTTTCAAATAGCGATGCTCTAAAAGGTTTCATTTTTTATTAAATATATTTTTTAAACTGTAGAATTATTTACAAATATGTTTGATTAAAAAGTAATGTATTCTTTTCTAGACATTTATATTAATGCTGTATAGAGTTTATTTGGATTTAAGCAATACTGGTTGACGTCTTATTAGAATTACATAATTAACTATATACTATGGATTTTAGTTATACTCTAATACTCTTATACTCGTTCTTATATAAGATCAAATAAATTTAAAATTTAAAATCGTATTTGAACCTGATTCTATAATTAGATTGCAACAGAATTGTATCTTTATATTCTTCGAATAATAACTTAAACATTCTGAAGGTGTAATAATCTACTGTATCATAATTTAAATATTAACCAAAAAATTAATAAAGATAGAATATAGTTGCCTTTTCATTTGTTTCTGATGTAACGTTCATTCTTATTTAGAAAAGTAAAATAGAGTGAGAGAACCATGTCTATCGAGAATTAACGCGACACGTACTTGCAAATTATGCACATTATTCGTCTAAGCAACTTCGTGCTTTCAGCTCGGCGCTAAAAGTTTTACAATTGCAAAATCGCATTAAATCGCCTTTGTGCATATAAGGCGCCTTAGCTAATCCAGTTGGTTCTTGATCTTGTAAGGAACAGGATTCAAGAAAAAATGATAATTGAAAATGTTCTAGAAAGTCAAGAGTTATAGCTGTTATAAATTAATACTAAAAAAAAGTATTAATTGTTCACTGTGATAGAAGAAATAAAATAGATAGATTTTAATAAAGCTGTAGATGCAGCGTTAGTTTATTGGAAACTGTCTACGTGTAAAACAGTCTCCATTCGATGTAACGTAATTTCACCGAGTAGTTTAATTTATTTAATTAAAATTAACTATCACATATATAACTAATAGTATATCAAAATTTGGCGAAACCTTTATGTATAGTATGTGCAGAAAATTAGAGTGAAATTAGAGTGAAATTCAGAGTTATCTCTCAATTATGAAATTTGGATGTACACGTCGCATCTTTCTGAACTATTTATTAACTCGGCTTAATTAGTTCCATATTAGCTTTCAGTTAGCTTTGAAGTCATACAGAATCGTTAAAGAGAGATAGAGAGAGAGGAGAGAGAGAGAACGAGTAGAGGCAAAAGTATGAAGAATAAAGGCTTGAAACCTTATGTACATACCAAAAGGAAGACTTAGTTGTGATCGCGGGAGGAAAAATATTTACCTGTAACATAAAAAGAAGAATACATTTAAGATATTTTTCAAGTGAAGAGGCAGGCAGGTGATTCAAAAAGGGTCTCGTCGCGGAGCATTTTGGTGGATCGGTGGAATAAATAAAAGAGCAGGGATCAGTTTAAAATTTGGAAGGAAACAGGGAGGGTGTGGCTCTGAAATAAGCATCGTGTACTTGGGGCAGAAAAAGCGAGGTCAACTGCATGATGTACTTTAAACGCAATTTCGGCGGTGCAGGGAAGTAGGGAAGCAGGGGAGTAGGGGAGTAGGGGAGTAGGGGCGTAGGGGAGTGGGGGGGGGGGAGCGGGGGAGTGGCGGGAGGAGGTCGCGGTGGCGCGGGCTGACATAATACCCCGCCCGGGCCGAGCGAGCGGTTCGAGATTCATGGTCGTCCGGTTATTGTACCAAGGCGCAGGCAAGGGAGCCGGGAGTATAATAGATAAGCGCGGGGGCGGGGTGCGCGGGCGGCGTGACGTAGCCCCGGCGGCCCCGAGCAGCGACAGGAGGGCGCGCGGCCGCGATATCGACCCCCCGCGGGGGGAGGCTGAGCCTCGACCTTCCGAGTGCGCCGGGCACGCGCCCCGCTAGGTGCATGCGCCGCCGGATCGCGGGTCTCGCCCCCGCGCCCACTGGACCCGCGCGACCCCCCGCTGCCCGTGAAAGGGCCGACCGCGGCCCGTCCCGCCATTCCGATGCGCCCCCGGGCGGGCCCTTTTGTATTTTTTCGCCCTCCGCTCCCCTCGCTTCCCACGTTCCCCCGGCGGCGAGAATCATTGTTCGCCCGCGCGCGCGCGTGTGCGTGTCTGCCGGCCGGACACTCGCGGTATCAAAATTTACCGTCCATTAACTTGGCCGGGGGATTTGCCGGGCGCCGAGTAATCGGAGCTGCATAAGCCGCCCGTTGTTCCGCTTAATGCCGAGCGATCCCCGGCATTTTGCAGTTATTTAGGCGCGCGGCGGATCGGCGCGTCCCCCGGCGGTTGTTCCGCGTGAACGGGGCCAAAGGGGAAAAGCGGGACTAGATGCGCCGCGGGCCGCATCGGGAAAATCGTCAAAAGCGTCACGTGCACGCGTCGCGATGGATTTTCCCTTTGTCGCGCGCACTCGGGAGCGCTTGGCGCCGGGCCAGCAGCCCGCCGAGCAATCATCTTCGGTATTTATTTAACCTCCGCGCCGCGGCGGGGGAGTCCCGGCTTGATAACCCATTATCGCGGGGCCGGGGGGTTACCGCGCGCCCCTAGCCGCCGCGCCCGCGAGGGTAAAAAGGAAGAGGCAGCTATCTCCGCGCGGCAGGCGCGCCCGGGCCTCGGCCCCGCGGGAGAAGAAGAGCCCGCCTCTGTCCGGGTAAACTCTTAGCACTTTGTCCGCCGGTGTACCCCGCGGGCCGCATCGATTGCGCACCCGGCCCGGGGATTAACGATTCCGCCCGGAGGCTGCGCTGCCGCTGTTTCTTTGATTTGAGTGCGTGTCTCGGCGGATATCTGGGTCGGCAGGGAAGAGCGGCTCTTTCCTCGGCGAGGGCCGCGGACCGCAACTCCGCAACTCCCTCGCTCCATCTCGAGGCTCTCGAACCGAGGGATTAATCGCGTTGCTTTGTGGGGCCCGCGCTAGCCGCGCGCGGCTGTTATGCTTTGCTGGCTTTTAATCCAAATGCGCGAATGGGAGAATCGTTAAAAGCAGTCTTACTTGACGCTCGCCAATTGGAACGCGCGCGAGAGATATGCCTGTATCAATTCGACGGTCCAATTCATTGTGGATACCGAAAACATTTTGTTTCAATAAATGATACGGTTTTTCACAAAGCGCCGATCGAAAAGAGAACGACGATTATTCGCAAACAAGGATAGATTCGATATTTTTCGGAAATTTATTGAAAAATTCCGGTTATATGTACACTCGGTATTGAATGAATCCATATTTTACGTATCGGGTAAAAACATGAAAACTTTTATGTGTATACGTGAACGCGGTCTGCTAGAATGTACATTTCCCGCCTCTCGACTCGCTTTTCTTTCATAGCTTATGTAAACAGTACATTTTTTTTAATTTATTGGTTTTTTAATTTAAAAATTAGAATTATTTCAGTCGAACTGCAGGAAAGAAGGTATAATCGTGTGTTTTTAACTTATTTAATAAACAGAATATGTATAAAGAGGATTTGATGTTTGGACAAATTTTCATTTTAGCAAGATCCGAAAGGAATTTACTTGTGCACACTTGAGTCCATGTGACATTTCCAAATAATATGATTGACGTCTTCTGCTAATCGTATTTGCGGATAGGGTATTAATTGAAACAATGTTTACGTGTGATATAATTTCACCTTCAAACTCCGAAGCTCTGTGTTGCTATAGTGTTTTGGGAGTTTCGCTTTCTATCTCATCAGCTGTTCCTGCTCTAGCGTTGAATTTGATTTCTTGCATGTACTCTGACATCACAACTGTTCTAACGTTATAGTAAGAGACTATTCGAAAGTATTGAATTCCAAAAATTTTTATAAAGTATAAACCATTTTTACTTAAGGCTATAAAAGTGCGCTTTTAGAGTCAGTGTAAATGTTTACGTTTTTATTGGGAAATTTACGTTCGAGATATATTGGATCCCTGCAAGAGACAGTTTGCAGGATACATCGAAGTGTTTTTGTTTAAATAACGGAGAATATTGGAGTAGTTTTGAGGAGCAGGCGGACTCCTTGCCCTACCACCAGTGACAACTGCGAGTGTATTACTCGAGTGTATACATGCTGCTTGAAAGTTATGCAGCAGTTTGGATGAGAAGTAAGAGCTGCTTCGAATTGAATCTTCAACATTGATCGGTACCAACAAACTCTGAAACTGTGAAACAGTAGATGCAGAAAAGTTGTAGATTACTCCGGAGGCGTGTGCGTGGAGCGCTTGGCTGAAATAGACCGTGAAATTGCATCGAGTGACACCTTTCGCACCCTTTTTTTCCCCGCGCCTATGCCTTGGGCAACAAAAAATCCAGCGCTTCGCTCCGTCGGTCTACCGAGGAATTTCGGCCGAGGAAGTATGTGGAGCATCGAAACGCGTGGGGCGAGCAGTTAAAAAATGAAAACCGCAGAGGAAAGGGGAATCCCTCGCGCGAGGAAAACTCCCCGACTCGTCCGGCCATTCCTTCCCCCGAAAAAATTCCCCAACTACGTGTACAGTGGCCGACATACTGTCTGGCACTCGGCGCGAGCGCGAGCCAACGAATTCCTCGGTATAGGCGCGGCGAGCGAGCGAGTCATCGCTCATCGCGCGCGTCGCCCCGCTCTCGAGTGGAGCGCGCGACAACGCGCGGACACCGTTCGTTTTTTTTTTCTCTTTTTTCCCATCTGGCTCTTTCTGGACCGCGGGCCGCGAAAGGGGCAGGCGAGGCTGCAGCGGCGGGCATCGATCGCGGGGCGCTCGGCCGGCCCCGAGATCAGCTGGCGCTGGCGTCGGGCCGCTTTGAATGAAGTACACGGGATTCGGAGTATTATCCGCTCGGGGGGACGAGCCGAGGCGGCCCGGAAATACGCCCCGTTTACCCGGGCGCTTGCCCTCCCCCCAAGGTGCACGTGTATATACACCTAGCCCTCTTTCCGCCCGCGCGGCTCGAGATATTCGCGCTGCGTCTCCCGGCTCGGTGCGCATTATCGATCCGCAGGTGGGATAAGGCGCGGGACGTGCATCGAGGCTCGAGGAGCAGCTCGGCGACGAGGGGATTATACGGCCCTGTCGCCTGTCCGGCCCGCGGATCGATCTCCGCGCGTGGGAGGCTGCGCGCCGATTGTCCCGCGCCCGGGGATTATGCCGATGAGGGGGCTCCTGGACCCCTCGAGCTAATCGCCGAGGCGTCGGCCTACCCCCGGGGAAGAGCCTCGGCCCGAGGACTGGGGCGGAATCGGCGCAGGCAGCGGGCGAGGCCGCGTAGGCCGCTGCCAAAACCCGCGACCCAGATACCGATCGACCCGGAGGAGGCGCGGCGCCCGGCCCTCCCGGAGACTCGCTCCCCCAGCCTATATATCCGGGCGCGCGCGCGCATGTATACGTGCAGCTCCTCCCCGGGCGGGTTGGGCTCGAGACGGCGCGAGGACGTCCGGCCCAATCAACATTCCCGAGGGCGAGGGCCTCTCCCGGCCGCGCGCCGCGGCCCTTTTGTAACGCGAGTAAGGGCTTACCGGTTGGGCGTCGCGCGCGCGTTCCCCGGGCAAGGCTCTCCTTTTTCCATTACGCGCTCGACGTGCCCGCGGCTATCGGCGAGGCCCTGGCGCGGAACGCGAGATTGTTTTGGCGGAGGCCGTCTAGTAAGGAGAATTAGCGCGGCTCCGTGCGGGATATACGTGCCGCGATCGGGCGGCCGCGCGATACCGTTGCGCATTTCAATAATGTCGAGCATATATTTTATTCGATAGCGCCCGGCCGATAGCGGGATGTTTTGGCAAAGCGGCACTTTTTTTTGTTTCCTCCGCCGAGGGACCTGACGCCCGGCCGAGTCGTGCCTCTCCTCACAATACGCGCGAGATTCTTTTTTTCCTTCGTTAAAAAAAAAAGTGTCGCAGCGTATCAAAGGAGGGGGCGATTGACGAGGCGGCCGAGTGCGTTGAACCCGAGGTTCGAGCGCAGGAGACAAATGCACCCCGGCGAGCGGCGGCTAATTGCAAGTAATAAGAATGACTCGTTCGCCCGGGGTATATATCCTTCGGGTCGAATGATGCCTCGGCGGGGCATAAAGTCGCGCGTGACAGTAGCGGGAAGCAATCGGCCGGGCGGGCCGAGGGACGTCCCCCGAGGCGGCCAATCTCCCGGGCGTTATCGACGAGTCCAATTGGCAGAGGAATCTCCCGTTAAAGCGGGCGGCGAGCCCGCGGAAAGTCATCGGCGCTTTATTAAAGCGGAGCCCCCGGGGCCCGCGGCACTTGCTCGCCCCGCGTCCCGCCCGCTCGTTAATCCAACGAATTAATTAGCGTTAGTGGCCGGCCACCCGCAAGCCGACCGGGGGCGTGGCGCGCCGCCCGATCGCCCGCGGCGCCCTAATCTCCGCGGCCGATCTCCCCCGGGATGGCCCGATTTTCGCCCGGGGCCGCCCCCACCTCCCTCGGCTGCAAAAAAAAAAAAACAAAAGGCAACGAAAGGGAAAATCGGGCCGAGTGCGGGGAAAAGTGCAGCGCCGCCGGGACGTGACGGAGCGGCCCGGGAGCCGAGGAGGAGCCACTCGACTCGACGGCGCCTCCCCCGTCAAAAGCGATCGCGGCCCACCTGCGCCCCGTCCGTGCTTATCGGCCTGGGCCACTGCGCTTTTTCCCCACCCCGGGGGGGGGACGACTTCGGTGCCCCGGCCCATTGTCCACCTGTCCGCCGATGCCCCGCTTGTCGTTCAAGCGCCGGCCTCGCTCTTAACCGGGTCCCGCGCGCGGAGCCGGCTTTAATAACCGCCGCCGCGGACGGTCAAGGGGATTACCGAGGCTTCTAACCCTCTAATGGTCGGGTATAGATTGTTCAAAAATTTATCACGCCGCTCGAGCGCCATTCAGCGCTTCGCGCGCACGGCCCAGCTTATAACAGCCTTTCCTTTCTCCCCCGACGCCCGTTTTTTTTTTTTTTCAAGTCCCCCCCCCCTTTTTTTTTAACTCTCCCCGGAATTCAATAAGCGACGTCACGCGCCACGGCCTTTGCGGACGAGCGAGCCGCCGCAGATTATCAGTGAATAATAGTAATAATCCCCGGTGTGGGCCTGCGGCCTGTGCGCCCCCTCCCCGAAGATTCGCCGGATATTGCACAAATCGCTCCACCTCTTCCGACTGTCGTTGAGGCGAGGAAAACGTGGGGAGAGTCGAGCCCCCCCACGAGACGAAAAAAAATGAGGGAACGCAGCGGAGAAATGGCGAAAGCCAATGGGTTGTGCTCTCCTCTAGGAGACATAAGTGCACCGAGCGGGTGCTCCAAACTTAACCCTTACAAGTTTGTGGGACAATCCGTTTATGCATATTACCGGTTGGTAAGGGAGCCACTGGGTTACCCGACTTCGATCTTACAAAATATAATGTCGGCTGCTCCAATGCGGCAAAGTTCAAGTGTGCGCGCGCGCGCACCTCCACATTGATTATGCGAGCGGCGACCTGCATTGCCATTACACAAGTGTAGCCGCGGCGCAGCTCCACGGCAATTATAGAAATCCACCGCGAGCGCATTGGTTTCAGGGGCTCGAGCAAGCGGCGCGGAATCGGCCGCGGACCGCCGCGACAAGCGGCCCACCCCCACCCTTTAAAAGGCCGCGGGACTTTTTTTTTTTCCTTTTCCAGACCGCTTGGCGCGGGGCAGATTTGGCCGAGGAGCCAAGACGGCCGGCGGCGCGTCCAACTGGGTCGGTCGGCCTGACAGGTGCTCGGCTCCCCGGGCGGCTCGCGGCCCTCCGCCGCTCGACGGCCGCGACAGCCGGGGGAGGGAGGAGGGGGAGGTAAAAGTCGGGCCGCGCCACCTCCCGGAGAAATTCAATTTCGAGGATGGCGCGGATCGTTACGCCGGGGAATTGGACGCGCGGGACACGCGCGCCTCCGCCGTGGGAATACGCCGGGAATGCGAGGGTTCGATTGAGGGGACCCGGAGCGGAATCATCCTCCCAAGACGGCCGCCCGGTGCCCGATGCCTTATCAGAGGGTTGATTTATTGGCAGGGGCGGAGGCCACGGCCTGCTTTTTCTTTTTTTTTTATTCGCCCGAGATACGTCGCGTGGCCGGGCAGGTATGCACCCGCGATCCGAGCGATATACGTGCCCGGTTGACGGATCGCGGAGGTGAGGCGGATGCTGGAAGGGCCCGCGGCGACGAGGGTCAATGGTGCAAGAGGAGCTTTAACTTTAAGGGGCGCGGCGCGTGTTATGCTAATTTTGTGTACGCAACGGGTGTATATATACCGGGCGCCGGGCGCAATAAAAGTGGGCGAAGCAAGTCGGCGGGCGCGCGAAGTTGTTTAGTGGCTTAGTGCCTCCTAAACTTTATGGATCGAATAAAATTTATTGTATGAAGCGGGCCGGGGGTTGGCCGCCCCCGCGCCTCCCGATTTCCCCGGCCCGACATCTAAACTCCATTAGTTACGCTCGTTTTGATGACTAGGCAATCACTATTAAACACGTAAAAGTTGGCCGCCCGAGGCGCCGCCCGGCGGTTTCTCCGCCCGCCTCGCGAGTTTCGCCCGCTGATTTACACCCGCGCGGCCGCCGCGGAGGGAGGGGGGGGCAAACCGCCGGTTCCCCGATAACGAATGAGTCTTCGCCGCCAAGTTTCCCCATTAATTCATAGGGCGCACATAGGCATCGATCCGACACTCGGCGGTCATCGCCCACCGAATCCCTCATCCCTTATCGGGGCTAATCGCCCAAAACTCCCGCCGAACAATTATCACGGCGCGGATATATAAAGCCCTCGGCTGGATGTCCCCGGATCGCTTCGGCCGATGCCGAACGCCTTGAGGCGGCGCGAGGGGTTACAGGGCCTAGCGCGGGCCACTCGTCGCACGCGTATATATACATATGAGTATATAAGCTCCCCGGGGGATTCCGGTAAACATTGTTTCGGCTTCCGGCCGCGTGTAATCAGAGAGCCGCTCGGGCCGCTTTAATAACGCGGTTTACTCCGCAATTATATATGCAAATGCTCGGGGGAAGCGGGCGCGAGGCCGGCGGCCCGATGCCTTCAAGTTTTAATCACTGCGGATTATCGCGCGGCGGCCGGGACTCGCCCACCAAAACTAACTCACCTCGCTTTACAATCGCGCTCTTCCACCGAGGAGCCAGATCTGAACTTTGATTCTGATAACGAGGCAACAAATTCTCTCGCATCAGGCATTTTGTATTCGAGCCAGCGAGTGTTCTGCCGAGCAATTCATCCGATCGCATTGCCCAGCTAAGGCATTCGGCTCAATGTAGCTTTAAGAGAGGAATCTTCTGCCGCTGACTAATTACGGATCGCGCGACGTTATTATACATTCGCAGCGACTGGCTGGTTAATAAAATCGGCTGTAAAACGACCTCGAGATTCGTTACGCATTCCAGAGCAGAATTTGGCGCGCGGGCGAGAGACGCTGGAAAAGAAATATGCAGGCGTGATATATAGGAGCGGAGAGTTTGTTGGCACTGGCAGTGCCGAGGGAGCGGGTGAATTTCACAGCAAGTTTAGCAAAAGGAGCGAGAGCCACGGGGGCTTTAAGCCGGCCGGCGGGCTAACGGCCGGGGCCACCTCGCGTCACAGATGCCACTTCACGATCATTAATCGCGGATGGCTCCCTTAACGGCGCGCTCCAGTTAATGAAGCGCCGGCGCTCAAGTCGCGTATATAAGTACGAGGCGCCCGCCGGCCCCCGGGGGCCTCCCGCAGAAATTGCGCATCGATCGCGGGAGGTCCCGCGGCGCGTCGCGGACCTTACACATGCACATGCATTGTATAGGTGGAGACGGCGGCCCCCGGATTCCGGGGCGGCGGATCCCGCGCGCGCCCGTCCCGCCCGAACGTCTCTATATACGTCCGAACTTTTCCCAACTGGCAACTTACTCCCCCGTCGATCATTCTTCCGGCCGTCGAGCTTCTCCTTTGGTTGGCTCTTCTTTATTTTTTTTTTTTTCCGTCCACCGGGGCTTGGCCGTACATCGGGGCGGGGGGAGCTTTCCTCGCGGCTCCCGGGCAAAGGAAAGTGATTTACGAGCGATAAAGCGCAATCGAGTGTTTTATTGGCGGGCGGGATGATCGGCTAATGAAAAATCCCGGGGCTCGGGGTACGCTTTGTTTCGCCCTGGTTTTACTGCCATTTGCCCGAGAGTCGCCGATCGTGGGCCCCGCGGCCCGCGGCCCGCCTCACCGGCCGGCTCCTCGCGAGGGATCCGCGCCCGCGACCTTATACGATGTAAGGTCGTAAAGTTCGGTTTTGATATTTCACCGAGGCGTTTTATCGCCCCGCTATAAAGATAAATCGAATGATTCCGCCGTCCGCGCTTCGCGCCCCGCGCCGTTTATGGGCCTTTGTTAACCTCGCTCATTAAAATCCTTTCGATTGTACATTTGAGCTCTTGTCGTCCGCGGAGAACCTGCGCGCCAACTTTACACCGTGCGCCCGGCGACACGCGTGCACACATATATATATACATGCGCGTGCGCGCCGGGTTTTATTGGCCGCCCGTACGTGATTTGTTCCCGGGCGTTAATCTCTTATCGTTATAATGCGCGTACTACTTCGGACCGACTCGTTAGAAACGGAAGGTTTTTTCTTCTTTTTTTTTTATTTCTCCCCCTCGGCGAAGGCGGGGCTTACGCAGCCTCGCGGCCGTCTTGTAGCGCGCGGATTGCTTCCGAGCCAACGGAGACCCACGGCTTGGAATAATGGCTCGGCAGGGGTATATCGGGCCGAGCACGGCGCCAAACTACTCCAATCCGATCGAGGGCTGAATGCTCGCGGGCTCCTGCGCTCCCGCCGTTCTTCCCTGCAGCCGCTTTCATTATTCAATTTTTTTAGGGCGCGAGCCACCGAGTCCCGCTGACTCCCGCGCGCATTTTCCAAAGTGCAGTTGAAGAAAAAACGTCGAGGAAGAAGTAGCGGGGGGAGGACAAAAAAAAAACGAAGGAAGGAGCCGAAGCCATCGGACTCGAGGGCGCGCACAAAAGTTCCGAGTCGTATAGGGAGCCGCGGGCGAAGATCGTCTTGAAAGCCGTATAGAAGACGGCGGACTATATAGCTTCACGGGGAAAGAAGGCCGGTGGGGCAGCCGAGGGAAGTAATGGATGGGCCTCCTTGTCACAGCTGATCTGTGAGCCGCGATAAAAGGAGGCCCGCCCGCGAGAATTCGCCGCCGAAAGGAAAATTTCACTACTATATTTCGTATAAGGATATTACCCCGCTGCGCGTTCAAAAGTTTCACCGGTGCTTCCTTCATTTTCCATTTGATTCTATTTAAAAGTACGACTAAAATTAAAGCGTATTTTTTTCCTTTAAATCTATCACTTGCAGGTATCTAGGTTCTCGCGGTTCACAAGGCTGGTCCCTCGCATAATTCAAATGCTGCGACTCCTAGTTTTTCGTTTTGTAACGCATAGCATTCTTGAAGCATGTGTCTTGGTTAAAAGAAGACAAAAAACTACAAGACTATAAGCCAGCTGGACCACCACCGGAGATCGGCTGCACCGTAACACAGTGCTCGACACGTAATATTACATATAAAGAAGCAAAGTGCTTGTAGATAATAAATCAATGACTTAATTGATCAAAAAATATACGGTCGTTCGTAAAAAACACCGATTTTTAACCTGTAATAATGCATGTACTTATCATAAATGCAAATGTGTGTGTGTGTACAAGTGTAGCCACACCCTCTGGTGTGAATGACAAGAGCCAAAAAATAATATAGCATTCCAATGCAACATAACCATAAGGCATGATTTGTTACTATTCTTCAATATTTTTTCAGTTGTATTTACATCTCTATTAAATAATGATTATAACTTTGCATGAATAAACTTCGTAAAACAAATAATAAATACCGATACTTAATTTAAAGATAATGTATAACTTGATAATGTATAAACAAATACATTTGAGAAAATTCCAAAAATTTCACGACCGGACAATAGTAAAACTTAGCTTGGTGGAATGACATTACCTTGTATGACCCGAATAACGCCGAATATGACCTAGTGTGTATAAAACAAAGGCAAGAGGTGAACTACTTACCGTAGTATGTGTTTGTGCATTATTTAGGGTAACTCTCAATATTAAAATAGTGTAGGAGATGAAACAGTACTGAACAGCTATCAAGCTGGGTCAAGAATCAAGAGTTTTGGTTGGTATCAGCGAACGAAGATAAGCAGTTTTTACTACAAATTACAAATAAATTGTGCACGAGCGACATTACGACACTGACCTATCTAATGCTAAATTGTCCGTCTACGCGGAGAAAAAACTATAGTTCTGCCTACTTAGCGCGATTAGTAAAGAGAAAACGATAAAATTCAATAGGACTGGTATCTCGTAACAAGTACTTACTGACAAGAACAACAGACGCATTCAGGCCAAAATACAGAGTACACACTGAAAATAATTTATACATATGCAGGTGAAAGGTTATGCAGGTATAATCATCAATACATCTTCTCCGGCATGCAATACAAGTCAGCATGCTTATGAAACACAGAATCTCTGAGTAGAAAGTAAATTTCGACCAATATCTCGTCTCTTCGGTTGTATCTTGTAAGTTAGATAGCGCGGTAAAATATGGTTACAGAATATTTTTATTGGTTAAATTGTTAGCAGGGCGAGAGTGAGTAATAACCGCGATAGGAGTTTCCGCGCGGCGAGTGCGTAATTAATGAAGATCGCTTTTTACGAGGGCGCTGGGAAATTGGGCCAAGACGAAACGCCCGGGAGTTGAACTGCTTCTTTTTACTCGACGAGTTTCAATGTTTAATGCAAGCGCCCGACTACCCAAGGTTTAATTAGTCGACGGAATTTGACGGGGCGGTGGATTTAAAATCGTAGGATTCAAGGGTCGCCGCGAGCCGGGAGATTTCATCTCCAAGCCGCATCGCCTTCTTTTTGCGCGAGCGTGTTTATGGTTTTCCGGAAAACGCGGAGGAGCGCGGGAGGTCGAGGCAATAAGAAGCAGGAGCGGAGGCGGCGCTTAACGAGCCCGAGGAGCTATCCGAGGGCCGCGCGTAACGAGTTCCCCGGCTGGCAGCCACTCCTCATCCATCACGGGCAAGTCCTATTAGAGGATTTCCTCGAGTGTTTGATGCGACCGCTGCCCCCGGCTCCGCTGCCCGATTCGCGCATTGTTTCGCCGACCCGCGTGAATTGCGCCGGGGCCCGAAAATTTCCCAGGCGGTCAAGGGGCTTTCCGGGGGCGGCGGCCACTTGGCATTAGCCGCGCCGACACTCGCCGAAGAGCCACTCGGGGGTGGGGGAGGGGCTTAGCGGAGCCGCGGGGCGCGAGCCGAAGAATGGGGAGTGCGGGTTGAGCGGATTAGGCTGATTCGACTCCGGTTCAAACGGTGCCGAGTCGCTCGAGGGGGCAAAGGTGCGAGCCGCGGAGCGGCGCGATTCATCTTTGCCAAGGGATTACTTCTACCTCTGCCGACGCTTTCCGAGTACCTGCGAGTCTGCCCGAGGAATAACAAGAAATTATGCCACACGTGAATAACGTGCGAACCTGAAACCTTAATCAACGGCTCGCTAATAGACAGTACAGTTGAAACGGCTGACTGGGCCGATCGATCGCACGAGTATCGGAAAAAACAAATTTCCGCTCATTTTTTATAGCCGAGCGATATTACACAAAACCTGTGCTGAATCATTGGATTGCTTGATTGTATGGTATTATCTTGATTTGCCGGGCGCTCTCGACAAAATTCAAATTGTCATTAATCGCATTGATCATTTGGGGATTTTAAATGCACAGAAATAGATTAAAATTGCAATTTTTCCTGACATAATATACGCTTGTTTACGTGCGTATATCATTATCAGCTTACGCAAGACAAGAGGGACGACGTAGTAGAATCTTACCAGCAACTTGGTGTGATTTTATCTTCCAATATTGTGACGCGAGCTGGAAATTAATTTCCATGGTAGAAATTAATCAATCATCCCGATAGAGTATCTAGCAAATATAATTACCGCCTTTAAAGTGCCATTTAGAATCGGATCGGGTGGTCGGAGTTTCCAAGTGTTTGACAAACACATTGCTCTCCGAAAACTAATCCAACTGACCTTATTTCTATTATTAATCCCCGGGCGAAAAAGAGTAACAGCGCGCGGCGATCGGCCGCGGGAGTAAAGGAGAGAAAGCAACGAGGGAGAGAGTGAAAAGGAACAGGCCCGCGGGTCTCGGCGCACACAATCCGCTGCGGCGGCTCTCCCATCTCATAAATACATCCACTTAATTCGATAATCGCCGGCTGGCCACAGGTACCAGCCCGAGGGAAAAAAAAAAAGCAAGAAAGACTCCTCCGGTCTCGCATGTATTCATGCGCGGGCGAGAGAGAGATAGGTCAATTTGTCCGTGTGCGGTGGCGGCGCGCGCACCTAAAACCAAATCATAGTTCCTCGGCTCGTTTTTTTCTTTTTTCCCCCCGGGGAACGCGCATGGGAGGGGACCACCACCGGCGATCGCCGCCGTGCCAAATAACGGCTATTAGAATTGTCAGACCCTTCTTCAGGGAAGGGCGAGCCGCGAGCGCGCGGCGCGCCTCTGTGGGCTGCGGCTGCACTTGTAATTATCGCACGGGTGGGTTGCGTTGGGAGGAAATATGACTGCGGGATAATGGCCGAATTTTAAGGCGCTCCACGCTTTCTGCAATTATAAGCCCTATTAGCCGTTAGGGAGATCGGCCGAATCCTTTAGCGACTCGGTCGTTTTTTTTTTTTGTACTCCGGATTTATACATGTATACTGCTGTCGGAGCGCTGCTCCGGCCGAGGCTCCAGCGGCAAACTTGGCATTCCCATTTACGACACCTATTTTTAAATCAAGTTTTTTCCTTTATTAGCCGTGACACTGTCAGATTTGCTATTGAGCTTATTTTCGCGGCGCACCTCATAAAAAGCAGAGTATTGCTGTAAGCCGCGAGGCTAGTACAGTCAACGTTTATGGTCGTCGTGTAGCAGAAACCGAGGCAGAAACTGCATCCCGGGCTAGATTATGTAGTCTAGAGAGTATGGGCCGATATAAATTGTTTTATAAAAATTCTTACAACATACCTCGCGAAAATTGCGAACAAAACTTTTAAATAAACCCTCCTCCTACGTAAGGTGGATAAAAATTTCAGATATTGCAGTATAGAAAAAAAAGATAAAAAAAAGAATTTATTACTTGAAAAGGGAGTATATATAATCTCAAGCGGTGAAGTTAAGATTGAAAAGAGCATATCTGCGTGAAAAGAGTTACGAAGACAATATTGGGCGTAATCTAAACTCTGACCGAGAATTTATTAAATTTTTATCTCGAATATATCGGCCACTGAATTGAAACGAACTGAAATAGTGTTCCCTAATCGTTATTTATAGCGAAATACTTGGCAATGCAGCGCGGGAAAAAGATAGAGTGCGGATTGATTAATTGTCGATGGCGGTAAGTAAACTCGGCGAGCTCGGAGGAAAGTCCCCCCAGGGTGTATCAACAGCGGGCGGGCGTTTGATCGCTAATTATGATAAACGCGGGAAACGAGTCCATATTGCTTATAACAGCGAGACGTACATCCGCGTGTATTTTTGTTGCCTCCATTCGGAGAGTCGTGGACCGAGCGAGCAAAGGGTGGAAATAAAAGGCAAGAAAGGCGGCTATAATAGCCGGCGCGCTTGCCAAGCGGGAAGTATAAACATCAATAATATATTGAGAAGTTTACCGCGAGACGAGTGTAAGTTGCGCGGAGCGCCGCGTCGAATGCGCGCCGCAGAAGGGGTCGGGTATTTTTATTCGGGCGCCCAACGATTCTTCCGTTAATTAAACGTTTTATTTTAATTGGACGTATTTTATTGCGAAAGGCGTAAAAAGATTCGGTGGGCGGCTTAAGCCCTCGGGGCCCGAGCGTCAATAATTTATTGGACTTTACGACAATGGCGGGGCGAGGCGGGAGTCGCTGCGCCGGCGCCTTGGCTCCTCCGCCGTTTTAATAAACAAAGAAACGCCCGGCCGGGAGCGATGGGCCGAGGCCGAATTTCAAAACAACGGAGATTCGCAACGGGGCTGCGGCTTTCCCCGGCCCCGGCGTAATAGGAGCCCCCCGAGCGCCGCGCGTGCATTCCCGAGGAGCCGCTCCTCCTCGCGTGCACGCATGCGCACGCGGACGGCGCCGCGGCGGGAACCGCGGGCGTTTCTACAGAGTCGCGACGGCGCCCGATAAATCCGGAGTGTTTTCTGGGCCCCGGGGGCCGGCGCGCCTCTCCCAATCGCCCGGGCAGATAAGCCCGCGCATAATTCAAGAGGTCCTTGCGAGGGGCTCGCCGCTCCATCTCGCCTTTCAATTCCCGGCTTATCAGTCCCGCTTACTGCCGGCGCCTTGGGTTGCACGCGCCCGCCGCTCGCGTTTATCCAAGTGCCGCGGGCCGGAAGTAAGAGGGAGCCCGCCGCGGCTCCGCGAGCAGAACTTCTTCGGAGCGGGAGCGCGGAGCGGAAAGAAAAAAAAGGGGTACCCAGCGCGTAATTGTCGCGTTCGCGGGGCGGGCGCTACCTTGACACAGTAATCGCGCACCGCGGAACGCGGCGGGCCGTGCGCGCGGCAACGCAGCGCCACGCCGTGCTACGGTGATTAATCGAGTGAGTAAAAAAGTACTTTATCAACTGCTCCCTAATAATCTGGTAATTATTTTGTTGGCGCTAATAAGCATTCCGGTCCTCGCGGGGATAATACGGCCCGCGCCAACAGCTGCGCGTTATATAAGCCTTCTGCCGTTACGGGCTGCATAATTCTCTTGGACTTAACGTCTACATTAGTATCCCGAGTAGTATCCCGGGGAAGGATTTTGGTAACGGCCCGGGGCGCCTTACACTTCGGCGCCCGTCGCCCGGCCTAAATCTTCCAGGAAGACGAAAAAGAGCCGAGAAAAAAAAAAGAACGAAGGAGGATGAAAAAAAAAAAAGAAAACGGTCACGGTCTGCGCCTCGGAGCGGCTTCAAAAGTCGCCCGTGTGTACACAATATTTTATCGAAAAATGCCCTTTCTCCCGGGGCCCGGGGCTCCGACTACTTGACTTGGCGCCCTCGTAAAGCAGCCGCGGCGCGGGCGAGCGATGCCGTAATACGACGCCCTAAGTCGTAACACGTGTTTGCGTGCCCCGTCCTCCATTCCGTCCTGCACCTCGGAGCGGAGCGCGCGGCCTCCAGTCCCCCCCCGAGGCGGCCCCGGAGCTCGCTCTGGATTCTGTCGCGCAGCCGCCCCCTCGAGATCGGCCTCTCTCCGGGAGTCTCGATTTACACGGCGGCCCGGCGCTCCTCGGGTCCAAACAAACGCACTCCCTGCGCCGCGGCGCAAATCGAATGGCGCGATCGTTGCGAGCGGTGCTCGGAGTCGGCCCGGGGCTTTCCCGCGGACGCCGGAGATGCCGCTTGGAAATTATACTCGCAATTACGTAAAAGAGCGCGGGCCTCTCGCGCGGTGCATGCGACGCGGGAGGCGGGAGAGATAATGGGCCGAGGGCGTGAGAAGTGGGCGGCCGGCTTTCGCCCCCCCCCCCAGGTCGTTTACCGGGGCGCTGGCTAATGAGATCGAGGCGGGCCGGCCGGCCGATAAAAAGGGGCAATTACCGCGGGGCCGATACGCGCGCGGCCCTACTAAAGTCGCGGGTTTGCGGCGGGCGGGCGACAGGGCCGGGGCGGCCTTCCCGGAAATCGGGAATTCCCGGGGGCCGCGCGTAACGGCCGGCCGGGCGCGGTCCTCCTTTTACGAGGGCGGCCCCGGGGCGAGAGGTGGCCCGGGTGCAGTAATGGGCCCGCGGCCCCGAGCGATTATCATCGGGCGAATTTATTGCCGGGCCCCTGTAAATCTCCCGGCGCCGCGGCTCCGGAACAAGGGCCGTTAAGCCCGCGGGCCGATATCGACCGGTTGCTTTTTCTCGGCCCGCTTCCGCTCGGCTTTCAAAGTCGAGGTCGCGGACGCCCGCCCGGAGGCTAGCAAGCCGCCCGCGTCCGATCCCGCCCACTCGACTGATAGTCGGGAATCTCGTGGACCGAGCGCCCTAAAAAAAAAAGGGCCCCTCGCCGTGTCACGCGGGACTTTTTATCGGGGCGCGCGCCGGCGCGTTTATATGCGCCCGCCCGCTCGCGTATTCATATACTATCGCCGGGGTTTACGGCGCCTTCTTGTATTCCCTTCGGTTCCGTATTAGGCCGCGGGGCAATGCCGGCGCACTTTACGCCTGATAAAGCCCGGCGAACATTTTGACTCGCCCGAGATCCCGCCCGGGCCTTTGATAACGACGCGCCCTCCAAAGCCGCCCACATATACGTGCTCGGAGGTAGATCGCCGGCCGCCACGTCAAATATCGCGCCCGCACTTTCGCCGAAGGCTCCTTGTCAAGCGGAATTTCCCGCTATCGTCTTCTTATTGCAATAATAAAATCAAGTTAGGGGGCCCCCGGGAGACGATAATTCATATTTTCAATACGCGGGCGTGTCGCCGGGCGTAAACGATCGCCGCGCTATTGAAAATACCGCGCACGATCGGCTCGGCCGCGGACAATCGGGCCGCGGCTCGTGGCGCCGGCGGCCCGCCTAATCGCGCGGCTCCAATGTTTATCGGGAAATTATGTATCGCCGCGGCGCGCAATCCTCGATTGATTCGGAGAATCGGGCGCCGGCTGCGCGCGCAACTCCCCCGGGCTACCGTCTACCCACGTGCATGTACCTACATGCATATAGACGTGCGCCCGTGTGGGGGAGCGGCCCGCGGCGACCCGCAGGTATGTACGTGCATATACTCGGGAGCGCGATCCCCGGCGTAATCCAGAACAATGAGCCTACGAATTATAATATCAAAGCGCGAGTTTTCAAGCCCCTCCGGTTTATCGAACCCATAACTCCGCGGCCGCGCCGCGGAAACCCCGACGTTTAATTACCGGCCGCGAGTGTGGGAAGCGGCCTGTGGTGCCGGGCCGCGAGAAATCTGCGCCGGCCGATCGATCGCCCCGGCCTCCCCGGATTACATATACACACGCATATACACACACGGGTACAGATCGAGTGGTTCTTTCGAGGCTCGGCTTCCGATGAGATTTCCGGGCCCGGGGTCACGTATATATATATATATATTGGAAGGCATTCGGCTATGCTCTCGAGTGGAGAGCCGCGGCGCAGTGCACGAGTCCCGACAGAGTCCTCCTCCCGTACAGATATATTAGCGGCGTGACTCCCGCGGCACATTATATATCTCGCAATAAAGATTCGAGGCGGAGCGGCGTATTTCATAGCGGCCTCTTAAAGATTTCGTTAGTTTTATTCAAAATATATACGCAAGGGGTTATTATCGTTCGGGGAATAACGCGCAGGAGTTTCATTATGTGAACCGCGCCTGCCACTGGCTTCCAAGTACCCGCGGCAAAAGCTTCTTCCGAGAAAAGAGATTGCGGGTATAACTTTGCCGGGAAAATTGCACCGGTGGCTAAAACAATGATTAAAAGCCGACTATTAACCAGCCATTGAACACATGCATTATTAATACATCGGGCCAATTAAAAGCAAAGTGTCCCTAATGAAATTCATGAATGCTCGCCGGCTTAATCCGCAAGAGCCGCCCGAGTGCCTCTTAAGTAGAGCGCAATTTCGCGCGGCGGCCAAAAAAAAAAAAAGGCGGATCGAAGTCCGGCGATCGGGCCGCTTTCGGGCAAAGCTGGGCGCCGGCGGCCAGTTAGCCATAGGGGGACGGCCGGCCCAGCCTCCCGAGGGCCCCTCTTTTAAAACCCGAGCTTCCACGCGCATTATGCATTCCCAGGGCGCGCGCGGGCGGAACATAATCCGTTTTACAACGCGCGCCGCGGAGTTCCGGGCGCGCGTGCGCGCGCTGCCCGTGTCCGACTGCCGACGCAACAAATCCGCCGACGTCGCGTGCGCCGCTCCTGACCCCCTCTCCCCCTCCCCCCCGCGGGGCGTATCTTTTAGCGAAGGCCTCGGTTGCACTGGGGTCCTCCCCCCCGCCAAGCGCGCCTTCGCCGCCGTAACAATGTTCCCGTGCCTTTGTCCCGATTGGAGATAAAAAAAAAGGTCCGCCGCCCCCTTTTTCGCGGGCTGCACGCACGCAGTCGATTGTTCGCGCCTATATGCCGGTTATGCGCGGGAGCCGCGCTCGTTTCGCCGCTCAGCCTCCCGGTCGCCCACCCGCGTGCTGAATTTTAATGCTTGCCGCCCGCTAATTCGAGTTTCATTCAATGCGGGATATCGACTGATCCGGGAGAATATTGGGCCGGGCAGCTAGGGGGTCAACTTGGTCCTCGGATTTTTTATGAGCTTTCTGACCGTTTGAAGCTCGCCGAGGTCGCGGGGGTTTGTTTATCTTGTAATTCATCATGATTACAAGCTCCGGCGCTTGGCCGAATCGTCGACGGAGTTGAAAATGTCACGTTTGCATAACTGAAAAACAAAAGTGTCCGCGGTGTCTTACGACGTGTATTACAATGTTGACAGTTCGGCAAAACAGCGACGGGCCGGGAATCCCCGCAGATATCCCAAACGGTACACGCATCCACCTTTTTCCTTCTTCTCCGAGAAGGCATGGCGAGTCGGGCAATTTTTCGGAACGGATACTCTGTATCGCAACGATAAAATGCAACTGTCAGGAACATAAGATTGCGGAAGCCCCTTAAATCCTCGAGGGGTTTTATCGAAAATCGTTACTGCGCCGAATCGCCCGACAACAATCCATAGACAGAGCACCGGCCCGTTAATTAAAAGCCCGGGCGATGACGTTGGCGCGACGGGGTGGCGAAAAAAGTAACTGAGCCGACGCCGGCACCTCCCGCGGAACCCCCGCGGCGCGGCGTCAACCTCGCGAGGAGGCTGCACGCGCATATATCCCGCCGGTACGTATATATATATATATGCACTCGAGAGTGAAAAGAGAGAAAGAAAAGGGGGGAGGGCGGGCAAGGAGGAAGAAGATCTTGGGCGCGAGACCCGAGCCCAACGATCGTTTTCCTTTTCGTTTTCAGGGCCAAGACCTCCGGAACCTTTACCCATTTTTTCGCGGCGGGACGCGCCTGCGCGGGGCCCCCGACGTTCTGGCGAGGCCGCGCGCATCACGGCCAGATGACGCGCTTGAAATTGAACGGACAACGAGTGGCACTTGGGTCGGGGGGGAGGGGTGTAGGGCCGGGGGGCAATAGTCGGCGAATCGCGAGGGCCCGCCATGAAGGGACTCTGCGGATTTTCGCGCATCGGCCCCGCGATATCAATTTCGCGGCGCGGTCGTCGCGCGCGTCATTGCATTATAACGCGGCCCATGCGATGTGATTTTTGCGGCTGCTTTCGAATTGCCGTGATATATGCACGACAGCTGAAGACCTGACGTTTCCTGGGCACTAATCTATATTTAAAAATGCCGCACTGCATCGCTGACATTTTTCGCACCCTGGTAAAGCGTTACGCCCTCAATTTTCCACGCGTCCTCCTGACACTTTTGAAACGTGTAGTTAAAATTTTATTCGACAGCTACAATGCAGTGTGACTTCATAATTGTTCCATCCATAGTTGAGAAATGAGCTAAATTACGATGGTTGGCTGTTGCAACCGGTACATTTTTCATAAGAGCAAAATTTACAAGCAATAGCCAGACAAAGTAATTGTTCTTACTTTTTTTATAACAGTAAAAATGTGTTAAATACGTTTTATTTTCCATTAATCCCAATTCTACGAGTTTTTAAATGCATCTTAATATTTTAAAGATAAAGAATATTACTTAATTTTTATTTATTAATCATTGTCAATTTAACATTTTCTTAAAAAAATAAAAACAAACAAATTGGCACATATTCAAATACCTTAGATCACACTTAGCAGTAACTAAAATCATTGGTCTAAATTTAGTTTAATATAATAACCGAAATGCAAAAACATATTAATTTTACTGTTCAAGACAAAATTAATAAAACAAAGTTTTCATTTTTAAATCTTTGGCCTGAATAAAAATCTTGAACATATAATAATATTAATAATGTTAATAATTATATCTAGATTTTTTATAAATCATTGTTTGCTGCAGTGGAAATTTAAAAACGAATACATTATTTACACCTCAGCGCGTTATCATATTTTAATTTCTTATTTGCTTTATTACTGTCAAAGCTCGTATTACAAGGAAGCAAAAACATTGTAGTAAGTAAAGTGAATAATACATTCCTTATAAGTAGTATCTTCATAAACAAATATTTAAAAGTAACGTACTGTACTAAAGTGAAAGTGAGATTGTTAACGCGATAGGCTGTCAACAGCGTGAAACGAGTTAGATTTAGTTACTCAAATACGTACATGTCTGCCGATTATTTGAGCTTATATTCTGCGAAATCAGAAATCCCTGTCAGTTGAAATTCCTGCAATCTAGTAGTATTCTGCAGTCTAACGTATATTGGTGATTCAATTGAGGAATTGCGTTTAACAAGACAGCAATCTATTTTCTCTCGTTTTACATAGTAGCCTTAATAATTCCAGCCGTGGTAGCGTTTAACGTATATAACTCTAACAAGCAATAAAATCAGTTGTCACGAAAGATAACGTAACTTCAGATTGCGCGTAAATACAAACTAAGTACAGTTAAGTACAGTCATATAGATACAGGGGATTAAGAGATTTAAAGGTAGAAAGAGCGAGAAAAATAGCAGAAAGTATTAGATATAGTTTGCGCTGGATGCTGGAAAAAGCTCGGTATATCGCTCTTGGACGGCTCGTAAGTTGCAGCGTCGAGCGAGCCTCTTCTAAAACGTCCACAGAACACGAGAGTGTCGCATTGCAGAAAGCCATTGCGGGTTTGGCGAGCGCACTCGTTCGGTCGCGCTTGACGAGCCGAAGGCTGCTAAACGACCCATTGACAGATAAGGGAAAATGAACGATTCATTAGGAGCGCGCGAGTCGGCGCCCGCGGCAACAATGCAAAAAGGCCCCTCCGTCAGCGGGCGCATAAACATCGGGCCAAGCGGCGCGGATATACGGGCGCTCCTCGCGGCCGCGCGAGATTAATAAATTCACAGAGCCGGCAATAATAATTGAATAGGAGCGATAAGATCTTGGGCGCGAAGGACGGCGGGGCCGCGCCTTGGCCACTTCCTCCGTAAATTTCGCCGCGGGCGCTTGGGTGGCGCCGTATCTTGTTCCCGCCGGTTCTCCGCCAAGCGGGCAGACACTGTCGCCGAGATAGCGCGGCCGCTCTCCCGAAAGACACGCGAGGCAGAGATGGGCACCGCGCGCGAGCCACAGCTGGCTCCGTTTTTTTTTTTACACTCCTCCGAGCCCGAAATTAATCCGCGGGCTCGCGTCCGGTGCGGCGGGGCAGGTGCCGGGCCGCGCGTGAGAATCCCGGGGGGGGAGAGTCACGCAGTCTGGCTAGGCTCAAGGCGCCGCCGCCGCCGCCGGCCCAACAGCTGTTGTCTGTGCCCTGGGGATCGTCGGCGGCGCGCGCTTTTTTGGCGCGGCCCGCGTACATGAGAGCGCCGCCGCTGCCCGGACGAGGGGCCCTCTTTAATTGCCGCTCGGAGGGACGCGGAGAAGTGAGCGCCGGGCGGATTTTCCCCGGGTGCAGCACAGTGCGTTGCGTCGAGCCGCTGTCCGACGAAGGGGGGGGGAGTAGTGGGAGTGGCTGCGAGGCTTCCCCGCGGGTTAGCGCCTCGTCTCGCGCTTTCCCACAAGGAAATTGGCCGCGGCTGATTGCCGGCCGCGATTCTACCGCGCGGGGAGCGGCCCGGCCGTATTATTCCCCGGCACTTAATCCCCTTGAAATTCCAGGCTCTCGGGCCGAGTGCCACTTTAATTTGGCGCACCGGCGCGGCTCTTTTCCTTACTTTATGTGTGTTTCTCGGCACTCGTCGCTTTGGGATGTTTTCTCCGCTAATTGCGCCCCGGCGGCCAATTATTTCCATTGACTCGCGGGCCCCCTCGTCCCCCCCGGCAGCCGGCCGTTAATAAAGCGCTCACGCGAGACGGCCCCGGCCGAGGCCCTCGCGGCTCGCGGGATTCCTCGGCCCGCCGGGCCGCTTTTAATTACGGGCAGGCCGGCCTTCCCCCGCACCGGCCACGCGTGACTCGATCCGTCGCCGTGGTACAGCGCGCGGACGCTTCCGCGGACGAGTCCCTTTTATTTGTCCGATTGTACACAGGGGGTACTGGGGAGTGCCGCGCAGCCTCCGAGCTCCCCGGGGGGGGGCCTCCTCGCGTGCCGGGCCGTTCGATTAGGGGGCCGAGGCGCGGGCCGATTAGGCCCTCCTAATCCCGCCGGCCGTAAATCCGTGGCCGCGGCGTCCGGGGCGCGAGCAGACGCGGGCCGACGCCCCGGGGACTCCGCGCGGCCTGATTTACGCCCCGGCGGGTGTGCCAACGGCCGCCGGAGATTTATCCGCGGCCGGTCGGCTTCCTTTACGGGGCCCTTTTTCCTTTCCGCCGCGCGGCCTCTGTAAATTTCCCCGCGCGCATACACAGAGGCGATCGGCCCCGCAGATTCGACCGGCGCGTAAAACCCGGGCGCGCCCGCGGAGAAATCGTCCGCGCGCGCCTCTCGGCTAACAGGGCCGCCGCCGCCGCCGCCGCCCGTCAAAAGTTACGACCGTGAAAAACATTTTCCTCGCTTGTCTACGTGATACTTTCGGTGCACCTACTACATTCTTTACGGTATTTATTGATCCGCTTAAGCGTGCGTATCGAGTGGGGGAAGCGCGCCGCGGCAGCTATCGCGCGTATCGCCCGAGCGTGACGAAATCCCACTGGCACTTCAGCCCAATATCTCCCGATTTATCGATATGTAACTTTTGCCCGAAAAAAAAAAAAAACTAAAGAGGAAGAAAAAAGAGAGGCCGATGGCGATCGATTAATTATAAGCGGGCCACTCGACCGGCTGATTAAATTACGACCGCGAGATAGGGCGGCAGTGCTAAGGGGGTCAATGGTACGGTAAAACTCGGCCGATTCCTCCCGATATTTATCGTCGGATTTGGAGAGCCGGCCGGGTTAATTTTACCCGTCGGCCGCCCGCCGCGCCCCATTATTTGATCTATATGCGCGCGCGGCTCTATTTTCGAGCGCGACACATCCTCCGCGGCGGCTCGTAAAAAGAAAAAAGGGCGGAGCCGCGCGCCCGGAGAGTTAGTGGGCCTCGCCGCGATTTCCCACGTGACGCGGCGGTGAAACGGGGGGCCGCGGGCTCCCCCCCCAAAAATTTATCCGCTAAACAGCGAGGTTTATACATCGGCCGGGCGCGCCTCCGTTGAATTTTATCTCGCGGCCCCCCTCGTAAAGCTGGATTAATTAGCGCGCGGGGCCGGGGGCCCTCGTAAACCTCATGGGGGCAGCGGGGCGCCGCTTTGACACGGGACGGCCCGCTCCCCTTTGAGTCTATTAATGTAACGGCGCCGGGGCGCGCACAGGGCCGCCGCGTCAAAGAGTCTCCCCAGGCTTTCGCGTCGGCCTCGGCCGGCCCGCGCACTTTTATTCGGGAGTGACATAACGAGAAAGGCCCGCGTGGTGGGCAAGCCACGCAGCGCGCGTGCGAATCGCCGCTCCCCCGCGAGGTCGTAAGCCGGGGGGGGGGGAGAAGACTCGAGGGGCGTGTAGACGTAGGTAGGGACCGCGGGCCCGTCGCCGGAGCTTGCGCAAGCACGCGGCCGGGTCACGCGCACGCGCCTCCGGCTAATCAAACGATTTATAAACGAGGATGCTCTTTGTCCCGCGGCCCTCGACTTATATTCATCATATGTCTTCCCCCGCGGCGGTGGCGGCGGCCCGCCTGATCAAAATTGTCCGCGCAAAGCCCGGTGAGCGGAATGGCCGATGGGCAGGTGCGCTTCCGAAGTCGCGCCGAGCCCGGGGGAGGGGGGGGCTGGGGCCCCGCCTCGGGATTCCGGGCACGCGGACCCGTCGACACACTTGCCGCGGAGCGCATCGAGGCCTCGGGCCGCGCCCCGGCCCTCTGCAGGCGGCGCACGCGCCCGCACCGCCCGCAGCCGCCCGGAGTGGTGGGGGGATCAACGACCCGGCCGATAAAAAAAAAAAGCGAGAGGCCGCGCGGCCCCGGCGAAAGCCGCCCGCCTCTTCTTCTTCTTCTTCTTTTCTTCCTAAAAGGGCCGAGGGAACGGGCCGGCAAGGTGAACGGAAAGTGAGCGTCGCCGGTGGATTTGTAGGAGCCGAGCGCCGCCATTGGGACGAGTCGCGGCGATCGAGCCCGGCGGAGAAGCGAGCGCCGCCCGGTAATCAGTGAGGCAGCGCGTTACGCTCCCGGGCCGTCGCGGCGATTAGTCCGAGGCCGAGTGTCGCAACGTCGGCCCTTTTCACCCGGCGCGCCTCCTCCTTCCAAGATGTCACGCGCCGCCTCGGCTCTTCCCCCTCCGCGGCGGCGGCTGCCGATGATGGAGTTAGACAGCCGATGTACGCGTGCCCGGGGCCTCCAAACCGCCTCGCGGCAATTTCCTCCTTTCCCGCGCGGTTGCGCTTCAAAGCCCGGGGGGGAACGCCGGCAGAGCTTCCTTTTTATTTTTCCGCCCACCCGCGACACGGGGGATCGAGTTACTCGCTCGAGGAATTCGGCCCTCGCGAGGTACGCGCACGTAACAACGCGCCCGTTATCGAGGCGAAAATCCGTCCCGGCTCGGCCGTGGAAAAGTCAACGGGCGTTGGGATTTTTCATGCCTCGCCTCCCGCGGCCACTTGCGCCTGTCAAAACTCAGGCCTTGAGGGCAGACTTGCGTCATCCTCGCCGGGGTCCCGCAAGGCTTACGCGTGCCCGGCTGTCTATGTACGCGCGGCGAACCCCCCGGCCGCCTCGGTTCCGCAACCGGCGGACTCGCTCGCGTACATCCACGCGACAACGTCGGCCGTCCATTAGAGCCGATTGAAAGTCCGAAATCGGGAGCGGCAATTCCAACCGCGGGGGAGGACAAAGCGCCCGGGGGGATTCACTGACTCGCTAATATCGAGTGGGTCGATGTCGGTGCATTAGGCGCCGGCCGCTGCGCCGACCGCATTCGCCGGAACGGGGAGCGAGGCGCGTACGCGCGTCGCGTCGCCCGGGGCCCGGCCATTCCCCAGGCCATTCCTCTGTGATGACTGGCCCCGCCGGAAAAATAAGGGGGACTTTGATGCCGCCGTCGCTTAGGTGCGATAATTACGTGCTCCGACTGTCCTCCCCATTGTCTGCCGCAATGGCGAGAAAAAATAAGCTGCGCCACCTACCGTTAGCCTAGCAGTTCGATGGGTCGAGCCGCTCGTCGAGGTATGCGCGACGCTAGCCTTCCTACTCGTCCCTTGTACTAAAACTCTACTCTTCGAATAATGAGCAAGGTGCGATTCAATAGCGGCTTCGCCCGTGTGTGTAAGTGCGACGAGCTCGCATTTTACACTGATTGAGATTCTAAACAATCGGATCTTCGATTAGATTAGACGCAACCTATAAATTCTTCCTACGTCTTATTCTCCACGCGCGCGGATCGTTCCCTTGTTTTCATTTTTCATTTTCAATAATGTGCTGATAATTAATGGCTTCAATTTATTGTTAGCGTGCGCAGTTGAAACGTGTACAATGTTGATTGATTGCATCAAAGGTCTTGTCTGTCTATAATATAATATAACGATCTAACTAGCTTTGACGCATATTTATGAAAGTCTACTCAAAATGACTTTTGTTCTTCTCTTTTTCAGAAAAATATTATTACACCAAATAACTTAAGTAAAGCATACTTCAAAAGGGATTGAAACCGAGTTATAAACTGAAGGTAAAAGTGCAAGTACATATATTGAAATAAGCCCCTATAAACATAAAATATTTTTTTACCATTTACGAAAATTCTTTTATGACTAGAAATTGACCAATTTGACGCTAACTGCCAATTCTCGGTCATAAACACTGTTTCATAAATTGTAAAAACGTATCCGATTTTATTGCTAGGGAGCGAAACGTTACGCAAAGAAAAGGAAAGATTTCTCGCAAGAATCGTATTGGCCTAGGCGAGGGCCTGCGTTTCAAAATGCCCAAATGATTTTCAGACAAGAACTTGAACGTCTACGCATGTTATCCTAACCTTCATAACTCGATTCCATTTCAACGATTTCCTCGAAAACCAAAGGGAAAAGAACAACCTCGGCAGTCAATTTCACTGTCAATTTGAAAAACAATAATTTTCTATTTCATTTTCTCTAGTGTTCGAGTGACCGACAATGATAAGGTTGCCAGAATTATTTACAAATATCGATGCATATGTACTAGTTTTACCGATTGACAAAATAAACGCACACTCGAGCGCCCCAATTCACGTGACTTGCTAACGAGGCAGACTAAACGTGTTTGTTTATCGAAAATTATATAATAAAAATTTATTTGATTTCGATAAACCAACTTTTTAGTGCGCGAAATAAAAATGAAAAAGTACAGAAACGATCGTAAAATAATGATTGGTTTTTCTTTACAACATCTAATATCGAGCGATACGGCTTTTCTATAACATAATGAAAATGATAATAAAATGATAATAAATAAATACGCCTAAAGGTACAATATACCAATTAAATGTATTTTGAAAAAATTTCTCGTGCGAGCCCTACAATAAACTGAGAGCTCAAGACGATGTCCTATTTAATACGAGCGGATGACTTCGACTTTTGATGATTAAAAACGTCACATTGACTCGAATATTTACCTTGTTTTTGAGGCTATAGGCAACATCTCCTAACTCCCTAAAGTAGTATGTACACAGTACTCGAATAAGGCAACGGAGGACAAAAAATGCTTAGACATGTTGATTGACTGGAAAAAATTTTCGGAGCAAAGTTCCCCTCTCCATCTGCCTAGTGAGTTGTTTACAAGGAGTATCATAATTGTCACTCCCGGGTGGCAGGAAAAAGGAAGGCAAACATCTACTGGAATAGAGTGGAATTATTGTCATGGTCCTCGTGAGCCAACCGGCAGACAAATCTTACGGCCTCTCTTTGCTACAGTAAATCAGAGTAAAACACGGAGTAAATACGCGCGGCAGCTATATCGCTCCCGCATGCGGCATATCGTCGGAGAAGCGAGTCGCTCGAGATCGGCAGCAGCCCACCGACGTGTGTAGGAATCGAAACATCGTCTCAGGATCGGTGGCACCCGGCCTTTTTTCCACCTTTTCCTTCCGCGTGGCCCTTCTTTCCGGTGTAAATCGGGGAGGAAGCGGCCCTTGTTTATTACAAACGGCCGCGGGAGAAGCGGCGCGAGGAGGAGGGCCTCACGCCCCAGCGCTTTTCCGGCGGCTTTTCACCAATCGTGGGAGCATCGGCGCCCTTGAAAAACGGCAGTAAATAACGGGCTACGCCGACGGCGGCGGCGCTACCACGTAAATGAGCGTGAAAGCGAGGGCCGAGGGGGCGCCCGGCGTGCGTGCGGTGGCGGAACAACGGCCCGGCCGCTCGCCGACAATGAGCCATTCCCAGAAGGAAGCTGGGCGCATTGTGGGGCGACGCCACCCGCGCGACGCCGATAAATAAACCGGCGGCCGGGGCTTTTTACGCGCCGCGGCAAATCGGTTTTTCGCGCGGCGGCCCGCCGGGAGATCGGCTTTCGCAAGGGCGTGACGGCGCGGCTCGCCGCGCGCTCAGGGCTCCGGGCACAATGGGCGGGGGCGGGCAGGTAGCCGCGGCGGATAAGAGCCGATTAGGGGCCGGGACGCGCAGATGGGGCACTTTGTCGTTGTACCGGCTGACGGGCAGCTATGCCCCGGGGAATCGGTCCCAGGCACCGCGGCTGATTAACCCCGGGCCGCCGGCTCCCCGCGCCTCGAGGGCGCGTCTCCAAACTATTTGAATTTGCCGAATGTGTATATACGCGCGCGCGCGTGTGTGTGTGTGCAGGCGCTCGCGGCCGCGAGATGAAAGCGCGCGGGCGCCTCCGCCCGTGAATCACCGGGACGCAAACGCCCGAGCTCGTATAGTATTTTTCTTTAATTACTCGAAATGATGGCAATTCCCGGGGAATCTATTAAAGTCGCGCCTCGCGGCCCCGGGCCGTTCAATTTCAAAGCCTGCCATAATGACTAATATTAAAACGAGTTTAATTGCGCGGCCCCGCTTGCGAAACGCTTTGCCCGCGTATCGCCGCTCCGCCTTCCTTTTCTCCCGCGGACCGCGGCGAGCCGCGCTAATTAACCAGAACAACGGCCCGGTAATCGCGGGCCCGCGGCTCCGGAACGAGGCGCCGGGGGAAAAAAAAAAGAAACAGCCGACGACGAGTAGCTCGAACGTATAGGTGGAAACGAACGGCTAAAGGGGGGGGAAAAAAAAACAACCGCGTTGAAAAGGGCGCGCGAGGAAAAACTGGCTGAGCGGGGGAGGAGCCGACGACTAATTGGGAGACAAAGCGAGGAGCTCGTCGGAGCGGCCGGGCTCAGACCCCTGGGAGGGGGAAGGGCCGCGCGGACAGGTAGCCATAGTCGAGATTTTCGCCGGATAGCCGGGGGGGCTTTCCGCGCGATTAGCCCCGCGGAGGGGGCAAATGAGCCGCAAGGCGCTTTACGTCACACTTTGCGCACGGCCCATCTTCCTTCTCTCCGCCCGCCGCTGGATTTTATGCGCCGCCTAAAGAATTGTCTCCTGCTCCTCTCTCTCTCTCTTATTTCCGCGTGATGGATGCCGGGCGTTAAAGCGAGGGATAACGAAGCGGTGCTCCCCGCCGGCGCCGCCGGCGCCGAAGGAGAAAAAATCGCCGGCCGAAGACAGTGGACTCGTACTAATCGGATACTCGCTCTCCTCGCACCTGTGGATATCGCCTCCCTTTGGGCCTCGGACGCCCAAAAAAGTCTCGCTCGTAACGGTCGTTAGGGGAAAAAATGCGGCTCCTCGCGCTCTCGTGCCCGGCCCAACGGAGCCGCAACCGAGTAAATGGCTAATTCGAAGGAGCGATATCGGCTTCGGGCATGTTTATATCCTTGGGCCGCGAGCAATTTGTAAAAGGCCCGTATTTTTATTGGCTGTCTAACAGCGCGACCGTACGATTTGTCACTCGCCAAGCGATTGGCCGCGTGTACCGAACGCGCATTTTTGCCGCATAAATTAGTCGGAGGTGAGATCCGTCAAATTGAAAAATAGGATTTATTAATAGACGGAAGAGGGATATACGCGGCGAGTGCGTGAGTTACGAAACGAGCGGCAGCTTGAGCCGATGGAAATAAAGATCTCCCTCGCCCGTGGATATCATTTGAAAGCTTTCCTTAATTTCCCCGGGCCGATCCCAATCTCACGCGAGCGACAGCAGTCTGCTTTCATCCGGCGATTTCAAAGAAGCCGGGAACACACGAACCGCATTTTCGCCCTAAGCCCATGAAACATTCCGGAAAAAATACCAGGCGGCAGTTGGGCGATCCTTCAATTAGTCGCGAGGCACCAATATCAGGAATATCCTAGGGAACATCCTAATCGACGATAGACTCCGTTGGGCACGAATGCGTGCAGACGGCCATATAGGCCCGGGCGCGCCTCGTTCGCCGGGAAAAGGAGGAGCGCGGGAGGAGGCGGCATACCTGCGGCCGGAGAGAAAGCGAGCCGAACGCCCGAGTTCAATCAATTTTTGTCAATTCAGCAGGTCGAGGGTTGTCAGGTGTAGCGGACCGCTGCCTCGGCCGGCGCAGGCGGCCAAGAGCCCAGCGGGCGGATTCACTCTTTTGTGCCTCGGTTTGTGCCTCTTGGGGGAGCAAAGCGCCTCGCCTCCGCTAATCGGAGCCCGACGATTAGCTTGCGCGAAAGGTCGAAGCTTGTAGGGTGAGGCCGAGCGGAAAGCCGAGGCGGCCGAGCAACGGGACTCGAACGAGAGCGCCTCGCGGGGCTAATTCCGGGGGATAAACACGCGAATCGAAGGATAAACACAGGGAGGAGCGCCGGGCGATTTATAGGGGCGAAGGCCGCGTGCCTCCGATGATTTGCCGGGCCGCGGCGCCGGTTTGTTTTCCTCTTCCGCGGAGGATCCCTTCCCCGAAGGCCCCGGCGCGCGGCGTCTGCTCCGCGCCGGGCGCCACGTGCTCCCACGAGCCGGCGTGTACGCGTCGTCCCCTCCTCTCGGCCGGCGGCGCCGCCGCCGCCGCCGCCGCAGCCGGCACGCCGTGAAAAGAGAGCGAGAGCGCGGAGAGTCTCAGTGACGCGATGGTCATCCGGCTGGCAGGTCGCGCGGCCCCGAGCTCCAGGACGGACCCGCGCGCGCTTCTGGCCCCCGTCCACGAGACGTGACGCGGCCCACAGGCGCGGGAGGATGCCGAGGAAGAAGGATTCGGCGGTCCTCGGCCTGCAGAGTGTAAGGGTTCGTTTTGCCGGGCTGTCTCTAAATACGCCCGCCGGCCGTTGGGAGCGCGCGCCCTCCGAGAGTGAGCCCTTGGCTATTATTGATTCCATTAAAGAAAGCGCCCGACAGTTGACTGCGGCCCGCTTTTATTTCCCCCTATTTTCGACAAGATTCATGCCCCTCTATACTCGGAAAGTCAATTCGGTGACGGCTCGCGTTAAATCAACCGGCCCAAAATAAAATATACTCTCTCGGTATTTTCACTCGGGATAGGATGCTTTTGATATTTACCCCCCATCGAGTATAAACGCACGCGTAAACACGGACAGAAGCTGCTGATTTAAAATTAAAATGGTTTTAAGTGCAAGGTACGTATGGAGCGGATTTAAATGAATTTCAAAGCAATTGCTTTTGAGAGTGGATTTTTAAAGTCTACGTTTATCCAAGGCTTAATGCCGAGAAGGAAAACGTAACCGAGTTTATTAAAATTTCTTTCAAAAATTACCTTCCTTAAGAGTCAACATTATAACTCTGTCCAAACAATATCCTCATGTTTTCTTTACCGCGAGTTTACCAAACATTAACAATTTCAAAAATTAATTTCTGGTGACTTATATGGTAAGCGGTTCCGCGATAATGCGCTCGGTATCTCACGATATACATTTAGAAAGTGTTTACCCATTCAAAGTGGAGAAGTTATCTTTTTAGACTAAAAAAATGAATGGATTTCCTAGGCAGCGCACGACAGAAAATATGCACCAGCTATCATTTTTCTTCCGCCGAAGAATTTAGTCGTAAATTTCGTTCCAAAAAAAATGTCGAAACCGATTCAACACCGTCGTCGTCGCGACTAAATGAGGATACCACGACGCCGCTCTAATAACAGCATACATCGCGTTATTTTGCACTCGGCGAAAAACTAGAATCATAACAATCGACTTTTAGTCGTAAACTTCGTAAATTTCCACATTTTCGCAATTGACCAAAACATCGGGCTGCTTAGAGAAAAAACAGACGTTAGCAACTGTTCCCATGACCCGCTCGAAGAAATAGTAACAAACGCCGAATGAAAATAAAACTCTACTACTCCAGCCGTAAACAAACCTGTCATAATGTCAGTGATCGGGCCGCGTATATAAACCAGTGGCCGGCGCCTCGACGTAGGCGGGGATTAATTGGCGCGAGCGGGGGATTCCCCGCCCGTGAGCCGCAGGTGCGCGTGCAGGCAAGCCGGCCGCGTCGCTAGCTCCCATAACGCGTATATTATATAGAGGTGCGGCCGGGGCGTCGATGCGGGGCGCTCGCGAGTGATTAATTAGTCTCCGGCGAAGCATTAAGCCGCTTAATTTCGCGGCCCGGGGCCGAGCGGAGGCGCCGGGACAGTGGGCAGGATGCGCCCGGCCTGTCCAACCATTAAAGTATTAATTAACCTCGGGTGCGTGCGTGCGGCGACCCTTTGAAAAGGTGCACCAGGAAGCGGCTCTTTTTCCCGCGGGGCGATGGCTCGCGCCTTGGGGGGAGCCCGGGGCGTTTATGTGCACTGTCGGTGGATACTTCCGACATTTGACGCATGTTTCGCTCGTGTTTTCTCACCCGGCCGTTTCGTGCGCTTTGCTCCGGGGCCCTCGGAGGATCTCATGGGCTCGGACTCGGTCCCCCTCTAATGCACTTGTTGGTCTCCTTTAATTAAACTCGAGCGATAAAGGCCAATTAATTATAAGCTCGATTATGAGATCCTATTGTTTGTCGGGGACAAACATAAGATTGGTGCGTATTTGCTTAATAAATTAAACCGAGGATACTTTATACGCTCAACTGCAGTTGCTTGCAAATAAACGTATGACCTTATTTGTACCGAGTTGTCTTGAACTAATTTTCAATGCAAGATATCTCGCTTGAATTACGATTCTCTCGGTGAATCGTCGTAAACGCGAGTCAACGCCAGTCAACTTTTGTACATCGCGCATATATGATTCTGATGGAATGCAGATGTCCATTTTTCACTTTCAATTAACGTTGAGAAAGTTTTATTTACGACACTCGTCGATAACAAAGCATGCGCGCGCACTGCAACGCTCGCGCGCGGTATCAAGTGTAGAAAGTCAAACGCCCCATGAGAAGCGAATAAAAACATACTATCGCGCAATCAATCGCCAGTAGAATACATTCAATTACATCAATGAAACTCGTAATAAAAACTTAGCTTGTACGCTCAATTCCTCGATCGATTCACTTTGTGCGTGGATAATAGAAATGTTAATTTGTTACGCCGTTAGATAGTGAAATATTTCGTAATAAGTGCTCAACGATACGTGTACATGTTCGCGAGTCGTGAATGAAAAAACAAATTCATGCAAGAAACGTGACAGGATAGCTTTTTTAACGTGACAGAATTTTTTTTCTCTCATCCATTTGTGCACACTATGAGCAAAGCAAACTTGGATAATTTTATCAACGCGCCTGTGTAAAATCGTTTTTGAAGACAGTCTCTCTTTATTCATCTGTGAGAAAGAATAGACAGGGATAATTACAATTGAAAACGTGCCTTTCTAATAGGAAACTTGATTCTGAAGATGCTGTGTTGCGTTTGTAACGTAATGAAAAGGCTGGCGCTGTGCCTGACGTTTGCGCGCATGGAGTCCGTTCATATATATGACTCAGATGTCTCCCATTCACTAATAAAACTGTACAATTGTACTGACACTTTTTCCAAAACAAATGGAGCTTACTAATGTTTCGTCGTATTGTGACGTCACTGAGAAGAACGACAGCACCGTCCGGTACAAGTCTCTTCTAATTTAAACAACGGCCTGGCATTATTTATCGTAACGCGTATAGGTTAATTTACAACCCGTTATTGAGTTGAGTTACTCTTTTCTGAAAAAAGCCTCTCGAGTCCATAACGATTTTACAGCGTTTGATCGCAATAAACTGAAGCGTATGCGGTAAAAGTATTATCGCTTTCCGGGAATGATTAATCGGCGGTATATTTTCGAGTGAGATTCGATCAACATTCCCATTCGCTGGCCGGTAAAAATAAGTTTTAAAAATATCTATAAAAAAATACACATTGTTGCTCGGCGGGAGACGAGAGCGAACGCTAAGCAGCGCCATCCCAGTCAAATAAAGAGGTAAGATAAATTAAGCGAATCTTTGAGGCGCAGGTGTTGACGAGATACTCGTTGGATTCGACGTCTAACCAGGCTGTGCTTATACAGTATACGCTCTAACGTCGGGGCGATCGGGAGAAACGGCGAGGGAAAAGCGAGGGGACCGCGCAAATATTTAAGAGCGATCGGCTCCGTCAAAGACTCGTGGCCGGCGTGGGGAGCAAAATTTAATCCGATTAGCGCGTCGGGCTCCCGTCAAAATGTTTGCGCAGGCCGCGGGGCGAGAGGGGGGGGGGGAGGAGGCTGCCGCGCGGCGCGAGCGCTCGACGCCAAAAGAAGCGACGTCGCACTTTAACGACGCTGTTCTCAACACATTGCGCGCGCACAAAGATCCATTCAAGCGTCCCTTTACCCTTGTCTCTTGCGCGCTCTCTCATTACTGCCGGCCGGGCCGCCCGGCATAATTGAGAATAAAAATACATCTGTCGGGCGTCGGCCGCCGCCGGCGAATATAGCGCACTTTTAATTGCGACGCGCGCCCGCGACGGGGCGAGAAAGTTCCGGATTAACGATTGAAAATCTGGGGAAAAGTCCCCCCGCCACTTTGACGGCTGTTGCGCCCCGCTGCAACTTTGGAATATCTCCTCGAGTTCTCCGACCGGCCTCACGAGGCCACTGGCAAAGCTCCTTTGTTTTGCAATTAAGAAGGCACAAAGAGCCCAAGCGGACAATCGGAGCCGGCTGCTGCGGGAGATCCTCCGCGAGGGACACTTGACCTATCCCAAGGAGCGCGCGTCTACGCCGGCCGGCGCGCAGCACACTTTCCATACGCCGTCGGATTCCAGTCCGGCTCGAGCGGTCCGTTTCGACATCTCCCGCGGTATCGCGCTCGTAGGGACCGCGGGAGGGAGAAGAAGAAGAAGAAGAAAAAAAAAAAGAAACTCGGTCGAGAGTTTGACTCGGGCGGCGCATCCGCGGCGACTTGCGCAAGCCGGGAGTTTGGCAATGTCGGCCGGCGTCCCGGCGAACAAACAGGGCGGAGGAGCTGCGCCGCGCAGATAAGCCCGGCGGCCCCGTTAATAAATTCAGCGCGCTTATCGGGCCATCTTAATCCGGCGGCGCGCGGCGGCCTCGGGCCGAGGCATTAGGCCCCCAAGGAGAGCCCGGGCGCAGAGAACAGGTGCGAAGAGAGCCGCCCACTCGGTAGTGCCGCCGCGCGGCTTATCGCCCATCGGCGGCGGCGGCGGCGGGAGCGCGAGCTGCCTCGGTGGCCCTCCGCGACGTGCGCCCAGTGGGCGAGGCCCCGGCCCATTTCCCCGGCGCCGATTCTTACCGATCGCTATCGAGGCCGCGGGGGTAGGCTCCTTCCCCCCCCGAAGGGTAATTAATAACCGGCGGGCCGGGCGATGTACCTGCCGACGGGAAGGAGGCGGGGGACAGGTGGCCGGCCGCGCGCTCCAACAAAAAAAATAGCCCGTGGGAAGGGAAAAGCGCGCGCGCACGCGAGATCGGCGGTTCGGGGAAGAGCGCGAGCGCAGGCGATCGCCGCGGGGGGGAATGAACGGCCGGCGAGCCGTTAGCCGCGCGAGCGCCGCCGGGAAAGCCGTTTTTCCACGCACGGGGACGCGCGCGAGCGGAGCGCGACGACGACGAGGACTACGACGCCGGGGGAACAACATGGCTGGAGTGCGCGCGGCGCGCCTAGGAATGGGGAAGCCGGGAGACGGCTCCCCCGGGAATGCGGATGCGCGTTGTCTCGGCCCATTGTTATGCCGGGCTAATCGGCGGCAAAAAAAAAGAGAGGAGGAGGAGGAAAAGAAAAGACGGGGCTGCTCGGGGCGAGCGGCCGGGCAGAGTCCCGGCAACGGCCGGCCGCCGATCGGCGGGCAACGGTACCCGCGGCTTTATGAAAATATGCACTTTGGCAAGTTGAGCGGGGAGGCCGCGGATTCCCCGCGAGTCGTCGGGCCTTGATGGGGGGGGGGGGGTCCGGCGCGCGGCCGATAAGCCAAGTGCGCGGCCCCGTCCCCCGGGCTACAAAGTGTGCGCGCGGGCTCGTCTATCGGCATTCAAATGCACCGTCGCCTGGGGAATTCTCGGGGCGGCCGGTTACGTACGCGGCACACGGGCCCGCGCCGTGGGCCGCCGCGCACACGCCCCCGGAGGGGAGGGCCGCGCGCGCCGTCAATTGAGGCGAATTCCCAACCGGCGCACGTCCGCCTGGCACAGGCGCTATTGTTAGCGATCGGCCAAAATGCAAAACGCCGGAAAAAAAGCCGGGGGGGGGGGGCGGTCTCCTCCGAATTAGCCCGGGGACGTGACTCGGGGCCGATTGCCCGCCGTGGGCCGGAGGGAAGCCGAGGCGGCGGCCCTGGCTGCGCGCCTCCTAAGGCATCGGCCCCCGCGTAGCCGCGGCCCGGGCCGATAAGGCTAAGTAGGCTCCCTTCGCGGGCGGATAAGCCGCGCCGTCTATTCGGCCCGATCGCCGCGCGCGCCTGAGTAGCTCCGGCCTCGTCTTTTTTTTTCCACTCGCGCGGAAATACGCAGCCCTTTGCCGGCGGCTCCGACCGGCCGCTCCGTAAATCCTCGGAGATGATCGCCTATCCCGCGCACTCGTCGAGCGCCGGCTTTTCCTCAATAAACTCGGCGGGTAACGCGCGTGGGACGGATCTGCGTAGCGAGGCCTGCGGCAGACGACCCCGAGGCGTCTCCCGAAAAACGAAGGCCGCCCGATAAGTCTCGCGGCCCCCGACGAACCTCCGCGACAGCTGATCCGCGCTCTATTTCCCGGGCGTCCTTGTCGGAAGCGCTTCCTACTCTGATAAAAAGCCCGGCAGAGCGCGGCCGGGGCTCTGTCGAAAGCCGCTCGGCGCGGCGCTCGTTCGGGGAAAGGGCCGCTTTGTACCGCGGCCGCGCGGCCCTCCTCTTTTTCTCGCGTCTCGCCGGGCTTCTATATTTGTATGCGCGAGGCGCGGGCAAACCCGGGGAGCGGCGGCGCCCGGCTAACCTCTAAACGCGCGCGCGTATACGAATGGCCGTTGAGTGCGCGGCGCGCGCATCCCGGGGAACGGCCTGCCCCCGCGGCGGCGGCGGCCCGAACAGCCCGGGGCCGATCGCGAGCCGCATCAATATTGGGACAGGCCGCGCGGCCCCTAAAAGCCTCGTAAATCGCGCGGCCCGAAGAAAACGGCTTTCCTCGAGGCGCCGACTCGCCCGAGTGCCTCTCGAGCCCGCAACGAGTGTATGCAAACGCACTCCGAGCTAATTGCCAACGGCGGAGCCTTTAATTTTAATGCATCCGTTACATATACGCCGGCGGGCGGCCGGTGGCTCCGGAGCTCCGACCCCCCCGGGGGGCTCCTTCAATTATCAAGCGATGAGCTGCCTCTCGAGCGTCTGCCGGCCGCCGAAAAAGCTGCCGGGGCCGCCCTCCGTCCGCCCCGATGATGATATCGCAGCGATTACATTGGCCCGATCCCGATGCACCGAGACAACGAAGCTCGAGTGCACCGGCGGCCGCGCGCGATCTTTATTGTTGAGAGCCGATGGGAGCCGGGGCGATTAGGAGCCACGGCGGCCGATCGCCTCGCGGGGACAAAGAGTCGGGGGCCGATGAGTCACCCGGGGCCCGATGTATACACGCGCCGAAGATCGGCCTCCGCGCGCCTCCGCGCTCGAGCGGTCCACTAAAACTCCAGCCGGCCGCGGCGGCCTCTTTCCGGAGAGCCGGCCCCGCATTTGCATTTGCCGGCTCGCTTTCATTCTAGATTCTTGAGTTGCGCCTCAAAATACTCCAGTTGCCCAAGAGCGTAAAAGCCCGCGGAGTGCGCCGTTACGCCCGCGGCGGCGACTCTTCCTCCCCGAAAAGCCGCTTTGTCCGGGCCCGACTTGCCAATTGGCTCGTTCGCCGATTATAACCACTCGCCCCGTTTGCCCGCGAGCCGACTAATCGATCCATGCCAGCCGGGGTCTAGGCTCACCCGGAGCTGCCCAATCGTCGGCAGCTCGCGATCCGATCTCGCAGAAGGGGCGCCACGGTTGACAGGCCGCCTCGCAGGAATATTCGGCCGCGTCCAGCCGGCCCCAGAGATGGGCTAATTGGACGCGGGAGCCCGGCGGCGACTCGCGGGGAATAATAATCGGGGGCCCGGGCGAGCCTCGAGCGGCCCTGGCCGGTCATTGTGTCGCCCCGCGGCCGACAATGGAATCAGATGTTTTGTCGGAGGAGCGGAGCGCGCGTGGCCTATACGCGCTAATGAAAGCCTCGGCGAGCCCTCAATGCCCGCCAAATGAATAAGCGGGGGGGGCGGTCGCCGGGGGGTTCTCAACCGCGCCCGCCGCACCCGCGCGCTTCCGTGGGAAAAAAAAAAAAAGAAAATAAAAAAGGGCTCGCTTCCTCGCGGCGGCCTCCCACCGCCCGCCGCGCAATGCGCAAATACGTAAGAGGGAAAAATCGATGACCCAGATGTAGGCGCGGCGGCCTGGGTGCGCCGGGCGCCCGGCGCCACCTGGACCCCCAGCCAATGTCAAAGCCCCAATCGATGGGCCGGAAGGAGCCCGGCGCGACGACTCCCCGCTGACCGCCGCCTCCTCATCCGCGAGGAGGAATTCCTCGAGGCGACCGGCTGCAAGTCCCGGGGGAGAAAAAGCCATCGCGCTAACCGGTATATGGAATGGAAGCCGGGCCTCGGCTAATCAGCCTGCAGCCGAGGGATTCCTCTGTTTTTCGCCCCGGGCAATTAGGCCGGGGGTCAAAAAAAAACGGGGGCCAGGGGGAATTATTCGTGGGGGCTTATGCCGGCGGCGCGCATAGGTCGAATACTGCGTGTGCCGAGAGTCACGTCAATCGCAGCGGCGCCGACCGGTGAATCGGCCCCCAAGAGCACAAGATGATTATCCTCGTGCGCCGGGGCGCAGGGCACCTGCTGGATGGGCGCCGCCCCCTCCCTTCATCGGGCCGCCCGGCAAATCCGTCATATGGGAATCGATGGGACGGGCCCCGGGCTGTATCCGCTCCCATGGGCCGCGGCAACTCGAGCCGGAAGCAATTACGGTTTGTTGTTTTGTTCGGAGCGCGGTTACCGCGCGCGAATCCCCGGCGCCGCGGCCGAGGTGTATACCCGCAAACGCCCGGCACAATAGGCCCGCGGCTCCTCGACGCCTTTTTCCCCGGCGAACTCCCCCCCTTTTCTCTCCTCCCCCCGGCCGATCGTCTCCTCGGCCTCGTCGGCTGCTCGTCTGCACCGAAGGCCCACGTGACGCGCGGCCTGTATACACTGCGGGGCCGAGTAATGGAGCGCGGCGAGCGGCCTTCGTATCAGCGAGTTCCGTCACGTTTTTTTTTTCGGCCGGGCCGATAGTTGGGCCAAGTCCGGCGGGCCAGTGCCGCCGAGCGCTTCCCAGGCGGCCCCAAGGGCAAATACGCGCGCGACGTGGGCACCGGGCGCCATGTGTGCGCGATCGATCGGCCCCCCCCCACCCCCCTCCCGCATACCGCGGCGCGTGCACGCGACCGCCGCGCGCCCCGGCGGGAGGAAGCCCCGCGAGGCCCATGGGGCCGGGAATCGGGCCGGTAACCCGGCCTGCCGCGCGCCGCCCGGGGCTTCGCGCGCCTTTCCACGGGGCCCTCGTCCTACGACGGCTGCTCCCGCGGCCCTAGGGCCCCGTGCCCTCCTCTTCCGAATAATCGAACGGGCCCTCGAGATTTATCGCGGCCCGCTCGCCGGAGAGGCGATACGACGCCCGTTAAAAAAAAAAGCACAAAAAAAAAAAAGAATCGATTAGAGGCCTCCGCCTGTCTCGCCCCGAGTCCCCAGCCTCCGCGTAATTAATACGCGAATGCAGATGCCGAGTGGTGGGCTCGGGGGAGCGTGACTAATGCGCCGGCCCTCGGCAAAGTCCCGCGCGGCCGCCGGGAAAAAAAGCCGGGGTGCACCGCGGGAAAAGGCCGGCGCTGATTAATTGACCGGGCGCGGCCCGGATTTCGAGGGCCCGCCCTGCGCTTTTCGCCAATTGACTCCAAGGCCGAGGCGGCTGGATTATGCATGTCCTCCGATTACATTTGATAATCGACCTCCCGGCCGAGGGGGAATTACCGCGGCAGACCCAGGTAATGACGACTTGTAATTTAGATAAATAGAGGGGCCGCGATCGATTGCCTTGCGTAACGCGGCGCCGGGAAATTTCTCGGCTTCTTATCTCCCGACTCGCGGCCAGGCGCCTGATTATTCCCGAGGCTTAGGCCAGATCCTATCGGCTCCTTCGCTCGTGCTCCCGTGCCCGCCCGGGCGTCTATCTTTCCCGTGACGTTTCCGATCGACTCGCGACGACTAATGCCACGGAATCGGCTCGTGTCTTATGAATATTCACCTTGTCCACTCGAGAGATTTTGTATGCGATCAAGAATCTATTAATCGCTACACTTAAGATAAACATTCCATAAATCTGTCGCTGGAAAAGCTATTTGCATCGCGTGGCCGACGAGAGTAAAAGCGGCTCGATTGAGATGGCCCGCGTCCCACCTGTCAAAAATCCTCACCGTCACAAAGCCGTTGCCGAATTATGGCAGCTTTTTTATCTGGTCCCTCTTCTTTCATCGGTCTTTCGATGCAACATTTTGCAATTAATCCAATTATTCCGGCCGATCGAGATTAGCGTAGCTTTTGAAAGGGTAGATATAAACGCCGCTTGATTAATATTGTTTGGTTTGTGTCAAAATCAATTTAGAAAAGCCTCGTTCAATTTTTATCAGTGTATATTTAATTAAATATCCATCCATTTCAATAAATCTGTGCGACAGGAATGTAGCAATTGAAATTCTCTTTCAAATGCAAATCAATGCAAATGATCCGTAATCAAATGTTAAGCATTACAAATTTGGCAATTTTCATCAATGACCTTCCACTCCGTTCAATATGGTTAATAAATTGTTAGAATTTATCGAATGTGTCGTCCGTTTTCATCGCGGGGCATCAACATAATCGAAAGAGCCGATTACCAATTTTATATGAAACGCGAGGCGCGATATTTGTCGGGATTTCTCCGCCGGGAGAGTTAGGTAACAGGCACACTAGGCGCGTCTGCCTGAAAAAGACGCAAAAGAAAGAAGGTATCTGCGCGCCTGGAGAAACTTGGCTGGGGCCGCGGCGCAGCCGAAACTCCGGCGAGGCCGTCCCCGCGAGCGGCACGAAAACGCCGGGGAGAAAGCCGCCGCCGGGCAATTTTAGCCCCTCGGTAGAGCTGCACGCGCGGCTTCCCTCGCCGCTCAGACTAAACAAGTCGGCGATTTTGATTTAGCGCGGGCTCCCGGCGCATCCGGTCGGACGCGTCCATCGGCCGCGGAAAAGCGATCGGGGCCTCGCCGTCCGGTCGCGCCCGGAAACGGGAAAAAAGGAAGGAGCACGAGGGAGGGGCGCCCCAGGAAGCGGGGAGCGCCCCGATTAGCATTTTGGAAAGCCGGAACCGGGAGAGCCGAGCGCCCCCCCCCCCCCCACCTCAGCTGTTGCGCGGAAAGAAGCCCGGCGGAGGGCAGCTGATCGGCTGCCACCGCCCCCGCACAATAAACGAGACGCTTAGCGCGCGCCGGCGGCCGGGGAGCGGCCAGTCGTTAAAGAGCGCCGCGCGCACCCGATAGTAAAACCGGCGAGCGGACGATAATCCCCGGGCGGGCGCTTAACGGCCGAGTAAAAAAAAGGGAGGGGGGGGGACCCGGCGATCGCGGGCGCGGAGGGACGCCTCATCTGCATTCATTGGCCGATCGATCGGGCCCTCGCAGCCCCCTTTTTTTTTTTATTTCCCTCGCCGAAGCTTGTACACGCATCGGGCCCTAATTGACCCGGCCGCGGAAGCCCCGGACAATCGGCGGGGGGGCCGATAAAGAGCCGCGCGGGCGTAGGCGGCCCCACTGCACTCCCCCCCCTGCGTCGGGGGGGCTTACGCCTCGTCCTGCCCGCGCGACAACAAAATTAAACTGTCTCGTAAAGAGCCGGGGTTCACGATGTCTTCTTTTGCCTATCGGGGGCCGCGCCGCGCGATAAATTCGGATCGCCACTCGCTCCGTAGAGGATTACCGCTCTGATATATCCCGCCCGGGGCTCCTTAGCCGGCTTACCCGGACGCTAATCCGAAATTTGCGGTATCTTAACGCGCCGCGGGACGACTGCCGTTGGAGGATCGATGCTGCCCAACACGTGTTCCCTCGCATTGGGCACACTCGGCCCGCCACCGGCCCACCGTCCCCAGATAAAAACCCGGCCGCGGCGGAATATCATTTTTTTTCTTTTTTTTGTTTAATTCGCTTGTTTTTTTTTTTTTGATTAGTTTTTGAACTGTGAGAACGGACGGCCCGTCGGATCCTATTGCCGAGACACGGGGGGGGCGTGAAAAAAAAAAAAATAAGTACCGAGTACTCCGGGGCGATGTAGGGTATCGTATTGCGAGGGCCGGGGAATTAATGCCGGCGCGGTGATTGAGTGCGCGGCGCTTATCTCCGGGGCGTGCGGCAACACACTTTTCCCTCGTTCGCCGCGCGCCCGAGCGCCTTTGAATGCGCTCGCGTCTGGAGACGCGCCGGCCAACAACTGGGCCCTCGCCGTGTCAACGCCTTCGCGCGCCGCTCGCCCCACGAAAGCTCTCTTTTTCTCTTTTGCCCTGCCGGCCGCCGCGGCCCGCAAGCGCGCGCCTTTAACGACAAAGTATGAAGCTCGCAGGACTTTTATCGGCTACGCGCGTACATCCATTCGACGGCTTTATGGGGAATAATGGAACGATGTCGTAAATTAGCGCTGGGAAACTCTGTGTACCGTCGGCTGATTTAATACCCGGGCGTATATTGGACTGGTGTAAGACGGAAAGCCCCGTGACCGCGGGGCCCGTCATCTTTATCGATCCTCCCGAAAACGCGGCCGCTTTGAAAATCCCACGGCGAGCGGCCCCGCCTCAAAAAACGTCGGTCCATTTCGCAATTCGTCCGCCGGGGTTATCCCCCTCTCATTATCAGGGCCGCAATAAATTGTCCAAATGATCCCGGAGGCGTATAATATAATAATATGCATAATTCCCAGTTTTTATTGGGCGGTAAATTTGGCCGGCCGCGGGAGTATTACACGAGGGCGCTCCTTGCGAAATCGTGAATTTTTGCCCGTAACCCCGTAAATACGGATTCGGTCTTTTATTGCGACTCGCGACTGCGAAACGCGAGAGAGCCCGAGGTTTTACGCGGGATTCCGGGCGACGACGGGCGAATAGATACGAGCGCCACGGGCGACAAAGACGAGGGGCGAAACAGCCTCACCTCCCGGCATAAAAAAGAAACACACAAGGTCGACGGGTCGCTTAGTCAATATCCGGGGGCCTGAAACGAGAGTAATAATAATTCCGGGAGGACGTATATGTACGCGTACACCGGGCGCGCGTGCAACGCGCGCTTGCCGCTTTTCCGGGGCCTTTTTTTTTTTTTCCCTCCCGGCGTCGGCCAGCGAAGGTGAAAGCGCTCCCGGCGTATCTTTCACTCGGGCTTTTTATAAATGCGCAATCGGGCGGCGCGCGCGCGCGGGCCGCAGACGTCGTCGTCGGGCGTCGCGCGAGACTTATACCGCCGCGGCGGATCTTGGGAATGCGCCGATTGCGCAACGGGGGCTCGCCGCCGGGGGAACAGTCGGCCCGCTTGTCCGCGCGCGGATCCGCTGCATCAATGGAAAGTGGATGAACGCAATTATAAGAGTCTGCCCCCCGGGAGCGCGCACACGTGCTCCCGGCGGCTAACGGAAACCGGGAGAAAATCTGGATAATCAATCCACTGTGCATAATGGCGTATAAACTGTTTTAATAACTCGGGGCTTGATTTATTACAGGGAAAACGTTTTCTCCCCGTGGAAAAGTCGCGCGCGACATAACGGACCTCCGGGCCGAGAGTCGTTCGTTCGTTCGTTCGTTCGTTCTTTTTTTTTCAAGCGAGGAGGAGCGCCGAGCCCCGCGTCTTTATGTCGCTGGGCCGCTGCATTATAAACTGGAGAGGAGCCGAGGAGCGTTTGATTGCCGCTCCTCGGTCGGTCGGACGGCAGGTCCCTTCCTCGGGAAGCGGGGTCGAGTGTCGTTAAACAATCGAAGCCAGGCTCTCCTTTATACAGCGGAGGGGGGGGAAGGATTCAAGCGCGCTTGATCTGGCCACTCTTTTACCGCACGCACGGAACAATTGGCGATTCCACTTTGGCCAACGGGACTCGGGCCCGTGTGTATAATGAGGGGGACAAAAACCCGGCGAGCGATTAAATGATATCCAATCGAAGGTTGAGCCCCGCTCGCGCGGAAATTCTAACGAATATAAGGTAATTGAATGGCCGCGGTGAAAGCGAGAGTCGGTAGGGAAAGACTCGTCGAGCCTTGGGCCCTCGCTCGGCAAAAAAAGGGAAAAGTCGGACGGAGCGGGCCGAGGGCCGATCGATCCAATTAAATTTCTATTCAACGGCGGGAGCCGGCCTAGAACTCCCAAGAGGGGGGAGGGATGCGGCGGGCGAAGGAGCCGAGGCAGACGGAGCCCGAGGACAAAAATAGAGCGGGGGCGTGGGAGGGGCCTCGGTCCTATCGCGCAAATCTGTAATTAAGTTGCCTTTTCCGCGGAAGGGGTGGCGCCCCGCGTGCATAAACCGACTCCCGGGCCCATCTCGCGCATCTCCTTATTAAATCTCCTCGGCCCTGCGCCGCGCTTCTCCCCCGCGCGGAACATCGCGCCCGATAATAAGCGGCGCGGCCCTCGATATCGGCCGAGTATACTCGGCCATACCCGGCGCACGTACCGACGACTATACTCCCCGGGCGTTAATTTGCCTTATTTTACGGAGCCTCGCGCCCGCGAGTCGTATCGGCGCGCTCGCGGCGAAAGTCGCGGGCTAATTGACGCCGGATCTCGTATTCATGAATGCGAGCGCGCGACGCCATTGAATGGCCTCGGGGCCGTCGGCTTCATCCGCGGTTAACCTGCGCCGCGCCCCCGGGGAGCGGCCCCTGCACACTCGGCCGATATAGCCCCTTTACGGGGCCGGTGCGCAACGGAGCGCCCGGGCCTCGACTAGCCGTCGTCCCGAAGTGTGCGCCTCGGCCTATGGCGAATAAAAAAAAAAGTGGCGAGAGGTCGGTTGCGCGCGGCGCTCCCAGCCGAGAGGTTCGGTTAAAGCCGCACGCCTCGCAAATATTTGCCCTCTTATCTTTGGCAAATAATTGTCGAGCCGCCTCAAGTGTAAGCGCGTGTCCTTGACTACTCCTGCGGAGATAGTACAATATATGTTATGAGAGACAGCCGCGCCGACAATGATTAATTGTCCCTGTTTAATCTTGCGTTATTATACGCGCGCGAAAAAACCGCGGGGTTTCTTTGATAATGAATAAAGGTTTTTAGTGTGTACGGGCTTTTCGTATGACAAGTAAATACAGTTTGTCGATTAAGAGGAAGATTACAACAGATTAAATCTCAGAGATATTAGATTGCGAGGAAAATGCAGGGATTAAAAATTCAAAATGATCGACTGATAGATAATAAACTCAAACGAGAATTGCTTCAAATTCTCGGCAGTTTAAAGGAGGAAGAATTAAAAAGCGCTAGATTCTCAGATTAATTCCATGTAAATCCCCTGTTATGGTAAGAGGGAGGGTAAGAGCTATTAAAATACTTAATGCGCTATATAAAAGAATAATCCCAGAATAAACATTTAATTTTATTTCTCGCTCGAGTAACTTTCGAAATAAGTATTTTATTTACACGCTGTATTTATGTTCTGCGCAACGGCCGCGCATGAACATACGGAAACACAGTTTCATTGGCGCAGCATGCGATCCGTTAGTTTACACCGGATTATGTAAACAGCTGCAGTTTAATCCGATCGTCCAATTTGGCCGATTGGATTAGAAAAAAAAAAAAAATCGCCCCCTCACGTGTAGTGATTTAGTAAAATAAAGAAACCAGTGGCTCTTGCCAAACAACTGCTACCTAATAGTGCACTACTCGTCAAAGTCACTTGGAAAGTAGAAAGTTGCACAACGTTGTTGCGCTTGACTCCCAAGCCGTGCGCTCAGATCGGAGATATGCAAAACAAACGTATTCGCCTGGCCAATGACTCGAAGCCGTCGTCCACGAAATCTAACGAGCGCGGCCGCGTGCACTTGTCCGGTGACATGGCGAGCGTGTCACCAAAGGGCGCCTCCGGAGGACCGCGCGGCGCTTTCACGGGGAAGGCCCGTTGCGCGCCGGCCGCGTCTTCCGCCAAAACGGCGCCCGGCCGACAATGACGCGCATACTCGTTAAGAGCGTCCCATTGTTCCCGCCCGCGCGACTCGCCGATTGTCCCCGAGCTTCCGCGCCCTTTTTTTCTCCGCCCGAGGATCGTACGATCGACGTTCGTCCGTTAAATAATCCGCCCTTAAAGCAGGGGCGCGGCGGGCTGACGGGCGCGTATGTCGAGCCCCCCGACAATGCCCGCCGGCGGATGTATGTACGTAAGGCGTGCGCGTGTGCGCATAATGCGACTCGCGGGTCAGGGCCGATCGGCGCTCGAGAACGAGATGCGGCTCGGGCGGATCGCGCGTCGGATTGTGCGTTGGCTCGACTTTATTTCCAGCCGGGGATAACGAGCCCGCGTCTACCGCGCGCTCCCACGCGCTAATGCGCGTCTGTACGGCGTTTAGTGTACGGCGCCGGGGATTGGCGGAAAAATTATCGATCGATTTCTTAAGCGGCCAATTAAATTTTATAAACTTGATGGGCATAATCGGCCGCGTGGATATTATTAATTGCCACTTAGCCAATCGGCTAATTAATACTTGTTTTTATTTTAAAGGCACGATTGTTGCGCAAAGCCTGTATTCTCGATATATATACCGCGTTTTCATTCCTACATTTCCTCGGGCGCCATGCCGCCTCACCGTTCCTGCTGCTGCTGCTGCTGCAGCCGATTTACGCGGCCGGCCGGCAGTTCGAAACTTCCATCGGCCGGTATGGGCTCGGTTATACCCGTCCGATTATATTTCTTTGGACCGACAGCAGCCTCTGACCTTTCTGTAATTAATGACCTCTGAAAGATATCACATATATATCCCGGGAAAGGGTGTATCTACGGGAGCCCGGGGAGAGCCGCTGCAGTCCGTTAAGTCTCTAAAGCTCTCACGAAATTTCTTCAAATTGAAACTTATTGCAGTGCGCGAGTTGGTCCCCCGCCACACCGCCCTCCCACCCCACTAAGACGTATCATTGGAGAAACTTTTTGGCCCGTCGGCTCCCCCCCCGAACTTTCGGACCGCGTTTCGGGTAGAAAAAATAGAAACGGTTATGCAGCCGATCGTCGCGGCCCCCGGCCGAGAGACGGCTTAATTAAAGGAAGGCGTTGGGAAAATAAATTGGCTGTTAATTTGACGCGCGCGCGTCTCTTATTACACGGCCGATCATTTCCGTCGTTAATCCGAGCGAGCCCCGGTCTCGAATTAATTTTAACTTATTCACGGCGGCCCGGCAGTTGGAGAAAATCCGAGGCGAGCCATTAATTAAACCGTGAAATTGGGGGAGAAAAATCCCCGGGAAAGTTTTGAAGGGGCGCACGCGGCGGCGGCGGCGAGTAAACAAGTTGCGCGCGAGCGGCACTATAACCGTCTGATTGATTTTGCAGGTGACGACTGTACCGGACGAAGCCGAGGAGGGGTTTAAGGTCCCGAGGAGCACCGTCGTCCACATGGCGTCGACGGCCACGCGGCCGCAGCACATGTCCCAGGTGAGCCGGCGGGCCGCGACGGCTTCCAAGCCGGGGGAAGTGAGGGGAGGGCAGACACGACGACCGCCCGCGCGCTCCAAAATCAAGACATCGCGCGCGTATAGACACGTAATGAAGGGCTTGGCCGCCGCCGGCGTCGGCGGGATATAATGCCCCGGGCGGCCGCTTACCTATGCACACGCGCGCATTATACGTGTACGTATACACGGGCCGCGCTACACTTTGCAGCTAATGACCCGCGGGCCGAGGCTGGGCCGGCCCATTAGCCGCTCCCCGGCCTCGGGCGCGATCAATCAGGGCCCCGGCGCTGCCCCCGTAGCCCATATTCCGGGAAGCGGGCCATCTCCGCGGCCGGCTTGCAAATTACACGGCGGCCAGTGGCCGGCTCTCGCTGGTGGGCGCCCGGGTAACCCGGCCCGAGCCGCCGGTGCACGTCGGGGAAAGCGGAAAAAAGAAGCCCCGGCGGCCGAGCCGGTTTTCTGTAATCATACACGCGGGTGCGGGCCGATCGGCCAATTTGCGGGAGGCCCTGCGCGCCCGGCCCCTATGTCTAATCCTCGGCAAACAAAGTTAATAATGCCCCGGGAACAAAGGGGGCGCGGCCTTTGACGGGAGCCGCGCTGCCCGGGCCAATTTCCGCACGGGGCTTTGACTCGGCGCCAAGCCGGCCCGAGGGCGCCCGCTCGGGGGGAGCTGCCCTCGCCTCGATTATATTATCGCGCGCACCAACCGATCCCAGCCGATCGCGGCCCCGCCGAATGGCTAAGAAGACGCGTTATGTCCCGGTGGGACTTGCCCCTTTGTCGCGGGCACGGTGACGACGGTGCCACGCGCCGAGTCGGTGCTCGACCTTGGAATTCGGCCGGCGCCTCGGCGCATTCCGCGCTTCGGTCCAATTTTCAAGCGGACGATTGTCCTCGGCGGCCCCGCGAATCGCCGGGGAATCCCCCCCGGCTACGGGGCCGAATTCAATTCTAATATCTCCCGGCATCTGAGACATCCGAACGAGTTGCATCGATCGGCCAGCCCCGCGGTCCCTATACATATAGAGACCGAGTGTAATAACAGGATTTCGGGCCGGCTGAAATATTCGAGGAGTGCGCGCCTCGGATTCCCGCTCTTTCGGATTTCGGAGGAAGACGTCGCCGGGCGTCTTTATCGATGAATTATATACGCTCTCCGGGTGCCTCGTCGCCGATTGCCTAACGCCGGCCCCCACCCTCGGCCGATGATATATGTACACGCGTCCCTCGGCCGGGCCTAATGCCACTTCCGCGGACTTCTCGGCGCTTACGCGTCCCTGGATTCACAAGATGTACGCTGTCGATACGGGGCGCGGGGCCTCTGCGAGCCAACGGAAGAGAAAACGCCGTCGCGCACACAGGGTGTTATTATTAATCGGGGCTTTTCCGCGGGAATCGACAGGGCGTCAATTGTCGCGGGGATCAGCGGGAGGAGCGGATGAACCGCGCGAGTGTTACTCCGCGTCTCTGTTGGTGGCCCCGTCGCTCTTGCCCCGGGCTCTCTTCCTTTTCCTTTTTCAATCAATATTTCGTTTCTTTTTTTGTCCGCCCTCCGAGTCCCTACATCTAGCCGGCCGCCCCGGCCCACAGCCATCCTCGATCGGCCGATTCCGCGCGATTATAAACCGGTGATTAAAAGGAAGGACCGTGCCGGGGAGGGGGAAGTCTATCGGCCGGCGCTCGGGGCCGCCTTCGGAAATTTACGCCCCGCTCGCGCGGTATATTTTAATTCGCCCCGTGATTCATTCTCGCGCCGCGCCCTTCTGGCCCGCACCCTTTCCGGCGGGCCGCGTGCTTCTTTCGAGGGAGTCGCCTCCTCCGCCAACTAATGACCGGTAACAACGCGCCGGAAAACAGGTTGCCAAGCGACTAACTGTCCGCAGGGCCTCTTCGAAATCCATCCAATTTGAGCGCGGGCCACGGGATTCCCTGTACTCGCGCTGGCTCACGGTCCCTAATGAAAACGAAAGGCCCGGGCAGGATTTATCGGCGGTGCGGGGGTGGGCCGCGCGCTCGATCGCTCCCTTTTGCCCCGACTCGCCGGTAAATCAAAGGCACACCTGCTTCCGAGCGGGCCACTAAAGCACGGCCCGGGTCATAATTCCAGGTCCTGGCGACCCTGGCCCTGTCGATGGGAACCCTGTCCTCGGGCCTGGCCAAGGGCTACACCTCCCCGGCCCTCGACTCGATCCTGGACAGCCAGCCGCCCAACCTCTACCAGTCGGGCAACAACGGCACGTGGTAAGTGTGTGGGCAACGGTACCACCCTCCCCCACGGGGGCCCCGACAGGCGTGACAGCCCGCCCTCGGAACGCTTCCCCCACTGACCGAGGTGACCGCTTGCAGGACCGGCTTCTCGGTGACGCTGCAGGAGGCCTCGTGGGTCGCCTCGCTGTCGATGCTGGGCGCCTGGTTCGGCGCGATGATCGGCGACTGGATCATGCGCAAGGGCCGCCGGCTCGCCCTGAGGCTGACCTCCCTGCCCCTGGCGGCCGTCTGGGTCCTCACGGGCGTGGCGCCCTGCCTCGAGCTCGTCTACACCACCAGCTTCATCGGCGGCCTCTGCTGCTCCGTCATCACCATGGTCGCCCAGGTAGGCCGCCGATTCGCACCTGGGGGGGCGGGAGTCCGCGCGGACACGGCCCGCGACTGCGCGGGGGACTCCCTTTACGAGGCTGGAACTCTTACGGCTCGTCGGAGGACGTGGCGCAGTCGAACCGCCCGTTATACGATCCACTCGTGTAAAATTTTACGCTCCAACTTTCCGACATTACCCGCTCAAGTTTTATACACGGGGGGACGGGGAGGCGGGAGTCGCGCGCGAGCCTTTTCCGCGGGCGGCCCGCGAGTTGCCGAGCCATTGCCGGCCCGGCTAATAACGAAATAGTCAGGCGCCAAAGGCCGGGGGTCGCGGGCGCGCGGCCATACGCGCGCCGTCGTAATAATCGGGCCCAATAAAAGTTAAATTAAATGATTTACTGCGAGGGGGGCCCTTAAAAAGCCACCTCTTCCTTTTACGATTCGGCTTTACGGCATAGTTTCTCCCGCCGGGGGGAAATTGGGTCGTCCCGGCCGATAGAGCAATTTTATTCAAAAGTGCGGAGGCGCAGTGGGCAGGCGCCAGGCCCGCACAATGGGGTTTCGCTTTTTACTATTCATCCGTTATAAAGTTGACTATCAAAACGGGCATAAGGAAAGTTTTTCAACTGGCTCCTCCGTCCCGGGGGGGGCGGGGGGCATGTGTGCGCGCCCGGGCTAAAGAGCCAGGGAGCGGGGACACCGGCCCGGGCGAAGGGGTGAATCATTGAATGATAAGCCGGGCTCGCGTGCCAAGTGCAGTCGACTCGGGCCGGGGAGGGGCTGCAGATTAGCCGGGCCGGGGATCGGGCCAACCGGATTCCCGGCTTATCTGCGCCCCCGGCCGTCGGATTAATACGGGCGCTGCCCCGGATACGGGGGCTCTTTTAACTCTGGCGGCCGGCTGCGCAGGTGTACATCTCGGAGATCTCGCTGCCGGGGATCCGGGGCTGCCTCTCGGCCATGCTCAAGGTCCTGGGCCACGTGGGCGTCCTCCTGTCCTACATCGCGGGCTCCTATCTCAACTGGCGGCAGAGCGCCCTGCTCGTCGCCATCGCCCCCTCGATGCTCTTCCTCGGGACCCTCTGCATCCCGGAGACGCCCTCCTACCTCGTGCTCAACGGGAAGGACGAGGAGGCGGCGAGCAGCCTGCAGTGGCTGCGCGGACCCCACGTCGACATCCGCCACGAGCTCCAAGTGAGTACACGCCTCTCCCCTTGTACCCGCCAAGCCCGCGGCTCCCCTCGAATCCCGAGAGCGCCGTTCTCGCGGTGCTCGGGGGGATCCGGAGCGGGCAGACCGGGGGCTTTCTCCTCTGGCGGAAAAGCCCTAATGGGTCGATTGTCCTCGCAGGTGATCAAGACGAACATCCTGGCCTCGCGCGCCAAGCAGTACGAGCTGACCTTCAAGAGCAGCATGCTCACGCCCCGTCTCTACAAGCCCATCGGCATCACCTGCGGACTCATGTTCTTCCAGCGCTTCTCCGGGGCCAACGCCTTCAACTACTACGCCGTCAACATCTTCCGGCAGACTCTGGGCGGGATGAACCCCCACGGGGCGACGATAGCCATAGGCTTCGTCCAGCTGCTCGCCTCCCTCCTCTCAGGTACGCAAGTATCCAAGTGGCCGGCGCTCGCCTCGATCCGTTACCAAACCTACTGTTTATTAAGCGGCCAACGGCCGATTCCGCATCGACGCCGCGGCCCAGTTATCGTCTCTTATACACCTTTAATCCCCGCGCCTGATTAAAATGAGTAATTGCGCGGGGAATGTTTGAGCCGAGGCCGGTACTCCCGTGTCGTACGGTCCGCGTTATAAATTGCCTTTTTGATAGATTAATTTTCGTCCTCGCCGGGCCTCTGGAAAGCCGGCATTCTTTCGTATTAACATACCGGCGTTCCGGCGCTCGCCTGGTCGCGCTGCAGCTAGAAAATAATGTAATTAATGTCGCTGCCCGCGTATTATACGAATTAACATACGCGTTATTAATGAAGGGAGGGGGGGGGGGCTAACGCGCCCGGCACACGCACACCTATCCGCCGGATTCTGTCGAACGAACCATACTTGATAATTTGACGCGCCAGAGTCGTAATAGCGCGTGCACCCGTTCGGGAGCTTGATAGATTGCGCTTTCTCCCCTGCGCCTCTTTCCCGTTACACATGTTCAATTTCATGCACAAAAGACACAGCGCCCGGCGTACCATTAGCCATTTTTCTACTCTCTTGCTTTCACATGGTAATGCTTTTACAGTTGAAAATCATGCTTATGCATCGACTACGTATTATCATAGATAATGTAATATATTGGAGAAGCTTCTTTAAAATAGACCGAGAAAAATGACGACGGAAAACCCAGTGAAAATACACGAGAGGGTATAACGTTTTCCAATATAACTGAAGATTCGAATAAGTAAAAAAAAAAACGAGATAATACAATGTGATCGTAGGGCACAGGAGCTGCTTGCAACAGTGCGCCCCTGTCCCCTTTCCTCCTTTACCGTTCATTCTTAAATGCACACGTCCGTCGGAATGTCACTGTGAGAAACAGAGTAGAAAAATACACGGGGGTAGATTGGGAGCCGGGCGGTCGGGGGCCAAGCAATCAGGCGGCCTCCCGGCGCGAGACGGCGCACTCGCAACGACTGTAGCAATGTGTCCCGCAGGCTTCCTCATCGACATCGTCGGCCGGCTGCCCCTCCTCATCGCCAGCACGGTCTTCATGTCCCTGGCCCTCGCCGGCTTCGGGAGCTACGCCTACTACAACTCGATGTCGCAGCTGCAGAGCGTCCCGGCGGCCTCCTACGCAGCGGAGGCCGCCGCCAGCGTCGGGGGCCAGCACGACTGGATCCCCCTCCTCTGCGTCCTCGTCTTCACGACGGCCCTGGCCCTCGGGATCTCGCCCATCTCCTGGCTCCTCATCGGCGAGCTCTTCCCCCTCGAGTACCGCGGCCTCGGCTCCAGCATCAGCACGAGCTTCAGCTACTTCTGCGCCTTCGTCGCCATCAAGCTCTACATGGACTTCCAGGAGGTAGGCAATGCACACCTCCCCTTTCCACCCGCGCCGGCTAGTGTTCCTGCCAAATTACCGGGCGCGCGCCAGTCGCTCTCTCCTTTGCGCTGGACGGGGCCGATGGGATGCCGTCGACCCGCGATCTTCCTCTTTGTTGCCGCCGAGAAGCCACTGCGACTCTTTGTCCGGAGAGTCGCCGGCGAGCGCGTCGCCCTGTTGCTTGCACTCGCGGGCATCGCCTAGATCTGGTCATTCGAGAGAGCCAATGCGACTAGATCGGGGCTTCGTAACGGTATCGATGGATTGCTGATCGAAAGAAAACAAGCTAAAGTTTTTTCCTCCCGCGGCTTGGACGGCCCCCTCGCTGCGCGCCCGCGGCTGCAATTAGTCGGCAACCTGCTGGATCTCGTACAGCAATAGACCTCGAGCAATATTGACTTGGCGGTTTCTTGTGCAAGATAAAAGTATACCATCCGCGCCCCCTGCAATTACCAGTCATTATACTTGTTAATGTCTAATGCCGCGAAAAATTATAAACCGTGTTGCAGGTCGACTCTAACTTTTTCCTCGTACACTCTGCGCATTTGTGCCTCTACCGTGTTTGCGTAATTACCGAGCCTAATACTTTTCTCCTACAATGATTATTGTTTGATGTTCTCTTGATCTGACATTCTCACCTAGATACCGAATAATTCAGCACAATGGCTAATTACTTTATAAATGCTCGTACGTCTAATAAATAATTAGAAAGAAAATCTGATAAGGAATAATGATCAGATAGACTTGAATCGCTTAACAATAATGACAATAACTAATTAGCTTGCGAAATAATTCCTACAGTTCAATAATTAAACGAGATCTATTAATTTTAATAGCACAGCAATAAATTAGTTGTTGGAAAGCAGTCCTGAACACAACTAATGCTCAATGGAATTGTCCTTTCAGACATTGGGCCTGCACGGGGCCTTTTGGTTCTACGCCGCAGTGGCCGTCTGCGGCCTCTGCTTCGTCGTGTGCTGCGTCCCCGAGACCAAAGGCAAGCAGCTGGATGAAATGAACCCCGAGTACGCGCAGGCTCGGTAGTATAAGGCCTCCCTCACAGGAGGGCTGTCGAATCTCGAGAAGACGAACAAGCCGCTGCCCGGGGGCGCCTACCCGAACCAGCACGACCCGCGCGACCTCTACCTGCCCTCGAGCTCCTCGCGGCCTTCCTGCCTCGGGCCCGCGGGCGTGGCCCTGCCCCTGCCCGTCCTCCTGGAGCGGCCCGGCCACTGGCCCCGCCCGACGACCATCGACTGCTCGGCCCTCCTGCCCGGCTGCGGGCGTCCGCGCCGCCGCCTCGCCGACTACTGCACCACCTTCGCCGAGAAGTCGGGCCGCATCTCGCGCAGCCTTCGCGAGCGGCTGACCGACTGGGGCCTGCCCGCCCGCCACGCCCACCGCGAGGCGACCCGCCGACCCCGCGGCATGGTCCACAGCTACGGGATGGACTACGAGCAGGGCGAGCGCTACGAGGAGCTGGCCAGCCGGGCGAGCGGCGCCTACAGCCGCGACGCCATCCGCAGCCTCGAGGAGCTCGAGCTCAACCGGATCGAGCGCCGCCGGCAGCCCAGCATCCACCTCTCGCACCAGCAGCTGCGCCGGCCCCAGCAGCAGCAGCACCCGCAGCACCCGCAGCACCACCACCAGCCCCACGAGCGCCACCCCCAGCGGTCCTACAGCGCCCGCCTGGCCAGGTCCTGGTCCAGCGAGCGGCCCTACGCCACCCTGCCCAAGCGCGCCGGCCGCCACGTCAACCTCGAGGAGCAGTTCCTCCCGCGCGACCTGCGCCGCCTCAGCAGGTACCCCAAAAGCCTCCAGGACCTCAAGTACCTCGAGATCGAGGCCATCCTCGACAGGGACCCGAGGCCCGCCACCTACCCGCCGCGGGAGAGCCCGCGACGCCTCCCCGAGGACGGGCCCTCCCAGCCCCGGCCCAGGGCCGCGCCGACACCCGAGGGCTTCTGGGCCCGCCCCGACGACGACTTCCAGGACAGGCTCTTCCTCGAGGGCATCGCTAGCGGCAGTCAGATCGAGAGATACGAGCCGGGAAAAGTGCATTACGAGCGGGAGTACAGGATCTACGGGAAGGACACTGTCGCCCTCATCTTCTACAAGACTTGCTACCTGTGATCGCCAGGTCGCCCTAGCCCGACTCCTGCCCGAGCAACGAATGCGTTATTCTAGACAGTACGACTCGACACCTGCACCGGTCAAGCGTGCACCCACACTCCGCACCGAGTAACGCCAATGCGACTTGCAATGCGTGCCGTTTACTCTTTCTTTTTCTACTTCTAGTTTTTATTTGGGTGTGACCACCGATGCAAAGCCGAGGTTTACATTTAGGATTCCCTAGCGGATTTTCTCTCCCTATCTCTCTATGCGTCATAGTAGTCCAAGTGATTTTTCGATATTTTTTATGCCCGGCTTGCGGATCTTTTTATTTTCTCAACTAAATCAATATTTTCTTTCGACAAAAAAGGTTAGACTGAATTTGTTGTCGGTGTGTCTTTATTCTATATCAAATGACAAAGCAAAATGATGTGCGTGCGGAAAATAGTTTCTAGATATATATATATAGATATACATAATAATAAAATGTACGGATAATGTTGGTGAGAAAAGCCACCCAAAATTTCTTTAAAATAATTCTCATAAACGATGTCCTTCAAAACGGTCGACAATACGTAGAAGAGTTAATTTTGAATATCCAATCTCAGAAAATGCTTCGGCCCGAAAAGCTATACAAGGCAGAACTTCCATACATCGTGCCTTCCTTGAAACACGACAATACCACTATGAAATCGTTGTAAACGATAGCACGCGTTAACTCGCAAACTATTTCTAAGAGAGAAAAATTTATTTAAACAGAATCTCCTAGCATTATTAGGTAATTGCAAAAGCTTCACCATGCTTTTGCGGTGAAGCTTTTGTAAATCCGATAATGAATATTACCAGGGACCTTCATATTATTATTCGAATACAAATTATCTCACTTTTTATATAAAGTGTCTTGAGTTGATATTTTTAGTTTGCACTGTATAAACTGCTCAATCAAAGTGTGACACAAATTTTGGAAGAAAAATTAACTGTCCAGTTGAAAATTCATACATGAATATTATATACGTATAATACTACAGAGGCCTGGAATTAGTTTATTTAAATTGTATACGAATTCGATTCTCTTTTGAGACTTTTTTTACCTTAATTTAAAAAAGTAACTAAATGTAGGAAAAATTCAATCATTTTTAGCGTTGCGTTCGGGCCTTGTAATCCACCCGAAAAGTTTTGGGCAAACAGACTTAAATCACGACAATATCTATGGTAGATAAAACAAATTCTATATACATACGCGAATATAAATATATAAATATTATATAATTATATATATATACATATATATATATATATATATTTCATACATATACAATAGGAAATTAAGTGTACATTGTCTACAATATGTTGTACATTTGTTTAAAAAAATGTATCTAAAAATTAAGGAAAAAATTTCGACAATACTAGAGTATTGCCAAAAAATAAAACTTCGACTAAGAGCTTTACTGTTTCTTTCAAGAATTCTGTAAAAGATACCGTGTCGTCTGGGTATTCGCAATTTTTATGAAGTCAACAGCGATTAAGATTGGTACCGAGAAGTGATATATGTAAATAAATATAAATTTTAATTGATTGCGACATTAGCGTAATTATTGTCAAGGTTTAACATTTGTACTCGTAAAACGAGAAATTGTTACGAGCAGAAGCCATTTGTGCAATTACTTTAGTTAACCTTTTGTAACTTAAATGGAAATTCTCCTAACTAAACAACAAATTTATTTCGATTTTTTAAGAACACGTTAGAATACTCATTTGTATTGAAATATTTAGTATTATTTGAAGATCCTTTAAGAGCAAAAAGGTCACTTACTTAATGTAATATTTTTTATATTATTGTATATTTAGCATGGTTATAAATACTATATTCAAATTCGATTTGTAAAAATAAAGATGGCAAAGTGTTTGTGCTAGGAATAAAATAAAATCATCGTTCACAGAGGGTAATGCTATTGTTATCGACAAGCTCAATAATTAACATTTACTTAAAACTAAAATAACAGTTACAATTCTATTCGATATATAATTCTCAGAACAGTAAGCACCACATTAATAACCATATAAAAAGAATGCTCAGGATTATATTTGTATTTTCAATTTTCATTTCATTTGCTGCATAGAAACAAAGATTGGAAAAAGTAAATTTTAGAATTCCCAGTCAGCCAATATTCAGCATTTTAAAACTAATATTCAAAAAAATAATAAATAAAAGCTTACGTTTTCATGATTCAACATATCTTGATACTTTAATAAGTAATTAATCAATGTTTTGAAAAATTTAAACAATCCATATCATAAATATCATATCCTGCGTGCGCGGAAAATAACCATGTGTTCCTTAAAACTTAATTATTTACTTGGATCTTTGTGCTTAACTAACCTATTTTCTAAAGTAATTATAAAAACGTCTTATATTTAAACTCGTTTCTAATAAGCGAAAATACAGAATGATTAAAATAGAGTATGTAAACATTAGTTTTGCCATGCAACAGAAGAAATCGCATGAGCTATGGGTCATTGACTAACGTCGATTGTGAACTATTTATTCAAATAATTCAATAAATTACTATGAAATCATATATCTGATCAATTACTATTCAAATTTACTTAATATGAAACAGTGATATTATCATATCATCAAATAAAATACACGATTCTCATTACCAATAAGTCATTGTGATCATTTCATAAAAATTATCTAAGTAATATTTTTCATTAAAAATATTTACATTCAAATACAATAAATTGTATTCATTGCATATATTGCTGTACCATACTTAAAACATGACAATAACTGTGGTCATAAATTTTCAAAAATCCACGCTTACTGAATCAGTAATACGTATATTAAGGAATGTATATTTATTTAAGGAGATCAAATCAATTATTTTTAATCTGCTATGGATATGAAAGAATCCCTATATTGCATCAATATTAATAGAACTTATAAGCTATATTTTGTACATAATACACGTAAAATAAAGGAAAAACGAAAAGCGGTTAGCATGAATTTCTCTGGTATAATCTACGCCCAGATCGTTAGGTGTATCATTGCAAGATCGTAAGTAAATGAGTAAACCAGAGATGAACGAGAATAAATTATGTACATACGATTCGATCTCGATAGGGGTGGCGCCTAATCGACTTGTATATGCACACAGTTACACACACCATGCCAAAAGCTACGGTGGAGGCGCAACTGAAGTGAGAAAGAGATGAAACGGAATGTATGGGCGTTTCTTTGCACCTTTAAATACATACAATATGCATACACGTCTATAACTTAATGAAATAGCAGCTGTAAACATTTCTTAGGATCGGTCGATTAAAAGGAATACTATACTCTGCACTGTGCACTTTGTGAATTGAAGTTTCATGTATAGTTGTAGTAAAAACGATGATTATAAGCGATACACGCAAGAGCTTTGCGTGTATAAGATATAATAAGGAAAACATGACCGTTCTCGAGGCTTCTGCAAAGTGTTATTTACTTTAAAAACATGAAAATTGATCTAATTTATTGAAGAATAAATGAATAAATGAATTTCAGCTGTTTTCGCGCATTAATGAAAGGAGTAGTTTCGAACATAAATTTCTAAATAATCCCATTGTACTAATAGACGGTATATACATTTTAATAAGATTATTCAAGAGCGCATTGAAGAAGAGTTTTCCTTCTTTCGTACTTTAGTATATCTAATTTTGAAAGTGGACGGCATGTAAATAAATGAAATTTAAACGAGTTGCGTGTAGCTCGTGAGCTCCACTCGAGAGAGCGAAAAAAACACCAAAACCTGTGTGGCCCAATGACTCTTCTGCTTATTTCCAACCTTCTCTCCCCCTCTCTCTACGCTCTATCCCCGTTTTCCACTGCATGCAGAAGTGAGCGGCCGAGGAGCGTGCATACACAATAATACGTAAACGAACAGGAGCGAGTCGTCTGTTCTTGTCGGAAACGATGCACAAGTTGAAAACGCGCCGAGCGAGAGGAAGGTCGAAGCGCAGGGCAGAGTCAGAGATGAAGGTTTCCTACAAGCAGCTTCTCAGCACCTGTTACTGTTCGGAAACCTTTTCTCGTGCCAGTAGAGTAATGGGCGAACTCGCGGGTAAACCTTTTACAAGCCAACTCGATGGCATTTTTCGTTTTTATCCGCATGATTGCGCCTGGGAAAAATCAGGGTTGCCACTGACTTTGCCGGAGTCTGCCACGTGCTTTTCAACAGGATTTTCAGCCGACTTGGCAGTCTTTCCTTTCCCGATTGCTCGATGATTCTCATTAAAATAAATATATTAACGAATAAATATAATAAAATAAAAATAAAATAAATAGTAGTTGAAACTAATAATCTGTCGAGTGAAGTTCTATAAGAGTTTTGATATATATACCAATAAATATTCTTTCGTAGATGAAAACATTTTCGAAACACAAGTGGCAATCCTGCATCGTTTAGAGTAAGGAAAAAGACTTAAGAAACGTCGTCTTCGAAAAACTATATTCTGTATGCATAAAATAAATATATACATAAAGTGTAAGTGTAGTAATCATCGGCTTATTTAAGCCGGTAAGCGCGGTACTAAACATGAATAATTAAAACGAGAAAAAAATTAATGTGAAATACACGTTCATAAAATAAATCAATACACGATAATAATGAAACTTTATGACAATAAAAACAGGATTCTCGAAAATTCATTGGCGATCGAGAGAAATAGAAAGATTGGATGTATGAGAGAGTGAATGGGAGAGGTGCTGTATTTTCAGAATATGTACGAAAACGAGAAGAAAAAATATATAAATAGAGATTGAAATTCAGAGGTTCGGTTGACTTTTGAAAAGTCCGGATCCTTCAGCTTCGCTTACTAGATTTAATATTTTTGTAATAACGCCTTAGACGTACATAGCTTATTTATACCTTTGTAGAGTTTAAGCGCACTTTCTTTCACATATCTTGCGATGGAAAGAGTTATATGTAACGCGGTGCGTTCATTAAATGGAATGTTTTAATCCAGTACACTTGCGGTACCGCGAGACGAGCTTTTCAAATGAAGTGTGCTCAAAGCAAGGCTATAACGAGCTTCTCGATATATTTGCATCGAACTTTTCTCTCGAGGAAATAATCTACAAATTTCTACTTTACCGATGTTAATTATTATTAAAAATTTGATTTTTGAAGATATTTTAATTTGTGCACTTTTGTAAAAATAAAATTTATAATTATGTTGCAATATCTAAAGTTGTGTTCATATATTTTTTTAGAGATATGTAATTATTTTTTTAGCATTAACTCTTTAGAGTTTACATAAACTGAACATTTTCAGAACAATTTGAAAATCAATTCACAATCAAATTATTCAAATACATGAATCAAATAAATATGTCGATACGTTGAAAACCATTTTAAGTTTTATACCAAGGTCATAATAAACTTAAATACTCAATACAAACTTATAAATAGAATTCTGGAAAAATCTTTCTTACTATGTATTTATTTTTAATCATTTTACTTTAAAGCAGAATAGTAGTGGCTATTGGAATAAAAGAATATTTTGAATCCAACAGTTTATTATGAAACTGTGACAATATAATGAATGAATATTATGAAAAGCTTGCATTTCTATGGCAAGTATAATACAAGTGTATTTTATGTTAAAATGTGTGTATTTAAGATCTAGCTAAAATGAAATATTTGAAGACCCGCCTTTGTACCTTTGTAGAGAAAGTATGATAAATCAATACAAGTCATATATGATCATTACAAAAACAGTCGGCAGAACCAAAATGTTGCGTGTTTGTATAGAAATTATACTTATTAGATGATACATTATTGCTAAATAGAAAAAAGTACTCAACCGTATCTTGTTTGTAATGTTATTTTTGATTACCTAACAACTATTCCATTAATTTTCCAATAGAATTATTATTTAATTTAGTATTTCAATCAAATAAATATTTTTATTCAGTTCATTCTGATTCATAAAGAACACAATAAGAAGTATTTTGTTATAACAGAATCATTCAAAATTAATTTCATTACAAAACATACCACAAATTTATTGTTATAAAATAAATTGAAATTAAAAAGTTTACTTACCTAATTGTGGTACAGACATGTAAGTGTCGCAATCCACCAGAAACTGTCCAGCTTGTACGGCACCCAATGCCTACTATTCTTTTTGTTAAAAAGTCTATAGTCTGAGGTCCTGTCCTATTTTCTGTCATTGGATATTGATGAATTCTAAAAAATATAATTTATTACATAATTATTCTTATTTAATGTATAATATAAAGACTTCACAATAATTTTGTAGTGTTATTTGATTTTGTGGTATATCTAAAGTTACAGTATTTTAAGAATTTAAGACATTATTAGCAACTAAATGAAATGATATCATTGTCTAACCACAACAAAGTGACATTATCAGAAGATTTGAAATAAAGGACTAACAATGATTAAATGTTATGCAATAAAGTGAATTTTACTTACACTGTAACACCCATTATTCTTTAATTGTTGAGAATATGAAAACACTTGTGAATAAGAATAAAACAAAAACACGAGACTAGACTAATGTTTACACCGGCCTCTCAAATGGTCACCGGCAGTAGCAGCTGTTTTATGACGCTCACTAACCGCTACTGTGGCGACATCTACAGGAGAAGATTAAAAACACGTCGCAAAAAACGGTTATCCTATGGAATTAATTTGATCAATTGCCAAATCACCACTTGTTATCTATGCAACGATATAAATATTTCTTCAGCTATTTGGATGTTAATTAATTTAATATTTAAATATTGATAGATACTAAATTTAAAAACGATCAACAAATTTTACAAATTAAATTATCTACAATGACATTTTCTGTTGGATTGTCTGCTTCAACCGAAGATAATATAGGCATTTGACAAAACTATTTATTTTTAATCTTTGGTGGAATATGACTATAAGTATATTCGAAAAAAAGAATACGAAGGTAAGTTAAACATTATAGTTATCATTATATACAAAATTTATTAATATTCAAACAATTTCAAACTGAATAATAAATAATTGACGTTTAGATTTTTCGCCGCGATCATTAGATGGCGCCACGTTTTCTGTAAATGTCACCCAGCTACCTCGTCCAATCCCATCAGCATCTCGGTACGTAAGGCATTATGCTCACAGAGAAATTGTCTCGAGTCTCGCCGTGTGCATAGCGCGCCTCCACACTTTGTGCGAGGAATGTGTTTCCAAGTTCCATCCAAGTTATACATAGTTACTATTGTTGGGTGTGTCGAGTGCTGAAACGCGGTGAAATCCTAACCTTCCATGGTGTCGTACTCGTGTCCCGCCGCGAGAAGCAGTCCCCAGTAGCTCGTAGATAAGATCTCGTTTTCGTGGGCAGCAGGTAGTGTAGCGTCCATCGACGGCGTACCTTTTCCTGCACCGGCCAAGCACTTTGTTTAGAGAGGTGTAAGGTGAGTCATAGTTTACCGGAGACGATCGACTATTAAGCATACTTAACGCCACCCGCGTTACATACTTTAGTCTTTTTTACCAATGTTTATTATCTTTAGAAAGTAACCACTGTGATCGACATAAAGTAGCATCGCAACATGCAACTAACCTAAAAATTCTTTAGATACAAATCTATCCACTACTTACAGTTTTTCTGAAAGAGCATAATTGCAATTTAATATACTTAAATCATATACACATTTCTTTAGTAATTTCATAAGCAGTGCGAGTTTAAGTGTCAATAAAGACAAGATATCCTTATAATAATTATTGTTTTGAAAATCAACGTAAAAAAGAATATGCTGAATAGCTACTAACCTATGCATTAAAAAATTTGCAAACAAAAAATATTTAGTTACATTCGTAAGTAATTTTTTTTGACAAAAAATATTGAAAATGGAATTTTATGACGTTTATCTAGCATGTGTTTAATCTGCATTATTTTAAGAGCGAAATTGAAAACTATATTTTAAAGTAAACTCCAAACTTTAAGTAATTCTAATTGTTAGAGATTGTTAATTAAAAAATAGACGCATCATGCTACAGCTATTGTACTATAATTGTATTAATCTTTTGATTGGCAAGTGTAAAAAACAGGTATCAATAATAACATACTTAACTGCGAATGCATTAAAGAGTGGTTTTTAAAAAACCCATTTCTTAAAGGTAAATAAGTTATTGGCCGGTTAACGAGAAGGTCACGCATGCGTGCATAATCTTTACTTGTGGGTCTCGCCGTTTTAAAGCCGTTTGGAGGATATTAAAAGAGTAAAGGAGCGATAAAAAAGGGTTTGTCTCTCGTTCAGTAGCAGGCCTGCATCAACGTTCATTACTCTCTTGCACGCGGCGAGTGGGCACACATACCTTGCTCGCGGGCACACCTTTAAAGAAAAGTCTGGCACACGATATTTGCGCGGAGACGTACACAAGGTGCACCGAGACCGAGAACGCGCGCGCGGCTTCTCTCTCCATATTCGGGCATTCGCGTCCCCTCGAGCGCGTGCAGACGCCCTTTAAACATTTTTCTCTCCTGCTCGGTTGCCCGCGCATGTTTTTCGCCGCGGAGCGGGATTCCGCTCCTCACCGTCCACTGCGCGCTGTGATTTTGAATCATTTCAAAGAGTTTTTATGCAGCCGTCGGGGAATGCTTCGCTCGGCGTCTGCGGAGTCGTGTGCCGCTGGCAACCGCGGCCTGCATTCACGGATCGTTGAGTTTTTAGGTTAAGTTTGTCTTGTTGACAGGTAGCGCGAGCGCACGCGAACGTCGATGGACTCGGATGCATATATTTCCGTTGTTCCACTGGGAAAGTATTGGGCGCAACAAGTACAGGCCTCGAATGGCTCTTTGCCATTGTTGCTAAAGCTACTTTTCAAACACTCGGACAGCGAAGAATTTTTTATTGACTCGAGTTTTATAACAGTTTTGCTTCGGCTCTCGGTGCGCGTGCATTGTGAAAAAAGGCGAAGAAAAAAGACATTCCTCGCAATACGTTTATATAATTATGTTTCGCACTAAAAGTTTGAATCAAGAAAATTTTAAAAGTTTTATTACTGCAATAAAATGAATTATTCGCATGATGCGAAGAGAAATATGCATAAGCAATTTGGGAAGGATGCACGAGAGATATAAGCAAGAGAAACTTTAATGGTCTCTTGGTAATTAAAATGTTCTATTCTGCCGGGGCATTATATATTCCAAGCAGAGGAATCACTGCGGGGGACGCGGCGATTCGTCCGGGCTATCGGAGCGATCGAAAAGCCATTGGGTGCGCGGCTACCGCGCACGCGGCCAGCGGACCGAGGGACGTTGCGGGGCGACGATCCGCGAACTCGTTAACCCGCACTCGAGCGCATTATCCGGTCATTGTCGAGGGAAAAACGGGGGGGTGGGGGGGAGACCGGGGGGAGGATGCAAGCGGCGCCGGGGCAAGAATGGCCCGAGACGCTTTGAGCGGTGCTAATCGCCGGGGCGGCGCTGGCGATTATTCGCAAAGGCCGGGCGCGCGAGGCGCTAACCGGTTGCGCGCTTGCGACACGCGCGTGACGCAATTGGCCGCCCGGCGAGGACTCGTAATGCGCGAGGACGCGTATATACGCGCGCACCGGCTGCACCGCGGCTTACCGTAAATCAGGGCCGAGGGCCGGTGCAGCCTCGGCAATTGCCCGGGCGCCCGGGACCATCGGGCTTCCCGCCGCGGGCCAACAGCTGCCCAGGGCTTAAGCGACGGTTACGAGGGAGGAACGCTTGTTATTTGTTTTTTTTTTTTTTTTTGTTTTTTCTCTCCCTCCGCTTTTCCGCGAGCGTTCACTCCTTCGCCGCGTCCCGGTTTGTTCGGCCAATTACGATTCCGCGCGGGTGTTTCCCCGAGATTGCCCGTGCAGTTGGGCAATGGTCGCGCGCGGCCGAGGGAAAGGGGGGAAAAAAAAAAGTTACATCGGCAGCTGAAAGTTTCCGCAAATTTCGGGACGTTAAGGCGAAGCGAGCTTTCGAAAGCGATCGGCGGTCTGGGGGGGAAATCGCAGCGAAAGCACACAGTGGGGTCAGGATCGCGGCAGCTGCGCAAAAAAGGAAAGGAAAAAGGAAGAAAAATTGATTCGGCCCCGAGGTCTGCGACGGTCGCGCGCGCATAAAAGGCAATAAAGTGAAATTTCAATCAGCGGCTCTCAAATTGCCTCTCGCAGGGAGCCTACGGGGGAGCGGCCGGCGTCTCCGGCCCCCCCCCCCCCCCCCCGGCGAGATCAAAGTCTCGCCCGGGGAACGCACGCAGCGGCTCGCGCAGGGGCTCCCCCTAAGCCCCCACCTCCGTCGAAGGGAGCCGTCGGGGGGGAAAAAAAAAGAAGGCCGGCGAAGCGCGAGCCGCGGGTGCGTTTGGCGGGCGATAACGCGGAACGCTGACCGGAAGGGGCGTGGCGGGCGCGCGTTCACGCACGGGGCCCCCGCGGCGTGCCGCACATGCCGAGTGCCCCGAGGGGCGCAGCCGTGTCCGCGCGGTCGGGTGTCGCCGCGCATTATTGCTGCTGAGTCGCGCGGGCGCTCGGCTAACCCGCGCGGGCCTCTATTTCCGTCGCGCGCCACCGAGATGGAGAACTTCGGGGGCACGCGGCCGCCACTCGACTCCGGTTTTTTTTTTTTGTTCCGGCAAGAGGGTAGGATGCGCCGGTCGTCGCTTTATCCGCCCCCGCGGTCCATCTGTCCTTTGGGACGATAAGGAGAGGCGGGGAGGTTGTGTAAGGGACCGGTGCGCCCGTCCTCGATGCTCTCGTTGCCAGAGGCTGAGATTGATGTAAGTCCGCGCTTGCGTAAGCGGTAAGAACACTCGGAATTTCGAGATCGTTAAATTATTCTAGGCTTTTAAAGCGCGGTGGGCGCCCAAGTTGGAAAAGGGAAAAAGCCCAGGGCTCTTGTTACGCACCCGAGCTTTAAAGTATGCATTTTCGGATTTAATTTTAAGCGCTCCTCGCGGAGTTTTTGAATGTGGGTTAAAGTACGCGATTAATTATATGTTTTCACGGTTGGCTATGTAGCGAACGAGCTAAAAACAGCGTCGATGCCTTTTTCCCCTTGCCGTTGATGTTGCTTATAAAGTCCGTTTGAGAATAACGCTTACTTATAGTTACAAATGATGCTAATAAATCAGAAAACCTTTCAAAACATTTTATCAATGGAAAGCAAACAGATCGGGAGGGAAGTGACTGGCTCGGTCGTCAGAGGGGCGCACCGCCCAGGCAAATCGCTTCTCTTCTCTTGTTATTATTGCATAAAGCAGCTCTCGAGAAAGTTATATTTAAATCAGCTTGAAACGCGCCAAAGCCGCGCATCAATTTTTTAACAAGACCCTATCGAGAATTATATTGATACTTTGAAAAAATGAATCCTGCTTGAAAATTAACGTTATAATTTAGTAAGCACCTTTTACGATTCATTTGTGGGCGGTGAACTATTTTATACCTTTTACCAGAAGCTCGCGGGCGCTCAATTCGAGCGAAAAAAACCTCACGAGAGGCGGCGACGGCGGCTCGTTGAAATTAATGTAAAAAGGAGAGAGAGAGAGAGAGGGAGAGGCTGCGCGGGGGCGTCGGAGGCGAACGTTTAACCGAGTAATTTATCGACTTTCTCCCAATGCGCGTGCACTGTACGCTCCGCGCTCCGGCTTGTTTTATGCGATAATGACATTTCTTATGACGCTATCTGGCAAAGATTGTCGGCTCGGCGGAATAAAAAGTGACTTATGGGCCACTAAAGCCTCGGAGGGGGCGAGACGCGGCTCGATTGCAGGCTCGATACCGTTACCGATTCCGATAGGCCGCCGCCGGGGCCGCAGAGGGCAGGTAGTTCCACTGCGCCGGGGAACTTCTTTAAAACGCGCGGCTTTATCGCCCGCGATAAATATATACGTGCATTAAACGCGCCACTCCCCGACAGTGCACTTAATTCCTCGGCGCCGCGGAATTTCCCCCGGCGAGGTGAGGAGCGCGACGCGTGCGTACACACACACACACACACACGGACACCGGAAGCCGACTGCGACTTTTCGTTTATGCGTATGCGCGCACAGAGAGGCGCGGGCACGCCCTCGGTGCGGCTTGCCGTCCAGTGACCGTGTCAAAAAGCCGGATTCGCAGTATAAGCGCCTGCGCGTGGAAACGAGACTCGGGCGCGCTCGTTACCTCGAATAAAGTCCGCGGAGAGCGAATTCGTATTTTTTTTTTTTCCTTCGACGAGCCGGGCCGCTCCTCCCGCGATACGTATATATCCGGGAGTGCGCTCGAGCGCGCCATTAAAAATAATCACTCCGGCGAACGGGCCGCGTTAATTAAGCCCTGGCTCTCCGCGGAGTGGCGCCCCCCGAAAGCCGGCAGCCGTCGCGGGCGTCTGCCGCAATCGCGAGGGTCAGTTCCCGGGAGGGCCGTGAGACGCATCGGCCGCGGGCGCCTCCTGATTACAAGGGGGGCTGCCGCCGCTCCCCTGTTGCGCCCGCCGCCGCCGTCTTCCTGCACCTCCGCGCTCCCGCCCAATTTTCAATGCATTATACATGCGCCGAGAAAGGAGGACGGCCCTCTCGGATGTCTCGGCGCGCCCGGCCCGGCGCGATTTCCCCCATGAATAATGCAGCAGCCAAAGCCCCTCGGCGAAAAGCAACCCGGAAAATTCCCCGCTCTTAGCTCCCGGCCTACGCGAGCTAGTTGATGCGCGGCCGTTTCCCCGCCTCGGCGTCTCTTATACGCGCCGTGCCGGCCTCCCTCGCGGGCCCTTTCTCCTCCTCGGGCCGCGCCGATTCCCGCGGTCTCCGCTCGCAGGACTAGCGTGTCGCACCTGCGGGCTAATTCGCGCTGCTGGAAGCCTCGTGGCCAGACGCTTTAAGCTGACTCGCCGCAGGAAACCTTCAAATTGAAAATCCGATGATACGTTTTTAATAATACTAATTGTTAATTAATATATCTTACTGTTTCGCCTTCGTAACGCGCAATGTAAAATATAATTTTATTTTTAATATATAAGGAAATCTGTGTAATTTAAATATATGATTGCTCAAAAGCTTGTTTTGTGTTAATCATCAACGATATGAGACAATTGGAAATTTTAATTACAATTAACTAGCTTTATAATTTATAATATTAGCTATAATATCATAGTATAGAGGCTTAATACAATTTGTAATAATGTTCCGTTTTCCATGGTATTTCCGAACTTCCAGTATACTGTAGCATTATAAACTCAACCAACCAAATCCTAACCCGTTTCATTATAAAGTATATCGCTTGTAGTAGGGGCTATTGTTAAGGGATTTTCCCACTAGTTCAACCTAAAACAATTAGGACCCGGTTTTCACATTACTGCAATATAGTTGAGTGTCGATAATGATACGAAACCCTTTCTCATAGGCTTTAGTAGTTCTCAAAATAGTTTCTCTCTCTATTATCTTGCTCCTCTATATTTGTAATCCATTAGCAAATCAAGCCACACTTTGCAAAATATCTCTTTCGTGTATTTTTCGATTCCTCCCTTAGACCATCTAAAGGAGAATAACATTTTTCAGATTATTGAAACTGATCACCGCGCATTGAACATCTTGGAACCCCTTCCAAGATCCACTATATTACCAAGTTAACGAGTGCCAGTGCGCGTGTGAGTTTATTAAACAAAGAGTAATTCTTATTAGTATAATAGGCTTTTGTCGATAAAATAAATAAATTGAAATTGAAATCTGTTGTTTTCAATTAAGAAAATGATTATCAATCGATAATCGCTCAATAAAATACTCACCTCCTATTGATATGACTAACGTAAAATTGTTCATCCAACCAAACAGTTCAATAAAACCATTAGGTATTAGGTGGAATCTTGAGAAAGATCATTTTTTCTACCATGTGCAAGTAGGGCCTGACGTCAAGAAAGGCGCATCTAAAAGAACTATTTTATCTAAGATAGCGCAATTATTTGATTCAGTTGGAGTGTTCGAACCTATTATGATGAAGGCTAAACTTATGCAACTGCCTTTGCAAAAGAAATTTAATTGGCAGGCGTCTCTTCTTGATATTCACATACAGTGGTTAGAATATCAAAAACAACTGCCTCTAGTATCTGGTATTACATTTAAACGACAAATAATAATTGATAAGCCCGTGGATTTGCAGCTTCATGGGTTCTGCAGCAATAGCGGAACATTCCTATCTGCGATCCACTAATAAACATAATAAGATTGTAGTTGGGCAAATCTAAAATGTTCCAAATCTAAAGTACCTTCTCGAAGCTCTAAACTAACTATGATGAATATCAAACTTAGCAGTGCCTTATTATTAGCTAAATTATACAAGTTTCTACTACGAATTTTACCTCTTTAAGTTTCAATAGCGTTCATTTTTGGTCCAGTTCAAAATTTACAGTAAATCAGATAAATATTCAAGCCAGAATAATAGAAACCTTTGTAGGTTATAATATCTATTTGACATTCGAAATATAATTAATAAGACTTAATACAGGTTTGTTCAAGTTCCAAACAATCCCGCAGATTACATATCTAGAGGACAAGCTATGCACGAATTTTTAATAACTGCGGTTTAGAGATATGGTCCTACCTAGTCGAGCACTCCTGAAGAAAATTGGCTTAATTTTGCTAATAATTTGCCTTTGAAACCCGGGCTTTGATATGAATCTAAAAAATGGTTGTATTAAACGCTCGTCTGTACGACTATTTCGCTCTACCCAAAGTATCGTTTCATTTAAAACTGTTGAATAAATTGTACAACACAATTTCTATAAAGTTGAAAATATATTTATTTGCTTAAAGATATAAAATATTAAATAGATGAGCCCTGAGCAATGCAGTTACTCTGCTAAAGATTCTCAATCGACTGACTGAAAACAAAGGAGATTCTGTATCCCGTTAACTCTCGTCTTTGAATAGGACACAATATCGGGATCTATTCGGTGATTCTATGTTAATCGGACCGCATACGTCTGAATGGATTTTTTCACCAACTCGAAAATCACATTTTTCCTTCACAACTTTTATGCGGTATTCCAGTTTATTTCCGGGTGATACATGCTTCTCAAAAAAAGTCACCTTTTTCACTTGCGAGGCTTATTCCCAGTTCGTCACATGTATTTTTTACAGAACTCACATTTACATGACCTAACTACTCGTGACACCGGTTTAATCTTTGTTTTTTTTTCACTCGATTGGGCGATGTTACATTCACCAAGCATCGGCACTTTGCATAGAATGCGAAATAAGATTTGGCCGTGCGATAGACCTAAAGACGTGACTTTTTCATTTCGGCTCTGTATTTCACATCTATCAGTATATGAATGATATGAAAAACCCATTTTAATAACAGATCCTATCGAGAACCAGTTACATTTAAACTCCGGCACAAATAGAACGTCTTGTAATTCACACTTGTATAATTCACGTTGTTAGTTATTTCCTCGATTTTTATAGTGTCTATACCGGAGACTACAATTAGACGATTGTCTGCTATTCTTACCATATAGAATTCTTTGTTCTCTCGAAGGTCAAAAAAATAATCTTTTCTAAATATGATGGGCATGCTTGCACCAAAATTTGCGAGTCAAAGATCTTGATCGTTGCTATTCGTATAAAGATAGGCTATAGAAACGTCACGGATGCACACGGATTTCCAATCATCCGTTTGGGCTTTTCGACCTTGTTTTTTTTTCGGGCACTCTCGCACCCAACGTCCCTTTTCATTGCAAAACGTGCATTTTGTTTGTTATTTTAATTCTTCCATACTTTGTTTATTATTTTGCAGCTTATCCAGATTTTTTCTTTCAAAGCAAAGTGCGATCTTTGTCGCTTCATCTTTTAAGCGCTTGTCTTCTTTAATTAAGCGCGCAAATAATTTTTCTTTTGTCCTATCCGCTTCGGGAGTGCACTCCCAGTCTATGCAGAACAAATTAAATTTTGCTGGCAAACTTTTCGGAAGTATTCGGAAGCTCTTTCAGCTGCTTCTTAGAATTTTCTGCAAATTCCTTCTAGAGCTTCGATTTGCAGGGTTACTGGCTCATCTTCTTTAAAACGGAATGTATAGAATTGTTCCCAAGCTGATTCCTTTGCGTTAACGCTCGTATCGCGGTACAAGTTCTGCAATTTTTTCCACATCTTCGCTGGAGAATCGCAATGAATCAGTTGACTATGCAGTTTTTAGTCCACAGAACTAAAAAGAAGAACTTTCTTAACAAAATTAAACAAGTCCTTGGATTTCAAGGCAATGATTATCCCAAACTTCTAAAAATCGTAATTTTTGCCGTCTAGTTTTGTAATTTCAATTGAACCTTTCTCTGCCATCGTGATTGCTTTTTAACACGAATCACTCACAAAACTATCACGAAACAGTTACAAAACTTTACTCTGTATCAATTTAAATAATATTTCAACAATAGGCGCAGTGCAAGCGTGCTGAGCCCATAACCTGTTGAATAAATTATATAACACAATTTCTGCAGAGTTGAAAATATATTTATTTACTTAAAGATACAGAATATTAGATAGATGAGACCTGAGCAACGCAATTACTCTGCTAAAGGATCTCGATCGACTGACTGAAACAAAGGTGTACAAAGGTAAAGCAGGCCTGAAAAAAAAGAAAAGCGTCGCATATGCAGGTATCGACGAAAGGGATTATTTCTGTGAGAACAGCTAATGCACTTGAACAGCTGTTCTATAATAAAATCGGTCTAAAAGCATGAGCACGTACATTACACGCATAGCTATAAAGATTTAAATACTTTCAACAAATTTAAATGATTGTTAAAAAACTTATTTTGTATTAATAATCATATATTTGACTTGTTAAGAATTCATGATTAAATAGCAAATAAACCGAACTGATTTATTACCTATCTACATATTTATCTTTGAAAATTAACTTGGTGGTGGCTATTTAGTCTGAACAGCCAGACAGCCTCGAAGAAAACCGCTGCGCGTGATTGTCGCCAACCCAGTAAAAATATACCCTTTCTATGCATCCTCTGGATAAGCGAGCTCGAGCGAGAATCGAGGCAACATCGAGACGCGCACGCTAATTACGAAAAACACGAGTGCGCGCATACCCTCGTCCTCATTTGTACGAGTATATACCCGATTCACAATATTGACCGAGAGCAACACTCGTTAGCCGCGGAAGCTCACCATGTATACACCCAAGCGGATCCTCGTAGGGGATCAAAAGTCAGCGAGATTCTCAACCAAAAATTCATAAGGAGCGTGGCTTATGCGTTGGCGTGGAAAGTTATTAAAGTGCGGCGACGGCCGAGGCTCTGATGAACGAACCCGAATTCGCGGCTGCCACGCAAAGTTGTTGGCGGAACTTGCACTGCTCTTCGCCGAGAAAGTTTGCCGGGGGAAGCCAGCGGCGTCCTCCACTCCATTGCAGACCCATAGGCACTTGACTCCGTTCGTTTCGACGGGCGGGAGGCGTTACGATCGCGGGGCCGCTAATGCGATCCGCGCACCCGATACGCCTCGAGCTCCCGCCGATCCGCCGATATCCAATAGCTTTTCTTCGATCTCATTAGTTGCCGGTGTGTGCTCGAGCGACGCCGTCGTTATGAAAATTGACTGGAAATTCAGAGAATCCGAGATCCAATTGGGACTAGAGACTTTTAGCCTGAACTCGCGTGGGTCGCTCCGTAGTGGCGCAGTAAGACCGTTGATAACACGGCCGACGTAAGCGCGGTTCTTGCGGCAGAAAAAAATTGCACGGATCTAAAGATAGAGCGCTTGGGGATTCTGCTTATTGACACACTTGACTGTTTATACAGCCTTCTCTGGTATAATAATACGTACGCGAATTCCAGAACCGCATGCAATTAACACATGCGTCGCGAAAACATTTTCGTTGCGGTTAGTCATTTGCGCAAGGTCGGATTTTGCGAGCATTAAAATTTTCGCAGCTGCTCTTGTTTATTTTTCTGATTGAAAACCTGTGGTTGCCGAACATTGTTTCGAACGTGTATTACAACTTTACGCAAAATAATAAACGAACCACCAAAGTTAAGGTCGCGCACGTTATTTGAAAGGTATCTCGACATTGCCTGGACAAGAGAAAACGAGTTTTAAATAAAACCTCATAATACAAAGATCTTTTGAAACAGGATATAAATAATGTATAAGAGAGTATGCGGAAAGTATGCGTGAAAAAGGATATGGAAGGTTGAAAGGAACTGATAGGCGTATCATTTTCTTCCATTTTCGCAAATATGATGATGAAAGCAAGCGTTGCGATTCAAGAGGTTACTACTATATGGACACTTGAACATTCGTATCGAATTTCGCACCATTTATGCCTTAGCTTCCCTGTAGGTTTACTGTAGGTACCGAAGTATACATTTACGTAAAATTTAAGAAACCCGAGATCTTTCTCTAATAAACATAACCTTTGATACCTGCATATTTCGTTATATTAAATACATTAAAAACAGAAATCCTTAGCTATCAAAATAGAATATATAGCAACTATACGAATTATTTGAAAAACTTATACTTTTCTACTTACTACCCATTATTCTCTTTACTAACGATGTGGTGGTAGGTATTTATTCATTATAAAAGTAATATTTACTCTATGATTATGTTTAAGTGAAATTTTTATTCAGTTTCCACTTTAATATAATTATTTTTATTTATCTAACGCGAAATGTAAAAAAATTGTCAATTTTTCAATTGCTATTTTTTCAGAAGATAGCTTAAAAGTAAGTCAAGCTGCAACATGCTGGAAATTAAGTCTAAAATTTAGCTCTGCCTAGAATGGTTAAATAGACCGCTCGAGAACATACGATTGTATCTTGGATTGTATCTGTTGTATCGCAGATGAAGACATCTGGCTCTTTGTTACATTATATCCATTCTGAAGTACTTACAGCTAGAAGTTTTCTTAGCCTATGTAGCTACAAATGTATGCTCGTGAGAAACCTTTGTAAGCGCTATAAATAGTAAATAGTTGGGAATATCTAAAATCATCGTAAAAAGCACCCTGATGGAATTAACTTGGAAATGAATTAATTTATAAACATTTTAAAAGATAAAGTTGCGACTGTGCTCTATTTGAGAGAAGACTTTCAATGAGTCCGTGTTACTGAAAAATAAAATATGGGGTTGCTATTTTTACGGTGAACCCCACCATGATGAGTTTTTTCAATCGACTTGCACGAGACACTGCACTTTGAACTTCACTCGACAACGAAAGAGTTCGTTTCTTATTGGAGAAACTGAATATTGAAAAAATGTTGAATACCAATAGAATTATTTTTTTATATTTTACATGTTTTGAATTAGTTTACTCGTGAGGAAAATAAATATTTTCTAAATATATATAGAAAGTAACAACATGCCTTGATCTGTACTGATGATAGATCATTAAACAAACACATAGATCAGTAAATAGGTTACTGTCAACTTTTACCTCTCTCTTTTTTTTATCGGAACGAAAATTGGTTTTAAAAATTATTTCAAAAGATAATAGCTATTGAACATTAATTTGCATATTAAAATAAAATTCGTCCATTAATAAAGATAAGGGTTTATACGATTTTATGCACAAACATTATACCTACACAGTTGCCTTTATCATTTTGACCAAGTGAGAGCATTTCTCGATCACGACTGCAGACCTAGTTGGAGACTCGTAGTCTCGTAATTTCTCTAAAAGGATTTCTCCAAGCAGCTCTAAGCAGCATAACGGTCTTTTTCACTTACCACGTGACCCTATCGTCTCATTGTTACGTGATGTTAAGCAGTACGGAGGTTCAACTGCACGTTAAAGAAACAGACACGTCTAGAAGAAATTATTCCAATTTTTTTATTGCACAAGTTTTACTTATAGAAAATTGATTTTCATTAATAAATTTTTTAATTATTTACACTATTTATGATCTACTCGATTATATTTTTTCTTTTTATATTGATGAAGCAATGGAAATTAAAAATACGATTTTGTTTTAGACGTGTAGTATTAGAAGAAAAACAAGAAATTTTTTTTATAATTCAACCTATTTACCACATTTGGCCGTAAGCTAATTATAAATTTGTATATGCAGTTCATAGCATTGAAATTATACGATAGCATGATAGATCGATACAACTCATACAATCATGTCCGTTAAGAGTACTTTTTTACTTTCCGTTAATGTATGGGCGTTTTACATATGCAGAAACAAAAGTTAAAATTGACTTTGCTCATGTTGTTTGGATAACAGAATAGTAGCACAGAAGCGTAAAAAGAAGCTTTTATTATCGTGTTAGAAGCGAGTATCAATGCAAAGGTGAGTGCAGTCGATGTATGATTCTATTGTATTTACTAATTCAACGTAACTCAATCAAAGTTGTAGAACTATACTTAAATGATTATGCAGTGCTAATGTTAGTGCTCTGAATAAAAAGTCATGCTTTATGTCCGCCTATAGCTGATTTAATCATTTACACGAAACTAGGTTACTATGAAACTCAAAGGATCAGCTTCGTGAATAAACTGAATATAATGTTGCTACAACTGTACATCGTTATTTTAGTGCGAACATTTGAGACCGCTTAAATATCTAGTTGATGCATTCGTTATCCTTTACTGTTCATTGATTTGTTGAGCAATTATACCTCGCAAGTAGTTACTGTATAATTTAAAATCATTAATTAACTTCTTGTTCTAAGAAGAATTATTATAATCTACTTGGATTGGCACTTGCATTAAAATTTAAAGATACTATATTATTAGATTAAAATTTAAGGCATAAATATTAAATTTCTCAGGTAAAATTAAATCAATTTAATTGAAACATTTTAGTGCTAAATAGAGTAAAACTAAAATTAAATTATATTAAAATAATTTTAGAGTACGGATAGCTACCATTTGTTTTATTTCCGTTATTCTGCGGTAGAATGTTTTACATATTTTTCTGAAATGAAGTATTTGTTAAAAGGTCGATAAGGAGATATGAACGAAAATATGTGTGTAACTAAGATCTTCACGGTGTAAATTATCGGTTTGCACGAATCGATCCCCGCAACTTAAAATAAATGTATAAGCGGAGGCTCAAACCATGCTTCAGCTTCCGTGGGTCTGTACGTATATACCCATCAAGTAAAGCGCCTACGGTCACGTCTAAAAATAGTCGAGTAAAAATTTCGAATTTCGCTTCCACGAAACGGGCGCCGCTGCTGCAGTCGACGGCTGGTGTATAGTGGCGGGCGGACGCCTCGCCGAGCGCCAGTTGTAACATTTGCGCGCGCGAGCTTTTTGCGCGATCTGATATGGATGCGCACACGCGGCGTTTCTCGCTTTATGACTACTTCCTCTCCAACTATACTACTAGCTGGGCCAGAGGACAGTTTTTTTTAGCCAGTTTGATGATGTCTCTTCCAGTTTCACGTACATTATTTTTAACTGGATTTTCTCGTTTCGCGATCTCGAACTGTTCTGTAATTATGGATTTGTTGTAACTTGTAAGTGTTATTTTTAAGAATATTGCAAACATGGATTGAGACGTTTCAGATAACCTCACTCAGAAACGTAGCGCATCGTTTTGGAAGCGGAATAACCACTTAAGTAAGCGATATATAAGAGCAGCCTTGACTCCGCCTTGGACTCCGCTTCGCTCTATACCATACAAACGACATCGTTAAGACATCGATAAATCTGTATGAAAATTTTCTTAGAAATTGCTTCAACGGCTAGCTGCAGAGTGAGGTCACTGTATTTTACGAGCAAATAGTGATACATGCATTTTCTATGCGCATACAATGTGCCGACTCGAACAATCTTAACAACAAAACAGTTTAGATTATAGATAACGATTGTTCTTTGATATTGCAATTGATTGTGTTGGTTTACGTTTTAACACTCAACGTATCGGTTGCTCCAGTTTTTTATCTCGCTCGTTGCAGGCTACAGAAAGAAAGATTCAATAGGATGAATAATCGCGGTAAGGTCGATCAATTGCCGGTTTTTGTGAGAATGCAGTGTGCACTTTCATCGCGATGACGGAAATAGTTAAAAGCTAATTGCACCACCGCTTTCAAGCTAATTTCAATAGGATGTCGCACTTCCGCCAACTCTGCAGGTTATAAAATGTGAGAGAAATAGTTCCTGTTGTCACCTTTGCTCCTAGGTGTGTGAAAAAGTTAATTCTCCATAGTGCATTCCATCATTCCATCGTGCACGAGTAGGGGTTTAATTAACTTCGGAAGTTGGAGAATAAAAAAGTTTTATCTATAGATACTCAATTCTGAGTTTTGATTAATCGGCAGACTTTTAAAGACGACAATGAATTGATGAATAAAAGCACCAATTGCTATTTTTTGTGCGAAATTGTGTAAAGTAAACATAAATTTAATTTAATAAACTTTTATTCGAAATATCATAAGAATTTTGATTGGGAAATAAGAGAAAAGAAAGTTGCACAGGTAAATTTCACTATAGCCAGACTGGCAAGTAATGAATCTGGAAATATAACATGCCCTGGAATAAAATTATTTAAACTGAGAGCTCGGTAATGGTGATACGCCGCCCACAAGCGAATTTTGCAAACCCTACACAGCTACTGAGCTTTCTTAAAAGGAAAGAAAGAAGGTAAATAGAATACAACCGAGACAGCACCTGATACCTCTAGAGCCTTTATACATCTTGGCGCCCCTACCCCGTAAGCATACGCACGTAAACTCTCCGGTTTTTACAGCAGCCTGTCATTCCTGCGACACTTTAATCGTTGGCCAGTGTTGGCGGCTCTTTTCTTACCCTTGTGCTGCTTTTGGTAATCCGCGACAAAAAAAGAAGCCGCGCCTCTTAGCCGCTTTTCAGACTTAACGAGAATTAACGCTTGTATATGGTCAAATCCGTAAAAAGTTAGAAAATTTACTGTAAATAAGCGCACGCAAAAAAGTATATAAGTATGATTAATATGTAAAATAATTTTTTTAACGAGTTTTTTATAAATATTTATTGGAAAACTATTTCTGTGAAATTACGAAAATATGTAAAAAATATATTTTGTGTAGTGTACTTGAAAAATGCACTTAAAAAAAATTGTTAAAAATTTATGGTATGGATTAATATATCTAGTGAATTACGAGGAAATTCACTAATTCACACAAATTAATATTATAAGTTATAGCAAATTTTTGAATTAGTTTCGTAATTCCTCGCTTTTTCTGCAATATTACTATGTATTTAATATTTTCTTTATTTTAGTGTACAGTAATTTGTATGGTTTGTTGAGTATGTGTTTGGATTTTTATCTTGTGTAGTAAAATTTCCTATTAATTTATATTGAGTGTGGTTTCATCGTTTTTCATTTTATTAATTTATAGTGAAATCTAAAACCCAAGAATATAAAGTAAATCTTTCATGACAAGTCAGGAAATGTTTTCGCCCCTCGTTTACGATTAAAATTTTTCGATTATATACGGATTTACCCATATGTATATATTTGTAGCAGAACGATAAAACAAAGAAACACAGCCTTTAGCCCCCCTCATCCAGGTTTCGCGTTTTTCCGCGCACTAATGCGATCTCGGCGATGAGGGAGGCTCTTTCTTTTCTTTCCTTCTCGGCTCCTCCCTAATTCTTTTCCCCCTCAATACTTTCGTGCTCCAGGAAAATGCGGTCTCAACTATTTCGTGCCGATTTTCCTCTAATGTGGCTTCGTTGGTGATGGGCCAAGTACTTACAGCCGCTAAAGAAATACTATTAATTCTTATTAAATTCGCTTAAACCCAATTTAATACGTAATAATACATTATAAATGTTGGCACATTCCCATTTTTTGAAAGGACATAGTTATTCAAAGAATTCTATGAGAAAATTGATGGTGGATCGAAATGTTTTCTATACACCAATTTCATTATCTCTATATCTAGAAGACAATCAAAAAGAAATTAACTGTATTGAATAGTTTGAGAAAGAACTAAAGTTCTGCGCTCACAACACGAAGTTCGTGTATTTTGAGCTTAAAACATATAAAACTTTTCACTAATTTGTTTTGTTTTTCTTTTAAATATATATATATTTTATTTAACATTTACAATACACGTCTTGTGAATTTATCTATTACGGGTTAAAGCTAATAGCTATTTATAACTTTACCAAGGAGAATTCCAAATATGCTAATGCATATACTCTATATCTACGTTGCTGTCTCCAATCCTACGATGCGTTTACTTGACCGGGTCACGGGACTTCGCATTCGTAACGACACATACACTTACAGTTACTCATTACTCATTTCTTCACTTATCGGGATTAGGCGTATGCCGCAAAGTATATTAGCTTCTAAGGTAGCTTCTGTCTGTGCGAATTGATGTGAGACGATGCGTGCGCCAAGTAATCAAGGAGATACGGATATTGAAATAAAACTGTGAGCTTAGTTTACTAAATAAATGATCTTCGCATAAGTTGCGATCAGAGGCTTTCGCGTACTGTCGATCTGGGGCGCGGTATTCGTTGCAAGTTGTAGCGGAGCAAGAGATTTAGATTCTTCACGAGACAGACTTGTAGTACTAAGGGATTACCGATGGGTCTGTTACGCATATGCACTAGCGGACGTCCAATCATTTGGTAAAGTCATCGTCTCGACCGTCGTCCTTTTCGCGATGATCGCGCGATGACACGTTTAAAATAACGAAGGATGAAATGTTGCACCGTAGGGCTTTGCGCACATATATCAAACCTTTACTGACGTCTCCAGCGGGTAGACCTGGGTTGGAGTGAAAAAAAAGAGTCGGTAGGCCTCTAAACGTATACTGAAAGAAATGGTGCAGCAATTTTTATCGTACTATAAACAGTCAACTGACCACATGCTAGTTAATTCAATAAAAATTATAGTTTACTGTGTAGTAATTTTTTGTACAATATTTGCAATGACTGACGTGAGAAATCGTAGATAGAAATTCAAGAATGACTTTCTGAGTACATGATTAAAAAACGTACGCACTGTTAATAATGTTCACGAGTACAATTATTGAGTAATGCTTGTGGGTAGTGATTTCACTTTAACTCGCTAGTTATACATGGGTAGAGACTAGTCTGCATCAGCAGTATGCATCCTTTATTTTCTTCGAAGGTATATTTCGTTTTTGTTATGTCTATGAAAGTGGTTCCCAGCACTGCATTGTTATTTAGTTATTGTCTGAATCTATAATGTTGTTATTATTTTTTAAAATTATTTGATTGTAGCCAATGCAGGAAAATGCTACAAATCGGCTGTGAGTACTACTATAGGAATCAATCCGAGGAGCAATCGATTGTTACTTGTTCGGTTAATATTACTTATAAATTATTGGAAATAATATTTTTCGAAGTCTACAGTTATTCAGTTCTTAGCTTAATATAATTAGTAGAATTATAATACAGCTGCACATTTTTATAGCCCGGGTGCAATAAGCGAGGGAAGGGGAAAGACTATAATAAAAACTATCCCTTTTGCGTATACTTGCAACATGTGGGTGTAGGTTTTTTTCCAGTCCTGCAACGCTAAGGCACAGAAACTTTGAGTCAAGTTGAGTGACAGACTTTAACGGTGCAACTGTGTTGCCCAGGCATACATTCTATCCCAAAATTCACATTGTATTTCTTATATATTCACTAAGTTATTAATAGACAACTATTTTTACCCTAACCTTGATTGAGTTGATAAGTTATCTTATCCTTGTTAAACTCACTATAAATTGAAAGCCTAAGAAAGAAGCGTGCGTATAATAACGCTTGAAGAAACAGTGAAATATCAGCTCGCCGATGCAGGACAGGCAGTGCGAAAAGAAGGGTTAGTCCGAAGCCATACATCACGAAACAAAATTGACTATTCGAAGGCTGATGGGCTGCAAGCTAGGAAATAAGCGCGATGCAAAGCGCTAAGACAGATATTGATAGGTCGTCGTGGGAATACGCGGGACGCGAAATCTCGGGCGATCTTCGTCGCAGATGCTCCAGTTGCGCCCGAGCGCCCAGTGGCTCTCACTCTCGCCCCGGACAGTTTAACGAGCGCGCGCTAAACAAGAACGAGGGAGAAGGCGCGGATGAAAGCACATATACGCTCCCGTGACGCGGCCGGCGCGTTACTCAAACTATTTTATACCGAGGGCCGCGGGCGAAATTGATGCGTCTCCGCGAAATAAACAAATGACCGGGGCTTCCTCCGGCGGAAGCGGGCCGGCCCCCCCCGTGCAATTTGGAAAACTGCCGGGCCGAAATAGCGCGCCGATATCGCGATTTATTCCGCGCAATCTCGAGTGGCCGCCGCCGCGGGGGAAAGAAGCCGGCGGTCGAAAAGGCGCCGCCGGGGAAGATCCTCGGGAGGGGGAGAAAAAAAGGAAGCCGCGGCGGGTGCCGGTGCGCGCCGCGGTTATTCCGAGAGCCGGGGTGAACGCCTCCTCGCGCTTTCGGACCCGCGAGGAGCCGCTCGGACTAGCGGCCCGGCTAGCCGGCTCCCTTTTTTTTTCTTCCTCTTGACCCGATCGCTCCCGGCCGCGTTTCAATCGTCGCCGGTTGAGCCGACGCATGTGGTAGCGCGCGATATTATATCCCTCGCGGGCGGGGATGCAAATCCCGAGGATCGGCCCGGATGCCCGTCGAGATTTCCTTTGGAATGCCCCGGCCTGCCACCAAGGGAATTATGCAGTCGCTTGTTCTGCTAGACTCGCGCTCGGCTCGTCTTGCATAATTCCGCGCTGCACTTTGAGACTTATAAAAGAGTGGCGGGCTCGCGGCTCTTTTAGCCCCGTCACCTCTTTGACGGAAGATTGGACGTTTAGAGGGGAGACGCTTCCATTGTATTCCAATGTAAATAAAGAAACTTATTTAGTGGATTGTCAGAAGAAATTCGCCGAGAGAAGTTGCAATAAGTCTTGCTTAAATTACTGTATTATACTTGCAGTCGAGCGATATGCAGGTCTTTTCAAAATGAAAAAATTATCATACGTAATAAGAAATTTTACTGAATTTTTCTGTTGGAAAACTTAAAAGCTATTGTAATAATTTCAGGAAACTGAATTAACATTTTGAAATTTCTTATTAACCCCCATAATTTTACCCGAGATTTTATTAGTCTTGGAAATCTGTGCTTATTTCTCCCTGAAACCGTCAAAGATTTAAAGTTATATTTTAACATTTGAAATATTTAAAGAGATATAATAAGAGAAGGGCTGGACTTTTTGAATCTCTATGTAAATTTATATATTGTGCAACGTATAATTGTATTATATTAATTGTACAAATTATATAAATTATGTGTGTGTATAGTATAAGGATCATAAACGTTAATATGCCAATAAGCGATAAAAGGAGATCTGAAGATACATTAAAGTTATATTACATTAAACTTTGAACGAGCATAACTTATCATGGATATGCACTCGGCGAATTAACCTTAAAAATTTATGTTTATATTTCTGAAAAGTACGTAAACCTGTCGGACAATGAATATTACTTTCCTACATCTTAATCCAGCGTTGAAATAGGCGCCGTGCAAATGTTCGCGCTTTCACCTTCTATCTTTAGTTGCGGCCAGCTGCTATTGTTTCTCTACCGAGTAATTTTAACCGATCTCGAGGCGGGCAGCTTTCGTTTCATTGGGTTCAATGAGCGCCTAAGCTTGCGCCCCGCGTATCGATTGATATCATGGACAGAATGCTTGATCGGTTACTGGCAAAAAAATGGAAAATCTCTTTTACACCGCCCTCCAAGATACACAGCCGGGTTACACAAATTAATTAAAGCAGGGGGAAATCGATTAGACCGACAGCGATTACCTCGTGTCCACGAGATTCGTGACCCTGTATCTCCCGAAGGTCTTTCTCCTCTGCATGCATACAGAGTGGAAACGAAAGGAAGGGCAGAAGGGAAAGGAAGCGGAAGGACGACACGTACGGGATCGAGGGCGGGGGTGGCTCGCGGGCTGGTCGCGCGTGCGCCCTACGTCGGCACTGGGAATCGCTCGGGGCGCCGCTCGCGAGATCACCTCTGTCGCTGGGCGGCCGCGGGTCTTTGTCTCCGGGCGCTCGTATCGATCAGCTGTACCCCCCCGTCCGAATGTGCAGGCGCCCAGGCAGAAAAAGCGGGCGCGATAAGGATCTCGCGCGGCCGGGCGCTTTGGCCTCCTTATCTTCCCCCGGCGGGTGTAGGACTTTGGCCCGGCGACTCGCGCCGATCAGCCGTTGGCGGCTTCCAATCGAACTTTGGCCGCAAGTTGGTGATCGAGTCCGAGGATATATATATATAGGGGCTCAAGCGCAACAGCCCCGCGTTTATTTTCGTGTCTCGCGGCGACTTGCCTGATTGCCTAAGTTTCCGCGCTCTCGGCCGGGGCCCGCGCGCCGCCTCGCCAAATATCTCGTCATCCGGTTTCTCGCGACCCGGGCAAGTTGCCGCTTCGCCGAGCGACTCGTTCGCGCCTGCATTGTAGGCTCGAGTTTAAGAGGCTCGAGGCGCCAACTAATTAATCCCACCCCCACCCCCCTGTTCCGCCTGATAGATTTCTCCGTTTTCCTCCGGGCTTTTCTCCACGATGATACTTCTTGCTGCTCGGTTTGCCTCCCCCCCGTGTGCCTCGAGGGGACGTCGCGCGATCGACCTCTCGAGGAGGAAACCCACGAGGAAGAAGTATTGGCATAAGGCCGAGGGGGCTTTATTATACCGGCTGAAATATTAAAATATATGCGCATGCGAGAGAGTATAGATCGATTAAGGTCGTTATATGTGCCGTAATCGATATTGGTGCAAGGAAAAAAAAAAACACGAAATTGAAAGTCTTGAACCGTTGGAATTCCCTCGCAGGGAGACGTGGATCGTCGTCTGGATCGCCGCGCAATGGCGCTCGGGAGCTCATTGAACCGAAATCCTATATTCGTTTTCGCATTGAACATTCGGATCGGAACACACAGTGGAAGAGGAGTAATCGGAGGAACAGCGGCCGGCCCACGTAATAAGTAATTGGCCGGAGCGCCTTAAAATCCATTGAATTGGAATTCATTGGCGGAGATTGAAAAGGGGCGAGCGCCCGGGCCGGACAAGCCATCAAGTCGATTACCTATGTCGGACCCTAAAGCTAATCTCCTCCCGGGGGCACTCGATTGGAGGACGCGCCGCGCGGTCCGCCGTTTCAATCGGCCGACGATACTCCCCGTCTTCGGCGAGCCCGCGGAATTCGGGAAGGAGAGGGCGGCCGAATCAAAAAACGAAGAGCGTGAGGAAGGTCATAGTCGAGGCGGGTGCGGCCAGCTGGCTTCGGAGCCGCGGGGCGGATTTATGGGTTCGTTAAACCCTCCGGCCGCGGCGGCGGCGGGGCTATCGGCCGGCAGGTGGCGCGGATCGAACGCGCCGGGGCTGATTTGTCGCCGGCCGGATGTTTATCGCGGCCGGGGTGTCGCGCCCGCCCCTCCTCCCGGATGATCCGCTTCTGATTGGGTGTAACGATATTGCCGCGCTCCTCGCGGATTAAACTGCCGGGCCGCTTGGCCGCCCGGCTCATTACTCAATCCCCGCCGCAATCTATAACGAGCGCGAGGAGGGAAGAACTGGCTCGCCGGGAGGCGCGCGCTCGCATCGACGCGATTCCTCGGCATTCTTCATCCTCGGTCATTATTGTCTTCGGCCGATCCTAAAAATAGGCCGCGTCACTTTTTTTCTAAACACGTTGCTTATGGAGATCGGTAACGCGTATACGTTGCGTAATCATTACGCGCGTATGTCGACCGCGTGTGTACGACGAGAAAACTTGGGCAATTATTACAAGCGTGTACACACGTACCGCCTATTGGTCACCCTTCGTTTCGTCCATCCGCGACCCGATTGTCTTGTCGGCAACCTCCTTTCGATGCCCTGCTGCAGACGGCGGAGAAAAGCCAATGAAAAGTGGGAAAGAGCGTGAAAATCAATTGGCCGCGGGCTGCGTGTAGATCGGCCATTGACGAATCGGCAGCGATCATACCCGATTCATTACCGGCGACGTCGCTGCGAGTCCGAGCTCCCGCGACCAAAGATCGCGCGGCGCCTCGATCTCCCCGCGCGCCAGATCCTCTCACGCGATTCTGATTAACGCCACGCAATTTTGCTTATAAGGCGCCCGCGTGAAACCTCATGAAATATGCATCGGCCACTGGCGAATATAATCCGGCGGTAAGTAACAAGCGCGACGTGTCCTCGCGTCGCCGGGCGCGAAGTTGCCGGCAAGTGCCGCGCCGCTCCCGATTCATCAAGCCGGCGGTGCTCCCCGATGTCCGACGGAATCGCACGCACACCCGACCGAGTTAACCGCCATTAATCCTCGCGCGCGTATTTAGGTTATAGGCGCGTTGCAGCGGCCCGGATGACAGGCGGGAAAAATAAAGGCGGCGCAGACGGCGCGGCTTCCGCGAATCCGCGCGGGCCCGCGCTTTCCCGCGTCCCGGCGTGCGCGCGTCGTCCAACTCGAGGAACGGTGCGTTTCGGCATTCCCCCGGGTATACCGCCGGCGCGGCTTTCAATTTGCCCGGTATTTATAACCTCTGGGCCGCCGCGTGGGATTCGATTCCTTCCCCCTGAGCCTCTCCGCGCCTGCCCAATAATCCACGCGGCCTCCTCGCGGCCATTAGGAATCCCTCGGTCGTTGTTTCTTTTTTCTCCGGAAAAACCGGCGGCTTTGAAGTGGCGCGACGCCGAATCGTCGTGTTTTAACCGCGCGGCTAAATTGCAACTGGACTTTGATGCACGGCCCGAGGAGCGATCGAACACGAGCGTAAAAGTCATCGTACAGGCAAAATTGATGAATTTTTTTTTTTTTTGTGCGTTGCCTCGGCCGTGCCTGCGTTTCGGAACGACACGGCCTCGCGGCGTATTTTACATCCCGCGTATTTTTACAACCTCGCTCGTTTGTGTAATTCATGCGTGAAAAATGTTTATAAATGGGCGAAATGCTTAGTAGAGCTTGCCTAATGATATTTTAATCGCGCTCGCGGGCCGAGCGGTCAAACCGAGCCTTGGCGCGACATAGGCGTACCCGCGTACGTATACGCACACACGCGCAGGCGCGCGTACCTTCATTCCGCGCGGGCAATTAGCATAGATCAAAATATAACGTCGGGCCACGCATCCGCGCCGCGCGAGACGGAAAAATTAGACGAGCGTGAAAAAATAATCGGGCGGCAGCGCGTAACGAGCGGAGGCGAGGCCATCGGCGGGCTTCCACATCCTTCGGCCGGCGCGGCCGATCCATCCATCAATCACGGGGCCTCGAGGAGCGCGGCGAGGCGCAACTCGAGTGCCCGCCGCGCCGGCGCCGGTACAACGCGTATACGTGGACCGCGACGCGGACTCGTGTGCGCGTCCTCGAGGAGGGAATAGGGGGCCGGCCGCCTCGGCACCTGCTTAACGACGCGCCCCCGCGCCGCGGCGTACTAGCGGCACCGCGCGGCTATTCGACTTATTTCAATATGCCGCGGCGCCGCCGGGGAAAAAATGTCGCGCATCCGGCTCGCGGGCGCCCCGCCAGTCCCTTCCCGGCGCTCCCCCTCGGCCCGCCTCTTATTATTGCAAAATAACGCGGGCATTTTTCGCGTGCCTCCGGATTTTCGACGGCAATATATCCTCCTCCTCCCGCGCGTCGGGGAAAAGGGCACTTTTTTTTTTTGTTTCGCCCCGTTAGCCCACCTCCGCTCTATGGACTATGTACACACTCGGAAGCCGATTATTGTTCGGCTGAAACTGCATGTTGCTCGCTATTTTTCGCTTATTGTATACGCACTGCGAATTATAACAGTACGCGCATACGTGTATGGGGTCTGCGCGCGGGGGGGAAGGCTTGACTGCTCCCGAGGAGTACATATATCGCACGCGTATCGCAGTCGTCTGGTACACGCGAAATGATTATTGCCGGACGGTGACTGCCCCGCCGTGCCGGGGACGTATATACATGCACGTAGCCGCGTGCAGCGCAGTTGCTAATAACATTCCTTACAAGAAATGTCGGGAAATACCGGGGTTCGAAGAGCCGCGTGGGTTGCCGCGCGCGTCGCGCTCCCTCGACGCCCGCTATAAATACCCGCCCAATAGAATTCAAATCACAATACACCGTTGCCGCCGAGGACTCGCGGTAAAGGAGGAAAAGAAGAGGAAAAAAAGAAGCAGCCGGCGGACCCGCGGAATAGAAAATTATCCGGCGCATTCACGCGGGCGCGTCATAAATTCTTGCCGAGTGCATCATCAGGCCGCGGGATAAATAGCCGAGACCTGAGGAGCTTACGCGCGGCCCGTCGACGGGGCCAAGCGCGCCTTTGTCGCCGCGGGTCGAAAGGCAGCCTATGTGTGGGCGCGCCGGCACTCGCCAATTGGGGACTGACCTCTCCCACCTTTTGCGCAGCCGGCCCTCTTACCCCCAAGGACGCGCCGAGATATGACGCCTATTCCTTTCGGATGGCTCGCACGAGCGAATGATAATCGGGTTTAAGTGGGCGCCCGGCAAGTAGGCCAGGCTCGAATTGAAGGCGCGCGGCCGATCGGGATACGCGCGGCCGTCGCGATCGCTTTCGGCCCGATGCCTATAGACGCAATGGGGCAAGCGAGCTAAAACTGAAGCGTGGCGATGACGCGAATATGGTAATGTGTATACCGCGAGCTAGTCGGATCTTTTTTTAAAAAGGAGTCTAAGGACGTTTGTGTCGGACTTCTCGTCGTATATTTCCGGTCTAAACATCCGACGGCTCGCGCGGTTGCGTGCACACTAATCTCCTAGTTTATAATCTCGTCATTTTTCCGATGTGCGCGCAAACGCGCAACGAGTATAACTGGCACGGGTGTGCGCAATTTATTATACGGCGTCAACAACCGTGAGTCAACATTTTTGCAAATAAACCTAGGGAACGGCCGCGATCTAATCGCAAAAATTAGTATCGGCGACTGTTATAAGCTTTTACAATTAACTGATACGATCTGCTGGTAGAAGTATTTCCTCCTTGCGCGGGTTATCTGACAAACGTTAAAGATTCGCCATGTTTATTCTGAGGAATAACTAATTGTCGACTAAAGTGAAACTACTCAGAACACAATCCAAGATCTATAGCATCTCATTTGTTTCTTTTTTCAATCGTTATTAACGGATCATTTATCAGCCTCGTCTTTTAGAAAATCGCTGACAAAAGATAACGCTTATAAATATAATGGATTTTCTGTCTGTGAGAAGTATCTGTATACGACGTTAGTCCATAATTCATCTATGAGAACGGTTACATTAGAATTGTTAGGCTTATTGCAAGTACAAGTGTAATGTAAATTGAACGTTTTTCAATACATAAGACCGTTCATTCTAAAGTTACACCCCTATTCATCACTCTCAACGGATAAATTATTAATAGTTTTTATTTTTGTAAGCCGACAAACCAGTTAATCACGGGGAAAATATTATCTTTCGAGATATCTCTGATATAATCTCTCATTAGTCTTATTTTGTACAACACATTGTCAAGAGCCTATATATTTCACCAAGAGGTGTATATCGCCATTCCCATTTATTCTATTGTAAGTGCCGCGAAACAATTTGACCTTTAAAAAAAACCCTAATTCCCCATTCCTTACGTTAAAGAGCATATTAAGGATAAATGGCGTTAGAAAGGCGGTTGAGCGTAAAACGGCAAATCGGTCGGATTTTCGACAGCCACTCGAGGGGAATGCGCCGGCAAGGAGTCGCTCTCCCGCCTCCCTTCCCCCCCCCTGCAAGCTCGGCTCCTCGCGCGCGAACACGAAGCCGTCGATCGATCGCTCGCATTCAATGGGAGCGTCGCGCGAATAACGCGGGGACCGTCCCCGCGATTTGCATCGGCAACGAGCGCCTCTCTCTCTCCGGCCGAGGCGCCGGGGCAGTCGGCGCGCAATTTCCGCGGGCGGAAAGAGCGAGCCGGCGCCGGGCAGTTGCCGCGCCCGGGTAATGAGGGGGCGCGGCCCGCGACAAAGCCACGGGACTTTCTCACGAATCGCGGGCGTGGCGCCCCCTGGGAGCTTGGGACGCGCCTCCTCCGAGCGCTAAATCACTCGACTCGGATCGGCCCGCGGGCATAAGAGGCCGTAAAGCCCGCGTCGGGGGGAAGCCGTCGCGGCGCCGGGCGAATCGTTATTCTCCCCGGGCATTAGCCGCGATAGGATCGATGGGCCGGGCCCGCCGATAAGCGGCGGAGGCTAATCAGCCGGCGCCGCGGCCGCTTCCGGCAGGGCCGCCACCCGGGGCGCGGGACAATCGGCATGGGAATCGGCTACTTGTCGGGAGTTGCTATGCTAATGTGCCGCGGCCCCAAAGTCCCGAGGAGAGGCAGGTGGCCCTGCTCGCGAGGGCTCGCCAAATTGCGCGGTGTGTGCTCCTCGCGCCGCGCTGAAAAAGTTCCGGGAGCCGGAGATATAGCGCAGACGAGACTCCGTGTACTCCGCGGGGCGCAGCTGCCGAGGCCGGGCGAGCGCAACGCCGCCTCTGGATAATGCACGCACCGATATAACATTAATTAACCCCCCGAATACCATTTGGGGCCGATAGTCTAAATAAGGGATTTCTCGATAATTCCCCCTGTATTCCGGGAATAACGCGGCCCCGGCCGAGGCTTTATTCCGCGGGCAGCGTTATTATTTCACCGGGGAATCCCGCGCGCATGAAAGGGTAATGGTAATGCCGAGTACGGCCCCGTCCCGCCCTCCCATCAATTGCCCCGCTCGATCAATTCTGCACCCACATCGATCGGCTGGGCCTGGGCCGCCGCCGGCCTCGCGGACCCTCCGCGTCCCGGGCAGGCCCCCTCGAACGCGGCCGATCGCGACCTCGAGCCGATCTCCGAGGAGGAACGAGTCCCTCAAGGACACCGTCATTGGCACTCGGCCCAATTATCCCCGAGAGCCTCTAAAACGCGGGGGAAGGGGGCAAGGAGGCCCGGCCCGCGCGCGCGTGTAAAGAGCCGCCGGCGAGAGGCGTGGCTGCGGGGGCCGGCCGCCACCCGATTGCGGCCCCCCGGCTAAAGTCCACTAATGTCGGCCGAATCTACGGGATCTCGGTATTAAAGCCATAAGTGGAAACAGTATAGTTTCCTGGGGGGAGAAAAGTGGCGCGGACCGGCGACCGCATTGTGCGCCGGACTGCGCACGTAGACACCCGGGGGGACGGGGGGGGGGCGAGGGGGAGAGGGAGGGAGGTCGTGGCCCCCGGCGACAATTGAACCGTCCGAAGATCTCGCGCGCACTGTAATTACCAGGGCGAGTTAAAGCCTCACTGCTCTTTAGTATCTTCGCTCGATCCGATAATTACAAATATACCATACCTCCGCCGAGGTCTTCTTGTAAAATAAACTTATAATCCTATAAAACAGTGTAAGCTTGCGACCATGTATCCTTGTCTTGTAATAATTATTTCCTCGTCGTTTTGTTTTAGGTAAGCGTAAGCGTCACGGCAAACATCTCATTACTCTTTCTTTATGCGTAAGTAATTTATTATTCTATTTTGAATATTATTACATGCCATGTTGGAAGTTCATTTAATTTTATATCCTCGAGTAATCACATTTCTTTAAATCTGTTTATGTAATAACTATAGGAATTTTTAATAGAAAGGAGACACGAGTAAATTACTTATTTAAAACGTAATAGCCTAGAAATTAAATCTAATTGGATTAAGCATTTGGAACAATTCTAAATAAAAATTGTTGTTTACTCTTCGGATACAAAGTTTGCATTTTTGCACTTGAGAAACACCGATAAAAGTAGTTAAATAAAAAAAATGTTTAATAAAAAGAACGATTAATAAATTCCTAATGAGCAAGTATTTAATTTTCACGATATTGCAATTTTTTACTGCTCTTAATTATAATTATATAAAAACCAACTATGATAAAGTTTACAGGCAGAATCAAATACTAAATCATAAGGCGCGATCTCAATGAAAAAACATTAAAGTGAAAATAAAATTGATTGGAAAGTTGAGGGAATGACAGTATCTGGCTAGCAGATGTGCCATTATTGCCCGGGATCTCGAGCAATCTATATGTGCAGAGAGAGAACGCACGAGGAATAGATTAAAATAAACAGAAGGCACGAGGAATGCAGTGTAATGCGAGGGCAGGAAAGCCCCCAGCGAGGATCGGGGATTGCAAGGTCGGTTTAGGCGAGGTGCCGGGGAGATGATAATCGCGTGAAAAATCGAGTCAGCGGCGGAATAAGGAGGGTCAAGGCACGATAATGGCCCATGTAAATTGACCGGGTGTGCGATTACCGGGGGGGGGCGAATAAAGAGGAGCCACATGCCCCCCGGGGGGGCGGCGCGAGAGCTCGCACAGTGCATCGTATACACTCGGGCTGCACGCGCGGGGGCCGTGCCGAGCCTCCCCCGGATGCTGAAAATTATCGATTGCGCGGAGAGCCGCGCCGCCCCCGTGTACACATGTGCAGGGGCGCGTGCGGGGGCTAGATGTACAATTGCCGGCTCTTCTCTTATATACACTCGGCGCGGCGCCAACGGGCATATTGCGCGCGCGGGACACCTAAATTAGTTAATAATTTAAAGCGACCTCGCGCCGTTAGCGGTGTTAGCGCGATTATTTGCTTTGCGCAACTCGCGGCTCGGATGCGCTCTCGCGCACGGATATATAATACTGCGAAGCGGCATTACCATTCGAGATTGAATTTGATTTTCTGGACTCGGTGTATGCATGTGTACCTACACACGCGCGCGACTCGAGACTGTCCGTGCGGATTCCGCTGTTAGCAGGCATTTCCCCGAATACCAAATATAACCCCGCATTACTCGCGTTATGTTTTTTAACGAGCTGTTTTTCCATTTAAAACCTCGTGGAAAACCCCCACACGTAATACGAGACTCTAGCGATTAACCTTAAAATTCTTCACCGCACGCGCCCTTCGAATTACCTTTGGCGGATTTTTGTTTTTTTTTTTTTTCCTTTTAAATTAAACCGCTAATTCTAAACGAACGTACACATATAATAATGAAATCTCGCAGACATATATAGTGAAGGAAGAGACTGCGGAAAACGGGCGGGCGGACCGAGTGGAGCGGGCATCTGGCGCAGTGGCCGCGGGCGCACTCCCGCAATAATCAGTCCTGGGAATTTAAATTCTGGCTGTGCGTTGGCGCGTTAGCCGTATAACCCGAATACCGGGGGCGCGGTCGCCGCGGTCCACGGATTCAGGGACGGGCGCAGTCCTCGGGGCCGATTCGCGCGGTGGAAGCGCGCGAGCGAAACTCGTCGCCCAAGACTCCCCCCGAGCTGTGTCCTGCAAGGCGCCCCGAAATCGCGGAGAATCCCAAGAATCTATATTAATTCCGGGGCGCGGTATATATAGGGCCGGAACTCCTGGGGCAAAAAAGAGACCGCGCAATCTTGCCGAAGGAAAGTCCCGAGTTGGCGAGCCGGCCGCCGAGTAACTGGCGCACAAAGGACAAACTTTCGGGCCCCCGTCCCTCCTCGGCGTGTACATAGACCGACGGGCCGCGACACTCAAGGTGGACCCGGCGGCCATTAACCCAATTAATCGGCTTGCTCCTGTATACGTGTGCCTCGAGAGGCCGCTTACGTACGCGTCGGTCGACTCCTCGCGGAAAAGCTCCCCCTCGACCGCGCGTCGCCGCCTCGGGACATATAGCTCTTCGTGCGACCGTAGAAAGGAGGTCGCGGCGATTGGGGCCCGCGGCAGCCACGAGGCCTCACCGCGAGAGCAGCCCTCCTTTGTGCGTTCAGTGCTGACGATCATGTGCGCGTGGCTCGGCTCTCGAGTCCGCCCGCGCGGATTGCCTTGCGCGCCGGTAGCCGGGCCGCGTCCAGATTCGGCGCTCTTATGGCCGCCTCGCAGCCTCCTCTTCTCGTCCCCCGGAAAATTGGACGGGATAATTAAGGTAGCTCGGGAGCAGCCAATCTCCGGGATGAAAGAAATTCTGCATGGGGGCTTGCCGGACGAGGAGGAGCAGTTTTTCTCGAATTTCTTCCTCCTCGCGCGGCCGTTCTTTCTCCCCGCTGCTTGTTAAACAGCAATCATTAACGGAGAATAACACCCTCATGTAGGAGCAATCTCATCAGATTTTTATCCTAGCTTTTTACCGGAATATTTTCAGATTAGCGGATGAGAGGAGATAGAACTGCGTCTAGCGACATATATATATACTCGCTGAAAACTCGGTAACATATACAAATGCGGGCTGCGTATTATACTCAGGCATGAATAATAGGGAGTCCTAGTTTATTTAGTAAGATTCATTTACGATTAATTAAAACGAATTGGAATTCATTAAAACGAAAGCGGTCGACTTATAAATTACAATCGTTCGTCTTTGTTTTTACTCTGAGAGAAGCTCCTCCTGCTGTGTTCTCCCCGTGCATATATATAAATAAATCAATATATTACACTTTGGTACAAGAGGTTTTACCGAATTAGACAAGGGACCTCGTGAAAAACTAAGGGAGAAGCTAGCTAAACTCGTTAATTCCCTGTGCGAGAACAGAGGAGGGGACAGTTATATAGAGCGAGGTGGCATGCGCAACGCGCCGCTCGATTACGAACGGCCGAGGATCGCGTAACGAATAACGGCTTCTCCATCTCGACGCGGCAAATGAACTGCGATAATCCCGAGCCAATAATATCCCGAACGAGCGCGGCCGTGTGTAAAGTGACAAACACAGGGCCGGCGCACACGAGCGGAGCAGCGAGGCGGCGACGGCGGGCCCTCGAGTATAACGCCCGCGAGGGGAGAGAAAACTCAGGGGGGGGGGGGCCGCGCGCGCCGATAATCCCGTTTAAGCCGGCCTGCTATTCCCGGGCGCCCGAGGCATTAATTAAAAGTAATTATAAAAGCCGGGCCCGCGGAGGTAGCCGCGGAGCCCTGAAATAGCCCGCGGGGCGCCGCTGGCCCGCTGCCAGTCGCTGTTGCGCGGCGTTGTTTGCCCGCAGCCGGCCGGCAACGCGCCCAATTAATCGATCGGCCGCGAGGGCTTGATTCGGTGGGCGCGACCCGGCCGAGGAGCCGCGCAGCGCCTGGGGAAGAGGCGAGGGCCCCGCCGTCCGTACCCTCGTAACCGGAGAGGAGGCAGCAGGGAGTCGGGTCGCGGGTGCGCGTTACGCGCCGGCCGATACAGTCCCCTGCGAGGTTGCGAGATTTCATTACGGTTTCGATTTGCGACCTCGCTAGTTCAATTTGGAGTGTAGAAAAGTGCGAGGGTCCAGTCATTCGTTTGTCGGGGCTGGCCGATTTGGATAACGTCCGAACCATGCGATACGCGGCTTTGAAGTAAAGACCCTGTGCGACGAACGTCGTTAATCTATTGACATATAGCGACTTCTGCTGGGGAGCTGTAACCGCGTTTACGACGATCGACAAATATTCATTATTTTTGTCAAACTTAGTCAATTTAACGATCCTATTAACTCTACCAATTTGTTCCAAAAGTTAAAATAATTACAAAAGTTTATACGTTACGAACTGCAAATTATTTTATAATAAACCATGGCCGCGTTATTGTATCAAGCCTGGATTAAATTTATATAGAAACTAAATTTAACTCGCAGAGATTATTTATTAATAAAGGAAATTATATTATATTTAAAATCACCCCAAAGATATTTGCAGGTATTATTACATTAAAAATGTTTTTACTATTCTGTTAATGCAGAAACTTTAAATGAATAATGGGATCAAAACGTTCAATTGTTCATTTCTCTATTGTGAAATATCGTTTGCCTATTCTAACATACTATATTTTTAATTTGCTTAATTATTTCGAGGATTAGTTGTAGTTTATCCATTTGTAAGAAGTCAAGTACTTGAATTGAGAACATTTGTAAGTATTGTATACCCTACTTCTTTTATTAGTATAGCGATCTATTGAACTGACTCAGTTCACTTTTCATTTAAACCTCGAGTGTCGTCGCTGATCCTGCAGTCCTAAAAGTATTGCGTGTATTGATTAACTTTAATCAAACTTCTTACTAACGTCAACAAAATTATTTCGTCTACCATTATCAATATCACTTATTTATATAGTATTCTTAAGTGTATTATACCCTCTGCTTTATTAATATACGTATTTCTCATTCCAGTCAAGAGACTGGATTTGCTTTTCTACGAATTATGATTTTCTCACAGACGAACGACTTTCTAAAATAAAAAGAAATTAATTATTGTTTGTTTTATTGCGTTGCAATTTACTACTTATAATTGTAGAGTATTATTAAATATTATTTAATAATATTATTGATATTATTTTTGAATTGGTAATAATGAGGTTATATGGGTGTGAATTTTCATGCACGAAATACAATATCTCTTCTGCTGCAGTGAACATTGAAAATTGAATAAAAGAAAAATTCCTCGTTTTCAACTGTTGAAATAAATCCATCCGTGTCCTACATTTTCCATGCTTGAAGTAAAATAATATCCGAAATACTGTATATTAACTAATTGAAGCTTTTATCGGATTTGCATCTGACTGATTTCTATTATAGTATATTCAAACATCCAACAAATGCACCGTGTTACTAACAAGAGTGGATTTGTTTTTAAACAGATCTAGAGTCGACAGTCGAGCTAATTCGTCCGAGTAAATGTGCGATAATAGAAAAACAGCTAGATTGCAGAGAGGCGACACTGTCATCGACTGCCATTGGCATGAAAAATGAAAGCCAAGCGCCAGGGGAACGCGCGGAAACTCGAGACTCATAACAAGCGAGAGGCACGCGTGTCGAACCTAACCTCAAACAAGGGCGTGTAACCGCATCGGCTGGCTAGTCCTTGACGACTGGGGGTTCGCGTGGCCGCGCGTTCACCCACCGCGGCCCAACGAAAGCCAGCCAGGAAATAAAGGAAAAGGCCGCTTGCGGGAAGAGGAGCGTACTGGGGCGGCGAGGGCGCGAGGTTTTATTAGCTTTCGCGGCACGTCGCCGCGGTTTCCGGCCGCGCGGCATGGAAATATCAAAGAGCGCGTCGCCGGCAGTAGGGCGGCGCGGTCGCGTAACGAGGGCCGGGCTCGTTGCGGGGGCGCACGTGCGCCCAGTCGGCACAAAGCGCTTTGAGGGCGATCGGCCCGAATGCGCCTCCCCTGGTAGGGCGCGACGCCTTTTGCACCGGGGCCCGTGTATATTAAACCGGGAGCGCGAGTTGTATCGGAGCCGCGTAACGAGGCCCGCGCCCGGGATGCGATTGCTCCCCCCCCCTCCCCCGAGTAAACAAGTTTTCGGAGCGTTGAGTGAAGCCGTTCGCGACGCCGTTCGCTCTCGCGTTCGCCGATAAACGAGCGAAGGCAGTCGAGCCTGCGTTTAACAAAAGCGTTGTCATCGATCGCCGCCTGGAAATGTGTACGGAGCAAAGTGTCCATGAAAAATAGGTTCTATGATGCCGTATTTCAAATTATGGAGACACGGCATCGGTAAATCAGATTGCGCCGTACGCGGTATAAGTGTTAGAACGTATACTTTAGCTACTAGCCGTAACTCTACATTTAAATACTCAGTGTACAAAATCTCAATATTTAGAAGGGTTATTTAGACGTTGCAGAATTTGAGATCGCACCACTAAGCATGGGATAGCTCTCATCCCATCCCTTATCAATGATAAACATTAAAAGATCAGTCAGTAATCGTTAAAAGCTTAAAAGGAATGAAAATTTAAAAAATCTACCAATGTAAATTATTAAAATTGAATTTCTATCCTTTTCATAAATGGTTTGTATTAGGCTCATATAGATGAATATATTAAATATCTTAAATATATTAACATATTTATGTATATTAATATATAATATGTATCAACATACATTTATATTGAATTTATTAATTTTATTAAAAGCTTATTTATCCATTACGCATATTATATCCATTTTCTGTATTTTAGCTTTCGAAGGCTGATTTGCTTTAAGTAAAATCAAAATACATTCATCGAATCTACATAAGATATTCATGCAATGATGAAATTTAAAAAGGTCAGCAAGTGCAGACTAAAGTTAAATATGATACATGTAGGTATCGTTTGTTTACGTTCATCCATATAGGTGCGCTCATGCACTAAGCTCTCGCCGATTCAATGTACATGGCAAAAACCCGTGCTAAACATTTCTGGAACCTGAAATTCCAATCCTAGTAGAGTAAATTGACTCGTATAAGTAACAACAAATTCAGTGGTATCCTCAGTACCACAAATTTACTAGCTACGAAGTATGTACAAATATTCTAGTATTACATTATGTTCTGCATGCCACTGAAGTCTAGTGCCTCATTTTCTGTCCGTGTAATTCTTTTCTCCGTGAGTAAAAGCTTCGGAGCGGGAGATGAGGTTTCTCCCGGTTTCTCCCGGCAGGTCGCGACGCCGCACCGGCCCGACGTATGTGTGCGTCCGCGCGATCGTTCTCTCGAATTTCCGGGGTCCGATGGAAAAGGGCTCGCGGGGTTATCTCTCGGCTCCCGTCACGTGACTCCTCCCCTCGCTTAACGGGGCTCGCGCAATCCTCCCCGGCCCCATAATACACTTTCAATTACAAGCATTTGCAGAATCACCGTAATTGCATCCCCCGCGCGCAGTCCACTGGCTCGATTGGCCCGAGCGAAAATTGGCGAAGGGTGGGGGAAGGGGAAGCGAGGCAGAACGGGCGCGAGCCGTTCGGAGCGGCGCATGTAGTCGAGCGGAAGCCCTTTGCAGGCAAAGACCGGAACTAGCGAGTCCCGGCGAGGCGAACTAAGTCCTTGGCCAGATGGTGGGAAAGTACAGGGACGATTTGCACGTCCGCGAGCCAGTGCACCAGCAGCGGAGAATAACGAGTTTTTCTTCGGACTTTGCCAGCGCCGAGATCAGAAGGTCGCGTTTGCCCTTCTCGGAAGCCGTTTGTCCACTCGGATTAGAATCCGAAGCTAGCTGATTATCTTGACCGGTTGACGGGGCACAGATATATATACGTACATCGTATCTCTCTCCTCGTCTATTGCTCATCAAGCGAGCGTCAATAGTATTCCTATTTCATCTCCGAGAACCCCGATGACCCAGTTGCCGGTGAATTTACTCTACGGGGCTCGGTCAAAGATTTATTTAACGAACGTTTGTTCAACGCTCCGATGCGTAAAGCAGCGCGCGGGCGGGCAACGCGCGGGAGAATCGGGGAGAACACTTGGTCGGCCGGCGGAACGGCGCGAGCGCGCACAAAGCCGAGCGCACAGAGGGCCTCGGCGATCATCGAGCACATAATGGACGGGGGCGGGCAAATGAAAGGTGGGCGGGGCGGCGGCCTAATGGCCACCGGAAGAAAATTCGTCGCGGCGGCGCGTCCGCGCGGACAACCGCGGGCCGCGATCAGCCGCGAGCCGCCGTACCCCGTCGGGCCGCGGCGCACCTGCGGCGGCCGCGCGCCTCCCCCCCCCCTGTCCGAGCAATTTATCCATCGGCAGGTGTTATTCCTTGGCGGTGTAACCGGATTGCAGCTCGGCCGCGCCCGCACGCCGAGGACCGCGCGATAATCGTCAGCTGCGTGGTGCCGCTGGATTTTTTCTACGTACCTATATACCCGCGGCGATATACGCGAGGGGCCGCGGCTCGCCACCGCAGGCGTCCAACGGGAAAAAGGCCCTCGAAAAACCCCGGCGAATCACGGCCCACGAGGGTACACGGATACGCGCAGGCGATCCAGGCGGGAAAAAAAAAAAAGGACAACGAGCTCGTGGTCGATGGAGCTCGCGAGCCCTTGGCGGCTCCCCCCGGGGGCGCTAAGGGCCGCGTATATATATCGGCCCGCTCCCAGCCGGCGGAGCGCGGAATTTATCGGGGGGATGGGGCGGGCCGCTCGATTAAAAGGACGGCAGGGCGCTTTCCGCGCGGCGGATCCATCGCGGGGCCGACCGGGGACCTTAATTAAATTTTTATTTTTTATGTTTTTTTTTGTTCGTCGTGCGAGTAACGACTGCCCGGGGGCAGCGGGTCACGGCTCGCGGACTCGAGCGCCGCTTGTGAATCAAACCCGGCGCGGTCGCCCCCGCACTTGTCCTCCCCGGGGATTTGAAAAAAAAAAAAAGGAAGAGGGATCCCGGCGCGGCCCTCGTCTCCTTCAATTGCGCGGTGGGAAAGGGGGTGGAGGCGGCGGCTCGGGGGTCCCCGGGCACACCACCGGCCGCACGTATTCCCTCCAGAAGAAATGCAATTTGCGGGGCGAGGTATAATTGGGGGCTCGAGGGCCGCGCGACGCCGGGTAGGTTACGCGGCCCTTATGGTCAACGGCGGACGGTAATGACCGCGACCCCGCGAGATCCGGTGCGGCCCGGCTCGACTTCCTTGAAGGAGGGCCGGCGTTCGAGTGCGCCCGGGCCGATATAGCCTCTCCGAGGCATTCGCCCGGAGATTTATGCCTTTTCAGGGAGCGGACTAACGAGCGCCGGAAGCTGCTCGATTTAATATATATATATAAATGAAAAGGGGGCCGTTATCTATCGAGAGGCGCCAAGGGGAGCGCGCCGACTCGGCTGCAACACTGTTTAATGCGCACGGTCGATCGAGATAAAAAGTCGCTCCATCGAGCCGCGGCGTCGCGTGCGAAAAATAAATTCCCTCCTCTCCGCTCGGCAAGGGCCGGGGCCGGAAGATAGAGCGAGTTTGCCTTTTTTAAAAGGAAGACTTGGAGCGCGCGCGCGCGCCAGTTAACCGGCAGATCGATCGGAAGCGCCGGGCGCGTACGAGTCCAAAGAGTTAGCGGGCGCGATCGGGCAATCGGAAGGAGACGCGGCTGACGGGCCTCTCGCGGTCTGTATACCCGCGGAGCCCCTTGCCCCTGGCGCTGACCAGCGAGCCTCGCGGCCGCCTTTGCCCCTTACCATTTCCCCGACGATTAGGTCGAGCGTAAAGAGCCTCCGGAGAGCAGCGGCAGCTGCCGCGATAGCCCGGCAGCTCGATACTCGGCCTGCCGCCCGGGAGAATGGAACGGGGCCGCAGTCGGAACTTTCCGGCGCTGGGAAATAAAAGCAGCCCGGAGCCCCGGGTGAAAAATATGCCCCCGGCGCGCGCGTCGCGCCCACCCACGGCCGCTTGATAAAAGCCAAACATTGAGACGTTCGAGTGAGTAACGAGTCGGAGGCTTTCTTCCCGCGAGCACGCGAGAGCCCCGCTCCATTAATCACCGGGGAATTGTTTTTCATTATGCCCGCTGGTACGACGGCCAGGGCGATCCTGGGCCGGCCGCCGCCCCGCTCGGTTCACGAGGGCTTGACCCGGTCCGCTGCCTGCGGCCCCTCAAAGGGAGGAAAGCTGCCCGCGAGGCGGGAGGCCCGGCCCGGGGACTCGGTGTCGGCCATAATCGTCCGATCGCCCGGCAAATTGGTCCAGGGGCGTGGCTCAATGGGGGGTCGCTGCAGCCCTTTGCGAGCCGGAAAGAGGCCCGCGGAGAAAGCGCCCCCGCCGACGACGCCTCCCGCGGGCTCTCGGCCCGACTGTTGGCCCACTCCCGACCGCCCGTGTCTGCGTCCTCCGACCGCGAGGAATCCTTTCCAAGCGACTCCTGGCGCGCCAGGTGTTCCGGCCGAGGACGCACACCTGCCAAGCAGCGGGGCCCGGGAGGCAGGGAAGTTTCTCGGGTACATCCGCGGAAACGGCCCGGGTCTCCCTGTAGTCTGCCGGCGAGCGGCCCCGCCCAGGGCGTCCTCGAGCCGCAGCTCCCGGGGAGGCGCGCGGCCCCCTAGCGACCGTCGGCCCGCTAACGAGTCCACGGCCACGGTAATGCGTGCCCGTTCCGCCCCCTTGCGCCTCTCGGGCTTCCTCGCTCTCTGCGCCTCTGATGTATACGTCCGGGGGAGACCCGCGCGCCCTCGCGGAATTAAGACGCCCTATTCTCATCTTTGTCGCGGTAATTTTTCGTCTCTTTAACGACGACGACTGTGCGCGGCCGTGCCCCCACCGACTGGGAGTAGCGCCTCTTCGCTCGTTCCACATAACCCGGCCACTTTGCTCGCTCCAAGTGCGTGCGCGCAAACATGCACTCGTCTCAAAGATGACATATCATTTTATGCTTTCTCGCTCCTCGTCAACGCTTCAGTCAATCGCTCCTACAGTCATCACTGCAGCCGCTGCGTACTTTACACTTTATTTTTTATATTACTGCTTGACGAATAATCTACTTGAGTAATATTCATCGCTTATGGTAATGTGCCCTATCGGTGCAATCATGGGTGTAGCCGAAGCAGACTTTATCTGTAATGTAAAAATACCAATTAGACACGATATTGCAACAAAAAGGATCCGTGAACATACAAAAGGCTTATGCATATATAATGTAGATTTTTAATTCAGTTGCAAATTCCTATATCAAAATTTTAATTTGGGAAAAGCTTTCAAACGTTATGCATATAGTAATAATAATAGATAATTTATTTGATGAATTTCCAACAATATTGTATGCAAACAATTTAACTTCAATATCATAATAATATTAATTGGTTATCTCGTATAATATTTATTCTAGAATATATAACGAATTGCTATTGCATAAATAATTCATCAAGCAAATGAAAATCTAGTAAAAAGAGAAACATCAGCGTCACCTCCGTATTTACTATATAAGAAATTGCAATGCTAACGTAACGATTATTACAGATCAATAATTTGAAAATAATTATTCCCATCTAATCAATATCTATGTTTTATCTGCAGTACTTATCTTTATTTACTGATTTGAATGCAAAATATTTTATATTGGGTATAATTCCTATAAGAATCAGAAAGTAATTAAAAAAACATTTAAACAAATCTTTTAACAATTACTTTAATAAACGATATGATAACGATTAAATTCATTGCTACCTGAAATTGTGTTGACACTGTTTGGTACAGCACGCAATTCGTATTTCCAATAATTATGCACATAATAGTAAACATGAACATAGAGACGAACATGAATAAAAAGATGCTTTATTCTGGATAATTATTTTTAATGCGTTTATTAACTAACTGTCGTATTGATTTTTTTAATTCAAAGTTATAAATTAACTAGAAAATGGTGAAAACATTTCCGACAATTTTGCCAACGCAGTTGACAGGGAAAAACTACAGAACGAAATCTAGGGTATCATTCATAAAAGATATTGTATTCTTTTACAATGCTGTCAAGAATATTTATGCTCTATAATAATTTAAAAGAGGAATTAAAATACTGTATTTAATCAAATAAATAGTAAACAACTTGATCGTTTGAAATATACACTATAATGATAAAATTTTTGGTTCGCATAAATAAACAATTCAGATCCAGTTTCTTTTGTTACTAAACGTAGTTTCATTGAGATAACTTTATTCTTTTTATTTCTATAATTTAACGATTATACACTACTTCATAATATAATACATTGATCAATATTTTCTGAACATAAAAAGTTCAAATCTTCCACGAGAGCCACTGAAAGTAGAGTCGATCTAGTTATTAGATTGAAAGCTAGAGTTAGATCGAGGTAGACAATTATTTGGAACGAAGGGTGTTTCGATTGAAGAGCAAACGAAAGAAGGAAAGTTGGAGAAAGCCGCGAGTCAAAGTTGCCGGGACATCTCCCGGGCTTGCCGCGCGCCAGCCCTACGATGCGATTATCCGGCTTTTTCTACCCCCACTCGGCTCCAGCGTATCCTCGAAGTTTGCCGTGCACGAGACGGGAATATGGAAGCGGGCCGGTCTCGTCGAAAAGCGATTAGCGGGAGCGGTGTATTAAACAGGGGCTCGGCGGCAGCGATTACCGATTATCCCGAGCGGCCGCCCAACTCCACTCGATGCGATGAAAAATAATTCCGGCGGAGGCAATTACGAGGGCGCGATCGGCAATCAAGCCGTCCGAGCGGGCGCCTCGGCCGCCGCGCAACTCGCTCGGCAATTTCTCGGCGCAGCGGCCGAATGATATTTCACGCCCGGCTGACTCGGCGCCCGCGCCGGAGGTCTAAGTAATCAGACGCGAAGAAGAGCCCCGGCGAGCGCGCGCCTGCATATATATTGATTAATTGGAGCGGCGGGTTAGGCGCTGCGCGACTAATTTCCCTCGCTGCCGCCCTACCGGGGCCTACACCCCCCGCTCCTTCTCCCCCGAAAATTTCCGTTTAATTAGCCTGGCCCGCGCGGCTTTTGCGTATAATTATGCCGCGAGGCGAGTCGCGTGCCGGCCCGAGGCTCTCGTCGTCGGCCGCCTCGTTAACCGCCATTTGTTGTCTCCTCTGGCATTTTTACTCGACCTGCCAAGAGAGCCAGGATTCTCCGCACATTGTCTGGCCGATCTCCGCGCCTCGGCTTTTGTCGCCGGCTTCTTAGTTTCCCGACCCTCCTCCGAGCGTGTCACAACTCTACTGTTGCCATGCGCCGCACGGAATGTACATTTTCGAGATGGCCCGTCCTCCCGAAAGAGTCGACTGGCTCGACTTGATGATTTTCGATTAATAGGCTTCGACGTTCGATATACATTACATCCTCGAGCGACAGGATGATCCGTCAGGGGTCCGTAATCCCTTTTCCGTTAGCTTCACGGCGGCCCGAATGAAAATAACCGAGCCCTCGTCTACAGGCCGCAGGCGCGAGATAGTTACACCTTGGACGGCTTGCGCGGGACACTTGTCGGAATTCCCGAGCGATCGATCAAGATCGATAATCGGCCTGACTAATCGCCAGCGCCTCCTCTCGGCCCTTTCTCGCCCTTATCGTCGAATCACGGCGCTCTCTCTCTCTCTCGGGCTATCGCGCCCCACCGGCTTTATCGCCGGAGATCCATCTGCCGAGACAGTCGCGCACTCGGTCGCGTGTACACACGTACACACGCGGCCCTAGGAGTGACTGGGACGCGTGCGCGCGGCTCGCGGGGAAACTATTTTCGGGGCGCAGGGCTGCGCTCGAGAGTGGCAGGGCCGACGAGGGAACGCGGGAAATTTGGCACGCCTGACCGGGGGAAAAGAATTCGGGGCGCCCGCGGCTCGGCGCGCGAGGTGCGCACCTGATCTATATAGGAGTAGTTCCGTCTGTAAATTTGGCTCGGTCCCCCTTGAAATTAAGTCGAGTCCGTGAATCCTATCGGATCGGAAGGAATATATCCGCGGATTACAGTGGCGGGCTTGAGGAAGTATTTAAAGCCGGCCTTTGTTCTCCGCGGGGGCGGCCCGGAGCCCCCCGGTCACGGAAGCTCGGTAAATTTTGGGAAATTATTTCGAGGCTCGATTTGCATGGCGGGGAGGAGGCGCCGGCGACGGCTGCCGCTGCACCGCCGCCGCCGTCAACGTCCGAAATTCGAGGGCGCGCTTCTGCGAGGGCCGCGCGCAAGTTGTACACACAGACACAGTTATACATCCTTGGGACCGAATGTTTCGCTGGTAATTATATTCCAAGGATTTAGGACACCGTCATTCATCGACAACAATTGTCTTAATTAGTAGGCCGATTAACCCAGTTCCGCGGCGTTAATCTCTCAATTGTCCCGGGGCAACGGCGCGCCTGGCAAAAGAAAGCAGAAATTGCGAGGGCCGCGCAAGTCCATTCCCATGTCCAAGATCTCGAGGCGCGGGGGAGAATGACTCACGAGCGACAACGAGTTCGAATTTCTCCGGGCGGCTCGTGAAATCGAATTTATCGCGTGCATATACCGCATATAGAGGAGCTCCTGTGTTAAGCCGGCGCGGCTGCATTTTCGACGCGTCGCCGCGAAAGCGATCCGAGCCTCCGCGTCTCCTGCCTCCCGCGGCCGAAATAAACCTTTTGACGTTGACGCCTGCTTTCGGCCCCGCCACGCCTCGTCCACAGTGCTAAATATTTCCGTATTTACACAGAAGCCAGGGAGCAGCCTACTCGTGTAAAGACGTCGAGAGTCCCACTGGCTATTTCGAGCGGTGGGCTACATCTTAACCGATTGCAGGAGAACATCGAGCGATCGGAAACCCGCGCCACCGAGCGATACACAGGCACGGTAATAATCGCGCGATGCAGGGCGCGAGCGATAGCCCCGAGTCCTCTTGGATTCCGTGCAAATAATTCGAGGCTCGGGGCGGCGGTTGCAAATCGGCTGGTCGCCGGGGGACAGGGGAGGGGGCCGCACTCTGTATTCGGCGGGCGGCCGAGTTGTCCCCCCGGCCTAAGCCCATTTGCAGTCCATCCTCGGAGAAAGCCGCGAGCGCGCGGGCTTTAACAGCCGGCGGTTGGCGCCCGTGGGCCAAAGTCGATTTCCGCCTCGCGGCCCCCATCACCACCCAGGAGAAAGAGCCGAGGTCGCCCTAACGGATCAAGACCTACCCTGGCTACAATATCCCGGGAGGAGAGGCAGTGTTTTCCGCGGGCGCGCCGCCAGTCCCGGGCGAACGAATCCTCGGCGGCCGATACGGGGACGCTACACCGTCCGCACGGAGTAGGCGCCTTATTGGTCAAGCGGAAGGCGGCTCTCGGGCGGGCCGTCAACTGCCGCGTTTTCCCTATGACGGGCCGCGCTCGCATATATATCGATTGGGGCGCAGTGCGCGCGCAAGGAGTCCGCGGCTCCTCGCGAGACCTCATTACCGGGCGCCTCGTTGAGCCCGCGATAAAGCGGCCGGCTCGTCGAATTTCACGGGGGATCGCCGCGACCGCGGTATGCGCCCCCTCGTTTGTTCGCCCGCTACTCCTATTTTTCCGCCGGACCGATGCGCTCGCCCCCCGACGAATTATCCACGGCAATTGTTGGCTCTCTTTCTTTCCTCTCCCCAAATGGAGGCCATCGACTTTTTTTTGTTTTTTTTTTTTTTGAGGCCGCCGGTAGGTGTATCGGCCGAGTGTTTGCTCCGCTGCTTTCCATTCGGCCGGCTCCTGTTGCCGCGAGACGAAAGCCCGCGCGGGTATATAAGCGGGGGGCCCGCTGGATCCCCGAGGCTCGAGCGCCGGAGCGTCTGCGGAAAGAAGCCTTGCGTCACTCGATGGAAATATCTGCCGGCCGAGCGAATCGCAAATCCGCCCCTCTTGTTTGTTCATTAGAGCAAAGAAAACAGCCGCGCGCCGAGCCGACCGCAGCCTTATATTCTTTGCGCATTTTATTTATCGCCTTCTCGCCGCTCAACTTTTTCCATCTCCTGCACTGTACTGGATATCAAACGCCCTGGTAATTATAGACACTGGAGATTGCGCTTCTTCCGAACATTGTCTGGATATTTTTTCCCTTGGGTTTACCCAAACTTTTATTTGCTTTTCTTCTCTCGGTAAAGCAGGCTCGCTCACCTGACCCGGGAGCCCGGGAGCCCGGGACTCCGGCAGTCCGGGAGCCGGCTATCTTTATTTCAAAAAACCTCGACACACCCCCATTGTTTTGTATTATCTGCAATTTATTACGAGGCTCGCGTATACGCCCGTTCCTATTAGCTTTTTCGTGTATGCAATTTGAAAATTTACAACAACGCAAAGAACGGTAATACAACTTTTTTTTTTGCGTACGGAATGTAAAATAATACAAACATTTTTTCGATATAAATTTAAAACATGTAGCGATTCGCTTTTTACGTTCCACTGGAACTTTCGAGAAGAACGCAAAAGGATTTTTTGTCGATGTACAACAAGAGCATTACGATTGTGCGAAAAATGAATTTTTTTTTTTTCTACAAATATCGTTACGTAATAAGTGGCGTCAAAGTATCGTTGTTGCGTCTGACTGGTTACCGTGGAAAATGCTCCAAGCGTCGATACAAGTCCGTGCCAGAAGGATTTTTCTTGCACCGGCGCGTGAGGTTCGACGTCGAGGTTGATGGGACGCAAAGGCCAGGCGAGACAATGGGTTGAGAGGGCGCCAACGCGAAAGGAGGCGTAACTCCTACGGAGACGCCGGCGAGTTCGGGTGCAGTTGTGCGAGCTCGCGCGCGCCTCGGGCCTCGCCTCGGGGAGCAAAAGGCGCAGCGGAAGGGAAGGGTCGCGGGGGCGGGCGAGACATTCCCGGCGCACGTGTCAGCGGCGGCGCGCAGGGGCCCGGGTCCCCGGCCGCCTCGTTCCCTGGGCGAGCCTCGGGGCGAGGCGCCCGGAGGCTCCGCGGCGGGGGCTCGGCTCCCTCGGCCGGCGCGCGTGCAGCCGGGCACCCGGAGGTGGGGGCCGAGGAGAGAGAGAGAGCGAGCGCGCGCGGGCGCCATGTTTCCCCCCCTCCGCGGCAGCCGGCGGCGGCGGCGGCGGCGGCGCCGTTCCCCAGTTATAGTTCCCCTCGGCGGCGGAGCCGCGAACGCGCCCAGTTGGCTCGGCCGCGGCGCAGACCTCGGGCGAGAGCTCCGCGCGATCCCCGGCCCGTGCGCCCGACAGAGACAGAGGCACAGAGTCTGCCCGAGAGAGAGAGGGAGAGCGAGCGAGGGCTCGGAGGCTGTGTGAGTGCGTGCGCGCGCGCGGAACGGCTCTATCCGCTCCGGGCGGAGGAGGCTGGACTCGGTGCGCGCCGGTGTACCTTGTGCGAGGCAGTGCCGCAGGACGCCGCTTCCGGCCGGTGGAGGAGAGACGCGCCGGCGCCCGGAGCCGAGGCCGCCGATATAGGTGAGAGCGCAGCGAGCAGCGTGTCCTTCCCGCCGTGGTTGCCGCGCCACCGGCTTTTCCCTATCGATTTTTTTCCTCCTCGGGGGGTCGGGGAGGCCCGGCGGGCGCCCCGCCGCCGCTTATCGCCAATTTCGCCCCGGCGGCGGTGCCCCCCCTCCTCCCGCGGGCCAGGTGGCCCGCCCGCGAGCCGTATACGTCCACGGGCCCGAGCGCTCGCGGCTTATCAACTTTCACCGAGTCGGCGAGTTTCGGAGCGCGCGGCCGCGCGAGCCCCAGGTATTCCGACAAGAGCAGCGATTCTTTCGTAACGCCCGGCGCGCCTCGGGATCTCCTTTCCCCGGCGCAGCTGCTCCCGGCTCGTCCCGTCGACTTATATAGAGCCGGCCGCCGCGCCAATTGCCAGCCGCTGCAGCAGCCGCGTGTTATCGGGGAGAAGAGGAGTCGATGCACCGGATCGCGCGCGCCGACCCTCAGCCCGGGACAGTGGGGCAAACTCGGCGGGGCTCGGGCGAGCCTTCGGAGGCGGCCTCGCCTAACGAGCCTCTCGATGCCAGTCGGTCTCCCCCTCCCCGAGGGCGGATCGCCGGGCGATAAACGTCCAGGGCTCGGCGGCGGCGAGCGGCGCGCAACAATCCCGCCTCGTAAAATCGGACCCGGGGAAATCGTGCGGCTCCCCGAGGGCAATTACATTGGGCGCGGAGAGCCGCGCACGCCCGGCTGTTATTACCCGCGCCGACTCGCGGAGCGCACAAAGGCCCAGGCCCGGGAAGAAAGGGGAAAGAGCGGAAAAAGAAAAAAAAAGACAAACCACGGAGCGGTGAATGGTAAGCAGCGGGCCGCGGGCCGCGGACTCCCGCCGATTGGGACGCCGCGGTCCATTGGTCGCGGGGGAGTAGTCGGCAGGCGGCCGGTCCTCCGGCTCGGGCCCCGGGCGCAACAAGTCCTCCTACCCCGGCTTTCCCGAGGACTCTTTCTTTTTTCCGCCGGCGCCGTGCGGGCGACGTGCCGCGTGCCCCGGCCGATACGACGCCCTCGGGACGCACCAAAGCCGCCCGCCTGTCTTTGCTCCCTGCCAGGGCGGCATTTCCGGCCCGACGTCCTGCCGCTGATAAGACAACGACGTGCGCTCGAGTGGCCCGGCGTGCACGCGGCGCACTCGCCGAGGAGCAGCGGGAGACACTCGAACCGCGGCCGATGCCCGGCTAAGATTAGAAAGCCCGTACCCGGGCGGACGAGTGTCCCCTCGGTCGGCTCGACAGCGGGCCCCGCGTCAACGGGATTTCGCGGGCCTCGGCCTGCCTCCCGCGCTCTGCCCATACGTCCGCGAGGCCGCGCAGGCCGCTCTCGAGGCTCGTCTCCCAATATTATTCTCCCTTCCTCCGCTCGACAATTGCAGAGAGAGAGAGGAGAGCTAAAAGAAAAACAAAAAAAAAACGTCAAGCTTCGCGGGAAGAAGCCGAGGAGCTTTGGGGGCGGATGCTGGGCCTCGGCCCGGACAGCCGCGAGGTTTGGAGAAAAGCCGGGGCACTTGGCGAGATTAGAAGTGCCCCTGGGCGGCCAATCCCTTCAGCGCTAAGCCTCCGCGCGGCCTATTTGCATCACTTGGCCTCGGCTCCCGCGATTCTCCCGGGGGACTCGCGGAGCTTACTCGCACCAATCGCGGCCTCTTACTTTTCGTTTTCCTCCTTTCCGTTCAATGCAGCGGGCCGGGCGGCCGGGCGGGCTCCTCGGCTTTTGAAGCCCCGGTGAAAGCCATTCAATTAGTCGGGCGAGCGGCGCGTTTTTACCTCTGGCGGCGCGGGCATGGCCGCGGCTGAATTAACGCGCCGACACCTACCTCCAATTTGAATTTGAAAAAGCCGCGGGCAAGTGGGGAGCCTTGTTTGCCCGGGGCTCCTACATAATGGCCGCTTAAAAAAAAGAGGGTTACGGCTGCGCGCCCCGGGGCTTTGGAGGAGAGCTCGGAATCCATGCATTATTGTCGTCGATCGCGGCGTCGTCCTCGCGCGCGGGGGATGACTGCGCGCGACTCGGCCCGGTGTATTTGTGCGGCCGAGGCGACTGCCGGGTTTCTTCTCGCCCGCCGCCGTCTGCGCCGGGAGCTTTCTCATTCATCGAGTGCTCCACTTACGGCCCTCTCTCTCTCTCTCTCTCAAATTTCTTCGAGCGAGACTGATATGCTTTCTACGATTATTCCCGATAAATCCCGCGGGCGCATTCCTCCCGCTCCCCGGGCCCACTCGAATCCATTTCCAATCTATTATTCATTCGGCAGAGGAATAATAACCCGACAGTGCCGGAGGGAGATCACCTCGGCGCCCACACGCAGCAGTTGGCCCTTTCGACCTCGCAGGCGTCCTCGACGCTTGGGAAAGCCCTCGGAACCGGGGGGCGCGGCCTCCCGGGGCTCAAGCCCGAGCGGCGCCGCGGCTAATGGGATCTCGGGCGCGCGGCCGCTCGGGGATTATATACACGCCGGCGCTTTCGACGTCGCGGGCCGCAAGCTCGGGCCGGCTCCGCGGCGACTGTGCACTTTCACCCGCGGTGCCTCCCCCGCGCCGACGCCCGGGGCTTCCGGCCACGTGCTGGGAATGCCGCCCGGGACGCGGTTCCCCGAAGGGGGCCGCCACCGGTTCCAGAATACCAAATTAGCGGCGGGGTCCGCGAGGGAGCGGCGGCCGAGGTGGCCCCACCCGGTCGGCTGCCCTCGCGCGCGGCCGAGACTCCGCGGCTCGGCCACCGGATGCCCCGGAGAGAGAAAGCCCTGAAAATTTGAGCGCTTCGCGGGAAGAAGGGGACGCCCGGGCGGCCTCTGCGCCTCTCTCCCGCGTACCCGGAACGCCCCGGGAGTCGGGGCTTGGCAGGCCTCTTTAATAACTCGGGAGTAATTCGAGCTCGGCTTCGGCCCCGACTCCGCCGCGACGTTCCGGCCCAACCCATTAATAATAAGGCCGAGCAGCTTTTCCGCCGCGGCGTCTTTCCCGGGCGAGCGTTCGTGCGCGGCCCCGCGCTTGACCGTAGAGCCCCGTACAATTCATGCGGAAGCGCCGCGACCCCCGGCCAAACAATGCCCCGGCGGCTCTCCCGAAGAAAAAAGAAGGGAGAGCCCCAAGGCCGGGCCGCCCTGCTCCTCTCTCCTTTTCTTTTTTTTTATCGCTCTCCGGCCCTTTCTCCGGCGATGCGGGCGCACCGGGGGCCGGCTCAGGGTTACTCGGCTCCTCCGCGCCTCGACGCACTCCCCCCGCATGCATGTACGCGCGCATCCTCCGGGGCCCCTCCTCGCGGTCTTCTCTTTGCGGCCAGATGGGATTACGCCGGGGACGGCCACTTGTCCCGCGCACCGATTCGATTTGTCCCGGGGAGAAAAGTCATCCGCCGGCAGGCCGGGCCGCGGTCATTGTGTGCAAATACGTCCCGGGGGCCGGGGGCCGCCCGGGGAAACAAAAGCACGCCCGGCGCGGGGCCAAGGGGGAGGGCGACTCGCTTCTTTCGAAATTGTGTCAAACTCGTGCGCGTGTGTTAGCCGGGCGGGCCGAGTCGCCCGTCAAGCTCTATGATAGATTCGAGTTTCGATGGAGTTTGCCCCGGCCGAGACGCCGGGGCACAATATGTGAATATCCAACGGGGTCCAAGTTCCGATGGCCGAGCGGGGCCCTAACGAGCAAGAAACTTCCGCCTCGCGGCCTCCACTAATTATCGAATCACGAAATCACTCGGAATCGATACTCCGGGATCTCGAGAGGGCCGCGGTCCCTTTTATACGCTCCACGAAAGTTTGACGAGCCGTCCCAGCGGCACTCGGGCACGTTTTAATACGTCGAGTTGTACATTTTTACTCTCGAGGGGATTCCGCCGAGGAATTGAAACGCCATAGGCGGAGCTTAGGAATTCGCGGAATGCATTCGGCACAAATAATGGGGGGCAATCAATACCAATAAAGGGGAATTGAACAAAATTGACGTTTATTGTCTTTCCTCCCGCGCGAGGCTCTCGCCTCGATTACCAGCAAAGAACGAAATACAATAAAGTAGAAAAAAAAAAGCCCGGGGAGTCTTGGCCAGTCGATATTTAATTTTGTGCCCCGGCTCTTGCGCGAGGTAAGGAAGTAAAAAGCTCTATTTGTGACAGCGATACGGCTCATCTATCATATTTCCCCATCGAGCGCAGTCAGTTATTAATGACTCTGCGGTATCATTTTCCAAAATAAACGGCCGTTTAATAAAAGTACGCTCCGAGTGGTAATTGAAGCTCGATTCGGCAGCTCGTCCAATCGCGACGGTATAAAAATGGATCCGTCCAGCCGAGTAATAGATAAAATCACGCATTGGTTTTTCATTAATCGCAATAACGTACAGGCAGCGGAGGAGCGACGGGACTAAAACCGAAGCCGACTCTCCTGTATATAATTTAACCGGGGCGAATGTTCGAGCAGAGAATCAGGCGGGCCAAAGCGGACAAAGGGTCACTGATCGCCCAGAGTGCCAGCGGCGCGTCCCCTAAATCAATCGAGGCAACAATTTCCGCGCGGGCGCCAGGGCCAATTTTCCCCAAAAGTAGGATTTAAACCGGCCGCCGGCTCGGCCCGATAAGCGCTGGGAAAATCCGACCGCCGCATCTGCCAACCGCGCCCCAGCCGTCACCCAATCCGAAATCTCCCTCCCCCGACGCGGTGCACCGACGATCCGCGCGCATCTGCTACTCCCCGGTACGTGCGAGAGTCCCATCCAGCTACGGCCCTGCGTATAACCTTACATTTTCCCTTTTTTTTTTTGACAAGGCCGCCAGGGGGGAGGGGCTAACTCGATCGGTCTCGATCTTTGGCCTCGGTGGAAAAACCGCCTGACTCGGCGCGATCCCCGGCAAAGCGAATTAACCTTTTTCCCGGGGCGGCCGCGCCGCCACGGCCCTTCGCGAAAAGTGAGGTTATCGGAGGAGCCGGGATACCGAGGCCGCCTCGCTGCTCCGCTCCGCTCGTAGATCACGCCCGAATTCCTCGGAGCGCCCATTAGGGGCGTCGCGTCGCCCGCATAATAACGCCACGGGGATCGATGCAGCGCGGCAGGGAGACCGATGGCCGAGGCGCGCCCGACCTCCAAATTAGGCTCGCGAGTCCTCCAATATATAGCCTCGGCTTATCAGGGCTAGGCTCTTACGAGGTCGATCGCTCGCAAGGACAAGAATACCTCCCAGTCAAAAGTTGTCGTTTATTAATAAATAAAATGGATTAGAAGTTCAATGTCGAATGAGTGTTCTTCAAATTAATGTGGTTCGTTTGGATACAACTAAAATTACATACAGCGATAGACTCTGAATGTATACATGTTTATATTAATAAGTCTTTGGGACGTAAACAAAAGTGTTAGAAAGAGGGAATTGAATGTCGTCAGCGATTAATAAAAAGACGAGAATAAAAAGTAAGGTCAATATTGCTTGTCAAGGGGGGTGTGTATTCCTATAGCATATGCTTAGGATAGTATTTCGAACTATCACTGTAGTACCAGGTCTACCAGAGCTTGCAAAAACAATTTATCGAAGAAAGGCAGATACACAAATAGATACGTGACTTTTATCTTATAAATTTTATAAATTAATTGTGCACTAGAAAAAGTTCATGATTATTGATGATTTAGAAATATCAATAGATAGTTCTTCAAAATCTACTCTGATACATTACAATTATGTATGGCACTTCAATATAGGATCTCTTTTGATAATCAGGAAAAAGGATTGGTGCACAGATATTTCCAAGAAACACGATGTTTCACACGAATCTCTGTTTCATAGGCAAAATTGGCATTTTTCTTTATTTTTGCATACAAAGTCATAGAGTCATTTACTAAAAAAAAAGCCTTTGTTACTGCTCAGTCGCATCGGGGCTTTTCACCAAACTGCTAAGAGTAATGTTTTATGCATGCTGGGAATGAAGAGGCACATAAAACGTAGTTTGTTATGTAGCTCCGTGATGACAGATTGGATCGCAGCAGAAACCTTATCTTCTGGATAGCAAAAGTTCAAGGGGCGCAGGGGGAACACTTATTCACTTGCCCGAGATATCTACACGCGAGTCTGTATTTTCGTGGAACGTTCAAATCAATTCGCTCGATTCGGAGGCGGCTCGTCTATATAAAGTGTACTCGGGGCACTTTGTTTTTTATCAGTTCATAAATTACAAGTCGCTTTTAATATACGTCTGCCTAGACGAAATATATCAGAAACAAACAGTCCGAAGTCGCCTTAATGTTTTGATTTTAGTTGCCGCCCAACATGCGACGTTCAATCGCGTAAATCAAGGCGGCTCAGAAGCCGACTCGCCAGGCGGCCGCTCGAGCGACTGCTCGGCTTTTTAGATCTCGCTCGGATCGGAGCGAGACTCGCCTTATTCCCACACGCGGCCGCCGCTGAAAAACTGGCTTATCAGGTGTCTCCGCTTGAGGATTTATAATAATTTGATGCGTTTTCACTCGGCGCGGTGAATAATGCAGGTACCATTAGGTGCTGCACCAGCTGCAGATAAATTCGAGCGAAGAAAGCGGGCCGCGCGTGGGCTAGCATCGTTTCTTTCTGGACAATGGATAGTTCGCTCGGCAGCCTCGCGAGTCCTCTCACCCCGCGCGAGCAGTTCCATTTGTTCCCAGGCCATATCCATCCATTCTCGTCGAGTGAGGCGCGCTTCTCTGTCAGCCGCAAAGTCCGCGGGCTTCTCGAAAATTCGCCCTGCGCGCCCGACGCTAATCCCCCCGGAAGGACGTAAACGAGTGGCGATCATTCGTGAGTCCTGCGGAAATGGCCGGGACCGGGCGCGGGCACGAGTCTCGCTCAGAATTGGCGCCCTTCCTCGACAAGCGACAGCCACCCCAGGACTTTATTAGTCCACGGCTAACTTTTACTCGCGCGGTCGTGTTATTCCGTCTGAGTTGGCGTACTCGATCGAGTGCCGGTCGGGGGGCCTCTCCGAGGGAACTCGGGGTAAATCTCGTGGCTGCTGCGCCATGCTGAAAAATGCATCCCGCGCGCCGGGAGACCCTTTTACGCGCGCTGCCTTCCACCGGAGTAGCTGCAGTTTGTTCAAGTAGTTTATATGAAACTCTGGCCCCGATGTAGCGCCCCGCCGTCGAATTCGCGTTGGCCTGGAAGTTTGCGACGTCGGGAGTGGGTGCATTCCGATCGACGGAGCCCAGTAAACCGTTCTTCCGATGGGGGACTTTCTGTCGGGACTCGGGCCACGTCGATTGTAATTGTATGTAGGTTATCCATAAAATACGAGGCAGTCTTGCTTTACAATGACGGGGCACCGGCATATATGGTCGACTGACGAGCAATCAATCGTCTGGCGAAAGGGTACCGTCCTCTCGATCTATCGCCTTTCAAATTTGTCACTAATTACCATTACGTATAATGCGTCGCGCATTATTGTTCACCTCGACAATCAGGGAGCGGGTAATTGGCCGTAGTCGAGGTTCACCGCCCACGGGAAGATCGGTCGAAAATCACGTATATCGTATTTCACTGGTCAAACTCCTTATTGAAATCCATGACGCCTCGAGCAAACGGGGCTGATGATCGGGAAAACCCGGATTCGTCGTCGGGGAGCGATCCCCTCTCGGCCGCGACTCGCCGATGCGAAATAAAGATGGCCGCGGCACTTCTCGCGATCGGGCGCTTTACGACCGGAAGTGGCTACGATGCGAGGCTTGTATCAGCCGGCTCGGCCTATCTCCCCGGGGCTCGTTGTCCGATTTTTTTCGTCAATACTCCGGCCTGTCGGGCGGAACGAGCGCGCGATCCGCGCGACCAACTGTCTTAACGAGTCCGCACTTATCGCGCCGGCCATGCGAGGAGGCGCGCGGGGGTTGGTGGGTGCGGGGCACAAAGGCGCGGCGCCGTTCCGGCCGATCGGCCCGGCCCGGGGGGTATGAAGAAGCGGAGACGTGCCGCAGAGTGCGCCTCCGCGGCCGGAAGCCAGGGGCCGATATATAGGATGTCGCCCGCGGCCGTTCGCCCGTCGCTTACTTTGCGCGGTCATTATTAATAGGCGCGTTGGGGGCACGCCCCAGTAATCCGCGGCCGGGCCAAGCGCTCGTTGGACAAAGCCTCTCGGAGAATATATATATGTATATATGGATGCGTGTGTATCCAGCGGGGAAGGGCAGAAGAGTGCTTCGCCGGGGGGATAAATCACGCTGTCCCTTTGGGGTAATTATTCGGGCGGTGCGCGCGGATAGGAAAGCCATTTAATGAGGGCAATTTTCGCGCGAGCCATTAAATTCGAGTGCAATGAAATTTCAACGGTAATGTAACGCGTTTCGCAACTGCTGACTGCGATGTTTGCAAAATTATAAGAGCGCGTAACATATATATATGTATATACGTAAGCGATGACTCTTTAGCGGATTTTTCATTTCGCCCGCTCGGTGGTTAAGTGAAGTTGCAAAAGGCACCGATGCGTTAATGGCCCTTCGCGTGAGAAAATCACGCGGTGATTAATTGCTTTTTGCGCCAGTTAATTGCCCTAGACGATTAAAATGTTACAGCGCGGCTAAAAATAAGCCGGTCTTTCGCAACAAATAAAGTTATTTATAATACAACGGTGCCGCTGCGAAATGTATTAGCACACAATGACACGATTTGTAAATGACCGATGTGTACAAAACTATTGAGGCCGCGATGTACGCGTTTGTCTTCCCAGTTTATCCGTATATTCCTCGACCTAATGAATTGCATCTCTGTATCTCGCGCATAAACGTAGGCGGCGCGCGAGCTCGCCTCTTTAATTCAGCGCATTCTTGGATAACTGGGGAATCACGACCGCAAATAATCCGCGAGCTGCTCCCGTTTCCTCGATTCATTTGTAAAAACGTATTTATTGCCGGCGCGGCGTCGCGCCGCCCCACCGCAAGCGCGCCCTCATTATCGGGAGCGAACGCTATACCAGCTGGACTTATCAAACTCCATTTAGATTTTTATTTACGATTATGTGCTAATTGCGTTACCTTTTTTTCCTTTGTTTCAGGTGAGTCACGCAGCCGATAGCTTTGGCGAAACTTCCTTGTTACGTAAGATTTCTATCGCATTCAGATATTCATAGATAACAAATTTCTATACGCATATTATAAAGTTAGATCATTGTAACATCTACAACGGGCGCCCGTTGTCTCGTACGCTCCGCGAGTCGATCACCGCCACCAGATCGACTATCGATACGGCTAGATAAATCCTATTTGTAATAGTACATTACGTTGCGGTAGTCGTACCTATTCTTCATTAAGCTGTCGGCCGGAGCCTTTGTCGGAATAAGTTGTTTCGAACTAAGCCTCGGGATCACCGCGGGGCGAAACAGCTTTTCTCCCAGCCTCGGGAGATGTAAATAAGATGTATACATTTGAGCGGCGATCGGGCGCGCGAGAGGTAATTATAATTCGATTTGTCCGGGCGGCGGCCGGAAAGCCCCACTGCGGGAGTTTTGTCGAAAGCGCACTTCCCGGCCTAGTGGGCGGAGAAAAGTTTGCGCGGGCGCGACTGCGAAACGGCGTGTCGCGGAACCAAGCAATCTATTTACAAAGTAGGCCCGTCGGTGGCTGTGTCATTGATTAAAATCATACTCCCGGCTCGCCGGCTGCCCGATTAATATGCATGAGGAAAGTTTCGAGGGAAGAGTGCCAATGACCTTAGGAGAGTGTGTCGCGCGCGGATATAAAAAAAAAGGGCTAGCCGGAGCGAGGATTAAAAAGCCCCGGTGGCATAAGCCTCTTAGGCTGATCGCGGCGCTCCTCCGGTGGATCGTCATCCCGATATTTACCGTCCCTCAAGCGCTCGAAAGCTAGCGTCCCGAGCTGGCAGCACCGGTTCCTCGGGGGCGTCTTTAGCCCAGGGCGGAATGCTCTTTTTCCATTTCCCCCGAGGAGGTCAAAGTGCACTGCTTGGCCGGAGACGGGCGCACCGGGACGCGGGGGGACCGTCTGTCCCTCGGTGCCGAGGGGCCGAATTAGAGCCCATCGACAGAGACGTGCCCATCTGTGTATATAGATCGACGAGGCGACAATGAGCGGCTGTGTAAGCTCATTTGCATGATTCGCGCGAATCGGTGGGCGTTGCGCAAGCCCGGCTCTTGGGCAACTCCGCCGGCCGTAAGGACGTTTACAAACACGCTTGACACACTGAGCTGTTCTCGCGAGTCGGCCTTTTGGGCAAAACAACGCAAGGCTAAGCAAGCTTTTTTCCGCGGCGCGAGCTGCGTGTCCGCGGTTCCCGGGACTCGCCTCCGAGGGCGCAATAACTGTTTGGACTGGGTTACCCGGCAATGGGAAAGGCACGGACGCCCCGGCCGAAGGCACGCCGCGAAAAATGTCTCCCTGGAAGCAGGCGCGGGTTGCCGGTGCTTCCGAGACCCGCCGGTACTCGAGGAGGCGCGCGGACGCGTTCCTCCGGGAATCGAGGCGCGCCTCCCGGCGGAGACCCGCGGCCTGCGCCTTCCCCCCGGCCCGCCTCCGCGCGGCTCTTTCGCGCGAGGCTCCGCGTGGGCGCGCGGCTCTCGAAAGCCCCGGCGGGATGGGAGCGGCCCCGCGCCGGCTTCCTCCTCCCGGAGCCCGATTTTTCCCGTCCCCGGCGCCGTTTAAGGCAATCGCCGCCCCCGCCCGCCCAATTACCCACGCCCTTCCCCCTCCCCCTTTTTTCCCTTCCCTCCAATTAGCCAGACGGATCCCCGTCCGCTCGACTGCTCGGCTGGCATAATGTCGGCGAGCGCGGGGCCGGCTTCCCTCTTTCTTTTTTCCGGCGGGCGCGCCAGTTATATACCGCCGCCCGTACGTGCACCCTGGAAATTTGGGCCAACTGTTAGGCAGCTTTCGGTGTCAATTGGCACTCTGGGGGGAGGGTGTCTCGCGCTCCCCGATCGGCACAAATATCTCCCCGAAGATGTGCAAGCCGGCTCTTCATTAGAGGGGCTTTTGACACTAATTTCCTTTGTCCGCGGGGACGTCGCCCGGGGGAAAAAAGCCGTGGCGCCTCCCCCGCGGAGGGAAAGGAACCGGACCGCGCCCAATCCGCCCCGAACAAACTCGGCATTATTTCCGTAATTTATCACGCGGCCGCCTCCGCCTCGCCCCCCCGGAGCCCAACTCGGGCGTAATTATAAGCGGCGCGGGCATAAATCTCGCGGAAAAACCCGGCCGCCGCCGGGATATTCAAAGCCCGAGGCGCCCCTTCCCCGGCGGGCAAAGTGAAAACTGGCCAGGGCGTCGCCTCGGATCAAAAGCCGCGGACGCGGCTTCTCCGCGGGGACGTATTAGCGAGGCGCGGCCTGTAAACACCGCGGCCCTCCGTCCGAGCCGCGTATATATCCCCGCGAATGCCAAGCGCGCTGCCGTGGCTTCTATTTCGAGAGAGAGACGCAGGCCCATCTATTCGCAATGGTTTCATTATGCTCGGCCGATCTCCCCGCGCCCAGTCTGCCTTTTTTTTTCATACGCGCGCGTATAAAAGCGCCGTGGCGCTTCCGGCGATGAGCGCGCGGGGCGTGAGGAGCCCGCCCACAAGACCGACACCTGACGGCTAATTTTATGCCTCGTGCGTACGCAATCATCGACGGCAGTGCTCCTACGGCCCTCCTCCTTTTTCCGTACTCCTCCTCCGCCCACGGCGCGACGAGCCTTTTTTTCCCCCCTTTTTTTGAACCGCCCTCGCGCGCCAGACAGAATTTCGGGCGTTTGCACCGAGTCGCCGACTAATAATAGCGCGGCGCGACTTGTGCGGCTCGGTTATAAGTAGTCTATATCGGCTCGCATCTCCCGGCTCTCCGTGCGCGTATAATACAACGGCGCCGTCTGGCCGCGCGATACGAGGCCTCCCGAGACACGGGCGTCTTTCCCTCTGAAGACCGGCTGCATTATTCGCCCCGGCGCACCTCCCGCTTTCCCCGAGAATAGACGCGGCTCGTTAGGCGGCCACCAGAGGCCCGCGTCCGCCCAGGTAGACTCGGAGCTCGGCTTCTGGACCGAGCGCCGCGGACGGTCCAAGGGCATTCGCCTCCGCGTCATCCCGCTCACCTCCGCTCGGCCGGCGGCGCGCACACGGGCCCTCCCCCACCTGCGGCCGCTCCGCTGAATCACCGGCGCCGGACGTAGGCGCGGGCCCGGCGCTTCCCCGCGGCCGATAACCGCCCGGGGGGACGGCACTTACCCGGCCGATGTGGCCTCGCGTGCCCCGGGTGATCGACCCGCGACCTTCCTCGCGACCCTCGGCATCTCCCCCGGGGGCAGCCGAGGCGCCCCCTGCCCATCGAGTCCGCCCCGAGAGCCTTTTTTTTCTCCTTCCGATTAGAAGGCGGCCCCGGACGACTTGCAAAGTACGCCGGGGAACGCGATATCGACCCCGGCACCTGTTTTTTTTTTTTCTCCTCCCGCCCCGGCAGCGGCTTTTGCACCCCGGGCAATATCGGATTAGACCGCGGGCGCCCGCCAGAAACGGGGAAGCTCGGGGTTGACGTGTGCGCCGGCGCCTCCGCTCTCGTCGCCCGTCGAGATTCGCGAGATCGATGCCGGGGAATTTACGAGGGAGCAGATGTACGCCGCCGCTCGAATTGCAGCTCTTTTTTCCCATCCTCGGCGCGCAGTCCTACAACGCCTCGGGTATATATGGCCTCCCCCGGATTAGCGCGCTAATCCGACGATCACCGGAGCCTCTGTTCTTTTGGGATTGATTCGCCGGAATATTGGAGAAAGCCTCAAAGTGATTAAATCCTCCTCGGCCATTTGGCCCCAACCGCCTCGTAACGCTGCAGAAATAATAGGTAGTCGGCGCACGGGAGCCCCGCTCTTCAATTGCACGAAGGAGACTTTATCAACTCGTATTTCATTAGACGATTTCCCTGTAGCGAGGCAAGCGGCCCGCGCTAAAAATAAGACAGGAAAAATAAGCCAAGGAACAGAGACAAATAAAAAGAGCGAGCATTAAAGCGAAAAAGAATCTTGGGAAGAGGTAAAAAGTTTAACGGCGGCCCAAGACAGAGTGGGCTAGCGCGGGCTATATTGGTCGAGAGGAAATTTTTATACCTAAAATGCACATCATAGTGAAACTTATTGAGTTTTATACTTTTAACTTTGTTAATTTCACTCAAGTGCTTGCCATTAAGCTAAGGTCGCGCGTTGATTGCGTTACGAATAGCTCCACAGGTATAAAAGGAGAAATTTTATATCACACATTATACCATCAAGAAGCAATTTCATTAATCGCTTACCCTTCTGACTGTTCTTCTATATTTACACAGAATCTTGTTATTGTTTTGCCATCAAGAACCACGCCAATGTTTCATGAATCAAATTTTTCTACAGGCTCGAGGGGTAAAAATAAATTTCATTTGATCATGGGGATTTTTATAATTGCCACCGTCAAAATAAGTCCGGCTTTGCCTCAACCAAATATAAAATCGCTCGATTTTTATGATCACCTTTAAATCTTCAAATTTCGATCATTTTTTATATTGCTCGCAAATAAAGAATAAACCTGATCAGTTTTTTATGCACAACGCTATTCGTTTAAGAGACTGATGCGAGATATTAACCTTTCTACAAATAAAATCAATTGTTTTCTTAAGAGAATCTATTTTGTTCAAGACTGAAAATAAATTTAAAAGATTTATTTATAGCTTACGGTTTTTCTTCTTAGCTTAAGATTTATAGCGTTTTCGAATTTATTTCCTATAAATTATACCTTGAGATTATTAAATTATACATCAATGGAGGAATATTTTTTTATTGAATCAAAAAGCTTTTAAAAAAACAACAGAGTAAGAAAAAAAAGTAACAAGTTGGGATACTTTCTCCGGCAGTCGTAACTTTTTCTCATAAATCAATACGACAATCAGTACTTCTTCAAGCTTGAAGAGAAGTTCGTTAAAATTTTAAGAGCGTGACCATTGTTCACCGTATTTTACAGCCTTAAATATCAAACCAAATATTAATCGTATGCAAACGCACAACAAATTTTCTTCTCGACTCCTGATTTACGCGAGCGACCCATAAAGCCGATTGTAAAATCAGCTCGAGCCGGCGCGCTTTTAGCGTGAAATTGCGTAAAAAGCGCACAATCCGGTTGGCAATCCTTAGGCCTCTCTCACGAAGTGCCCGTCGAAAGCACGCGGGAGCAAGGGATGCCCGGGGCACGGCAAACAAGTCCCCGCCTCGGGAGGCAAGCGGCGCGCGCGCCCACGCGGCAAAGTCGCGACGGAAATAAAAGCCGAAATACCCCGGGGGAGCGGGGTAGACCCGGCCGCCGGTGCGGAGTGGCCCGGCCGATCGAAATAGGCCGCCGCCCGGTTATGAAGCTCGGCCGGAGAAAATCCCCCGTTATCGAGCCGCCCGGGCGACTTCTTTCCCCCGTATAATACGCGGCCTCGCGTGACGGCCCGTCGTTCGGGGGATTTCAGGCCGCCGGCCGCCCCCCCGCCCGCGATTTATGGGCCTAATAAATTTTTTCCCGCCGCGACGTTACGCTCCGCCCGCGCACCCCTCTAATGACTTACTCGCGCCGCGGCGGAGACAATGGACGGGGCCGCGCGCGATTTCGGGACGTTTACGCGCGCGCGCGCGAGCCCTAAAAAAGTCAAGTCGGCCGACTGTTACTTTTTACGGGGAGTTGAGCGACCGAGGCTGCTCGGGCGGTAAAACAGCTATGGGGGCGGTCGCCAAGAGGCCCTTCGGTACGCCCTCGTCAAATCAAGGGCCGACTGAATTTTTCACCGAATATATCGCACCCTGAGATTCTAGCTTTTTCTCGTTCGCTCCCGCCGAACAATTAGAATGCTGATTCAGATTTTTTTTCTTTGCCGTCATCGAGCCGTTACGTAGCGCTGTTTCTCACAGCGCATTCGTTTTAGCCAGCGTGGAAATAAATATTTTCAAAACAATGAAATTCATTTATTGTAATAGTTGTATATATTTATATGTACACTCAATGTGTCAATTTTAGTGGAGATAGAGTTCTATAATATTTATAGTATCTTAGTATTGTATAGTATATTTTAATACTCTAAGCTATTATAGTATTGGAATGATTGTATCGGAAGCAGTGATCTATGTACATCTATCTATGTTATCTATAAGGCAAGTTGAGTTTGTAATTTTGACTCTGGTATTTTGACTCTATACTGAAATCTTAAGATGCGATTAAAACTTTACCGTTTGAGTTATTGTTGTAGTACAAGAAATGCCAAATATTCTTTTTATAACTTTCAGCTAAAACAAACTTGTGAAATCAATAAATATTTCAAGGGATATTGACATCCCTATCGCCAACAAAAAAATGATCATACTTATTTAATAAAGGGGCTGAAGCTATCCGGATTTAAATACTTTGTTATTTGTAGTATATTCCTCTTCAAGTATTCATAATATCGACAAGTTGTACGTATTTTTTTGAGAGCTATTTGAACAATTAATAAGCCCGATAGATACATCAGCGAGCACTTTTTGCCATGGAAAAGTCATTTTTTTTTTTTGTTAGATAACGTACGCACGGATAACGAACTCTAGGGATTGCATTAATCCGCCAACGAGAGAGGCCACTCGAGCCACCAGAGAGCAAAACCAATGCCGGAGTGTTATTTCCGACGGGTGCTATCGCCGAATCTTCGCAAATGGAGCTGGCCGGGCAAAAATAGCGGTCGAGGCTCGGTGGAAAAACAAAAAAAAAAAAAGCGCCAGTGCATATATCGGCAGCAGTCCATCGAATCTCGCGCACGTGCGGCGCGCGTGCAATAACGCCGGCGTCCATCATCATCCGGCGGCCGATGCGCCGCCAGGTTTTTTGCACTGGCCGCAGACGCGAAAGGAGGTGGCGAGTCGTGCCCGAAAAAGCTTATCCTACAATGCGATCCGGGCGCCGCTCACCTGGCCGACGGCGGGCAGCGCCGTCGTCGTCGTTGCGGCGCCCGCGGTCGACGGCTAATTTCCTCCTCTGCTCGGTCGTTTCTGCTATATCGGCCCCGGTGTCGGCCGAGTCCCCAGTCTGACTATCGGCCCGACTTTTTCATCAATGGGGCGCCCGCCTCGTTATATATACCTCGGGCCCTTGGCGCGAACCTCAAGAACGCGAACACAATGGCCCCGTCTGTTTAATCACGTCGTTTTATGATGGCAGCCCTACTGCGGCGGGTGTCCAAAGGAAATAAAAATCCTCCTCCGTTTTATACCCAGATGTGATTATTGCGCGGTTATTAAGGCGGTGAGGTTCACCGTTCGAATTGAACGGGGCGTCGGTGTGGGTGTAACGCTTATATACTATTACCATTATTATATTATTTCACGAAGCGAAGCGCTTGTATAAATTATTACAAGATTACACGAGAGAATGAAATAGCCGCCTGAATAGCTGGCTAAATACCGTAATCTTAAGAATTTGATGAATGTCTATCGAGGACAAAATGTAGAGAAGGATTCTTGCTTCGAAAGCGGCCTTATACTCCGATTGTAGTAAAAAAATATGAATTGAATTATTAGCCAATAATAATGTAGAGGAGGTTCATAATTCACGCTGACCCGGTAATACCAAAAGAACGTCTAAACACGCCGCCATAAATATGTGTTTTAACGTCCCTATAATGCATCGCACGAAAGTATGAATATATTCGTGTGAAGTAAGAAATGAGCCGAGTCGATAAACTAGCCGCTCGCGTCGCATAAATCCCTGAAATTAATTGCCGATCAAGACTATCTTCCGCGGGAAAAAAGGATCTAACTCTCGGGCTATAGGGCGCGAGTGGGAATTAATTCACTTATGCGGCCCGCCCCCTTTTATTCCCCGCTAAATAATCCCCAATAGCCGCGTGGCGGAACTAAACTCGCGCCGCGCCCAGCACCAGGCGCCGGGGCTAATTTATGCATTGCGCCAAGTTCCCCGGCTTTCCCCTAAAAGGAGAGCAAAGTGCACGGCGACACACACACACGCACTAGCCCCGATTCCTTATCCCTCGGGCTATTACGCCCGACTATCTCCCGGCCGCGCGTTCTTTTTTTCTTTTTTTACGAGCGGGACTTGAAAAAAAAAAGAAGGAATAAGAGCCTCGAGATTCCCACGGGCGACAGGGCGCGGGGCAAACAATGGCCGCGAGCCGCAATATTTCCTCGGTCGCGCTGCACCGCCGGCCATAATATGCAGCCACGGCCGAGCGCGAAAGCAAAGAGCGCGGGCCCGCTCCCGGGCAAACAGGGCTGCGCCCGCGCGATAGCCGGCCCGCCGGCAAACTCCTTATCGCCGCGGGCCTACGTCGCCCCCCTCCCACCGGGAGGCGGGCCGACGCACTCGCCCCCGCGAGCCACGCGTCCCCGGGAACAGCAGCGCGCTCCTCCGAGTGTTTGCCCGCGGCAATGTAGATTAGCCCGGGGAGCCGTCGGCCGGCCGGGAAACGCGGGACTCTTTTAACCGTTTCTTCGGGGCCCTTTTTCCCCGGGGCGTGGCTCGTTAGCCGCCCGCGGGCAACTCGACAGCGGCGCCTCGGATTAATCAATCGGTGCGGCCGGACGGTGCCGGGCGTCCTGGCCGCCGGCCAGCGAGCCCCCAATTGCCCATCGGGAAAAACCGGCCCAATTGGCAAGTGGGCCGCTTCCGCGAAGGACGCGAATAAACCCGCCGCCCGGCGAGCCCCCAATTTCCCGCGCGGACGACGGCCCGCCAGGGGGGGGAGGCTGCTTGCGCAACGCGTGCCGGCGCTTCTTCTTCCTCCCCGCGACACACTCTGTTGTTGCGGGAGAGGCGAAAGCGGCCGGTCGCCGCCTCGGACCTTATACACTCGGCTGACCTCGATGGCTCCGGGACTCCCCGAGGTGGGGGATTTTTCAAGCGGGAACGGCGCATTGTGCGTCGGCTCCTGGAGGTAATCGGGTGGGTCGCTGGGGTGCCGGGGGAGCTTGCAGCCAATGTGTGTGTGTGTATGTACGCTGTCAAGGACCGAGGAGGACGGCTTTATTATTTGCCAATAGACGCGGCTGTCGAGGAAAAAGCTTATATTGGAAAGCGCTACGCCCTGCCGGGGCGGTTTGGTGTCACGTTACCTTATCGCACCAGCCGGCCCCGCCTATTGTTCGAGCTCGTCTATTCTGCGCGGAGCGCACCGCCGCTTCCCCCCGGCGCAGGAAATCAAATTGCATAACTTCTTCTTTTTTTTCTCTCCTCCTCTCGCGGAGAGCATAATACTCGATGCAATATCCCGCGCGCGGGCGTGAAAGCGCCGAGTGATTACACGGCTCGTTGAACAAAGCCCCGCTAGCCGCCGTCCCGTGGAAAATCCACGGCCGCGATTCCTCTAATCCCCGAAAGGTTACGCGCGCCCCGGAGGAGACACTCCGCGGTCCATCAGCTAATTAGTCCCTGTGTAACTTCTCCATCCGAAATCCCGAGGCCGTCCCCCGGGACGAAATCCTCCGAGGCTGCGCCCAGAGGGAAAAGGGTCGTCGCGGTCGTTAGAGAGGGCCAAGCTCGCGGCTGAGCTTCCTTGTAGACCTAAGAGTCCGGCAATTGACCTCCCCGACTGTACGCGGAGGAGGACAAGCCCGCGTATACAGGCGCCTGCATGACCGATGGCGCTCGCCGACCGAGCGGCGCCTCTGCATTGGGTTCGCAGCGCGCCACCGAGATTCGCCCCGGGTTATCCTCGGGGCGCGCCTCGTTTTAACCGCTGCAAGCTGCCGCCGCCGCCGCTGCCGCCTCTAAATATACGCGCGGGGAAATTTATTACAGGCATTGTTGGGAATGGCCGCACTCGGGGCTCGGCTTGATTGGCACATCGGGCACGCACTCGGTGGAAAGAAGCCCCGCCGGCTTTATTGCGCAATATAACCCTTTTTTAATGCCAGGGACCTATTAATACATATTCCGCGTCAACGCGGCTTTCAATGGGCGAGGGCCGCGCGGCTCTCCTCCGGGGCGGTCCACTCGGCCCATGGGGAAGGATTGAGCGGAAGTGGCCGAGACGGCGCGCGCCCGTAAAGGAGCGCCGCGGCCTGAGCCGCAGGCCTGCCAACCCCCGCCGAGACTGAATAGGGGCCTCGCCGCCGGCGCACGCGACGCCCCTTCTCACCGCATCCTCTCCGCCTCCGCTCTTTACCTTTTATTCGCCTTTATTTCGGCTGTTATGGCCTCTCCCCCGGATGCGGTGCCTTCCTGCATTGCCGGATTGATGGCGCGAGCGGTGCAGCACTGCACCCGTGCCGCGGCTCGCCGCCTCTCCCGACAGCTTTTCTAGTTCGCAGAACTAGCTTGCTTCTCCCTCGCTGGTGCGCTTGCTAAGTGTGGACATTAGTTCTCCCTGGCTTGATAGGGGCGGAACGGCTTTAAAATCCTCTACCATCAACCATGTGTACTCGCTTTCTTTTTACTTCGCTCGACTCCACTGTAGAACCATTTATTAACAATGTTTTTTCTTGCTTTTGCCCGATGGACAACCGAATTAGGTCGGTATTTTTATTTCAATGACATGTATGCAAATATGCGCATACAAGACTTGGCGGGTATTGTTTACGTTTTCATACATGCCAATCAATTGTTTTTTTTAATTATTTTTGTTCCGCGTCTATTCTTATACAAAGAAAAAACAGGTTTTATCATTCATAGGTCGTTTCTCCAAAGACAATATATAAATCATGTATTTTTTCCATTTGTTCTTTTAAATAATAATAAACAAAGAAAATACATTTGTTATAAAATATGAACATAAATAAAATAAAGCCAAATTATTATTACAAAGAATACTACTAAACTGCATTAATAATCTCGTTGCATAAGAAATAAAAATACGTGTTTTATCGTACACAGTTCTCTTAATATGTGAATAATTAATTCAATAAACTTTATCTTGATAATTGTAGTTTTTTTAATTATAATAAAAAAATAGATGGTTATGAACGATTCATACAGATATTCATTGACTAAACTTCGAGTGAACGATTGAAACCGTACAAAATAATATTTACCCAATGCAGCGAGCCGAGAATCAAGTGCTACATCTTATTCTTATTAGAGTGAATCGTACACGCAGTGAAGACTCAAAGTGTGTATGGTTTCTTCAACAGGAACAACTCACTTGACCCGCTGCAATCAGCGCGCGCACCGACTTCTCTCTTTCTCTCTCAACCATTTGAGGTAATAATACCACGAAGCTCGCTACTTGTTTCGAGTACGGGTTTCAGAATTGCACAAATAAAAGTTGATATTTGTTCACGATGCACGTGCAGTTGGAAAAGTCCGCTAATCCTGTTTGGAATATCAATGCAACCTTTATTTTTAATCTGCGTAAAAACGTCAATGCAATCAAGGCACAATTGCATTGAATCTTTCCTTGCATACTAAAGCGCTATTTGATTTTAATAATTAATGATAATAAATGTTTTTTAATACAGTTTAATATATTTTATTTAATCAATCGACTATATATTATTCATCAAGAGTTGGCTGCTCTAATGACCGTCGTTAAAACGAACTGAGAACTGTGTATTTTCACGTTTGATTACCACGAATGCTGCATAAATAAATTTAATGGAAATATAAAATGGAATCTTAGTAGAAGCGCATCGTTGCTGTAATATGAAATTATTGAAATAATGTAACTACGGCAATAGTCTGTCTACAGGCTAAATGATTTTTTATAACAAAATGAGTTCGATAATGCGACTCTTTATAGCGATGACTAGTTACAGCATGCACGCATGCGTAATACAAGACGGTTTCAGCTAGATATAGGTGCAACTGGACGCATTTTCTAGGAATAAACGAGTATAAGATGGACTTAAAAAAATGTTGATAGACAGTAAGACGATAAGTTGCCAGTCAGTTATTTTGAAAACGTCAACGCGAGCAAAAGATAAAGGCGGGCAAAATATTTGCTCGTTGATTTCAATTGAATCTTAATAACTGCTAAAATATAGGTAATCTATAGTTCCATCGTTCAATATTCACTCGTTTTATCATTTAGGGAGAATTAGTTGCTAATGAATGCCATTAATCCGCAATTGGTGCGGCTAGATACAACGCGGAAAATTTAAATGAAAACTGATAGGTTAACATGCGCGGAACAAGTCGTTACAGTAGAAAGCTTGATAAACTCGGGTGAAAAGGCACAGTGGTAGTCGAAACCTTTCCTAAGTACCTTGTGCCCTCACCGTCGATTATGAGTAATACCCTAACTGGCTTAGTCAGCTTTGCCCTGGGCGGAGGCGAAAGCGACGCGCTTTCCCGAAAGCCAAGTCACAGCGCAGTTGGACCGGAGCGGCGGCGCACGGGCGTCCCTCGGTTACCCCGAGCAAATGCAATTTCCTCGTGTAACGCGCGCCCCGGCGCGTCCCGGCGCGTCCCGGCGCGTCCCGGCGCGACCTGCGTTTAATTTCCAGAGCGGACGTGCCGCGCGCGTGGCTCCTCCCGCGGGACGCCGGGTAAGTGGCCCTTGGCCGCGTCCTCTGGCGGCCGCGGGAGGATAGGCCACGAGACTTGGCTCCTTGCGCGGCGCGTCTCGCCGTTAAACCGCCGCTCGGTTTACGGCCTTGGCGGGGCGGACTCTTCCGATCGAAGGGACGCGCGGGTCCCTCGGACCTCCCCATTGCCAGGCTGAATCCCGTGGCATTATTACGCGATATCCAGGCAAGCGAGGGCTTGCGCGCGTGAGAAACTAATTGGGAACCCTTCGTTTTTTGTTGCAGGTGGGTAATCCGACATCCCTGGCGATCGGCCAGAGGCAGACGGGCTCCTGCCGACGGAGGCACGCGAGCGATATCAGGTTTGCGATACGCGTACGCACATATATATATATAGCGTCTGGCGCATAACGCGGCGCGCGGGAGAAAGTGGGTGGCTCGATGATTTGCCGAGCGGCCGCGGAGCAATTAAACCGGCGGCAGGAGGCAATCAGTCTGGCGCGCATAATTCCCCGGGAGCGGGCGGGCGCCGGCGGGCAGACGCGAGGGCCTCTCGCCTATCCGGGCGTACCTGGCGCGCGCGCGCGATAAGCCCCCGGCCGGCCGGGGGGAGGCCTATATCTTATCTCGGCGTCCACAGCGGCCGGCCCCGCGAATATTTATCCACCGGGGCGTTTTATCGCAGTTTATGCGTCCGGGCCGGAGGAGGAGGCTCGGCCCCGGGCCGGGCGGATCGATCGCCGCGGGGAAAACGCGCCCGGGAGTGACGAGTGCATAGAGGGGCCGGCGGAGCCCGGGCCGATAACGAGCGCGCGGCCTACATTCGGCCCACTTGACGGGAGCGCGCCCGGACTTATCTCGCTGCCCGGGCGGAACATTCCTCGGCCGGCCGGTTATCGCGCGAGATAGCGCCCCGGGCGCGTATTGTCCCCCCGGCTCGGAGGCCGGCTCGCCCAGGTACGCTTAGCTAACGAATCGGCCCCCGGGGGCCACTCGCCCGCCGGAATCCCCGCGCGCCACGCCCGGAAAACCAAAGCCGCCGCCCGTTACTCTCCCCTCGACCTAATGGGGCCGGGATGAGGGACGTCGCGGCGACGCCCGGGCCCAGAAGGACGTCGATCCCCGGGAGCCCGGCCTTCGCCGGCATTTTATCTCCTCTTTTCTTTTGGCTTGCGCGCAGGCCGAGGACGAAAATCGCAACGATGAACGGATGTTCCCGACTCGGCCCGAGCGGCGCCTTGTCTCTTCTCAAGAGCAATATTGACTCGTGCTTTGTTTCTAAACGACCTAATGCCTCCGGGCCCTCGCGGTTTTTCCTTTGCATAAACTGCCTCCCCGGCCCTTGCCCTCGCTCTCTCCGCTCTGTGCCTGATTGCGCGCTTAAAGCGATCGGTTCTCTGCTCTGAAATTTTTGTACGAACCTCTGACCGACGAGGATTCGAGCGCTATAAATAAAGTATGTGTAACTCGATAAAACGGATGTAATAAAGAGCGCCGCGATCTTGAAATAAATTGATTAGAAACACGAGGTGAGATTATTGAGATTATTTACATGCACCGCGTAAGCCGAGACGCGGGCTGTGTTAATTAACATCGAATTACGTAAACGTCTGCAATTCATCCGGCCGCTGAGAGGGTGCGTCTGCTAACGCTTTATATTCGGCCGCTTACGCTTGTCTATTCCGCGCGATACTCTTCCCGCCGGTAAGCTCTGTTTTTCCTTCTCCGCCTGATTAAAATCCCGCGATATTGTCCCGGGACGTACCTATATATGAGTGAGGGTGCAGGCAGGCGCAGAGCGTTTACGGCCCGCCCCGCCACCCGGAGAGGCTCCAATTTATTAGTTGTAAAGCAGCGCGCGCGGCGTAATCTCCGCGCTAGTCCTCAAATTGCCTTTTTCGTCTAGCGCGCATAGCACACGGGCGCCGCCGCCGCCGAGTCGGCCGTGCACCCCGCAAGAATTTACGATTCATTAAGTCAGCGCGCGCCTCGCGCGTCCGTAAGCTCCGGTGCGCCCCGGCCAAAGGCCCTATGCCTCTTCTTGCCCGCGCGTCTCTCGCGCAGAAGGCGGAGGGTCTTTGCGCCGCTTTATCTCGGCGCGGCTCGCGTCACCTCGAGCAATCGGCTGCGCGCGCCTGAATGATAAAACGACGGGCAGTTTTATGCCGCGGGCAGTCTTAGGTCGCGCGGCAAGATCCCCCGCGCAATCGCCCGCGAGCCACTTTACGACGGCGTTAAATCCGGGAAAGCGTAAAACCCGTCGAATCTCGCGAGGAATACTTTATTTACACTGGCCGGCCCCTCGGCGACCTTTCGCCTGTGCACGCGCGAACCCCGAGGCTCTTGGCCTCGAGCGAAGCCAAGAACCGCGGGAGACGAGTATTAGATCGGCGGCTGTCGCCGTTAATAACGCCCGTAAGCCCTTGCGCGGCATCTCGCCCGGGGAGCCCGCGAGCCCGCGTCCCCCGGAAAATCCCCGGCGCCCAATCGGGCTTTTCCTGCCTGCCCGCTTTCCGCTGGGCTTCGGATGCGCGGCTCTAACGAGCGCTTGCGCGCGTGGACTGCCGGCGCGCGGCCCCGCGGGGAACAGCGGCCCCGGAGGAGTCCTCCCCCGTCTGGGCTTGATCCAGTCAAACTTTCACGAGGCGCCGTTCGGTATGCGAGGTATCAAATTTTGAGAGGGGACGTTCGATTTTCGCCCCCCCCGGAAGTATACGCACGTTATCAGTCTTTGAAATATTCAATCGGCTAAAGTGCTGTCGGCGAGTGGCCATCAGGCCGAAAGCACCGATCGTGCCCGCGAGAGGGCCTACCTGGCGCTCGGTGCTGCGCCAGGAATCAAATCGCTTTATCCGGTAATTCGGCATCAATGACTCACGGGAGGGATTCCTCCGCTCGCGAATCATGGATTCCTCGGAAACTTTGGCACATGACGCTCAGCGGCGAAAGAGCGCATAATATCGCACCCTCCCGTCCGCCCCGAGCGGGGCGCTAGGGAAAATTTGACGTTCTCGCGTCCGTTTCGCCAAATGACGAATTTAAAACTGACATTTTTATGTCTACGCTTACGGATGCAGACGTTCAACCTGTCGTACAATCACGAAAATTTGTTTGTCAAATATTTCAGTAAAATGTGTTCCATTAGATATTATTTCTAATGAAATTTAACCTTTCAGAGTCATGACAGTTCAATCAATGCTAAATGATTGAATATATCGTCTCCTGTAGACTTATTTGTCCTCGATAGCATGATAAATTTTGCACCGGATACCGAGTTAAAAATTGAGTATGACTTTTGAACAAGCCTTGCAGAACTTGAAATGCATTTAAGCAAAAGTAATCAGTTAATTCAATTTATACTTCTAGATAATATTTTTATTGAAATGAACCTTTGACACACTTTAATAGCAGCCCCAAAAATTAATAATAAGGGATTTGATAAAGGCTACAGCAGAAGCTCGAGAGGACAATTATTCATGTTTTCTCTGTCAAAATCAATGTAACAAAATCAATTTATATTTTAAAGTTATTTTAGTTTAAAACTTTGTCGCACAAAAAAATGCTAAAAGATGAAAATATTCTAGGTTCTAGTGTAGACACACTATGTGTGTCTGAACAGTATTCGACTTGCGTTCATATCTCCGCATTGTTGCTATTCTTTATCATTCGGTCTGTGGTATTCTACGAAGTAGTTCCCATTGTGCTTCCTATGTTGCGTCTGAAAATATTTTCTTTTTTTAGCATTTTATGGTGTCAGTGTTTTAGACTAAAATAACTTTAAAATATAGATGTTAATGTAGATATACGCTATCAGCCCAATCCAACTTTGTAGAGTTTGATACGTAGTAATCTTTATATTACTGTAAAAAATAGACAATAAAATTTTTTACTAAATTCTGGATTTGATGCGTTGAAGACATGCTTTTCTTCTGAATAACTTGGTCGTCCGTTTTATTCAAAACGCAATGTCAAAGTAAAGACGGAGTTTCTCAAGCATTGCAGACTGCTCTTTCCCCGTCGAAGGAATTGTAAGGGATCGTCCTCGTGAGTTCAGTGTAATTGATTACGTCCTCACGGGAGCGGGCTCCGCAGGAAGTTTTGCATCCGGTGGCCGGGTCTGCAAAAACCGCAACGTACATATAGATTCAGCGGGTCTCTCCTGGCCATACTCGCCGATATTCCGGACCGATAAAGTCGCTGGAGCGCGCGGCGATCAATTCTCCGGCGGGGGTAATGGGCGATCGGCCGCAGTCACCGGCGACTCCTCATGCTAATGACCCCCTCGTCGATTGACCCCGGCGCTGCTCTCCTGCTGTTTCGCTGAGCCGGCAGGACGAGCTGCGAATTTTAAACACTCGCGCACTTTGTAATTCTTAGTGGGCCGATTTGATTTGACGAACTGATTGAATTTTAACGCCGATCGACCGCTTGCAAGGTGGATGTTATCCAGGGGACAAGCGCTGCTTCTCCTTCTCGTCTCTCGCTCTCTCGTTCTCTCTGTCTGTTCGAAGTACTACACTATTTTAAACTTATGATTGGGAGCGCGGCCAGTGGAACAGTGAACCGCGTGCAGCGTCGGCCAGCCGGTTCGGAGAAATTCAATTCGCAGAAGTGACTTTGAGCACTCCCACCTTATCCCCGGCCGGTATTGAAAATTCCCCCGCTAATTCAATTGCATCCCTCCCGAGAGAATTATCCCGAGTGTCGAATCGGTCTTTCGGTCCACGGCCGCTGTTATTTGTTATTACTACACAGCGAGGCGGCTCATTTTATCTCATCGATTTCTTTCTCGTCGATTACGTTGCGAAAATCGTGCCCAGCCGGATGAACTCGTGGCGCGCCGCCGCGCTGTCCTGCAATTCGATTCGAAAGATCGTGGGAGCGAAGGCACGCAGAGAGGAGGAAAAACAGACAGGCGCTATGTATATGCATGGGCCCGCATAACAATGCCGAGGGTAGGCACGTGCGAAAGTGTAAAATATGCCGTTAGCTTTACGAGGCACATTCGGAAAGAACTGCTGGCGAGTTTTAAGATCCCGCGAGGGTAGCGGCGTTATTTCAAGATTTCTTTTCTATAACGCCCGCCTCGCCGACTTCTTCATATATGCGAGCTAATGTTCCATCGTGCGAGTTATGGGAAAATACCGCGCTGCCAAGAAAAAAACGGACATTTTTCGTTTCTTACGCGCGGAATTCATCGACGCGTTTCAGCGTTGAGTCTCGCGTGCAGAAAAACGAGCATTAATCGAGTCGGTTTCCTTATTCCGAGAACCGATTCTAGTTTCCACTTTTAAAAACCAGTTGTTAACTTTCAATTAACGCCCAATCAATTGAAACTATTGAATTTGATCAGCGAGGGCTAAAATTAGCTGTCCGTTTGGTAATTAATCGAGCAGCTCATATTCCACGTCTGAGAAAGAGAGCGCAAAGAAAGTGTAGGTTATACAGAGAGGAGGCCGGAGAAGCCACGAGCCCCGGGCCTCGTCTGTCGGGCGGCAGGCCGCACGTATATACGACTTTGTATTGTCGAACGCCGGGCGTTTCGCGCGGAGGAGAAGCTGGGGCTCCCGGGGGATATCCTCATCAGCGAAATGGATATTCGATTCGATGCCCCACATATATGTATACATATATATATATCCCCGCCGGCAGCTGGGAGCGGAGCGATTGAATCCTCGGGGGAGGACGGCGGGGGCGCGCCTTCCCTATATCGGCTCCTCCACCGCGCGGTGCAACAAAAACGCGAGTGTTAATCCTTCGCCACGTAGAGTAGCTCGCTCCTTCGCAGCGGAGGGAGTTTCGCTCCCGTTTGACGGTGCGATCTGCACGGCTGCAGGGCTGCCTCGCTTTGTAACGTCATGCAGCCGCTGTGTTTGCAGGTGACGGCCACCTCGCGCTTTCCCGACTTTGCAAGCCTGACAGTGCGCCCTGACACTTTTACTCGGGACAAGTATAAACGATGAATGCCTTCGACGTGGGCTTTCGCTTGCAGTATAAGCGCGCAGCAGCGCGTGTTATTGAAAACGCTATTTGAACTTGCCCGCGACTCCCGGGCGCTTTCGGATACACGAGAGCACGGGAGCCGCGTCGTTATAGCGTAATTTAGGGAGTATCAGGCCAAGTTGCACATGTGCATTACCGGCGTGCTGGCCTCCTGCAACGGCGGCATTATACGTGCGCGGGGGCTTTACGTGCCACCGTGAGCCCGATTGAAAATGACTGTTTTAATGCGGCCATCAAACACAGTCGGCTATTAAAATTAAACGAATCGTGGAATTTGTAGCAGTTGTGGCCAGCACGCATTATAATTTAGTGATTAGCGACCAAATTCAGCAGTGTTCTGGCTTTCCCACGCTGTAGTATAACTTCATAAGTAATAATAACGTTTATAACTGAGGCATAGAATAAAAACAGAAAGTTTATGCAATAGTATATAGCCTAATGCAAGTTTTCCGAATAACAATGTAGCTCAATTCGTTTTAACACATGCCAGTGATTATTTCGAAATTGAAGCATAAGTCAATTTATAGGTTAAACAATAGATTACTCGTTTTCATAACACTATTATTTGCAGAAAGGCTGCTCTAATATGTCATTACCATTCATTTTGATAACGACACAATGCACTGCGATTTTATTCTCCGTACAAACGCCTTCCTTTGATATGCACAATTGAATATACAATCAATCAGCAAAGGGAAGAGATAGCAATCTTTTAATCATTACTTCAACACTCGGTAACTTTTATGCTTAGTAAAGTGTTTTAATAATGATCTCAGAAACTACAAAAGTCATCCAAGTCGCTTTTGTCAATTTCGTAATCTCCTCTTACAAGAGTTCGTTTATTCTTGAGCAAAAACTAGTGTTACAGTAATAAAGAGTAAACAGAGCAAAACAAGCTTTCTCTATAGTGTTAAATATGGGACGCGACATGCCAATCTATTCATTACATTACTGGAAATCTGGTATAGAAATATATCTTAAAAATATTGCATAAAAAATCATACAGATATTAGCGAAATTCTGCAACAATAGTTGTACAATTCAGTCGAGCTAGTTCATAAACGATATAATTGAACTTTATACATACGATGAATATGGTATTCGTACAATTGATGGAATATCGTTAATTATAAGTATTCTAGATAAAATCTTTATTTGAGGTCTTAATAATACATATACTACTTATACATATGTGTAATACTAAGTATTTTATTTTTAATCCTCTATGACTGGTAACGAGGAAATCTAAGTTGCTAATGAATTATCAGATGAACTTGTTGAATAACACCTGAAAGTGATAAGACATCCACAAGTGGTAGCTATACGTAGATGGCAAAGTAAATCTGATACTAATAGCGGACAGCTTGGAAGACGCATCGACACAAGAAAAGTATATGATAACAAAAATAACAATGAACAAAGGAAATGTTTATACATACAATCAAATTGTGAAATTCGAAACAAGTTCTCCTGAAAAACTTAATCTTGAATACAGCAGATGGTTGTGGAGTTATATAAACATCAGTTATCCGAAGATTATTCTAATAAATATTAATCGGTTCTTATTTGAAAGTATGATGGTATAGTTCCTTGAATATACTAGTTTTTTAATATTTAAAATTACTTGTTTTAATTGTAAATAGACCTGTCTGTAACAAATCAGATATTTCAAGGCATATTTTTGCTCTTAAATATACATTAGTAGTAACTGGGCTAGGTTGTAATCTAACTAGATTTTCTCTTATTGCTAGACTTTTCAAGTATTTATGCATAAAAATTTAATTAAATGTAACTATTGAAACTTTTTTCAGTTGAATAAGTTTAGTGGTGGCTCGTACATTTAAACAAAAAGACTTCTCCAAGATAAGCGCTAGTTTAATAATGAAAGGTGCTTGGCACATTAAAAATTTTCAGTAGTATTTGTCTAATAAGTGTTTATAACCCAGAGCGAGTTTCTCTGCGAAGATAGCCATGCTTTTTACTTGCAGACATTAAGCAAACTTTTTAGTTGGATTCTAACACGAATAGATAGTTTGCTTAAAATTAGGCGGGCGCAGGAGTACGTTAACGGGTCGGACTATTTAAAATTCTACTAAGGCCAACCTTTTGAATTTTATGAAAAGTTCCGAGTCGGTGAGTAACTTTCTAAGGTCGGTGTTTGTTTTCTCGTACTGCTAAATTACATGGTAGCGTATAGGTGTCGAAAGGAGCGCGGGCAAAGTTGGGAAAGTCGGTGATTTGAATACTGGCGGCTAACTGTGTTTACTCCCGGCACTCATGCGTTTGCGAGATTTGTTTGTGGAAGTTTCGATTCTGGCTCGCGCGACGTAATTGTTTTAATGGATGCGAAATGAAGCGCAGCGGTGCTCGCGCCACAGGTTGAGGAATCACCGGCGCTCTGCTTTCGCGATAAACTTTACGAGCGCGGAGCTTTCACTTTTTTTTCCTCCCCCCGGCCCGCACAGAGTTGCGCAATCGGGCCATTTGCAAGTCTTATTAAAACGGTTATCCAAGGGGGGGGCTTTGCGAGAAGACGAGCCCCGGTCCAATATACCAGGGCTTTGGGGAAGGGCCGAGTAGTTGGGACGCGGGCCGCGGGGCGGAGCCACCGATGCGCGACAACGCCGGCGAGATGGAGTTTTCCCTCTCGGTGAGGCGGGCCCGGCCTATGTATATGCCCGGCGCATTACCATAAGCCCCCGGGCGCCGATAAACATTCGGAAGCGCCGTATAGCTGCGAGGGCTCGTCGGGGCGGCGCAACGGCTCGGGAGCACGCGAGCCGCGGGGCTGTATAATAGCCGCGCGCGCGGCCTCGCGGCGGCGCCTCGCGTTATACACATGCAGAGAGCCTCGGCTCTCGCGTGCGTGCACCGCGACCTCGAGTGCGTTACACCGCGCTGGGGAATTATCCCGGCGCTCCGCCCGGCTGCCGATCGTTGCACAGCCGCTTGCTGCGGTCTTTGTCGCCCAGCTTCTTTATTCCCGGCGGGACTCGGACATGGGCAGTTGGCACTTTTCGCGTGGCCACGGGTCTCAATTGGTGTAACGGGCACTCGGACAATTATGCTGCGAGCAAGCCCACTTTTAATTTTAAATTGTGCCGTGGCGTGCCGCAGGGCCTTAGATTTGGAAGGATTTGGCGAGTCGGACGAGTAGCGACGCGGACCAAGTCCGGTATGCCTGAGCCCCGCGAGGTTAAACAAGCGCTGACCGCAGTCTTGGCTCATCTCGAGCGTGAATCTGCTCTCTATTAAATGCTTGACACTAATTCAAATTTAAAACCAGTTTCTGTCCGCCGCCGTTAGCCGGGAGCTAAGTGGGAGAGAGCGGGTGCGCGCGACCGTTGCCTCGTCATACTGGGTACGTTTTGCGCGGTTAGCGCGTGCGCGTTTTCGCTTTTGAATATACACGTATAGTTATGAAATTGCTGCTCAGTGAACAATGTCGCCTAGGAAATTGATGCGTGCATTGAAAGTCTCGGCACGTTCTGACTCGGAAAGGAAAGATCGGATTAAAGCACGCGCCGACGCATCAGAAATATTTAAACCGAGCTTCAACTTGATCTAATAAGGAGAAGGAGCGGGGAATCTCGCGACTATGGCGACTGCAGCGACGCGCCTAAAGAATTTATTGGCACTAAAAGCATTTTAGTCGCCGGCTGCCGAGTCGTCCGCGCATTCCACAGCCGTAGAACTTGGAGCGCCGCCGAAAAAGCAAACGAACCGTCGACCCTACGGCTTGCTTGCCGAGGATTAGCGCCTCGGCCCGTTATACGCCCTGGCGCAAGAGCCGCTTGCCGGCTGTACAAATATATATGTATGTATACGTGCATATACATATACATATATATATATACCCGCATGCTGGCTAATGTCTGAATAAAACGCCCGGCACTCGCCGGGACTAATGGAATTCTCCGGCGGATTCGGAGAGGGATCGCGATTTCGCGTGCAGCCTGGCCTAGGTCACGCGCCTACGGGGGCGGGTACGATTTTTCACCGAGCGCGCGTCCGATGTAGAGGCCGGCCGTCGGGGGCGCGACGAGCGCGTCGCCACGGCTCGGAAGCGGGGAGCGCCGGGCGCGTCTCACTCGGTCGATTAATGCCGGCGCTTAGCCGATATGGCCATTCGAATTCATGCGCGGGGAAGAAGTTAATAGCCGTCGGCGGCGAGTCCCGCGAGAGCGCCGCCGAGGCGCGGCTTTATTGCGCGTACGCGCGGCCGACTCGTTAAACGCGGACGGCCATTGGATGCTAATGCCCCTCCCGGCGGCCGGGGCCCGCGAGCCGGCTTTTCTCCTTTTGCGCCCGCCGACGAGGAGGACGGATTTATGGGCCGCCCGGGGGCCCGCGAGCTGGCCCCGGCCGCGGCGCCCTGCCTCCGCCCGGCGATAAAACTAATTGAAAGCGCTTTATCGGCGCGACGCCCTTTTCCTCCCCGGGGGCAGGCCCCGGCCTCCGCGGGGGCCTTATCTCCGGGGGGGGGACGGGCGGTCGTCCGCTTAATTAATAAGCGCCCGGATTCATGGGGCCATTAGCGTAATACGAGTACCATTTGAATTATTCCGACGGGTAGGCGCGTGGCCGGGACGGCCCCTCGCGCCCTGCCGTGTTGAGCTCGGCACCGCGGGCATAACTGCCGCCCCCGCTGCCGGCGCCCCGCGATTCCGACCCGCGAGATCTGCTTCGCGGCCGTATATCTCGTCGGCTGCGTCGACGGGGGGAGGGGGGGGAGGTTATTCCGCCCCGGGAGTCTCGGCTGTTGCGGGCTCCTCGGGGGCGTGTTCCCCGGGCGCGTAAAACTCGCCGGTGCCGTTCTATTTACCCGGGGCGCTTGTCGCGAGGAGCGTGACGCGTGGATGTATATCGGAGGCCGGGGGATCGATGACGAGTGCCGCGATCCGCCGACACTCGTACAACGTCTTGTTTTTCTTTTTTAACGCTGCTTAACGGACGAGGAGCGTGTGTGTTTATATGTATATGTGTGTGTGTGTGTGTGTCGCGCCCGCGACCGACGCCTCCCGACGCTTTACGGCCCTGCGGGGAAATTTTACACCCGGCATAAGTGAAACGGAGGACTTTATGCGCCCGACGAATGAAAAAGGCGTGCCCGCCGCGGCGCGCGGGAATAATTCGGCTCGTTTATCGGGTTGGCGTATTACGAAACGCCAACCGCCCATCCCCCGAGGTGTTATACGCCCGGATTTACACGCCGCCCCGAGATTTCCCTTTTCCTCTACTTTTTTACCTCGCCTGCCTTTTTTTTAACCGCCGCTTTTGGCGGCTTTATGCGCCGCCGATGTGAGGCGATAATTCCATTGTCTTTTTGTAAATATTCACAAGGGGCGATATTCGGTCGGTGGAGCTCGTAAAAATATACAGGGGCTGTTTTCTTCCGCCTGCGACTTATGGATTGGCTTGAATGGCCCAAGTCGTTTTACTAGCTTGCTTCGCCCACTACTTCGCGGATTGAGGGAAAGCTGCCAACGGTCTAAGGACTTCTTGGAATAATACCCTTTCAACACTTTCTTGCTAGAGGACTATCGCATTTTCTTTTGTTTTTAATCTTGTGTTTCTGTTCATCTGCTTACGACCTCCGTATTCTCTCTTTCACAAGGCATATGCAAATGTAGGGTTTCCACCTACAATATTCAGTCAGAATACGCCGAATAGTAGTTTGGTTATTAACCAGAGTTGCAAACGCAGAACGAAAAATTTTCCTTTAAATCTACTTGGAAAAGGCCAACTGTTTTTTAGGTTTTTCAACTGTCTATAATTATAATTTCTCTACGATAAAGTGACTATATATAGAAAAGAATGGATATATGATTTTAACGTACATATGTCAGACTACATTAGCATTTATTCCGATATGAGTATTACGTATTCAAATTGTGGTCGCAAAATAGCACAAACGCTATGTTCGTTCACAAGGTCACACAGACAAAAAATGTGCAAAGATAATGATTAATTATAAGTGGAATATAAGAAAATGAAAAACGACCACAAGGTGTGAGGCAATCAAGACTCTAACCAATAATTTTTAATTTCAACCCGTGAAAAGATTAAGTGCTGAAATCCCGAAGAACCCGTAAGATCTGTCGATAAGTTATAATGAGAACACTACGAGGCCTAAATTAATTTCCACTTAGACATAAATATAGTGTAAAGATACGACCTGATTGCGTCGTTTCAAATATGATCATAAAGATGTGATGTCGGAACTCTCCATAAACTAATCAATCATCCGTTTTTGCTGATATACTTTGTTACACGAGACTTTTTTACATTTGTTAGATCTTCCTCTCAAGTCTAATTAAAACTTTTTTAACCAACGAACTCAGTGACTTTCACTAAAGTTTGGATATTCGACGTGGTTCACAACGCAGGGCAATCGTCCTGAAAATTTGAGGAAAATGCCTTTGAAAGTAAAGCTTAAAACGTAAAACTTTTGAAAACTTTTCGAGGATTTAAAATACGTTAAAGGATAATGTAATGAACTAGCACATCTGAAGACAAGCTCATTAGTTTCCTTGATCTATGCGATTATTCTGAAAACTGCTAATCTTCTCACGTCCAACGAAATCGATGACTCGTCATCACTCTTCTACCCTAGCTCTCGGCGCCCCTTGACCGTATGCTCCCCATATTCCCCTCCCGCGCAGCGGCAGCGTTTCATGATAATCAGGCAGATCAGTTGGGCAAACGGAGCGCAACAAATGGATCCCGGACAGCTTTGAAATCGCAATTCGCATGAAAGATAGCTTGCGCGCGTGTGCGGCAGAAAAAAGCAAGAGGCCGTCCGCCCCCGGATCGCCGAGTATTCATAAAACGCACGGGGCGCGATCGAACGGGCAGAGCGGATTCCCTGCAGCGAGGCAGTCGTAAAAACAAATTCGGCAGGTTGCGGATCCGAGCGATAAACAGAGTAGGGCGGCGCCGGCCCCCGGGCCAGTCGATACGTATAAACTCTGTTATATACAGGCCTCGCGTCTCGTCGTCGCGACTGGCATATATAGGGCGTACACGGCGGGCCGACAGGGGCCCGAGGCGCGTACATATTGACTGATAGGCGCCTCCCCCCCGAGCCCCGCCGGCGGTACCTCCAACTTTCCGGGGGAATCGAAGGCTCGCTGATTCGGGCGGGGCCGCCGCCGAGGGCTAAATTGCCCCGATCTTCCAGGAAGCCGGCGTGTATTTTTGATGAATATCTCCGCTTTGGGGCGGGGAGGGGGGCTGTCTGCTTTCCATAAATTATACGCGCTTCCGTTTTCGCTGCGGCCAAGGGGAGCCAACTTTTCCTTGCCGGCCGGGGCAACGCGGAGGGGGAGGAGGAAATACAGGCCGCCGCGTTTACTCGTTCCGGCGCGGAGAGGTGCGAGGGCCCGCCGAGCTCTTAGGGTGCCGGCGGGGGAGGGGCAGGGGGAGGAGCACCGGGGAATAAAGCTCGGCCCGTAATGAGAATAAAGGAGGAAATGCCGGGAATGCACTATCGGCGCTTGATATTGTACTTGATGCCCGCTCTTTAGAGCAGCGGCTGCCCCAAAGTTTTATCAAGCGCTCGTCCCGCGGAACGAGAATAGAAAGTTCAGTGCGAAAATTGGAAGTAAGTTGGTTATATAACCTCGGTTATAGCCCACAAAAAGCAAGTTGAGTAGGACAGCGCAAGCTTTGTAAAGTGCAATAAAAAAAAAAAGGGAACCGCGAGCATTGATTGCGCAGTTTTCCAGGACTTCCGGCGCCGAGCGTTTCCTCCACGTTGCACGCAGTTGTGTGTATCGTGTATCCTGCTGGGTTTTTGTTTCCAACTGCGAATTCGGCATCGCAGTCCTCGTCCGCGGGCGCTTTAGATTGCCAGGAAGCAGGAAGAGTTTCCGAGGGACGGACAGCCGGGCGAGGCCGCCGGCTCGGCTCCTTTCAATTTTGAGCCGGATATTGTTTTAGCCGGCAGAGTATCGTGTACTTTGGGAGCACGTGTCCCGCGCCGCGGCGCACTCGATACCGGCAGAGGGCCTCGCTCCACCGCGCCGCCTCGGGCGTCCGTTTATCCAGGTGGATGTGCAACTTTTGCAATCGGCCGATATATCTGCACGTACATATATATATGTATGGCATTGACTCGGAGGCTTTTCTGCATCGGACACGCGGCCCGGCCGAGAGCCCGCCGATGATATCCTGGGCCGCGCTCGGTCAACGGTGCACTTAGCTGCGCCACCGGCACGCCCCGCTCGGAATGGCCGGCGGGCCGAATTAAAATTAGCGCCGGAAGGGGGCGCGGGGGCCGCGTGCCGTTGCCGGGCGCTCGCCCTGACAGCAAACACGAATCAAGAACGGCAAGCGGGGTAGCAATCAGAGGCGCGCGGCTACCCGAGTAGTCCTCGGGCCGTTTCCGCGAGGACTGCGTCGGGGGAATTCGCTCTTTTTGCGCCGGAGCATCTAAGCGGTATTCGCAGTTATGTTCCTAGCCTCGCCGTAGGCCCGGAAAAGGTGGCACATTTTCCTAAGGTATCACATTTTTCGCTAAAACGCATTTGTACGCAATGCTGGAAGACGGTGAGGATTAAACGTTTTTTTTTTTTTCGAGCCTTGTACTACATTTTGGCCGACGAACGGGGCGATGTGTAGTCGGAAGAGCCTCGAGCTTGTTCTCGGGCCCAGGCAAATTCTTATCAATGGCTCTGCAGCCCTTGTTAGCTCAAGAGAACAACGGCCCACTTTTGGAGGATGGCTTTTTGGCATTTTTCAGCGGGCGGCAGCTCCCGCCTCGTTGGCTTTTTTCGGGCCGGCGCGCGCGCTAACTGGGAATTACAACGACACTGTCCAATTTCTTTTACACCTGACGCTGCCCCTACGCTTCTTCGGGCCATAAACCTCGCACTCGCCCCAGAGACGTATATATGCGACCGTTTGTAAGCCAATCGCGCGAGAATTATCTCGACAGGGTGTACAATTTTTCAAATCCGCAGCGCTCGACGCTCCGTTCTTTGTCGGCGCCAAGTGAAACCGCGGGCACAACACACCCTCGAAGATTAAACCAATCGTCCCTTTTATTTTTTGCGCGCGTAGGAGCAACGTCTTCCGCAGCGGGCCTTTTTTGCTCGGCACAGCTGGGCGAGGCGGCGCACAGAGGGAGCCCCGGCGAAATTCGCATTATTAGTGAGCGGGCCGTTTCTTTTTCTCTTTTGGCCCCGCTCGCGGCGACGCGTGACGCCCCGCGCGCCGCACGTGTTCCCGGCGGAGGAGAGTAGCCGGGGCTCATGCTGCGTCGACATGGGAAGCCTAGATTTCTCGATAAGCCGGGGAGTTTTCGGCCCCTCGGCGCTGCTTTTTTTTTTTGCTCGCGCGCGCGGCCGGCATCACCGCCGAGAAAGCTGATGCGGCTCCGTCGTGCGGAGCTGCGCGTGACTCCGCGCCCTTCCACCGGGGATTTCTCCGGCGAACTGCGCGCTATCGCCTCCTGGCCTCTCGTGCCAAGCGCGATTCCATCGGCCCGTGGCTCCGCGAGGCCGCGGGGGTCAGTGGGGAGCCCGTGTGTCTTTTCCTGTGCGGTTCGTTTCGGCGATTGCCCTCGAATTGGCAGGGCGTCACCCTCCCCCGAATTGACCCAAAATTCTTGAGGGGACCTGGTCGCGAGGATGCTTGTTTGAGACAGGTGGTCGCTAAGTGGTACGCGTTGCACCGATCCTTCTTAGATTAGGACAAGAAAAGGATTAGAGTTCTGCTAACGTTTTATCTACAGTTCTTTATACTGAGCCTTTCACGCAGCTTTCCGCTCAATGATTTAATGTTCAGTAGCAATTGAGTTGAACGGGCGACTGTTACAAACATTATTCAAGAGCTGAATAAGCAGCGAGTTTAATTCTAATTTTATATATATGTGCTCAAGAATGTTGACAAGGGGCTTGATTGAGTCAAGCGCAGATCGATCGTGAATTCGGTCATTTGGAGCACCCTCAGCTCCCCTTGCCAACATGCCGTACGCGACCTTCACCAGCTTCCGTGCACTTGGAATAGCGATTTTCTTTCTTCTACGACATTACAAATGTAGTGTACGAAGCTGCGATCACTCTGGCGCCTTCGTCTCCGTTTATCCCCCCTCTTTAGGCCTATTCTACATTCTTTTGATTTTTCATTTTTTTTTATTTTGACTATCCCTTTATTCAAAGTTAATCCTTGAGCGAGAAAAGTTTGACAAAGCGTCGTTTCCCGGCCAACTACGGCGCCCTCGCCGAGGACGCCAGATCCAGGCGCAGGAGTGGGCGTCGTCGCGCCGGCCAAACTCCTCCCGGACAAAGCGTCGCGCAGCGCCTAAACAGCCGCGCCCAGTAAAGGAGGTTAAAAGCAAAAAAGTAAAAATAAAAACAGGCGGAGCGCACAAAGCCGGGGGGGGGGGGAGACCTCTCCGCTCGTTTGGCTCTCTTTTTTTTTTCCCCTCGGCTTCTCTTCCGCCGTGTGTCGGCCGTGCGAGGCGGCGAGCGGCGGCGCCCTTAATAAGGACCCTAGGCATTAACATAAGAGCGGAGACGCGCGAAATTAGCATAGGGGCTTCTCGTCGGCGCGGGCCACTTGCCGGGGCAACCTGCAGGAATCGGGCCGGCGCAACTCGGAAACGAGGTTACCAGCCCCGGGTGCCTTGGATTATTATGCGCGAGTGCGGGCGGCGGGCCGAAGTTCCTCGGCCGCGGCAGTTGGCACGCCACCGTGAGCGGCGAGCTCCCCGCTGCCGCGGCAATCCGCTCCGCGGGAATCGATCCCGATCGGCCCCCAAGACCGCGTACTCGTACGAGGGATATTCCGCCCAACTTGTCTCGTTAGCGGCGTTATAGTTTGTGCGGCGACATAAATACACTTCCGGAGGCTTGGTGTTTTTGGACTTGGGAGGTAGTAGCGATTGTTGGGTCGAATCGTCACCGTGACGCGGGCTGTTGGATCCGAATGCGCGTAAATAGAAAATTAAGTGCTTTTTCGTCTTGAAGGTTAACGTCTTATAATCGATTTCTAAATGTTCCCCGACATATGCATTAACCACCTCGTTATGTGCATTATATCGACAGGGAGATCCGCTCCTATACTGCATCTGAATCCACCGGGGAAGCGTGGGATTAAGAGATGCTTAATTAGGGCCTTCGCGTGGGCTCTTATGGTTGTCGAGGAGCCTTGTTGCACGCACACCCGTTAAGGTGAGCCGAGTTTAAGGAGGCTATCGGCGTCCGCGGAGTATACAGCCCCGAGTCGCGTGCAAATGAACGAGTCGGGCGGAGGAGTCGGCCGGATGAATCGGCGGGACTGGATAACAGTCCGCAGATTATTCCGCCGAAGCAACATCTGGCGCTGAATAAACCGCGCAGGCCGTGACGCCGCGGCGGCCGGGAGATAAAGGGACCCGCTCTCGGCTCCTCCCCGAAAACGAAAAAAAAAGAAAGGAATATATCGAGAGCCTCGGTCCGCGCAATCCGCTGAATTTCCGAGTCCCAGCCGCCTCTCCTTCACCGCCGCCCCGTCGGCCGTGACAAGGCTCCCCGCGAATGTCGGCCCATTATCACCGCGATAGCGAGAGAGTGGCTCCCGATATTTCCGGGTGCGGGCGTCCGTTTTTCCTTTTGGGACCACCGCAGCCGCGGCGAACCCAGACGGTTCGCTTCCCTCTCTTTTTCTTTTTACAGTCGGAGGAGAAGTCTCGGAAGGGCTCGGTGGGCTTGCCCGACACGGCATGAAGAGTCTTTCGCCGGGAAGATTTCGGCTGGCCTCGAGGGGGCCGAGGTTTTTTCCCCTGCCTTTTGAGGGGAGAGGAAGCGGAAAGACAGGTCGACGAGGGGCCGGTGCGCAACGCGAACAGGAGCTCTCTTTTTCATATGTATATATCGGCCTGTCGATCGCGGTGCGCTCGCACGGCTGATTGTTGCCTTCGGGGTCATTAGGGAGCCTCTGGTAAACACCTCGGTATCGCCTTCGCGTCGATAACTTTCTTCTGCTCGTAGGATAAAGGCGCCCGGGTAAGCGTGTCAAGGCGAGCCGAAGCGCTTATCGGCGCGGCGCCTTTCAGGGGGGAATTAAAGACAGAAGGCGTTCCGGGCTTAAAAGGGGAGGAGGGCGGCAGAGGCGTCCGGGGCTTATTAGCGCGCTCGACGTGGGCGCCGCCGCGGGAGGAGCGCCGCCCGGGTAGTAGTCGCGGCCCATCGATCGCCGCGCCCGAGGCGCCGGCCGGCCCCTCGTCCTCGCGAGTATACGTGCTCCCTTTCAATCGGCCGCGCAACTTATATATGTTGCACCGTCGGGGGCAAGAAGGACGGGAGCTTGGGTTTTACACCCAGCCGCAGCCAGTGAGTACAGCCGCGCGTCTCTTCTCCAGATACGGCGCAGGAGCTTTTTACCTCCTCGGCCGAATCCAGGTGCAAGGCGCGCCTGGATTGTAACCGAGGCTGTACACCTTCACCGGCGAGACGGTGACGGGCTTATGCGCGGGTTCGCCGGTGGCAGCGACCCCCGAAAAGCGCGACTCTTGACCTCGGCCATTAAGCCCCCGCGATCGATTGGCCGGGGGAGGGTGGGGTGGGGGGCGTGCGGCTTATCTCTCCGGGCCACGCGCCACGCCCGTACATATATCCATTCATCGGGCGCGCGAGTGGCCCGCGGGTACGCGGCCTCTGCACTCGCGACCCCGAGTACTCTAAACCCCGGCCAACTCGATGCTCCAAGTTCGACTGCCCAAAGAGGAGTGGGGGAAGCGCGCAGCTTCCTCCTTTCCTTCCGCGAATCAATTGGCTGCTGCGCTCTCGAGATCAGACGGCCGATCTGTGTATTCTGGCTAGTGCCTCGCCAGAGGATCGTGCCTTTGCCCAGTGCACTGGCTTTTTCTGCAACGGATTCGTCTTAAGACCAATTGATCAAAGTGCGATCGCTCTGTCCGGTTTAGAGGATTGCCTGACGTCATCCGAACCAAGTTGATTCAATCTAATTTTGCTGCGCGAATATATAACCCAAGTGCTATTGCCATTTTTTGCGTCCGCCAGGCGTTCATTTGGCTCTTTTAACTGTAAAAAGCTCAAAGTTATTGCAGGATCTTGCAAATTCCCGTAAAAGCCGTTGGATCTTCGCGACGGTCGCCGCGTATTTGCGTATAACGAAAGGAAAAGTGCGACGCGGAAGCAGTAATGCTTAGGACCGTATCAAAAGGTTAGAACATCAAAGGAAACTGCCGCCTCTGTCCCTACCGCAAGTCTACGACTCGGGCATTTTCCAAGTAACGGCAAAAAACTAGTACCGCCTTTCGCCGTCTAAATCCGCTGGCTCAAAGTGTCCGCGCAAACAGCATAGTGCCGCTAAATTCAAATGCGACGAGCGGCCCGCGACGTTCCTTTGACAAATTAAGCGCTAAATCCAAATTGTGACCGGCTAGAAATATCCGTACACGTATAACAAGGAGGAACGGTGCCGAGACGGCCGCGTCACAACCCGACCCAACTGGCGACTTGTCGTCCCGTCCGCAAAGTAACAATTAGTCGATAATAAAGTCGGCAACGGTCTTCGTGCCAAATTACTCATCCCCGCGCGGCAATAAAAAAAGTGCGCTCACCCGAGAGCGGGCCCCATCTGCAACTGCACATCGCGACTCGTTTAAAAGTCACGGCCACTTGAGCGAGTCCCCTCGAGTCGACTCGGTGGCCGGCTCTTGGCTCCGCCGGGAGATTATCCCGGGGCGCGGCGCATGTGTGAAGCTGCCGGCGCTGCCGTCGGGCCTGGCGGCAATTGCGGCGGTGCCGATGCGCCGCCTCTCGCCGCCCGCTAATCGGACGTTATTGCGTTACGCAGCCGTCCTCCTCCCCCTCCCCCGCGACTCCCGAGGCAAAGCCGCGTTCCGTGCACGCGCGTTCGGATGCCGCGAGAGCTTGCGCCGCCCCGCCCCCGGGAAAGCGGCGAGGAGGTTGTCGGCCGGCGATATGTACGCACGCGGTAGGCGTAATTTTTTTTTTTCTTTCCTCTCCATCGCGGCGATTAGTCCCGCGACGTATAATGAGTTGGTTTTCCCCGGGGTAATTAGGCCGAAAGCAAAAGGCTCGGGGCGAAGATTCTAATTAAATAATTATGCCGGCCCGCCCGCGGCTTGGTAATTTCACGAAAATTGGACAATAAAGCAAGGGGCCGGCGCGCACAAAGGGCCTCGCGCGCGGTATTACGCGCCCGGGGCGACCGGTCGCCGGCCGCTCGAGTACTTATTTAAGCCCTTAATGCGCCCGCGCACTCGGCGCGATCTGATCTACTTATGACTAACGCCGTTGATTCGTCGAGCAAAGTGCTACGCGGGCTTTTTCAAAGCTCCCGCCGCTTCTTTCCCAACCGCGTTGCATTTACATCCCGCCATTCCTTTCTTTAATTATACGTGCAAAGCTCCGGGCTTCTTTCTCCTGTTATCCGCTTGTATCGGAAGAGCGTTTTATCCGGAATCTCCGACTGATGCCGCTCCAGGCATTCGAAGCATTTTGGTGTCATACCGTTCTTGCAGCTGTTTAATGAGCACCGTTTGTAGGAACGTGCGGACATTGTCCTTCCACGTACAAGTCTTATTAATATGTTCCTTTAATTTTGGTAATATATGTGTATACACAGCCGATTAACCGTCAGTCGACCGTAGTTGTTATCGTCCTCGTAAAAATGCTAAAATAATAGTTGCTCGAAGAATGGGACGGTTGTTATCCGAGCGCGCGCGCGCTCTCCTCGTTAACTCCAAAATGTTTATAATCCATTGAAAGCGAGCGTATCTCCCCGCGACATCGGCCGCGTGACATCAAATCGAGCCTCGTACAGGCGCATATCTGATGATTCCGTCGGGGAATAACCGACGGCCGTCGTCGTCACGAGCCTCGACACAAGGGAAGCTTATCATACCGTATTTTCCGCCGAGGCCGGCGGGCCGCGGCGCGGGGCGGAGGCTCGAGGGCCGACGCGCATCAATTACTCTTCTCCCCGGTGAGCTTGCAAGCTCCTCGTCGCGCCCGGCAACAGCGGGGTAATCAGGTGTAATGCGCCGCTCGAGCCCTTGGCGACCGCGGCTCTTGGTTTGTCTTTTTTTTTTTGTCGCGGGTGCGACGGCTCCGCAGTCGCAGAGCTCGCGTGTCGCGAGGAGTCTCCCGGCGACCTCGGATGACCCCGCGAGAGAGAGAGAGGGGCGCGGCCGTCGCTCGAATTAATCCGCGACGGTCGCCAGATGGCCAGCGCGCGGCCGGCGCCCAACTGTTTGTTTATGCCGATCGCCGTTCGACGAGAGGGCGATCGTATCCCCGGGCGCGTGGGCGGCCGACGCGAGCGCCCTCCCATGTACCGGTCGAGCGGAGACGATCCATTATTCCGCCTGGACGCTCCTGACCGAAAATAATCTTCCGTTTGTCTTCGCCTCCCGGCCGGCAGCGCGCGCTGTATCTCTCTCAGGCGTATATACGCGTGGGCGAGTGCGCGGGCGAGGCTGTTGCGTGCGCCCCCGTGGAAGAGGCTGCGCCGCGGGGAGAAGCGTACCGTAAACACGGCTTAGAGAGGAGCCGCGAGCGGGGGCCGCTTATGCCCCGGCGGGGGCCTAAGCGGATTCCGCGAGATTCCCCGGCGAGTTACGAGCAATTAAACGCCGTGGGCTTTGACGCGGCTCTCGGACTTTCTCCCCCCGCGCGGGCCCCGCGGAATTTTCTAATAACGGGGAGAATGCGCCGATATGAGGAGAGCCGGATAGTTCGGCCCGCGGCTCATTACCGCCCGGCCGAGTGGATATCGGACGGCCTATCTCCCCGGAGGATCTCGGAGGCGGAGGCTGCGGCGCCGCGCCTCCATCTCGGATGATTATCATGCGCCGGGCCGCCGGCGTAGGCGCTCACGAGGCGATTTGTCACGGGGGGGGGCCCGGGCGCTCGGCCGCCGCGGTCGGTGAACCGTCCCTCCGCGGCGCAACAGCCGCCGCCGGCTCCCCGTATCGCGATGCCCGAGGAGCGCGTCGGCGGACTCGGCCGGGTCGATCACGCCGGGCGATTAACCGGCGGCGCGTGATCGGCGGGGGGGGCGGGGGGGGCCGCGATTCCGGGAGCCGCGGACTGGGACGCCGTGGCCTATCGGGCCACATCTCCTCGCGTGCGCCGCCGCCGCCGCCCCCGGGACTCGCGTGCGGTGCCCTTCCCTCCGCCCAGTGGCCCTCGCCGCTCTCGGGGGGCCGCCGTCGCGCCTAATACAGTTGTGCAAGGCCGCCTCTATGTACCCGTCGCATTGCGATGCACCAGTCACTCTGCGTTACACTGCTCGAAGCCTTTTTTTTTTTATATGCATCGGCCTTGCTCGTGGGACGATGTTTGTGTGCAAATGAGGCACGCGTACTTTTTTTTTCTAAGATTTTTGAAGGATGCGCTCGTGAACGGAGCCGGCGGTGCGCGGATTAGCAAATGCAAATTCAATAACGCGTGCCCTCATGAATATTACATTATCATTGAATTTCTAAGCGTCCGCGGTTATATCCTAAGTGAAATTAATTCATGGCTTCTTTAGCGTACTTTGCATCGTACGAATGCGAATTATACAATATAATCTCGGCCACATGTGAATACGTGTCCCAAGGCACCGGCCCACATAATGCCGTATCGTAATAAGCTCCGGGAAAAAGCACAGGTTATAAAGAGAGGATATTGTTTGGCATTGTTGCAGGTGGCCGGAGCGGCAGGATGATCCGCTGAGGTCGCGGCATGAGCCGCTAGGCGCGGTCAGGTCGTCGGGAGGAGCCGAGCTCGCAGCTCCGCCAGCGGCAGGATGAAGCAGTTGGGTGGGGCGGCCGCCCTCGCGGCGTGCCTGCTGCCGCTGCTCTGCCTCGCGGCCACACCCCTCCAGGAGGACGACCTCGTGTTCGAGGACGGGGGCGAGGAGGCGCCGAGCCCGATGCCGCCGAGCCCGAAGCCCGGGGCCCCGGCCAAGCCCAGGGACCAGCGGGTCGAGCGCTTCCTCGGGATGTCGGTCGGCTTCGCCTCCGTCGGCCGCGTCTTCAAGCTCCACGTGCCCAAGCAGGCCTTCAGCGGGAGCGTCGACTACTACGAGGTGAGCCCTAGCCCACCACCTGGCGAATTACGCCCCGGCCCTCCGCATTGTTTCTCGTGAATTGTCCGCGGCGCGGCGGCGCGGACGAGTGCCTCCTCGAGGGCGCCGGTCTCTTGTGCCGCCGGGGACCGTCGCCGCGAGCCAACTGCCACGGCCCGCAGCTGCCAGCCTCTACCGCCCGGCTCTCCTCCTGTCAATACACGCATTGTACAATGTTTAACGCCGGCGCAATGTCGGCTGTCCTCCCAAACAATGCCGACGCGTAGTACGTGGACCCGGTCCCACTGGACAGACGAAGAGCAGCGGGAAGAAAAAAAGTAACTCCCAGAGCGTCCGTCTCGCTTTCGCAACTCTCCCGAAGTAGATTAGATAAGCGGCGCCAAGTTCTTTCGATCGGCGGGCTAAAGTTTCTGCGCGCCGGGTGCGCGGCCGCTTTCGGGGGCCGATATCGTCCAGCTGTGGCCAAGGTCTCGCCCCGGGCAATCAGCCGGCCTCCCCGGCGCCCCCGCCCTCCGACTCGCTCGCGTGCGGCCCGAGTGCGCGGCCCTCGAGGGTAGGGGCACGGACCGCCGCCGGAAGAGGCATCTCACGCGCATCAGCTGCTCTCCCGCCCGAGAGGAATCTCGTCAAGCGGCGCTCCGTCTGTCTGCGCGCGCGCGCACCGCTCCTTCTACAAAACAATAGTTTTCGCGGTGTGCATCTTCTTCGTCTCCCCTGTTTCTCGGCGGTCAAGATGAAAAAGAAAAAAAAAGATACAATCTAATGCACACGCAAGGGATCGGCGCGACGGATATCGCTCGGCGGACAATTTTCTCCCGGCGCTCGATCGCCGTCGTATCCAGCGCGGCGTTCAAAGGCTCGCGGAGCTTGGGCGGAGAATACGCGGCGCTTGATAAACAGTCGACGTGCCGCTTGGCCGAGGGCGCGGCGGAAAGAAACGTCCCGAAAGCAGAGGGATTCGCCGGCGTTGGGCGCGCCTGGGACGCTCCTCGTGTTATCACTATAAATAGAAAGCGCGCCCGGCGCGGGCGGACAAAGCGCCGGGGACTCGAGGAGACTAAACACGCTGGGACGGGCCGCTCGGCCCCGAGAACTCGTTACTCGTCAAATGTTTGCGGAGGCACCTTGGCGTCAAGCGCGGGGGCTCGGGGGCGTTCTTACTTCCGGGAACTCTACAATCAAATGGCTCGACTCGGCAGGCTAGCGGGAGCGACGGGAAGCTGCCGCGATGGCTCCACTGGGACGAGCCCGCCGCCGCCCTCTACGGCGTGCCCTCGCTCAAGGACGTCGGCCGCTACCGCGTCAAGATCAAGGCCTTCGGCAAGGAAGGGGACGTCGCCCAGGACACCTTCACCATCCACGTCATCCACGACCTCCTCGGCCACTACAACCACAAGGATAGAACGGTGAGTAGCGAGGGCGTGCCAGCAGTGCCCCGAGGGCATCGCCAACAACAATCGCCCACGCGACATAACACCTTACCTGCTATGCGTACATGTTACAGAAGCGCTGCAAGGAGGACGAGGACCGGACGATGCTGACCCTCTTCACGGGGGCGCGCTACGAGAACCTCAAGCCCACGGCCAAGGTCAACGCCCTGGAGAACCTCGCCAGGTTCCTCGACCTGCCAACGGTACGTATGAGCCGTTCTCCGGATTTTCAGGCGCGAGGCTACACCCAACCTCCGCCGCAAACCTATATCTGCCTTCTCATATATCGGGGGCGCAATTGGAGCGCGACAGCCGGGGATTTATGTGCGCGGGGGTACGATACGCGGGAGTCGCGAGCCGAGTCGATAGGTGGCTCGTTTACAATGCATAAATCGCGGGTGCGGGGCCTACGAGTGCTGCGGGGCTTTGACGCGCCGGCGCCCTTGTGGACCTCCCCACTGTAAACCGCATGCATTATCAACGCGCCAAGGGCTCCTGGAGCCGGCGGCTAAGGGCTGCATCGCAAATCGCGAGGATCCCCCGGCGTCTAGACGGCCCGCAGACTTTTTGGCCGCGCGACCCAGTTGGCGCGCCCGAGGCGCTTGTCCTCGCGCCCGGGAGAAAGCGCCGCGCTCCCGGGGCTCTGACACACTGTGCTGACACGCCCGTATCTCCTGCCGACAGAACTCCATGTCCATCCAGCCGGGCCAGGAGAAGGAGGCCCCCCGCTCGTTCAACACCGCGGTCGTCTACTCGGGCCAGGGCAACGCCGCCCGGCCCCGCGACAAGCACTCGACGACCATCATACAGTGGCAGGTGAGTCCGACTGGTCTTTTACATTAATTCCACGGGGACGCCCGAGGCGGCGAGCGAGCGCCTCGTCAATTGCCTTCCGCCGCCTTTGTTCGATACGCGCGCGAGACGAGCCCGCGGGCAGAGGAAACTGGGTTACTCCACTGTTTCTCGCCTCGTGGGCTTTTTCTCCTTGTATATATATATATGCATCTATATATGTGAGCTCTTTTCACCTGGGCGTCGATGTGTACATCTCGACGCGAGGGGGAGAGGAGGCCCAGCCCTTTCCGCGATGAACCTCAAATGGCACTGCGAGGAGGAGGAATAGGGCGTAATCTTTGTGGCCTCTCTTGTAGCTGGGCTGCGACGGACACTTCTGGCCGCGGCAGCTCGAGCTGATCAAGCAGCTGGCCGAGCAGGCGCGCGACGGGACTCTGTCCGAGGTGACCGAGCTTCCGGTCTACCAGTGGCGCGTCCACAGCGACTACGTCGGGCCCCCGCGCAACCGCCGGGACGCAGCCCCCGGATCCGGCGACGGCCTCCTCCCTGACGGCGAGGACGACGAGTACGAGGATTACGAGGACGGCGACGCGGATTACGACAGCGAGGGCATCACCGAGACGCCCCAGGAGCCCAAGGCCAAGGCCCCGGTCATCCAGCCGGGAGGCATCGTCGACGAGCACCCGCACAGGCACCACCACGGCGAGGACAGCATCGCCGGCATCGTCCCTGGAGTCAACGTGAGTACCTTGACCGCCCTCTACCACTCAACCACCCCTACCTGCACGCTAAACTTGTCCCTTCCGCAGAACGAAGAGGACTTGATCTGGACCAACCCCGAGATCAACAACTCGCTCTTCAATTCGACTTCTACAACCACCACCACTACTACGTTTGCTCCGATCGTAAGTCTTGCAGCCTGTCGACGAAACATCGCTCATTGTGTGATATCATATATATATATAGATATAAAACGCTTTTAGTCACTGTTTCGCTTAACCTGATTGCTTGATAATCTCTTGATGTCCCTTGATCGAGACACAATCCAACTAACCTCTGTGTACATTTGGAGCATCTCTAAAATTATAAAATCTTCCCCAAATGCTTTTGACAGTTACCTTGTGTAAATTTAACGCTTTTCTCTAATCCCTGTCCATAGCAAGCTTTATAACATTTCGCGCACTGTTGAACAGGTGGAAATACATGTTTCGGGTTACGTGTCTAATGTATAAAATTCGGTACAAATAAGTTACGGCCCAAATTGGTAAAATCCACCAAGAAAAATATTAATAATACTCAACCACCTACTTTGTAATAAATGAGCCATTAATAAACCATTTTCGATTTAATTACACAAAGACTTTAAGCTTTGTTCAATCAAGATAATATTTACTATCGTAGTGAATACTTATTGTTATTATTCTGTATATATATATACTGATTCATAACAAATACGTTGTTAAATAAAACCAGTCCTTTCATTGTAAAATAACCTTTAACGTTTTAATGTGTTGTCATAAATAGTAACTGTTGAATGAATCCGTAATCACTTTGATAGTTGTACTTTTCTTGAAATTAGAATTTTTCTTGGTGTATAAATTAATCCCACGTGGAAAAAATTAAATGAAAATCCAAATTTGTAACTAACAATAATTTCTGCCACACACCGCATCTACTAACAATTTCGCAGACAACAGCTGTTACGATACCGTCGTCCACCACAAGTACAACGCCCGAAACTACAACTACGACGACGACCACGACGACGACGACAACAACAACAACAACCACAACAACAACTGAACCTCCAAGATCAGCAACAGATTTCGAGACAATCTTCAGTAACGCCAACACAACGGAACAAGAACCATCAAACGCAACCAATGAAAGTACCTCGGTATCAACGTCAACGACGGCTGAAGAAACGTCCAGCGGCACGATCGATACGATAACCACAGAAACCACAACGACGACCGGAGCGACGTTTACAAATCTGACCTTCGGTGTTACAAGCTGGAACGTACAGTCGCCAACCAACGTCACAACCGACTCATTGACAGTGGACAATGAAGATTCTCTAACGACCGAAAGGGACGAAGACAACGAGACGGAGCCAGACTTGACAACATATATGCATCCGAACGTGTTCGGTGCCTCGGAATCAACGTCTAGCTCTGGAGTGTCGGCATCAACTGGCAACGTCGTGGACACAGCAGTGACATCCGAGTTGAACATCACCTCGAATATCATTGTAAATGCCACTACGGAGGAGGTAATGCTTATTGGCAAGCTAAGCTTCGCCCGCGCACTCGCCGCTATCATTACAGCGAGAACGCTTTTTTCTTTGTACAGATCAATCGGCTTGTTTATATAGAGCTTTGTCATTTTATGTTCGTACACGTTTTCTTCGATTCGTCCCACAAAGCGATTTATTCTTGCACATACAATATATTGTATCCTCTAGACAATACTCTAGCAACTCATAAAAGCCAAATATGATTGGTTCACTGCAAATCTCCGTTATTTTATATTGGAAATTGAGTTGTTAATAATATTGACTTGAAGACACGATATTTAAAATGTATTGGCTTCTTTACATTCACGCGAAAAAGTATTATTGCACATAGAAAACACATTGTTAGCACCTTCACACCCTCGTGCATACATATACTTTCATATACCTGTCCTTCTCTATTGTACAGTTTAATATATTTCAAGTGAAATGTATGTCTTCACAAATACATTTTTCGAATCCTCAATTTCATTGTTTATTTATCTTCTACACGTATTGTCACACGAATACATAATGTAAATAGATCCAACTTCAGTGAAATATCATTTTATTCACGTACTTTCTTTTACCACACTAGTACACGGAAACGTCCATTACAAAAGAAGTGTCAACATTGTCATCGATAAGCAGTCTTTCAACTTCGGCGAATGAAAGTACAACTGAGAAGGTTGAACGCCTCGATCCATTTGAATCTGTGCATATATCTGAATACAGCTCGACACCTATACCGTCAACGTATGTATTTATAAATGTACTATTCATGAATTGTATTAAAATTGATTAACGCATATATATCTTCAACGCGTACAGTACTACTACATCAACAAGTACAACAACAGAAGCAACGACACCTACCAGCACGACAACAACAATGCAGCCTACTACTAGTACAACTGCTAGAACCATGCCACCATCTACCGTTACAACAACCACAACGACTACAGAAGCAACAACGAGTGAAAGAATTGATATTGCTGAGCGCAACTGGCCACCCCAAGTAGAACGAAGACTGAAGAAGATTCCAATCACACAAGGCAAGCTTTTGAGCTACACAATACCCGAGGATACATTTAGCGATCCAGAAGACGGAAATACAAGATCACTACGTCTCAGCATTCGCGAAAAGGGAGCACCACTCAAACCTTCTTATTGGTTACAATTTAATAGCGAGACGCAGGAAATTTACGGATTGTAAGTATAAAGCTGAAAAAAAATCATTATTGCAATTCAGCATTCTAATAATTTTTATATCGTACAAACATTGTTTTATTATCGTTATCTACATTCTAGGCCACTTGAAGAAGAATATGGAGCATATTCATTTGAAGTAATTGCTACGGATAGCGAAGGGTTATCAATTAGCGATAGGCTCGATATTATTGTTCAACAACACAAGCAGATACGTGCTGTTAACCACGAGTTCCACGTTTATCTTAAAATTGAAAAACGAAGCGAATTCCCTAAAAACGTAGATTGGGAATTGAAAGTCATGCGAAGTCTTGCTGAACTTTACGATGATTCCGATTTGAGTTACATCACTGTCAGGTCTATTGACATCAATCATGATCAAGCTATTTACACATGGACAAACGACAGTCTGGCAAGATCTAGTGATTGTCCACGAGAAACTATTGATAGACTGCTCAAAGTTAGTTGAATCTCTTGCTTTAACTATTACCTTCATTTGAAATGTATTTGAAACCATTTGAAACCATTCAAATTTTGTTTTGCTGCATTAGGTTTTAGTTGCTGATGATGGCTCAGAAGATCCAAGTGAAGCTTTGACGCGTGTTCTTGGACCTGAAATCAGACCCAAGCGAGTTATATATAATGGCTTAGAACAATGCCAAGAAATAAAAGAAACGCACGTTAATAAGCATCCTGTGCCAAGAAATCAAATTGATCAGTTGAATGCTACAGTAGGTCAGCTGTTTGTTTATAGAGTACCAAAGGTAATATTTCTATTTGTTTAGTACTTCCTTTATTTATTTAAATAAACATAATGAAAATACATTCTCTAATCAGCATTTTAATAATTTCATTTATTATCAAGGATACTTTCTTCGATGAAGAAGATGGCGATACCGGAAGCATGAAAGCAGCTTTGTTGACTGCTAATAGAACTGAAATACCTCAATGGGACTGGTTACAGTTTGATAGTAACATTCAAGAATTTTATGGAGTGCCTTTAAAACAAGATATTGGGCGAAAGACATATCAACTAGTCGTTAAAGATAGAGAAGGTACATTATAAGATGCATAAAAGCTTGTTTTAAATTAAGAATTTAATATTTTTCTTCTATACTAGTTTAAAAACATTTAAAAAATTTCATTCAACGTAATAGAAGCAATATTAATAGTTTGTTTTGTAATATTCTTCAATGTCTAAATAATCAACAAGTATATCTTGATTTAGGTCTTGAAGCCACTGATAGCCTAGTCGCAGAGGTGCATCCAGCACCACCAGTACCCCATGGTGTTAATATTTCAATGACGTTGAACATGCCTTATGAGGCATTTGTTAACTCATCACAAAAGAAGCGTGAATTTATCCTAAAGTTACAAAAGCTTTATGGTGATAGGAATGCAAGCGCTATATCAATCGATCAGATTTCTGCGAATTTCGACACTACCATCGTCACATGGCAAAATTTAACGTTACCGACTCACATTTGCCCAACCGAAGAAATAACTCGACTTCGTCAGATGTTGGTGGGCGATAAAACTTTTACCGATCAGTTAAACGCAGAATTCAACAATAATAGTAATCAACCAGAGTTTGAAGTTATGCAAATAACTGTGCAGCAAACAGGAATATGCCAGCAAATTGGTTTAGGTGGACCTGAAGTACCACCTGTAGATGATTCGACATCAGTAGGCGCAAGCCACGATGATTATTTACTGACGTTTGTGTTGCCAGCTATTATTGTTTGCGCTATGCTTATTCTTGCTGGAATCATTGCCTGCATATTGTATAAACGAAGGAGAAGCGGAAAGATGAGCGTTAGTGAGAAAGACGATGAAAGACAGAGCTTCCGCAGCAAGGGAATACCTGTCATCTTCCAAGACGAGTTAGACGAGAAACCAGATCCAGGTATGATGACAAAAAAAAGACGAATATGAATTACAACATTAGTAGTCATGTAAATACAAATAATAATAACAAAATTAATATCTATTCAATATTTTTTACTAGGAAACAAGTCTCCCATAATCTTGAAGGAGGAAAAGCCTCCGCTTCCACCTCCAGAATACCAGCGCGCCGAGGATGGAGCTGATATTCCTATGCTCTCGAAAGATAACTCCGAGGAGCCATATCAGCCACCGCCGCCTTTTGCAACGAATCGCGAAAACAATCGGCAGAACAGACCAAAGCCTACGCCGACATACAGGAAGCCTCCGCCATACGTGCCGCCCTAACATAATAATCACAACAATGCAGTCGCCGCGGTCGTAGCCGCCAACACGACGGTGCTCTCGCCCACGCGCAAGTATATGCTGGCATTGCTCGGCGACTCGCCAACGCACGTCCAACACCAGACCACCACGAATATTATAGCTGGACGTATGAAGAGCCAGCTCCACAATGGCTTTCGCGAGCCACACCTCGTCCGATAGACATTCAATCGCCCGTTGCTCGAGTGCGCCGATCGCTCGAGCGCTTGACGATGACTTATCCATGCTTTTATTCATTACTACATTTCTTATGCGAGATTTACTTAAAAAAATAAACAGGGATAGAGGCGACGTTTACCTAAAAGTCCGCGAGCAACGTGTATTTATAAATTATGCTCGAATCTTTTGTTATGAATTCAATGGTAGTTATTTTTCACTGTACTTGAGCTCTTTCGCGATTTTAGTTCTTGCCGAGGAAAGTGAATTTGCACTTTGACTGCGTGTTGCGTCAAAACCAAATTATTCTACCTATTAATAATGCATGCACTATCATATGTACTTACACTTAAGTACGTTTAACTCTATCTCCTCGTTTGAAAAACAAATGAATTTACTTTAAATGAAGTTTTTTGTATTTTATAGTGTTGGCTACACGTATTTACTCTGTGTAATTTAGTAGTTACTCTATTGGATTTACAATTAATTTTTAAATTTGCATAAAATCTAAAGAGGGTATAAACAATAGTTTGTAGCGAATTAAAAAAATTGGAATTATCTAGGACGGGTACATTCTATACATTTTTGACTTCAAGATACGCACACACGTAAGAAAAGTACAGAGAGAATGAAAATTGTTGAATCTTGTCGATCACGCGTTGCCTTTCGTAACGACCTCCGCGTTTAACGTAGAAAAATGAAACCCATTTTTCTCATATCAAGACTCGTGTATTGAGGAGGCTAGGGAATTCATAGAAAGAATACAAAAACTAATTTAAAACGAACTACAGGGGCAGCGAAAAATGAAGAAGGTTAGAAATAAAATTTTTATCGAATTCAACGAGACTCAATAAATATAATTCATAGCAATCAGTGCCATTTTATTAAGCAATAAGCTCGCCTAATGAATACTGATTTTTTACAAAGAATTTTTACACAAAGTTTTTTACCGATTAAACAATTCATTTCATGGAGTTCTCGAATTCAAATAGACTGCAACGCGCTATGCTAACAAAAGAAACACTGCCAGAACGAATAAGAAATCATCGTTCGAATCTTAATACACGCCTCTGTGTCCGTCTAAACTATCAAAAAAAAATAGAAGAACTTATGAATTAATTGCGTATCAGTTTTTTTATCTTTGAAGAGCTATATCCAATAAGAGAAAAATTATCGATGCTTCCATGGGCACACGTATGCCAGTAATAAACAAAGAGATAGAGAGAGAGAGAGAGAAAGAGCGCGAAAAAGAGAGAGAGAGAAAGATTATGAATTGCAGGATTCATATGATAGAAATACCGATTATTATGTATACAGTGCATATTTTATTGTCAGTGGTAATATTTGTAATCATTTTATTCAAATGTACTGCATGACCAACTTTATAGCATTTATGTTTTTTTTAAAACGTAATCGTTACGACGACTTTTTAATTCAATTTTATTTGTACTTTAGTTACATGTTTTCTTGAAAGACAAAAAACTAAAATTTAATGAAAAAAATGTAACTCTTATTAAATGCAGACTAGCATCGAGAGTTTTAATTGCAACAAACTTATAAACTAACGCGCAATTCAAACTACAAATCTATTTAATTTTAGAATTTAAACCCCTAGTTACCAAGCCAAAACTTGATTAATATTACGTCAGGTAGAGAAAAAGTTAGAAAAAAGATTCAGCAAATAATAACAACATTAAACGACGGTGGTACCACCTTTCTGGTGCACCATTTTTATTATACATCGTATTTATCAAGGAATTTTTTAAAAACATTTTATTATCATTGTACAGATGTTTACAAGAGAGATTGAAGTAATTAAAATGAATTTTTCGCTTCTCATCAGAAGGGCGGCCTTCTAGAACATCGCATTATTTGACTTACACACGTATGTACGCGTGACGCGCAACAATTTTACAATCCGATATTTTTGAAGTAATAAAGGAGACGATAATAATTATGTAGTTGATACGCATGAACTCGTACGAATGAAGACAATTTCGTTTTGTCAATTTGTGTACGTGAAGTAAAGAGTAAAAAAATTAAATTGAATCATATTTCATTACATTGGGTGTGCTAGTAAATAAAAAAGTGGAAAAAAGCTAGTTTTTAAAATACAGCGTCAACGCATAAATGTTACATCACGTTATTGCGTAATATGTAGAAATTAAGTCGATTACGAATGGACAAAAAATACGTTAATCGTAAAATTTCTGTAACGGCAGTGTATCGTTCTTACTTTATCTTCCACGTCGACATCGAGGTGTACAATTTTCAATTCTGTGAATGCAGTATATGAAAAGCCAAGAAAGAATAATTAAACGAATGTTCCTCGTTATTTTCTTTGATTGAAGACGAATTGTAGATTTCTACAATTATAATAAGCTACGGATGTCGATGTCACGAAGTTGAATAAACTGTCGATAACTTTTTTATACTAAAACTATTTAAATCACATATTATTAATAGAGTTCGATTTTACTTTCAGATTAATGTCTTCATTTTGCGATCTTTATTGATTGTGTAATTGTATAATGAAATAAAGGGTGATTGGGCACCTTGATTTTATACTTAAGTATGAAATACGATATGATATGTCAAGCTCGATGCGTTTTTGCGTTTTACAGTAATAAAATTAGAAAATAAATGAAAATTGAAAAATTATATACTTAACATCAATTCTCTCATATCATGCTTATCTCATATCGTTGCTCAGTGCGTATTCATCAGATGCTGCCAGATAATTGAAAAATCTTGTATCATATACATGTGTACGATATATATTAAAAGTAGTGTTGGAGATTAAAGGAATTAATGGGAGGAGCAAGTATTGGAAGATTCTCAAGGGACCGAAATAGGGAAAAGCGATCAATACTTGATCGATAAACAAGTAGATATCGGCTAAATGGGGTAAATTTTGGATAGAGAAAGGGGGTTGAGCATACCGGTAAAGTTATTTTTTACTCGCATTAAGAATTAATATGAAATTAACTGATATGGGGAATGAAATCGTATTTGTACAAAATCATTGTTGATCTTCCTCAAAATCAATGCAAGTCTACAGAAATCTATTATAAGATTTACCGTAGAGAGCTGATTTTGACAATCATTAATTGACAAATATAACTTGTAATGCAACTATAATATTTGAAAATGGAAACGATCGATGCAACACTATGTAGTAGTTTAAAATGAAAATTGTAGTTAATCTTTTATCTGAAATGCAAACGAGAATAAGATTATAAATCGAATTCACTCCCCGATAAAAGAACAATTACTAATAAAAAAGAATTTAATAAACTGACTTGCGTGCAAAACGTCTGTTCATCAATAAATAAAGGTGTAATCGTTATTATACACAAATGCCGTGAAAGAGTATTCAAAGTTCCAAACGATTAAGAAAAGGATAGAAAAATCGCAATATTGCCTGGAATTTCAAAATTATTTTTACCTGTCATAAGTGTAATGCTTTGTTAATGTCGCATATAACTCCTATACAGAGTATACTCGTATGCGCATATTTATGCTGTGCGCATACATAAAAATAGAACACATTTGGAAAAATATCGATACTTCTGGATAGTATCGACGAGATGTACACACACACACACACACACACACACACACATATATATATATATTATACATTCTCACCGAACCCTTTTCCCTTCTAGGCTGACGCGGGCGAGGCTAATCGGCCAATAAGTATAAAAATAGTTATATATTACCTACTTACAAATAAATACGCGTAATTATATAATAGCGAACATATAATTACATATTAAATTGACCTTGATCCGAAGATTAACGAGGTACAGAGGACATTTTGATGCTATTCAATTAAAAATAATATTGGAATGACGAGTAATGATTCGATTGCACTATACGTAATTACATTGTATAAATATAAAAAGTAAATGAAAAGTTTGATTTTATAAATTAAGTATTGGAAAAAATTATATTATTTACATCCCGTTTACAACCTTATATCAGTAAATTTAATGATTAATGATACAATGCTTGTATATAATTGCACACGATTATAATGGCAGCTGTTGTTCAGATATCGCAGCAATATAATTTTTTGTCCGTTGATTAGTCGTGCCCGTTGTCGCTGGGCGCATTCGCATCGACTGTCGCGACTCTATATCGATGCGTCGTCATAAAACATGCGAAGAAGTGAAAGAATAAAAGAAACGAAGTATCGAAATGGATTAATTATACATACGTGTACACAAATTACTATAGATCTGACAAGCATATATTCGTGTGTATAAGAATAAGAGTTAATAAAGTAATTTTAGGATACAAAAGTGCATTGTTGATTGTTATTCGTGATGTATGGATTATTGTGTCTTCGTATAAAAAGTCTTATAATTTTATTATTTCAAGATTTCTTGACCAAGCAGGCGATTAAAAAAGTTAATTCAGTCGCTTAATGTCTTCGTTAGGTGCATTAACAATAATCTACATGGAAGTATTATTATTATTATTATTATTATTTTGGCATTGAATGGAAACGTGTTATCTTTTTTACGAGGAATCGTACCATTGCATTATTACCTAATTGGATGGATTTTCCTGTTGTACTTTGAGAAATTAAGCGATATAAAATCGGCCCTGGCACAGTATCCTTATCCGAAGACGGCAGAGGACAAGCCGAGGAGAAGATCGCGGTGAGCTACAACGACCCACGCAAAAGGAGAGATTATTTGGCCCTTTTCCCCGCGCGAGCGTATAATAAGGTCCTTAAGCCGCAGGCGGGCCGGGGCAAGTAACGACGGCGAGGAGAAATTTACGGGCCATGAAGTACAATATAAGGAGAATATAGGCGGGGCATAAATTGCGCGGGGGCTGAGAGCTATGCGCGCCGGGGAGAAAAAGCGAAAAGGTCGCGGGCCGTAAAGGAAGCCGCCGGCGGCGGCGCTCCGGCGCCGTTTCCCAAGGATCCGGGGGGCGGGAACCGGTCGCTCGCCTCTCGACCTCGCGAGTCTCTCGATCTCGAAAATAGCGCCTGGCGAAAAACGGGTTTCGCAGGCGCGCCGCGGCCCAGGGCCGAGGGAGCCCCGGCGGGCCGCGCCGATTTCGGGCCGATCGGTACTTTTCCACAGCGCCCGCTGCGTCGCAAGCGCCGTCGTCAATGTCGGGTACAGAGCGGCTCTCCAACGCGGACTAGCCGATACTTCGAGGACGATATTTTAATATTTGCGCGCGGCGATGGTGCGGTCTCGCAGGCCAATTAACGATTAAGCGGATCGGCATTGTTTTCGACGGCGCGCGGGCTTCTTGGACGAGCACGTATAGAAAAAAAAAGATCTCGATAAAAATACCGCGAATTCGCACGGTAGTCTATATTTGAGGGGGGCGAGAAACATGGATAAAATTGCGCCGCGCCGGGCTTATGTAAATACCGGCGAGGCGCGCGAACATAGTCGCGTTTTTTTTTTTTTTATTCAGGCCTTTTTGTCAGGCGATATTTTCCATACGAGTCGCTCGGAGCGAACAAGGGCACAATGCCCGGCTCGCAGAAAAGGAATTTGCACGCGGCCCGGGCGCGTCGCTCCTTGCGCCAAAAGCGAGAGGTAAACAAGGGATAAAAGGGGGCCAGGCAGCCAGGGGCGATTGTGCGCCCGGGAATCCGTGCGTTCATCGGCCGCGAGCCGCCGAGGATACGGCGAAGGAGCGCGCGCGCGCGAGGTGAAAGACACGGCGCGCGAGAAGAAAAAAAAAAAGGAAAAAAAAAAAGGGAGAAAAAAAAGCCGCCTCGTTATGCCGGCGCGCGAGCATACACGGCGATCGGCTTTCACATTTCTGGGAGGCGGCGCGGCGGCGGCGGCGGCGGCCACGGCAGCACGTGCCTCGCCGGGACCTTTAACTCGGCGACGAGCCGCGCGGGGAAAGTCGGCTCCGCACGCGCCGCCGGCCCTCGAAGATGGCCGATACGCCGCGGGGATCGGCCGGCCGGAGCGAAGGTCGCCGGGAGCCGGCGCCCCGTAAACACCGCGGCCGCACAGTGCCCGGGACAATGTGGGCCGAGCGGGGCGGGGGCGGGGGAGGTGTCCCGCCGACTGAAAGCGCCGAGTGTCGCCCGGGCGGAGCCGGCATTGTTGCGCCATTGTGGGCCGGGGGTCCGCGCGCGCGTATATACGCGTATCGGCCGGGGCATCGCGGCGGCGTTCCTCGCTCGGGCACGGCTCGCTCCCTCGGCCGCAACATGGCGCCCGGGCGGAGAGGGGGCGCGTGTAAATATTTACCGGCGCATGCGCGGTGGCGGGCCGCGCGCTCCGGAGCCGCGGTCGCCGCGGGGGTCACGTGACCCGGCCTTGGCTCGCCTATAAACCCGAGCGGGCCGACCGGCCGGTCTTACAACGCGCCGAGAGCTCCGGGACGTCGCACCGCACGCAGCGCGCGCTCCTCTCTTTCTCTCTCTTACCAGGCCGCAGACACGCGACTCGCTCGCAGGAAAGACTCTCGGGGTCGCGACGAGTGCACAAGACAGGAGGTTGCCGGCCGATTGTTCGGGTCCCCGGTAGTTCGGTAGAGGCGCCGTTACGTCACCGGCTCGAGGATCACCGACTGACCCAGGAGGCAGGCGGCCCGGGCGAGACAGCAGCGCGACGCGTTCCAGGACAAGCGTAGCCGAGGGCGAGGTGGGCAAGACGAGCGGGAGCAAGCCGTACTCGGATCTCAACTTCGCGGACCTCAATTTCCGTTAAGCGTCCCCCGCGATGGCCGGCTACTGGGATTGGGACTACTCCAGTCAAAACGGTAAGTGTGCAACCCGAGCCCCCTCGGCTTTTCCCCGGCGAGCCAAGCGCCGCGCGGCAGGTTAGAAAGTTTTTCCGGCGAGCGAAGAGCCAGGCTCCCGCCCCCGGGTGAGACGGTGCGCCGACGCGCCGCGGCCCCCTGCCCTTTTACCCGAGCTTTTACCCCGCCTGTTTCCTCACCTTTTCGCGCGGTATCGCCAACGGCGAGATTGCGCCGGTCGAACGTGCCAGTGAACCTTGCGCGCGCGCGCGCCGCGAGAAAACACAAAAGCCAAGATAGGCCGCTTGTCTTTCGGACGCGTGCCGCAATTGCCCGTCGAGCTCGCGCCCGAGACAGCGGAGGAGTCGCCGAGAAATCGGAAACTCGCTGTTGGATAATCACCGACGCTTTCAGCGCTCCCATTCGGGTAATGCCTCGTAATTTTTCGCCATTTCGATGTACACTGTAGGGAGAAGAAAAAAAAAAAAAAAAATTGAAAAAAAAATGGCTCTGCGCGCGGTTCGCTCTGCGCCGAAGCGCTCGCTGCGCTATAGTACGTGTAATTAAAACTGACAGTCACTCGCAGCGCTCAACCTTTCAAAATGAAGCGCACATGAGAGATAATAAACTGGATGCGGTAATAAAAGTCTAAATTTACGCGATATTGAGTAGCTGGTATATCACCAGTGTGCATTAGCCGCTCGTTTAACGATTAAAATAATTTGTCTTCCTGCTCTTATCGCGAGTGCGGGCTAAATGCAGCCACTTGCGCTATACTCGATGTACTCGCGGTAGGAAGTTGGAATCCGATGTTCGTTTATCGGCCCCCCTAAGTCAATTTTCGAATGAGCTTTAACGCGGCCACTTGCCGGCGCGTCACACGACCATTTGTTTGCACGACTCGCGAAGAAATTGTGTATCTCTTTCGAGCGGGCTAATTGGGTCAATTGAAAAATTGAAAAACCGACAAAGTGTAACGTCGGCGTCCGGCACAGGCGTCCAAGCAGGAGCGCTCGCGAGAAGAGAAAAATGGCCGTAGCGAGGGAAATTGTAGATGACAATGCGCGAGCAATTTGGGCGTAAAAAAGCTCGATGATTTATCTGGAAGCGGTTCTCGGCAATTGGAAGCCAGTTGGAAAGCGAGGAGCGAGCGGACGGATATCCTGCGCGCACCGACGCCAGAGGTAATTGCACGGAGAATCAGTGGAAATTGGGCGCGTTTCCGTCGAGCGACACGGCGACGTGTCCCTATCGCCTTGGCTCCCCCCCGGTCCTCGGGGAGGAGCGACCGGCGCGCACTCGACAAAAGACCCGGCGCACAGGTGGCGAGTGGTACCACTGGCGAAACGCGCACTCGGCCGATTGATAAAAAGGAAATTGGCTCGTTGTTGCGCTCGGCGCGGGGTTCGTTACTCTCGCGAAACGCACAGCCAGAGGCTAAAAATAGCCGGCTCGCGAAGGCCTTCGCTCGAGCCGCCGGCCGCGCACGCAACGCCGCGACACAACACGTAGACGTATATAGGTGCCGGCGGCGGTCCATGGGGCGCCCATGCAGGAGGCGCGGCGATCGGCCCCCCTGCCGGGGGCTGCTCCCGAAATAGAAGCCGCCCCCCTCGCGCGGCCCATCCGCATTCCCGCGGCGGCTTCGATCCCCGCGGGTGTGTAACCCAGAAAACCGGTCGCGACGCGGCGGACAAACACGGGGGGGGGGGGCAGTCACGCGAGGCCCGCGGCCCCGATGTCTGCAGATAGGGATACGGGTGCGCGCGCTCGGGTTTTTGGGGCTGGACCGGAGGCGGGCGGCCACAGGTGCCGCCGCGGGCCGATCGTGACTGGGAGCGCGCGCGCGCGAGCCCGGGCGAAACGGGCACAAGGTAGGGTCGCCGGCGCATGAATTCCGCGCGGCCAGAGAGCCGCCCCTGCCCCCCTTTCGTCCCGGTATTATTACGCCTCTATCCGCCGGCTGTCCCGCGTGTGCATATATGCAGCTCGCGCGAGCCCTCGATTGTCTGCACCGGGGGGGGTTTTATTGCGCGTCCCAAGCTCGCTCTCTTCCTCCCCGCCGGGCCCCGTGTCTTTCTCCTTTTCGACCTTTGCGGCGGCCCGCGCGCGATAATACTGCCCTCGGGAAACCCTCGCGCGGGAAAGGCTTATCGCCAAGGAGACTCGCGGTGTTGTTTCGCTGTGTCATCGGGCGCTGAAAATAAAAAAAAAAGCCCCACTCGATTTGTATACGCGTCTGCCGGGGAAGGAGCCGGTGCATAGTTTAAATAAATTTAGCTTTACTGCCGATGCGTGCATTGTTTACGCAACTTTTTGCGGAGAGGCAGTGCCCATAACCTAATAAGAAATTGGCCTTCCGTTGCATGCTTGATACCACTAGCGGAAAATGGAAAAAAAAAAAAAACGATAAGTTCGAGAATAACGTTACTTCGGCTTGCTCGCCGATCATAAAGCGTTAATAATAGAACTTTTGTTCGATTGTTACGTGCACGCGTAAAACTAATTGCACGCGGCGATCCTATGGTGTCGGAGATGTTTTAAAACAGATTTCGAATTACGTAAGGTGGCGCGGCGTCGTCCGAGGGACATATGTAAGCCGCACAGCCGTATGATTTTTCGTCCGTTTCGCCTCTCTGAGCTTCAACTGTCATCTTGCCTGTGAGATTTAATGATTTACGATGCTCTATGAACTGCACCTGTCTAGAGCACAAATTAGCATTCGCGAAGGTTTTTCACCACTTGTTCAAGAATTTCTACTCGCAGCGCGTGTAAACAAACTAATAAAAAAAAAAAAAAAGAAAACTAATACGGAGCCATGATTCGCGCACTAAATAAAATTGTGCAACGACTTATAATTTTCTGGATTTTTCCCCTCCCGTTTAAAAATACAAATGTAATTTGGAGTGTGAAAAATGTGGCCACGCCTTGCGTCCCAGAGATGAAAATAGAAAAAGAAAGACACACACATATAAGTAGTGCGTCGTTGCTCCGCGCGTTCCCGGAGAAAAGATAAATAAATACACGGAGAAGCTCCTTTTAACAGATAATTGACCAGGCAAGCTCTGATCATAGGAAACTGAGCGATCGGCCGTAACAACTTGTACACATATCGAGGCTTTCTCCCAATCTTAACGAGGCCGTGATGCCCCAGCAAGCGGCATTCCCGCAACAGCTAATCGACACTCGCGCGGTACGGCGTGGAAAAAAAACAAGCCCCCGGGCGGCCGCAAAAGGTTTCCACGGGGAGAGAGAGAGAGAGAGGGTAGGTGGAAGCCCGGGGCCGAGGCGTGCGTGCAGCGACGCCCAGCTCACCCGGTAACCCGAATGCGAGGCCGCGCCGAAAAAGGGGAGGAGATCGATCGGCCGGGCGGCGAAAGCGGCTCTGCCCCGAGGCGCGATCGAGGGCCTAATCGATCCCCTCCCCCGGGCGGCCCTGGACCCGAGGAGGGCGTTAATTGGCCTCCTCGCGCGCCCGCCGATTGATTGGCCGCGCGTGATGTACGGAGCGCGCGAGGCCGGCCTCCCGGGGACACCGGGGTCGCCGACCTCCCGCGTGGACCGCCTGGCGCAGCAGCCGGCTCTCGCGGGAAAACGGCGCCGGGTTTCCGGCGGAAACCGGTTCGCCGGCCTCGGGATGCCGCGCGGCGCCGGATCCCTCGCGGACGACTTTTGCGCCGCCGCTCGCCGATTGTATCGGTGCGCGCGCACCTCGCGGGGATCACGCCCCGCGGCCGGTTATGTTGTTTCCATTTTGTTTTTCTTCTTCTCGCTTCTCCATCGGCCCCCGAGGTCGACGCTGTGGCTTTCCCGAGATGGGCCGGCTGCACGCGCGGGGATATTCCACCGGGGGATCCGCGTGGACCGCGTGAGTCACGGCCCCCCGGAGAGACGCCCGCGAGAGGAAGGACCGGCGGCGCGTGAGTCAGCGCCCCGGCGAAAACACCTCCGCCGGGCCCTCGGAAGAGCCGCCCGTGACGTCAGGAAGGTGGTGGTGCCCGCGAGGTTAGGCGCGACGCCCGCTGCGGGCCTTGCCTCGAGGAAAGCCGAGCGCGATGCCTATATATATACGCTTACGCGCCCATTTACATGTACGTGTGTATATATGGCAAGGCGCGCGGGAGCCTCGGCCGCGCTGTGTGTATACGTGGCGGCGGCGGCGAGTCCGCGTGTTGCCAACCGCACCGGGCGTCCGAGTGCGCTCTTTTTTCCTCGGCTCGCTTCCTCCTTGCAATTTGGAGGATGATTCGCGAGCGCGGCCAGTTGCGCCGATTGCGCACTCGGCCGGACGACGCGGCACCTTCGCCGAGTCGTTTTCTGCGGTCGCCTCGAGAGCGGCACCCGCAGCCGACGGCTGCGCTAAACCGCGGCTTATGCATATTGAAAAGTGTGCGGAAAATCAGCATAACGGCCGCTTCCAATCGGAATAAAAGCCATATTGCGAGAGCTCGTAAAAATATAATTAATATCCTCGCGAGCGTGCATGCGACCACCACCACCAGACGTTTTATAAGCACAAGAGCTTGCGGGAAATTTTTCCCCTTCCTTTCTAATACACGCCTTAATTCGCTTAAAAGCTCGTGTATGCCAAATGAGAAAAACAATATTTGTCTTCGCTTGTACTTATCGCTCCTAACATAATTACGCTTTTAAAAAAAGCCTCGTCGGAACCTAAGCCACTCGATGCACGGCTATACATACGATGAAACCGTATTGAGCCTTTCGTTTGCTACACACGCTTATCTCTTGGCTGTGAAAGAATCCGATCGAAAATGCCGCTCGAACGCCCGGCTCGCATGATACCCCCCCAAATAAAAATGACGATCGGCCGTCCTTTTATTTCTGTCGCTGTCCAATGAAAGAAATGCGCCATTGGAAATGCGTATAGAGTCTCCCCGACCCATGTCGCTGTACACATAACAAAGCCAGCTGAGGGTAGCCGTAGCGATCAACTTAGGCGCGGCCGTGGAATCGAATTAGCGCGTGATCGTATAAGATAATGCGTCATACGCACGCGAGCCCATCGTTTTGTTCGCGTCGATGCCTGGACTAGCCAGTTTTTCTCCTGTTCTTCTTGTTGTCAACTCCGCTTTGAAGGGTATTTTTGTAACGGTCACGAAATACCATTATGATATCGTTAATCTCACATCTTCATAAAAATGTATTAAATTATTCGAATAGGGTCGTGATTTAACTTTATTCACTTTTTACAAGTTATATGCAAAATAATGCTAAAATAATCTATCTTTAAGAGGCTTAGATTTAGTTTCTGAATCAAGTGAGTATGAAGTTTATTATTACGTATACATATTCATATTGACTGTTATGGTAATTAATAAATATTATGTATGATGATGAATCTAATAGAGATTGCCAGCTCATAATTTTTTTATTTCAATTATATTCTTTAATTTATGCATTTGTTAAGAAGTAAAAGTGTATTGTCATTCAATAAAGTTTCTTTTTCTCAATACATAAATTATTTAGGGAGAAAAAATGCGTAGAAAATGGTTTTAAATACGACACGTTTGTAGATAGGAGATAAAATTAAGTAGAACATTGCCTTGTTTAGTTCGACATCATGTGATGCCAATATACATAGTGTTAATCTTCAATTACTTGTTATATGAATGAATACAATAAAAGGGGTTAAACTAGATACTACAATTGTACCGCCTAAAATCTTAACATACATGTCGAATGCCACCCACTCTTATTTTTAATAACAAAGAATTTCTGTATGTTTTTCAATTTTTAATTTTCGAGAAATGAAAAATAGTCGATGTAAAGAATGATATATTGTCTCGGTTTAAAATCGTAAATTTGGCACTGTACATAAAGTCAGTCAAATAATAATTACAAAAGTTTTTGATTTTGTAAATTTTACTCTAGCATTTTTTAACATATTTTATAGAATTTCTGCATAAATAATAGCGTAGATTTTAAACTATGAATTCAAGCTACATCTGAAACTTAAAATTAATATTAAAAAGTTATGAAAAAAAAGGCTTTTTATAATTATGTTTCTTAATATCTACTCGGATTTCGACGCAAATTACTCGGAAACTGACCATTAATTAATTTTATTACTGGGCAGTTTCAATTCATTGTCTAATGTAGCACTATGATAATGTATGAACTAATATTGGTTATTCTGCGACGTGTAGTAACGACAACGAGGTTATAAAGGGTGTGCGCGTCAATTAAGTCTCACGTTACGCGGTCTCGTGATTGAAACGCACGTGTATATTATTTCAACTGATTCTTCATTCGAAAGCCGCAATATAAAGCTGTTTTGAAATATTTTTCAAATAAAATCACGATGATAACGTTAAAAAGTACACTTGATACGACGACGCAAAAAGAAACTGCAAGAAAAAGTAGAAAAACACCACTTTCACTACTAGAGCATTCACGGAGAGCCGCAGAAACTGGCGACACCGTTTTACATATCTCATCGAGGCGAGAAAACCTTATGGTCTCCCAGCGGTCTAAATAGCGCATCCGAGGTTGATATTGGCATTGTGCAGGTACACGTGCTCGTGTATGTCTGTTAGCATGGCCAAGATAAGAGATCGTACGAGGACGCGTGACGTGCGCGGCTTGTATATTAAAGAGCCTCTCACGCAAGCTCGGTCGGCGCGGCAGATCATCGGTCCTGATTCGCAAATACAAATATTGCGCGCAGTCTAGACCCGGTGTTATTGCAGCCGGCTCGTGCCTCGGGGAAAAGGGGGCCATTATCTTATCGGGCCGCGCGCCGATCGCGGATTCACCTCCGGCCCATTTCACGCGCGCGCTGACGAAAACCCGCCCGGCGGCGCACCGTCACCCATACACACCTGCGCGCCCGACAATGTGCATGTGGGCGAGGCGCGCGGCGCTCGTTGTAACGCGTCGAGAGGCCGCGCGCCCGTGTCCATTTTGATAATGGCTTATCGCGGGCGGGCGCGAGGAGCAAGCTGTGCCGGCGCAGAAAAGTAACCGGGCCCCGCGACCCCGTGCGAGAAAAGCACGCCCGGGATGCGGCGTGTGTGCCACATTTTTTTCCCGACTATCGGCCGTAAATACGCGCGCGCCGACTTTCGAGATAAAGCGGAATGCAAATGAGTGAGACGTCTTCTTTGAAATTCCCCCGGCGCGGCTGTATAAGGCGCTATATCGCCCGACAAGCGAGCGTCCCAACTGCGCCGCTGCCGAAAAAAATTCGCCGCCGGACGTGCCCCCGGGGAGTTTTTTTTTTCTTCTCCGCTCGCCACACCAGGTGGGGGGAAGAAAAAGCCGGCGGCGCGAGGCGTCAATCCGTCTGCGCCGACGTCGCTAAGCTGCGGCCTGGAAAATGACAGGCCGGAAGGTCCGCGGAGCGGAAAATTGCTCATCGTATCGCCTGGCCTGACGTACGCGCTCGGCCGATAAGCGCGTCGCTCGCACGTGCACCGCCGGTGCGTGCGTACCTACGTGTGGGCGCGGCCGAATCGCGGGGGCGCCCACGGAGATAAGCCGAGGCGCGCCGGGGAAATATCCTCGGTGGGCTTATATACCGGGAATAGCGCGCTGTCCCTCGGCAAAGGGAAAAACGCGCGCAGAGACTGGAGGTGTTTGCGTCTGGATCGTTCGTGATTCACCCCGGCTGTTATCGCGCATCGCGAGCATTTGCGCGGATGATGAATTTCCATCGAGTCATTAGTGTATAAAAGCGCGTATTGAAAGCATTTTACCCGTTCGGCCAACTGCGGAAAAGCGCGATGACGGGGCATTACCTGGCCGCGCCGGACTATCGGCTAGACGCGATCGAAAAATCGTCGGCGAACTACTTTTAACATTTACCTCGGGATCGCGCAACTATGAAAGCTGCGATGATGCGCTCGAGGTACGGCGACCAACTGTATCCACCGGCGCCGAGTAATGGAAAATCAAATTCGAGAAACTCGGTGTTACGAAGTCCGTAACGCAATAGCGATTATACATCCGAGAAAACACATTTTTTCCTGTTATCGAGTTACTCGTACACTTTTCGACTGTCATCTTATCGTTAAGAGTACACATTTATACATTTGGGCGATAACAGGTCAATTTTCAAGCGCGCTTCCTGCAATCTACACGCAAGCAGAATGCATGTGTGCCCATTTGAAAGGATTGCCACTTTGCTCTTGGCTCTTGTAATTTTCTTTTCCTTTCGCCCAATCGATGTAAACACGTGGGCAAACGCTCCCGAAAGCCTCGTTAAGCCTCGTCACCAGAAGACTTTGCGCCTTTGGCTTTTCGTTAAGTAAGTCGATTCTCTCGTCGGTTCGGCAAATATTTGATCGCACCGGTCGTCGCGAACACACCCACACCCACCTAACGCGTGTGTGCGACGAGAGGACGCCCTGATTCTCGGGCAATTACTCGCGATGAGTAAACTGGGTGCGCGGGTGCGGTAAAGGTCCTGCCCGACCTTGGTTTCAATCGCTTATCTTGATCGGATCGTAATGGACGGAGAAAATTGGCGACTTCGGCGTAGCCGCCCGCGGGTCAACGGCGAAGAAAGTGTATTTGAATTTCTAATTCAAACGGGCCTATTACAGCAGTTTTCTCGAGTGACGTACACGCGCCTCTGCGCGTTTTGAAACACTTGTATTTAAATGTACGCGTAAAAGCCTCCCAATCATTAAAGTTTTAGCCTTAATTATTAGTCGGACTGTATACGTATCTGCGTGTGAAAAATGTGTTACGCGGTGTACGTTCGCTTTTGGGTTGTCAAGTGGCACCGTAGATAAGAAATCCTTTAACGCGACGCTAGTATAATTAAATTAACCGGCGGTCGAGGGGAGCGCGAAAATGCACGCGTCGGCCCGATTAAATGTTTGCTCGAGGTTTTTTTCGCACACCTGCAGATAAGAGCACTAGTGCACTCGCGGTTATATATAGTAAAGTTTACACGGAAAGCGTATTGAAAATAGCCGCCGTTAAGCGTGAATCGGCTCAACAATTGCGTAGCTTCCTCGTCCGCGTAGCTGAAATTTTAAAAATAAAAGGCGTATATATACGCATACATCAATCGTTGACTCTAAAGATGGATTGATACGTTTGCCGAGTTGGACCTTCTGAAGTAGTTTCTTTTACTACATTTCCTACTTCTATTTAATATCAAAGGCCGTCATACATGTGTGACGTGCATTATTTTTAGCGACGCCGTAATAAACCATAATGACAGGCGAAACGCGCGCGAGCAGAGTCGCTTTCGTTTTTTCACACGGACGCGTTTGCGCGTATACGCGCGTCCCAAATCCATGAATTTCACGCCTATAAAATATCGTGAATGAACTCTATTTGCGCGCGCAAAATCTTTACGCACACGAACGTCCTCGTTAACGATTTTAATTAGGACAATTAATTAAAGTTACATGGCATGTTGCACCGCAGCTACTGAACGCTTCCTCGTTGCTACGTGCACACACACACACTTTCATTACAGAATCTGGGCAATCGGGTGATATGCGTGTTACGCTTCCTTTACGCAGGCTAAAGCGGGCGGTTATCTAAAATAATACCGGATTATTTCGTCAAGGGTTATGCGAATACTCGTCGGCTCTGTAATAGACCCCGCTAATAGCAAAGTGACCGATCGGATGCTTTTTGTTTTTCATCGTTTTTTCACTATAATAACACCCGTCGATATAGTTTTTCCTTGATATCAAAGCTTGATTACATAGTTTTGCAGGACGGATGATTGTAGTGATAAAAAGTTACTCATAATTAGCGAAAGACGTTATACATTTTTTTTACGCTCGCTCATAAAAAGTGCACAAAGAAAAACAATTTAGATTGCAAATGAATAAGGCGCGCGATATGCGATTAACCGAAAAAATCCCGCCTGAGAAATCGAAAAATGTTTAAAAGGCGCGGCGTTGCGCCATGGGAGTCGAATAACAACTGCGCGCGATCCCACAGTTTCGAATGATAAATACTTAAAGTGCCGAGGTGGTGTACATTATACGCGCGATTTTGAAAGTTTGCACTCGGCAGGCGCACACGAATTATCGGACTAGTCGGCGCACCTAGAGACAATTATTTCCAACCGGCGGTCCGATAGATTTCATAATATTGACAATTGCCCGCGCTGCGACGAGGGACATTCCAGCAAAGCCAGGCCGGATCGTCCACGTCGCCGTCCCATACGAGCGGGACAATGGCTCTTCGTTACGCGGGCTTGCGCAAGAGAGCGCGTCGAAATTGTCGAAGGCTCGCGCGCTCGCCCGGTGAGGCAAGGACCGAACTGTGCCGTTAAAGCGCCGCTCGTGCGCCCCGAACCGGCCCTCCGGCGCCACGGCTAAGAGGAGCTGCGCATTCCCCCGCGCAGCTGGTAATTATTGCCCATAGTGGACCCGCAGTCGGCCTATCCCCCTCTTTCACACCGAGTATTCAGTGTTTTTTTTTTTTTTTTTCTGTTACCCCCATAAACTCGCGCCACTTTCCTGCGCGGCCGATACGTGAGCCGCGAGGAAATGCCTAACGAGGTTGCGAACGCTTTCTCGCGGATTACAAATGCGATTTCACGATGCCTCGGGGCCTTCGGCTAGAAGAAACGGAGAGATCGACAAGCTCGTATATCCCCGGTCTCGCTGTCGACGGATCGCGAGAACCTGCGAGCTTTGTCCGGGGGTATAGTAGTACCCTTTTGCGAGCGGGGAAGGCTTTGGGCGGGTCGCGGGGGAGGGGGATACACGAGTCGGTCCAGCGGCTCGGATTTACGAGGGATGCCGGACTCTCACGGATGGCTGGGCTTTATACCGGCTGGAGCAGAGGCGCGCGCGTAAGCCGCTGACCTTCCGCTGATTGTCTGGCCGTCGCGGCGCGTGTACTCTAAGGTAACCGGAACAAGCGCGCGCTCGTGTAAATATTCCTGGTAAAGCGGCTTCACGGTCGGGCTCTAACAGCCACTGTTCTTTTATCTCGCGATTCATTTGTCGCGCGCGAGTAAATGTACTTTTTACGACCGGTGAAAACCAATTAAACGGTGGAAAGACACTTTTTTTTTTTTTTTTTCCTTCAAATGTCGCCTATATTCCGCGGCGCGCGAGCGGCGTAATCCCGCGCGTCCGATCCGCGTGCCCTTGACTCGAAAAATTTTCAGGGAAAAAAAAAAAAAACAAGAGTCAATTATCCCATTATTCTGTCGTATTTTTACAGACGCCGACGCCGCGCAAGAATATTAATATCCAGCTTTTACCGTGCATGCGGCGCGCGGCGCGGACGACCGACCGACCCGCCTACATGGGATGCTACATTATATAAAGCGGCTTGCCCGCGCGGTACCCGCATTATGTAACAATTAACGAGCGTTTAATGAAATTTATGGGCCTGCGGCCATTGTTTATATACGGACTTTGTGAGTTATTCGTTTCATAACCACTGCCTTTGGTTTATAGCCCGGGGCAGATCGAGCGTGAGCCATTATAGGACCGTCGCGGTCGTCGGACACTCGGACTTTTCGTCGGCCGATAAAGCAAAACCCCCGGCGGAACGTCGAAAGCGCTCGCCGCGGGCTCTATATAAACGTCGGCTCCCCACCGATATAAATCAATAATAAACCCAGTGTAATCGGCTTTGCGCCGGCGGCCCCCGGCGATCGAGTCAATCGAATCCACTTGGATCGGCAATTCAATGTGCCGTCGCGCTCGTGCGATTACGGGGGAATCGGTTGGCAAGGTCGCGCGGCCTGCGCACCTAGCCGCCGGCGCGTAATGTGTCAAGATCCTTCGGAGAGCGAGACCCCGAGGCCGCGGCCGATCTTCGAACCCGCGAAAGGTGCCATTGATCCAGTTACCGATCTCGCGCGCCCCTTGCGTTGCGCGATTATCCGCCGCGCGTTTTTCCCCACCGCGTTCACCTCGCGCCTCGGTGATCTCGAGCGGCGCGGCAATTTTATGCCGCTCGTTAAATCGGCCGAGCTACATCGCGCGGCCCTCGTTTGCGTACCAAACCGGCAGACGCTTCCGAAGACGTGGACAGCCTCGACAAGCCGCGCGGAAGGATATGTAGAGTCCGACCGGATGCGAAAGTCGCGTGTCGAGTTCCTTTCGAAACTCGGCCCAAGTTTAATCGAGTTGGGCCTCTTTGCTGAATTCAATTGGACCTTATAACTCGGTAGAATAAAGCGATTAGGAAATTAAGAATTTAGATTTTGGAAAGTGAACTCTTCCGCCTGAGGGAAAACTAATTGTGAACTCGTTAAGTGCTCTTTTGATTACTGCCTCTTTTATTATGTACGGAGCGTAAGGTGAAAAATAATTACTATAGAAGCGTGTTATTCTAAAATAGGATCGTTAATAAATCTTGAAAAGGAAAAAATAGAATGATTAGCATGCTTACAAAATTAAACGATAAATTAACAACTACATATAAATGACATGTGCTACACTTTTCTATTTGACATTTTAATAACATTCACTTGTTAATTAAATTGTTTATTTTACTGCACTATATGTTAAGGCACACACTTACTATTTTAAATCGCATACAGTAAACATCCTTGCACAATCAATTGAATATTGACTCATATTTTTTTGAAGTATACGACTAATGTAAGTCTGAGAAAGCTTTTATATGAATCCTATTTAAATTCACTAGCCCACCATTAAATATTATAATGAATGGATATCTTGTGTAACTACCAATTTTCAATGAATTCAATTTTGTTCATTACAAATCTTATGGAAATTTGTGTTTAATCGTACTGATTTTTCAATTATTCAAATCTAATTATTTCATCATAATAACCATCGTTCAAATGCAAATTTCCTGAACTTTAAAGTTCTCCAATTAAAAATTATCTAATTTTCTATTCATGTACTTTATTCAGGATGTACCTGATATATAGATGCTCACGAATGTTGACTCACCTGGTGAGCCATTATTATTGCTACAAAGTTAATACTGCATCGTTTAAATGATTTGGGCTAATTAAAGGAGCTTGTTTAAATACGCGATATTGATTTATGAATCATACCAATAGATCAAAGTGCTCGAGCGTGCATTTTTAATATATTATTGAAATTGCGCACCTATTGCGCTTTAATTATCTTGTATTGCTCGTTTAAATATTTGTGCCAACGTTACTCCGAATTCAATTTAATATTTGGTTTTCAACTTTAAATAATTTTCTAATATGCTTATGATTATGCTGAACGTGTACTTCTCGGTTAACAGATTATTTCATTATTTCTTCGTACTTTACAAGTCTTTTTTGGTAGAAAAAAAATTAAAGTAAAATTCATTTACAAACAGAATTTTTAAGGCGTATTCAGAAAAGAGCTTAAAATCGTAATGGCCAACACCTCGTTCTGCAAGTGTTAAAAATGGTAACTAAGCAGAAAATTGTAACACGAAAAATCTTCAGACTCTTTTGTGTGACGCGTGAGGTACAAACTTAAAAATCAAACACGGCATCGCGCGCTCGTAATTTTTCGAATTTCCCGGGATTTTCTTACTAGCGCGTGACTGTAAATAAGGCAAAGGCAATGTGTCACGCAAAACAAGATAAACAAAAAATATGAGGCAATTGACGCTTTTGTTTCCCGAAAAAGAGACAGGTGGCACTTGCAGCCTTGAGCGTCCCGCTCGACTCCTCGGGCGGAATTGCGAGGACACGCATGTAATCGGCGGCGGTTACCTAAAAAGCCACGGGATTCGTGTACATAATAATATATATCCTCTGGGAAAGTAATTAAGCCGAATGAACGAAACGAGAAAGGAAAAAAAAGGCGCGCGGCGAAGGCGGCAGTGGCGGCGGCGGCGAGAGGCCGTCGACACCACTGGCGTCCGTCGTGTGCTATGCCTGCGCGCACAGCGCCGATCATCGCAGCCCGCGGCGTGTACATAGAGCCCGCGGCGGGCTTTATTCGATCGCCGCGGCGCGACGGAAGCGCGCACTTAAATAAATGATGCTGCTAGTGCGCCGAGTAGAGCGCGACTGACATTTTATCGGCGGCCACGAGGCGCTCACCTATCGATCACTGCGCAGCCGCTGCGGGGGAGATCCGCTCGGGCGCCCTGGCATTATGTGCTCACGGCGGCTCCTCCTTCGCCGCCCGACCCGCCAAGTACACGAGCTCCCCGGGAATCCCCGGGCGAAATCCATTGAAAGGAAAGACCGTCCAGGCTAGGCCACGTGACGCGCTCCAGCGGATTCGGTTTATCCTCGGTCGCGCGCGCTCGCGGGCATCGCATTTTTTTGATGATTCATCGGCCTTCGACAAAGCGCGAGCTTGCGAATAACAATTAAGAACTGCGCCGGTGGCGGCGGCGGCGGCGGCTCGGGCTATTATGATTGCGCTCGCCCGCCTTATAACGATGATTTTCAACAATGCAAGGGCCCCAGGGTTTTTGCCGGGCAATAAGTCGACCCGACGCGGACTCGCAAGAAACGCGCTGGAAATCGCTAACTGTTTTTCCAAAGAAACGAGGTTGAATTTGTACGAGCTGTGCACGAAGGAAACGTGGTCTTTTTCCAAACACGTTAGAGTCACTACGTGCATAAGATATTTTTTCACCCAGTCTAACTGCTTCTGAAACTTACAAATCGCTAAGCCAACAAAAGTATGCAATTTTTCTTAAATTGGATTTGGAATTTAGATTTAAAGCATTATTTATTCAAGTATTTAGCATAATCACCAATCACCATTAATCAACATTCCACATAATTCTACATAATACAAAGTAGCATACAGTATCAAATAACACAATGTGATATAATTAATTCTGAACAAAGATCGCTTCCGGTCTTTATTAGAATACTACATAAATGAGATCACGCCTTCTAAGAGAATAAAAAGAAATTGTAGTCCCTTAATATGCGCAAGTGGATGCCCTTTAATTTACACCATGTAATATCTCATTTAATGAGGCAATTCGCATGAGACGAGAGTAGTATCTTAACACATAGAAAATTTTCCTATTGACCCATAAACAACTACTCTAATCTTCTCATGAATTGTATCTATTTTATTATGTCGTCTGATAATAAAAATACTACATTCCAATGCCTCTCTCGTTAACCTTCCATTTTTCTAACATTTTTTCCTATCGTCTTATCCATCTTTTCCATGATGAAAAACTGTTGTACAAATGTTATTTTATGCTGTATTGATTGAAAAACAGCTAATCTTGAGAGCAAAAAATAACATAAAATATGTAAAAACAGTTTTAAAAAAGTAAATTCTATGTTATGTATATGCCTACGATATTTATGTTGTAAGTTCGTCGACCAGCCAGAGCAAAGGTAACTTTAGTCGAAATATGTAGTGTAAGTCAAATGAATTTTGTTGGAAATTTTACATTTTACTTTACCAACATGAATTTGACTTTGAAAACTACTTAAATTATAACGTATCCAACAAATGCACAAAAACGTTTGTAAGATTCATACATTGCACTCTTGCTATAGTGCATTATAATGACGTATATACCTTTCAGAGTCTATACAGCTAATTTGTAATATGCACAACTTGAACTATATTATTTAGGATCTGGCTGACGTATAAGCAAAGAAAATAATAATTAATAAAAGGCAAACTGTGATCGAAAAGTCTTTTTAAATATTTAATCCTTTGTTTTCAATTGTTTTGCAGGACCTAGCACATGGGAGGCCAAGTTCCCGATGGCTGCCGGCTCTAGACAGAGCCCGGTGAACATCGAGACTGACCGGGTGGAGTCGGACCACGAGGCACTGATTAGCAAACCGCTCAGGTGGAAGTATCCTGCGACTGCCTCGCGCAAGCTCGTCAATCCAGGATACTGCTGGCGGATAGACACTGACGGAGAGGGTACCTGTAAGTATTTCCGTCACAATCGATTATCCCCCCTTTGTAAATTGAAACCGCATATTTATTATATACGAGATATGTAACCACATGCAGCTGGTATTCATAGAGCATTTTTAGTCAAGAAATCCAACGTCAAAGAATGTGAAAACGCGATAGATAAATACATATCTGTTGCAAATCCTATTCGCGGTAACGCTTAAATAATGAAACTTGAAGCCTTAAAAGTTGGATAATCTCTCCAATATGAGTAGGAAATTGCTTTTTATTTTGCATCTATTATTACTGTTCATCTGTAGCTTGATCTCTCACCTGCAGCTCTGTTCTCATCTGCATGTTTAATTTAAGCTTATGAATTAATTAACTGCCCATAAAGCGATACATATATACAACGATACATTTTATTTTTCATAACACCTCTTACAAATAATATATATCAATGTCTAATGAGTTAAAAAGTTATAGTCAGTTGCAAAATTATAATTTATGATTAATTATATCTACTGGAGTAGTTTTACGATTCTCCATAAGTTTCAATCAGCAAAAATTTTAATGCAATTGCATTAATTCTTTTCTTTTAATAATTACAAAAAGTGCTATTTTGAAACAAATTTGTAGGTTTGAATATTAAAATATAACAACTATATACAGACAAAAGTGAATCATTATCTATTTAAGTACCTAAATAATTATCGGGAAAACAAAGTTTTATATTATTGTTAGTTAAAAAAAATTTCGTACAATTTAAATATCTGTTATAATAAGTCATTGTAAGAATATCAGTAATTTATTTTGTTGTTAATATCACATCTACCAGCTACTAAATTATTCAATGTGTCTAAAGACAATAATTAATTAATTACTGAGATATTTTTTAAAATTTTTAAAAATCAAATTCAACAAAAATATTATTAATTGTTAATTTGTCTGACATTTGAATTAAGTAATTGTTTTTCAACACTTCCTTTAAACAATTGTATTACTACAAGCTTGAATATGTGAGGTAGTGTAAGTAAACGATTTATCTGTAATTGAATGCAACCTTCAGAGACAATAATAGACGTTATAGCAATGAGATTGACAATAAAAGTTTACGTTTGAAAGCTTCTATTAAGAATGAACTGTGGATTTGAAAATGTTAATTATTCATGACTTTTGCTCAAAAATTTTTTTGGGCTTCTTGTTCCAATATTTTCCTTATATTATTTAGAAACACAGACAATAGTAACTATACCAAATGAATATAAATGATAAAAAAGCAAAACATAGTTGATATCGTAACATAATTAAACTATTCAATCAAAAACATGATTATTCAAACGAATACTGTATACAAAACGTGGTTAACAAGGACGTTAAAATAAGCGCGAACATCTAAAGTAAGTGATTCACTGTAATTCTTACATCCGTAATATTCCGATTCTTTTGTAACATTTTTGTCACGTTTTCTTTTGTCGCGTATTGAGGAAAAACTGAGAAACGGCAAAATGAACTTGTAATGCTTGACCTGAACAAGCAAACTGAGATATATAAATATTGAAACAATCATGCAGAGCGACGTTACATTTTTAAAAACTAAAATATTTCAGCATGTAGTAGCTGCTTTTACTTATAACTGCAATACAGCGCGAGATTTGCATAGTCTATTACCTCCGTAATGCGCTGAACTTCAGAATGAATTTCGAGAAAAAGTAAAAAAAGGTAGGCAGTAAATAATCTTTATGAAGCATTAGAAACAAGTGAAGAATTTAATGGATTTATACATAACTCATATACATATTAGTAAATATTACTTTCAAATTTATACACTTTCTCTTCAAGAATGTGTCGCGACAACATAATAAGGAATCTCAGTACTGCGCCATTCAAGATCCTCTGTAAACAATGGACATTCCCTGTTATACATCTCTAAACTAAGCATCTCCAACATTTAACTTTCCATCGAATGGTTGTAATAAATTTTTAGTTTACCATTAAAATGGCAGAGAAAAAAGTCTGTTTCGAAAATGTTCATTTCATTGCATAAAAGCAGAAGTTGTTTGCGAACGTTTGCGATAACTTACGCTTAGTTGATTTGTCTATAAGTAAAAGTACCCCGAGGGCAGTGCATGCGAACCTCGAAGCAATCCAAAGGAAATTGTTGCGCCGATCCGATGCCATGAGAAAATTATCGCAGGCGCGGTTATAAGTGCCGCATCTTAATTTATAATGTAATCGCTAGGGCGGAGTCACCGATCAGACTTGTGCAATCAGGCCGAGAATCAGGCGCGACGAACGATCGGCCACGTGCTCTTCGATTTGTTTTTACTATCGCACATATTGAATGAAGAAGTCCGCATATCTTTCCTTCCTTTCTATCTTGTTGTACACATCGACCGAGTTGCTTTTCCGTTTCTATTTTTACGCCTGTATCGGTTTTATTTCATAGTATATTAACATTCAAGTGAAAAGAGAACCATGTCAATTCATGCATATATGTAGCTAATTGAAATTTACAAAAATTGCGGTTTTCAGATTAAATTGCTTTGAATGCTTAATTAAATTTCTCTTACGAGATTCCAATGTAATAATTCGCCACAAGTATACATTGGTATATAGAAAGAAGAATTAACTACAGCTTCCATTTACATGATGCTTTTTGTAATCTAACCACATCTTCACAACATGCAAAATAAATAAATTCGAGATAACATATTTCATTTTTAAGAACATACGCGATGAAAAGTAGAAATGTGCATTCACTTGGGACAAGAAATACTACACGTGTTTATGAAAGTATGCTCCCAACAACAATAGCATTATACGCAGGCATATATAAACATGGTGATCGCAGTATGTAATAAAAATGATAATTTATTGTTTTAGCTTTAACTGTAAAAATCTTATTCTTTTCAGCAAAGAATTTATTATCTATAATTTAAATATCTGCGAAAGAAATTTTTTATTATGATTAAAAATTCTTTTTATGGTATAATTTATTATTTTTGTATATTACGAAAAATCTTAAATAATAAGAGAAACTTTCACCTTTAATAAATTACTTACTAGCGAACAATGAAAATGGGTAAATTAATTATGATTAAAACTATTACTTTTGAATACATTCGAACATGAAGTATCTTTTGAATCAGAAAAAATATTCAATTTTTTTGAAGAAATTATAAACCAAATTTTAATAATATAAAGTAAAAAATAAGACTAAAATTATGCAAAAACTATTATTATGTTATTTATGTTATTAAATTAAAAAATAAACATGTATGCAAATACAGATTAATATTTTTTTTATTTATATTAATAAACATATGTATAACCTTATAAACCCATACATTAGGTATATATAATCTTTATTAATTTATATTCCAATATACAGGTAGCCCTAATTATTACATTGATTTTCTAAATTTCCTTTATAATAATATAAAATCAACGAACTAATTCAAGAGATTTTATTGACCTGAATTAAAGATTCACTATCTTAGTGAAAAAGGTTCATTGTAATTACTGAAAAAGTAATGATATTTTGCACATTTATACTTAAGCTCCTTGACAATAATATATATAATACGTAAATATGGTTGAAAATGCATATAATGAACAGAGGTATTTTCCGAACACGTATATTTTCCTGAATTCGTAGAAATGACGACTGCGATAGTTAACATTTCATGCGCTATCCAATAATTTAAATAAAATGTATATAAGATGAAATATTATATTAGAATAAATTTACATAATTTACGAGAATTGCACTCGAAATCTGTATTTCAGAATAACAAGATTGTGTTTTCACTAGATTCCAAAATGAGAATTCTCATTGTAAATGAAAATTTATTTAAAAGTTAATTAAAATGACGTATCTTTGATTCGGAATTGTACGGCATAATTACAGTATTACGAAGAAACAAAACGTCATAAATTTACAATCGCTTGTTTATAAAGCTTCCAAGCAGTCTTAGACAGATACCATTTTATATCTATAATGATTTAATTATTACAAAATGCTTTTTGCTCTACTATTTAATCAGAATATAATTATGGCTTCTTTAAAAAAATTGAGAATAAAGTATCTTAAATAAATATAAAAAAATATCTTTTGTTTCCATTAAAATATGTTTTCAATTTAAAAATTTGCAGAAAATTTGTTACAATGGTAAGGAAGACACGCCACTGAATTTGGTAAATTTAAATGTAAAAATTTGGTAATTTTAAATTTTATTTGATAAAACTTAGTTGCTTTAAAGTAATAACTTCGTTTAGTACGGGGTATGAAAAACGTCCATCTTGAGATGAATCTTTATGCTAATTATCGTTGAAATTTTGATTAGATCTAATCGTTCACTAAATTTAATCGCTTAATTTTCACTTATTTTCTTCAAACTAAAACTTTCTTAAAGTTTTTCGAAATTGAATTTTTTCTAACATTTATATTTGCGCTTGCACGCAATATTATTGTTTCTAATGACTGCAATTACTTACTAGCTATGCAACTGTTAAATCTAACTTTTTTATATAATGATGCTTCAACATTGCATATAAGCTAATTTTTTCCATCATATATCAATATGACTATAAACCAAGTCATAATTATAAGCCCATCGCTATTACAGCTGATGACAAACATTATCGTAATCTATCATTCTTCTATAATCATTCTCTCAAACCAAACAATCGTTTACGACCCAGCATATATTAAATTTTTTCTATCTTTCAGATAGATTTAAATCTGCTCACTTACCTAGTCACGCAGGCGTGCGAACTTCGAACAATTTTGAAGGATCAAAGCTGCTCCACTTATTTACGATTATATATAATTCACGCAATAAACACATTTTGATAGAAAAAATTCTGCTCTTTTACCTTAGGGAGTAACAAAAATACTTAATTTTCGAAACGCGATAGTCGTCTTAACCTTCAACTACCCTTGAAGTCCTTCCGAAAACTTTCCATAGCCATGAGCCATCGGAAATCCATCCGTGATATGTACATGGTATAAGTTTAATGATGTGGCAGCAGCTCAGGCAGCAGACTGTGTCCTGAAATGCGAAACCTTGGTTAGGGGACCCCGAGGGACACCCTCGGTTTTCCTCAATAATCCCGAAAACAAAGAGAATATAGACACACGCATGAACAGAGAATATGAAAAAAGCGCATCTATAGAATGTATAACACACTCAATCACATAGTTTGAAGTTATTTTTTTCGAGTTTTTTTTTATCAGGAGCGTTTGTTGTCTGAATTACAATTCAATAGATATTAAGATTCTTCGGGATATCGACTACAAAAGGATCGGATAAGCTATATCTGTACTTAATAAATTGGTTGTTATTTAAACTTCTTTTGCTTTGTAATATAAACTGTTTGAAATTAACGTACAGAGAATCAATAACAATTTATTGAACATCGAATCCAATCAAATGGATTTAAATAATTTTTTTAATAAGCCAGTCAAGATTAATACAAGGATGACTTTATGCAACTCACTCAAAACGTGACTATAATGAATAATAGCACTGCATCCTGCAGATTTGCATGTTTTCATTTCGGCTTAGTTCATTAAAAGTCAATTCCGGATGCAGTATACGGCTTAAATTTTCAGTTTAGTGTTTATTAAAATCTATACTTCATTATTCAATTTTTTAGTTTTGCTAGCAGGGTTTTACCATTTATAAGATCTGATTTTGTATACAAGTTAATCTAATTAAATAAGAGATTATCATAAAAACTAAATATCATATATAAATATACTGAGCTTTCTTTGATGCACGACTTAAAACTATGTCTTTAAATTTATCCAAAATAAACTTCCTCTTGGCAGAAAATTAGAGACACAAACCAAAGGAGGTTGATAAATTAAACTCACGTATTCAATTTGTATCTTATTTTGTGAAAACAAAAACATAAATATTTAAAATTATTATTTAATAAACAATCAACAGTCCCACCATGAATCTAAAAATATTTCAACTATTAATACCTGTCCATATTATTGTATTTACTTTGCTTTTCATCTTTGAATAAGCTTTACTTAAGTTGGAGATCCGTTCGTGGATTCGTTACTTGCGAGTCCATTTCATCTCTGCTTAGATTATACCAATCGGCCCAATCTTAATGCGGAAGTATCTAAATTTGACATGTATAAATATACACACCCTCTTACGCACACAAAGAGCGTCACAGTCAAACGCAACATCCTGTGAGTTGAGAGACGAGACGAGTTTCTTTCCATGTGCGCTCTGCAGCTGCTCCTCCAGCTCGCAAAGAGAGAAATTAGGGCTAAGGGTCCGTTATTCGATACAGTCCGAAGTTAAGCAGGAGGTTCTTATGGGCCAACGATCGCGGGAACGTTCTCTTTTTATCTTCGGTTAGCTTGTACGATAATGAGGTTCCACGAAGAGTACGATAAAGAAAGCAATTTTTATCATAATGTTTCTCGTTTCCTTTTATCTTTAATTGACCTACCTCTTTCATTTTTATTAAAAGGATACGCTTAACTACTCGGTATGATTTGCTTCGGTATATCATGAAAGGCGTCGGAGCAGATAGCTCACGCGTCACTTTAAGCTGTACTATACAGGCAACATTTTGAACTTGATTTTTTGAAGGCATGTAAACTTTAATTATTAAAGCTTTTAAACTTGCTCAATGTGGTTATTTTCTTTAAATTTACAGTCTTGAGTGGAGGGCCTTTGATGGACGATGTCTACAAGCTAGAACAGTACCACTGCCATTGGGGATGCAGCGACTCTCGGGGATCCGAGCATACCGTTGACGGGCAAGCGTTTGCAGGCGAGGTAAAATCATCAAATACAATCATCAACTGTTTATTTCTATATATTATTTAATGAATTATAATTTATTACATTTTTTAGTTCAGCTCATGTACCTGAAATATAAAATACAATAAATGACAAGTTGCAATTTCTGTTGCATTTTTGTTAAGTTAATTCAGAGTGAGCTAGTCGGCTAGCTATTCAGAGGTATCGGAACTAGATTTCCAAAGAATTTTTCAACTTAGTCATTTATTAATTCAATTCGCATCTTTATCATTATCGTAACATTCTGCGCATATTAAAAGACATTCATTGAGAAAAAAACATCGTAATCTTATGTACGGGAAACAGTTCACATTCAAAATATTATTCAACGGTAATCAGTCGCTTGAAAAAGCAAGTGCACGATTTGTGACGAGGAGTATATGACTTGTACGAATGGAGTACTCTTTCAATTGCAAACAACTCTCCCCAAGGCATAAGAGTCGATGCGTGACTGCGATTGAAAAAAAAAAAAGTATCCGTTTGTAGCCCATTGATACCAATCCCCCAGTAAATGCGACCGAGCTATGACTGCGGCACATCAATCACTTTGCCCTCTCCGACGGTTCGCACAGTGGAAAATCGCCTGTCGCCCCGTATATTGAGTCCGTGCGTAAACGTCGAGGCGACGCGACGCACGCACACCCGCGCGTTATAACGCGAAGCCCGCGCGAGTTAATAGCCTTTAAATAGTCGTATTACTACATCTCCCTCGGCGCTCGTGATGCCCGATGATGCCTATTCGCGCTCGATCGCACCTTATGACCGGGTCACGTGACGGGCGAAACGCGAGCGCGCGCGTCACATGATTTCCCGCCGCGGCGGGATAACGCGAATTATTGGCAAAGAGAAAAAAAATACCTGTACTAGCTGACTCGTTCCTATTGATCGGACATTCGCCATCTCTGGACACATGCTGTATTATATGCACGCTCGTCTATCGAAGACAATAATAAGAAAAGACTAATTCAACGCAATTTTATTTTACCCGATTGTCGAGCCAATTGCATTATCATCTTTCTTTTATATGACGAGTTGTTATTCCAGGCTGACTAACGGGCACAACTTGTCCGATCTCCTTTATTAATAATTTATATATCAAGAAGTAATTGATAAGGCTATTATTACTATTTTGACTTCTTCCGACATAATGAGCTTCTCCGCTGTCTAATAAGAATTCCAAATCAGCTTTAACCTCTATAGCATAGTGAATTTATTACATTGTTCTTAGGAATTTGAATCGGTTGCAGTTTAGACACTAAAAACAGTATCTGCTTTTAGTTTAAAAATTTATAATTATTTATTATAATATCAAATATTATAAAATCAATATATAAGATGTTTTCTAATTGTATTTTCATATAAAATAATCGTTTTTATATTGAGGCGAGTGGTTCGTTATTTACTGCAGGTATTTTTGCCTTCAATCAGCTTTAATGCGATTTTAATTTTTAGATGGCGATGTTATTATAACTCGATCTACTCAGCTTTTTTAGTTCAATGGCATTAAAACATCTATAATTAAAGAAACTAGTTAATATTTGAAAATATAAATTTTAACGATGATCATATAACTGGTTCACTTCTTTATCACGAGGTGCTTGAAAACCGATTTTTCACCGTTTTCCTAGTAGTCATGATGTATTCAGCTATACATTTAATATTTTATTGACCTATAGATCTAGTAGCCGTAAAAAGTGATTTAAGCATCGGTTTACTTACATCTGAATGACCTAAACTACTATGACATACAAAAGTCGATCGTGCCATAAAAACTCTAAAAAGACTTTAAAGAATAATTATTGCTGATTGCCCGATCTCTGCACAGAAAACTATTATATATTCAACATAAGTTATAGTACAATTGCTATCCGCACAATATGACCATACATTTAACAAATCAAACAAATGATATCCGTTTCATAACCATTGCAGCGATACGAGTAATCACAATTTGAAACTCTTATGCTTAACAGCTCTTTTGCATTCGGTCGCGAGCACGTTCCAATCAAGAACACAAGAATTTACCAGAGTCATGCAATAAAGCGACGCGACGAAAGTCTAATTATTATTCAACAGTGTGGAATCTCGCAGATCGTTACAGGTTTAGCTACTTTGAGCCGAGTCGAAAGCGCAACTCCTTAGCGATTCCTGCGGCAAAGAATCTCGAGAGAACTGTTACCGCGGAGAGCAACGGCATTTTCATCGATTCGCGGATTTAGAGGAATTAACGGTACGGTGCAAGTTACAAACGAAATTTCGAGAAATATACCTTCTTTTTTTCCTTTAGTTGATATCTCCAAATTATGCACTGAAAACGTACTCGCGTAATTTTTACGAAAGAAATTTTTTATTATACGTGTGTGGTGTGTGGATTTCAATAAATTATGCCTGACGAGTTTCACGAATATCTTATGAGAACAAATGTTTGTATTTTATTATTATATCTAGTCATAAAATTATCACTTGTCATTTAGACTTATTATACTCTTATTTTTTTGTTGAAGCTGGAAAAACCTAAGTGACAAGCTTGATCTTTTTAAAATGTAACTGCAAATTGTTTCAATCTTAAATATTTATTAGCAATTTGCAATACATTTATTCAATAGTTCTTGAATACATTGAATACATAATTGCACTTCTCATGGATTTAAAATAAAACTTTATAAGCTTTTTGTTTTTAACATGCATAGAAAACACTTACTTTTCTAAAGTTTTCCTTGATACTTAAAAAAAACTTTAAAAAGAATCATATAATTTATAATTAACTTATTCTCTACTTTTAATTCTCTACTTTACTATTACTAATTTAATTTTATCCAATAGAAGTAGTAAACTTGAAAAAATAAATCATACCAAATTCACGAATCTGAAGTTCTGTTATGAAAACTTGACGAATCATTGATTCGAATTGTTTCTTTTGTAATTTTTCTAAAAGATTCATTATGAATAGAAGCTTTCGTTTCAAGAATAATGAGAGGAAAGTATAATTAAGTTACGACTTTTACATTCTTTCGGTGTTTTTAAGATTGATTATAAAAGAATGTATGGATTTTTAGGACATAATTAAATAATATTACAGTTGTTAACGAAAAATATAATACTGATTTTTTATTAAGATAAATGGAATTTCGAATTAAATTTGAAAAAAATTTCCACAAATACTTTATTTAATTTCACAGCTCTATTTATTTACAACGTTACATTGATGTACAGAAAAGTATTTTCAAATTTCAATATTTGTTTAAAATTTGGATAACATCAGCAAGCATCCATTAAGTGACATACTTATATAAATTGCAACGAGAACTTAAATGGTTTTACTTATATTAACTCACGTACATAAAGTACTTGTTACTTACAGTGATAGAAATCATATGGTATTTCATAAACATTTCTATTAACAAAACAAATTATAATTTTTGCTTTAAATTTGATTTATGGATTAACAGCAAAAAACATTTATATTTTTGTCTGTTGAATTTAGTTTCAAAAATATCATATTTACCTGAATTTTCATAAATAGAGAATCAATTCTACTGGTGTTTAAATAAAAATTGTACATAATTTTGAAGGCATCGCTAACTAAAATCTATTTTTAAGTCATCTGTTAAAGAGCAATAGAAACAGTCAATATTTCGTTTACTTGCGAGTCTTGCGAATATGTGTCAAAAACTTTTGAATCAGAGTATTTATACTTTTGATTCATAGTACCGATCTTTATATCTCGTACAGATCGTTATATTTCATAAATGACAATTAATAAATTATAATTTTATATTAATTATTTACGTGACTGTACAAAAATTTAATATTATTTATAAATATTTTTATATTTACCAACATCATTTCAAAGAAATAATCTTTCTATCAATTTTTATTCCACACGCAGTTTAAAGTGAATTTTAATAATACTAGTATATCAAGCTATCATTGAACATATTAACCATCAATTGGTCGTATCATATTATGCAATTTCTTTTATCTCATAACGCGAAAGAAAGTAGACTCAGTGTGTTTATAATTTGATCGTATATGCTAGCACGAAAACAAGCTTTACAAAAATTTTCTATAAATATGTATATACGTATATAACATACAAGACTATTTTTTTAATGTGTGTGAAGATGATAACGATGCATAAGTAACTCATGTTGCGAAACTTATACTACTCAATTCAACAAATCACGAAAAATATTTTTTTTAAGTTTTTAAAGCAATATTGAAAAATACATAAAAACTGTTACAAAATTATGGAAAAATTAGATAATCTATCTATATGTATTTTAATATGCAAAATGACTTGCAATAACTTAATTAGAGTTTAACAAAATAAAATTATTTATTAAGTATTTAAAGTTAGGTAATTATTATTTACTTTTTGCTCTACAATAATATTCTAATGTAATTAGATATTTAACAACAAAAGTGACCATTGCTCATAGCTATTTATCATATGGTTACGTAATTTTTATTAATTAATGCAATTTTATTACATTTTTATTGTAAACACTTTTAACACAAATTTGATAGGCATACTTTGAAATAAGTTTTTCATAAATTAATATTTAAAATTTAATTTAATTATTGACTTTTAATTCTTTTCTTTTAATGCAGGATTTATTGTAGAAAATACACTTTCGACCGTCGCTATAATGAAAAAAAATATACTTTTTCATGATATAAAACTCACTTTGTAGATAGATTATTATATCTGAGACGAGATAATTGACATGTTCACAGAAAATTATGAAACCATCCAAATACAAAGATGTCATGAATATTTATAAAAAGTTAACAAGGATGATGTTACACTTTTAAATGTCATCTGAAATATCAATAAATATTTTTAGAGCATAAATTAAACAAAGTTAAATATGATCAAATACTTGCTGAAGATGTTGCGCATTTTATTTTAAAAATGTAAAATGTACATTTAACATAAAGTTATTGTGGTTTATAAAGTTTTGTCAGCTGAAGAATCAAAAAAACATGTAAAAAGCCGTGTTTATTTTTAAGAGTTTAAAAATAGAAAATAAATTATCACGGGCTAATGATTTGACATTGAAAGTACATTGTATATTTCGTTATTATGTTTTTACCAGGAATGTATTTATAATGACTAATTTCGCATCACTCCAATAATAACGAGTGTTTTAGATTTCTTAAAAATGTTTATATATATTTATCAAGAGAAGCTCTTAGACTTCTTATGGCTGATGTTTTTAAAGTATCAACCTTTATTAAAGGTGCATAGAATTAAAAAGTCCTCGGGTTCCCATAATACCTTAAATTGTGTAAAGAATTAGAGATCGAGAATATGTGCTGGTTAGCACAACTTTACAAATGCATTTAGAATGAAAAACTCGGAAGACTGTCATGATAGGATTATATTCCCAAGCCAGTGATCTTGGATGCGCTTGTTTAACGAGTAGGTGTAAAAACAGTAATTATCATTACACTAGAAAATCACATCCTAAAGTTGCTAATCTTGTGTCATTTCACGTAATGCTGCCTTAGGCGCACTAGTACCCATAACAATTAAATCGAAATAAAAGCCGCATCAGCCGCTCTTTCTGATATTTATTTCCTGCAATTAGAGAAACGATAGATAATGCCGGCAATTAATTTAGCAATGCTGGCAGAATACACTGACGCGGCTCGAGCGCGAATTTGAAAAGTGGTGCTATAGAGGACCAGAAGCCGCGCATCGACTATTAGTCTATTACATGACGAGGCCGCAATTGAGCGGAGGAAAGCTCGACCTCCGTACGTACGAGGGAAAGAATGTGCGCATCTCAGCAGTAGGAGAATCGACTGATTACCCGGGGACATAAATTTTGCCAAAGTGAACTTGAGAGTCTCGCGCGTCCTTATGTAAAGGCCGCGTTGGCGCGATCGCCGCGCAATCGGTCGCTCTTAGGTAAGACGCTCGCGCGCGATTATCTCCGGGCGGACTGGGGGGCGGCGGGGGCCTCGGCTGGAGCCTCGCTCTTCAATGGACATCCCTCATTGGCATTTTTCTCATTTTTGTAGGTATCATGAGATGAGTTGACGTTTTCCTGTTACAGCTGCATCTCGTACACTGGAACACCACCAAGTACAAGACCTTCGCCGAGGCTGCTAAGGCGCCCGACGGACTGGCCGTACTCGGGGTCTTCCTCAAGGTCTGTATCAACTACTTTTCGCACGTAGCGAGAATAATGACGCGCACCACGGGGTACCTGGACTTTGTTGCGCAACGCTCGCCTATATTTGTATAGCTTAAAGGGGTACTTTCGAACGATGTATCCAAACATGGTTATGTGGAGCGCGACTTTTGATGGATTTAGAATATGCAATGGACATGCGAACTGCAATTGTTGGTAAATACAAGATTTTTCTAAGAGATATGCTTCTCAAGGTTTTACACAAGAACTCACCTGTAATTTATAAAAATATACGCAGATCTATCAGTTTAGAGCATTATACTTTGTTACTTCGGTACCAGTATTTTTCATCTGGCTCATTAACTACATTCTTCTAAAAACATTATATCAAATTTATCAAGGTTTAAAAACAGGCATTGTTAAAGTCGTTTTCTACAACTTAATAATTTTCCATTTAATTTAGCTAATGTATAGTATTTTCTTACGGGAAGCGAAGAAGTTTGAACGTTTCCGACACCTTGTAACGAACTACACACCTTGAAAGACGTATAACTTTCTTCATCCAACACTAAACTTCTATAATTAAGTTTAGGCCTGACTCCTTAGTAAGGACGTAATGAATAAGCCGTAGATACTTTACAAAATAAGTACAAGTAATTTTACCTTGAAATTACGTGAATGCGAATGTAGGGAATAACTGAATAAGTTGAAGCTCGGATCTAAGAGGCTCCCTAAAAAACTTTCTTAAAGCTGTTTACAATAGTTGGCAATAGCTCGCGCGACGTCAAACGTAACTGTATAAATGAATTCAGCTCCATTGCTCGCTAAACTTGCCGAAGCGGCTTCGAGTTAATCCTTGAAAACGCGATGCGACAGTTTGCCCGTTGAATACACAGCACTACATAGTTTGAACATCGGTCTTCATCGTAACGCATTTAGTTTATTGCCATGGTCGTTAAAAGCAGCCCCGAGAGCAAGCTGAAACTCACGTATCCCCCGAGGCTCCGGTCGTATAAAGGAGAATAAAGATTTGCGGCTCGCTCAGCAGTTAGAATCAATCAGGCGCGAAAATTGCCTTACACTTGTAGGCGCGCGCGTAGTACCGTTTGGCGCGCGCGTTTCCGCCTCGCTGTATAGGTGGAAAAAGAAGAAAAAAAGAGCCGACGGACACGGATCAATCGGTCGCGGCGGCTAAGCCTCGACATTGTCAAGCACCGCTGCGCTTTCGCCGGACACGCAGGAGCCGGCCAGTACAATCGCTTATCCTTGTTAAATGAACGATGGCCAGCGGGTCGAACGAAGCGCGGCTCGCGTGCGCCGATCTCCATAGGCAGCGGCTGCCCCGCCCGCCGAGCTTTTCCTTCGGCCCGCTGAATTATTGAAAGCCGGCCGGTTTATTTTCTTTTTCCGCGGGATCGATCGACGGCCGCGCGGCTGACGGCTCGCGACTCGTACCACTGGGCCCGCGAAACCCTCGCGCGATCGCCTAAGGGGATTCGGCCCGACTCTTTGCAGGCTGCCCGTCCGCCTGTCGCCCTCGAATATTCCTCCCGGTCTAATCAGCTGAGCGCGGGCTTAAGCGCGCGAGGAGCGCAGGATCGATCCCCCGCCGGCGATAGGTCGTTCGGAGGCCGCGTCTAGTCCAAAGCTGCTCTCGCCGATCGATTATAATCGAAGCGGCCTAAACGGTTTATTTAGCGAGCCTTGGAGCGGCGGTTCGCGAGCGAGCGCCCGGGAAAAGCGGGCCTTCGTGCAGGAGGTTGCTACACCCCGGTACGAAAAAGCCCGAGCACCGTGTGCTTATGGGGATCGATCCGCGCGTCGCGCCTACTTCCGCCCGCGCGCCCATAGCCCCGAGAACGGGGGGACGCGCCCGGGGAGAAAAAACCCCGGGCGGCACGCGACGCGTCTTGTACGGGTGCGCCCGCGGCGATCCCGCGCTTTTACGTAAGGCGGCTCGCAGCAACCCCCGGTGTGCGGAATCCGCGGGAGCGCGTGCGCGGGATTGCGTAATCCCGGCAGTCGACACCTCGAGCCGATCGCATTGTCCCCTCAAGCCGATTATTCAGAGCTCAGCGGACTGTGTTGTGAAATAAGCGATGATGCCGAGCGGCGGCGCCTCGGCCGCTTATGTATTGTCCGAGCTTTCTTGCAGATTTGGTTTACGTGTCGACTCACGCCTTTCGGTTACGTCGGCTTCGCGTCTCTCTTCATTTTCCTGAAACGCTCCCTTACGAGTGTTGCGGGCGTGGAAATGACGTTGTTGCGCGTGTAATTTGCCGATTGGTCTCTTCCAATCTGCATCTACGACCCATGAATACTGAACGACCCGTGAAAAAATAATAACAAAATGGGCAGCTCTGATTTTGGAAAAGCACTTCATTGATTGTCTGTTCGACCGGGGTAAATCTAATTATTTATTCCTGTCGAATAATTTAATAGTAAAGCGGTATATAGACCGTTTGCTGTAAAACAAAATAAATAATTTATTTTATTTTCCGGCCGACCGACGAAAACCTGCTTGTACGTAAACAAAGTTTTACATTTGGGAATTCAATATACAAAGTGATACGGGGCTATTAACATATTGATCGAAATCGCTTTATCTCTGATCTGTTTACATTCTATCTGCATCATTACTGTTTACCAAATACGTACGCAGGATGCCAGAGTAATACAAAAATAGTATTTCATGCTTTTTATATAATTGATATAATACCACTTGTAAATCTAGGTAACTCTTATCTATAGTTATTAATTCTTTCATTTTAGAGTGGAGTCGATTTCAAAATAATTATAATTTATTAATTAAAAGATTGTTTCTTTTATCTTTTCTTCGCAATAATCCTTCTCACTAAGCTTCTAATACTTTTTTAAAGATTATAATTAACGCGAAGAATTTTAAAAACAATTACGCTATATTTATTTTGCTTAATTTAATTAACTCGTAAATTCACTGATAGATAGTATATCATTTGAATAGATTATGAATCGAGTTAAGCATATTTATTAATGTTTAAGTTGTCAGAATTTTAATTAATAGTATAAATCAAAAACCTTTAGTTTATTTATATGTCAGTGTAACTTGTTCAACTTTTTTGAAAACATATAACTTAAGTTCTATATAAAAAAATGATTTTAAATTTGATTGTGATCTTAGTTAAAGTTTAGTTTTATAGTATAAACTTTAATCGTTTATAAATCTAAACCTGAAGTATTCATTTATTCATTAGCTTTATCCTTAGTAAAATAAGCATTCCATGCTCGCAGTTACGACTTGGAATGATTAAATAAAATTCGTTTATATTTAAAAATATATATCTCAAAATTCAACATATTTAACATTCATGAAATACTTAGTTTTCTACCCTGATATCTTTTATTGCACAACGCTGAGATACTTACCTTTAGCTTTCAGTATTAGAAACGGTTATCAGTATTATAATAATCCATAATTCCAATACACGATATTCATGTTGCATAGTTAATCGCAATTTTTTAAATTATTATCTTTTGGCACTAAATAAACGTTAAGAAAATAAAAAAATCATTTGAAATTTTCACCGGGACTTTCTACAGTGCAACGCTTTTGGTACTAAGCACATTTCACAAGAACCGTCGAAAAAGTATTAAAAATAATAGTTATAAGAGTGGGCATAGCGAGGCACAGTCAGTCATAAAAGGCAGCAGGAAATAAGCGGCAAGTACGAATTGGATGGAGGAAAAGAATAGGCGCGCGCGGGATAATAGGCGAATAGGAGAACGTTTCTCTCAATGCAACAATTTGGCCTGCGTTCATGCATAATAATTAGGCGATTACGCAATCGACATCCGACGTCCATACACAAGTGGGTTTTCAGCAGCGTCAACCCGTGAGAACCAGACGGGAATCGATAATTTTCTCTAGCGCAGCATTTAATTAGTCCCTGAACAGCTGCATCTACATCCCGATGCACGAGAAGATGCAATGCCAGATGCGCGATCGAGGTGGTGCACAAGGCGTAATTGTCATTATCACTCGCTAATGCCATCTTTTAGTCACGGACAAAGCTTCTTCGAGGAATCAATTGCAGTTCCATGTAACAGGCGTGCAGCTAGTAGTTAGCATATGCTCAATCGATAGGCCATTAAGTAGTCGTTTGTCCACGATACAAAGTCTGTCGCACGACTTTCCGTAGTTCTGACGGATAAAAAGCTCGGTGGAACGAAGAAAGGAATTGAATGTGTCACTGGCAGACTCGCATCTATGACAGCGCCGTCAAAGCGGCAATCGATCTTTAGAAATATGGCCGCTTGGCTTTCTGCAGAGACGTCCCGACGTGCCCGTAGACATTGCATCGGTGCAAAAGAAAAGAATGGACAGAGCAGTGGGTTATCGGGGCGGTAGGGCGAGGTAGCAGCAGCGGAGGCGCCGGAGGTGACCGAGGCAGGCGCTAGTCGATCGGTTCGATGCGCCGCTGGATTTGCCAGAGGCGTTGGCGCTCGTCGTCGGCCACGTAGGCGAATCGATGCGCGCCTAGCCGCGCCCAGAAGCGCACACGCCCTCAACCGTTGTTTGTCCCGTTGCAGGTGGGCAAGCCGCACGAGGAGATGGACAAGATCGCCCGACTCCTGCCGTACGTCTCCCACAAGGAGGACTGCATCGACGTGCTCGAGGCCATCGACCCAAGCAAGCTGCTCCCCGGTGAGTCGACCTCCCCTCCCAACCTCCCCGAGCATCGCATCGCCCATCAGCCGCGCATCGGACGTACATCACAGCTTCGCGCGCGGGACCTCGAGTTCGCGGAAAAAAGAAAAAAACGGCCGGGGAGCGGCGGAGTGCGGGCCATTAGGCGGGCGCCCGGCCCCGTCGTTTCCTCGCGGCCGGCCGCGCGCAACACCTCCGACGGCGCGATCCATATGCCGTTACTCGTTGTTGTTCCCCCTCGTTGGCGCGCTCAACGATCGGATCGATCGGCCGCTCGCTCGATAAATCCGCGCCCGTCCTTTGCCGCGGGACCGGCGCGTGTAACGAGCCGCCGTCGCGCGGACTCGCAACCGGTAAACGCTCGCGTTCGCCGCGGGGACAAAAAAAAAATAAAAAATAAATAAAAAAAGAGACCGGCAGACTCGCCAGGGCGACTCGAGCCGCGACGGTGAACTCGACCCGCGGGTCAAGCCGTTGAGTCACCGGGGCTATCATTCTCCTCCGAGCTAATATTTGCATTGGTTACGCAACGCGAGGATATAATCGCAGCGGCGGCTCCGTCGACGTAACACAACCGGCTCGGAAGCCGGCGCGCCTCCGCGCGTTACATACATATATATATATATATCACCCCGGGCGAGGAGCCACGTCGACCGGCGGCGGTGGCGACATACATGCATTACATACCTTATCACGGCACTTGGAGCCCTTTCGCGGGGAGAAAGAGAAAGGGTCCCTCCCCGCACACACGCACATAGTCAGACCCCACCCCCACCCCCACCCCACCCCCCAGGCCCCGTAAGCTAGGTGAGAGGAGGCCAGTTGTAACCTGAAATGTACATGCGCCCTGGGGTCAGTTCGGGGCGGACGAGCGGGCAGCAGCAGCAGCGGCGCGCAGCGGTGCGTCAACCCCTGCATGCGCTGGGCCGGCCGAATCATCCGGCCGGAGAACAAGTGCAACCAGTGGCAAGGTAACCCCCGCCCGCAGCTTCCTCGGCGCGGGAGCGCACGGCTCCCCGCACCGATCTCCACCCTAATCTCTATACGCTTCCGCAACTGTCTCTCTTCTTCCGTGTGCCGGCGTCTTGCGTCTTCTTCTTTCCTCTTCTGCGTTGTGTCTACGTAATGCTTGCGCGGCACGCGGGTGACTACATGTGACACGGATCATCGGCGAGCACCCGCCACGGATGTTCGCCCGCTTCTATACGTACACTCATTGGATACAATATATATATATATATATGTACCTCCATGTACACGCATCTGTATATATCTATCTATCTATATATATACATTTAATCTGCATAAAACATGTGCTAGCAGCGATGTTGCGTCGTTGCATTCGCCTTCTCTTTATCGAGCATACGTATCTCGCGGGACAATTCTCATTTTCATTTGAGCTCGATATAATGGGACCGCTTATCCTCCTAATGAAATGCACAAGCAGGTAGATCGAGCCGCACCGCACATAATGAGCCCGGAAAAACCAATCGCGAGCGCACCTCGAGACTGTACGCGCGAGATTTACGGGTTCCTTTTGCGTCTCGAGCTGTATTAATCTACGGTGCCCTAGGTTTTCCTATCGAGAAGTTCGTTGTAACCGACTGTCGATTAATCTTCCCTTATCTTCGCTCCCTTCTTATCCTGCACAAAAGGCCAATAGCATTAGGAACGGATTACCCGAGGCCCGACTAATCCACCCGATTAGAAGCACATTATAGATATATATGCCCGCGCGCTCCTAATAAATAATGGTCGTCCTGGATGGCAAGCCCGGGCACCCAGAGCCTCGACACCCGACGCTCATACGACGTCCAGGAGGCGAGTGCCAAAAGAAAAAGGGAGCGCCCCTCCGGGTATACCTAAGGACTTCTTCTCGGCTTCTTCGCACGCCAGTGTATACCATATACCCCCCGCTTCGCTTCTCACGCCAGCCGACGCACTTTCGCCAAGACATACGGCACACGCACTGCATGTTCGCGGCTCCGATGACGCGTGTCGCAACCGACGACTCGGCACACCTGAACATAGTGTCGTATGCATACCCACACAAACACACACGTATATGAAGATGCATCGGATCCTCGCGAGCGCGCGCTACCGGCCGCTATCGGCGGGAACGATCGGCGATCGCAGTATTGCGCCCGGGACGAATCAATTATATCGGATACGCCGCTTATATTTGGAGAGCGGCGCGCGGGCTCCGCGTCCCATTACGTGTGCAGCTCGTCGCGATCGAAGGTATTTCGCGCGGCACGTGGCGTACGTAAGGAGTCGGGTTAACAACAAGTCGCGAGCACCGTGTGCATGTGTATAGACACGTGGGAGGAGGTAGGTGCCACCCGTGTAAGCACACACAGAGGCGCTCGGCAAAAGTTGCACTGGTTTGGAAAAGTTTCACTCGTCCCTCGATGATGTTTGCCCGCGGAAGGCGTTCGGTCAACTCCGGCTACGTGCCCGGGCAATCCTAATTGCTCGCCTCGTTACAAGCGCGCGCGCTCCCGTAATGCTGTGTACCCACGCGCCGGCGGTCTGTCCCTCGCCAAACAGAAGAATTACACCGGGGGAGTTCGCCTCGCCACCTTGAAGATCCCCGCGCGTCGTCCTAAATATAGACTTGTTTTTTTCCCCGGCTTCGCGGAGTTACACCCGTGTGTACTACCGGCTTTCGGTAGGGGAAGGTCGCCCTTTTTTTTCCCGAGGACGGGGCACACTCGGCCTCGAGAGATGCGACCAATTGACCTGCGAGGGAGGACCGATGGAAAAAATCCGAGATATCGGTGAAGACATCGGCTGGTAACACAGGGCCCTGCTGGGTACGCGCAATCGTATGGCATGCGGTGCGGTTTGATGGCTCGTGGTGATGGGCGAGTCGTCGGTGCTGCCGCATTCTATTCACAGATCCGAATATGCCTCGCTTGGCGAGTGCGATGAAAGGCACCACCGACGCCAACGGCTGGGAGAAAGAGAAATGGCGGAAAAAAAAAAAGAGAAAGAGCAGCAGGCTAATTCCTTAAGTTAATTAAACGCTCTTAGAGCCGCACGCGAAAGACTTAGAAACTACGGTAGCACTTTTACGATCTTTTTATTATGACTGCACTGTTACGTAAAAGACCGGCTCTGCGCTCTGCTCTCCAACTGGATTCCCCGAGCATTAATGATGCAACTCGATCGAGCGAGTTGCCCGGAGCCCATGGCGCTTGGCTCATCCTCACCCCTCTACACACACACACACACACACATATATATATAAATACATAAAACCCCTGGAGAAATTGTCATCATAGAGCTGAAATATCGAGTGACGCTTTGTATCGTATACATATACGCAAGCGAGAATGACTTTCACGCGCGCAGTCGCACACCTCTAGCCGTTATGTCGCGTAGCAAACGCACGCATTAACCATGCTGGTGTTGTTTCTTTTTTATCCCACCATCGCTGGCTCCCAGACGACAATGGCTACTGGACCTACCTGGGCTCCTTGACGACGCCGCCCTGCAACGAGAGCGTCACCTGGATCCTCTTCAAGCGCTACATCGAGGTTTCCCATCACCAGCTCAACATTTTCCGCAATCTGCGCAAGTTCCCACGGGGCGAGGAATGTCCCTGCCACGAGAACCACGGCGTGGTAAGCTTTTCTTTCCCCTTTTTTTTTTCTTTTTGACCCCCATTCTCGCGATTATTGCTAGCGAGCCGATGATCGATTTTAGCGCCACCGGTTACGCGCGGTGTGCATATACCCGCGCGCCGGCAAGATTGCCGTTCTTTTCTCCCCGGCGAGTCGAGAGCCCAGAGCGTGACTCGGGTGGTATTGTTTTTCTCGGGGCTCGTAACGTATTGCTTGCTTAAATGACAATGATTGCGACCAATCATCGTTTCTTTCTTTACCGCTTTATCTATTTATGCAATTTGTATAAAATCTAATGCTCGCGCCGATCGTTGGGCCTCGCCAGGTCTGCTAATGCGTGCGCCTCGCCGTGCGCTAGCCTTCACTGGATAACAACGGCAGAATAAAACGCGAAACGTCCTATCATTATAATTCTTAAGTCGACAAGTCAGCTCCTCGGGAACGATTAGGACTAATTTGTGAAACGTTGTCATTCAATAAGCTACTGCTTTACGTCGAATTGGATGTGATTTTAATGGAGTTGCTTATGATGAGCACTGAGTAAACATCGTTTGGACACGTTGATTACCGATCTCTGCATTGTTTCCTTCTCTGATCAAGCAGGTTATACAAATCTGCAAATCAGCACTCAAAAATAACTTCAAAGTAACTTATTGAAAAGCTAATGTTTGTTTTTCATTCACATGAATGTGACTTCGTGTAAAAAATAAGAACATGTCATTATTAGGTTTTATTCACCAATTTGAAATTAATAAAGATAAGCTGTTAAATAGAAACAATATCTTTGAAGATATGATTTATATTTACATTTTATATAACATCTTTGATTAAACTAATTTAAACATATTTTATATTTGAAATTAATTCTCAAGTAAAGATACTACTTTCATATATTTTTTATAAGGATAATAATAAACTGCGCGTAAAGTATATATCTAATTTCAGGTATTAACTTTTTAACATTTTCAACGATTATTTTCACAGACTTTTTACCTTTTTTACATTATTTTCTATTACATCATTTTCATTTTTATTTAAATGCCTTTATATATTATAACTAAAATATATTATTGGTTCTATTTAATACAATTGCAATAAGTTAAAATATAAGAATTACATTAAGTTTTTGCGGATTTCGTCTAACTTATATTACTTTAAAATAAGAATCAATATTCAAGTTAGCTTTCTATAATGTTTACACACACTATGTCAATATTAACCGAGAATGCAAAAAATTTTATATTGATTTAAAGAATAATTAACATACGATAAACGATAAAGTTGAAAAAAACGAACAACTCCTAGTATTTCAACAATTTTAATAAATATACCAATTACGTAAACGATACTAAACTTTTTAAAGTAAAATGTCCAAAAATTATAATACTTATCCTAAATAAGAAATTATTACTAATCATATTTGGAATGAGTCGTTAATTGTTTTGTACTTAAATGACACTCATACAGCAATCGTTACGTAAAATATAAATTACTTAAAAAATTCAATTAAGTTATTTTTCAACTAAGCGTTGAATTTGATTAATGTTTCAATTTTTCTATTCGATACTTATTTAATTTAAAGTATTCTAAAAAAGCTTTTTTAAAATAAGAGTATAAATATACAAAACTGACGAAGAAGACTTTGTTACAGAATGTTGCATTTATGAAGTAAAGCATTCAAAAATAAGACGAATATTATGATTAACTGTCACTATAAGTATATTCTTAAGTGTTACTTTATATTTTCAATACCCGTCTAAAGTAATTAGTTTTCAAATTCTCTTAATTATTCATTCAATTTGATTACTCTTAATTTTCAACCTTCGATCATCGACAAATTTAATTTTCGAATGACTTTAAAATGATGTTTAAGGTCAACTTCAATCATTATTCATAATTCACCATTTTGTATAAAAACTCTTTTCTGAATAGAGAATAATCTGTCAACGGCACATTTCATTGACCCTCGAAATAACTTAGAATACATTTTCAAACATTAAAGAATAAAAGTATTACAAAGTCAAAAATTATTCATATATTTTTAATTTTTAAGTTTAAATTCATCGAAAAGATTCCATTTTGGTTCCAAACAGTAAATAAAAATATAATATAAACCATTAAATATGATAATGATATACATTCTGCAGAAATATAAGAAAGTTCTTAGAAATAAATATCATTTATTTTGTTTCAAATCACGATCATTTGGCATATTTTTTAGATTAATCCACGTTTTTATATACTTAGTTTATTTTTTTAAATGTATACGTTTATCATCACAAACATTGATTGCATGCTCATGCAGCGAACTTGTAAATTGAATCCCCCTATTCGTAACACAAACCCAATATTCAGGAAAATGAACGAGCGTAACTAATCTCTTGCGTTTCTCGCATTTCGTTGCAGGTGATTAACAACTTCCGCCCGCCACTGCCGCTCGGCAACCGAGTGTTGCGTGAGTGCGGCAGCTTCTAAGGAGCGCTCGCAGAGACCACGAAAAGTACTGGAGAACACGACACCATTGACATCATCCACGTCCTTATTACCATTTCGCCGGCTATCACGGGGGAGAAAGAGGGAGGGGGGTAGAGGGGGTTAGGGGGGAAGGTACTAACTGGGGGGTTGCAAGTGGAAAGAAGCAACGACGAGATTCGACCACATTAACCGCAGCAATTAGTATAAAAGCAAGTAAAAATTAATCTCCGGATCTTTAGTTTATTGTACGCATTTATACATGGCCGAATCGTATTTATACATACAACCGTGCCTTTTTCTTAATTTTTCAATCAAACGCTACAGTTTCGTCTGTAGGGTGCAAACACTAGCGACAGAGACAGAACCGAAAGTGCAATACATATACACTTTATACTTCATGCGTTAACAACTTTTTATATCTAACCTGTAACCAATACCAAATTCTAAAATAATGCAATGTACGTACGATAAAATACGTTTATATAAATATTTACACATTCAAAAATCGTACATAATAAAATAAAACTGGACATTCATCTAGTCTTAGTATGGATTTTTGTAGTGTGAAATCAGATGCAACACTGCGGTGATGATTCTATGTAATACAATACCAATACGGTGATCAAACTTTTTACTAATACCACATCTGCCTTGATAAAGTGTCCATTAAAGATTACATAATGTCAATTGTAATAATTAAAAGATAAAAAGAATCAGATAAAGGGCAGATTGTCCAAACAAGAATCATGAAATTCGTATTATTATTTGCATACAGAAATTTCATTGCGGTTGAACATTTTTTATTTGCACCAGAACGGCTACGTTCTTTCTTTGTTCTCTAGTTTAAAAACATTTTATCAAACATTTTACATACTAACTTCTTGATCGTGCCTGAATTTACGAGTGAAATAAAAAAGTTGCAGTCTACGAAACAACGAAGTGAAAATAAATACTAAATAGCATGTTCCACGTGTGTACGCAAGTAAAAAAGATAGACATAAACTGCTTTAATAAATGTGCGAAAGTCTCGTTGAATTCATATTAACATAACATATAATAATTTATAGCCAATCAATGTTTTGCGTGAACGTAGCTGCTAGTTTTTAGGAAAAACTCGTTTTTGCAGGAGAAGATCGTAATATTTTAATTCCAGTGATATGTTAATCTCACATTATCCATGTCTTACCATAATTGAAAAATTGCAAATTTGTACTTTACTCCATGAAATCTTTTGTAAAAATGAAGTAGTAAAGCATCCGAGTAAATTATTTTAGATTTAATCATTTTTATATTGATAAAGTAAAAATTTTTGTAAATGGTTCAGCAAGATCCTGTCAAAATATTATACTAAAAATAATTATGCTTGCTATATTACGATCTGATGTGCATGTGACACATATACAGACGTTTGCGATTTGCCTTTATAAGATCCTTGTTTCATGACGATAAGCAATGCGAACATCCAGTATCTCCTTGTAATGTAGTTTGTGTAAAGCAATCGTATTTTGCATATTGCAATGCTTAAGAATTTATCATTTGTTTTCTGTAGAGAGTAGGTGATATTTGAGAAAAACCGCGTTTTAGCGTCGGAGAAATTCAGAAGATCTATTGTGTGTTTACTAAACTAGCGATAAAGAAGCTTTCTCCGTTTAAAATTATTGTTCAGTTTGAAATAACTTGTATATCAGCAGTTGTTGGAGAGCAAGAAAGATTTGTTGCGAATGAAATTTGTTATTATTTTCTTTTTGCAGTGGTGCATTGTTCGTTGTTTTCTATGATTGAATAATAAACAACTAAAAATGATTAATAGATGGTATAGAATAGAAAACTGCTGGTCGGCTTATATTTGTGTCGATTGTGATAGCGTGGAAAAAATAAAGAACAATACTTAAAAAATACGAATAAAACTTTATTCCTCCATCTCCTTTTCATCATTTTCCTGTTCCATAGGCTCAGAAATCTTTTCAGTTTCAGGAACAACTTCATCGATTAAATTTTCGATTGGCGCGATTATTTTTTCGGTTCTAGTTTCATTTACAATTTGATTATTTGATTCGGCATCTGCTTCCTTGGATTTGTCTTCCACTGCAATACTTTCAGGTACCGGTTTTTCAATTTCCTCGTCAGAATCGTCATCTGCACCAGGGTGAGCAGGAACGAAATGATCTGGACTTGAGGCTTTAACATCAACATTTGACCACTCTTGTTGTTCAACATCCTAAAAAATAATCAATGTAACATAATAATTGTTTTAAAAATAAATCAACTTTAATAAATATAAAGTTAGAACATTAAACATTAAGTCAAAATCTGCTTAATTGTGCGTACCTTCATGTTAACTTTATTTAAATAAAAGTCATAGACAAACTTCGCCATGTGTGGCATATCTTGAATTTCTAAGGGATTATCTGAAGGTTGTTCATCATTCAACCTAGCAGTAGGATAATTTTCAGTAGGGATAAGAGATAAATTGAGTGGTCGACGCATTAGTTGATCGAACGCGGGTGTAAGCTCGAAACAGTTCTTAAAGAGTGACACTCGTGCAAACACATACAAGCCGAGACGAGCACGCGACATTGCGACGACAAGACGACGGGCATCCCTCAGGTGACCTACAGCTCGGGTTTTAACAAGAGATAGAAGAATGTAATCATTCTGCTGACCCTGATACTTATCGACTGTCGTAACTTTATTTGGGCGGCCTATAAGAGGATTGTTGGCGCACCTATAAACAGAAAAGCAATTTAGTTGTAATTCTTTACGTTATATAAAATATTTCTTTTAATTTTACAACTCTTGAATCAATTACAAATTAAAATTTTTTTTTAATTGTTTTTTCATTGTCTCCAATAATACTATTTTTCTGTGATAATGATTATATTGTTACCTGATATTTATAACATCTCGAATTAAGTGTTTCTGTCCATTATAAGTCGTAAGAATACTGATTTTATCGGCTGGATATCCCAGAAGTCTCATGTACATGAAAACAGCTACACAATACTCAGCTTCCGCTAAATTCTGATAAAAATAGGCACTGGGTTCGCTCTCTCCGACGCCATTAAAATCTTCTACGTTGATTAATTGGAAATCATACAAGAAACCAGCATTGGCTACAAGATATTCTGGACTACTTTCAACGTGTTGAAGATTTCCGAGTTTTTTGTACCTCCAATTGTACAAATTGCAAATGCTTGGCCTAGCACGACCCTGACCATCGAGATCAACTGTAGGGACTCCTAAACGTACAAAGCGTGCAAACAACGACTGTTCCATATTAGAATACTTCTGGAAAGCCATATTTTTGATAACGGGAGGTAACTGATGATGATCACCAATCATAATCCAACGTTTTAAGCGGTTGTATCCATCCTGAGGATTTTGTAAAAGTAAAGGAATGAAGGTTTCAATTTCAAGAATCTGAGCTGATTCTTCCATGAGGATGTTGTCGTATTTAAAACCCATATCTACAAGTTCACGTCTTTTTAAAGCAGCGTGGGTGCAAGTCATTGCAATAACTTTAGCCTCTTTTACCAATAAGTACTTGGACCTGTCAAGTCCTGATCTAAGCAATTCAAATGCTCTGAATTCTTCTAATTGAGTGAAGATTCTTTCGATGTACCTAAAAAATGAATGTATATTTTAGTCCCGCTTATTTTTAAATTTTTTTAATATTGTGATATCTATATATTTTTAGAACTAATTTAAAAAGTACCTGTAACAACTTTCTGCTATGGCTAGATCTTCTTCTAGATTATTCTTCTTAAATAGCGGCTGTGGTGCATTATCGAAAAATTTGTGAAATGGAAACTCTTCATCGACTATAGATACCAATGGAGTGTCCGTACTTCCACTTCGTTGCTTTATTCTCGTCTCAAAACGTTCCCATCTAGTCATAATTTGATAAGTAAAAAAGTAACCAGCTGTTTCACAAGTGTATGCTACATCACCTTGAACAGTAAGGGATTCCTAAAAACGTTAAGTTTTTATATTAGAATTAATACTTATATTAAGATGATGTTTAGAGATAACTGTTTACGCATTAAACATTTAATTTATGTAAGAAAGCATTATCTACAAATAATTCAAAATACCTATAAAAATAAAAAATAAATTCTTAAGTACCTGTAACCTTTGAACTTCCATCAATAAATCCAGACGTTTAGCTAATACGTAATTAACTCTACCATATCTGCTAAAGTCCTTTTCAGTTTCAAGAGCTTCCTCACCATGACCAAGACGAAGTAGATGCCTCTCATCAATATCCAAGGCCATAATTTTTTCGAACAGTTGATTCAAGGCCTGATTAGAATGAGTGACGATGAGAGTCCTTTGATTAGGAAAATTGTGATAAAGATTCGAAATAATCTGTACGGCCACATCGGTTTTACCCGTACCTGGCGGACCGACGACAAGTGTCAATCCTGGCTGCATTCCAGCACGTATAGCTTCTACTTGTGTCGGTGTAAATGGAATCTGATTTCTATAAAGGTAGCATTGTGCAATTAATTTCCGAATAGTTATTATTATATTACAAAAGATTGTAAGCGTTTCAAGGATCTAACCAAATTACTTACTTCTTTGGTTCATTGGCTTTGTATGGTCCCCGACTTGGAGGTGTATGCGGTTCAACGGTTATAACTTTCCGCTCTTCATCATTATTCTGTTTACAAAGGACGTCTTCAAAAGTCAATCTGAAAGGTCTTGCTAGTTTTTCTGAATCTTCCGTTGTTACTTTAAATTCATACCCAGGAAAACTTGAACGCAAATGATTTATATTTAAGAATGTATCATTGAAATCCATTACCGCTATTTCATCTTGCATCCTGTTAAAACAATGAAAAACGAACATTAATGTTTGTAATAATTTAAAGCGTATTTGTTTTATTCAAATCTATTCGGGCTTACTTGGAATACTGGGCAGCGCCCGGATCTCCGTATCCAAGTATAATATTATGCAGCCAATCAGGCACAACGCACTCCGTGTTCATGAGCTCTCGTATTGTCTCCAGTACAGCCTTGAAGTTGTTCTCTTTGGGTTTACGTCTCATAATGATATTGAAGCTTTCGTACACGTCATCGCTACCGTGGCTCGCATTATCCATATCAATTCGATACTGATTCGAATCCAACCAGACACGATAGGTCCGAGTGTCACCTGGCAAAACAGGCCGGGGCTCGGGACCGTCCTCGATCACACGGCCGTTCGAATCTAGCATACCTTCAACTTCGCAACCGCGCACCTGTTGTCAAACCAACCTGTGGCACGAATGGCAACTTGTGACTGTACTTGGTACCTAAAAATATTTAAATTTTCAAATAAATTAACAATCTATAAATAAAATATATAAAACGATTGCGAATAATTTATCTTTTAATGTTTTAAAGGATAGTTTATAATATTCATAATAAAACAGTATTAAAAAGCCATAAAAATTAATATTCTGTCTTGATTGAAAAATTGGACCTATCTTTCTCGCAATCACTTCCCATAATGCTATTATACTAAGTGCTTTAGTGCTCTATCTATATTATACTTCTGCATTAAATAAATAGTGCTCACAAGAAAGTTACATGCGTACGCATAATGTAGCTTTGAATAGGAAAGGTGTTAAATATTGTTATAATGGTATATTTTAATTCAAATATATTTTAGGTTAATAGTAATAGACATTAAAAGTATTTTCAAAAAATTAAAAAAAAAATTATGCATATTTGAACTCCAAATTTTAAACTCTTTATTTTTTTTTATAAGAAACCTATGTAAGTGGCAGTTTTACTTTAATTAATGATGCATATATTGTAAAGAAATTTTATAAAGATTTTTACTCGTCAGTAGAAAAATATTTTCTAAAACAATTCAGCGAATACGATTGTACATCGTAACATACATGTTATGCTTTATCTGCAGCAGACATAATAATGCGTGAAAAATGTTAGCCTGAAACTAAATTTTTATTTGAAACTAAATTGAAATTTTTATACGAAATCCTATTAAAAAATAACTGGAAGTTTTTTGAATTGCATTATGTTCATTCACTCATTCATTTACGTCTAGAATAAACTAAAATTAGTGCAATTGTTAAATATTTCGTATTCTTATTTTGAAAGTTATATAACATAAAAAGTTTATGTAATTTCGAAATACGAAATACTTCAAGAAGTATAAACGTTATAATTATAAGTTGCTAATATTATGACCAACTCTACTTTCGTTTTACCTCTTTACTCAATGCAAACCACGAGACTACAATGAAAAATAAAAGGTAACAGGCTGTAGGTAGTAAAAATCATTCACGCTCAAATAGTTCTAGCAAACAATTGGAAATAGTTAGAAAGACCTTGACCGTTGATATAACCGTACGATATCTGAATCCGGAACAACGATCTTTCACTACATAAGACTCATAGTTTTCTACTAACCAATGGGATTTTGTGGCTTGACAGTAATGAGGAAGCAGACGTCGTGTTTCCTAAGATTCTCCCATTCTGATTTGATTTCTTTCCTTACGCTGAGATTTATTGTGATATCAGCGCGCACCCGCTGATGGTCTCTTCTCGCCGATATTTGGCTTGGCGACTTCTACAACAGCAAACTGCGTAATCGGCTGTGCCATACGAGCCCAACCACCGAAGTATGCACCACCGTCTTCCGATCGCCTACATTTTGAATGAAAAATCTTATCAAATTTTTTTTTAAACAATAAACAGTGACTGAATTATAGCTCACCATGGACTGAGACGACTGACGGCATCCTCGATATCCTGCCGGATCTCATCTGTCGATGAACAATACACATTATTAGGATAATTACAAATAATATAAAAGTACAAAATACATAGATTTGCAATTATAGATATTTAATTAATTTTTATTAAATAAAAAAATGAAATTTAAGTAATTCTTCATAAATCTTTTAAAAATCATTAGTATTATATGCGAATATATAAACCAAATTGTAAAAAATAAATAAATGAAACGCACATGTGGACTCTAATCGAAAGAGGTTGAAATTTCTTAATAAGTAGTCGTGAAGAGTGAGAAATTGAAGATTGAGTTTAGGTAAAGCAAGGCAACCCTCGCCGGAAAAGTACTCGGTTGGCACTATACTCTCATTCCAAATTATGTCCTCAGTGGGATAAAGCGGCATCTCATTCAGTTCTTCTAGTTGCGATGCTCGCCTTTCGTGCCTAGAAATCTAAACAAGATTTTGATATTTACATATTACCTTTCACTTTGAGTAAAAAGTCTAATTATACTTTTGAATATTTAATCTTGGACTGAAGGATCGACAGTTGGATGAATTAATAAGTATGCAATTATAATTTATATTTATGTCCAAATATTTTTCAATCGTGTCGTATTTTTTCAATGTGGTTTGTTTTTATAAACTTAATTAAGTCAAATGCATGTAATGCAATCAAAATGAAAATCTATTTTATTAAATACTATTCTTATGCCATATTAAAAGCTCAATAATTTTAGTTCGATTGCTACCAAGACTTTTGGGTAAAAGCTATGTTTTTTTTATAAATATATCTGTATTTACCAGTAATTCTCTCAAAAACTCTAAATCCAGTCGGTACCAATTTTCTTCCTTTTCTCGTTCCTCTGGTGGCACTAAATTCAAATAACTGGCAATTAGCCGCAGCTTTTCTTGACTAAAAATAATATATTTTAATTTAAAAATGTTCTTATAACACATAATTATATAGGTACAATAACACCATTAAAAACTATATATTTTCTTTACATATTGAAGGTTAATAAAAATCACCTTAGGCATCCAAAATGTTTAAAAAGAGCATCCCTGTTATTAACACTAGCAACATTGGCTAAGGCGAATGATCGTAGATCAGGAAATTTTACGAAAGCTGCTTTTTGTAAGGATGTTATTTTTGTATAGTGAATCTGGGTCATATCGTAATCGGTCAATGGATCACCTGATTCCTCACTTATCTCAAATCGAGCGTAGAATTTGAGCATTTCTAGGAGCTGCAAGATTTTATTAAGTTTAATTAACATGTATAACATTTTTTTAATTGCTTAACTTTAAAGAATTGTAATTCATTATGCCAGGACACGTAAAACGTCCTGTAAATATATTTCTATTAATTTTTAATATTTTACAAATGAAGATAGAGAAAAATATATTACGATACGTTATCATCATTGCGCAGTTGGCTTTTAATAGCTCGTATACCCATCCTTGGAATTAGGTACGTTTAGAAAAAAAAACAATCATTCGAAAGTACGTTAGTCACGTATACAATAATAAGTCATTCATAATAACTTAAATATTATGTCTAGTTCGTAAATGGTCTATACCACTAACACACGAAATAAACCGATTTTTTCTCAAAATATATGTTACATCTACATGTGTACCTTGGCTACATCAAATAAAAGCAATATTAAAAATGCATAAAAATAAAAAGGTTTTATGAAAAAAATAAATCCACCAAAGGCTTTGCAGAACAACTGAAAATTCCTTGAAATTTGTTGCAGAAACAAAAAAAATTTGATTGACGTATCAGAGTCAGAGCATGTGCTCTAGAAAGATAATTGACAAAATGTACGCCATTACAAAATAATTCTAAGTATTGTAAACAAGCAAATTTGTATCTTGCGTGCAAATTAACGAGAAAGCGCACGATGTCTGAAGAGAGTGCGTGGTGGGGAAAAACGCGTAATAATGTGGGTGTATATACGCCATCTCGGAGTGGCGCTTGAAAAGTCTCTGATATAGGCGGCTCGCATTGCTCTGCAAGACGAGAGAGAGTGAACGCGCCACGATCTTCCATGAGGCTCTTGCGTCATGATTGGATTCGTTCAAGATCGTACAATATAAAAAAGTTTCTGTGATAACCGCCAATCGTAGCTTTATTCGATAAAGAAAACAAAATTATTAATTGTGATAAGGAATAAATGTAGCACTATTCATTGAAACCGATACAATTGTAGTCAAGATATCGGCATGTTCAAAAACGTTCTGCAATTTTTAAACGAGTCTACATAATGTGGTGTCTTAATTAGTTTATCGACTTAATGAAAATGAATAATGTGAAATAAAAGTGTATTGGTTTTTCACAACGCGATAGCGGTCAAAGACCTGTGTTATTCTTATTTTTAATTTCACTCTTCTTTAACTGTAATCTGCAGATTTTGAAAGTCAAGTTTAAAAGTAATGTTATAAGTGCTTTGAATAATCATATAAATAATTTTATTTAATGTGATTGTTGTGAATTAAAAGGATATTAAAAGTATTCGTAACTTCAGTTGGATTAAAATGGTGCGAAATTAAGAAATATGTTTCACTCATCATTTTTTAGTAGGAAACAAGCATCAATGTTATCAGGTACAGTATGGTTGCACTTTCTAAAGATTCTTAAATATTAACTTATAACAAAATAATTATTTATTTTATTTTTATGTGTATATATTAAAAATAAGTTGAATTCAATGCATATCAATTCATAAGTGGTTCAAACTTCTGAGTTATATTCTACATGTAGATATAATATATAATAAGTTTTCTATTAATTACTGTAAAACTCATTCTGCTATTGCTTCAAATTCTAAAATAATCAAAGTATATAGTAAAGAAAGATCAAAATCATGTACTGATTTAAAAATATTCTAAAATTGCTTGTTATATGTAAGTAATAAATTTATAATACACGAAAATAACATTGAATTTTACTATAAAAAATACAAAAAATGTTACCTTATATGTAACAAGTTTCTTTAAGTTATTATATGAAGTAAGAAATAGGACAAATTTTTTCATCATTTCGCATTGATGCAAGAATATAAAATCACGAATGCCTTTTTTTAAGTTAGTAGCATTTCAAGCATGTTTTTTTAGATAGTAATTGTATATAAATATGAATCTTTAGTATAAATTTTTTCTTACAACTTATTAAATTTTTATAATATTGTGTTTGAAAATGTTTATTATTAACATTTAGAATTTATCATTGAATATTTACAATTTTCATGAGCCTATTATAAATAGATACTTTTTATCAGTTTTCTATCAGTATGACTTAAATTTATTACTATAAATATTGAATATAGCACTATTCACTGATACTCTCGTAGTAATGTCATTGTTAAGTAAAGGTAATTTGTCACTATTTACATATGTAAAGTTTTTAATTAGTCGCATTCTCTTCATTGATATTTAGTGCATACCTGCATATAATCAGAAATAGTATACATTTAATTGTGAATATTCTTAAAGGTATTATATTAGACTGAGAATTTGTATAATTTTATTTAAAACATATCAGACCAAACACTTTCTACATTAGGATCTATTAATAAAATAAAATATCTATTAATCTCTTAACTATATATATATATATATATATAATACTCTTAAAAAATGTTAACTGCGTAAAATGTTAAGATATAATTGATTTAATATAAGTCGTAATTACATCTTCTATGAAAAAATAGTAAATCAATATTTGTATAGCCTTTCATGTGACGAATTCGAAAAGTTTTTCAACTTTTAATAAAATGTTATATTTATCACAATAAATTACTTTATATTTTTTTATTCATTTAGATATTATTGATATAATTAATATGTAATTCTTGATCACTAATTTTTGCTCTTAGTAAAAATGTTTATATGTTTATTCTGACATGTAGTTCCATGTAGCTCCATTTAATATGCCTTTTTATCAAATTTAATTTTACTGATCATTACTTTGTTAATAACTTAAAAATTAGTAAAATCTGTTTGCATAGCATAGAATTATATTTATTTACATAAATAATAAAATATAATTATCATAAATATAATAATTTGAAGTCTATGATATTTCATAATTTAAAAAAATGCGAAAAAATTAATTTAAAATGATAGTAAAATTAATCTGGAACATAATATTTTGATCATATAATAAACTGTGATTAGCTTAATAGTTTAATGAATACTTATAGATAAGATAGCATCAATATAACTGTGATTATGAATTAACATATACAATATGAAGATCATATAAGTTCATACTATTGTAAAAAGACAAGTTCATTAATTGAATCATCTAGTATACATGTTAATTAATACAAACATTTGTATAATTGTATAAAAAGTAAGATAAACGTCAAACAATATAATACATAACATTATATACATTAAATTTCATAAAATACAGCAAAAAATATTATGAAATGGCTGTTCCTATTGTCGCTCGTTTCATCGATATCATGCATTGAGGTTCCCCAGTGTTGCCCAAAAAATGAATTATGGAACAGTACATTAAAGAATTGCACCGACGGCAGTCAGTTGCGGCTCAACTGCGAGCGCGGCTTCTACATTCTTCAACCTCTGGTCGACCCTAATGATAAGTATGTCTTTGAAGACATTGACAATAAGACATGGCTCAGTTTCTTTGCAATGGGTGACGAGGCGGAAGGATATCGCGTACCTTCTAAAAGGTAACCGAAGCGATCAAAGTATAAATTGAAGTTTTTAAATTCAAACAGCCAATTGCAAGGAGAGTTGCAAATATAGATTTTTTACAGCTTTTGCGCAACTAAGATGCCAATGGACGAAGAGGTAGTATTGGTTTGTTTTACCGATTCGGTCGACGACTGGCGTCACGTATTCTTTGGTCTACTTAGTATCGTCTCGAGCTTCTTTCTCGCGCTCACACTCATCGTCTACTTCATCCTGCCAGAACTGAGAAACGTCCAGGATAAGGCAACCATGTCGGTAACTGGTTCCTTCATGCTTGCCTTCTTCCTTACGGGCATTCAACAGCTAAAGTTTTCACCATTTGGCGATAATACGACTTGCCTCTTTACTGGTAAATGATCTTTTGTTCATTTTAAAGAGTAGCGGTGATCGCAGCGGCTCTCTTTGGTAATTGAACTCCTATCTCGAAATCAATGATTTGTAATAATAATCCGGTTTCTGTTTAAAGCATTCTTAATGTACTACTGCTATCTGTCAGCATTTTTTTGGCTAAATATCGTTTCCTTCAATATCTGGAGAATGGTATGGTAAGTTTATTCGATTGAAAATTAGTTACTTGGAGTGCGATATATTTATTGGTACATAATCTATTTATTTGTTATAGGTTCCCGAATGTACAAATGCAAAAGGAACGATTATTCCGATATTACAATATTATTGGTTGGGGTTTTCCATTAATTTTTCTCATAACGACTCTAGTAACTCATCACGTAGATGGAAATCATTTACAACCTGGATTTGGGGAAGTTAGTTGCTGGTTTAATGGTACACACTTTACATAGATTGTTTTAAAAATGATTAAAACTCAAAATACCGAAAATTACTAAGTACTATTTCATTCAGGTTATTACGCTACGTGGGCGTATTTCTACGGTCCAATATTGGCCTTACTGTCCATGAATTTTATTTATCTTGGTCTTACTAGTTGGAAACTATTGCCAAAATTCAGAAGTATGCATTGTTCTAATATAAAGGCTTTGAAAATACAATGTCAGATGTATTTAAGGCTTGTGGTAATGATGGGATGCACGTGGATGTTTGAAGTCATACCTTTTGCATTTGCAGGAAAAACAAATCAGTTGTACTGGTAAGTTTTTTCACATATAATGACATAAACTGAAATAGTTTAATGCTATATATCTCATGTATCTAATAATTTATTACAGGATACTCCCAGATTTACTAAATGTATTGCAGGGACTTTTTATATTCATCCTTCTAGTCATAACGCGTAAAAGGGTGAGGAGGCTGTTGTCTCAGCGTCGTCCCTGTGGTATACCATTCCCCAGAACTTGGGAAGAATGCCAAGATGATGAAAAGTACGAGTCATTAAACATACCGGTAGAAGTTGAATTATCGCAATCGTCATAAGACATTATCTCCTACTCAAATTAATGAATATTAAACTAAAACCAAAGTATATTCAATGCTATTGCATTTCACTGATAAAAACTATTTGCCAATTGTTTTTACCATGTTGATCGAGATTTGAGTTGTAATGAGTTTTATTAAATTCGCGAGTTGAATGATAAACTATTCATTTTTTTATGAACGTCTGAGTAGCTAAACCATAATTAACGCATAGTAGAATTACTAAATTGTAAAATAATAAATTGCATACTCTACAAAACTACTATTTATAATATACATATTATGAAAGTGTTATCGTGTTAAGCTTGCATCGAATTAATAACATAAATATATTGATTTTTTTAAATTTATTTAAATTCAGATAACATTCTGATAAAATATTCACGAGTTTTTTATCTCATTAAAATGAAATCGCAATATTATAATCATTCCCATATATACAACTAAGCGTGTAAACGACTGGTATAAACATTTTACTATAAGTCAATGTATTCATAATGAAGAACTACACAGATGAATTCAATAACATTAAATTAGTTTATCAACTTGTAAAATAACTTTATATTAATAATAGATGCTAACAGACGTAACGTTTTTAATAAAAAGATGGACAAAAATTAATACTTTCACATTAATCTAAACCAAATTAAGTGTAACAAAAACGATTTCTTTTCAGTTAAAACGCTCAAATATTTAAACAAAAAATGTGTAAAATATTATTATCAACTATTCGAATTGCATTATTCATAACTTAATATATTATGTGTACTAAATCGATATATAATATATAATTAGAAGTATCTTAAGATTCATTAAAGCGCTTAACAAAATTATTTTTTTATTTTTTTTATAAATAGGAGCGCTGAATAGAACAATGCGAATAATAGAAAATAACATAGAAATTTTTTACGCAAATATTTCTAGGTGTACAAACGGCTGATTTGTTATCTACACTATAATTATATTATACTTTAGCAATAAAAAACTGGACATGCTAAAATCCAGTGATCGAATCAACCCGCGCAAATTATGTAGATAAATTATGTGTTTCTTTACACCAACAGTTATTAGAAATTACGTCAAAAATGTGTTCATCACTAGAAAAAACAAGCATTCTCAACAATAAGAAGTGATTAGACGCAGCTGGGTTCAAGAAAAAATAATTTTTTTAATCAAATTGATCGAATATTTTGAGTAGACACAAAATAGCTACAAGCATTAGCAAAAATATACGTTATTATAATATCTAGCTGAAATATATACAGTAGCATACTGGCATATACTACAGCTGCAGGGAAAAATGATATAGACAACAATTGAAGTTTGTTTAATGATTGAAGAAAGATTATTCAATGTTTAACAATTAAATTTCTTTTACAAATTACTAGTAAACATTTTTATAAGCCAGTTTGTACACTCGCAAGTAGTGACGGCTAGTCGTGGCTTCTCGCCAGGGAATCGCCAACGCAAAAGCGAGCGCAAAGGCGAGCGCAAAGACGAGCGCAAAGCGACGCAATAATTAAACGAAGTGAAGCATCCACATATAAGATGGCGGTAAATCAGACAAAAGTACAATAGAATCTAGTGGAGGAATTAATTGGCCGGCGGAGCTCTTATTCGGCTGGCGCGTACACAAGGCTCGCGCGCGCAGCCGAGTCATCGTCATCATATAAGCCGACGTTCATTATGTCTCGGGTGTCCGCCTCGCTCTCGGATCCCGAGCTCGGATCCCCTCGCGGCTCGTACGCGCACAGCCGCGATATAGGAGCCCCGCGGCTCTCTCTCTCTCTCTCTCTCTCTCCGGTGCCGACGACGTCGTCGGCTTCGTCAAATGTAACGCGCGCCAGCGAAAACCGAGACGAGCAGAGGCGGAGGAGAGTGGAAGGACGGGCGGGCAAAAAAGAGGCGAGAGCGGAGGCGCGCAAAAGGCCCGAGAGCCGCAGAACCGGCAAGGTACAAAGGCGCGCGCGGGGGCCCCTTTCACGCTCGAGTCCACCTTGCGCCGCTTCGATTTTTCGGGCCGCGGACAAAGCCCCCGAGCGACGATCGTCCTCCGCTTTCTCCCCGTGGAGCGAACACCCGGGAAAACCGGGGGCCCTCGGAGAGCCGGCGGCGGCTCCGAGGCTCTCGATTCCCCGCGCCGCCGGACGGGCCAATTAGCCGCGGCGGAAATTCGGCCACTTTGCAGAGGACAATGCCACGGAGGGAGATGCGAGGTGGCGATAAAGGCCCCCCCCCCCACGAGGCGGAGAGGCCAAGTCCTGGGATCGATGGCTCGCGCGAGCCTCGAGCGTAAGCGGGGCGAGGAGGCGACCGCGTGCGCGCTGGAGGGGCGCCCCGGCAGGAGGCCCGAGGAGCGAGAGAGACGGACCGAGGGCTCTCGGGCGCATGGTGGAGCGACGCCGCGCCGCGCGCGTCCCCCCCGTGCAAACACGCGTTGCGCGCGTGTACGTCTCTATATAGCGCCCGGGCTCCCAGTGTGTATATACGCGGGCAAAAAAGCAGTCGTAATGCAGAGTAATTGACTGCTATTACGCTCGGGCTTTCCTTGGTCCTTTTTGAAAAGCGCCGAGGCAGGCGGCCGCCGCTCGGCCCGCGGAACGCCGCCAGTCCACCGAGGCCGAGTCGCCCCGAGAGCTCGTCCTGCGCGGCGCGGCCAAAGAGACGGCGAGCCGAGGAGGCGCCGCGGAAAAAGCCGAGCGGAAAGCCCCTGGCGTTGTATCGATATAGGCTCCTGCACGACGGCGCCCACGGGCACAGGTGACTCGAGAAAGGAGAGCCGAGCCGCCGCCAGCGCCGGAGGTAGGGGACCCGCGAGCCGCTCGTTAATGAATCACGCAATCGAGCGCCGATCGTTCGCTTCCACTTCTGGCGATTTGTCCATGGGCCACCGCCGCCGCCGCCGCTCTCGATAACCGGACGGACTGTCAGGCCCGCCAGGACGGCCCGGCGCTCGTCCTGCACCGCTGCACGTCTGCTGCCGCGGTTGCGGTACACCGACTAGGCAATCCGATCGCTCGGTGATGGTGTAAAAGGAGTCGCGGGTGGTCGGACGAGCGAGGAAGAGCCGATTGTCCCGAGGGAAAGTGACCGCGCGGCAAATGCCCAGCGCCCGACGACTCAGAGATGTCGAGGCTGCTGCTGCTGCCGCTGCTGCTGCTCAACGCGATCCTCGTCGGGGCGAGCACGAGGGACAATTACGCGGGCAGCAGCTCCTACAATTCCGAGGAGGACGAGCTCACGCGAATCAAGATTGCAAAGTGCTGCGAGGAGGACGAATTGCTCTTGGACCACGTCTGCGTTCCCATCTCGACCACCAATGAGACCAAGCCCTGGAAGCCAGAGTTTGAGAATGAAGACAGCTACGTAGGTTCAAAGCCTGCCAAAGAGCCCAAGTACCTTCTCAAATATGGACCACCTCGTTGTCGCAGCAATGAGAATGAGTGGGAGGTTTACTATTATCCGACCAGTCTGGAGTCACTGGTCATGTTAACCAGTGGCAAGCTCAGGCATTATATTCCTGACCAAGAAAATGAGGTTGAAAAAGCCAAAGAATTGTATGGATTGGAGTTCCTAGAGCCAGATGACGTACAAGCCAAAGCTATTTATTATGATTATCCTTATGGGCATTATTGTACTGATAAAGTTGTACTGACTAAGAACAAACTTGTGGCCACGTATGCTAAAATTTGTGTGCCTAGATTTGTCAAATGGGCAAACACGGATAATTTAATGAAGAAAGCAATTGATCCTGCCTTCCATGCGATTGCTATGGTCAGTTATTTGGTAGTGGCTATAGTCTACTTTGTCTTGCCTCAACTCAGAGATCTTGTTGGGAATATTATTACTAGCATGACTATGTGCCTTATTGTTAATCAGAGTGCCTCTCTCGTCAGAATATTTACAGAATTTGGAAATCACATCAGTTTTCTGATAGCAGGTAATGTAGTATAACAAATAAATGTTATTTCTTTATTCCATTAAAATTAATCGCATACAAATGTATGATGTTATTATTTCTTTCATTAATATCACATCATTTTCATTAAATTCTAATTCTAAATCTAATAAAAAAATGCAAACTTTTTACATTGAATGATATGATTAATTATAAATATTTTATTTCATTTTAGATTCAGTTATGTACGTTTCGCTGTTGGCAGCTTTCTTTTGGCTTAATGCTTTAGGATATTATGTATGGAATACCTTTCGTTCAAGAAATGTTTTCCTTAGAAGTACAGATGGAAGAAAATATTGTTGCTATTCAACTTTTGTATGGGGCTCAACAATTGCTATTGCAGCAACTGCAATCTTCGCACATTTTACTTTAGAAACTAATAAGCCTATTGTTGGTGGTGTAGCATTTGCTGCTCAAGAAACTGTTGGTTGGCTAGGTTTATCGGTCTTGTTTACTTCCATAGCATTTACAATTATTGTTGACTTATGTTTTGTGCTTACCACAATAAATAAGATAAAAAGAATGCGTACTTATGGAAGAATACATCATAAAATGAAGTATAGTTTTAGAATGTTTATTTTAATATATGGTATCATGAGTGTAGGATGGATATCACTTTTACTCTCACTACTAAAATATGATGGCTTAATATATTGTCACATAGTAGTTAATGTACTTCAAGCACTGCTCATTCTTTATGTTTGTGTATTTGGTCAGAAAAGAGTTACATTTTTATTGGGAAAAACGTGCAATTGCTGTACTTCAAATGACAATCCAGAAGGTTTAGATTGGGGAGAAGAAATGACAGCAATTAATGCCGGATATTAATACTAGTTCATAAAAGGAAAGTATTCTATTCAGTGTATGCAGTAGTAGTACAAATTAAAGGTTCTTTATATTAATATTTTTAGCTAATAACTTTACTGACAATCAAAAGCAGTAAATAAAAATATTACAGTTGTTTTAAAATGTTATAATTAAATTGAATCTACTGTCCTGCACCAATAAAAAGATAAATATTTCTAAGGAATTGTTTTAATAAGTAAAATACTATTCTATAGATAACTTCTATGACTTGAAATAATATTCAAATTTTGTACTAGTTTTAAGGTCAAAATTATAAATAATGTTAAGACCTGAATGTCGATTTGTAAATCTGTCATTCAGACTATGAGAATAATGTAATTAATAAGTAAAATTAATTATAAATTTAGAAATTATGTGTGCGTGATATTTACATTTAATATAATGTATAAAGTTTATTTTGTAACTGTATAAAAAAGATTTAAACCAATACTCCATATTTTTGGAGTATGCAGTATTCTGTCAATAAAATGATTTTTTATTGAGAATTTTTTCAGATTTGTGCATTTAAATTTTCAAAAAATAAGTGGCCTTATGAAACCTTATAAATAATGGCACATTTCATATCTTTAGATACACCAATGCCATATACTTTAATAATAATAATTTAATCATAAGTTATTTCTAAGCATAGGTTTTAATATTTATACTCTTTTTGAAAAAAATTTTTAATTTTGTACTCACTTGTTTACAAAAAAAAAATAAACAGATTTAAAAGAAAGTTTAAGAAATTTACCTGTCCAAATAATCCACCATCCAATCTCTGCAGCAAATTTGACAATTGACATCTTACAACCAAGTGACAGTCATCCATAACAGTGTTAAAATAACGCCTTGTTGGTAAAAGAGCTTCTAAATCAATCATTAATTCTAAAAATCTTTCACAATAGTGAATTTTGTCAGAATTCACACGGCCTACAATGAATAATTATTCGTTAAAATTACATGATTTAATTTAATAAAATAAATAACTATTAAAAGTTTAAATTGGCAGTTTAATCTGTATCGAATCTCATGTTACTTTCTAAAATTTACCTTCTAGTGGAATTGTTTCTAAAATAGTCATAAATTTAATCATCAGTCTATGTAAAAACTTCCTTTCCCATTCTAGTTTTTCCTTATCTTCTGCTTTATCTTTTTTTAAAATTGCTCTCCAATATTTTCTCCATTTTGGATACTTTTTGAATTCAAGTTCTCTTCTTCCTTGCTGTAGAGATATCCATATAGACAGTGAAACAAGTCTCCTTACCTGTTCTCTTACAAGAACTACTTCCATTGAATTAAAGCAATGATTCAAAAATACTATTAATGCTGTTTGTTCCCTGAGATCATAATCATATATACTTTCTTCTAAACAAGCTTCCAAAACATGTTGAAAAAAACCTTGGAATTGGCTTGGTAATCTTTCAAATGCTTCCCAAACTAGTACTCGTTCTCTAAATTTTTCATTGACCATCACAACAATAGACATAGTATGAGCTCGTGTAGCAGTTTCAGCATTATAATTAGGCCAAAGATATTTTTCCAAATACTGACTAAATTCAAGCATCATTATTCGACGAATTGAAAATTTGGAAACACATATTTCCTCTACATAAATATCATCAACTATTTGAGCACTAAATGGTAGATGAGAATCAGAAGTATGAGGTGCCCAATATTTATTTGCCAGCTGGTCAGATAAATATAAATTTAATTTAAAATAGTAAATAATAATAGTGATTAAATAAAATATTCATAAATCCTTACTTGAGTTATCCTGTCAGCATTAATTTGTTCAACAGTCGGAGCGGGATTATTTATTTTTATCGGTGGTAATACTTGGACCTCCATTATTAGTTTATTTTTTAAATTATTTGAACATTTATTTGTATCAAACTAACCTATAACCAACATAATCATCTCTTTAGCACTCACTCTTGCTTGCTCTGCTCAGGCATTCAAACATGTGTGCAACAGTGAGCAGTATAATCAACAATACGTTCAGCTTGTATATAGTTGTATCCGTGTTGGTGATTTTCGTCTCGCCGGGTGACCTAACCATTACTAAAAGTTGACTTTCGCTAAAAATGGCTGTAGTGTCAGTTTGAAGAGGACAGAAGATTTTCCAGGATATTTTGTGGATGTCATCCATTAGCAGTAAAATTCAATAATGAATTTTAATAAAAATTCAGTTTTATAGGACTTTAAAATCATAAATAATACAATTTCAGTGATCAACAGAGGCATAAAGTAAGTCATTCATCAGTGTGCATAATTTTGTTGTGTTTTCATTATGACTACCCGCACTACCTTTAGCGAGCTTACGGTGGTGGAAGCCCTCTTTAAATGCGGTATATAGAAAAAAGTAATTTTTGTTGCGTATTGTCCTATAATTTACTTTACTTGATGTTGAAAATAGATGTTTTCCACAATATAAAGTAATAAATAATATTAAGCAAAAAAATCATTAAACTGACTTGTATGTGTAAATTAAATACCATCGAAATTTGTTGCTTGTGTGTGTTCATGACGAAGAAAATCAATAACAACGATGATTGTTTTGTGCTTTTTTAACACAAAGAATCAGTTTAACGTTATTAATGATAATTATTTTCATAAAGTGGTAATTTCATTGTATTTTTCATTAACAGGGAATTTTTTAAATAATTAAAAGTATGGAAATATCAAAAAAAGCTAGAATGGAATATGATGATGTACCATTAGACTTAAGTGTAAAGAAAAATGCATCTAATGAACATAAAAATGAAGAGTCAGAATTAAGGCACTCAAACAAACTTAATGACAGTGATATTTTTGTTGTTCCTAAAGTACCACCTCAGATAATTAGTATTTCTGATAAACTTTTAGCATGTGAATGTGCACTTTCCCAAAAGCTTAGGTACATCAATTTTAATTTTCCTGTTGAATATGTATACAATCCTATTGAATATGCTTTTCAAGTTCATGCAATGTATGTAACTAAATATTGTCGTTCAACCAAAAAGATTCTGTTTCTTGGCATGAATCCTGGACCTTGGGGTATGTCTCAAACAGGTGTACCATTTGGTGAAGTGAATATTGTAAGAGACTGGTTAAAAATTAGTGGTAATATTGGTAAACCAATTCGTGAGCAAGCTGATAGACTAATAACTGGGTTTAATTGTACTCGTAGTGAAATTAGTGGAAGAAGATTTTGGAACTTATTTAGAGAATTATGTAATGAAGATCCTGAAAAATTTTTTAGACATGCATTTTTGCACAATTACTGCCCCATTGCTTTAATGGATGCTGGAGGTCGAAACATCACTCCGGCTGAATTAAAGGCAATACATTGAAAAATATTATTAATAAAAGTTAAATTAAACAATTATTCTTATTTTTAGGGTCCTGAACAATACACACTATACACAGCTTGTGATGAAACTTTGGTCTCTGTATTAAAATTACTAAAAGTTGAAATTGTTTTGGGTGTTGGAAGGTTTGCAGAAAAAAGAGCACAAACAGTGATCAAAACAACTGGTCTTCCAATTAAGGTCTACACTGAATTAAATAATACAAATAAATGCTAAAATAAACAATTAAATGGTATTTTTTTATTTTTAGGTGCTATGTATTCCTCATCCAAGTCCAAGGTCAGTGGGTAATGAAAATTGGAATGAGAAAGCTAAATTGAAGCTGAGGGAGTACAACTTAATGGAATATTTTTCTAATTGAATATTTTTTATTCAAATAAGATTACTTGTTACACTTTTTAAATACGTTTTAAGTATTTATGGAAAAGATCTCAATTTCTAACTTACTTTTTAAGATTTTTAGAAATCATCAGTAATTATTAGATTAAATTTGTGATAAATTTTTTTTAAATATATTTACTGTGCAATGACTGCTGTTGAATGGATGGACAAAGCTTTAGAAAAGGCAGAGGAATCATTAAAAAATGGAGAAGTTCCTGTTGGTTGTTTATTTATATATAAAAATGAAATTATTGCGACTGGTAGTAATACTGTAAATGAGACTCGAAATGCAACTCGCCATGCTGAGCTCAATTGTATTGATGATGTTCTAGTCTATTGTCAAGAAAATAACTATAGTTCTAAGGAAATTTTTAAAAACATTGACGTTGTAGTGACTGTAGAACCGTGCATTATGTGTGCTGCAGCACTTCATCAGCTGCAAATTCGTAGTATAATATATGGCTGTGCCAATGATAGATTTGGAGGTTGTAAAAGTGTTTATGAAGTATCTAAAGTTTACGATTCTAAAATAAATGTAATAGGGAATGTTAAAGGAGATGAAGCCATGCAATTACTTAAAGACTTTTACAAGGGTACAAATCCAAATGCACCAGAGGCAAAGAAAGGGCGCAAGAAGAAAGTGGACAATAATTTATTAAAAGAGCATAATTCAATTTGTAAACTTTAGATTCATTTCTTCAGTAATAACTCATTTTGTTATGTTCTAATTTTTTTAAATTATGTGAAACTTGTAAATACAAAAAAGATAATTGATTGAAATCAATGAAACCACATATCATTGTTCACACATGATTGTTCCTTTTATTAGAAAATTTGACTAAAGTATTGCTATTTTATAAAATTTGATAATAAATAAGTTTATGGTTTCATTTAAATATGCTTTTTTAATGAATTATTTAATTTAAATATCGTATAATATAAAGAGTTCAAACTTTCTTTTTAACATATTGTTGCAAGCAACATTTTTATTATAAAGTATTTAATTTTATTACATATCTATAATCATTTTTTACATTGTATTTATTTTTTAATTTCATAATTTATGAATTTTATAATATGTCTATATATGTACATTTTGTAAATTAAATAAATGAAGTTCACTTTTCACTAAGGTGTAATCTTTAAATTTTTATAAAAAGAAATTCTTTACAATGTTTAGAAAATCATAAAGTTAACAGTCTTAACAATTCCCATAAATTATTTTAAGACAAATTAATCAATTTTATTGTTCAATATTATCCAATATGAAACAAGCATACCATGTAATTCAAAACTGGGTACCTTTTTAGTAAGTCATTAGATTAATTGTATGATGAAAAAGTATAACTAAAATTTTTTATAGAGACGCAAAATATCTTGCAAGTTCATTTTATGATTATAAAATTATGGCACACCTATTTACACCAAGCTGGGTCTAGTTCACATTTTCCTTGGTACCATCGAATCAATAATTGATTTCTTAAAGAATAATCTTTTAGGACCATGTTTTCTTTCTACAAAAAAGTAATGATTACTGGCCATTTGACCAAAAGTTTTTTATAAAAAAAATGTATTGTTACTTACAATAGGGGGAGGAAATACTCTTAAATAATCCATTTTATTATGGTGTTCCAAGTAACTTTGTGTTAAGGTAAGCCTTGTTTCATCAGTAAAACAAGGTCGACATAATTGGCATTCCACTCTAAAACAATCATCGCAGCTAGAACAAACTTCTGGTAAGACGACCAAATTTTTATCAGCGACTATCATGTTTTGCTCTTGAATTGTTCTAAAAATACAGGAATATTTTTAAATTTTTAAATTAATAAAATAACTCGTATGAATTAATTGGATAAAAGTAAATAAAAAACACAAACATCCATTAATTACCCCAATTTACATTTTTATACATGTACCTTGGTCTCAGAGATTCTTTTCGTACCCTTTGTCCAACTCCAATTAAAGCAAATAAATTGTATAAAACTTGTTCGTACAACAGTTGATTCGGTGGATAATGAGCCGAAGACAAGTTTGGTGACATATTTGCCTCCATCATGTAGACATTAAGGTTTTCATCGATTGTAAAATCGAATCTGACTAGTTCAAAGAAGTTCCTACTTCCTTTAAAACGTTTAGTGATTTCTCGAATTTGTGATTCCTTTTGAAGAGTAACAGTCCTAATGGCTTCAAAACAATCATCCCACATTTTTTGAGGATCCTTTCCTTGCGCTCGAACATATGAGTCAAAAGATTCTTTCATGGAAAATCCAAGTTTCGTGTAATAATTTTTAAGCGAGGGGACATTCCATATGGGCAAATAATCATCACCTACCACGTACTTATCAATGACGTTGGGATCAAAAGGATAGTATTTGACTGGACAAAATCGAAACAGGATATCACCTTTGTAAGCATAAACTCTCAATGGGTCTATGGATGTAATAACTGTGTAGATCCCGATATCAAATTTATACCCATCAACTAAAAATGGTTTCTCAATAAACTCTTGAATAAATGAACCAGCTGCAGTTAAATTCAAATCATGAACCTTCTGGATTTTTATGCCCCGGTGAGCATTTGATTTCTGTACAAAAGTTTTCTGTGGATTCAATTTAACGTATTCTAAAAGAGCCTCTTTATTATCCGGTATTTTAAATGCTGGCGGAAAAAATTGCCCCTCTGTGGTTGAAAGATCGACCTTATTGGTGATATAGCCACAACCGGGAAAGTGATTGACCCTTTGATGCGCCTTCAAGTTTTTTAAAGATGAGTACAAACTCCGAAATGGATAATCATGTGCCCAAAGTAAGTCCCAATCAGACTCATTATTTCCTTTATTGAATCCTAATCTGTCAAGTACCGCAAAGACGTGCTTCAAGTGTCCTGTGCTGGAATCTTTGCCATAAATCCAGTAGGTCGGTCTTTTCTCCTTGACTTCGACCTCTTTTACTTGAATTCTGATTAAATGAGACTGATAGTGTAAGAATAGAAAGAAGAGCGTATAGAGCACTGCCGGCGCAAGTATTACAGAGAAGAAAATCTTTGCCAATACTTTCACTTTGGTGTCAAGAATTTTCGCTCCTATTCCATCGTCAGTCTAGTTTTGAATAAAATTAAATAAAATAATGTTATAAAATTTAATAATTAATTCATCATACTACCATAAAGTCATATAATAATAATAATAATCGCATACAATAAGTTTTTAAAGCACCGTTTGGAAATTCCAGAATATAAATTAGAATTACGGTAATCATCAAAATCAATGTAAAAAATTCTATATCTAATGTGAGAAATTAAATAAAATAGCTTTATTTACCTTCTGACTGACACTTTTACTTTCTTCTTTCATTTCTGTAGTCCTAACAATTTATTTTTAGTAGTCAATTTGTTATTACCAGAGGATTCATACTGATTTGTCGGTGTTTTCTGTCGGTGTTCTATGCCATCGTGTCGCCTCGCGTGCAACTATACTCATAACATACTGGTGCTTCGAATTGTACACATTGGAGCGGAGAGAAAAAAGTACCGTTGTTCGCTGCATCCCCGCCACATATCACTACACTAACTTCTCGTGTGGAGTAAGTCACGAAGAAAACCTGTTTCTATACTTGGATGATTCCTTTCTCTTTTTAACTAGGATTTTTCTCCTAATCCCTTCGCTGATGATACTTGACATTCAGATTCTTAAAATTTTCAGAGGTTTTTACAAAACTAACATTGTTCTAAATGCATTGAAATTCTAAATAAAATTTTCAAAAAGCATCAATTTTAAATTTAATCTTACAACAATTGTTAAAATTATTTTTAAATTTTTTGGTAAAACGAGCATAAATTATTATATATACTTCTATTAAAACTTGCTGAGATTAAGTAGATTTTTTATTTTTCTGCTATAGTAATACATGATCGAAACTAATTAAGTTTCATAACAATAAGATAACTATTTAAGAACAAAATTATAACGATTAGATTTTCTGCATAGTAAATGACTCCTAAGCACAATTTGTTATGGAATCTTAAAATTAAGAATAAAAATATACTTTCAATAATGTCCAAACAATTAAATTAAAAATGCTGGAAATCTATAAAAACTATGCAGTAGTCATTTTGCATCAGAAAAATAAAATGTCGAATAATTATCTCTTGATTTCTGAAAATTTACGTGAAAGTAATCATTTTCAAGATTGCGCGCCACGAGTACAGTGACCTCTACTCACTTCCGTAAAAGCTGCGCCGGGTACATGGCGTTTCCTCCCCTTTATGGCTGTTGTCTTGCTTTGACGAAGTCGAATCTGTAGATAAAATGGGTTTCCAAAATATCTGGTACTCGCACCCTCGCAAATACGGCCAGGGATCGAGATCTTGGTGAGTTAATTTTATTTTTTATGAGTTCCAAAAAGAAATTGTTTAAATTTACGTTAAAGTAAATGAAAAACTACGCGTATTGTGGTTATGTTTTGTAAACGCATGTCTATCAGTATTTTAGATACTGTAGAATGTTTTTAAAGTAAAAACTATTACACTCTCCAATATTTATTGATAAATAAATAAAAAATGCTTTTGTTTAGTCAATGTAGTAGAAATAGATGTATGATGAATTTCAGAATTTTTACATAACCTCTAAATTTAAGTAATACATGCACACGTGCTATTAAATTATGAAATGATTTGTTTAGCATAAATAACTTGATGAATAAATTGACCAAAATTTGTAAATTGTATTTTATTTATGATTTTGCAGTCGAGCTTGTGCCAACAGGCACGGTCTTATCCGTAAATATGGACTGAATCTGTGCCGTCAGTGTTTTAGAGAATATGCTGCTGACATTGGATTCAAGAAGGTAAGAACAAAATATGTTATAAATTTATAAAGATTTAGTTCTTTAGAAGATTAGTTCAAACTTTTCAGCTTTAATGAATTCAGGAACTCTTATGACTTGTAGTTTTTTAATAAAAATGCACTTAGCCTTATGTCTTTGTTTATGAATGTAGACATTATATTTTTATATTTACAAGAAATGTATTTATTTAGTAACAAAGTTTATACAAAAAACTGTACATATAGATTTTTATCACATAGTTTTACATTATTTGTTTTTTTTTTATTTTCAGTTGGATTAGGCACTGAAAAAATGGCTGCGCTGATTTTGTGAAATAGACAGATTTCACATTCATTTTTTGTAATAGTTATTTAATAGAAGAGAATGTCTTAACTGTATATGACAGGAAATCAGTAAAACAGCTTTTAAAAAAACTTAACAAATGCTTCTTCAAATTAATGAATTCCTTCCTTCATCCTATAATATATCTCTAAAAAAAGTAAGAAAATAATTAGGTATCGGTACTATTTCAGCTATGGAAATAATAATAATAAAAATTTTAGCTAACAGAAGTGGCTTGAACAGCAAGGCTTAATATAGATCTTTTCGGTGGCCTGCAAATCTTCTTTGATCCTTCTTGACAACATAGATTTGGTAAGCAATCTGTTGTTCGATTGCAAGGACGAGAAAATATATCTAATACAGGTGGAGGTGCTGGTTGGCATTGTACAAATCCAACCAAAGTTTTTAAAGCTGAAAATCATATGCAATATTAAATTAATTGTACGCAATTGCCATTAAACTGATACCTACTTTCGCGATTGTCTCCAAATGGTATGGGTAATTCCGACCAAATTGGAGCTGCTGTACGACAGTACAATTGCCTATCTTTTTTGTCCGGACAACAAATTCTATTGAGACCTTCGCAGTCTTCATCTTTCGAGCACCTTCTTACAGGTAGTCTTTCCGGGAAGGTAAACGAGGGACACTTTCGACGAATACCCAAAATATCTGCAACAAAATGGGCGTTTGATGCGTTAGTACAGTGTTCTAAAGGAGGCCGCGTGCTTATCGGACTTTACAAGCGTCCGTTACAAATCACTCCCAAAAATTAGGCGCGCGCATTTCCGACGGTGTATCCACTTTGAATCGAGAATCTCGTTTGAGATAACGAGCCAGGGGGGAAGTGGAGCGGATAAAGTGCTCTTTTCGCGAGCATTCCAAAGCCCTAGCAATCGGTGGGAATGTTTGCATAATGCGGCCTAGGAAATTATACGGTACAGTACGCGCAATCCTCCAAACGGTAAAGGCTCGTAAGAGAAAATGATATTCGCCGAGCGACGTTACCGGACGCCCGCGGAGCCTGTGCTGCCAGCTGTTGCCGCAGCCCGGCCGCGATGTTCGGCGACAGGGCCCCAGATGGCGGTGAGGGTCGGGCGCAAGTGTCGGCAACAGGAGGCGACAAGTCGATCGTCCGCCCGCTACGTGTACCGAGCGCGCCTCCCACTCGCACTATATATATATACACACACGTATCTCCCGACGCGGCGATCGTCATCGTGCTGCACCTAAGCAGCCCTCGGGCCGGGGAATCGGCAGCGGCTCGGAGGATCGGAGGAGCGCGGAACCAGTCCCGCCGGCCGATCACCTTGGGATAAAATCGTTTGAAAGGTGAGGGCGCCCTCGCGCCGTGCCCGCGCGTAATGAGCGCCGCCCGGGCCCGATAATTGCACAATGGCCCGGCGGCGCACCGCGGCCTGATTATATCCCCCCCCGGCGTAATTGATTGCCTTTCGCCGGACGATAAAGCGCGGGGCGCGGCTGCTCCTCGGCGCGACAGCGTCTCCCTGTTAATTGGTCGGCCCCCACCCCCCGGCCGCCTTGTTAGCCCGGTGATTTTGCGCCGATTGCGGGAAGCGGCAAGATCGGGGGATCGCAAAGTGGCCCCGCGGCGCCTCGAGGGGCGCCGCTCCACAAAGTCACCCTACCGTGTCAATGCGCTGCGCCCCGTCAATTATCTCGTCGCACTCTCTTAAATCGAGCAGTTTGCGGGCGGAGAGGAGAGTCGAGGCGGGCGCGTTTTTCAGGGGCAGTCGCGCGAGGCCGAGGAGACGGGCGGAGGGCCGCGAGCGCCATCCGAGAGAGAAGCGGTGGGGCCGGCCGGTAAATGCTCCATCGCGCCTAATGAATCACTAATGCCGGCCGGAATAAATGTCACTTCCCATCCCAGCGTAATACATTAATCGCTCGCTCTTTGGTAACGAGTCCGACTGGGCCGCGCGCGCGGGGGTGCGCGTACACGTCCAGATGGACAAGTCGAATTCGGGCGGAGTTCGTTCGGCGGAGGCGCGGGCGCGATAATAGCCAACGACGGCCAGCGCTTATCCGCACATCAAAGCCCCGTCGGCGCGTCGAAACGCGAGCGAGTACAAAAACGAGGCGGTCCCGCCGTTGCGGCAACGGCGCCCATCCCCGGGACAAAGGGCGGAGGGAAAGGGCGGCCGCGGGGGGAGGTAGCGTTGAGACTCGTTAGGGGGGAGGGGGGGACAGCGGCCCGCCCGTGTGTAATCGAGTTCGAAGTGCAATTAAGGGCGCGCGTGTGCGCGGGCGAGCCGAAATCTCGAGAGCTGGAAATTCGCCCCGGAGCCATATACGCGAGTTTGAAGCGCGCGCGCGCGCTTGTGTGTTTGCGTGTGCGGCCCCGGGCGCATGGGTCTCCCCCCCGCTCTCCCGGCCGGCGCGTCCACGCGGAACTGAAAATGGAATTGAGAAAAATGGCAAAGCCGGCGGGCGCGGCGTACGTGTAAGCCCCGCCCTGAGAATTTTTCCTCGTTCGAGAGGCTCGAGTCGGACGTCGACTGATGCGACTGCCCGGCCGCGGGGAATTTAGATGGGGCCGTTAGCCGCGGCTCCTTCGTGCCGAAAATTCGCCGGCTCCTCCTTTTTAATGGGTATTTACGGCGCGACTTTGCTTGACGGCGCGAAGGCCGCGTATATAGTCCCCGGGTTTTTTTTTGTTCCTCGCCGATACGTGACAATGCGTAATGGGCCGATGACTGTGAGCCTGGAATTAGCCGCATATATAGGTGCATTTATTGTCGAGTACGTTGCGAATATATATCAGTGGGCAGGATCGATCTAATGACTCTCTTGCATAATTTGGCGAATTTACAAAGTTTGAAATTCAAAGACTGTATGTCTGGAAATGCGGTGTAATATAGTTGGAACAATAAATTCGCGCGCCGCGGAACGCAACGCTTAAATATTTCCACTGCTCTACAGCTGTTATGTCGACAGCGGTCAATATGATTTAATGCACTTCCTATAGCTATACATAGACGTATAGGTGCATTCGATATTGTTGTAAAGACCCAGTTTTCAAACAATCTTGTTTTTATTTTAAACTGGTACGAAATGCTGTAAATCAATAATTAAGTCCCTGGAACCCGAGTCGGTGAATAAATTAACATTTTTAACCAGGCGTGTATCTAATTTTCGTAACCGATATATTATTAAAGGAATCTGAAAAATAAGTCTTATTACTTAATGAATTATGCAATTTAGATTATGCGTTGGGCGAGCAAAAGAAACAGGTATAATAAATTTGTATTTGCATAAATGCTTCTTTGTCCAAATTATACGCGGAAACCTTGTGCACGCATACACATAAACATTGGCGTGTACGTGCCCATTGCGAGAAAAATAGGCAGGCGGCGCTGGAAAGTAAGGGCAGACACGGCACCGCGGACTTTTATCGATGAACGCAAGGAAATTATGCCTCTCGATGCGCGGCGCATTTAATTCAGCTTGGCTGCAGCGACGACCAATTGAGCCTCTCTACCCGCCGGCGGACGGTTAACGCCTATGTACACACACTTGCAGCTGGGAGTATCCGGCACACGCGTGCCCCGCGAAGACGCCGCGCGCCCCCGATGTCTGGCGGCGTAACGAGGAAAGATGATCGACTCCCGACGGGGGCGGCTTTCCACGCGTGCCGAGGGCCGATACGTACATAGATACGTGAGACGCGGTGCGCGGAGGCGTTGCCTCGGTCCACGGAGGCGGCGGAGCAAACATGGGCGCGCGAAAATTTCGGGAGGCTGCATTCGGGCGATCCTCTCGATATATCGATCGGTGGGCGAGGCGCGCCCAAGGTCGTCGCGCGAGCCGCTACAGCTGCGGCCGGGCCCTTGGCTCGGCGGGCCAACGGCGCCGAGCCCGAGGAGAATCTCGGTCGCCGCGGGCCGCAAGCGACGAGGAAGCGCCGCCGGCCGCCGGAGGGCCTTGGGAGGTTTCCCGGGGGGTGTGTGTATATATACACTTGTATATATTGGTCCTCGGGCGCGCTCGCGGACTGTGCGGCGCCGGCGCCACGCTCCGCTGGGAAAAACGGTTTCGCTGCCTTCAAGTGTGTATATTCATTTCAATGGGCGCATCATCTTCGTGTATGTTTTTTGTGGACATAAATTTGCCGGCATCGATTGTTCGATCGCTTGATTCAATGGAAACATGTTTGATCGTGCGCGGAAGGTTGAGTACAGCCGGTGAATTCCGTGTGATTCGATAACATATTTTTCTTTTTTAAGCGCGCCTTCTGTCCACATTGCAGAAACACGAGCGCGATATTTGATTAGCACGGGCAATCTGGCGAATCGAACAGAATCCGCGTATTACTCGATTATATCTCTCCGGCGCGCTTACTCCTTTACGGTCGGAATCCCTCGCGGCGATAAGAGGGCCGTAGGCGTTGTAGGGCGCAGTAAAGATAAAGCCGCGTCCGATTAAGGGAGCGGAAAAGTGGGGGAATACACGGTTAACCGGAGCCCCGGGAAGCGCACGGCCTGGCCCTCGACCGACGCCCCGTACGTTTCCCCTTTGAATCTCCCCGGATAATTGTGAATAATCCGCGGGGGCGGCGAAAGGAGGCCGCGCGGAAGGTGAATATATAGCGCGTCTCGCGGAATATCCCTCGGTTCGAGCGGCTTTGACACCCCCTACTTTAGCCACAATTCAACAGGGCGCCGAGTGCACGCGCCTCCGGGCTAACTCGGGCCTTGTCGGAGCAGCCGCCTGCTCCCGATCGTCCTTTTAATTCTCGAAGCGAGCCCTATGCCGGCCAGATATCGGGCCTTCGAGTGCTCCTCTCTCGGTCTACGTATATACGCGTTACAAATGTGCGAGGCGCGAAAAAGTCCTCCGGGAAAATCGAGCGGGGCGTACGTGCGGCCCCTTTGAAGATTCGCCGCGGGAAACCTCGGGAGGAGGTGTGCGGCCGAGGGAAAACTCGGGGACGGTAGTCTTCTGCTTTGATTATAATTGGGTTAATTATCCGTGGACCGGCAGGGCTGGGGCAGCCACGGACGCGTGTAAAGGGGCATCGGCGGTGCGCGAATCGCAGCCGAGGCCCTCGGCCCCCGAGCCGCGATTTTTCCGTGCGCGCCGGGCGAAGGTAGACACACAAGGGCTTTGTGCCGGCGGCTCGGCTCGAGGCTCACGTTTCAGGCCTGCATGATATACCTGGCTCCGAATTATAATGGGCCGAGGGGCGAAGACCGGCACCGGCGAGACGTGTACGTGCGCGCGCCCGCGCCTTCTTTCGCGAGAGCCGATAGCCGCGCGGGAAAAGCCCTCGGTTTCCCGGCGGCCCTCGCGAGGCGCGTAGTCGGCGATTAGTCCGCGGCTCGGCTGCGCCGGGCGGGCCGATGGTTCGGGAGGGGGGGGTGCAGCGACGCGGGGAAAAAGCCGCGCTGACGTTCGGCTTGTCTCCCCGCAGCAATTTATTACGCGGAGGGCCGCGGACAAAGAGAGAGCCCTTTCTTATCTGCCCTCGGCGTCTCTCCCCCCCACCCCGGCAAACCAGTCCTCGATCTCTCCCCGGCCCCCGCTCGCTATTCAGCGCGCACACGCCGCCTGGCTCCGGGCGATTTGGACAGGTACGGGGAGAGCCTCTGGCCCGAGGTCCGGCCGCTCCGCGCTAACGTCTCCTCCGCCTCTTACGCGAGCGAGCCAACTCCGAGGGCCAACTCCCGCGGAGCCGCTGCACCTCTATCCCTGCAGGGCGCGCGCATTAGGACGGGGATCGTTTGCGCGACTCGGCCTTGGCTCCCGGCGGATTTGTCGGTCCTCTGTGCAGCGCCGCTTCTCGAAAGGCCGATGTTTATCCGCCTGGCTTTCCGGAATTCATCACAGAAGCGCTCGTCCGGGCGCTAATCGCTCACGCGGAGCCTCCGCTTGGCCTTACGTAAACCCAACAAAGATGGACGCTCGTAGAAGAGCAACTCGGGACGGGGCCAAAGCTCCCCTCCCCCACGCCACCGCCGCCAGATATTCTCCGTCTCGCCGCGGTCTCTCACCAACGCGCGCGTCCTCGCGCTGCAGCCGCGTTGGCCAATGCGCGCGTATATGCAGCCGTGCAGTCGGACGACAGTGGCTCGCGCGGCGGATGGCTAAGACACTAGGGCCCGAGCGGCCCGCCGAGAGCCGACTAATCCACACAGGGGTCCCCTTCCTGCGCGAGAACCCGGCCGCGTCCACCTCTTGGCGCGATTCTCCTTTCTGCCGCGCGGCGTCGCCCGTCGGCAACGCGGGCATTGTTTCGTTTTGGAAAAGCTGGCGGTGACGATCGGGCGCGCGACAACGGGGAAAAGCCGCGCGGCGCCGAGCTCCACTTTTACGAGTATAGCGCAGCGGCGCGGCTACGCAGCAATTCTCGCGCCCACCTACGCCGCGCCCCGCGGCGCTCGCCCACGCCGAAAGGATGTCGAGGGTCGCGCGCCGGTCGAAACGTGCAATCGAGGAAAAAAGCGAATCTGCCCGCCTCCGCGAGGTCGAATCGGAATTTGAATCTCAAATTCGGGCTACCTGTTGAAAGTGACCCGCAACTCGGAATTAAACCGATGCCCACGCCGTTGTGAGCGTTACCCAGTTTCGCTTCCATGAAACGCACTAAAAAATTTAAAACTCCACCGCGTTCAGCGAGTATTACCGAGTCGAGTTCCACCTTGTGGATAGGCTCACGGGAGCGAGACGTCGAAGCCAGGAAAAATCGAGACCGATAATTTCACGCGCAAAAAAGTCGCAAGCGCACCAAAGTCCGAACCGCGCCCGTCTGATTAATGACGCCGAATATAAAGTTGCCCCGCCATAATAATTAATCCATCAATGTTCGAGTAAAATAAAAGCTTTAACGCCCAAATAATTACTAGTCCTATATAAATTTCCTAATAACATTAGCTTATGAATAAATCATCGTATACATAAATTATATTCGTTTACAAATACGGCATAAATTAATTATACCATTATATAATATTAGAATATAACAAGGATTATGAGATTAATAACGTTCTGCCGCTGATAGTAAAATAGAGCCATTTTATTTGTGCACCCACAACGAAATGAGGCTAGCAAATAAAACGCATATGTTATCGATGATGCTGCAATAAAAATAATCTAAAGTTTAACGTTTATTTTTTACTATAGTCGCATTTTTCATCGACTAAATTGTACCTGATTCGCAAATGACCGATCGGTATTTCTATAAAAAATACATGTACAGCTATGATAATTATTCAATTGTAAGCCACTTGTAATTAATAATAAGTACATTAAATGTTAATGCGCGAATTCAATCATGTCATAATAACTAAATGAATGATGAAGAGCGAATGCATAAATTGTTTATTTGTATCGATACAACTTATAAAGTTGCTTACTGCTAAATTGCTTCATAATAATCATTTCATTAGCATGGCGAATCATCAGCCCCTTAACAGAACCAGTTTCAACAAAATGCATTCGTATTAAACATTCCAGTTTTTTGAAAAGCCAGTCAGGTTCTGTAAAGCCATGAGTCTTTCCCGAGATCCTCTCGCGGAGATAAGATAATGTATCTATAAGGCGATAGCTATCTATACGTACTTCTGGCCTTTTCACCGCACTTGAAAAAATAATCCAACTGTTTATACACAAGCAAGCAAAAAATATACACGTATATATTGTTTTAAATAAACGGGAGGTGTAGTTACGATAGAAGAGGCCAAGAAATCCCCCGGCTGGCGATAATAAAGCTATTGAAAGCAAACGTTCTATATTTATGAACAATTGAATTCCGATCGAGTGGATCCAAGGCAGTTCTTCCCCGTCCCGACGGATAGGGCGTAAAATAATTTATTCATGCAATAGTTGGAGTGCTAAATTCTAGGGAGAAGAGGCCCCCGATCGAAGCGCATCGGGGGCTCCTTTCTTTCCCCCGCTCGATAGAGGAGCGCGCGCGCGCGGGGGGCTAATAGAATTCCGGCCGCGGTAATCTGGAGTGCGCGATCTAAAAATACACGGGGCCGAGGGCCGCGCGCCGCGCGTCCGCGGACTTTTACTCTCAATTAGTACGGGCGGACATACACGCGCGCGCGCGCGCGGGGGGGGAGGAGGGGGGGCAAATACGCTCGGCGGCGGCGGCCCGCGCGCTCTCGATTGAAGCGAGCCCGGGGCCGCGTCCGGCGCGTCGCCTCGCCCGGCAAATCAAATCACTCGCGGGCGTATGTATATATGCGTCCCCTTGGGCTCGCGGCGCCGTTTTTGGCCAGGGGTTCTGAAAAACGCGCGCGCGCGACGCCGCCGGGTTTGTTAACCCCCGCCGGGCCGGCCGCGCGTCTTCTTTTTTCCCTTTGTAAGCGCTAAATTTTAATTGCTCGAGGAGCGATAAGGCAGTAATAATGACGGCCGGTCGAGCTTCGCTGAAGCTCCCGTCGAATGGGCCGCGGCCTTAATGGAGAGCGGCTCAAGGCCACGCGCCGATCAACGGGATTGAAACGGAAAAAAGGGAAATAGAGACGAGCGACGCGGTCGTATACCCTTAACTTTTCCACCGCGGCTATGGGGCTTTCCTTTCGAAAACCGTGCGGATGTGTCCGAGCGCCCGCGTGCGTGTGCCTTTTTATTTTCGACCGCCGCCGCGTAATACCGGTTCGACATAATTATATTACGAGGAAAATGTACTCGTTATGTTACCGGCGCGCGTTAATGACAGGTCGCCTTCAATTTCTGTATGTGCCTCGGCATTTGCATGCCACGTTTTTATCCGGGAAAATGCGCAGTATACACGCACGCATGTGTGGGTACACGTATCTCGAAGAAATGTACCGAAATACAGAATTCCGGATGCGCTCGCGCGGCCCGATGAGCCGAGGCGGAGAGGCGCGCGTTCGACTCGGAGCTCTCCAAAGGAAAAACTGAAAGCGCCTAAACGAGGGGTACGCGTAGGTGTAGGGGAAATATATGACGTCTGAAGGAGGCGGCGGATCCCGGGTGAATCGCGCGGAATCGCGCCGCCGGCGGATAAGCTCCCCGCGGGCCTCCCGAGAGAGAGCCTCCGGACCGCCGGGACGAGCCGGCAGTCGGCCTGATCTTTGTCTTGGGCGCATAAAGGGAATCGCTCGGGAATCGGGCCAGCGGACACCCATTACCGGCGGGAGGGGGAGCGGGGGCGCGCGTGCGAGCGACAGCTGATCGGGGCCCCAGGCAAGCGGCGGCCCGATCATTAGTCGGGCGACAAAGAGGCGGCGCGCGGACAAAGCTCGCGAGTGGCCCGGGCGCAGGGGCGCGCCTCCTGGGTGCGCGGCCGCCCGCGGGCCGACCGGCGGATCGGCGGAATTACCGGCGCCCGTGGCCTCGGGCGATCGATATAGGGCGGGCCGCGTGCCCCGCGCCCGGGAGACAAAGGGCGGGGGGGGTAGGGGCGCCCGCGCGCGGCTTCCTTCCCCGGCGCAGGGCCTCGGCGTTAACCGGCCGCGCCGCGGCGCCTGCGCGATATATCCCCCGGTTTGAAGAGCGCGCGGCCGTTGCTACCCGAGCCCCGGCGGAGCTTGCGCCGGCCAAGGCCGCGCCTAGGGCCCCCCGGGTGCCGGAGGATCAACCGAGCCGCGGAGCCGCGAGGCCGCCCGAGGCGTTGTTGCACCTGACCTTGGCTGTTGAGCCACTCTCCCGGCAGCGCGTATACCCGCCGACCCGCTACTTAATAAACCGGATGTGTCTTGGACAGAATTCTCACTGGGATCTCGTGATATACTCTGCCAGGCTGGTACCCAAATGTATCCCTGGGTGTATATGCAACGAGAAGCCTCGGCTCGCCCCTGCATTTTATATTGCGAGGCTTGATATCTACCTGTCCTGCCAAGCACTTCATCACCGCGGTGTTATTAAACAGTCGTTTAATCGCTCGAGACGCGCGCGTGCAAACGATATTGATTCTCGCGTTCGTCATAGGGCGAAAGCTCGATCGGCGCGCTGAGTGGCCCTCGACCGAGCCCTCGACAACTCGTGCTCTCCGGCACTTGAGCGGAAAACTCGTTAATTACGACGCGATGCGGTATCCCCGCTCCTTCATCTAGTAATATCCCAACGTTGGTCGGTCCGGGCCAGGCTCCACCTCCGGAGTATCCGGGCCCCGAGAGACGCTCGGAGCGCCGGGGATCGCGCGGGGGAATAAACGACGCGGCCGCCGGAGGAAATGTCAAAAGCTATATCGCTCGCACGTTCCTTGCCGCGAAGTTATGCCGCGAGTTTGGCCAAACAGTCGCGGCGGCTATCGCGCCTTAAGCGGGCAGCGCGCGGACGAGCGCTGGCCAAACAATTATAGCCGATAATCGCGAGTAGCGCGCGCCCCCTCCCGATACATCGGCGCCACTCGCGGCGGGGGACTTTCTTACCGAGCGATTGCGCGCGCCCGTGTGCGCGCACACGTACGCGCGTGATCTACGGCCATTCGCTGCTCCTCGCCGGTCGTTATGTGCTCCATCAGCCACTTGATATGCCCACTCGCCCGGGATTAATGCACGTATTTATTATAATTGCGCGCTTTCCCACTGGCTGTTATTTTTCAATCGGGTGCGAGGGCCCCCCCCCCTGCGGCCAATCAATCCCGATTGCGCGCAAACTAGGCTCGCCGCGGCCGGATTCGTCATTTGTTTTCGAGCGCCTGCGGCTTACTCACGCGCGCGAATCCACCGAGCTCCTCCGTAGAAAGTTGCGCGCGCCTCATTATACGCGCCGGGCAGTTGGACAGCGGAGTCAAGGAGACGCCCTCGGGATGACTCAGACGCCCACGGCATTGTCGCGACATTGTTGCATTCGATCGAAAACGGGCGGGGGACTTCGGGGCAGCGGACGGGCGCAACACGTAGCCCTGGGCTCGGTATGCCCCAGAGTAAGACGCCCGCCGACCGCCGGGGCCGTGCATCCCTCGGCCGGGGAAAGCTCCGTCGGCTCCTTTATGCGCTGCGATCGCAGGGCGCTTCCCGGGAAAAAGGGTCCGGGCGTTGTAAAAGGAGGGGGGCGGCCCGACTAAGCCCGGCACTCGGCCGCTCATCCGCTTATGTACACTGGCGAGCGATCGGAGCCGCGTCCCGGGCGGAGCGCGTGCACAGAGCCCGGGGCGCGCGAGAATTAGGGTTGGCCCGCCTCGGTGCGCCCCGGCCGCTTTCATCTCGCGGGGGCGCGCCGAGGCTCTCCCGCGGCGCTGTCGGCGGGGCCGCGGACACGCGCGCGGCTCTCGCTAATTGTCTGGCGGGGGGGGAGGCTGCAGGCCCGGGGGCCAAAGAGTCTGCCCGCGGACGTAACAGCGGTGCGGATTTTACAAGGACCGGCGGCGCCGGCTCGGCTTACGCCCACGGGCTGTCCCGGGGGCGGCCGGGCGATCGGTCGATTACAAAAAAAAAAAAGCCCCCGTCCCCCGGGCGCACCTCCGTGGGGCGGCTCGTAGAGGGGCGCGTCGATGCCCCGGCGGCAGATGCCGCGGCAGCAGCGCTGCTCCGGCCCGAGGAACTGGCAGTCGGAGCTCTTCTCGCAGATGACCCCCAGGAGTCGGGCCAGGGCCCCGGGCGGCTCGGTCGGGCAGACGATCACCCGCTCGCCCGGGCTGCTCGACTCGAGGATGCCCCGCAGCAGCGGCAGCACCGAGGGCAGCACCGCCGGCAGGACCGACGGCAGCGACGGCAGTACTGCAATGGAAAATTATGCTCGGTTAGGGCGATGCGCGCGCTTTCCGGGGATGTGTATTTAGGAAATGGGCTTTCTGCTCCGCGAGCGGGCTTTCGATCACTTTTCATCATTCGCAGGTTCGATTGGCAGGAAATTGGCCCTCTGCGACGGGATTACTAGTTATTGTAAAACGTTAATCGCTAGTCGGCCTCGCACCCGGCTCAGGGCACAGTACATCTATATATACTTGTGAGATAAGGTAGATTTCGCTCGGTTGTAATCTGCAATAAGTTTGAACCGTGCCCATAGATAATCTTGTCATTGTCTATAAGATTAAAGCATCAAGCGTAAAGCTCCTTGGGAAGGGCTACATCGGCAGCTAAATCCCCACTTGGTACATTACAATGAAAAGCTTTTCGTTAATCACGGCCAAACTGATCAGGTAGATCCAAGGGAATCCGACTGTCGAACCAACTAACGCGTTCGCCAGCCTAGCGTTTCACTAATTAGCATTAGAAACTTTGTTATTTATACCTGTAATTGCGTATTTTACCACCGAGTCAATTAAAATGTAATAAAATATCGCACCGCGCGCGGCCCGAGTAACAGAAAAGCCATTTTGTAATCATGAAAGCGATCCTTCAATATTTTGAGTGACAACAAACGCAGGATGATCGCGCGCGTTACGATGCGCAGTTGAAGCATAGTAATAAAAATTACATATTGTGCAGAGGCATATACGTATATGCACAAGCGAAATTACGATAGAATTAATATACTCCGATGCTTGGGCAGAGCGTTATATTCATCCATGATGGCCTCATTACCGAGCAAATCCAATTCCTTTGTCGATAAAGTAAATAACCCGTATATATCCTGGCACGCGGACGACTCCCGTGTGTATATATATATATATCGGTGCAGAGCGATCATTCGAGCTTTGCGCCGCGTGTACACGTATAGATTGGTGCGTGGCGGTCCACGCCGGCCGCAAGCTGCACAAAGGCCGCAAGGGTCCATGACAAAGGGCCGCGTAGAGCGCACGCGAGCGGCGGCCTCGGAAGTCTGGCGGGAAGGAAGGGCAAAAAAAAATATTCTAATTAAAACGCAACGCGCGCGGCGGGTCCGGTGTCGGGAGGCCGCGCGCGGACACCGGAGAACAATGTGGATCCGCGGTCGGCCGGCGGCGCGGGCGGACAAAGGGCGGGGGCCGCGCCGCGGGGAAGCGCGGGTAGGTTGGCCCGGGGGGCCCGGGAGCCAAGGCCGCCGCGGCCGATCCTGCCCCTCCCCCCTCCTGCCTCGATACATAATCGCGCGGGCCACGAGGCCGCCCCCGAACGCAGCGCAGCCGGTCCGCGTAATAAAGCGCGTACGTATGGGCGCATTTACGACAGGGGGCCGGGGGGGGGGGAGTTTTACGCGCGAGTCCGGCTTATGTGATTAGGTGCCGGCCGGTTGCCGAGGATCCGCGGTCCACCTGCGCCCCGCCAATTGGAGCAATGTCGCCCGAGAGCGAGGAGAGGCCGCCGCGCGGGCACGCGCCGCCCGCCATATATCGGCAATTGACCGGGATGCGAGAGGAAAAAAAAAATAAAAAGGAGCGATCGCTCTTTGTGCGCGCGTACGCGCGGCTTTCAATTATTAACGCCCGGCTCTTTATGCGCAACGACAGCGCGTTGTTCCCGTACGATATTCGCGAGCGCTCGGCTTATGGAATTTGAAGGCGCGACGGAATAAATTAAGCGCGCCGCTGCGATTGCGGCACGCGCTTAAATGTTTTCGTTTTACCGCGGCCAATCTATTTCTTGCTCGAATAGTCGCGGCCGCATAAAAAATGCACGCCGCCGGGCCGAGAGCGGGCCCCGGTGGGGGTTATCTCGAGGCCTTCCGCCCGTGTGTGCCCCCCTCCCCCACACGCACGCGCATCCACACATCCCCAAAGTGCAATTACTCTGCAGCTTGCGTTACTCTTTTTTTTTTTTTTTTTTCGCACGAGCTAACCGTTTCGCCGAGTCTATAGCGGACGCCCGGCGCATTAATATTTCCCTGCAAGGGCCGCCCCGGCCGAATTTCAATTAGCGCTTAAGAACTTAAGAGGCGGATTACCGAAGCGAGCGGTGTATACGCACATAGGGCATAAATAACGCGCGGGGGCCGAGCCTCGAGTGGCGGGCGATCATTGTACCTACGCATATATGGGTACTTTAATATCCCGCGAGCGGCGGCGGGGGGCCGCGTTTCGTCATGGTAAACACATTGTCCGGCGACGCGGGCCGGCGATCAAAGTATAATTTTACGAGGGCCGGTCCCGGGCGGGCGCCGCGCGGGGGCATCGATTGCCGCGGGCGCTATTCCCTCCGCGGGGCGCGCGCGCGCTGACCGACCGGGCAATTAGCGGGCGCCCCGGCGGGGCCGCGCCTCGGGGCTTACGCAAGCGCCGCGCGAGTTTACGCTCTTAATTATAGCCCGGGCGCGGGCCTCGCGAGCCGGGGGGGGGAGAGAGAGAAAACCTTTCCGGAGGGGGGCCATCGGCGGGACACTCGGGCGCGGGAGGAGCCGTCCACGGGGAGCTCCAGCGCGGTGTATTTATACCGAGGTGGATTACGCGGGCGAGAGCTAATCAAGCGGCCGGCGGGAGGCTCGCGGCTCCCGAGGGGGCCGGACGTCCGCGGCAGAGGAGCGGCTTCCTGCGCCCCGGAGACGATCGTCCGGGGCGCGCGGGCCGATCTGGGTCAGCCGGTGGCCGCCCTCGCACCTGGACCGCGCGGGCCTCTCCCGCGTCGCCGGGGCTATTTATAGGGGCCCGGAGGAGAAGGCTCCTCCCGCTGCGCCCGGAGGACCCGGCCAATGTCGCCCGCCACGGCCTACACGGATCCCTGGGCGCTCGGGCTCTTTGCGCCGGCCGGCTCGCCTCCTCCGGCCCGAGGGGGCCACGCGTCCAGGAGGCCGCCCGCCCGGGTCTACGCGCAGCCTGCCGGGCTCTTGGCGCGAGCGATCGCCCACCGCTACGTCCATATATCGGATGTATATTTTTATATATATATTGCGCAACATGGCTCGCCGCGGGCCGAGCAACTTTTTAAGGTTGCAGACAAATGGCCGAACGCGCGCGCACCGCATAACTCGTGGAGAGTCGCACCAGCGAAACTGCTAGACTGTACCGGGCCGCCCGCAGCCTTTCCACTCGAGCCTCACGCAGCCCTGATTATTGCATTAGGACATTGGCGCATGATGATTATTATTATTATTATTAATACGGTTATTATCATTATTATTATTATTATAATACTGGCCCCTCTCCATATGTATAATTTAATCAATTGCATGCTAATGCGCCTGCATACATAATCCGCGTAATATTCTTCGAATTATTATCCGCGAGTGGCGTGTCGTGTTGCGCGGCGAGTGCGACGCTGCGGGCGCTATCGGACTCGGGCTCGGACTCGGGGCGCACGACTCGCCCTGTGGCCTCCAATCTCGCCTCGAACGGACGCCTTAATACAGACTCGTCGTCCCCTCCCCCCCCCCCCCACCCGGCCCCCGCGCCCGGAAAAAAATCCCTCCCGCGACGTATACGGCTGCGTCGACACGGCAGGCCGTCGAGTGGCCCGCCGAGGCGTCCCGCAGCCGAAGCCCGTTACGTAAGCAGCCGCACGTGACGCGGAATAAACTTGTTATTACCTCGGCTTGCCGCGCGGCGATCCGACACCCGGGCCGCGGGCACAAGTGCACCGGGCGCCTTTCGGGAAATTGGCGTCACTCGCGGGAAAAGCGATCCGTCGCGACGGTGATCAGCGCGCGAGCCGCCGAGCTTTCTACCTGGGACTTTCTACGCGGGTTTCCCCGGGCGCACGCGGCTCCGCTGATTTTCCCGGCGGCGCGTCTTCGCCACGCGCTCGACGGCCCGTGGGTTAGGGCCGCGGGGGCGGCCGGATTCGGGCCGGTGGCGCAGTGCACGCGCAGTGCGTAATTGCGGGCGTCCCGGGGGTGGGGCGGCCCAGGAGGGGCAGCGGGAGCGGTGACGTCAGGCCCGCCGTCGCTCCCGCTGCCGTCAGCGCGGCTCGGCCTCGTCGCCGTCGTCGTCGCCGAGCGGCGCCCGGCTCGGCCCGACTTTTCCGAGGCCGGCCCCCGCCCCCGCGCGCCCGAGCCTCGTGCCCGCCGGCCCGCCGTCTTTCGAGGTGCGCGCGCGCGCTCGCTCGCTCGCTCTGGAAGTGGCTCGTTATTGCAAAAACGAAAGCCCCGGCTCAATTATGCACGTCGGGGCGGCGCTCGGGCGCATGCGCCTGCCCGGTGATTTTCCGTCCTCGCCTTTTTCCCTCGGCTCCCTCCCACGCCCCCACCCGAGGCCCGAGGCTCTCCCCGGGCCGCGCGCGCGATACCGACGCCCGGTTACATGTGCTCGATGCGCCGCCGCTCAACTTTTATCCGCGTGTACGTGCCCGCGGCTCTGTGTCGGTGCAGCGCCGCTGTGCCGCCGGCGCAGCTGCCGGGGACCGCAGCTCGGGAATTTCGTTTCGGGCTCATCCGCGAGCTCTCCTTTTATACCCGATCCGATTCACCGGCCCCGCTATCGCCGCCCCTGGCCAAATGCATAAGGCGCGACGTCGCCGCGACTTTGCCCCCGCTTTCGCCGGCTTTACACGCGCGAGCGTATCGCGCGCGGGACAAGAAAAAAACGACCCGCGGACGATTGCGTGTACGTCCGATTGGCCGGCTCGTGTAATAATGCGTAATGCCTCGGTTACTCCGGGGAATAATTAAAGAGCTTTTTTCACTTGGACTGAGAAGATTATATGTAGCCGCGACGATCGTACGTGGTTTACGTACGATACGTTGATTTATTAATGAATCGCGCGGGCCGCATCACAATAGTGGCTTTGAGAGCTAGTCGACTCGCCGAGACGGAAACATTGCCAATAGGTTCACCAGTGATATATACGTACATACGCAATTCCAATCTTCGCTGCTTTAATCTATAATAAACAATATAGTTGCAATTTATGTTTTTAGCGTTGATATCACGAGGCGCACCCGTCGAGCTTTTACGAGTCGCAGTAAAAGTACAGAATATCCAAGTCGCTCGGTTATTTATTTATTTTGCGATTATCAATGCCAAAAATACTATTCGTTGGTTTTTCGCTCGCGTTCCACGCAGGTAGTTGACACATTGACTTGGCAACCTCGGCGAGCCTCTTCGATGTACACTCGTAACACTGGCCAAAGGAAGATTTAATGAAATCGTTTCGAGTTGCAGCTTCGCCTCGGGAAAACACTCGAATATTTCTGCAGCAATTTTTACTTTGAAATAAAGTACTGCCGAATGATGTTGCGTAAGTGCTTTAATGAGACTTTATGTCGTGAAAGTTTTGCCCTGCAGTTAACTCGCATGCAATTTCGACTTATTCCTTTTTCACTTGAGTTGCAGCAACACTCGTCAAAACGAAAACATTTTATGGAAATAAAAAACGAAACAAGCCAAATTCATGCATGCACACGGATTTGTATTTAAACTGAGATTAAAACATTTATATATTTACGTCGAGTTAATCAAATGGATTTCCTCGTTTACACTCATAATTAGGAATGTATAATGAATTTAGTATTTCAATCACGACTTCCTGCGTGTTTTCAAAGATTATTACGAGCACGCCTACTGCAAAAGAAAGTGCTGTAAGTAACGTATATAATCGTATAATTATTAATATATATATAAAATCAATCGCTGCAAATAGATTCATGTTTGCTTCGAAAAATTCACTCATACACATGCGTTAATACATTAATTTGTATTAATATAACTTTTGATTTATATAACAAAATTATCTGCCAAGTAATTAGTACATTTATTAATAATTTTATATAGCTTGTATAAGATCAATAATACGTACAAGCGGCTTGAGAAAGTATTACTCGATTAGTTTGTAGATGGTTGGATGAAGTTTTAATATTCAACAAACTTTGATTTTAATGATACAGATTAGAAGAAAAAAAAGTTGTATTATATGACATGATACATTTACACACATGAGTCACATTAGCGGTATTCGAGTCGATTCTTGTATTGTGCCCGTTATACTATAGCTAAAAGTTTGTAGTTTGATCGAGGCATAGAATCACCCATATATAGAACGACATGGTGAAACTTTATTTTTTAATGCGAAAGACGGAAGAAAAGCGAACAAGTTGTTTACATTGAGGTGATTAGTTTAACATTTGACTGCGAGAATAGCACAGCGCTCGCTTACGTCAAAGTACGCGACAATGACATTGTAAAGATTGCACGCGAATGGGACAGTCGTAATAAAAAGCCAATCCGTCGGTCTTGCAGGACAACAATGTAGCCGAGACGGTTTATCTGCAAGTGTCAACTTGCGTCTCGAATACGTAACCGTCGGGATATCCGCATTCACCTCGACATTCAAGAACTTTACGAGGGTATCAAAATTTAAATGCATTTGGACGATGCGGCGGAAGACTGCGCGAGGGGGGCGGCGGAGCCACTTGGCAAACTTACTCCCGTCGCAATCAAAGTTTGACTATTGATTCGGAGGACCGAGGCCGCACTGACGCAAAACGGCTCCGCTGTAAAAATTCGGATAACGCACGACGCCGGAGCTGCGTGGGCCCGGGAGAAGAAAAAGCTCGTCGGCTCGCGGGGCATCGGAGCCCCCTTTTACGGCGACGCAGGCGAAAGTTTTCCGCTTCCGAGGTGCCGCGGCCGGTTAAAAATCTAGTCCACCGGGGGATAAGTCGATTGGGATCGATCGGAAGCCCCACTTATCGGGATTGAGGAGCGAGGTCGCGCGCGCGGGGGGGGGCGGGGGCCGCTCACCTTCGTTGGTCCCCAGGTCCTGGGCTCGGGGGCTCGTCGCCAGGAGGAGCAGGAGCCAGCAGGGGGCGCTGGCCCGCGGGCCCGGCATCCTCGCGCGGAGATCCTCTCTGGCGCAGCCTCCGGGCGGTCGGCGAGCCGCGTCATCCGCGGGGCTCGTGCAGCTCGGGGCCTCGGCTCCGGGGGCCCGACGCTCGCCGAAAGGGCGCGAAAGCCCCCGGCCGCCGGCTCTTATCCTCGCGCGGGCCGCGCCGGCAAAGAGAAAGGCGCCCCCGCCGGCCGGCGCAACTGGGCCGGGGGCACCTCGGGATTGAATAACGCCCCGCCCCGCGGACTTTCCCCGGCGCAAGTTCAACGGGCGCACGTGCCGCGAAGGGCGCCAATGCCGCGGCGAGGCCCCGGGAGCCCCGGAATCCGGGGCCGGTTACGAGCCCGCGCAAACACCTATACGCGTGTGCGCGTACGCGCCGGCCGGGAAGGAAAGTTGCCGGCCGTTACACGGCCCGCCGGCTAACGAGTCGCCGCGGTTTCTACTAATTATACGGAATCGCCAAGGCGCCTTTGCCGCGCATCTCCCCACCGCCCGCGGCCCACCCGTTCCCAGCATCCCCGCGTGGACCGATGCCCGCGGGGTTTTTGTTTCGGCGGCGCGCTCGCGGCTCGCCCCCCGCGGTCCTAAGCTCTGCCCGCTGCGGTCCGTGGGCGCGTGGCATTGAGCCCCGGCGCACGTGCGCCTTATCGGCCGCCTCCCGCGGCCCTGCTTTTCGCGCGCTCCACCGATTCGCCAGTCTGCTTTCCTCGAGGCTTTCGTCGCTCGTCGGGAAAAGCGCCGGGATTAATGCCCCGCCTATAAAAAGATATAACCTCGTTTTGCCCGCATAAAATGTGTTTGTATAACCCCCGCAATTTGCCAACTTGTGGTTATTTAATACAAACGCGCCGCTGGAATCTGGATGAATCAGTCGCGGAACTGACGAACAGACCCGCTCGAAAGTTTTAATGAAATAATGCCCAACTCTCGGCCCAACTCGGCCCAAGGTAAAATCTCCTAATTTCCTCCCCTCCTCCTCCTCCTCCTCCTCCTCTAATTTCACCCGACTCCTCCGTTCCTCTTTTCCTTGCGATACCGGCAAATCGACCTGTTTATCATCGGCTGATCAATAATCGTTCGCCCATATACACTAGAGCGTTATTAGAAATTTGCAACGAGAGTGGCAAACTAAAAACATCAATTAGGTATAAATAACATGCTGAGTAAATAGGTTGCTTTTTCTTTCAAATATTTAACTGCGCGATAAATAACTAGAGAAGTACACAAAATTAATCACGCTTATTCGTATGCGTGTTTTCAATGTCCTTTACGACCCGAGTTAATTGCACTATGTCGAGGTTACGATCAAACAGTTTGGAGTAAGCAAAAATGGTCTTGCGTGTATCTATGATGTTTGCCTTCTCATTTGAAGCTAATTTCAACACGCTTGGTACAATTATACCACATTTACTTACATGAAACATTATTTTTTGTAATTTATAAACTACCTAGTTAAATGTAGTTTCTTGCAATTATTTAGCTACAATTACAGAATGCCTCAAGTAAATCTACACATCAGTGATTTCCTTGTTTTTCAGTGGAATTTGTATATCATAGCAGTTTTTGGGATTGTAATGAAAACGATATTTTTGTAAATATGTAAAGGGAAATATAGTTGTAAAAGTCGTACGAAAATATTAGTACCAGATAGATGTAAATACTACTCACGTATTGTAACTCGCTTTGAAAACTGCTAACATGCGTTTAAAAAACGATAACAATACTTTATTTATAATCAATATTCTTTAAAATAAAATATGCAGTTTATTTTAACATGATGAAGTTCTAATTATCTTTGAAATTTTGTTATAACAAAAATAACACACACACTCCTACATATAATATATATACATATACATGTACTGTCATTGAGCCGTAGAGTCAATTACTCATTGTACAGTAATTCGATAGATCTGTCTGACAAAACTATAATGACTAGTGAGCGCTTGTTTGCTAAACTAGTTCCTGGAAATATAAGTGACCTTTTGCCACTAAATAATATTAAAACATTGATATATACTTAAAACATATTTAATAATTAATTCGTGTCTCATTTTAAGTATCTCATACATAAAGTTAATTATAAAAGAAGATATTTTTTCATGATTATTGCTGCATTTACTAGATTATTTTACTTGAGGCTCCATTCTCGGTGGCGTTTTATTTGTACACGCAAATTATTCAATTCTCCCTCTTTACGGTTTATTCTGAAAAATTAATAGCCATAAATGATATATTAAATATTTTTAAAAATACGAATAACCCTGAGGAACACATTGGTACAATATCTATTTGACCGTTGAGATGAGAAATAACATTTGTCCGTTTTTTCCATCAGCATAAATTTAAAATAATTGCACATTTAATTAACCGTCGACTGGGCGAATCTAAGCAAGAATCCGAGGAGGTTTATGTCCCGGAAAAGGCTGGTGTGTATTTCGGTCGAGCAGTGGGATTAATTTGCGAGGACGGCCCGGGCACGCGTCGACTCCGAGGTTAGCCCCCATAATTCCCTCGATCATTTGACTTAATTCAATGGGATCGCGTGGCGGGCAGACAAAGGGGCGCACGCGCGGGCGCCTTTGTCAGCGGGTCCGCCGCGATTCCGCGGGGCCGAGGCAGCAGGAGGCGGCCCGGGCCCCCCCGAAGGGCCCCAGGAGGCGGCCCGGTCCCGGGGCCGATCTCGGCGCCGGCCCGATTTCCCGGCGACGCCCCCCCGTTGCTCGCGGGGGTCGCGCGCGCGCCGTATTGATTTTGCGCCGGGCGCCCTCCCCGCTTTCCCGGGGGCGGCGGGAAAGCGGCGGGCGATCACGTCCGGGGCTCGGCTGCGGCTCGCGGCCGATTTCCCGGACGAAGAGCAGAGGCCCGCGCGCAAGGGCTTGCGCAAGCGGCGCACGGGCGTATTATTTAACGCCCCGTCATCGGGCGCGGCGGCCCCTCCCCGCCCCGCGCCCGGTGAAAGCGCCCGCGTAATCTCCGCCCGCGGAGGATGCAGCCGTCGGCCGGCCTTTTTTTCTCTCTCTCCTTCTTTTCGCTCCTTTATTGCCGAAACGCCGCGCGCGTCTCGGCGATAAGTTATATATCGGGGCTGCGCGGCTCGGCGCCCATTAAAAGTTGGGGGGGCCGCGCGGCCAGTGCATCGGGGAGGGCTGTGGGCGTCGGCCGGCTCCGGTTTCCTCGCGCGCCGCCAAACTTTCTTCCCGAAAGCTGGGCATCTGCCCCGATAATGTATAATGCACGCCCATAGCCGTTGATAGTCTTCCCCGCGGTCTTCCCGGCCCGCCTCCGGATTCTACAGCCGCGCGTGGATTTACGGAGGCCCGCAGTTCCTGCTCCATATTGACGAGGAGAAATTATGCACGTGGTCTAGAGTAGACGCAAGCCTGCGAGAACGGGGGCTTGGGTACACGTTTGACCTCGCGTTTGACGAAATCAACACCGCCGACGTGGAGAGCCGCGAGCCATATTAATTGCCGGTCTATCGTCATCATCGGCAAGCAGAGTTTTCTTTTTCCCGCCGGCAGATCCAACTCCGGGAAGGGAGCTAAGGGTCTCGTGCGGTGGGCGCCCGCGCGGCCGAGATGCTTCGCCCGACGCGCACCTCGCACTTTGCCGGGCGTATTTTTAGCGGATGCATCATCTGCGACGGGCGAGGCTGTCTATCCCAGCGGAGCGCGTCGCAAAAAAATTTATAGCCGATCGCTCGGCGCGCGTTACGCTCCATCCTTGAGAGCGCGAGTCGCCCGCGGGCGGCCCCCGATAAACGTCCAACGGCCGGGGCGAAACATCGGGGGCGAAAAAGCCCGTTGGCCCGAGGAAGTTCCGCGGGGGGGAGGGGGTGGCCCGACTGCCCCGGCGGAAAGAAGAGGAAAGTCGATTAGCCGGACCGGCGTCCCCGGCGTCAAAGGGCCGACGTTAATACGCGGCCCGCAAAAGGGTCGGAGACAGCTCGCCCGGCCGCGGAGAGAGCCGGGCTTTAAACGCGTCCGTCCGCTCGGGGCGTCGGCCGCGCGGCCGGTGTAATACGACCAATAATAATGAGTCAACGGGCGGCGCGGCCATATAACGAGGGAGAAAGACCGGCCGGAGCGCGCAGGCCGTGCAGGCGGGCACAGGCGCGCGGCAAGTGTGCGTCGCGCCGGCGGCGGCGGCGGCTTTCTCTCGGAAGCGCCCGCAGGGACCTGCCGCGAGGAGGCACATCGATCCCCGGTCCAATTGTTTACCGATCGCCGCCGATCGTCAATAATAGACGAGCCGATGCCCCCGCGCTCCCGGGCTCCCGGCCGCCCGCGCGCCTGCATTATTCCCGCCGCCCGGATGTCTTTCATCCGCGTACCCGATTCATCTAGGTCACTTTCTATTATCGCGGCTCGTCGCGGCCGCTCGCGTCCCCCGCGAGTGGAAAGCCGCGGGATCAGCCGGCCGGGACCTGGGATCAGGCGGATCGGAGAGAGCCGATCGATGCCGGGTCCCCATAGGCGCCGAGCCCTCTCCTCCCTGTAATCCAATCGCCTGCGTATATATCCGCTAACAGTTGGTGCTCGCCGGCCCGGGAAAACTCGCCGAGGGGTAATTAACGCGCGGGATTAACCGGCGGGGCGAGGCCGCCGAGGCTCCCAAAGGCAACGCGCGAGCCAGCCAATCGTTGAACGTCAATGAGCGCGCCCCCCCGGGGGGATTAAGTGCCGGGCGGACGCACGCTGTTCATAACGCGCGGCACTTGGCGAAAAGCACGGGGATAAATGCCCGGCCCTCGGCTGGCCCCTCGCCCGGCCCCCGGGAAGCGGGGCCGAGCTCACCGGAAGCTTTGTCTCCTCTCGCGCCCCGGCCGTCTACTCGCCCTCGCTCCCGCGTGCCTTTTTCGTTGTGTGCGTGCTTGCGCGGCTCCCTTTGCCCGCTGTTTTTCCGCGTTGGCGGGGCCGCGAACTCGGTGGCAATCCTCCGCGGATCGCGAGGCGAGTGCCCGCGCGGGAGGGGGGGTAAACGAGGCCGAAATAAGAGGCAGGCGCCGGCCGGGAGCTGGAGGCCGGGCCCGGGCCAAATTACCAGACCTCGGGGTAAAGAGAGACGGGGCTCGGCTAGGCCCGTCGCTCAAGAATGGACCGAGGGCAAGGGACAGAGGCCGCCGAGTCTAGCCTCCGCGCGTGCATATATTTGCGAAAGCCAAGCGGGCCTTTGCCGAGCCGCTCCGTAAGACCGAGCGTCGGCGAATAAGGAATTTCAAATAAAAAAAAAAAAAAGAAGGCCACCGCTGTCGCATAGGAGTACGCGAACCTAGAATTTCGCGCGAGCCCATAGACGTGGGGGCCGAGCAACCTCTCTCTCTCTCTTCTTATATGCGCGCACGGGTATAATTGGATTTTGATTTACTCGGCAGGAAGAGAGCCGAGCGAGTTATTAGCTGATTTTCAAGCGCACTTTCGCATTTCATCGATTTTGGGTGCGGCTTTCAAAAGCAGATTACGGTTTTGTCCGATTTTCACGCCACTTTAGAGCCGCCGGGTAATTTGTACACGCGCGCGCGCGCGTATCACGCGCTACATTACATAAGCAAACACAGGCGCGCGTAAGCCCGGGCGCGCGCAACGTTACGCTACCCGCGGATCGTTCGCAACGCCTTTTGCAGGTATAAAGTGTCGTTCGAGAAGGTGGCGTTTGACGAGCGCGTTAGCGGCGGCGTTACCCCCGAGGTAGGCCCGCAATCGGCGCGCGCATCTCGCGCACGCGGATACGGCTTCTAAAACCGAGCTCGTATAGTTGCGCGCGCCGCTTAAGAAGATCTCGAGTCCCCCCCCCCCCTCCCGCCGAGGAGCGCACCCCTATTTTTTTCGGTTATCGCGCCCGAGCATAAAGTCCGAGTACAGTAGAAAGTTGGCCGGACGACGAATGTACAGCGGCGGGCGCATGCGACAGCAAAGGAATCTCGCGGCCGAGCGAATCGCAGGCCTTGAAATCGGACTGCGTGTACACTGGCGATAAGGCGCTCTAAACGAGGCAATAAAAAAAAAGGCCCGCGTTTCGAGCGCTTATAAAGGCAACGCGCGCACGTGCACATGGATACGCGTACATACATGTACGTGTATGCGCACGCGTGCACGAGCGGCGAGAGGGAAAAAAGGAACGGTAGCCGATGTGTGCGAAAAAGGCGCGACGGGCCGAAAGCTCGGCGAGACGACGGCCGTCTGCATCCACGCGGGGGTGGGGAGGGGACACTCGAAAAGGCTCCGGCGCCGAGGAGGGCGCTTTATTGGCCCTCGGGGACGTGGGCCGCCCGACGGCGCCTCCGGTTTTCCCGGCGAGCTTGACGCGCCTTTGCATAATTGCCCGCGGCCATCTTGGTCTCGGGCGATCGGCCCGGGTGCCTCGCACACATTCAAATCCGCCGTGGAGCCGTGGATTCCGCGAGCCCTCGGACGCTTTTCGGAATATAATGCAGGAGCCCTGGGTAATTTACAGCGGGGCGCGAGCGCCCGCCGCCTGTGAATTTCCCGCTTGTTAACAGGGCTTTCGATGCACATTTGGAGTTGCGCCTCGCTCATTAAGCCCGCGACTTTTATGAACGATAAACCTATAGTAACGGCCCGAATCCGCGGTCGGCCGAGCGGCGTTGATTTGCTCGACCGTGTTTTCCAAACCCCCTCGGCTGCGCGCTTTTGGCTTACAGGCTTACGTGTGTACGGCTAATGAGTCAATCCGGACTTTGGAAAAATGAACGTGCCTCGAGTTTGTTGCCGGGACTCGGGCTATATATATACATATATATATATAGTCCGGACTGGCAATTTCTTTCGGGGGCTAATGTCATTTGAATAAGTTATCGCTTTTGGACCCTAGACGAATCTGTAAGTAAAGTATGCCTTGAAAGTATAATCGGCCGACGTAAAGACTTTCATTGGAGGAAGAAACCGGCAATGTCCCTTCTTCCACGCAAATGCGATCTACATTCTAGGGAGTTTAAAGGCTCCCTGCAATTTCATTAAAATTTAACCGGCTCGTCCGAATTGATTTTTAATACTTAATCTGCATAACTCGGCATGAGAAAAGCAAGCAATTCCTTTTTTCGGAAATTGAAATAAAAGAACTAGAATAATGCGGCTCAAAAGCTATTCCTCAAGGAAATTGCATCTTTTTGTAATGCAAATACATAATGCCGCGGTGTACGGAGGTTGCATCGGCGCGGGATATATTTGTTAAAAATTGACAGGCCACCGAGGCGAACGGACGGGTCGAACTCTTGAGTTACGCTCTTTTGTCACGAGAATTGCCGGGGGATCGTTTCTCCACGCGAGCTTTTATATTAAAATTTATTTGCGGGTCACTCCGGCACGAAAGAGAAAGTTCAACGGGCGTTATGAAATCCGGTGCAATTATGCGCCCGATGAGCTTGAAAGCCGATACACTTGCTCGGTAGCAGCGCGTTCCAGCTAAAATGATTGACGCAAAGTGTGCCAATCTCATGAGAGGCCCGCGCGCGCGTATTACACTGTAACGTTCTTATTTAGATTCACGGACGCGCGTTCGCGGGCGCGAGGATAAACTATAGGAGGCCCGAGTCCCCGGCACCCGAGTGACATTCTTTCGCGAGAAGTAATTTAATAGTGACGAAAATTAACCGCAGGAAACTGACAGCCCCGCTAAAGATCACCGGGCTCTTCAAGATTCCACTTTAAACGTTGATTTAATGAAATTCTCAAGTCTTTGCGCGCGCGCGCGCGCAACGTCAAAAGGATTCCCCCGCCCCGCGGTCCCCCGAGCCTCCTGGACATATTAACTTTAGTCAGGCTTTTTGTTCAATTTTCATTTCCCACGTATTTGCAAGCTTTACGAGTTTTTCATATACGTCCGGGAGGCGCGCGCGCGCGCGCGTAAGCACCGAGCCCGCAAGTTGCAATTACAATTTATTTTTTAATTAGGACTAACCATATTACATCGTAAAACTCCACTTCGCCCGAGCTGTAAACTTCCCCCCCGGAGTTCTTCAATTCTCGTGTAACGGCACACGGGGACTTAGTTGTATATCTTCGCCACAATTAATTCACCGAGCGAGCGTGCGCGCGCGCGCCGGCAAGTCCAATACACGCACGCACACACACACGTATATATATATATGGCTCTCGGCAGCGGCGGCGCGGTACACTTTTCGGAAAAAGGAAAGCCGCTTAATAAGCCCAGCGCCGGTCGCTAGTGATTTTCCATGCGATGTACCAGGCGACAGGAGCGGTGAGTCGGCTCTCCGGGCGAGCCAGGGGGGGGAGAGCGGGGAGCGGAGAAAGGGAAGGGGGGGGGGCGGCGGTAGGAAGCGGCCCGATTTCAATGGTCGCCCCGGAGAGGGGGTAACCCGGGCGCACGCGGAGCCGCGACCGAGGATGAGCCTGTGGGGGCGCGCGTGGGCGGTAAAACCGCCGTGGGGGCTATTACGGCCCGTGCGCCGGACGGATCGTCGCTCGATCGCGCCGCCCTGCGCGCCTGTGTGTGTATAGCGCGGGAATTTAGCGATCGGAATAATGACGGGTCCGTCTCGATTGTTTCCCCGGCGTGCGCGCATAATGCAATGGCGCGAGGAAGAAGTAATTAGCGATCTTGGTAATTGCATTCTCGTTGTATCCACACGGCAAGCGCGGGTTATTAGTCTCGAAAAACTACTGCGATAAATCTTGTTCTTTTTTTTTTTGAGCGCGCACACATGTCGAGGTGAATATATTACAAGTACATTGCACCGGAGGAAAAGAAAAAAAACGAGCACACCTGTAGGACATGTTTTCTTCGGTTGTCTCAACTTTCCCGAACATGAAAGCGTGTATCTCGACGGCCTATTGTAGCCCATAATCTTGGGAAGCCTATACTGTTCGGCTTCGGCTTTTTATCATGCCTTAGAATAGGGCGGCAGTATATTCGCCGGGTATAGTCGCTTGTAACTTTTACCGCGGCGGCGTGTTACTTCGCTAGAAAAATGAGGATAATGTTTTAACGTAGCAAATGTACGACCGTCAAAATATTACGGCTCGGCGTTTTCTCGCTCTTAAAGAACTCGGAAATAAATACTGTTATTTTTTACCCCGCTTCGTGTGCATCGTTTCGATGCAACAGTCTTTTTATCGGGGATATGCAGAATCGAAATGTCGAGCGAAATGTGCTTTTCGGCAGATCGACAAAAATTTCAGTATTCCTGTAATAAAAGAACACTCGAGAATACTGCATGGGCTCGATTCATTCGAATAAGCCTGGCTTCGTGCACTGGTAAAAATAAGATCGAATGTATGTTTATGTGTGCAGCAATGTATATCTAAAGCTCGGTGCCTAAAGCGCGGTAAAGGGGAGGCTTATCGGAATATCTTCCCAAGAGTGTATATATAATGCCCGCGGCTCAATAGACCTACAAACAAAAAACACTTTCACGTTTGGAAAAGTCCAGATATAACCGAAAAAACTATAGTCTGCCGACTTTCCAATGCTTTCGATTTTCATTATTTCGATTGCCAGCGCCGTCCTCAATATCATGCGCAAAATCCATCGTTTTACCGTAAAATACTCCGCGGCTGCACGCGGGCCTCCGCTACGTATGTACATGTACAGCCACTCAATCGATACCGGTGTGTTTTTGATAGTTCCATGGGAAATCTGCGGGGAACCCGTGGATCGAGCGGCGGGCAACCTCCTGCTATACCCCCTTTTAATTAAGCGGGATAAATGGAAAAAGTTGCGAAGGGTGATTCACGCGGGGCACGAGCGGGTAACACGATCGACTCGCCGGCTCGCTATTGCACGTGCTCGGGTCAGATATTGGGTTTCGGGACGTGTCCCGCCGAGACGATAGCTGCACCGCCGATCGAAAAAAGACGTCAGATTGCAGATGTCGACTTGTATACGTATACATATCCGGGGAATCGCGGAGGAAAGCGCAAGTGGACGGATTACACGCGAGCGGGCTATACGGCAATATACACGTATACAATCTAAGCCGCTCGCGTGTCCACAGTTAGCGTGGCAACTATTGCTTTTTCTTTTCTTTTTTCGCCCCGGCGACGGAAGCCTACGCCGATGCTCGCCTCGCAAATCGGACCCTCGTTACGGCTCGAGGGCGTTTTCCAGGTGCGCCGTCGCAGCCGCGCCGTTAGCCGGCCGACCGAAAGTTAAATAATTCAATTAGCGCGCAGGCGGTGCGTGCGCGGCTCCCCCGGTCTACGTACATCTCCCCGGCGGCTCTGCGTCCCGTCGCGGAAGACACAGCGGCACCCGGGCTAACTAGCTCTAGCGTCTTGCCCTATATGCTTTGTCGCCGGCCCTTGGCGCCGCCACCGAGTACACGTAGAGGATAAGAAGCTCGGCGGGTAAAGGGCGAGTGGTGTTGCGCGGCATTGGCGCAAACTTTTCCGCCCAGGAAGCTGCAGCCGCGCGCATCTTGCAGAGCCGTGTGTGCACGCGGAGGCACACGCGGGCCAGTATACAGGGAACGGCCGAGTCTCGTTACAAAGCCGGTTATCAAGCAGTTAGGCGTTGTCAGTGCGGTAACTCGCCCCGACGGAATTGAACGGGCCAGCCACCTCCCGCGACTACCCGCCTCAGATTTTAGCGGCGATGACGCTAATGAGTTGGCGGGCGGGTCAGCCCGCAGGCCGCTCCCCTCCTTCATCCACTGCGCCGGAAGAAGGAGGCGTCGGCCGCTCGCGCAATCCAATTATCACAGGTGGGGGCCTGCGCATCGGCGCCCACCTGAGATCGCCGCGGCGTAAGGAGGTCGGGCCGGGGGGGGGAGCGCGAGGCCCTAGAACCTAAGGGCGCCCGACAAAGCCCCAAGGGAAGAAAGCCGGCGCGCGAGGCACTCCGGGGGCGAAAGCCAGCGGAAAGAAGACGATGCACGAGTGTGCGCCGTCCTTTGAGCCGGAGCGGCCCACGGCCGGGGCACGCGTGCGCCGCCGCCTCGAGGAAGCCCCGTCCACGCGCACACATAGACAATCGGAGGCTCCTCCCGCCGCCGGGGGGTCGCTCCTCTCTCTTTTCCTTTTTTTTTTTTTTTATTGCCGCCCGCCCCATAACGCGATCTGGGAAAAGTGCGGCGGCAACGGCGATAAAGCCGCGATAAAGGCCACTTTATACGGGCGTTTACTTTAACATTACCGCGTGGGCGTGCAGCCAGTACAACTTTGTGCATTGTTTCGGTGTGCGGGGCGCACGGGCGCGGGGACAGCAGCGCCCGAGCGAGGATCGGACCGCGCGCCGGCCTTTTTGCGTCATAAAAGCTCGCGCGAGCGCGCCGAGGTGTGTGCGTGCGCGCCCGTGTAGTTTATTTCGAACGCGCCGATGTGTATATACACGCTCGCCGCGAGATCTCCGCGCTGTAATACAGATATTCCTCTCCCCCCCCCCCCCGTGTGTGTACACACATGCACGCGTGTCGCGCGCGCCCGCGCCTAGCGATAAAGAGGCGTATCGCCAGCTCGCCACCGATAATGGGCCGATTTGCACGAGTCGCCTCTATGCAGCGCTGCGGCGGACCCGCGGCCGGCTTTATCCTCGCCGACTTAAAACCCATATCCGCCGTCTAATTAGCGCCGATTCGCCTTTAATTGCTTTCTAGGCCCGGGGTGGGGGGGGGGCGGCGCTCGATAAATCGACTGAAGAACTTGGCTCGCGCCCCTCGCCCTCGGCGCCCCGGCAAGGCTACTGCCGTTACCCGGAGAATATGTAATACACCCGTGCAGCCGTAGAGCCAGCGGCATAATACGTCCGCCGTCCCGGCCGTGCGTTCACACGTGCGCCTGAGGTAACGCGGCCCCGCTTGGCTTTGTGCCGCTCTCAAGACGGCCCGCCGTGCGTGTGTGTGCGCCGCGAACAGCTGTTTTATTCGCGCTCGGGCTGTTGCCAGCCCGAAACTCGGAGCGTACCGCGCCGACCGTCGCTCGCGGGACGCGGGCTCGGATGCACGCCCGCGAGGGCCTATCTGCACTGCGCCGCGGGGGCAGGGGGGGAGGAGGAGGATGAATGAATTCACCCGATGATACTTGCGGACGCGGCGCAACCTTACGTGCATACACATATCTGTGTGTGTGTGTGTGTGTGTATACAGAATTAATTGAGCACTTTGGTGGAGACACAGGCGCACGCACGCACAAAGGACCGTGTCCGTGTGGCCAAGTGTGCGTAACGACGCGCGAGCGTTCGGTGAGCGAGGAAAATATGTAACGGGGAGGCGGCAGCGGCGGCGGCGGCGGCGGCGGCTGCGGCCAGGCCTGTATATTAAAAATGTCGGAGCGACCAGGGGTCGAGTGCAGGATTGAGACCGATGTATCCTGTGGCGAGAAATAAAATGTCAAATGGAACGTGGGCGCGCGAGCAATATATATAAAGCGATGCGCGCGACAGGAAGACAACTGGAACGGGCGGGCGAGATAGAGGAGGGGGGGTGGGTCAGACTCGGGAGAGAGAGAGAGAGAGAGAGAGAGTGAAGCGCGGAGCAGGAGAAAGAGAGCGGAGTGGCGCTGAGCGGGCGATAATGACTCGAGGCTCAACCAGTTTGTACATTCTAAATGATGAATGTATCAAGCCCGTGCGCGCGAGAGCATATAATATAGAATAATTAAATGTATATATCGCCAACTGAAGCGCATCGTCTTCCGAATTCGACCGGAGCACTGATAGACAAAGAGAGAACGAGAGAGAGAGAGAGGAGAGAGCGCGGGCATTATTCACCGCTGTGAATTAAGAGCAGCGACTGCCTTGCATGCGCGTCGCGCGTATATACAGCTCGACGCATTTACCGGAGTATTCATAAGCGAGGAAAGAAATGAATGGCCATGCAAGGGCTTTTTTCTACACTCGTAAGCATTCCAAGCGGTTCTTTTTTCTCCGGGCTCGCGCGCCGTAACGTGAAACTTCAAATAATTCGCCCCTCTTAGATTAGGCGACTCTGCATTATCGAATTACGTAACTTGTTGTTCGTACATACGCATGTAAACCAAACAATTATACATCGTGATTGTGAGCGATAGCTGCACGGGTCCCGAGACGGGACGGGCCGCCGTTGCGAAATTTCGCGGGGATCGCGCGCTCTGCCGTGGGCTTTTCAAAATTAATACATCTGCTATTAGTGAAATGGAACCGGTTTCTTCAATAACGTTCCTATACTACTTCTTCCATTATGCAAACGCAGTCTTCCACCGGTATACACAGCAGTCGGCCTAAGCTAATGCGCCGGCTTTGAGCCTACTTAGCGATTTATCACAAAATTTTTGCGCCTCTCCACTTGCTCCAGTAGAACGTGCGCGTATGCAGGTGTAGGCCCCCGAAGCCGAGGCTGCGGCTTGGCGAGTTTGATTTCCTTTGTGCTCTTTCCACAGCTCATCAGAGAAGTAGAATAAGTAAGAAATGAGCAAGAATTCAATTGTAGTTGTAGGTCGCGAGGCTCCGGGGCTCGGATTGAGGCGCGCAGGTTGATGAACTGCTATTCTTGCAAACTTCAAACGCTTACAAATTACCTGGCAATTTACAGCAACAACTTACCGAGTTATGTAATGGAATAAAGATAACAGACCGTTTCGCGGAAAATTTGTACATTTAGTCATACGTACGAGAGTGGCATCAATTAAAGTGAATAATGAACCCTCGTAGCCGAGCTTCTATACCTTTTAATACCGTGTATTCCACTATTAGAAAAAGAGCCGGTATAGTATTACCGACTATAATAAGGAGTGCATAATAAGGAGATTCGTTATTTTAGACTCGTACGATGGGGCATGCAGCGGAGCGTCGAGCAGAGCGCCGAGCAGAACGCGAATCATTTGAGATAGTTCGGGAAGAAAAATTAGTATCGCGGTAATAGATAACTGGTGTATTCTCGTCATTGAAAGGCTGTTGTGGTAGGCTTCCGTTGCTCCCAACTTGCCCGCGAGGAGTCCCCATTCAAGGCTGCTCGAGGCTCGAGTCGACGGGCAGGTGAGTAAAAGTAAAAAGCCGGACAAGATTAATCGGGCCGTCTAATCGGACGACTCGCCGAGGCGCAGCCAAGGTTTCCACGGAGGAAACTCGATGACGAAAATTAGGTAGAGCCTCGGGACAGGGGAGTCAGGCAGCCGTGCGCTACGTGCCAAAAGGCAGGAGAGGCTCAAGGAGAGCCGAGAGACTGCGCCCGTCGCCCGCTAAAACCAGTCGCAACGAGTCGATATTTGGACCTGCACGAGCTCGCGTTGGATCTCCTTCCCTTGTCCCGCGCACCCAAGAGCTCCTAAGAGGGCGGGGGCGGCCACCGGGCGCATTATGCGCGCCGTTTAAAGCTCGGACTTGTTTACGTCGCGAGGAGCGTCCGGCCGAGAGCCAACGGCAAGGATCGAGGGAGAGATAAGCCATCGAAAAGCGGCGCGCACACCCGCCCGGCGCATTGTTCGCGCGGCGGAGGAGGAGGAGAGGGAGCCCGGGACGGGGCGGGCACGTGGCGCGCGGCCTCCTGGGGCCGGCGGCCGCGGCGGCCGCGGCGGGCGCACTAGCCGAGCGGCCGCGGCGGCGGGGCGCGCCGGTGGCGCCGCTCGGCCCTGCGCGCGCCCAGTCGAAGATGGCGGCGGCCCCCGCGGCCCGGGCTGTTTACCGCGGGCGCCGCGGCGCTCGGCCGTAGTCGCGCCGCGGAAGCCGGCGGTGCATCACGCGAGGAGCCGGAGAGCAGCGGGCGCAGGGCCGCGAGAGCGAGGAGAGCGCGCGCGCAGCCAGGGAGCGCAGCGCCGCCCAGCGGGAGACGGCTGACGCCCGGGCAGCAGCCGGCGGAGCGCCCAGGAGGGGAGCGCCATTGTGCGAGGGAGCGCCGAGCCGAGCAGCCGACGAGCGCCGCCCAGAGCACCGCCGCACCGCCGCAGCGCCCGCAGCGCCCACAGCGCCATGAGCGTCAGCGCCGTGGCGGCGCGCGCCGTCCTCCTCAACATCGGCAACATGGACGAGGAGGAGGAGAAGGAGCCCGAGCGCCTAGAGGAGGAGGAGGGCCCCCCGCCCGGGGACCTCCAGGAGCAGGCGGCCCTCGTCGTCGACGCCCAGCTGCGGGCGATGGCCGTCTCGGCGACGGCGCCCGGCCCGAATGCGGCGGCGCGCGCGCACCACGACACGGCGCCCTCGACGGCCACCTCGACCGGCACGCGATCTGCCGGCGAGAGCTTCGACGACCTCAACGGCAAGGAGGTAAGTGCGCCCGGGTGGGGGCCCCTCCTCTCGCGAGCCCGCCTCCCGGGGGACCGATGAATTTTTTTTTACCCACCACCGCCTTGTGCGCGGCTCGTTACAACCTGACCTTCTTAGTTAATGATTTTCCGACGAGCTTCGTGACGTCCCTTTCGGACTCGACCTCGATTACTCCCCTGCCAGTGCGGAACCTACCTCGTGGCGCTCGCCACTTTCTTTTGCTAAAATCCCCTGGTTTGTCAGCGAAAGATTTTCATCGCTGCCAGATGCGCTCACTTGTCGCGCACTCCCCGGTGATTAATGCCCTCTTGCTACCTCACCGTTGCCTCCATCAATCTAGCGTATCTGCCTGACGAGTTTATCTGCCCGTTTTTTCGCTCCTTTGCCGTTCCGATTCGATGCTAATGCCATACGGCAATTTGAAAGATCGACTGACGTTTCGCGATTCGGGCTGCGCGCTGCTGCTGCTGCTGCCGCCGCTGCTGCTGCTGCTGCTGCTGCTACTCCACGCATCAAAACAAACGCACAAGTGCCGTCGCGCCAACCCATTCTAGCTTGTTTTAAATAGAATAATAGACGGCAGATCCGGCTAATGATTCATTTTGTCTCTTTTAGGAGTGATTGAAGACTCCCGCGTTTCTCTCTTGCGCTCGGATTGCGTTACTCGATTTTTTTGAGCGTGACCTACAATATATGCGTGTAACGCGATACGTGCGCGACTCTGTTGTGTTGTTTTATTATTTTTTTATTCTCGTTTAATACCTTGCAACAAAGCGTCGTCGGCCCGGCAGAGCGGGAATAATTAACGCGTCGAACCGCGAGCACGTGTTAGTATATACGTACGCGTGGCTAATTATGTGAAAAGATTAAAAGGAGCGCGAGTGGCGTTTAGAAAAGAGGTCAGGTTTTGCGGCGAGCGCTACTAACAATGGATTTGATCGATTGCAGTGTTTGAAGCCGTTCATACGGACCTGCACGAAATTCGAAAGCGGCAGCGGTAGCGGCGACCAGGATGGCATGGTCTCGATGGAGGACGGCGTCGACGTGGCGGCGAAGAAGCGCAAGACGCGCCGCGGCAAGCCCAAGCACCGCAAGCTCAAGCCCTACTCGAAGCAGCAGCTGTCCTACCAGCAGCGGCTGCGCTGCCGGGCCGCCGCGGGCCGGCCGACCAAGACGGGCAGGCAGCCCCCGGCCCCCTACAACACGACCCAGTTCCTCATGGAGGACCACAACGACCTGCCGGACCTCGACGAGAAGATCGCCGGGGCGGCGGGCGGGGCCGTCGGCACCCTCGCCGCCGAGGTCAACTGCAGCAGCAGCCACTTCCCCAAGCCCGTGGCGCCCCCGCGCACCCGGGACTCGAGCTTCAGCGTCGACAGCGACGAGGACTACTTCTACAGCTCGCCCGAGGACGAGGAGGAGTTCCTCACCAAGGAGTTCTCGAGCGCGTACGAGGACCTGCACGCCGAGCGGCTCGGCAGCCTGACCAAGACCGAGCTCATCCAGGAGTACATCCAGCTGGAGGCCAAGGTCGACCTGCTGACCAAGCGGCTGCGGGGCAAGGGCGGGAGCGGCGGGGCCGGGGGGCCCGCGGCCGAGGACCCGCCGCGGCCCGAGCGCCCCGAGGACCCGGAGGCCAAGGACCACGCGGAGGTGGCCAAGAAGCTCAAGCTCTTCCAGCAGCGCGTCGACGAGCTCCTCCAGCAGAACGAGCAGCTCAGGCGGGAGAACGAGCTGCTGCGCAAGCAGAGGCACACGAGCCCCATGTCGAGCGTCGACAGCGAGAGCGACAGCGACAGCTCGAGCAACCCGAGCCACTGCAGCTGCGCGCACCGGAGCCCGGGGAGCTCGCCCGTCCCGGCGAGCTACCACGCGCGCCGCGAGAAGCCGGCCGGCCGCCGGAAGAGCAGCTCCGTCTCGAGCGTCGACAGCCAGTGCGACAGCACCACGGGGGACAGCTCCTGCCCGGAGGCGAGCCCGCGGGCGCAGCACCAGCAGCACCAGCAGCAGCAGCAGCAGCAGCCGCCGGCGCCGCCGCCGCCGCCGCCGCCGACCCCGGGCCCCGAGGCGCCCGCCCCCGCCCTGGCCAACGGCCACGCGGCCTCCCACGAGATCGACGGCCTGCCGACCTAAGCGCCCCCGCCTCCCCCGAACCGACCCCCGCACCCCCACCAGCCCCCTCGCGCGTATTTCTTTATATAAATATATATAGCTAGGGCGCTCCCGGGCAAGGAGGCCGCCGGCCACCCGATGGCCCGCTTGATCTCTTCCGCGTCGAGGGACACCTGCGCCCGGTCGCGCGCCGCGCCGTTTTTGCCGATCAAATAGTGCTCGACTCACACGGCTACATTATCCAACTGGAGTAAGCGGCACTTTCTTAAGAAATGTATCTGAAAAGACAAAAAAATTTTTATACGCATCGGTATTTTGATGACTTGTGTTATGCTTGCGCTTGAACCTTCGATATCCTTACTCCAGCGGAAATTCCTTGTTTTCTTTATTTTCTTTTATCGTTGTTTTTAAAACTTTCGGCTGCACGTTTGTTTGTCAAAGTAGAAAAAACAATAGAATCGATTGTAAACCGAAGATTCGCAGGCTGATAACGCCAACTTCCGTTTGCTCTCTTTTTTTTTTTATGTATATCGTTACGTTTATGGATGCACTATTCGTTTGACAAAAACGATTGAGTTTCTCCGACGAAAGCCCAATGCGAAAGGGAGAGTCGTAAAAAAAGCCTCTGTTGTCTTTTTACCTCTGTCTCTTACCCGACCCGCTAAGACTGTCGTTGTATATAAGATATAGAAATGCGCGTACGTAATTTATTGTCGTCGAATGCTTATAATGCGTGCATCGACGCCAGGCGCATATTGCGCAGTCTCAGTCGAACGATGCAAATGAAATATCTTTCTTCTTTAAGGCATCACAAAATGTATACTGTACACGTACATTACATGCTAACGCGTTGCGCCTTCGCTTGATCCGAAAACACGCTCTTGCATTTTGATTGTGGAATTTTAAATTTGCACAATTTTTTTTTCTTTTAGTACACCCTGTCTATTATTCTTCGATCTAAACGCAATCTTGCTCTCGCGTATTCCAAGATTCATTTTCCAATACTTTTACCGTGTAACTGTGTCTACTATCTTTTTCTTTACTAGTTTACTCGGGTCACTTCCAACACACACAGCTTGATTTTTCTGTATGCGGTGCTTGAGAAATATTTAACAGGATTAATTAAAAGTTCGACCAACAAGTTATTAATTTCTTGTTTATGAGTACTATGCACTAACCCAAGTAATGTCAAATAACAGTAAAAAAGGCGGGACTAAACTAGTAACATGTTTACGAGAGTATCAATTTACAATATTGTTGGCACTTGCTAACTTACACTAAATACAAGATTTGAACCTAAACAAATTGGACATTAAACTACTTGTGTGGTAATCATTTTCTCTTCAAGACCGGACAGTATTACTTTTCTTTTACCAATTATATTTTCATTTGATCTATGGATCACTCACTCCATAACCTCAACTTGTATTTTTTGTTACATTTCATTTTCCAAACTGCTTCAATTTTCTTTTGCAAAGATAATTTAAAATCTATTCTGAGATTTGAAAATATTAAGAATTAAGAGTTAGGTATAACATTTGCATTAGATAGTACAATCACTGGAGTTTGTCGGATAACAGCATCTTCTTTAAATTTAACTTCCACGTTACATGAATCTCCAACAAGTATTAATCAGAGTTTACTTGCTGATGGTTCAAAATTTGGTTCATTCCAAATTATTACTCGTCTGTTTAATGCTTCTTGTAAAGAAAATTGATTAAATTTATTAAAATTACCTATTAAACCAAAATTAATGAGATCATGGTATATAGCGCCCAAAAAATAATTTTTACCTGCATTAGGTTCTGACCTTATATATAGACATTTTTTTTCGGAATCTGTTTCTCTTAAAAGTTATATAAAATGACAAGAAATTCTTTAACATTTTTAACCAGATATATAAAAAGTTTTTCAAGTATAGTAACACTATCTTTAATTGAGTAATAATAGTTATCGCGCTCTTGCCAACTAGAAGCGTAAATTAACGATTTGGTTCAATACTACGAGAATAATCAAATATTTCTATTAATGACACATCAACCAATTCTTGATTTAAATTGTATAAAATTGTACGAATAAGATAATGTTCTTGTGCTATATAACGATATTTTGAATTCATCCAATAACCAGAATATAATATATATTTTTAATGGCACACATTATATAGTTTTAAAATATTCTATACATTCTGGTCCGTTGAACGCAGCACTGTTATTGGACGGTATTCCGCTGCTCGCCACCACTCTTTCCTGTCTTTCTTGAAATAATTTGCTAAATTGTAAATTTCTAATTTTACCATCATCGACCCACGTCTCTAACGATTAGTAATGCATGAATTTGTCTCCTGTTTTGAGACCGAGAAGACCAAATTGACCCAGTGGTTTCCGTCACAGAGGATCCTTGCATATCTACGTTGATTCCATCGTATAATAGGTTTTTTGCTGAATGAACATCCGCTATCTTCTGACTCACTATTTGTAACTCTTCTTCGTCGTTCGCTTGCTTCATCAGGCGATCCATATTTGTCTCCTCCTGAAAACTTGGTAGACTTGCGCTTCCCCTCGTAATTGCTGTAGTCCGAATGTTGGTCGTCTGAGTTCTCTAACTCGCCCTCGCTGCTGAATGTTACTTTCTTGGATTTCTTCGCACGCTTCTTGCTCGCCGAATTTTTGCATGAACGCACATCCGCATTGCGAGTTGGTTTGCGAACGATTGTGGATGACGTGGAAGTGCTCGCCATGGGTTGCGATGATAAAGACACTTCTTTTACTTCTTGCATTATTTCGAAAAGTTTCACAAAAAAGATTTCCGTTTAGATCTCTTGGTTTTTGCCAAATATCATGGAGTATCCGTTGTTTAAAACCCATTTAGTACGTAGATCTTCTTCGTCCAACAGAAATTTTAACATATATGAAAAAGCCACGTGGTAAACTAATTCCTTAACTTACTATGAATCCAACAGCAACGTACGGAATGAGGTGTGGAGGTGAACTGAGGTGGTCTGGCACAATCATACTTCACATAATAAACTTATGAAGCCTAATCATTTTGGTATAATATAAGAACGAAATAAAATAACGTTTTTAAATGCAACAGTAGTATGTTAATTTATATAATTCCATCAACGATATTTAATTTCGGACTTAAAGTCAGAATAACTATCTCGATCCGCGACATTTTTCACTTTGGATTTAAATCTTTTTTCTTGACCTTCAAGCTTTCAAAGTTGCACATCAACTGCGTAAAAACTCTAGCGGGTGCGTTGACTGGTGAACAGAATCCAGCAATGTAATTGGTTGACGTACAAATGCAAAAACGATTCTTAGGTTCCCTGACATGTTGCAACGCTTTGTTACTTAAATGTACATAGTCGGTCATGTACTACTCAATGCAAATGATTACCGACACGATTTTGCACTACAAATTATAAATTTGTTGAATCTTAAATTCATTCCCAACATTACACTGAATAGAGAAATTAGTTGATAAAAACAATTCACTAAATTAATATATCCTTCTCTCAAATTAATTTTTATTAACATGATATTTGCAAACCATATAATGAGCACATACTTTATGAGTAGTATAAATCCACAGTACTAATTATGATGCTACTTTTATTTTTTGATTTTTCCAAATTTATTCATGCATGATCATTGCTTCGTATATGATGGATCTTAGATCGATTTTCTCCGCTATATAAATATTTAATGACACCAGTGTTGAGAAATATTTATGAATTAATTTACTATTACTTTTTCATTTCTTAGATGGCATTGATTATCAACTGGAACTTTAATTTGCTTAATGCCACTGTTCGCTTGATCTCTTAATCACTCTGCCTGTTATCCTCAACTTTCTCGGCAAGATGATCTTGTCGTATCTTTACATATTAAATTTTTTTGTTACTTGATCCTTTAATGCATACATCAAATCTTTACTAAAATTAATAAGCACTCTACAATACGACTAATGGATTAAACTCTTATGAAATACAGGGTCAGGAGTTTCTGTCGTGAGAATTTTTTTTACCTTCCGCTGACTAGTATTTTTTAGCTTTTTGCCATTCGCGATGGCAATTTTTTATATTGTATAAAAAGACCGATCTTGTAAATCTTTAATTTTTAGTATAAGTAAGATTTTGTAAATTTGGTTTATATTTATTGACAAAAAAACTGTTGAACCACTGCCTTGGTAATATTTATTTTAAGCACGATCAAAAAACAAAATTTCAAAATCAATTTAGCATATTAAAATTAAGAGTAGACACACCAATTGAATTCAATAAATATTTATTTTCAAGCTTTTACTTACAGTAATTGACTTACAGTTGCACAAAAAATGCAAAGGCTTGCTGACCATCAACTAACGCAAGTGTACACGGGTCCAGTGAAACTTAAAAAAAAATTAAACTGCGTTTTCGATGCGCAATGATTAATGAATCGAAGTATAAAACGATAAATAAAGTATTAATGTCGCGATAAAGAAATGTGATGATTTAATATATTGTAACATTTAAGAAGACGCATTGTACAATTGTATAGACTAGATTAAGACTAGGTGTTAGTTTATGGTCTGATTAATTAAAGACGGGGCGCGCCTTACCCTTTACTTACTTTCGATAGATAACTTCGATAAAGCCAAAGGATATTTCCTCTTGTACTTTTTTGTTTTAATTCCTTTTTTTCTCTGCTCACTATCATCTTCCAAAAAGAAATGAACCTTACCTTCTTTATCTCTCGTCGAAATAATCTCGCTATACTGTTGTCATCGCGTCGGGTCGTCGCACGATTATCAACTTGCTGTTTAGCCTAGACCTACTCTGTAATAGATGCATGCATAACATGGTAAAGTCTATGCAAGTTTATGTTTGTCAAATGGGCATACGTCCTTCAAAACACGCTATTAGCATTTCTTTTTATATTCGTCGCTTTGTATCGTCGGAAACGGTTTTTCATGGATATTAATGAGAAAATTTATATGCCGTTTGCATGCATGCATGTGATTTATAAAAATTTTGCTGTGTTCCAAGCGGATGTTGTAAAAAAATACTATTTGTATAGCGTGAAATCATAGTTTGCCCAATGGTAGAAAGCCTGCATAGACTTTTTACAATAAAATTTTCAAAACCCTTTATTATAGTAGCGACGTTTGTACCGCCCTGAGGAATTCAAGCGAGTCTTCCTCTGGCTGTTTCAAGCACATTTATTTGCCATTTTATGTATGTTATGTATTATAAATTTTTAATATGATTATTGAAAAAAGTTATTAAATTCTCATTTCAATATTGTTTATCTTTCATTTTAAAAGAAACGAACACGAGAAAGTCAGGGAAAATAAAGTAACGACTATATTACATTAATTAAACCTTATTCTCCTAGTTCATGTCCAATTCTTTAGGATTTTGGACTTGCTCGCTGTGATAAAAACATGTGTGCTTATAATTATTATGAAACTGAAAACATTAAATAAAAAGACATTTATTGACTAAAATAAAAACGTATTTTTGATTAGTATTTACATTCAATTGTAGCTGTCAATATTTTTCTAATGCAAAACACATGCAATGATGAGAGATTGCAATATAGTGGTATTTAATTTAAAAGTGTATACTTGACAAGCATAATTTATATATCTTTTAACTTTAATATTACTATTATAATGAAGCGTAAAAGAATTTATTTCAATAACTACGATTATATCTTTATACTGAATAGATATAATTCTGAAAATGTTCAAAATTATGTATCGCTTATATATTCTAAATTAATTGGTTGCAATTCTAGTTGTAACCAGATTAATTAAGAGTGCATTGAGTAAGCTGAGACTATGTTTACAACATAACTTCCTATGAATGTACCCTTTAATATAAATTGATATAATAAACATCTGTATGCATATGAATCTGTAATGTGTTTTATTCAAACCACTTGTACACCATACTTTAGTCATGAATTCACATAGGTAAATAATGGATAAATTTAGTCAGCAATTGTATTCGTGTATGTAGCAATATTGTGTTACTGTTCTAAAAAGAAAATTTTTTTATAAATATGTATATTCATTTATTGTTAACATTCTTGGAATGACTAATTTTATGACTAATACAAAGTTAATGTGAAATATTATATTTTTGTAAGGATTAAGGCTATTCATCTAACTGATTCAAATCATTACTCTGCAATTTTAATGAACAAGTACTCTGTAAATTTTTTGACTTTTGAAATAAAAGTATTTAAGTATCTTTTGTAGGTATTGATGAAAACTGTCAAAAATATTGATTAAGTATTGCTTCTATACCATGGTTGTTAGCATTAATCCTCTCGTTTACTTAATTTAATGACCAAAAGTAAAGTATTTCACTACAGTTCTGTTCGGTCACTATCAGAAATCTAATAATTAGCAGAAAAAAGTAGTTATTGTAACGAGACGTGTTAGTTAGAAATTTCAAATGATCACTATTTAGATTAATGCTTGGCAACACTTGCTACAAGACTTATTCGTCCTAGTATAAGAGTAACAGTCATGCCTCTAGTGGCAGCTTTAGAACTAAAATAATTAGGGCAGTGATATCAAATACATAGGGAAAAAAAAATTGGAAAAGCTGAAAAAAAACAATTGTTCATGTTGCATGATGCAATGTTCAAATTATAAAATAATTTATAGTTAGGCCTTTAAGAAAGGTTTTAATAACTAAGCAAATAGAGCAAATAATAAACAGAAGATACTGTTGAAAAAAGGCAACATATAGCTATAAAAAGTCATGATTATATTGATAAAATGTTAGGTGTCAAGTGACAACTGAAAAGAATATAAGATGATTTTATCCATAGATTTATACACTAATTTTATGCATACAGGATTTGTACAATTATTGTTAGATAAAAATTTTATATCAAATTAAACACAAATTTTATTTAATTACACATAATAATACACCTTCTATGGAAAATTCACATTGATATAAATGCTTAAAGCTATTAAACATCTTTACATAATTTTATTATCTAAGAATAATTTACTTAGTATCGAGTAACAATTTCACTTTTTTCAGATTAATTAGTATTATTTTGTTTACTTTCATCACTTATTGAAATAACTTTTAATAAAATTTAAAAATAAATTTGATCTACTACAATAATATAACTGTTAATTATAAACTTTTATTTAAATGTTATTTCGATACTATAGCAGATGTTATCAAAGGAAAGATTAATAACAATGTGTCAAAGCAAATGATCATTGATTAATGATACTTAATTTAATCGGACTAAAGTATAAAAACTTCTGTTTTAGAAAAACATTACCTTCTGCATCATTATTTAGGTAATTTTACTACTGTAACCCATCTACAGTTTTTATAGCTAAAGTTTTTATTTTTTAATTACTGTTTAATGTCCATAAAAGTAGCTACTTTAATTTAATTTGCAGAAATTAAAACATTTATAAATAAACATTGTAATAAAAAAGTAAACATTTTCCTGTAATAATAATCTACGATTTTTATATATGATCTTACTTGCTTAATTATATTAACATTGTATCTGAATATTTACATTTCTCTACCTTCTTGTTACACAAGCATGATTTATTTATGTTTAATATTCCATTTACAATTGATAAACTAATCTGTATTTCACGTGGAAGCTGTTACGCAGGACCTGATGATCTATAGCACAACGTGATAATTTTAACACTCGTTGTCCTTCGACATACGGACAAACATTACTACCGACATACGTCATAATACTGCTTGAATTTACAACATTATTTTTCTTCCCTCCATACTTTTCTACATCATTTTTGCTGTACCATCTTAATTATTATTATAATTTCAAAGCTGCCACCAGTCATGACATGCTCTTGAGAGTTGAGCAGCCGGCTGCAGCCCTGCACTCTGCAGGGAAACGACGACACCAAAACAAATTTTGAATATGTTTTGAGCGTGCGCACTATAATGTAATGCGAAAAGAGGGCGCTGTTATCAATCTAGCTCAACTACTGAAACTATACCTATATAGGCTTCGAAATTAACTCCAAAACTCTAAAGTATAGGTCAAGCACAAGCAAGCTATATGGGCTATACCTCCTATAGGCATTGCTGGACATTGTGGGCATTGCTTATAGGCTACAAAACGCGGAAAATGGCAGACTACGCGTGCAAGGGACAACAAATGCGGCGTTGACCCGTGCATATCAATTTGCAAATAATCATCGACGCTTGATTTTCTGAATCCGTCTTTTGAGGATCGATGAGCTACAAACTACGTCCAAAGTTCTTCCGTTCACTTAGGCCATTATGAAGGAATTGTGGGGTGCCGAAAAACTTGAGGCAGAACTCGAGGCCGCTAAAGACGATCTTAGAGGTCTTGAGAAGAATATTAGGAAAATTTTGGGCAGAGATGTACCCGAAGGCGAGAATGGTGCTGTTGTTGCCACGGCTGTTAGGTTTGTTATTTCATTTTTATATTTAGGTATCGTTTCCGGCACTAAAAGTTAAAGTTTGTACATGTTACCTCGAACTGTTAGTAGCAGGACATAACCTTTCATCAATGGTTATGTTTCTTTGATAATATTTACCATAAATATTTGTAGTTTTGAAATTAATTTATAATGAAAATTTAAACATTATTGATCGTTATTTTTTAAACTAAATACTGGTTCAAATGAAGGTTGATATATTATTTGATGAATTTAAGCATTAATTTTCATATATAAATTGATATCACATTATACAATAAGGAAAAATGACCATACACCCAAATTTTGTCAACTACTCTTAATTGTTAGTTTTATCATCAAAAAAATGATTAATATTTTGTATTACTCATTTTTATTATTTAATGAATTTAAATGATAATTATTTATAATTTTTTTTAATATTTCTATGATTTATTTCATACGTATAAATTCTATTTACATTAAAAGTTTGATCCTGTGAGTGCTAGCTGGCAAATACAATATTTTTAATTTATTATCTACTTAAAAACTGAATTTCCATTTATTATTTATATCAATTAATTACTTGTTATTAATTAGAGAATGGAAATTTAAAATAATAATTGCATAGGTTTTATGGTATAAAAGAATACTATCATTATAATTTATAAACTTGTAGAAATATTAAAATCAGTATCATTTAGTTTTTGACAAAGTTTTATAAATATTTCAGGGTTAATCAGAAAAGACCTTTGCAAGAGGATCGTCGAAGACAAGGACCCGAGTTTCAAAATAATGAATTTGGACGTAAACGGCGATGGCAAGACAACAATACCAATAATAATGCAGAACCAAAAACTGTTTTTAGTCGTTTAAGTGCACGAGTTCCTTCTACTGCTGATGACAGTGCAGATGAAGATGATACTGCATTTAAGGTATGAAGTACTTTCGTATAAATTATTATGTGTTAATATACTTTTCTACCATGTCTTTTAAAATATTATATTTCTTAAAGCCTGCAGTATCATCAAGAGTTATTGCTACACCCCGGGAAATACCTTCTAGACAAGATGTAATACGTAGAGAAAGTACTGATGAGAGAAGTCGTCAAAGGAACAAACGAATGTTTGGTGCCCTTCTTGGCACTTTACAAAAGTTTCGTCAAGAAGAGACAAAGTTAAAAGCAAAGGTATTAACTATTTACATAGTGATATTTGTTATCACTTATCATTGACATTTAATTATTAAAAGTTTTTAATAATATTTTTTACTGATTTTAATGCTTGAAACTTTTTGAAAATGTATTACAGGAAGATAAAAAAGCAGAAGTAGAGGCTAGAGTAGAAGAAGCAAAGAGGAAAGAACGGGAGGAATTAAAACGGGAAAGACAACAACTGTTTATTAATCGAAAACAACAGTTAGCTCAAGTTAAAGCTCTTGAAGCAAAACTAATAAGAAGTCGGCAATTCCAGGAATGGCGTAGTGCACAGATTCCGCTTTTGAGTTACATAAAAACAAAAACACAACCCCATATTTACTACATACCAAAGAGAAGTACACCTGAATCTGATACGTTACTTCTAGAGTCTTCAAAACAGATTAAAGGTAATAAAAACCCGCATTGGATTCAATAAATAATGAAATTTATTTTAATTATTTCTGTAAATTTGTTAATTTTTCAGCGGAAATTGATAGGAGAGAAAAGATCTTAATTGAGGAGCTTGAAATGATACAATCACAAGTAGGGCTTGGTAAAAATCAGTTCGATAAAAACACATTAATTACGGAAAATCAAGATCAATCATTTACTGAAGAACCAGAAGAAGAAGAAAATCGAGATCCAAATCCAGATAAAAATGGAGAAATCGCAGACATTGCAGACATTGCAGATATAGCAGATATAGCAGACATAGCAGATATTGGCGATATTGGAGACATTGGCGATATTGAGATGCCTGATGAAATTGGAGATAAATCTTTAAATCACGAAAAAACTACCGAAAATCAGATAGTCGAATTTGAAAAGGAGGAAGAAAATAATATTTCAATGCAAGAAGAAAAGGATCAGAAGTCGGATGAAAATAATGATTAGCGTTTGTTATGATCTTTTACATTGTAAATAAAAATAGCATTCGCCTGTGTACAAGATCGAGATAAGATCAAAAGTGCATGAACAGTTAAAATGTGCTTTGTACTTGTGATTTTCAAAGAAGATTGCCAAGCTCTCCTAGGTTTTTTAAAATTTTATTAGAGTACGATCAAGTATTTATGTGAATCCACTAGTAAATTTTTCGTAATTTGCGTGAAAAATTTAGATACCATTACAGTCTTTTGAATTTCAAAAAGATGTGTATATTTTTGTCAAATACATGATCGTTTTCAGGCACCGATCATCATTTGAGTTGCGATGAACATGTTTATGTGAACAGCATAATGATGTTTGAAATTATTTTTTAGTTCTTAAAAAATAAAAATTTTATCATTACTTCGTATTTTTACACTGAACACTTTCTATTAATACTTGTGAGATTTTCAAGTTTATCTATAAATAGATAAAATCCATATACAAAAATATTCGAATGGCGTTTGCATATTTGCAAAATAACTTATTTTTCGTGTGTTCTTGAGAACACGCAAGTTAAAACACGAATAATTAAATCTACAATTGTAAAATAAAATAAATTTGTTAGTTTATAGATCAATTATAAATTGTAATACAAGAGTCGTCTGTACATATTGTATGTTTTATTAATTCTTTTTCAAATATAGAAAGAAAAGAAGTAATAATTACAACAAAGGCAATCTCGTATAAAATTAGAAAAATGTTCTTTAAAAGGCTTCAAATATAAAAAGTCAGTGTACTTGGTAAAAAGAAAGGCGAAACCTGGCTCCACACGTGCTTGAGCTTTAGTTACGAACCATTAAGTCGCTTCATATTATGTGGCAAACCTGGGACGGAGAAGACAAGAAAAGAAAGAGCACACAGCTCAAGTCATTTACTGCAACTGTTCTTATGCGTCAATCGAGCGTTTTTTCAAACAAGTCTGTATAAATTGTCTATATAAAATTTCAAAGACTTGAAAGAACATTTCTAATAATTTTAATTTATTGCACATTCATATATTATTTTCTTCGAAATTTACTTTGTATCGTACGATTTCTTATTTGATACAAATTTAAGCAATTAATCTGTTTGAATTTTATTACGAAAAACACTGTATAATTAATAAATTGTAAATGCAGAATATGAGTTGTCAAAATTTTTCAAGGATTATTTCCAGAAATTTTTATAAATTATTATTACCTTTGCTTTGGATTAGATGTTGATTATTACATTTGTAATCGTTTATGTGTCGTGAAGAAAAGATAGAGATATAAAATACTAAGAGTAAGGCATGATCGGTAAAGTTTTCGAGTAACATAATTATTCAAAGGTTCCGCACCCGACTGAGAAAAGTTAGCGATGATCGTCACGATTTGTTCTTGGATGAGTGTTAGCTCCAGTCATTTGCTTCCTTCATGTCCTATAACGGTAGCGAAAAATCTGAGAGATGCACTTTTGCCTATATGAAAAGTGACAAATGATTAAAGAACTTATTTGCCAACTAGTTTTGCTCGTTGAACGGGCACACAGGTTGTGAATAATGGCTTAAGCTATGAAACGATTCATATCGAAACAAAGAAATTTTTCATTTTCGTTAGGATATATAAGAAATAATATAAAATATTTGTGTGTTTTCAATCTCTAATTGTTGAGTACAATTGTTCACATACATATGTGTAAACATTTTTCAAAGTCCTAACATCTTAATGGGCTATTGCTATAAAATCCTCAGTATGCTGAATAAATAATATACAAATGCGCTCAAAAAGTATAACACCATCGGTAGCATAATTTTAGAAAAAAAATTAACATGTTTAATTTTTATAACAATATTTTGACTATCTAAAATTTGCAAGAGGATATTATTTGTACTTAAACATTGCAAGAATATACGAGACATAATTTAACCATTAAATGAAGGCACTATTAATATTTTGCAAAATAAACTTTAATTTGCAATTTGAAAATATTTATCCAGTGTATGGCATGAAAAGTAGTATAGATGAATTAAATAAATCAATATATAAAACTAATGAAAAATACATGTTGCATAATTTTTTTTGAATTCATAAACATTCCTCTTGAAAATACTGCCTTCAACGAGAGAATGGCCGAATCGTCGCTATTGAATATATTATGTACTCATTTGAGTCAATTATTATCTTTTTTAAAGAAATAAATAAAAACATATAAAGTTGTATGTTGTAAGAGTTTCAATCTGTCTCCATTCCATAATCTGCATACAACGATTTGTAACTGCGACTTCTTATGGACATTTATTCGATATACTGGCAAAGTATTATCTTAACCACGAAAGACGCACCAAATCTTTTTAAAAGCTCCTCGAGGTATTATCAGGGGCAAAAAGAAGTGAGCGAACGAGATCGGCTAAACCGAGAGGAGCACTGAAAATAACTTAACATTTTCTCGAGCGCTAGCGCAGCGAATATATATATATATATAAGGGAGGGCGAGTGCGCGGTGCAGGATGCCCGCGGCCACTCGAAGGCATGAAATTCGCGAAACGAGACGGACCGAAGTATCCCGGGTGCATTTAGCAGCCTGTGCACTCGGCTTTTTATTGGGCGAAAAATGTCGTCGGGCGATCGCTTCCCTATGGCTGCGGCGTGCGCCGGGCGCGCGAGCGTCGCGGCTCCGCGTGCAGCAAGCCTGCGGGGGTTATAAATTTAGAAAATCTGGGCTCGCCGCCAGATAATTCCCTGCTTCGCGGTGTGAAACGGCCTTTGCTCATTTCATACCCAATATCCCATAAAGCCCGCGGCGATGCATCTTCAATTACCGATTCGCCTTGCGAGCCCGGCTCGCCCGCTCTTTCCGCGTTCGTCCTCGTTAAATATCGGTGCGCAGCTGCGCGGCAGTCGGCCCGGCTCTCCTTTTATTACACGTGTCTCCGGCCCAGCGCGCCGATTCGGATTTATAAACCCGCGCGGCTCGCGAAAGACCCGAGGACAGGAGATTTATAAGGAGGCGAACGAGCTCGTTTTGTGCCGGATGACTTTCTGGAAATGAGGTGCGGAGACTATATACTGCGCCCAAGCCGCTTTTTCAACGCCCGCGCCCCTTGCGAGCGTTCTTCGGCTCGTCTATTATACCCATGCGATGGCTCAATGGCTCACGAGGTTTTCCGATTGCGGTAGATTTGCGGCTTCCTCTCGTCTTTCGCGGCTTCGTTTGAGGCTTTACAGTCTATTCACGGTGGATTTAATTCAATAAAATACATTGCTACTTTAATGAATAAAATTAACATACATGTATAATATTTTGTTTAATTTTTAAGTTACAGCGCTCAACGCATATAGTTGTACGTACAAGCTACGTAAATGATTATAACGTGATGTATACACACACTCACTTGTGTGATACACGCAAGAATAGATTATACAAGCAAGTTAAAGTTGGCTATTGTATTATACGCGTCACGGTGTTAAGGCACATTTTCCTGCATTAGGTAACGAGTGCACAAATTACTAGTTTGATTTTCGCACAATATTTAAGTAATGTTTACTCATACTTTTCAAATTATGTATATATATGCACACACAACCTAAGACATTTTGTAAATTGTTGTGAAAGAAAGCATAAGCAACTCGTATCTAAATAGTTCTCGTATTTATGCTAATGACATCCTCATTTCACCCTTGTTTATTTTGCAGTACTTGTCTTCAGTTCGCATTTGTATACTCTTATTCTAGGAGTCACGCACGTTTCTGCTGTAGCGCTCGCTGCAGTGGTCATCATCTATAATCCGTTGAAGGTTAAACAAAGGTTTTTAAATTTGTTTCGATCCCCGTATGAAATTATAATTTGATGTCAATTTTTATGCCAGTAGACAATTTCAAAATATAGTAACGTTATACAATATCTTAGCAGAATAATACTGATTTAATATAAATTATAAATATTATAATATTAACTATAATAACAAATTGAATTAAAAATTTTTAAAAATAATTTAAATATTAAAATAATTAGAAGCTTCTGGATATGCTACATTATCGTCATGAAAAAATTCTATTTCAATTTAAATATATAATATATCATTCAAAATTATCTATCTTAAGTACATATTTTATGTAATTAATGTGGTGATGAAATATATTCATATTACTTTACTTTTTTTATCCTGTGCATTAAGCACAATATTACAATAATTATAATTATTCAGTACTTTGAGACAACTTAGTCAAATAGTTTTATTTTATTGAATTCATTGAGAAGAATACAAATCTATGTATAATGTCAATATTTACAGAGGCTATAAGCCACTATAATTATGCCCATAATCAATTTTTTATGAATAAAATAATTTTTTCTCTCCATTTTTTAATTATTTAAATTCATATTTTGTAATTTTTTTATTATTTGTTGTGTATATAATTAAAATGTCCAATAAAATATTAAGTTATTGATTGTACAAATAAGGTCCGTGACTATTTTAATGCGACGATGTCTATAATGTGATTTGTCTCCCGTCAGGATGTATTATTATGAATGTTCTTTTACATTAACGTTGCAACGTATATAGGAAGATATTTTGAACGATTTTTGGCACCGTTACACCCTTCCTTGAGCTTTAGTACACACGGTTGCTTGTAATCATCATGTTGCAGATTCCAGTACGCGATATAGTGATCATTATGATACAATAACTCAAATCATCTTGCGAATCAGGTTTGTTTTTTTCGTTTATATAAAAATAATTATTAAATTTCGGAATAGTAATTTGGATTGTCAAATACATAAATATTATTCAAAATTTGTAACTGATTTATTTAATTGAATATTAATGCATTATCAATTTATCTATTTTAAAGTGGTTAATTATTGTTTTAATAAATTTAATATATAATATTGTATACATATAGTTAAAGTTGTACATATTGTATAACCATACATACAGAATATTTTATGTATACATAATTTTTTTAATAAATCTACTTAACAAAAATTATTTTTATTGGAATATATGTGACATTTTCGTTTCGCTTTCTTGTTCATATGTAATATTAAACAACAGTTTGAAACAAATTCTGCGCAAATTTCAATTTCAGGAATAGAATTTAAATTGATATGATTATAATGTTCGTTTGAGTTCCGCTATTTATATTTTTCATTTTACTACATATTATTGTATATTTAGTTTACAGAAATTTGTGCAGATTAGCAATTTTTTTTCTTATTTTTTATCAATTAAATAATATGACGACGTTTGCGTAATAAAAAATAGCTTATGTTGTACGTATACGATTCGATTATATATATGTATACCATTATATATTAAGAACCGATCAGCTTATTACTTAGCTTATTAAAAATACAAGATAAAATGTTATCTTCCAAAAAACATTATCGAAGCAACATTGTTGACCTGTTTGTATTTGGAAAGAGATACTGTTCGTTCCCGCTGGTTTTTTATACTTTAATTTCAGAATTCAAAATATTATATAAGTGCAAGATACTTTGCGAAGCTACTGTTTAAGTAACAATTTTCAATAAATTGCATACAATACATGGCACTATAGTAACGCAGGCCTTAATTAATGTAAAGGATTTTAAATTCTGTTATTACGATGTTGTTGTTAGAATGAATTTTGACACAACTATTGTTTGACAACATTACTGATCAGTATTGTAGTTTTAGTTAGTAGTTTTAGCAAGAAATTTATCGAGGAATCGAGTCAATTACTTATACAGATATAAGCAATCATCACACATAAACATATAAAAAATAAGTTGATAGTTTCGCACTGTTCATATTTAAACAATTAGAGTAATCATACGCAAAAGATAAATCTATACAAGTAATTGATATTCATATATCCTGGTAGAATTGTAGCTCGGTTCTTGACTGATTTTTCACTTAGTTACGATATTAATTAATACATGTACAGTAATAGTTTTTATATACTCAGCTTCCGTGTTAAGAGTAAGATCGAGGGTAACAGAATGCGATCAGCAATCGCATTGATACTGCTCATTCTGTATTAGTCAAATGTTAATATACATGCATAACGTGAGCGCATCTACGTACAAATATCTGTATACATGTACATTAAACAGAACAGATGGAGCTATTGAAAAGATGCATTTATTATACGGAGCAGCACGTCTCAACATTGATTATTCCACAGTGATCGCGGGACTCCGTGCATGTACAGGCAGACGCAGGTGCTCGTCAAGAGGAGCAGCAGCAGGTTGAACCGCAAAAGAGGGACATTTGAATATTCGTAATGAAGAGAGTGAATCCGCAGATTATGGGCGATGGCGTTGCGTCTCGCGATGCGCTCGAGTGCGACGGGCGGCGTCGGCGGCCCGTACAAAATGAAAGCGGCCCGGCCGGGTACGGTGGGGGCGCGGGCGGGAAAAACAAGAGCGCGCCGTGGGCCGTCGGGGGTGGGGGCCCAGGTACGCTAGCGGGCGGGGGGCGTGGATGGGGCGACGCGGGGCGCATCGCCGCGCGCGGCTTGCACGCCGCGTGAACGTCTCCAATGGTCCGCACCGGCTTGGAACCGCCTCGGCGGCCGGCCCGGCCACACCTCCTGCCCCCACCCGGCGGGCGCGGCGTGCGCGCGCGCGCGCGTCCCGGCTCCCAGCGCCCCCACCGGAGCTTGCGCCGCGCGAGCTTGCGGCCAATCGGTCGCCGGCCCAAGGTCCACCCATGCGGCCAGAGGCCTTCCCAGAGCCGCCGCGCACCTTTGCCCCCTTGTGCCCCAGTAAACCGAGTGTCTATTGCCCGAGATGCCCAGCGTCCGTGGACCTTTCAATGGGTGGCCCCGTCTCGGCCTGCGCGCGATGCTTCTCGCTGGCTTCTCGTTATTATCTCGGAAGAGATTGCGCGGATGCGCGAGATAAAATATTGTATAATAGAAAGGTACACTGCACATTTGCGCGTACGAGGCAGATTATATAAATACCCAAGAAATCGACTGAATCAAATAAACATTGTATATAAATAAACATTTCATTTGTTAGGTAATAGTTTGAAGAAGGTTATATTATTCTGTAATTCGACTCGATTAAAATAATCGTATTCTAATTTTTATAATTCCTTGGCTTTGAATTGATTGTTATTATTATTCAAATATACGATACTTTTAAATTATTTTTTAATCAGTTTACAATATACTTGTTTGATTATGCAGCGTATTATTACAATAAAATAATGAGTAAATGAATAATGTAAAATCAAAATTTTAAATGGTAATTTGCAGAAGGCTAGTATGTAATTCATTTAAAACATTTTAAGTAAATGCGTTCTCTTCAAGCAAATATAGGATAAGGTTTCTGGTTATATATGTGTCATAGGCTATACAAGTACAATATTCCATGGTTCATATCATTATAGTGTAAATAAATGTTAATATATATTGATTAAAGAATAAAATAAAGCGAAAATTGATAAAACGTGCGTTGACGTAAGTTAATCTTCAAATGAATGGCAGACTGAATTTATTGTCTCGTTGAAACATAACATTGTACGATATAGAATGAAACGTCCATTGAATAAAATAAGAATGCAAGTACACAAGGTAATCAAAGCGTCACCCTGCAGACGCACACGCCGGTCCAGAATTAGACGTAGAATAGTATAAAAATGTTCCCATAGCTCTGGCGCAGCAGCAACAAAAGAGAGGATCATCGGCGCGGATCGACGCAGGCACAGGAGGGTCAGGAGTGATCTGGTTGGCGCGGTGGCCGGCAGCAGGAGTGATTGGACGAGGTCGCGGGCGGCCGCGGCGAGGTACACGTATCGACGGGCCCCCCGCGCCAGGGGCCCGGGCCGCCGCGGCGCCGGGGAGAAAAAGCTCCCCGCGCGGAGGAGCTGTCAAGCTCGGGGTTTGGCGGCCCCGCGCCAGCGGAGCGTTTCGTAAACACCGGGGCCGGCGGGGCGGCGGCGCGCTTATCTCGGGCGCGGAGGCGCAGGCGCGCGCGCAGCCGGCGGCGGCGGCGGCGGTGGCGGCGGTGGCGGCGGCAGGGCGCGCCACGGCCCGCTGCGGTCGGGCATTTCTTATTTCTGCTCGGGTAAATCTGTCGCGCCAGTCAGTGAGGCAGAGCAGGGCGAGCCGGGCCGAGGAGCCGCCGCCGAGCCTGGAGCCGCTCCCTTTGCCCGGGAGGCTGATATGCCCCCGCGCCCCCCGGCCCGACCGAGCCGCCGGCCCCATGGAGTCCATCCTCTTGGGTAAGTCGATAGCCGGCCGTTTTTTTTTTTTTTTTGTCGTCGTCGTCGTCCGCCTCCTCCCCCCCTCGTATCGCGGGCCGTTTGATTTACGCGCGCGCGGTGTTGTGCAAGCGAGGCGCGCCCGCCGCGCCGGTCTCGCGACGCTCCGACAGAGAGAGAGCGAGGAAGTTAAAAAAAAAAAAAGGGGAAAAAAAAGCCGCCGATATATCGTGGCCGCGCGATTAGGAAGATTCCCCGAGCGGCGCGCGCGCGCGCTTCCTGGCCGATCGGCGATCGGCGGCGCGAGTAGTTAGCCCCGGCCCGCGGATCGGCGAGCTTCGCCGGTGATCCGGCCGTGCCCCCGGGGCCCGGCCAATTAGCGCCGGTTTGCTCGGGGTCGTGGTGGTGGCCCTCTCGACTTACGCGGGCCCCGGGATGAGCAGCTGATCGGGGCTTAGTCCCGCGCGGTAGGGTACGTCAGCTGGCGGGCGGTCAAACAAGCCGGCGGGCGCATCGGCCGCACGGATTCATTAGCGTCAATTAGCCGGGCGGCGGGCAAACAGCGGGCCCGGTGCGCCCGGCCCGCGTTGACAGAGGACTGCGCCCCGGCAAACACGGGCGGCCCCCGCTAATCCCGCAAATAGTACAAATTCGTCGGCTACCGATTGCCCCGCGCCGCGGCCCGCCTTTGTTGCTCGCCCCCCCTCGGCTGACTGACGGACCCGCCGCCGAAGAATATATGCATAAATGTAGGTGTGTGTGCGCGCGCGGAGCCTAGTGTGCATACGTATATAACGTGCGCGTGTATATACACGTGTCGATCCGAGGATTTGTCGTTGCTTATCGTGACAACGTGTTAATTGAAAAGTGCACCTCGTCAACTGGAGCGCAATAATTTGTTATTACTTTCATTACACGAGTGAGATCGCGAGGAAGCCCTATCAAGGCGCCCCCGCCTCGATACTGTAATAACAATCTGCAATTGGACAATATCGAGCGGGCCGTAAAAGGCAACCCGATACGTGTGCAACAACGCGCTAAACTTTGACGTGCTTTACGGCTCCTTCTCCTCGATATTCATCTACATACATATATACACGCACACAAGGTGCGTATGGACGCCCGCGCTTTGGTTGGACATGGCGCATCGGCGTCCTCCCTTTGCACTGCACGCGGCCAGTCACGTCGCGGCGGTGCAACAGTCCCATATATAGTGCACAAACCGTGGATTTGGCAGCGGGTCCGATGGCAGACTGTGCCTCCGAGCCGCGGGAGGAAGACGCCGGCCCGGGCCTCGGCCGGTATTAATGAGCGAAGGGTTAATCGAATGGCGGGAGCCGTGTCGAGGAGCGGGGCAAGAGGAAGGAACAAGAGGAGCGTTCGGGTGCACGTGAGAAGGCGCCGAGCCGATCGGGCCCCGCACACACATCCACGCCGTTGGGTGCATATTATGTGCGCGCGTGGGTTGAGCGGTGGCGAGTCCCACGAGCTTGGCGGCGCTCGTAAAAGCCCCCGGGCCGCAATGTCCCTCTCCCCGGGGATGATTATTATTTTTATGATCACCGGTCCCAGTGACTTTGGGGGATTTATCGACCGGCGTGGGGAGGGTCGGGTTACCGAGCGGCCGCCCGTGACCGGCCCACCGGTTCTCCCCGGCGCGGGGGAGGGGCCGCGGAAAAATCAGGGCCTCTATAACGAGGGTCGTTAGAGCCGCGGAAAAGGGCGGGCTAATTACTTGGCCTCGGGCGGCCCGCGGATCGCGTGTTTGCGCAGATGCGCCGTCGTCGGGACGAGGCAATTAGGCCGCGGGCGAGGCGGCGGGAACACGTGTTCCGCGTCGGGCGCTACTCCGCGGGCACATCCATCTCCGGGGGCCGGGCGACGCCCACCGCGGGCCCGACGGAAGCGCCCGCAGCTCCAGGTGCAGCCGTCGCCTTCCGAGGCCGCGGGGCATCGCGCCGCGATGATATCGCGGGCCGATCGTCTTATCGGCGGGCCTCTCGGCCGATGGGGGGCAGTGGGTGGGGGGAGGGACCTGTCAGCTTCGGGGAAAAGCGTCTCCGGGCGCGGGGCATATTTCAATTTGTCATGTGGCCCAGCCCGGGAAGAGGCGCGCGTACGTATATATATATTCCACAAGGCATAAAATAAGCCGCGGCGGGGCACAAAAAATCCCGTCGGCGGCGGCGGCGAGCCTGGGACTGGGCCGAGCGGCCACGCCCCCCGCCCCCGGCGGCGACCGCTCGCATCCCCCTCCTCGGCCGGGGAAAAACGGGGCCGGGGCCGCGGAAGCGCACAATCGGCCCTTTCTCGATAAGGCGCGCGAGCGGCCCCGCGAGCTATACGGCCAGCTCCCCTGCGCCCCTCTCCGCCCGAACACGTGTACTACAAGCGCGCAAAGCGCCCGCGGCGGCCCCGCCCTTTGATCTCGCCCATTCATCAGCCCTCGCGAGAAAAAGTCTAATAATATAAATGCGCGCGCCGCGGCTTCCGACGGCCCCGGCGCGAGCCTTTTTTTTTTCCTCCGAGTGAGCCGACCGCGCGAGCCTCCCATCTGCGCGGCCCCGTCGCGCCCTCCCTTCGGAAATCCAGACTTTTGACAACTTGCAAAACGCCGCTTGCCACCTAGCTCGAGTTTCTCTCTCCCCTGCGGGGCCGAGCTCCTGTCGGCTACTTTGCCTCTATGCTCGCCCCGGCGGCCCTCCTCTTTCTTCCTCTGCACGTATAATGTAGACTTTGCTGCAAGTTGCGTCAGGGCGTGTATAAACTTTCTTCACCCTGAACTGGGATTCTTAATAGTAGTGCTTTTAAATTGATTTACGGAAAGAGTCGCGGTGCCTCCCTCTAGCAACTGGCTCAACAAAATCTTCAAGCTCATCAATTTCAAACCCAAATAATTTAGTGTATTTTTAACGCATATATATGAGACGCCAAGATGCGCACTTTTTTAAATTTATCGTCCATAAATCCATGCAATAGGACAATTTTTGTTATTATTAAATTTGAGCTTAGTCACGCGTTGGAGTTATATTCGCGTCGCGAATCGCCCTGAACTTTGCAACTGCTAATATTAAAAATATAAATATCTCGCTATAGATCAAAAGGTGCAACGCGGCCTGCCCGAACAATAACTTTCTAAAACGCCCGCGCGCAGCTGCAGCTAATTGAAGAGTTTCAAATGATTACTAAACCCGGTTCAAAATACACCGGAGAAAACAAGATCCGACAGAAGTTTATAAATTAATGCACGCTAAACGCCCGGGTGTCGGGTCCGTAATTGACTTTTCTCCCTCTGTCATTTATAATGAGTTTAGCAATTGTGCATTCGGCCGAAAGTAAGCCGCGACATACACGCCCTCCTCGCACGCAACGAGGCAGCCGCCCACGCGCCCTACGGAGGCCAATTTCTTTTCCGTCCCTGCCGTTACATAACAAAACTTTGTAGGCGTTGAAAAATCGCGCACTGCACGCGGCCAAATATATATATATGCATATCGTTAAAATTAAGACGCGGCCAGCTCGGCGGCTCATTAGCCCGCCCGCGTATATAAAATGGAGCCTCGCCGAATTATGGAGGCTCGCTCGCGGCCGGGACAATATTTTCTTAATCCGCAAATTTGTTTTCGCAAGCCTTCGAAAATGTGGTTTATAGCGGGGCGCGAAGGGGGCCGCGCGCGCGCCGATTAATCTCCCTGAAATAACACACGGCCGGCTTGGCTTGGCGTGAAAGCGCGCGCGCATATCAAGTGCATCGCGCGCCCGGGGTTTAGACAAGGCCGACAGCCCCGTGTCTAAACACTCGGCATTACCGGCTTTAAAAAAAACCGGCTGTATACACTTGGCGCGCGCCAAATAAAGAAGGTCGCGTGCCGCGCGCGGGGATAAAGAAGAGGGTGGGGGGGTGGTGGGACAGCGGCGGGGGGAAAAAAAAGGCGAAACCCGCGCCGACGTGGATTGATATGCCGCGCCGCGCGAGATTTCAACGAGCGATGAGCCCAGCCGCGATTATTACTCTGTCGCGCGGCTCTTGCGGTATACGTGTATATATCGCGCGGTGTTTACGCGCCGGTTAAAAAAAAGCCCCCCGGTCAATCTTATCCGGCCCGCGGATTAGCGCGCGAAACAGTTTACATCGCGCTCGCGCGCCTTTTTCACCGGGCTTACAATACCCCCGGAAAAGCGGAGATGTACTCGGCGATCGACGGCGCGCCTTGCATATACCGGGCACGCGTTACAGGCGGCCCGTTACATATACATGCGCGCACATCGACCGGCGCAGATATTCCGGCCGATTTCGCGGAAGCTCGATCGGGGATTAAAAAGGCGGCGCTCGTTTCCTCGGCGGGGCCCTCGGCCCATTTGCGCCGGCAGTAAAGTCCGATTGAGCCCCGCGCGTATATAAAGGCGCGGCTTGTGTGTGTGCGCGCGCGCGCGCACTCGGCTCCTGGCGGAGGGGCGAGCAAAAACGGCCTGCGCTCGGCCCTTCCGAGAAGCCGCGGCGCCGCTTCACCTACTCCTCGCTTTTGGGCATCTTGTTGTCGCGCCCCGCGGCAAATTTATCGCCCGCGCACGCAGCCCCTTTGCTTTATTGCGCGCGGCTCTGACGGATGGGGGCGGGCCCCGGGGGCCCCCGCGGGCTTTCCCGGCCGGCGCCCATTTTTGCCCGGCTCTTAATGAAAATTAATGGCGCCCGGTGCAATTATGCCCGGCCGCGCCCTGCCATATTGTTTCCTTACCGTTTAAATACGCGTTTGCGCTCACCGCGCCCCGCTGCGATTCCACTCCGACGGGATTCTAGTCCGGCGGCCACCGGGAGCTCGCGCGCGATTTAACCTCACTCCAGCTGCTTCGAGGGCAATGGCAACTTAAAATATCCTCAATTTTAAAGATCGACTCGACTCGCCGACTTTGCTCTCTCCAATGCTCCTGGCTAAATTGTTAAATTGTAAAATTCAATTTTAACAATCAACCAACGTCATTTCCAGACAATTCAATACTCTGTGTAATAAAGTCTAAACATCCACATGAGCGCTTAACCTCATGTTCAGCTTGTTATTGTTTAGCTTTCAAACTCGATTTTAAATTAATTAAAATAAGATATGTGTCTTCGACATTCGTTGGCACGCTAAATATATCTTTCGTATATATAATTCTCTTTTTAATTTTATACCAATTTCATTTTCGCTTTTTTATAATTTGTACATCGTCCACTTTATGCGATTAAAGCTATTTCTAATTTAATATATTTTTAACGTATTTGCTATTTTTACATTTTATATCGTTATAAAGATCGGATAACTTCTTGATATGGAAAAAGGCGAAAAGTATCTTATGAGATATTCATATATAATGAGTATAGTACCGTCGGTTTTGAATAGAATTATACAAAGCGTTTGCGCGGGTTACGGATACGTATATATATATATATGTATATTGTAAGGTATTTATATAAATAGTGATGACAGGTACTAATGGATACTAGCTTATTTGTTAAGAATGAGTGACATGACAGACAGACTCGGAGACTATTAGGCATTCTTTCCACAGAAAAATTTCAATCATTTTTTAGAATTTGAATGTTAAAATAACTAGAAAGTAAACAAATGCACTTGTGAAAGTAAACATTCTCGCACTATATAATAATTAGTTGCATGTTGCTGATTGTATAAAAATAAAATAAAGAATGTTTGAGCGACAATACAAGTCTCACGGAACATGGCACAGATCGCTGTCATTCTGTAAATCTTCTTTACTTTTTTATCTTTCAACTGTATATAGAGATGGATAATAGAGAAGATAATTCAAGGGAAATTCCACTGATCATTATATATTTAACGGAACCAGTCTCATAACTTTATATATAAGGAACGCTATGTTTTGAGTTGTAATAAATTATGTGATAAGTAACATTATTTCACATAATATTACTTCATAATTATATTCGTGCGTATACAATATTCATTCATGCTCTAAAATGTGAGAGTATAAGATATTATAGAGACATTAACTTAATCTCGTCTTAACTATACTTACTTCATTTTTTATTCTTCTATGTGTTATATAATCGCAACTTTCACACTTGTCATTTATTTTGAGGTTATTGTTGACCCGACTAGTATGTCAAACAATTTAAAATTAATTACTTAATATTTTTATTAAGATATCTAAAATAATTTACTACAGAAAAACCCTATATAGCAGACGTTAAAGATTAAGAAGTATATAAAGTCAACACCAGAAAAAATTGATCATTTATTACGCTATCTACTTTTCTCATACATAAAAGATAACCCTTGGCCTGATTTGGTTTGACACAATATTAAATGTTGTACAGATTTTACGTTTCTTATTTTTATTTCTTCAGAGATACTTCGATAGACGTGTAAAATTATTTTTCTATCTATGCCAAAAATGCAGAATATAAAATCAAAGTAATAAATACTCTAAAATTTGACATAAATAATACAAGTTTTAAAAAACGTTATATTATCAAAAGCATGAAATTTTAATACGTCCATATCAAATCCAGTCGAGTCTGTTACTGATTGGAGTTAAAACAAAATATTGAAAACTTACTTGTATACAAAATAACTCTGGTCCAAATTTTTCGAAGCTGCACGGCTCTCCATGTAATTCTAGTACATATATATGTACATAAGTACAAGTATGAGTAAATATAAATATATTATATACACTTTGAATAACCCAATTAAGCTGCCAAGCTGAGAAAAAATGGAAGATTGCACGAATTATTTGTTTGATGACACTTGCCTGCGATTGCTCGTTTTGCAAAAAATTTCATGTTTATCACATTCATAAGAATTTTATTTCAATGGACAATTTTTGCTTGCGTTACGAGATTTTTCGGAAATAATCGCATATAAAAATGCATAAGATTCCTCTGTTTATAAAAAGTATATTATGAGGAATCAGTGAAATAAGTAGAAAAAGCGTTTGTTCTTCAGCTTACGTATCATGAGAGGCTTCATAATTTCCAGTTGAGACGAACAACAATGCCCGCATTGAGATAAATAAAGTCACGTATAGCGAAGAGGCGAAAAAGCGACGTTATGCAGAGCACACGTCGCATAGGCTCCTTGCATTAAACGGCAATTATTATTCGCGGAGGGAGCAGCGAGCGCTAGCGGACGCTGGTTCCCGGGCGCCCGCGGGAACCGGAGGAAGCCGCGGGGCGGCAGCTCTATTTCAGCGTTATTCCATTTCACGCTTGGCCGGGCGGCGCGGCGCTCTCGAAAAAGCCCCGGGCCCCGAAGCCGGCCCCGCGGCCTGCGCCGGATTAATCGACGCCCGCGGGCCGCACCTGCACCTCACCTCCGGGGGTGGGGGTGGGGGGGTTCTTACAGTTTATTCCGGGGTCGATCCGCCGGCCAAGAGGCGCCGGCCCTCACGTCGGCGCGGTATCACCGCGGCCGCGCGCGAACTCCGGCCGCAATTTGCACCGGGAGTGTCGGGAAAAATCCCGCCGCGCCCGAGGGCTGCGAGCTTCGGGTTATTTTTAAAAGTTAATTTATAAGCTCTCGGAATGAAATGATTCGTGTACCGTTTAATTTCGTGGCGGGCTTTGAGGAGGGCTGCGCGCGCGCGCATAGAATAATAAGTTCTTATGATAATTTATCGCCTTTATTAGCGGCCGGGCTATTAATAAGCCGCCGGGTGCAGTAGCTCCCGTTATATCCGCCCGCGACTACCTGGCGTAATGGATGGGGAATAAAGCAACTTATTCTTCGATATATATTCTGGTGAAGCTCGGTTTCCGTCGGCGCAGAGCGCCCTATATATTTCCGAGATAAATAGCTCGTGGTTACACTAGATGTTTACTTGGAAGCGCCCGTTGGGGTATGTTGCAGAATCAAAGTATAAGGGAAAATTGCGTTGGATTTTTTCAGAGAGCAGTGTGACCTCGGTGGGTGGTCAGGTGAACCACAGCCCGCAGCAGCACCATCAGAGCCCCCACCACCACCACCAGCACCACCAGCATCACCAGCAGCATCAGCAGCACCAGCAGCAGCAGCAGCAACAGCAGTCTCAGCAGCAGCAACAGCAGCAGCAACAGCAGGAGCAGCAGCAGCAGCAGCAGCAGCAGTACGGGGAGGTGAACCAGCTGGGCGGGGTGTTCGTGAACGGGCGGCCGCTGCCTAACGCCGTGCGGCTGCGCATCGTCGAGCTGGCCCAGCTGGGGATCCGGCCCTGCGACATCTCCCGGCAGCTGCGCGTCAGCCACGGGTGCGTGAGCAAGATCCTCGCGCGCTACCACGAGACGGGCAGCATCCTGCCCGGGGCCATCGGCGGGAGCAAGCCCCGCGTGACCACGCCCAAGGTCGTCCAGTACATCAAGCAGCTGAAGATCAAGGACCCGGGGATCTTCGCCTGGGAGATCCGGGACCGGCTGCTCTCGGACGGGGTCTGCGACAAGTACAACGTGCCCTCGGTCTCGAGCATCTCGAGGATACTGCGCAACAAGGTGGGCGTGGCGACGGCCGCGGCGGCGGCGGCGGCGGCGGCGGCCGCCGTGGCCATGCACCCGCACCACCCGGCGCACCACCACCACCACCACCACCACCACCACCTGTACGCGGCGGCGGCGGCGGCCGCGGGGGCCGCGGCCCTCTGCGGGCCGATGCCCTACGGGCCGGCGGCGTACCACCCGCCCGTGGGCCACCACCACCACCAGCACCAGGCGCCCGGGCCCGAGAGCCAGCAGGACGTCGCGGGCACCTTCCGCAGGTTCCTCGCGATCGAGGAGGGTGGGTACGCGGCCGCGAGGCCCCGCCTCCTCGTCGGCTGACCCGGGTACCTATAACGGCCTGCCGCCTGATGCTTTCAGCCAGCCTGCCCAGCTCGCCCGCCTCCTCGTGCAAGCAGCAGCAGCAGCAGCAGCAGCCGCAGCAGCCGCAGCAGCCGCAGCAGCCGGCCGGGAAGCCCTCGCCGTCGCCCCCGGCGCAGGCCCTGGCGGCCCCGGCGGCCCCGGGCAGGACGACGGGCGCGCCGACGGCGCCGGGGCTCCAGTGGCCCAGCTCCCACTCGGTGCACAACCTCCTGTCGGGGGCGCTCGCGGCGGACAGCCTCGCGCGCCACCACCACCACCACCACCACCACGCGGAGCTGCAGCGGATGCCGGGGGCCGAGGCGGAGGCCCACCACCACCACCACCACCACCGGCACCAGCAGTATTACGCCTCGACGCTCTACCACCACCACCACCACCTGGGGCACCAGCCGGCGCCCGGGGCCGCCCCGGGGGTCATGCACGTGGCCGCCGCCGGGAGCGAGACCTTCCACGCGGCCTGCGACTGAGCGTCCGACGGCCGACGGCCCGCGCCAGCGCCCCCGCGCTCCCGCCCTTGTAAATATTCTTAGGATAGAATGTATCGCGGAAAGCAATCACTGATCGTCGCTCTTCCATCATTTATCATAAGTAAGCATGTATCATTAAGTTGAACCAATTCGTGCAGGCTCATTAGCGGCGCGTTACGCGAGTATTTCTTATACTCGGCGCCTGCTCGCCGATTCAACGAGTCGTTGTAGTTTTATATATCGCATAAGCTCTTAAAGGACTGATGAAAATAGGACGCTCGCTACGGAGCGACGCTCTGTACATATATAATGCACACGCAGATTTTTCACGCAACATATATTGTACCGTCGAGGGCCTCGGCCCACCCTTTCCTCATGCAATAACGCTCCGCGCGGTATATACCTAAAGCGGTTTTCCGTTCACACGAGCGCTATCTTCTGACATTATTCTTTGACCCAATAGCCAATTCTCGCGACATTTACGCACACGATGCACATACCGATTTTTCCACGAACATAGCCTCTCGGGCAGCTATAGTCGACGCTCGGCAACAAACCGATTTCCCGCGGCTGCTCGCTCCCTCACAGTATTCCCCGCAGTGGAGACACAAAAGGAAGCCCGCGTAATTGTACATTGCACGATTGGCCGCTGGTCGCCCGCGTGGGAAGGTCGTCGCGCATGCGCATCCACGGCTCGGCGGCCGATCCGGCGATCGGCCCAAGGGGCGCGCATCCGAGCGCGGACCGGGTGCCGAAAGCCGCATCCTCCCGGCCGCGGGCGGATTCCGGGCGCCGCGCCCGCCTAAAATTAACGCCCGAAAAATCGGGTATAGCCGCCGGCGCACTTCCGCGAAGCGGCCCGCGGGGCTTTTGACGGGGCCGCACACGTGCAGCGCCGGGCCGCCGACCCGTCAAATTGCCGTCGATATAGACGTATATTCCGGGAGCGCGGCCGATCGCCCGCTCCGCCCCGTCTTTCTCCGGGAAAACGGGGCCGCGAGCCCGCGTTCGTCGAGCCCTGCTCTCGCCTGTATACTGGCCGCGGGGTCGAGCCGATTTCCCAAAAGAAAATTCAACCGCTGCGCGTGGATGATGGGGAAAACACGCGCGCCGCCGGGAAAGGAGGTCGAGCCGCGGTGTAATCGCATTGATGAACGAGCCTTCGTTAATCACTCGGCCCCGAAGACACGAAAATACATATTGCGCGGTGAAGAAAAAAAAAGCGACGCCAGGCAAGTGCGAACAGAAACAGTGAAACAGTATTCGCCCGCTTTAAGCCGATAAAGCCTTATTTACAATCGGCCAAAGAGCTGTACTTTCGCCCGAGCTTTAAGCGTGCACTCGATCGCGTCTTTGCAAAAACTTGTGCGTATCGTTCGCTGCACCCCCTGCATGGGTTACTGTAACGCAGTGTGCCTTGTCAATCTGCGCTCTTCGTGTACGCCTTCCTTTCAAATCTTTTTCACGAAAATATTTTATTATGTATTGTAACCAATTGTGCAATGTATCAATCGATTGTGCTGTATATGGAGTAGACGATTCTTCAACAAAGGATATTATCCGTATTTTACTTCGTTATTAATTCGATCGCGAGTCCTTCCGTCGTTTTCAACTGCTGCGTGCAAGTTGACTTGTTACAAATGTATGTAATGTAATTACAATAAAAATCACTGTTATCTTTGTAACATGAATAAATATGATGCTCAAAAAAGTGAGCTCAGCTCATGTACTCCACAAGATATGCTTGACTTTTACTTCTTTCAAAATCCTTTTATGTTCCCCATTTAATCGAGTATTTAATATGTAATAAATTGAAGCTACCAATCCTAAACTGTAGCATTTATGCAGCTAATGGTTACTGCTAATTGTAAATAATTTTTGATTATTTTGGTAATTTGGTATTCCATCTAATTTGATAGCATTATGGCCGACCCTGTAAGTTATCATCAAGATTTATGCTTCACTCTTTATTGTAATAAACTCTCAAGATAACTATGCGTCTTAGTATGCATGCAAATGTATAACATTCGAACGATATGCGATTATTGAATCGTTCCGATATCGAGGATATAACTTGAAATTAATGGGTTGACTGACTAACACTTGAACCAAGGTATAAAATTATCGTTCATTATTAACGGCAAAACTGTCTTAGATATAATTTAATTAAAGAAGGAATATATAATTAGTTATCTTGGAAAAATTATCTTGTCCCCTGTACTTATCATTCTAAAAATGATTATAATGCTTTTCGCGTTTAGCGATATAATTCATGCTATAGTATATGTCGCCAATTTTAATTATTCAAACACTTGGACTTCCTCATGAGAGAAAGCATTGTTATAAGATTAAAAAGTGTCCGTAATCGAATTTCACGCAAATTTAAGAACGCGAGATCAATGCCAAAGATCTCATTATTTCGTTTTTATTATTATATTTAAAACCTACACAATTAAAAAGTAAATATAGAGTGCAATAAACTTTTTGGATTTTTTGTAAATAAAATAAAAATTTGTTTTAAATTTGACGATAATAAGCTATTCTTCTTTTGTATCTATTAAAGAGCGAAAAAGTAGTCAAATCTATATTTAATGCCATTAAGAGATGTTCGGTGGAAAAAGTAAAATTATCAAGCTAGTTCATTCGGAAAAAGCAAGTTCAACTCGTGCGCGTATAAATACTCGTGGCACTGGTAGTCGCCGCTCCCTCGATTCATTCGGGCGACATTGTGCACTCGTGCGCGAGGAGCATCTACTTGCGCGCGCTGCGCTTACGCAATCCACACTATTTTGACGCATCGTGACTGGCGAAAACAATCGCCGCACCGCGGAAAAAGCGCGTCGGAATCAATCGAGCGATCGGGCGGGAAGGCGCGCCGCGCGGGGGATAATTGATACGTACATATATGGGCGAGTGATTCATTGGGGAAGTTTGAGAAGGCGCTCATTGAAGCCGAGCGATTGACAGAGTCGCGGCCGCGTCGTTAAAGCAGCGAGGCGTGCGAAAATATCGGAGGCCCGCGTAACAGTGTTTCCCTCGGGCCGGCGCCGGGCGGACTGCCGCGGCCGACTTCCGGGCGCGATCGGCCGCCTACGCGCTACGGCCGTCGATTAAACGGGCGGAGGGCCGGGGGTCCCCGGGGAGAGGGCCGGCGTCACGTGTCCCGGCCGGGGTAACGAGGGCCGGGGCCGCGGCTCCTTTGAAACGCGAGAGCCGGGGCCAGTGAGAGGTCCGCGCGCCGGCGCACTAAATCACTCCCGGCTCATGGGAGCGGCGGCCCCGGCTCATCGGCCCGATTGACAACGCCCGCCGACTTTTCCTCCCCTTTGCACTGGGCGATATTTCGGGGCGAAAGGTGCGGCGGCGGCGGCGGCGGTGGCTCGGCCCAGGGGCTTTTTCGCCGGGCGGTAATTCGTTGCCAGGCGCGCCGTCTGCTTCTATTTTAAAAAGCCCGGCGCCGGAGGTGAGCGGCCATACCGGCCGAGCGCGCGCCCTCGATCGATGCGCCCGCGAGGTGTTAACGGGCGGAAAGGCCCCGGCGCTTCCCCGAATCGCCCCGATACCGGCCTGGCCCTCGCACACGCGCGCACGCCTGTGTACACGCGCGTGCGAAATAGCCGCGCGGATCGAAGGGCCGGGGGCAGACGTGGAGGAGGAGGAGGAGGAGGCGGGCGTCGCTGCCGCCGCCGCCGCCGGTGGGGGGAGGGTGGGGGGGGCCGGGCTATATTCCAGGTTTGCATGGCGGAACGCCCCTGTCCGCCGGCGGCGCGGACGGGAGGAGCCAAGTGCGCCCGCGCACAAAGCGAGCCGCGCCCCGCTGCATTTATTATAAACGGGATAGCCGGTTGCACGCTCGCTTTTTCAAAGCGGCCCCTGCCAGCGCCCCGAGCCCGCGCCCACCCTCCCTTTCTGCAAACTGGGAAAAAGCCCGGGGCGGCGGGCCCCCGGCAAAGCCGCTGCCCAATTAAAAAACCCCCGGCGCCCGCTTCCGCGGATGATTATCGGCCGCGTTTATCCGTATTTTTAGAAGCGCGCGGGACTTTTTTGCCCGCGCGACGCGGCTACGTAGCTTGGTTTTTCCCGGGGGAGTCGGGCCGACCCGCGCGGGCTTAATTGCACGTACTTTTATGGAAAGGTGAAAACTTTGAGCGCGTAATGGAACTTTGAAAGCTTTTTGGACAGTATCCAGGTATCATTACCGAGCGTGTATAACGTGTAATTTATGTAATTTAAATTGACGTCATAATTTATACAATATAATATATATACATAGTTATAAGTTGCTCGCAACGATACAAACAAAGTAGCAGAAAAATTTTGAATAATGGGCATCTGCCTTGATAAGTGGACCGGCATTTAGAATTAGATTTATTTATTTTTAATCGTTACGAAAGCTTTTTTTTTCTTACAAAATGTCAACAAATGGCAGCCCGCGTGTAATGGTTTGGCGTAAAACGTAGAAATCGGCGTGGATCATTTCACGTTAAGAGTTACATGCCGTATAGAAGCTATGGCTCGTTGAACCCAAGGCAAACATTGATATTTTTAAATATATACACGTGTGATTTCTATACTACAAGTTATATCGTCCGCGTATCATTTTTTATCGGATTAAATATTCCTCGTGCGTGTAAAGAAGTATACACGCTGCTGAGCTAAGCGGTCGCTATGCAGTTATTTAGAGCAGCCCAACCCGTAAACGCATCCCGTCCTAAACAAGTTACAACAAGAGCTTTGTATATGGAAATATAACGGATTTAAATATAAAAGCCGGCCGTTAGCGCATGCGCGACCGAGTCTGCGAGCTTCGGAAGCACTGACACGCGGCGGCTTTTGGCGCGCGCCAACGCTAATACCCGCCGAATAGTTTGCGAGCCGATGCGATCGCCCGGGCCGCGCCGTGACAAATTTTGCGGAGACGCCTTAGGGGAGGAAGCGCTACATCCTCCGTGAACGCACACACACATATATATGTATACACGCGACTCCGATAGAGCGTGGGATGTGTGAGTTTCCGAGGAATCGTTCGCGGAAAACGCGGCCGTGGAAGACACCGGGTAATTACGCGCATCTCTCGGTTGAGCCCCCGAAGATTGCTGGGCGCTTAATCATATATATATGCGAAAGGAACATGTACATATATATATATACGTATAAACGTGTCCATGTGCCTGATTTATGTGCAGGCGAATCGTTACGAATGTTTAAATGGTCGCAGACTTATATTGCACATCCGCTATTTTTCAAGGGGCCTTGGACGAAGAGCCGACAGGCCGAGGCGTGTCTTATTTAAGTAACGATTTGCTCGAGCCGGGCCGCACACCGGATCCGTCCCTCACCCTCGACATCCGCGCGGCCCGCGCGCGCGGGAAAATAGAAAAGGAGGGCCGCGGCGCAGATTAAAAGCGCGACGCGCATGTGCGCCCGCGCGAACGGCAGAGGATCGCATTATTAAAGAGGCTCGGCTTGCACGCCCGCGGCAGGCCCTATATACCCTCGTAAACGGGAGAACGAGCCAGGGCGAAGGGGAAGGGTCGAAAAAAAAGAGGCGCGCGCACGCGGGCAGACGAATGGCCGAGGCGGCCGGGAGGGAAGGATATATAGCCCGCGCTATTTGCATATCGCGGTGGGCGCGGCGCGCGTAGCCCCGAGGCCGCGGCCGCTCCTATTATCCCCGAGGCCGCGGGACTTCGCTAATTACCCCCGGGGGCCGCGCGATATTCGTCTTCGGGGAGGGCCCTAGCCTCGCCCAGTCATCCTCCATTTGTCGTCTTTTAACGATTGAGACTTTGAGGGAATTCGAGCCGCGCGGCTCCCCTCGCGGCTTTATGTGCCTCCAACTCGTCGACGTCCTCGCTCATACTGTTGGCCGGGGCCCTTTCCCTCGGCTCGTCTCTTTGCCCCGGGCTTCGGCTGTCGCCCTACCCAAGTCAAACGCGCAACGTGCCGATTTTTCGATGAACTCTTAACCGAACAAGAAAGCAAGACCACCAATGACTGGATCGTTATTTTCTCAAATTATAATTGTTATCCTAATTGGGAATGCAAATTCATTAACATCTTTCATTACATCGATAGTCCAAGAGAACTATACTACAATAATTTGTAACATGTGTGTAAACTATTTATTTATTTGATCGGTTTGATTCTTTATTTATATTTTCAATTCGATTTTAGACAAAGTTTACACTGGATCTTTCGAGGGTTGAGGATAAAAATAATGCAATTAATAATTGATAGTTGTAAATTTTTTCCGCACATCTTTATTATTTATTATGTATAATTTTGATTTATTTTCTAGAAACTTTTTTCTCCTCCGAATGGAAAAGCTCCTAAACTGGATTAAAGGGGGGAACATTTATTTATAGCCTAGGAACGGTGATAAGAAACAAATACACGATTCGTGCTACGAATGAATATTACGCATCATTACGCGCAATAATTACAGATTGTCTTCAGCCATACACGAGTAGTTTAAATATTTCTGCTTTCTCAATATAATCCATGGGCTTACGCACAATAAGTCAAAAAGATGCAAGCGGCAAGCGTGTTATATTGCTATTTATAAAGCTACGCGTTAAATCACAAAAAATGTTCGGTGCCATGAACTGCACAAGGTTAAAAAGTGATCGACTAGTGCATTAGCATTATATCCTTGTGTGTAAAAGTACGCATCGCAAGAGAAGCGCATCGAGGCGGATCGAGCTGGGCAAGATATTGGACTGCAGGCTTCGTTGGCGCTATTACAAGCCACGTTTGCCTGATAACCCGACTTCTAAAGAAGAAAAGGCGCGCGAACGCCACGAGAGCTCGATAACCCTTGTGCTTCCGCGCGTGTGTGCCGAGCGGCTGTGTATAGGGGATCGGTCACTTATTGGCCGCCAAGAAGCCGGGCGGTGATAATAACGCTTCAGAGATTCCTTCTATTAAATGCTGCGCGAGCTATTTACAATGATGATAAGTTGTCGGCTTATCGCTTCTCGCCCCGGCCTGACCGCTACCGCTGGTGTTCGCGCACGCCTGTGCACGCGTGTGGAACCGTTCATTTTTACGAGCGGCCTACTGGCCCACACAGCTTCTTCACACTTTGTTTATGAACTATTGTAATTTTGCGTGCATTCAAAATCATTTTCTGCACTCTTCGCGCAAATTCGCAACACGCTGACAGAAAATTTATTTGTTTGCTTGAAACTTCTACCTCTTCTCTTAGTTTAGAAAACTATTTGTATTTTGATAGCGATTCCAATAATTATTTACGATCAGGCGGTATAGTATTTATACTTTTTTTAATAGGACTGATTTATCTGCATTTGCCATTAACACTATTATATTGAAATTAAATATCATGATACTAAACATTGAACTCATTTATATTTTTTAAATTTATTTTTCGAAATACTAAAGGTAATTTTTATTTAATCATTTGAACAATTTTAATATTAGTGAACTTTTCTTTTCCGAACAACTATCGACATCTATTGTTACTCTCTCAACTTATTTCGTAGATAAAGACGATTACTGTATTAGCGATGCTAGCAATGTATTGATTTTATTGTAATTCAGATATGAGATGCTAAAGGATGATAAAAAAAGATCAAAGTTTCATAGATTTTCAAAAAATTAATCTAAATGTTGATTTATTAAAGAAACAAAAAGAACAGATATACATATATCCTCCAATATCACTTTGATACTGTAGTGTATCATAATTATAACACGAATTATTTGCATTTAGTCTTGTATAAATAAATACTTTTATAACGTATTGACAGATCCATGGAATGAGTCAAGTTAATCTCAAATTGAGAATAATCATTTTGTTTTTCTTCACATCTATACATTTATTCTAAGGAATTCAACATTAATAACTGTTTGAGTACTTTGGTTTGACTGGTTTCTCTTATTTCCCCTGCCAAAAACATTTCATCTACAACTGTGTATACCTAAAAAAACTCGTATGAGATAAATATGAACAAAGTATTACACTATGCGTCGTTAAGAAATTGTATAAAGTACAAAAATTACCTTATAAAAATTGAACACAAGATCTAATTCACACACATTATGGAAATATTCATTTAATACTTCAACAAAGTTATGTATTCCTTCTAAGTAGCACAAATTATTGTCATTTACATCTACACATATACAAAAGTAAAGACCAGCGTATCGCCTGTATACTATTTTAAAGTTCCGAAACTATAAAATAAAAACATTGATTACATTCAATACAAATATTATCGACAATCATTTAAACTCAAAGCACCACTGACCTCAACAAAATTAGTGTGTTTAGCATCTCGAACAGTGACAACTGCATGTACTTCTTCTATTAATTTTTGTTTCTCATCATCATCAAAATTCATGTACCATTTAGCTAATCTAGTTTTTCCAGCTCTGTTTTGAATCAGAATAAACCGAATCTGTGAATTAAAAATCATGAAAGCTTATTAATATAATATACCCTATAGATTTAATCAAGCATTAACTTTTCATACGTTTCAAAGTTTTGCTCAATATATAAATTTAGAAGATTAAATATTTCAAAAAATATCAGTCAATATTTTAATCTGTATAAAGATTTTGTTTTGAATTTTGTAAGAGTTATTACATATAAATTATAGCAATTATATTTTTATACCGACAATACCTACCATGATTAGTGCAACGTGTAAATCTTTGAAGGAATTTTATTAATTTATTTTTGCTTGTACCGAATCTGACGTGAGATAAATTCCGCCCCTCTGCCAAAAGTATATATACACTTACAATGTGATATAGAGTTATATACACTTGTGTGCGCTTATGCACACTTGCGATTGCTTATTGTTCGCGATACAATGTTTCTGTATATAACGTATTATAGCTGAAGCTTGTATGCATGAAACACATTTCCATACAATTACACACCTTACATACTGAAATTGATATTTGTTGCAGTTAGATCTTCGATTAGTTCCTTTTCGATTTTAGTCGAAACTCGAACCTAGTCTTCCATCGAGCTCTGCGCTTTTACTCATATATCGTATCTGATCATATCTAGTACATTTTTAGTAGTTTTGGTTTTTATTCAAATTTGTACATTACAGCTGTGTTGAATTTTGAAATTTGAGAGGGATGCTTCAGTTTCCAAGAGGAAGACAGGCAGAAAGGATGATAACTGAGTGAATATACGAATAAATTGAAAGTCCTTTATTTAATGCTGTTGTGTGAAGCAATTGCGAACATGCCAGTTCTGCGTTCATGCGAGTCAACTAAATCTTAAAAAATTAATTAAAAAATATAGATTTGAATATTAAGCAATAACAAAAATAAAAAATACATGTAATGAATCGTTTGAATTTTATTATAAATTTTTGATGTTTCTAATAAAATAAAACTTGCTATATATATATTTATGTAGATTATATCCAATACAAACACCAAATCAATAGTGTCAAGAAAAATTATATACTAACTTTATTAAATCTCTAATTGATACATTACGATGCTCAATCTTAGGAGCTTTACAAATAGTTTTATAATCACTAAATCAACACAGTTTAGTAGATACATCAAAAGGTCATTCAGATCATCATTTTAATAAACATATACCAAATTCAATTGCATTTAAGAACAACTATTAAATGTTTGAGTGAAAATTCTTCTTCTGTCAGATATATGCCAGTGTCTTTAACATCCATTAGAACAGAAAATATGACATAGACATGTTTACAATAGATTTTATAATCAAACTTGTGCAATTTCTGCTAGTGACTAATAATTTATGAAATTAGATTTATTATATTATACAATCCAGATATCATAATTTCATAAATTTATACTAAAATATTAAATAATTAAATTGGTATATTATATTTAATGTGTTGTTAGAGAAATTAAGTATAAAAATTATAAATAAAATTTTTTTATAAATTAGTGATTTTACTATATTTTTTTATTCAATTCAAATTTACTCAATAAAAAAAGGATAATTTATTGAAAAAAATGTTACTGTTACTTACATAACTATTTATTCATAAAAATAATTTGTATAAAATAGTAAAGATCTTAAAAATATGATTTATAAAATATTAACAACTGATTTCATGAACTTGAAATTTTTACATTTAAATTTACATTTAAATCTAAATGTCATTTTGTGACAAAGTATGAGAGCAAGATTTTAAAACATCTGTTTGTAGACAGTGGATTCTTTCCTCAGTTCTGAAAAAGTATAATTTTGTGCATTCTTAATTCTATCAAGTACATTATTTATTGCAATAAAAAAAAGTAATGTAATTGATATACTCACATTATTTTAATACTTGAAAACTCTTGATACAGCAATATAAGTTCTTTATAATTAGTTACAATATTTTGAAGTATATCACACTTGATAGGGTCACTAATTTCTTGTAATAAACTAAAAATATCTGTAAGTGTTTCTTGGAATTGCTTGATTTCTTCAGCAGAGTCAGGTATTATAACATTTTCAATTCGTAAAATATTAAACCTATCCAACAACTTCTTTAGCTGTACAAGTATATTTGTAATTGCACTTTCCTCTTGTTTAACTAAAAGAATATCATACTATTAAGTATAGAAAGACATTTATAAGATATTTAAGTTATTACTTTTGAAATCTTTTAAAGTATGCTCTATACGTTCTAATGAATCATCTAAATAACTGAGAGCTTGAACATCTATTATTCTTCTCTCTATTAGCTTATATTTATCTTCTAATAATTTTGTTTTTTGGCTCAATTTTATCATTAGATTACTCAATGATATTTCTGCATCTTTAAGATTTTTTGTTTCTAATATTAATTCAGCCTGTGATAATATGCATTCGTTGTATAAAGGGTCTAATTCTAAATTTATATTGTCTGATTCTAATTTTCTTAAATTTGATGAAGATCTACTTAGTGCTGGAGGCATCATGGATAATCTAGACGTGTGTAATTTCTTTTTTGGAGAATAAACTAAAAATAATTTTATAATTTAATAAATTGACATACTTTTTAAATTGACAATTTTAATATTAGTTATTTACTATTTGTTAAGTTTAGGTCCATGTTACGAACTTCTAATCGATCTGGTGTGTGTGTATTTCTAATCCTGTAATACAATTTTTAAAGAATATTGAAACAAGAAAGTAGTTTCTACAAACCTTTATTTAGATAATTTTATTACTAAATGTAATTAAATCATAATTTTCGAAAGTTTTTATGTCATATCAAAAAAATATACCTTTCAGTTTTTCTAGATGATTTCTGTTCATGCGACATATTTATGTTTTCTATTTAAATTATTATAATTGATAAAAGAATCTTCTAATTACACTATATACATATGAAATCGGACAAAATTCTGTTTATTTTGACAATGTTATGAATCTGCTTCTTTTAAATTGCGTACCGTTACCATCAGGGGGGGTTAACTCATATAGGACGAGTGACTAAAATCTACGAACTCAGCCAATTCGAGGGGGCGCCACGTTCGCCTCAATTAGAAAGAGATAGTGAGATAGAAAAGACGGAGATGGAGAATTAAATCTTTGCTGCAGCGCCTTATTTGAACTGTTTCTACTCCAACCTTAATACTGCCCCAATTTGTACAGCTGGAATCAATATTGCAAATGTAGAAAGGGTTTGTCAAAACTCGAGGAATTTAGTAAAGTTTTAATCACTTTTAGAATTTATTCAATGGTATATATTCTGCAACTGAGCAGCAGAATATTTTTCCTAGTTACGCTATGGTACAAGTGCTTAATTTTTAAAGTGATTTGGAACTTTTGGTGTTGTGCAAATTTCCGTAGCTGTGCTGTGAAAATCCTGCGATACCTGTGCTGTTTTGACTTCGGGCAAAAATCCTTTTATTTCTTTATTATTATATTATTAATTTTTTTATTACTATTTTCTTATTATTTGTATTAAATTTTATTACTTATTGTATTAATTTGACACTTATTATATTATTTTATTTATTTATTATTACTTACTTATTATTTTGTTTTATTTTTTTTTAATTTTACTATCTTAATGCAATATCTTATTATTTATAATACTTTTTATAATTAGTTTTATATTATACTTATTAACTTACTACTTTAGATTTATAGATTATTAGTTTAAGAACATAGGTTTATACTTTATTCATTTTTGTTCTCTTTACAGACAATCAAGATGCGAAAGGGATGCAGTGTCCCTACTTGCACATCTAACTCTTCTGTTCGGAAATGTAAGTTTCCTGCCAAACTAAGTGACGGTTACACTTGGATTAATGCAATCAAAAACCCCCACTTAAAGAAGATGATGTACAAGGATGTAGTTACATCGCGATTTACAATTTGTCACCTGCACTTTTCTCCGGATGATTTCTACCTATCGAAAAGTGGAATGCATCTTTTAAAGCCAGGCCGAGTCCCTCGTTTTAAACTGCCAACAAACGAAGAGAATCAAAAATATGATTCGGTAATTGATTTAGATATTAATACAGATTCTTCTTTTTCAGGTAGGCAGCTGATGGATGTCTCCAATATATATGGATCGTTGGACAACTATTTGCGAAATGAAGCGCCTTTTTTTCATTTTCCGGAAGAATCAATATCAAATTGCGGTAAAATAACGCGAAATTTGTGTTGTCAAAATTTGTTTCTAATTGTTAACTACATATATATTTTATATTTTTCAGATGTATCATTCCACTTCTGTGTGCAAGAGGATTTCCGTTACGATGCTCCATCTTCGCAAAAAGTAGAAGAAAGACAAAACGCAGACTCTCCAACAGAAGAAAAACTGCGTAGAGAATTAGCAGTGTCAAGAAGAGTTCAATACGCCGTAAATCGCCAATTGAAGCGATTGCATAGGTATTATATGAGTGTATGTGCAACTTCTAATGAAATTTTTCTAATGAAAATTTTTGTTTCAGCAAACTAGCTTCAAAAAAAATTATCCTTGACCAAGATGAGAAATTTTTAAAGAATTTTAAATCACTGCCCTCAACACTCAAGTCTTTCGTCGAGATGATAGTCAACTGTGGTGCAAGACAAGCGAAGGGGATGCGCTATGAAACCAAAGAGAAAATTACGGCTCTCAGCATTTACAAACAATCGCCGTCTTGTTACAACATCCTGCGAAAATTTCTGCAAGAAAGCTTGCCAAGTAAATCATCCTTGAAGGCTTTTCAAAGAAGAATTATATTGCGTACTGGGGTCAACGATTCTTAATCATTTATTTTATCACTTATATTATTTTACTTATATTAAATATCAAATTTTTATATTACTGTAAACTCGTATATAAAGATATATTTTTAAATAATAGGTATACAATTATTTATACGTTTGTATTCTAACGAAACTTTAATTTGTATTTAGTATTTATATGTTTATATTGTAACATTTTTGTATAAAATATATTATATAGATTTATATATTACACTACGTGAAATTTGCTTATTTTATTAGAAAAATTAAATAAATTGATTGTTTTTAGATAATAGAAATATATTAATTATTATTTATCATATATATATAATAAAAATTCAAAAACATAATTTGTTTAAAAAACTAGGATAAAATTGTTTTTTTTCCAATTTGATTCTTGTTGTTTGATTCGAATTTGTATTAATAATTGAGTTATTTCAATTTCGATAATGACTGTAGATGTTGAGTTTAAAAACTAATCTATATTTAAAATTCTTTAGTACATCAATTTCTGAATGTATGATCACCTAATTAATTAATAGATATTAAAATTTTGTACAAATTATTTAACTATTGATTTTATCCGTGGAAAAAATATTGATATTAAAATCGAATATTTATTTTGGTCACGTGATTCCAAGAACTTTGTAGGTTATAGAAAGTACACAGAAAATGGAAAAGTATGTTCAATTACTTTAGTGTTAATAACATTTAAATTAAAAAAATTAATTTATATGTGCTTTGTGAATAATTAAAGGGTTATGTATAAAAATTTCATAAACATTTAAATACAAAAAAATGATTAATTGAGAGTGTATGAAATAAAAATTCTTTATCAAAATTACTATAATCTATGTATTAACAGTTTAAAAAAATTTAAAGCAATTAAATATACGTATAGTTTAATGTACTAAATATATATTATTAAAATTTTCATACAAAATCATAAACTATAATTATAATAAAAAGAATAAGATGTATTAAAACAACACTTTTTGTTTCCAATAATTATTTTCAAAGTATTTTATTAAAATTTATAATATAATATTTTATTTTAAATAATGTAGAGATCAAAATTAGTTAATTAATTATGCAGTTTATATTAAAAACAAATAATTTAATTATTGTCGCGTATTAAAAATATATTTGAAGATCAATAGTATTATAGTATTATTTAAAATTCGTGCAGCTAATATGAATAGCTAATAGCATTGCAGTAAAATAGCGATGCTAGCGGCATCTACAAGGGACATAACTCCGGATTATTTGCCATTCATTTAACGTTGAGTCGACGCACCCTGATATACGCTCATCATGTTTGGATGTGGTAAAAAAGTCGAATATCATTTACCTGTTGTTTTAGAAGAACCATTAACAGGCAATGCTTGTGCAAAGTTATCTCTTGAAATTTTTAAGTACATTATGTGTCAGAAGGAGCAAATTCCATTTTCATGTGATACATTAATAAAACTTCATTCGAATTCAAAACCAACGGATAGGAACTTTTCATCTATGCAGAGCTTTATCAACTTTATTAACAATGTATCTAATAATTTAGCTTCTCAATTTACACTTGATGGATGTAATATAAAAGAAATAGTTATTTTGATTGGAGCAACAATTGTAACTCCAAAACTTTGTATTAGATTAGAGTTGCCTTCAAATATTTTAAGCAGTAAGACTCATGTGGAATACCAACATTCTTTCCGTAAACCATTATTAGTTGTAATGAAGTAAATTAATTTTTATTAAATTAATTATTTTATATTATATTATTCAAATATTAATAAAAAATTTTTAATTTGCAGATCAATTTTGGAATCTTCTGAATTTCAACATGCAATGACTACACCCTTAACACTTACAAATAGTTTTGTACTTATTCAAAAAAGGGATGTTCGTAAAACTTCTGAATTTTTTTTACCAAAGCCTCAATTTGTATTATCTTCATTGAATACAATATGTTTTCACATAAAACTGAACTATAATAAAGATAATCAAATAAATTGTAACTGTGAAAACTTGGTGAAAGTTCATCATGATTCTCTAAATGAACATTTTGAAGAAAATTGTATTTTTGATACATCAAATAATTGTGAAATGGAAGTACCCTATCAATGGTATCAGTCTAGAGAAATTTTTCGAGGATTTAAATTTTTGAGATAATATTAGATAAATTTTAATTAGGTGTAAATAAATTACACTATCTGAAAATATTCAAATTCTAGATTTCAAAATTAATGGTGTAAATAGGTAACAGTTTATGATGTTGTATAACTTGACTTTGATTATTTAATCAGAATTAATTCCCAAAAAGTGATATTTAAAGATAACTATTTATAATTCATATTTACGATTTTGATTAATTTACTTAATAGAATTTTATTATATTTATATTTTCACACAAATTATTGTATTTATGATAGCATTATTAACTTTCAAATTGTGTCACTAAACTTTTTACTTTGAATGCAGTATTATATTAATACTTGAGAAATGAAAATAATTATGAATATTAATAAATTATTGGAACACAGCTTGTGTAGCCTTCCTCAAATTCTTTTTATAAGAGAATATTCTGATAATGTAGTGTGATTAAATTAATAAATCTAGAATGTAAATAAAGTAGGTTTATCAAATTAGCTTATATTTCCAAAGTATTATGAATCAACTTGAAATTGTGGATAGCTTGAGATCATTATGGGTGAGGATAATATAATAAAAGTAACTTGAAATGTAGCTGAATACATTCATTTTAATGTAAGTATTTACAAGTTTTTTTTTTATGAAATTAAGTTATTTTACATGCAGTTTGAACCAACATTTATTTAAACTTGTTTACTAATTTTAGATTGTTTGTAATACTTATTATGCATGCAATGATTCAATGCAACAGAAAATACTGTACAATGATTGCTGATCGAGATCCACAAGATGTAGTAATGATATACTGCTAGGAGTTCCACTTAATATGAATCACACCTCTATCTTTCTCATAGATACTTGATCATATTCTGCACCCATGAATGGTTTGCGCTTGCAGAATCAGCAGAGTACCAGGCATTCATTCATATCAAAATGAGATGCTTATCACACAAAATATTTAGTTACAAAATGACTGCACAATTAGTTGATTCATGATTGATTTGTATATTTGCTTAGTAAACTATTTTCAAATACTTATTTTACAATTTGTATGTAGAATAAATAAAACTGAATACAACAAACCAGAGTTTTTAATTGTTCTAACCTTTTGCATAAAATAAGAAGCAAATAATTCAAAACAAAAAAAACTTTATTATTTTATGGGGAGTTTATGCACATTTCTTAAGTCGTAAGCAACTAAATAACAAAATGATTCGTTTGTTTTTTATAATAGAATATTAAAAAACAATAGACTAAATTTCATAATGAAATGCTTATAAAATGACAGAAATAATTTTGAATTAAATTTTCGATATCTTAATTTTTTTAATTTATAGTTTATTTTTTTTAAATTTTGACATTTTGAGTAAAATACAGGATTTCATACAGGGTCAGAGCACAGGTTTTATCTTATGATGGATACAGAATCAGGAAATGAAACTTTTGAGTTTGAAGGTGAGAGATTTCTTCTGTCAATGTAATTATAGTTTTTATTGTATTTACTTTTGATACAATCAATTTACAATATAATTTATATACGACTCCAGTGGCATAATTTAAAAAAAATTAGGTGAGGGCAGTGCAGAGGCAATTTCTATTGCTGGTGATTCGTCTTTTCAATTTTGGAATGATGATCGTGATCGTAAATCAGAAGATGACGGAAAAGTCTATTTAAATAGATTATGGATACATGAAGAAAAACTACCAGATCAATATGCACATACCACAAGAGATGAAGAAGAAGACGAAGAAAGTACATTAGGCATTCACTATTATTCGGATTTGGGCAAATTTCAATACGATCTCCTAAAAGATGATGAGCGACAAGAACTCATTACAAAACTAACTGAATCTTATAACCAAACTAAAACCTTAGTCATAAAGAATAAATTTCTTCATAAATTTTATTTGGTTGCATTACGCAGCTCTCCTAAAGTCGCTAATTCACTAGAGAAATTCAGCGATTCTAAGATTTACCAAAACATTAGGTACGAAGCTGCAAAACTATCAAACATTAAACTTACTTTTTAAATCATTAAATATAATGTTTTGTTAAAAATCTTGATACGAATACCTACATTGAAAGAGGTATTAAAACTTTAATTAATAATTGTTATAATAATTTATAGATATCAAAAGGCATTACAGGTTTTTGAATCGACATGGAATTATGTGAATGGAAAAAAGAATGCTTTGACCAAAGAAATGGAATCGCTGGATTATAATTTTATAAATACCGAGCAAAGGTGTACACAACTCTTTGAGGATCTAATTAAGCGTCAGGATGCTTTTGCTAATAAGATCAAGCCTTCGAAATTAAGATTAGAGACTTGGCAAGCTGCAGTCGATGAGATGTTGGATGTTCAAAAGCGTCGGGCAAAGGAAGTATCAAAGATTCGCTTAAGCTACATAAAATTACATTGTTTTCTCCAAAAAATGAAACGCAAACTTCAAGGAATCGACAATCTGGATCCGGGATTCTCCTTAATGGACTATGAATTTCTATTAAAGAGAAAGGAGGTTTACGGAGAAAAGCGCGATGAGCAGCGAGAACTCATGAAAAAGGTCAAAGAGAGTAACTTTGCTATAGCAGCGGTAAGAATTATTATAAAATCATTTGCATGTCCCTATTAAGGTAAAAAAGTAACAAATTTTTGCAGTTTTTTCGAGTGTATTTTCAATAAATTTTATGGTAACTCATTAAATTTATTTAACATCTTTTTCATTTCAGTCTGTTAAGCACTTTAACGAAGAAATAGATGTATATGATGAAAATATTAGAAAAGAAATTGGGTGTATAAACGAGCTGGCAGCTGAAAATTACATACGACACCATAAAGCCGTCGAACTTGTAAAGGAGAAAGGGCATGTTTTAAAAAATATTGCAAAATTAAGGGAAGAAATTGGACTTTTAGATAATCCACAATTACTGGGAAAAATGGAATATGATTTAAAAGAAATTTCAAAATTAAGAGCATGGTGTCATTTAATAGAGGCAGGAAAAGATGAAATGTCAAAAATTACAGTATTTATTTGAATAGTTTATGTTACTGGTATATATATTATGTAATGAAATTATATATAATGCATTTAACTACTTAAATGTGTATCAATTACGAAAATCCTATTTTGAATCTTATTCAATACTCAGTCAGTTTCTTATTTATCTGTTACATATCATCTACAGCTTATTCATACTCTAAAGATTTTCATAAGCGTATTTCGCTTCCAAATATATACCGTAAAGTTTTATCTCTTTCTTGTGAATTATAAGGTAGTCCATAAATTTTAACTCTTAATAAATTGAAATCAGCGGCGATTAATATACGGAAAATCAAAACAAGAAAGGTACCAAACCATGTCCATATAATAACATTCAAAGACATCTAAAATATTTAATTAATTAATGTTTATCAATCAAAGTATAACTTTTATTTTATTATGTGACTATTACTTGAATGTATAAATAAGCTTGACAGGAACTGAAACTATTAAGCTTGTAGGCTTTGGTAAATGTTTCAAGAGCTTCACAATTTCTAAAAATTAATAACAAATAATGATGTAGCGTGGTATACATAATTGTAGAAAAAAATAAATAATATGTATACGTTCTATATTTATTTATAAATGGATTATTGCGATAACTTAAACTTTGGTTAGCAATTTTATACAGATTCGATGTAAAGTAATGATATCCTTGATAGAAATCGCTTGACATGTACACTGACACGATTAACATAAGCAGGCTAGCAATCAATGCAGGAAAAACCATTCTCCATGGAGCTAGATATCTAAAATTAAACATATTCATTTTTAATTTGATACAAATATCGATTGCAAATACGTCAAAATGTGTTTAGTTAATGAATAATTTTAATTAATAAAGTTTAATTAAAAGAGTTTAATTAATAAAGAGAACTTGCAAACTTCGATTGTAACCGCCTTTGCTGCAAATTGCAAACATCATAAGTAAAGTTACTGCAACCAAGCAAGAAAGTATGCAAAAGAAGTGAAACGATTGGCAGTAAGAGGTGTGTTCAAAAACTGTCATTTTTTCTCGATTCCATTCAAATGATCTTGGTATGAAGGATATATTTGCCTGATGAGAATGTAATGTTTTTTGAATCGATTCAACTTCCGCCCAAAACAAACAATGTCCACCGCATACTTGATACTGTAAGTATATTTGAAACTTTTAATGATTTATAGATGTCCATTAGGCGTTAGAGGTAATAATTTCCTAATTTTTTCTTAATTGTCTTCACCCAAAGAGTATTGAAAAATATAGCACATATATAGCTTGATGTAGCATTCAGGAGGTATTGAAAAGTGAGGGAGCATTTCCAAAAGTACGAAACTTCTGATGGGTTACGCTCGATTATTTCATCATATTGCTCTATTAGTTCCATTTTACTGACTATAGATAGTAGTGTAATGATTTACCAATTTCCAATCAATCTTAAATATTCGTTTTTATCAAAATATACCATTCACGGTTTTTAATATAACATTGAAACATTTGAATTTCGCAGCAGCGTCGAAAGCGCCACTCAATGGAATCTTTTAAAATATAATTACGAATGGATGAAAGTCTGAAGGTCAAAATAATTTTAACATATTTAAGTTGTTATTTTTTTAATAAATAATTCCTATGCTTGTTATTAATTATTATATAAAAAAATTTGACCATTTTTTCTATTTTGCTTTTGTATATACACATTATTCATTAATGAATTGATAAAAATTATAATTGAGTATAGAATAGTTAATTTCAAAACAAAAATAAGTAAAATAAATTTTAATCACTAATGAAATCTGTATATTCAGGTTGAAAAATTAAATCTAAATATTAAGTATGATTGACACCTAATTCATAAATAAAAATTGTATAACTAGAAATTTTTTTTGTATGTAAAATTAGTTTTCAATTTTTCAACTTTTACGGATCTGTGAAATTGTACAATATGCACCATTAAATGTATGCAAATCATGTTAAAATGTATATTTGATATAAGCATAATTTTTGTCACTCATGAAGTCATGAGTCTCTTCTGAATATGCGATTCGATATCAGTTATATAGTTTTGTATAATTGCAGTAATGTTTTATTCGCGGCAGTTGGTAGCGGTGTAGAGATACCAATGCAAGCATCACATAACTGGTTATTATACATTTACATGCATATAGCGATATAAGTAGTTTGGTACCATATCCAGAAGAAAGACGTCATAACATAACGTCAGTTGAGTGAACATGTTGATTTTCGTACTCCCGTAGTGCAGCTGCAGTCTATCTAAGCATACCCAAAGTACATTTGGAGAATATTTAAACTATACTTACTACGTAGTAGAAAGTGTACATCATACATTTTAAGTTTATATTATAAAAACACCAGTAAGTTAAATTAAGAAAATTTAATTCAGTATTGATCATAAGCAGATGTTTCAAATATGTTAAATGTTTTTAATTCTTTTAACAGGTGTTGACAAGAATAAAATGTAAAAATAGAGATTTTATGAATTAATAGATAAAATATTTTAATGGACGCGAAACTTTATGCTTACCGCAATAAAAAGCGAAGAGAAGCCATGGTGGAATCTACAAAGAATTCGATAAAAGAGGCATTGTCTTGGCAGCGAATTCCTACAACTACAGTTGATGTAAGCTTCTTTTTTTTTGCAATATTATAAGGTATTTAACAAAATACGATTGATATTTTTTGTATTTTTATTTTTTGCTTATTTATAAAAAAGATACATTGAGAAAAATAATCATAAATTGTGTGTGGCTCTTATGAAATATAAAAACGAAAGATTTTAGGACAAGGATGACCTGGAAAGCATTGTATCAGAAGAGAGCATAGACTTTACACCTACACACAGCCCTTTTTTCTATCGTACAATGTATTTTCTCTACTTCTTACTGTGGGTGACTCTGTACATCATAGCTGTTCGAATTGAATTTGGAGCTGTATATTTTGTGATTTCTGTATTGGTTTTTATATTCTTAAATACTCGATCTGGACCAAAGAAAAAAGGTGAAGTTAGTGCATATTCAGTTTTTAATCCAGATTGTCAATCGATAGATGGTACCTTAAAAGCAGAACAGTTTGAAAGAGAGATCCGATATGGAGCATTAAGTGTTCATTGATAAAAATGTTTTATAAGATAACAGTGTTTAAATATGTACATGTGTAATATATACAAATATTTATTTTACATCATGAAGTTGTAATTCAAATTGGTGCTGTAAATAATTGACTTAAGATTGTATGATTGAAAATTATTTTATAAATAAGATTCATTAATAGACAGTGGTATCCATTATATTAATCAGACGATGTAAATTTGTGATTTCAGATTCTTAAACATGCTTAAATATGCTTTTGCAATATGCTTGATCAATAACAATTTGATTAGCTATTTTATAGCAATTACTTATTTCATTTAAATTTAATTTAACAATGTTTGCTGTTTCAATAGGAAACATTCTAAATTTTGTAAAATCAGTTTTAGATTGTAAATTCATATCTAGACAAAGTAATGCTCTATCTAAATCAATCAATCTATCATTCATCATACGAACCTCTAATGACCTAAAATTGAAATCAGATTTACTTCTTTTATTAATTGTAATAGTTGAATTATGTTTTACTTGCACTTACTGCATAATATTAACATTTTTTAATTCTAGATTAAAACGTTTTATATTGTCTGTAAGATTTGTAACTGTTTGATTAAGATCATCTAAACAAAATTTATTTAAGTTAATTTTAATAGTTTCTTTTTTTTTTTAATCAAATATTTACCTCTTAACGTTATTAGTTCAGTAGCTTGTATAGTAGTTAGAGCTGCACTCATGATATCATTTAAATATTGTGGATTCCATTGCAAAAATACTTCTTCAGATAATCTCCACATAGTCAATCCCACAATTTGAGCTAAAATCTTTTGGTTCTGCTCAACGTTTCTTGAAGTTGAATTTGGATTCTAAATTTCAACAAATAGTGGTTATTTATTTATTTCATTAATTATCTATTACAATTTAATATGAAGTTCTTACTAAGAAAGACAAAACAGCATGAGGAATTTCTAAATTAAGTCTAGGAAGTGAATTTGGTGAATGCACACCTTTGAATGTGTTCTTGTGATAAAAATTGATTTCCTTCATTGCATCTAAAATTGTTGCTTGCACCATGCCTGATCCCGAAACCACAATTTCGTCGTCTCCTATAAGAGTAAGAAATAATGATAAAGTTTAAAATGAAATTAAAATCAATTATTAATCTTTAAAATTAACCATTATAATTTCGTTAGATTACTTAACAAGTTATTTATTATCATATTATTATTTATTTTTGGACATCAGTGTAAAAAAATATTAAACTAATATATTATCTAAATATAAAAGAATACAAGAATACCTCTTGCTGCATTTCCGTGTACTGCTATGTACGCGACGATTTTAGGCTTAATACGATCAAGAAATTTATCACTACAATAGTCTGTGGAACCTAGGAAGACACAAAATATCAAAGTTCTCTTTGGTTCCCATCCTTTATTTTTGTACATATTCTCCAGAGTTTTGGCTACGTTAATGGCAACATTCAAACCTTCGCCGCTTGCTGATAGTACTACATATCTATCTGAAAATGGTGAAATAATTTTTTTTTCAATTTATGGATAAATATATATTTATACGAGTATGATATATAATAGTAGATCATTCTTAAACTTTAAAACATATACAAACTACGATTTAAAAATATACGATAAACTATAACAAAAAAACTAACACATTACAAGTAAATTAAGTTAATATATGTAATCGACTTATTTCTCGACTTATTTTTAATTTAAAGTTTACAAATTATAATTTTCACCATGCTCTTCAGTTCCACAAATTGTTCCGATGGTGCAGCCGGTTTCAAGATCATTTATAACATTTAATCGAACATTGGACAAATCCAAAAAAATGTCCCTTATTAGTTTATTTATTCCTTGTTGTGAATTGGAATCCCTATAGAAAATGAGTTTTATATAAGTACATTTTATTTTAATTTAAAATTTCTGTATAATATACATAATCTTTATGTCTATATTCTTTTATGTTTTGGCTGTAAAGTACGTCTTTTTACAATTACGCATACAATTTATAGTTAAACAAAAAATACAGATTGTAGTTGTTCAAAGTTCTTGTAAAAAAAGGTTTAATATAGATTATTTAATATTATTGAAAATGCGATAAAACGGCAGCGTTTGTTTTCGATTCCCGTGACCTGTATTTGTATAGTTTTTGGCTACGGTTCAAAATTATTATGATATTTAAGTGTTTTCTCAAACAGTATTCATTAAATCTAAGAAATTTCAGAACGTCTAGTTATCAATAATCACAAACATTGAAGCATATATTTTTTTAATTTTTAAAATGTGCATGATTTGGTCTTTATTATCATTCGATAAAACGCGCAAATGGAATGTTCGTAGATTTTAAGTAAGATTGTAAAAACATATTTCGCTCTTAGTTTCTTAGAATGAAATTGCGAATGCTTTCTCTCTTCTTATTTTAAGACCTCTTTTAAGTCTTAGTTTAAAATGGGTTAAACTAATGACTGAAACTGCAGGTACACCTCATCCGGTTTTTCCCGGTTTTGAAATCTATTTTCCATTCATATGTAAAATAAAACAGTTGCTTTGTACAAGGGTCTGTGAATATTACTTCATATTTCTTTTAATTGTGAATTTGAAATCGTTTCAGATATCATACATTTGATTTTGTTAAATTAGAATTAAATGACTAATTAAGGTGAGTGAAGAATAGGAGGAGGATCTTTAGCCCGATGTACACGGTTAACGATTTGTCGAATACTTGTTGACAGAGCCGAAGGAGGCGGTACAAGTGGGTGCTGTATAGCCTAAGCTTAGTCTCGCTTGAATGGTAAGATGCAGCACGTACAGATTGTAGTCTTCGTGGAAAGTGCTCGCGTTGAGTATGTCGAGTATCTCGAGCTGAAGGTCCCTTTCTTTGGTCCCGTTGATGCCGTTGCCAACGAGCTCCTCGAGGAGACGCTGCTCGCGCATAGCCAGGGTGTGGTCGGAGACGAAGCGTCCGAGGAGGAAGCCGCCGAGGAGGCAGAGGAAGCTCACCGCGCATGTGAAGGAGAAGCACGTGCGCCTTGTGACGAATTCGCTCGTCTCCCCCAGCTGCCCCCTGCCCATGTTGAAGCTGATCATGCGATGCATGTTGCGGGCGCGCCTGATTTATTTTCTCTCGGTGCCACCGCCGTCCCCGACGCCGCCGCCGATCCAAGCACCAGGGTATATTAATATGGCGCGACGTCTGGGCGTGAGGGCTTTTATTGTGTGGGGGCGGCCGAGCGCAAATTCTGTCTCTTCCAAGGCCCTGTGCAACATTCCATTCGCTTCCGACAGCGCGAGCCTCGTGCGATTCCGAGAGGCTGCCGCTTGTCAACCTTTGCAATTACAGGTCGCCGTCCAGTCAGCTTCTGGAACGCATAGGATTCGCCAGGTTCGAATAATTATAATAGGTCGTTTGGAAAGAATCTTTCGTACGTGCATTGTTTAGATCGAGTGAGATGTTATTTTCCGCGCATAATTAAAGTAATTTATAGGCTCGAGTAGTAAAAGGCACCGGTTGGTCAGCCGAAGCATGTACTACCGTTAAATACGTTGAATCAAAGGTAATAGCTTTAGATTTATTAGTAAGTTTATATTTAAAGAGTGATAGCAGTCTTGTTTATTTTTTTATAAAAAAGCTTTTGGGTACCAACTGTATTGTTGTTAGTAAATGATACATTTGAACATTATATAAATGAACACGTATATACTTTTTCCAGTCGCTCGAAATAGATAGTTGAACGAGCTTCAGTTTATAAAATAAAAGTATACCTTCAATCACATGGTCGATACGGTAACATCGATTACAACTCGTTAAGCGACACGCAATGGGAATGACGATCGTTACATCGGTAGTCGAGTTACCGCTGATATATATACATGTTAGGGTTCCGTAACGCAAAGCCGAAGATAAAGTAGCGAGCTACGAAAGAAAATAAAACTTGACATACAAACAAAACTTGGCGCACAATGGCCAATTAGTTTACGCCCGCGCAGCGGCCGAGGAACGCGGCCGTCTTAGAAAACTCGATACTCCGATCCGTCTGGGGCGGATAAATTAGCCGAGCGCGGGAGCGGCCCAAGTTGTAGTCGAGCCTGAGCCCCTGGAGCCGCGCTCGGGGCACTCGGGCGCGGGAGCGCCGCCGAGGGAGACGACGTCCTTTGTCAAAGTCTATTTATATTTCTGCCGGAATAGAAATAAATGCGCCGATTCGTCGGGATAACCACCCTCTCAGTGCCTCCATTAACTTTCGCCGTCTCGCGGTCTATTTATACGCGCCCATTGACGCGGCGCGCGGGCGCAGCTTTTCCCAAAGCCCGTAAACACCGCAGCGCGAATTATGACGACGGCGCGGGGATTATGTACCGACGATGCCTTCGATCTCGAGCGGCGCCCGCTTTGAGCGCCCTGTGCCCGTTCCGCCGTTCACGAATACGGCTATTTCGACCCGCTTTTCCTCGTACGGCTTGCGCGGCATCGAGGGAATTTATTCTAAATCGGTTCTTTTGATCTCTATCGCGGGTCCATATAACGCCAAGCTGCTGCCCACTCGAGCGATCGCCAGCGCTCGGTGCCCCCGCAGAGCCCCCCCCCCTCCCCAGTTACAATGGCTCTCCGTCCGTCGATTTTCTCACCTATAGATCGGCGAGCTTTCGACTTGGCGAACCGATCGGCAGAGCGTCTCCTGTTATCTCCCCAGCGGCCGGGCGCATGTCCTCGGGAGCACTCACTTGGCCGACTCCCCGCTAGCGGGACCGCGCACCGATGGTACCTCTCGGCGCCCTTGGCCACGCGGGAAAAGTCATCTCCGGGCGCGCGGACCTTGAAACGACTGTCCGGAGGTGCGTGAAAGCGCGCCGAGGAAAGAGATCGTTTTGTCTCACGCTCGCGCGGTTGTGCAAACGCGAGACTGCGTGGGATAAGACTGATATTTTTACAAGTCTCAGCCGGGCGGACGGCGCGGCCGCTTCCAAAAGTCCCTCCCGCGTGCGCGGATTCCCTCTCTACTGCCGGGCCCGCGCTTATTTTACCGCAACGTCTCGCCCGCGCGTAAGCTCCAGACCAGCGCGAGTCGAGTCTGCGCGACTCGGCCATGGGGCGGTCACGCTCGGGCTGTTTGCGCTTAGCTTTCCGAGATCAGATGTAAAATTAATCATTTGCCTTGGAGCACAAGTGTGTCAGAACTACCATGTCAAGCATTCTTTATTTTAAATGCTGCAAGCCCATTGATTTCAATACTTGTTATAAATAGTAAATGCCACTATCAAATCAAATATTAATAAATATCTCATGTTCTAATAATACTAAATCGATTTATTTAATAACATATAAAGAGAAATAGTTGTTTTTACGCCATAGTCCGTAGTATTTCATTGTACTTTACGAGAATCGAATTGGAAAATAGAAGAGTTCATTTATCGTAGTCTGAGAATATTTTAGCTTAAAACAACATTATTCAATTAAAAGATTAAAATAGACTATCGTTATAATTCAAGAATTATAGGTATAGTTTCCTTAGTAGAATTATTAATTTATCTTTAGTTCATTAATTTCTTGTTAAGTTAACAGTTTTTTAATTACAAAATTACCTACATACGAAAGTATTTAGCTAAAACTTATATCTATCGTTAATAATACATAGATATGCTTACGTGTATTTACTATATTTTAATCGCTGTTGTGCGTATTGTTTTCTTTGATGTTAATAGACGTTGATGTTCGTCTACGGAGAGCCCAAATCATAGCATAAAACATTACTTCAAAATGTCGTAATCAACGTATATAGAATTATGTTTGCAAGCGTATTAAGGTCACTAAATACTGTATAATGCACCTTTGCTAGTAGAATTCTAAAAAAATTTTTTAGTGACGTTCATCTTGGCGAGCATTCCTTTTTGTGCGACGCACTACTTGCATGCATTTGATTCCGCGATAGATAATACTTGCGCTTCGAACTTTTTTAAAATTGTGCATTTTAAACCCGAAATATTTATTAGTCAATTTCGGATCATGATGATTTGTACGTTTTTATATTGTTGTTCCTGTGCCAATTACTTGAGATCACTTACGCAAGTAAGTGCTGCCTTAATATGAAAATTTTTGTTTTTGATTATTTCTATTAATTTGCTGTCTTCAATACTCAGAAACGAGTTGGAACTTTCATCAGTTTTGCGACCACAACTGCTGTGGTGAGAGTTGGTGCGTTATCGTGCTGGAAAAGGATTTTTGTTGGTCAGTCGTAGACGTTCTTCATGCAGCTCGGTTTACAAACGGTCTAATAACGATGAATAATATGCACCTGTAATAGTTTTATTCTTTTTCGTGTAATCAATGATGATTAATCCCTCATTGCGAATCCCAAAATGTAGTTACCATAACCTTTCTGGCCAAAGGAACAGTCTTCACCTTTTTTGATGTAAATTCTCCCTTGTGAACTCAGTATTTGTTTCTTTAGTTTCAGGAGTGTAGTGGTGTATCCATGCTTCATCCATAGTCACGAAACGATATTTAAAGTACTGCAGATTTCACTGTAACAGCCGTAAACCGTGCACGCAACACCTCACACGATATCGTTTTTGATTAATCATGAGCAATCGCAAAATACCATGTACCCGTTCATTCAAGATGCCCACAGCACTAGCAATCTCACGCACCTTCATTCTTCTATCATACATCACCATGAATTTTATCAATGATTTCTGAAGTAGTGGCCGAAAATACGTTATAGTAATAATCATAAATAATACACTTGGTAAAACATTATATAAGCATATTTGGACGAATGTATAATAGTTCTTTATACCTTCTTATCGATAGATACTAGATTTATTATGACAATACTTTCTTTATGGTTCACAAACTTCGATTGAGAGCTTTTAATCATCTTTTTTGAATCATACACTTTTTTCCTACCTGCACTAAAATAAGACGAATTTATTGCGTGTTCTACGTCGATCAATATGAAAAAACAAATGATTATACCCCTATAACTGTACTGATTGTAGGGACGAAGAAAGTTTTCTTTTACACAGAATTCTCTCTCTCTCTCTTTTATCTGCGCATGCGATTGTTCGTTGAAGGCGTGTATAAAGAAAAAAACGATGTTTGAGAAAGAGTGATGAATAGGAAACACTGCTTAACTTTCTGTAAAGTAAAAGTTTTCTGAGACATTTACTGTTTTTAGTAATATCTATAACTATACAGCAAATATTTATTAGAATTGGTTAAATCTTCTATCCACGCCATTTGTAAAGACAAGTAAACAGATAATTATACGTTTCGTTAACGTGAAACCAGTAATAAGGTTAATAAAGCCTTTTGGCATTTTTATTTCGATGGAACATAATGTTTGGAATGACGATGTGCAGATGGTACTTGGATTACATAAGTTAATCACTTGGTTCATAGGGCTTTGGCCCCTTAAGTGTGATGATCTCTTCTCATGGATTCGCTTCATCGTGGCTTTGGGATTTCAGGTAATTTCTATTCTAGTTATGCAAAGCATGTTTTAATAAAACTTTTGTTTTTAAAATATTGGTAAGAATTTAAATTATTTGTTTACTATTTACTGTAAATAGTAAAATGCATCAGGGATTTCATTATTTATATATAAAAAATATAAATATTTAATTACATAATTAATTATTATTTATCACAGTAAATAATACTATTAAAATTCTATAAAAATAAATAATAATTGATTAACCATTACTGTAAAACATTGAAACTATCTGTATTCCAGCGAAAATAAAGTAATGAAATGAAGTTTGTTACATTTCTGCTAAATAAAATTTTGTTTGATTTTATTTAAGTAAAATCAGATCATTTTGAAACAACTCTATCTATCAATAAATTCATATGAGGTATAATGTTAAATGAAAGTGTAATTATAACCCTTTTAAATATAAATATACCTTAAATCTAATTCTAAAATCAAGCGAAAGACGAAATTTAATTATATACAATCTCCGTAAAATTTATTTTGAATTAAAACAAAAATTTGATACTTAAAATTAAATAAAAATTTAATTCCAATAATTTCAGAAAACCCCTCTCACAAGCCCGAACAGGTCCTTCCGGCCCTAATCGGCAAATAAGAAAAAGGCATTACTCGGGAAAATCCATAGGCCCCTACTTTAGAGATAATTCTGGCAAGGGTATACCATATAAAATGGTTACCCCCTTTTTTGAGATCCCAATTAGCTATTTGGTGTAAATCTAGACTTAAAATTTGGTAGAAAAGCGTTAGTCTTCTACTGAGTGCAGAGTGTGTACGTCGCGTACTAAGATTTCAAGTTTTTATTACAAAACCAAAAAAGTTGAATTAAATTATTTAAAAAGGTAACCTTATAGAATGTGATAAATTAATATCAACAATTAGTTATATTTAAGTCATTCGGACCAGTATTCGGAAACAGGATCAAAGTTACAAAACAAACAGTTTATTCTAACTACTACTTATACTATTTTTTATATATGTAATGAATAAATCAATAGTCAACATAATAAATTTTATTTGTTAATACAGAATTTTAAAGAATTTTATTATTTATATCTTAGGATAAAAGAACTTTGAAATTCGCAATTAGTGGGTAATACGTCTAATACCTTTGATATTCGGCAGAACCTTATCGGATGTAACGTAACTCGGAACGACCTAGCATCTATACATTCCTAGACTTTAGCTCTATTTGTAATATATTTAGTATAGATTATAATGTATACGTACATAATATTGATATTTATTATGAAAAATTAATATTGATTAGCTTTAATTATTCATTAAAGTAGATTTTGGTAATATTAAATGACTATATTTATATTTTCAAATAGTGAAGTATATTATAGTTACTTTTATAATCTTTTTTATGTATTATCTTTGAAATATTAAAAAATAATGAATACATTACTTTATTCTCTTAGATCAGATGTGGTTTGCATTTACTATGTTATGGTGCACATTTCAAAGATGTGAAGCTACTGACGATAAATTTTCGAACATGATGACGTTTGGATTTACTTTTTTATGTATTTGGAAAGTAATCGTCATGCGTTTTTGTATGGCTAAAATGCGTATTATACTCACTTCGGTCATCGACGACTGGGTCAATGTCGGTGAATTCCGTAAAATAATTTTACCATTTGCTAAAACAGGTCGAATGGTCTTTTACATTCAGTTTATGCTATGCCATCTTAGTGTACTCTTTAGTGCTATTGAATCTTGGAATTACATCATCAGTCAAAATATGACTTCCGGGTAAGAAAATAGAGTAATAATATCCAAATTAGAAAAGTAGTTAAATATAATAACTTTTGAATATTGGTTACACTCTACAATTATAATTTAAATATGTAATTAATTTATATAGAAAGACTTAGGAGGATTGAGGTGTTAACAGAAAAAAGTTAAGATCTTTTTTTTAAATGAGATGGTCTTATCAAAATAAGACAATCAGCTTTATTAGAAATTATTACGGATGTATCCGGAGTCCAATAGAGTTATATATATTATAATATTTATTCGGTATTAATTTTATTTCCTTGAATAAAAGGTACTATTGAGTTACTCTGTAATGAAAGAGTATTTTATTAGTTTTATTTACATTTTTTACATTGTTTACGCTTGAGTGAATTACAATCGCGCTTCCTATATTTTTAAATATTACCTGTAATGAAAGAAAATCGACAATGAAGTCCAATATTCACTCTCGGCATCTACACTTCTTTCTGTCACCATAGCTCTTACTTTTCTACCTATTCCTTATATTACCACGCGTTAGTCGATTGTCATTTCAATTTGCATATACACAAAAGGCGCACAACTCAAGTAATCTGATAAAATAATGCATTATTTTATTACATTTCCCCTCCCCCTGAAAAAAGTACGTGGTAAATATTTGATTCATGTTTTTAATGGCTTGTATTGATAATGTAAAGTGAGTTTGATAATTTTTTCTCGATACGGTATTGTCCAATTCTTAATTCGTCTAGTTTCTTCCTATTCAATCTGTTTCCATTTTCTATGTATATTGTATCTCCTACATTAAATTAGTGGTTTTTTCTGCCTTTATCAAACATTTTTTTGTTGTAATTATGAGATTGTATTGCCCTTCTTAAAGCTAATTTTCGATTTATATGCCAATCATCATTTATATTATTTGTTTTTAGTTCTTTTGTTATTAATGAAATATCTGTGTTATTTAACAAGTATTCTGGTGCGAAACCTGTAACAGTATGTTCAGTTTCGTTGTAGTCTTTAGCAAATTTGTGTGCTACTGTAATCCATGATATCTTATGATCTTTTCCATTAATTTCGCATCTAATTTTATTGACTAGAGTTTGATTAAGCCTTTCATTCAGTCCATTTGAAAATGGTGCATTAACTGCAGTGAAAATTAATAGAATTTTTTTTTCTGTCAAAAATTGCTTGAACTCTTTGGAGTTAATACCGGGGTATTGATCTGTAAAAACTGTACCAATTTTTCATATCAGGAATACTTTTTATTATTTTATAAAATCGTTGGCGTTTTGATTCTTTGAAGTTAGTATATATGCGTATCTAGTAAAATGATCTCCAAGTAAATGTAAGTATTTCTTTGTTGAACGTGAGCCACCAAAACCTTCAATTGTGTAAACAAAAACTATCTCAAAAGGTTTTGTAACAGGTCTTAGATGAGACATTAAACCGATTTTATCTTGACCCGTAAACTTATTGCATATACATATTTGACATTCTTTACAAATTTTTTTAATGTTTTTTATCATATTCTTTGCTGTATAAATTGGATATATTTTGAATTGTAATAGTTTATTTCTTATCTGACCCATGCGTTTATATACTTTTTGTTTATATATATTTTATGCTAAATTTCTCTGATAAAATGATCTTTTCTTTTTTTCATGGCTTTTTATACTATATGTTGTTTTTCGATATCAAATGTCTATCATTCTTCTGTATATCATTATTTTATAGTAACATCAAATTGAGATTTGAAATTAAGATAAATAGTAAGTTAAATCTCCTAGTTCTTCGTCTGTTCTGGATTCAATGTTTAAGTTTTCTATAAGGACTTATGATCTGTATATTATAAATGCCTTTTCTTTTCTTTTTATTCTTCTATATATATATATAATGCAGGGAGGTTGTTTCCAGGAGAGGAGGATCGAATCAGACTTATCGTAGTTATAAAACAATTCTACTCATGAATACTTAGATCCAAGATATTTATGTTTCGTTGCCTATCCCGATAATTGTTTACGCTCGCGCGCTCGCAATACATTTACTTGTAGATCGGACTGCTGTCATTTGGCGAAGCCCTCGAACACACAGACAACTCGAGCAAAATGCGGCTAAGGATGCAGGCCCAACTGATACTTCAGCGAGCTGGGCACCCACGCTTCCTGGATCGACTGCTAGTTTCCGTTGACTGTTAATAATTACAATCAAATATAAATTCGCGCACAAATAAAATGCGTATACAGCGAAAATGCACTTGGGTTACAACTGACCCCAATCGGACTCGAACGGCGATTGCTAGGACGCGTCACTTATGACCGCGACCAAAATATATAAATAATAACTTATAATTGATGTCTTGGGTCCTTTTGGTCCGTCAACACGCGACCAAGGACGGCGAGCGAGTGAGTGAGTCGCTGTTACCGAGCGACGAACTACAAGACTAGGCGGGCGCAGTCGAACATGTTACATGTAATTCGTCATAAATCTACGCTCGTCGTATACGGCACTCTCACATATAATATATACAAGTTAATCCGTTACAATATATGGTAAATTTTTTTCCAATTAGCCAGAATTGCCAAAAAGTGATAGCCTCTTTTATTGCTAGACATTCTAAAAGTATCGCTTTTTTTCGTTTTTGTGCTTGATTCAATTTTTGTGAGAAGTAGGCTAACACTTTTTCTGTTCCATTTTGTTGGGATTGTTTTAAGATTGCCCCTATCCTTTCTATACTTGCGTCAGTATATATGTTAATTGGCAGATTATGATAAGAAATTTCTAATATTGGTTAACAACTGTCACGTCCGACAACGATAATAATAATTTAAATTAAGCGCGAGCTCTTACGCCGAACCAAAAAATATTACGTTGAGAACGCGACACTTCTGCTCGCACTTCAGTAGAAGACTAAGTGTAGCTTTCGCCGATTTTAGGCCTAGGCTTGCGCTCAATAGCCTGGGAACAGGGCCGAAAGGGGGTAACCACTTTTTATGGTATACCTTGCCAGGATTATCTCCAAGGCGGGGGCCTATGAATTTCCCCAAGACATTACCCTCTCTTTATTTAACTGAGGAAGCTTTACAGCTTGTATGGCAGGAGTAATTTTTGAATGACAAAGAAGAAAAATTAAATTAAATCGTGAATTTTATTGATTTTCAATGATACGGTTTTACAAAGGTTTTAACAATGATTTGCGGTTCTGACAATTTAATACGGCGGTTTGCGTTACGCTTTAGATATATAACGATAGTTTAAAGTATTACAGTCGCAGCTTCAGATTCAAGAAATGAATAGGTATGTATTACATAAAAATTAGCTTTAATCCTTAGTTTGATTCTTCTATCCTGATGACGGGAATACGAATAGCTAAATTGACGATGTCTTGGGCCAGAGGCCTACTGTCGCTTATCAAATTAGGCTATTGGGGGAAATCTCTAACGTACCGATGGTATAGCTAATTTAATAAGGTTTAAGACCGGAGGTCTACTGTCCCTTACGAAATCGAGCTCTCAGGAGGAATCTTTCAGATAGCCGACTTAATAAAGTGACCCCTATCAAATCAGGCCCCTGAAGAATCTCCTGACTAGCTGACTTTGCAAGGTTTAAGGCCGGAAGCCTATTGTCCCTTGATAAATCGACCACTGGGAGGGATCTCCAGAACGAACCAGTACAGTAAAGGAAGGAAGACCCAGTTAGTCCTTGCTGTAAGGATATTCACGACCAAAGGCCGTAGTCCTCGTAAAGCAGGAGCTAACTAGTTGCTCAATATAATGCTTCACCAAGGAGAGTAGGTGCGAGAGAGAAGGAAGAGAGGTAGTGGTGAGGGAAGCGAGAGTGCCGTCTACCGTACATGCAGGGCGGCCGTTTAGGGGGAAATCCCTTTTGAACTCTTTTCTCTTATTATTATAATTCGCTATAATCGGAGGTGTCGGTCGTTACATAATTTGCGTATCATTTCGGTTCTCTTTTAATGGAGTTGTTTCGTTTTCGAATGGTGCTGATCGGACTATTATTAGTGTTCCGCTTACTTTCTGTGTTTACTTGTATTATAATTGCTTTTAGTACTTCCAATATATGCTGAATGTGCTCAGTAAAAGATTTCGAGAATATTAAGATGTCATGAATATAATTTGTTGTAAAATGACTAAGTTTACATTTTCTTAAAATACCACTTAATATTCGTTGAAATATTGTCGGTGCTGTTTTTAATCCAAATGGTAGACATGTCCATTGAAAATGTCCATCCTGTGTGATAAATCCTGTTTTTTCTGGTCTGCTACCCGAAAATGTACTGACCAAAATGCTGAATTGATGTCTAGAGTAGTGAAAAATTTGCAGTATCTTTCCTTTATTATTAGATCTTGAATTAAAGGAAATGGTTGTGGTTCGAGTGTTATTATTTTATTTAAGTCTCGACAATCTACACATAATGTTGATTTTTTGTTTTCTACTCTTTTGTAAGCTAGGGTTACAGGTGATGCAAACGGACTTTAAGATTCCTCTATTAATTTTTTTGCTAAAAGTTTTGCAATTTGTTCCTCTATTTCTTTTCTATCAGTTTCACTACATTTATATGGTCTTTTATTGCAGTATTTATCTATTAGTAAATCTATATGGGCTTCATATTTTATTACTTTTCCAATATGATATTTATCTTTTGCAAATAATGAGTTGAATAGATTGATTATTTTGTATATTTCTTTTTGTTTTTCGTAATCTAGATGAGCTACTTTTAGTTCAAATTTTTCAAAATCTATAAATTTGTTGAAATTTACTGTGAATTATTCTATATTTATATTTTCACCTCTTGGATTTATATTTTGTATTATTTGTAAATTTTCATCTTGTATTAGTCTGAATTTTTTTATCATATTCAGTCCAATAAGGAAGTTATAATTAAAATCATTCGGATCTAGTACATATACATTCATGTTTTCCTCAATATTAAAAATTTTTATATTTATGTTGATTATATCTTATGGTTTTTTCACACCATCAATCGTAATAAATCCTGTAGTGTTAGTTTCATGTTTTAATTTTATCAATTTTGAACTTATTATAGATATATTTGAGCCAGAGTTATAAACTGCTTCTGTTTCTACAGTGTTATTCAACAATATTTTGACTAATTAATGGTGTGACTATTCGTTTTTTTCATCTGAATAGGAATCAATTTGTAGAAATGTATTATTTACTTGTTTTGTTTGCTTTTTATCTTCTTTCTTCTCCTCTTTGGATTTAAACCAACATGTATCCTCGCTGTAATAGCGGTTGCCTTTATTGAATTGTCAACGTATTTTACATGGTTGTTTTTGATGTTTACATGGTTGTTTTTTTTGTATAATTGTTGTCAATTTCTTTTTTACTTTCAAAAGTATTTTTTATTAAATATTCATTTTTATTGAATTTGTTGAAAAGATCTTCTGATTCTTTCAGGCTTTCTCTCTCAAATTTAATTAATGTACTTTGGTAAGCCTGTTGCTATTAGATCTATCAAAGTGCTTTTATCTATTCATTTTCTGATTTCTAATAATAGTCTTTCTTTTTTTATGCCATAGTCTACAAGTGAACCTTCTATTTATTTAAATGATATAGCATATACTATTGCATTCCACTGCTTGCATTGTTTCTTTAATTAAGATGGAGCTGTACCAATCTAAAATACTTTTATCTAAGAAATTTTTGAGCATTTCAATTTTTTATTTATCTTCAGTAATTTCAAATCTTTCACATTCTTCTTCAAAAGATTCTAGCCATTGTTTTGCATTAGAATTTTTGCTTGTATATTTATCAATTGTAAATTTTTCAGATAACTTTTTAAAATTTTTTGTATTTTTTTCTTTTGTTTCTAGCATTTGTTTCAAAATTTCAGTAAGTATATCTGTGGTTTGAGATACATTTTGCTCGGTTTGTCTTTCTTCTAGTGTCTGAGAAACACATGTTTCCATCTTCGTCTATGTATTGTTCTTTTAACTCACGCGTAACTGTTATCCATACTTTTTTTTTTGATGTAGTTTTTAAGACTCTTTTTATCTATTCAAATATGTCCATTCTTATTAATTCAGTGTGAAGTCCTGCTGATTGTAACTTCTGTGGAATATTGTAGGTTTAGTTAGCTTCCGTTGTAATTAAGGTTAAACAATATGTATTCGTTTTCCCATCTGATGATCCTTTTTTGGTAATTTCAAATTGAAGACGAAACATGGAATATGAGTGACAAATTGTCGTTTTATAATATTTATTCGGTATTAATTTTATTTTCTTGAATAAAAGGTACTATTGAGTTACTCTGTAATGAAAGAGTATTTTATTAGTTTTATTTACATTTTTTTACATTGTTTACGCTTGAGTGAATTACAATCGCGCTTCCTATATTTTTAAATATTACCTGTAATGAAAGAAAATCGACAATGAAGTCCAATATTCACTCTCGGCATCTACACTTCTTTCTGTCACCATAGCTCTTACTTTTCTACCTATTCCTTATATTACCACGCGTTAGTCGATTGTCATTTCAATTTGCATATACACAAAAGGCGCACAACTCAAGTAATCTGATAAAATAATGCATTATTTTATTACTTATATATACATATATATATGTATATATATATATATATATATATATATAATATATAAATTCGCCAATCTTGGTCGCGCGGGTCACTACAAAATTATATTTAACTTTAAAAAATGAACAGGTTACCGACACTAATACGTTCCATCGCAATTAACAGTACAAACGGAAAAATATCATGGCGCGGCGTTCGCTGGTATCCGATGTGCGGAGAAACCTTAGTCAAACAAGAAAGATATACCGGGACCATATCGTTTCCGTCGACCGGAATGGTTTTACTTTTTTTTTTATTGGAGCCTGCTGTCGCCTGGTATCCTGCCGGGGTGGTCGTCGACATGATAGGTAGCACTAGGGAAGTTATCTCGTCGGTCCTTAGAAAATCAGCTCAATAAATACTTTTTACTGAAATCAGTGTACTATAAATCCTTTTAAAATTAATATTTATTTTATGTGTATAGATTTTTCTTTGTTCTTTTCACAAGAGCATAAAATATATATTTACGCTTGTAATGTAATGGCTACGTAGGAAGCAGTAGGAGGGTCGGAATAATCTTTTTTTTGAAATGAAAGTGTAAACTGCATAGTAATGAAATGCCTTAGAAAACAAGAGAACAAAAACAGAGATATAAAAACATAAGGTTTATCTAAAAATTAATAAAAAAACAAAATTTCATGTTGCATTATTATTATTCATTATAATTCCACGAATTATAATTTATAGACTTTAAGATTTAATAACTGAATATTAATTAATGAGTGAAAACTAACACTAGAAAAAATATTGTATGTACCTGTAATATTGCAAAACCATTTAAAGATTGGAAGTGGAAACAAGATCGATGGACAATGTACCTCCGTAGCTTTAATTTTGAAGTAAACATTGTCCCGACAAAGAAGAATGAGCTCGCAGAGGCTTTACCGTGAAACAAGACGGAGCCGTAAGGCGATAGGGAGAGTGAATTGCTGGAAGCAGTTTCACCGTCGGCAATCCACCAAAATGCTAACGAGATACGAATCGCCTCGGTAGTCGCGCTGGACCCACATGCACGCGTCATACAGGTGCAAAAAGAGAATCCGCCGGATGTCGAGGCTGTTGAGCGTGTGTTACAAATCTCACAATGTATACATTGGCAGTAACAGGGTGAACTTTATGACCAGGAACAAGGGAAACAGACCGATTGGGATTTACATATTCCAAATAGTCTCTTCGCAATGAGTCAGCGTGTCAATTGGTCATTTGTCAACAACAGAATTTCGTCCTCTCCACTGCAGTCAATAAATTCAACGCGTGCCTATAGCCCCTCGCTTGACCGTTCTTCAGACAAGCGTAGTGGCTGTCTAAACAGTCTCAACGTCGGAGCACATCAGAGCTCGCAACGCAGGCAGGCGAAGCTGTCTCGTCCGCATCCAAATCGTTTACAGAATTAGATAACGGTTACCCAGCCAAACTGTCAAAGCGCCGAATGAGTCGGCAAATAAAAAAGCAATATCGATGCGAATATTCACCTACTACTGGACATGTATAGATTGATGTATAAACACGATGATTTGGAGTAGTGCAAGCGCGCATTCAAAACCATTTGCATGTTCTTTGACGTCAACCCGACCGAACTCACGCAGCAGGGCATCTTCGAGAAACCAAACGACAGGAAAGAAAAGCGAAGCCCGGAAGCCCGGACAAGCAGCAACTCGAGCTGCAACCATACTAGCTTATTAATTCGGAGAAAAAATCGCCAATCGGGGGAGGGGGGGGGGGTTGACGACTCGTTTTTTGACAGAGGCACTTTGTTCTCTTTGTCACGACAGTTTGCGGTATGTGAAAACCGTTGCAAGAGCAACGAAGGTTCGAGTCGAGCGCAGTTCGGAGCTCCGCTCAGTCCGAGGCTCAGTCAGTCCACCTCTGTCTCGCCTGAGACTAAGACAACTTCGAGAGTCGTTCTCTCGCCAAGTGCGACCTTCGCATAGGTAAAAGGAGCCTCGCTACCTTTTGCTTAGATCTGATGACATACGTCCGTCTCGTACATGTGAGGAACAGGTTACGCTAGATGCCGCCTAGCATCGCTACGGTCTGTCGCGGAGAGAATATCGATTATATGCCGCATCAACCGTATGCCTCGCATTAACTATTTTTATCTCGAATCAGTCGTCAAGAATTGTCGCGTACACTTTTATACAGTGAAACCGCACCCGCTCTGCTTAGCAATCACTTATTTTTATATTTAAATAATTATTCGTGTTTATTTGGCTACCTTCTTCCTTCACAATTTCCTTGGGAATACCTGAGTCGACGGCGGGGGGAGGGAGGAGGGAGAGCGAAGAGAAAGTTGCGTGCACTATTAACATTCGCCAGTTGCGCGACGAGAATGTATTATAAATATTTAAATCATATCATTAATATATTATTTGATATTGCTTGCTAATGGGTATCAAAAAGTACATGACGTTGAAGAATGAAATTTTTAATATACGGAATAATTCAATTCTTCGATTAATTTCGAGATTAATTTAGGTAATATTAAATTGTATTGGTAAAATATATAATATTATTTTACCAAATTTTTGTATTGTGCATACAAGTTTTTGTTTTTCAGAGTAAGGCGCATAGAGAAATTTGTTACATGTTTTCTATAAATATCTTCTGATATAATTGACCGCATGTAATCAATTTCAGTATAATCGGTATTTGAATTATATAAGGACATGTTTAGCTTTCGTCTACAATTCTATTGTTATATTGTACTATTAAACTACAATATTAAGATTATAATATTAAATTCTCCGTAAATTGCAGCCATACAATTCGTAAATCTATGCTTGGAAAGCTATGGAACACTGTTGATGAGATACACAAATCTCTCAGGTGTTTTGATAAACATTATTGTGACTCTGCATCTTCAATTAGAACAGTTTAAAAGTGGTTTCAAAATTTTCAGTGTGGCTATATAGACACAAGTGACGCCAAGCATTCAGGACGCCCTTTTCGGCCACTCATGCTTCAGAAATCATTGATAAAATTCATGGTGATGTATGATAGAAGAATGAAGGTGCGTAGGATTGCTAGTGCTGTGGGCATCTCGAATGAACGGGTGCATGGTATTTTGCGATTGCTCACGATTAATCAAAAACGTGTTGCATGCACGGTTTGCAGCTGTTGCAGTGAAATCTGCAGTATTTTAAACGTCGTTTCGTGACTATGGATGAAGCATGGATACACCACTACACTCCTGAAACTAAACAAACAAATACTGAGTTCACAAGGGAGAATCTACAGCAAAAAAGGTGAAGACTGTTCCTTTGGCCAGAAAGGTTTTGGTAACTATGTTTTGGGATTCGCAATGAAGGATTAATCTTCATTGATTATATGGAATAGGGTAAAACTATTATAGGTACATATTATTCATCGTTATTATACCATTTGTAAACCGAGCTGCATGAAGAACGTCTACGACTCACCAACAAAAATCCTTTTCCAGCATGATAATGCATCAGCTCTCATCTTAGCAGTTGTAGTCGTATGTTGAAGTTCTTATAATTTAAGTAATTGAATTACAAACTGATTAAATCTTGAAGATAATATACCATTTCCAAAGTTAATTTATTTCAATACAATTTACAGTAAGGACTCACCTTAATACCGCAGTTTCGTATATAAAAAATTTTTTAAATTAATAAATACTTTTTGCTTGTTAATAAACTGCATTGTAAGATAGTATATAAATATTCATTTATTTTCTGATAGAACTTTAAATTTACAATTTTTTCTGAATCAATAACTTCAACAAAATATATTTAACATATTTAAATTTTTCTTTACTTAGCAATGATGGGTGCAATAAAAAAGTTTGGAAAGTACCACTCAATACTGCATGTGTATTCCCAGAATTTGGATTTAAATTATACTGTTTCCTAATATTGGTCGATCTTATCTGCGTGAACATAACAATGTGTGGCAACATTGGTTCCGATGTAATTATTTATAATCTTGCAATGCATATTTGTGGACAGATGGATATAATTAAAAAAGGACTAAAAGACGTCGATACAAGCGAAGATCTTAATATAATTCACAAACGTATCTTACGATTAATAAAAAAACATATTAATTTGATGAATGTAACAGAAGATTTAAGATATATCGTGGCGATTGCTTCGATTCTACAATTTATACACTTTACAATAATGAATTTTATAGTGGGTTAGTATTTTTTATAATAGTAAATTGCAAAATTCTTGCATTATTACTGCATAAAATAATTTTCTAAATCATTATTTTTTAATGAATTTCTCTATTATCAATATGTATTAAATAAATATCAATTAACAATTGATTAAAAAATACTATTAAATTAAAAAAATCTTATTAGAGGTAGTTTTAAGTTTAATATGTTTTCTTTTGAATGCATTTCATGTAATGCATTTAAGTTATTCAATTTTGTACAGGTTTGCGCCTCTTGATGATTATGAAGACTGGAATTTATTTCAAGATGATCCGACCTTTTACTTATTTTTTGATCCTGATGATGCAATTATCTGGTTTCTGTTATATAAGTGAGAGACTTTCAAGTCATTCAGAATCAATTCTTGATGACCTCAAACTCAGTTTCTGGTATGAAATGCCATCAACTATTAAAAAAAATCTATACTTTATTTTGATGCGAATTAATAAACCAGTCTACTTTCAAATGGCGAACTGTTTTCCCCTTGATATGAAATTCTTTACAAGCGTAGTTAAAACAACGGTTTCATGTCTATCAATACTCCGAGTGATGATTTACATATAAGTGGACAGACATTGTAAATATTCTATATGACATTTGAGTATTGATATAAATTTAAAATGTAATTACAGAACTATTTATATAATACTTTGCAATAATAATGTAAATTAATATTTATGTAATTATTAGATACAATTCGATATATAAAATGTGTAAGATTAAAATGTCCTGCATGTTCTGTTTTAATTTAACGTTCACTTTTTGTATATTGGAGTGTCAGTAGACTCCGATGTCTTTGAAAATTGGCGGCGTATGTTGATATCGATTTTCGACAAGATTTCAATTTGATGTTGATATCGATTTTCGTGTAATGTAAACAAACGTTAGCATGATGTATAATATGTATCATACCTACATTTCATTCTTTATGTAAAGCTCATCAATGAACTAATTTTGATATTAGTTAAAGAAAATAAGTCTCTGTAATTAAACTGCTTTATCTTTCCTTTTTTTACTAAAATTATACGGAAACTATACGGAATATAGAAATGCGAAAGCCCTTGTTCATACCAGGAAAACGATGTGGGCCAGTGCTAATGGCGGCAAGCAACGGAGACCCGTCAACATGCCGCCTTTTCGTCACGGATCGCAGCACCTGATTATCCTTCTTGGTGGATACGGGCGCCGATCTCTATTTATACCCACGTATATTATTCCACTGCCCACGACAGAAGACTTCGTATCAACTAGCAACAGCAAACGGCTCGACGATCACTGCTTACGGAATGCTCACCCTCTCCTTGGACTTGAGACTGCGTCGAACGTTCCCATGGAGATTTGTAGTAGCCGACGTAGCCAAGCTAATAGTAGGCGCAGATTTCATCGCGTTTCATCGCTCATTACGGTCGACTTACGGCGCCGGCGGCTGATTGACATTGAGACAAAGTTAAGCGCACGCAGTCGCGTACAAGCCTCGCGAGAACCCACATGAGTGAAAGTCATCACAGGAGACTCTATGTATCACCAGCGTCTCGCCGGATACCCGGATATCACGCTTTCTGAAGGCAGGACTCCGAGGACGTGACACAATATGGAGCACGTGTGGAATCCATAGAACGCGAAATCAACTTCGAAAGACTAGCAGCCGAACAGCAGACCGATGCAGAAGTAAGAAACACCCTATGAAGGAACGCCGCCCTGCAACTAAAACGAATTGTTATGCTGGGAACAGGATTGGCCATTTTTTGCGATACGATAAGGAGAAAGACGCGACCATTCCTTACAACAGCATTTAGGTGAGCTGCCTTCGACGCCGTCCATTAACTGGCGTACCCGGGTACTAAGTCAACAGTAAAGCTGGCAACGCAAAGATTTGTGTGACCGTCGATCAGGGTTGATTATCATGCATGGCCACAACGTGCATACAATGTCAAAGGACGAAGGTATCTAGACATGTAACAACAGCATCCGGAAAATTAACGCCGCTGTCTTTAAGGTTCGAGCACGTGCACGTCGACATATAGTAGTCATGCTCGTAGCCGACGTAAATAGATACTGTCTGACGTGCGTGGAACATTTTGAATACGAATACTAGGCAGCAAAGTTCATCCGCGCGCTAGCGGACACATGCAACAGTTTCGACCAGCCTGGCGACCAGCGGAAATGAAAAGACATGGAACACTAAAGGTAAAGACATCGCCGTATTTATTGACCGGCTAAAACCTGTTTTTGTATTGACAGCAGAGAAGACGGATGACAGGGAGTAAGAATAACAGTTGCCGCACTCGCAAAATGCAGGAACAAGTGAATAGAGTAAAGAGGAACCGCAGGGAACTCGCCGGTCAGGAAGATGCGTCCGATTTACCACCCCCTACCAAGCCGGATTCACGTAAAATACAATTCCGTTGCTGGCAAGGGGTACTGCAGGGACCGCTATAAAGATATGCGAGAGGACAGGTAGAAGCACGCAGGCTTAAGCCTGCACGCGCAGATCGGCAATAACAAAACCCCGTGTAACACTCACTCCGCCGAGCGGAACACACCTCGAGCACGTTGTTTATGTATTACGGACTAGATAATTAACGAGCAGTTACTCCACTCGACATGTTGATTGTTTTACCTCATCCGCAACTCCTTCAGTCCCCAAATCTCTAATAATCTCAATTCAGGGAGTATCTCGGGGAGTATTCACTGTTTATATTTTTTTCCCTTTTCCTATGTATAATACTACTCTACTTGAAATCTCTGCTTGACCCGAGGCTTAACCTATAATACCTTTTATATGTTCTGCATTTAAATTTGTTGTAGGGTACCAATTTATATCAAATTACGTGCTGCTCAAATGTAACTTCTGGTATTTATATACACTCTGAGCACTAATAATTCTCTCTTCGTGATGGATTTTTTTTATTTTCTCTTACCGACATGTGCTTTCGACTAAAATAGTAGCAGCATCGTGGGACATTTCGTGAAGCTATGTATCTTCTGGTAGTTGAAATTTGATAACTTCATTTTGTATGAATTCTGTTAGTGGCAGGCATTAGGATTTGACATTATATAAAAAAGTGAGGATAGAATAACAGTTTAGTGGTGATCGAATTTTGGAGACAGAGAGATAGTAAATAGTTCGAGAGCTTTTTTGAAAACTTTGTCCAACTACGTTGATGGAGACCTTGGGATGCCTGGAAAGAGGGATACTAAGAGAAAATAAGGTGGTTCGAACTCGGGTTCGAAGGAATAACAGGTTAAAACAAATATGCAATCATTATTCGAGAGCCTGATTTTTTCTTATGAGAATTCTTAGGAATTTAGTACGATTGGGACCTTTGACCGACCGGTGACCTTTCTTAATCATTCAATATTAAATATAGCGAAAACCATGTTATTGTTTTTCTTTCTTCATTTTTTATAAGTACATTTTTTATGGAAGCTCCTTCCCATATAAATTTGCTTGGTTCTCAGATTTGTTTTGAATCTTCATTTATAAATCTGGTGCTGGACTCCAAGCTTATAGTTGAACAGAACATGTACTCAATGTATCGCCTTCACTACTTTAGGCGCAGCACTTTCTTTACCCTTAGAAAGCATCTTATAAAGATGTATCCGACAAAGCATTTTCACCATAAGTATCAACAAAAATTTCATGTACTTCCGCTGTAGATTTTTTTGAATAAAGAAGTGCAATAAAGTTTTGTACAAATACACTTTATTTGGCACAAAAGTAGATCTGAGCTAATAAAAAATTACTTTGTTTACGTTAAAATGAACTACCATACATTAAAATTTAAGCTTAGATACAGTGCTTCCTTACATGTGCATTGTCATTCGAAATTCCATGCACGGAGTACTGCTACTGGTGTCTTTGAAGAAACAGCGAGAACTTATTAAAAGTACATAATTTTTAATATAAGAGATAATCAAATATAAATAGTATTAGGACTTCGAATTTATTATATTAGTGATTAAGTAAAAAATTAACGTGCCCAAATAAAGAATGTACTTCAACTTCGTCGTTATAACTAAATAGTGGTATACTTTATTTACAAACAATTAAGAGAAGTCAAAGTCTTCTACTTAATCAATAATATAATAAATACATATACTAAGTTACAATAACGAAAATAACTTCATGAAATCGAGCTCCAATTGACCTTGTATGTTTTTTATATTCTCTACTCATTTCTTTTTGATAACTATTTATGCAACTATTAATTAATTAGTCGATTTTAATAAAAATATTAATTAAAATCAAGAATATAAACGAACAATAAATTTGCATAAAGTTGTAATAGAACCAAAACGGACAATAGAAAATGCAATATACTTCTTATATAAACATGCAATAATTATACTTGATTGCCCCATCGGCCTCCATCAATTTCATCGCTACAACGAGACTATATTACGGATACAGCGGACAAACCGAGAGCATGCAGTTAGCAAGTCACGGACATCATTCGATGGACGTAAATACATGTAAATCTATCGGACTGTATTCATTTTTCTAAAACAAATATTAACTAATAAACGAAATTAATAAATGAAAAACAAATAAAGTTAATTGAAATTTTCAGAATTGTTTAGAAATTATACATGTTTTACATTTATGTACTAGTTGCAATTACATTTTTTAATTACATTACTTAGAATCAGAATATATATATATATATAATCTGCTTTCATTGTATATCACAGCGATGCTTATGATACCCATTATTTATTTAAATTGTCATAGCTGTTGTGAGGTCAAAACGCTATAAAAATCGTAGCAAGTCAATGAAATATTTCAAATTATTCCTATTCAAATATTACTAATTTTCTTTATAATAATATATGTCATGTATATGTGATGTATTATTTAAATAATTCCATATAATTAACGTACTACATAGCTAATAAATGATTCGTATTGAAATGATGCTATGATTATTCTTATTATCTATTGCAATATTGTGTAATTGTACATTACAATGAAATTTGAGTGTATTATGATACAATGACCTAAATTATTAAATTTTTTATTCATATATAAAAATATTGTGCACAAGATACTTTTATTTTTCTTTGTATGCACATATTCTTTAATTACTTTTTAATCTATGTACGAATAAAAACGAAAGTTCAAAAAACGATTCGAACCAAAGTTTTGCAAATGTATATTAAAGTGTTCATCACTTGCCATTGTTTTTTTATTGTGTCTATATATCCGCATATAATGATTCTTTAATATTTTTTGGCTTTATGATGCTATAGTTTGTTTTGCTTAATACATAAGAGCTTGAAATATATTTAAATGTATACAATATAATACAATATAATATTATTGTTTGTAGTTTAATATTGTTATTTTAGCGTTGAAACATTAATACAGCATTTTATAGCTAAAAGGAAAAGTATATAATTGTTTTTATATAGCATGGTATACAATTAAATAATGTCAAGAAAATGTGTTGCTTTTAAAACATTAACCTTTTCAACAAAGTGGAATATATAAAGCTATATAGTAGACAATGAATGTAAAAAAATATTTTATTGGTCAACATTTATTTTATAAATCTATGTACTAGTTTTAACGAAAGTGTAAATAAAAGTATTTTAATAATTGTATACAATTATTTTGTTCAAAATATTTGACACATATGATACAAACGTTAGTTTCTAAAAACTTTTATTTTACCAAATAATTTATCGGAAATAAAAGATATACATAGTTCATATATTTACTAATATTATATATTATGAGGTATAAATTATAGGACGAAGATTGACCTTTTTTCAGATCAGAAATTTCTACTTCAAAAATATTTTTAAGTGTTTTTAGTTATGTAAAAACTAAATTAAAGTATGAAATATTACTATACATTGAATAAAGTAGCGACAACAAAAATTTATAACATTTTCTTAATGTTATGCTGAATTTTGAGTGAAAAAGGTTTTTATTGCTAGTTTATCATTAAAAATGTCGCTGGAAAATTGATTATAATCAAGAAAGTGCAGAAATACATATAACACATTATAATACTTAATCTCTTTATGTTCCCTAGGCAAACTGATCACTATTATGTATTAATAACAAATTACTATGGCAAGAGTAAATTCTTCGATTTTTAGAATGTACATTGGCCAAAATAATACCATTAATTGAAATGTAATCTAATAGTCACTTCTTATTGTCACCGAAATAAATTAAATAACTAGTATGTTGTTGGACAACTTCAAAAGGTGATGTATAATTTTCAGATCAGACACAATATTCTTGTAAATGGCAGTTACACTTTATCCACTTCCATAGCTGGATTATCATAATATACCTTATCATCTTGTTCGACATCGACGGCCCAGGGTTGCTTCACACCAGATGCAAAAATGCCGTAAATGACAGCTCCGACGAAGTAAACGATGCTGGCTATTAGAAACACTATTCGCCATTCTTCCGCCGTCTTAATTTATTACAAGATTAGAATATTAAATTCATATTTAACTAAATGAAAACTATAATATTAATTATATTGTTGTGAATATAATAACCTTATCTTGAACAATGTATCCGGTAATCATTGGGCTTAGAATTCCAGGCAACGTAGCTACGGTGTTTCCTATTCCCATTATTACACTCGCGTGTCCGAGGTGCAATATCCAAGTAATTAACACTATAAATAATATTTAAAAATTATTTTATTTCCATTACATTAGTTATTATAATAAAGTACCACAAAGCATATTTACCTGAAACCAGACCATGCGAAACCTCCGAGGCCAACAGCTACTGTAATACATGCAACTGCTCCTATCGGCGTCAGTATATATGCTGTACAAGCCATGAAAATAGTCTGACTGATAAAAGCGCCGCAATTAAAAAGCTTTCGTACTTGTGTAGTAGTTAAGATTTTCTTGGTACGAAGGTAATCTGCAAAATGGCCTGAGATTTGCAATACCAATGCCATTACTAGATATGGCAAAGCCGAAAGAAAGCCTGTTTTCTCCAGTTTAAAATCTAATACCTCTATGAATAAGGAATTTGAAAGAAAATTAATGAATATTTTATTACAAATTAATATTATTACAAAAAAATTATATTACGGCTCATAAAGGTTGGTAACTGGGTAAGCATAGTGTAAAATCCCCAATTTTCACTAAAGTGAGCCGCCACTATAGCCCAGACTGCCGGAGATAAAAACATCGCTTTCCACGGATGTGAAATTTTCTGAAAATTTATTTTATGAATCAATAAATGGTCTATACAAAATTTAACTCTATTATTAAAAAAATATTTGATCTATTTCATGGTTATGTTGGAAAATTCTGAATAAAAATCTTAATTTTCATGATTGTAGTATTCGAAATATACATATATATTTATATTAATTATTATTATCTATAATAAATACAATAATATTACGAAACCTTGTGCTGAGTAGATCCTAGAGTACGCTTGATATAATTGAGTTCGGATTTACTTATATGCGGATCATCTTCTGGATGATCTTTTACAATCACAGTCCAGAGAGTGTACCAGAGTAGTCCAACAGTACCAAATACATAGAATATGCTCGCCCATCCGAGACGCTCGGCCATAACACCACAAACGGGCATTGCAAACACGGTGCCGACGAAGCTGCCAGAAAAGGCGAGAGTTGCTAATTTTGAACGCTCGAGTGGTGGAGCCCAATTGGCCCATATTGCATGAATGCATGGATAAGTGACACCCTGAAAATTATTATAAGTATATGTTAAAGTTATAACATTATATTTAACTTATATAATTATATTGTATAGTATTCATATCGCATAATGTGCTATCAACATAACGTTCAATTAATCTTTCGCAGCACGCTAACATTTGCCGATGCCATCTTTTCTTAAACATTTCATAGCAATTAAAAGTAGCTTTTCATATATCATCAAATATTTAAATTGTTTTTATAATTCAATAAAATTATGAACTGATTTTAATGAGAAATATTTTTAAAAAATTATGCTTAGAGTTAAAATCTTAAAAACTAATTATGATATTTAAAATAATAAAGTACCTCACAAACTCCTTCTAAAACTCGTAAAGCGATTAACCAGTATACACTATGTCTAGTTACTGGTGGACTGATAATGGTAAAGAATGCTGTTACAGCAATACCAAATCCAAAAACTCGTTTACCTCCAATTCGGGATGCAACCCATCCTCCTAATAACTGAGTGCTTATATATCCATAGAAAAATGAGCTCAGTACAAGACCTTGAAGCTTTGAATCCCACTCGAATTCTCGTTCCTATATTGACAAATTTAAAGTATTGAACTATTTATTATTATAGCTCGATATAATTTAATATCGAAAGCATTTTTATCACAATTAGTTTATATACTTGCATAATATATCTTGCCATTTTCGTCAATCTTTGTTTGATTTGACGTCATTTTTACGATTGCAACGCTTAAATTGACGCGGAGAATGTAGGATACGAAGAAACCGAAAAATGCCAAAATCGCTATAATATATCTTCTTTTCTTCCAAAACATCCAAGAAATCTCTTCTTCATTTTCATAACGAGTTCTGCTTAAAAATGAAGTAATTATATCTATTGTAAATTAATCATCAAATTTTAATGCATTGTACATCTAATAACTATAAATGAACATTCAATAAAAACGTGTTTCCAAGAAATACATATCAATTTTTAGATAAATTAAAGATTCTATAATGACGATTTTTATTTTGAACATCATCCATTTATTGCAAAAAAAAATTCTTCAATTATTTCAAAGGTCAAATGCTTTTTTGCATTAGAAATATTATTTTTATGCCTAAAGTTATCCTGGAAAATGGAAAAGATAGATAAATTGATCGTTAAAAAATTACTTCAGCCGTTATCTAAACTATCATAAGCATTAAATTTTTTGCGATGTGCAATGTTACGATCAGTATAATTATTGGAAAACTATAAATTATTCCAAATAGATAGTTTGTGCTATAGGATCGATACGATAAGTTAAATAATTTTGTATTAAATTTTGCAACTTACGAGACACAAACTGGTTCCCTTGATGTTTCTGGCTCTTTATTATTTTCCATAGTTCACTAAATCAAATTTTTAATATAAAATTTTTAAAATAAACATAATTATATTTCAAATCATTTGACTACTTAAATTATTTTTATTAAATTTAATTGTTAGGTAACATGTTTCATGTCATCTGAAAAATACTATCAATTCTACTAGGATATCTCTTAGTATATTGCACTAAATTTATTAGCATGAATTTTGTCATAATCCGTCAAATAATGCAATAAATTTTATCTTGCATATGCTGTTTAAGTGAAAATCATTTGATATCAGTTGCTAAGATTAAGATAGTGTTTCCATATATTTTGATATTGTTTTCATATATCGTACATGATGAAATGAGTTTTAAGATTTAATGAAAATCATTAAGACATAACGCATAATAAAAAGGCTATATATTACAGTAATGCAAGAACTTAAAAGTAAATGATTTTTTCGATCAGATTGCGTACATTTCGTACCCACTTACAGATTATTGCAGTACCTACACTACTAAATTAATCGTAGATCAACTTAATTCTCAAATAAATCCGATACAATTATAGTTATCGTCGTGTATTATCCAATGATGGGAAGATTAGAGTCATTGCAGTATCAGCAGCGTAAATGATTATAAATGAAACTGAAATAATGTTCAATTTTAATTTTCAAGAAACAATAATAATTGTTTTGAAAACTAATAATTGACTATAATTTGACGTTTATACACTTATATACAATAAATTTCATTACTTATATCTTTTTACTATTTCAAAGTTAAATTATTCGTTGATATTGTCTATTGAATATATTTTAAAAATAATTTTCTATTTTATTATACAAGGCTTTAAAATTTATCAAACATATTTAATAACAATTTGTTTAATAAAATTTGAATTATAAATAATATATACTAATATACATATTAATAGTATACTAATTTATGAATAATTCTGTAACGTAAGAAATATTTTAATGTTGGCAATGCTCTGATGGACAGCCCTTCACAAAACCTTCAAAATCACATTTTAATAAAATTAAATATTATTTATAAAATATTAACAATATATATTTAACACTATTTATGCTATCATTTACATTTTACATGTAGATAAGGTCATTTCATAAAATATTTAAAATAATTAAAATAACAAAGTTACTTCTAAAATTGCTACAAAATTGTAAATTATGTGTCATAATTGATTAAAACGGTTTTTAAACGAACTGTCAAACGCTTTAAAAAATTCAAATTTTATCTTGCTCGTGTAGTATGTCTTTTTGTAGAAATTGAAAACTTTAGGAAGATTTGAATTTTAAAATAAAATTCATAAAAAGCAAGAACAACAATATATATATTATGAAATAATTTGCATGAAAGATATATTAGCATATATTACAGAATAGGGGATAAAATATGTTTCGTACAGAATTATTTTTCGTTACGCTACATCGTTTCATATTATCTAACGTCAATTTACGATGATAGATATATTTTTGTTAATAATTTATGAACATATATCATCCATATATTATAAAAAGAAAGATTTTTGGTATTATAATAAATATTACTATCCTGTATAATTTGTTTGTGTATCAAGATGATTGGGGAAATTTAAACAGTTTTCATAGCACAAATGTAATTGACGTACTTGTTTAATTTAATCTATTGAATTATTTTAATATGATTATGAGATACATATTAGTTACAGCATATTGTATGTTTTCGACAGTGTACACAAAGTTGTAGAGTGCATGCTGCTCGTAAAACGTTTTCATCAAGTACGTGCTATATCTATCGAGAAGTGAAAGTACAGAACTAATGAACGAGTTTTAGAATGAAAAAATGAAATCGTAGATGAAAATGTATTGAAGAAAAAAGTTTACAATTGATACTATGGATTACCTTAATAGTCTGTAAAGTGGTATCGATCAGATTAAATCACAAATTTTCACGAAAAAATACACCTTCACTAGAATGTTTTGAACACTAAAATTCTTGTGCATTGACGCGGACACGGCAAAGGCTTAACGCGAAATGAGGCTTGAAAGCGTCTAGATCGTGATTTTAAACAGTTGGATTTGTGACAAAGAAAGGCAAGAACTTAACAAGTACGTGCACTGAGCAGCAACGCTATAAATTGTTTCTTCTACTAACTTTTATTATAATAGCATATTACATACTGAGCAATATCAAATGATTTATAACTATTTTATTATAACTATACATAGTTATAATATATTATATCTATAGATATACATTTATTTAATATACTCAATTTGTAAAGAAGATACAAGAAAAGAACATGCATATTGAATGGTTTTAAACCAACATTTGTTCAACAACCAAACTACGATAAATATTACATTTTAAACATCTCTAAATAATTTACATATAAATGATATTTTTTCTATTAGTATATATAACAATAAAATATGTAATTGACTACAACAGCAATACTGAAATATGTATAGTAAATCATATTTTTATTGATTTAGACTAGTTATTCATATAAAAATTATTTCCATTTTTATAATTATATCTATATCTAAAAATTAATGAGTATGGAGGAAAAAATTGCATAAATGTATCTACATCCGAGAATAATGTACGAGAAGCAAATTAAAAAAAATTGTGTAAGAAGATAATCATAATATATATACATATGTTATATATACATACAACTATTTTTTCAAGTCAACGGTAACTAACAAAATTGTACAACGATTGTACAGTACAAACTTAACTGTAAATATTTGTATTATTCATCTGTATAATATAGATATAATCTACATATAAACTATAAATTTGTTATTTTTTTTTAAAATAACTTAAAATTACTGAAATAAATATGAAAATATTTATTAGAAGAACGTATAAGTATATCTGTACCTATTTTATGCTAAGTCGAATTATATAGGTCATTTTTAATCCCACTGTTACTTACAAATAAGTTGATATTTCGTAGATATGAATTAAATTTTACGTACAATACGAATATATATTTATGTTGCAATTTATGCATAAATATCAGAAAAATATTTCCAGAAGACATACAAGTTATTTGAAGATTGTAAGTTGCTTTTCATGGTAACGTGACATTGGACTTGATATAAGATTTCCATTAATTAATTTGTAGCTGTGAGTATTTTCCATTCAATTTTCACAATTTTATTATAATTCAATTATTTTCTGATTTGTCCATTGCATGTTCGACAAATGTGCAATTGGTCGTTACATAGAATGAACAAATGCGTTCTTATATCTATTAAACGAATACTCCCGCGTACAATATATACAAAACAATATATGTATATAATTCACGACCCTGCAACAAACTATATGTATATATAGTATGTGCAGTGATCATGACTGCAGATCGTAAGTCGTAGGTCGTAACATTCTGGTTTGTAGTAATTCAGTAGTGACATACACATATACATATATGTATATAGTTATTTGTATAATCTACTTAAAAATGAATTGTGGGTGACTTTAAAAAATCAAAATCATTGCACACATACTGATTTAGTGTACAGGTTTAGTTTGATGGTCACGTATCATAGTCTGCAGTGTAGATCCGAGTGTAAATCAGGCGTATATACTTATGTGTCAAACGACACAGAATATTAAAAACTTGTTCGATCAATTCAAGCCCTTTAAGTAAAAATTACTATCGTCATGTAGTGTTTTGAGAATATTACAGAAAGAAGAGCAAACTTGTCTAGTAGGGCTCGTTCATTTCAGAGCCAACAAGACAAATAAACATAATATGCATTAATTCTTGACAAAAGCGCATAATCAAAGGAGCATAGAGGTCTCGTAGCCCAAGATCGTAGTCATGTTTATTTACATTAACATTTATTCGACTATTTTTTGTACGTATTAAGAGAATAAATTATTTAGAAGCTTATAAGTGTGTGAACTTCATCCTGCGTTTCGTAACTGAAGCGTAAAAAGGACATTCGAGATAGTTACTGAACTTGCTACATACAATGGATAATTAAAAGGAAAACAAGAAGCAGCAAGATAATTCCAGGCCGTCAAACGTCTGGTTGATTTTAGGTTTGATCAAATCGTTGTACGCCTAACGCATTTCAAGGTCAATACAATAAGTGTCGCAGGTGGAATGATGGATTCCAACGAAAGAGGTTAGTTTCTTTAACACCTGAACTCGTTGTCAGAGTGCTGCGTATTACAGTAGTTCAAAAACAACTAAATATTTTGGCGTCATTTTTCGTTTACGAATTGATTTAAAAAAATATATATTGTAGTATTAAAATTAAAGATAAATATTTAGCATGATAAATCTATTTAATTATTGATTTTTTGCATTATTTTTTAAATTAAGTGTATTATTGTTAGCATTTTCTACAAGTAATGCAGAATTGCTTTATACATATGTGTATATGTGTACGTAACATTTTATAATAAAAGGATACGATAAAGGGAAAAAATATTTCATAATAAATAAAATTTAAATACTGATTTATAAGATTAACGATAATATCTTAATTATTTCATTGCCAATAATCTTTAGTTTTTAAAATGGAATATATAAAAAATCAATGATCCTGTTGCAATGATCTCATTTAGGGCATGAATTCTGTTACTATTATACGTATTATTTTTTGTGTGTAAAAGGATTATTTTGAATACAAGATAGAATTAAAATTTTTAATTAATTTCCATTTATTTTAATGAGACACTATTATATTTATCAATAGTCACCAATGTTGTCATATTTTTTAGCATTTAATTGAATTTTAGAATACTTTTTGAATAATATATGTTTTTGATATAAGAATAATTTCAAAATTTATTTTATATTTAATTATTTCAGGTTTAAACCTTGATAATATCAAAATGTCAATGTCTCCAATGGGTCCACAAAGTCCACTTGATGTAAAACCAGACCCTGCAAATTTAATCAATCCTGGCAATTTCACTCCATCCGGACCCAATAGTCCAGGGTAAGCTTGCTACTTTCCTAAAATATAATTATTTACTAAAGATTAAATGAAAAATTTCTCAAAAATTGGTATTCGTGTAAAATATTCTTTATTAATATAAAACAATTTGTTATAGAAATCTGTTTGATGAAATTATGCAGATTTAAATTCAAGATAAACAATCTTAAGATTAGTCTTAAATTGATTCTTAAAAAATTATTCATAGATTACAAACAGTTTTGCTATAAGTTTCACATATCTTTGAACAATGCAAAATCAAATTATTAATAAGTATCTGGTTGAATGAAAATATAAATACAATCATTTTTATTCTGATCTTGAGTAAATTTCTTTAAAACATGTCTAGTTGAAGTGAAATTATTTAAACTCAAAAAATTTTGAAGACCAAAAATCATTTAGTTTATTTAAAATAATTTCAACTAATACAATTATTTAATGATATAATTTTTTGATTTTGTAGATGCTATTAAAATCTTTCTATTTCTGTATTTATATTTTTTTAGAACAAAATATATTGTTTAAATTTCAAATGTTTCTTTTTAAATAATCATATAATAATAAATAGAAATGCTTATAACTTAATAGGTTAAAGATTTTGAATTGCTATTTTTTTACATTTTAGAATGAAAAATTGATACTAACAGCACTACATATAATACGTGAATTCCTTAAATAAATTTTACGTTATACCTATATTGAGAGTGAATGTAATGCATAAAAATGCACCCTATATGTGCTCTAGAAAGGGGCTCACTTTATAAAAGTATATGAAATAATAGATGTTTTTGGCAAACAATTTGGCAGATTTTCGTTTCACTTATTCTGCTTTAGTTTTTATCTACCCCTATCCTAGTCAACTTTCATTGACATCGATATTGCAGCAACATTACCTGCATGATATACAAGATTTAGGAATTGCTGGCATTGCAATGTAGAGTACCCCCTCCTTGTCCCCTCCCATTACGCGTACTCGCTGTTTCGCTCAGCAGCGGAGTTCCGAGGTGAGCCTGGGCAAATCGAGAGCTCCTGTCGCGGTCGAGGTTGCTGCATAATTCCTGCACTATTGTTACCTAATGGAAATGCATAAGCGGCAGCCAACTCACGACAATTGTCTGAATTGTTTGAGCCTTTTTATACGTCTATTGGTATATATTTTGTAAAATTGTCCATGAAACGATCGAGGTACAAAGTTTCAAACGTTGTTAAAACTGTCATTTTTGCAAAAAGTTATTATCTTGAATTTTAAACCATTGAATAGTATTTTTGGATTTGCACTCAATATAAATTATACAAACGATCATATCTTAATATTAAGATTTTTTATAAAAATGTTTTATAAATTAGTGTAGTATTAGAATTACTAGAGTTAATATTCTAAGATTTTGTGTAATTAGCGTTATTTTTACAAAATCAACAAAATATTTTATTATATATTATAAAAATTTGAAATCAAAAGAATTGGATTACTTTTAATGCTCATGTAATTTAAACATTGTTGCAACAAAAAAAGTTTTTGTTTTTCTTTAACCATTATTGAATTATGTAGACATGATATTTTGATGCAATATTTATAAAAATGATTTTGTTCGCAATTCACAGATCCTTGGCTATTGGGTGTCCAAACAATATGATGAGCACGTCTCCTGGCGGTCAAAGTAAAAGTGGTGCAGGTTCGCCTTACCCGCCGAATCATCCACTTTCTGGCAGCAAGCATCTTTGCTCGATTTGTGGTGATCGTGCCAGTGGAAAACATTATGGTGTTTATAGGTGAGTTTTTTTTTCCGAAAAGCATCAGTTATTATAATTAGATAGTTTATTCACGTCTACGTGACGTTTTCTCCTGAAAAAAACCAATCCAGTAAAATCAAGCTTACTAATATAATTGCAAACCGATATTCATTACAGCTGCGAGGGATGCAAGGGCTTTTTCAAGCGTACGGTGCGCAAGGACCTGACATACGCCTGCAGAGAAGAGAAACGTTGCCTAATTGACAAGCGGCAGCGAAATCGGTGCCAGTACTGTCGTTACCAGAAATGCCTGACAATGGGCATGAAGCGTGAGGCTGTGCAGGAAGAACGCCAGCGCACTAAGGAACGCGAGCGCGAACGAGAACGCGAGGCCGCGTCCGGGGGTGGTGGCGGCGGCGGTGGCGGCGGCGCTGGAAACGGTGGCCCTGGCGGTCCCCCTGGTCCAGAGGCCGTCGAAAGTTGTACCAGCAGCTCTCACGCGGACATGCCCGTCGAGCTCATCCTCGAGGCGGAGAAACGGTTCGAGTACCTCGCCGAAAACCAGGCTTCCTATGAGCAGTTTAGCAACCACAGCATCAAGCAGATGCGCCACATGGTCGAGTGGGCCAAACGACTTCCTCAGTTCACGAGCTTGCCCATCAAAGACCAGATGCTGTTACTGCGCGCTGGTTGGAATGAGCTACTGATTGCGGCTTTCTGCCACCGCTCGGTTGACGTGGAGGATGGCCTTCTCCTAGGCAATGGTCACACCCTTCACAAAAACCTCGAACAGCAGGGAGGAGTTGGCGCCATTTTTGAACGCATTCTTACCGAGCTGGTTAATAAGATGAAGAGTATAGAAATGGATAAAGCTGAGTTGGGTTGTCTCAGGGCGATTATTCTCTTTAATCCAGAAGTACGTGGCCTGAAGGCACCCAGGGAGGTCGATCTGCTTCGCGAGAAAGTCTACGCAGCCCTGTACGAGTATACGCAGTTTCACTGGCCTGACGAGCCAGGCCGATTCGCCAAGCTTTTGCTGAGGCTCCCTGACGTCCGTTCAATCGGTCTCAAATGCACCGACCTTTTCTTCTTTCGACTCCTTGGCGATATGCGTTTTGATGATCTTCTAAACGAATTGTTGGAAACTACCCCTTCCTTCTCTTAGTTCACTTTATTTTCATATATTTTAAACTAGTTTATTCTAGTTTACCTTATCCTAACTATCTTCTAGCCCTTCACCAAGCTTCTCTCTTCACCTTACCATCTCTTGTTTCTCTCTATCCCTACATAGATAGCAGAATCACTCCATATCTATTTTTGGGATTCTGTTTACTATGCGTGATTACTACTATGCTCTTTAACAGAGCCATGATTTAGAAAGCGTCTTTAGGCATCAGAGTGGCTTGCAATATTAAGACAGGTTTAACCCCTGAAACTTGCTGAGTTTTCAACTTCAAAATCGAAAATTCATTTTAGATTAGCTTTCTATTTAAATGAATCAAAAAAGTTCTACATTCGCTTTGACATTACAATTATGACATTTGTCAATAGATTCAATAGTCAAGTTGTATGTCAATAAACTAGAATGTCATGTATTTATTGTTAAATTTTAAGTTGTTACTAAAGAAGTTCAAGTTATTAAGTAATTTTACTTTGTCACGATACAAAGTCTTTAAATAAGCGCATGACGTCTTAAACCGGCAGTTTCTCGTTAGCCGCTTAAAAGAGAAGGATCATTATAATCTAACTCGTGTATTATGATAGAATTGGAGGAACATTAACTATAATATATTTTTATTATTATTCTTTAAAATGAATAACCACAAGACGTTTCAATTAGAATATTTTATTATTAATCTTTATTATTAATTCTTTAATGACCGCTTTATGTTTAAGTAAACTTGGATCTTTTCTAATTTTAAAAAAGAATTACGATTTGTAAGTTTGAAACGTCGGGGCTTACTGTGCTCTTTTAACTATAGTGCGATTTCTATTGAAAACAATTACCTTCATAAAGTTCTATCAAATTGTATTATACTTGATAAATAAATTACTACAGTAATATAATCAGTTTTAAAAAATTCTGAAAAATTGAATTTAAAGAGCCTCTTATTCGTATCGAAAAATTATTAATGTTGTAGTTTCTTTTTGTAAACCCATTAATAGTGGAACTAAAAATATATATGAAACTTCTTAAGAGTTGAACATTAGATTATATTGTTTTATTTCAAAAAATAAACTATAGTTGTTTTTAATCTTAAAGTTAAAGAAAAAAAATTAAACGTTTGATTGTAATGTTTTCAACAATTTATGCACCACTAATAGATTTTGTTTATTTCAAATTATTAATAAAATTTGTATTAAAATTGTTAAGAACTGAGATTTATTTATGGGTGCAATTAAAATGATTGTCATTTTTATCGAAAAATTTTTTTACATATTTTTTAAGCAATTATTAATTTACATGTAAGATACAAAAAATCGAACTTCTACAAATAACAGAGCCTAACAAGTATAGAAATTAAAAAATATTTTACTACGCAATGATGTTGACTATATAAATGGTATAATACTGAATAGCCATAGTTCACATAATGCAAGTTTTTATTTTCTAATCTATTAAAGTTATAAATATATAAAAGCTTAGAGGTCATTTAAATATTTATAAATAGTAAATTAAGATAACATAAGAAATGTTTTAAAATATTCTGAAAAAAATAATTTCAATTTGCAGTAGTTTTTTGGTTGAATTTTCAATTTTATTAAAAACTGAAAACTCAATTTCAAAATTAATCAATAGCATTTCTATAGTATTAATTTTTTATAGGCTAATTTAAAAGCATTTATAAGATATCACAGTTCAATTAATACCCAATATTTTTTACCATAGCAAAAAAGCATCGCTTATTAAAAATTTCTTCAAGATGTTTAGTATAAGCTAGTGTTCTGTACGTGCAAAAAATTGGTAGGTTCATGTAACTTAACGTTTTAAATTTAAATACAAATTTATTTTTAGTCACATTTCTAAAGCAGTATTTAAAATTATAATAATTTAATCATAAATGATTTTACTTAAACTGAGGTAATGTATGTAAAATAAATCAATATTGTTTGTGATTAAAAAAGGTATTATTTATTTAATGAGGAGTTCAATTGCGTTTAGAAACAGATCTGTTGTGAATTTCAATAGCTGTTGGTAGAACAACAGATCTGACTTGATCAAGTATTCTTGTTCCATCTTCCTTATTTAAAACATAGCTGCTTAAGGTGCTCAAAACTACAAAGCTTCTCACTGTAGCGACATTGCAAATTTTTCTTAAATTGCATGATGATTTCTGTCCTATTTGAGCACCAATTTTATTTACAATACAATTGGTTTTCATAAAAATATTGATAACATTTAAAAAATAAATTATTGCAAAGTCCTGGAAGTAACGCTCAATATCTTGAACAAAATTTCAGTTTTGCAGTCATTTACCAGTCTTGATTCTGATCTAAAACATTAAAGATTCAAATATTAAATTATTTGGAAAGTGAATAAAATTTTTTTTATATTACTAAGAGTTACAGTTAAGAGGCTTTTAGTATGTATATTGTACTTATCAATTTCAGTAATTCATAATATCAAACAAAATACTCTTCTAGAGTTTTAGTTTTAAATTCTTTGAAGCTAATGAAAACTGTAATAATCGATATTGCACTTATTACATAGTACATTAGACACACCTTAAGAGTCAAATGGCAATATTTCTAGATAAATTTTCTAAGAATTTTTTTGTTTGATTTTCTTGTATGCATGAATATTAAATTATTATATCATGATTTCAAGGATCAAATTTATTTTACATGAGTGTGCAATAACAAATACTATAATTAAGCATATGTTATGAATTATCATGTCAATTTTTTAATATTACAAGATTACTTACAGAACTGTTAAAAAATGCTTGCTGCTAAAGCTGTTATTAAAACTTTTCCTCTTCTAATCCATGTTTGAAAAACATAAGAACTGGCACAGATTGGCCATCGATTTCACGGTATTCCATTAATCCAACAAGTCCATCAATGTCCATAGATTCTCCAGTAAAAAATTGAAGCTCTTTAAAACGACCTAATATATCTTTCATTACTTTATTCATATTTGACTTGAATACCTCAACTTGGTCGGGAGATTTTTCTTCCAATTTGGCTACAAGTCTATAAATTTATAAAGATATCAAAATTAATTATAAAATTAATTAATTTATTTTAAATTATTAACTTACTTCTTCATAAAATCTTTCAGATATAAGGTATATGATTTTTTATCACCAAAAGCAAAAGTTTCTTGCAATCTATGATTTAAAACAACATCAACACCAGTCTCTACAGCTTCATCTGTTCCTTCATCAGCTTCTTCGGCAGATGGATTGAATCCAGCTATTTCTATATCTCCTGATTTACGACTAATTAACTGAAACATTATTTTATGGTTATTATTAAGTTTTTTTTCAAATTTAAATAACTATTAAATAAATATTATTAACCTTGCCATAAACCTCATAAACAACATCATCAACAAGCTTCATTTTATAGGTATCTGAAAACATCTCGTCCCCTGAAATTTACAAAAAATAATTGTTTACTTACATTTAATATTTTTTAAAAATAAACAATAAAAATTATCATTAATAAATATTACAATTTTTAAAATATTTTCTAATATTTTGAACATTTTTTACTGTTACGTTGTTAAATAAACACCAAATAGATTGTAGTAAGTCGATAAGGTCTAAAGAATAGAAGACAGGGAAAGTTGGAACGTAAGGTAGGGGAGAGATCTTTATGTAAAAAGGTCGTTATGGTGCAGGTTAAACATAAAAGATAAAAAATATTAATTTATAATGTTACTATAACATTAAAGGATTATTTTTACCTGTAAAAATGTCCTTGTAGATTCTCATTTTGGAAGATGGAATAAGATTTGATTAGAGCTAAAACTATAAAACAGCAGTCACCCAAAAGAGCGAACGGGAAAGGAACGACGAACAAGGACCGGTTAAGGAACACGGAATACGGAACATACTATGTTATATATATATGTATCAAATACCAGCTGATTTATACTCGATATATATATATTATATTATTAGAGTGATAGACCATCGCTCGTTCCAAAAATCCAACATTAGACAGCTCCCGAGAGAACTCAAGAATGGCGAAACTACATCTTTGAGAAATTATGTATTGTAATGAGGAGATTCGGGTAGAATATATCTCCGACCCCGCCGTGAGTGACAAGAGACTTGTCACTCACTTTTGCGTGCAAGGGGACATTGTTTTCATCACTTGCGTCGCATGTATATATACTGGCTCCTTTTCCCTCACGCCTCCTTCCCTTTTCCCTCTGTTTTCCTCCCTGCGCCACGGTACGTTGGCCTTGACGGGACCATCGCCTGGCGCCCGTATAATATATAGGCAATTGCAGCCTGGGTTGACAGTGGGTTTATATTTTTCAACATTTTGTACGATGGTCAATTGAATAAATGGCACTCAGCAATTTGAAAAATAATAATTATGATTAAAATTATTAAAAAATCTAATTATAATTCATTGTAAAGAAACTTGTATCAGATACAATTAACAATCTTTCATTAACTTCATAAAAAGGTGCAATGAAATCTAACTTATATAAATATTTCTTTAGTATCATATTTGTAAATAAGAATAAACTCTAAATCTATTAACATGTTTTCAAAAAAGCTACATTCCTTCTAAGATTATGGAGTTTGGGATACATTGTCAAGATTTTAAATAAATTTGTAATATACGATTCAACCGGTTGGTAATAGCATTCTACCTTACCGATAGTATCATTTGAATAAATTTTAGTGTATTTCCGAAATTAACTTTAAAAAATATACGATTTGGGCTTCCTATTTTTTAAAATATTTATTTACATTTGTATTTAAATAATTTGATTAAAATTTTTGATAAAATGTCATATCCAATTACGATCTGAAAAAGAGTTTAATAACTTCATATTATTTAAAAACTGATGTAAATATACAAGGAATTATTTACAATAAAAATTAATTAGTACATTTTTTAAACAAATATTTCGAAGAAATTTTTGAGTTAGTTAAATAGTAACTTTCTAAATTTGTGTATTAAAAAAAATACTAAATCATTTATTAAAATATATTTAATATACATATTTTTAAACGTATACAAGCGAACATTTTTCTTTATCGTAATTTTTTCTATATAACTATGTGCATGACTTTAATCATAAATAATGTGGCTTATTCAAAGAGCTGCATATGAGAAAATTACACGTTAAAGCTTGAATATGATGGTAGTTATAGGTACTTGAACTTTCACTACTGTCGTGCTTTATAATAACGAATATATAATTTGTTACAATCAAGCCTAATCTTTCTTGATTGAATTGGCGAGTACGATTGTCACCTAATTCATTGTTTACGACCTATTTTATAGATTTTACCGAACCATTCAGTGCCGTCAACTACTGACTATATTATGTACACTAGTATATAATATGAACATCTTACATTGCAAAGAGTGTGTTAATTATTAAAATATTAATTTATATTATTGAATTGTATATATTTTTATAATTTAGAGACAATTATTTATTTTATGGTTAAATGGTAAATCGATTTAAGAAGATGAAAACAGCATTGTATATGTAATATTATTTGAACAAAAAATAAATAATAATTATTTTTTCAATTATTGTGAATAAAATAATGTGTAATGACCTCGAAAAAAATAAAATTTATGTTTTCAATACAGCGATTCAATTATTTAAACCTAATTTTTCTATGCTTATATAAATATCATTAAATTGCAACTGTCATAAGTAACTGTTATTATAATAACTGTAATAATTTTTTATAAATAAACGTATAATACCTACAATAAATAATAAAATCGAGAAACTATACTAGTAATGTACTATAGTAGTAATGCTTAATTTTCATCAGATATTTAAGCCAGTTTAAAATAATGATTTGGCATTTATATATATTATAAAAATAAATGATACTGAATTCTCAAGCTGTCCGTATCCGAAATTTATTCAATAAACTGTAAAAAAATTTACAAAACGTTTTCGCAGGAGTTGAAACTATCAGAAGGTAATATCTTCACTATTTTACATAAATATTTGGCACTGAGAAAGATTATAGCTTCAGTATTTCAGATGCGTATATATACACACATATATACATATATGTATATATATATTTAGAAGATCATAAGTCGATGAAAACGATAATGAAACGAACGAATTATATTTCCAATTGATTTCCCTACTGTACTCTCGGATTTACAACCTCTGTAGTATCTTCTGGTTTTTGGCGAACCTAATGATGAATGCACTATATTCTGCCGCGCGCTTCAGAGTGGACTAGGTTGGCACGTGAAGGAAACTTTTAATTTGCGAGTTGGATACAGTTCGATACTTTAGAGTGCAGAAAATGAAGAAATGTGAGGATTGGTTATTAGGCTAAATTCTACCATATCTAATTATTTTATTATATTCGGATATAATTTTAATGTCAAATATTTACACGGACAGATATAATGTATCTATTAAAATAATTCAAATATTAGTTATTAACATATTATGTATATAATAATTAGGCAGATATTAACGAACTTAATATTTTGTTTATATCTATCAAATATTTTGGGCTAAAAGTGAAGACATAAACAAAATATATTTGATATTATTTTTTAAACAAGTATAATACATTTAACATATGATTTGATTTATGTAGCATAGTTTAGTGTAGTACATGTTATAACATATATACCTAGGGAGATTTATCACGAGGTCAAAGTGCATTTCTATTTAAGATTAATTATAGTCGATAGGACTGCATACAACATCCGATTCAATAAATTTACGTAAGATATCTAACAAACGTTAAAGAAGCTTATATAAATACAACTGAAAATAGTACCTGAGCATCTTTCACAAAAATTCAAGTATCATGGTATCTCTCAAATTTGATCCAAATAACTTGTTTTAGGAAAATCATTATATTTTTTCATATTGAGCTCTCGCACTGCAACCAATTGGTTGCATTTTTGAGAAAAACAGTTGAGAGATAGAATAATCTATTTCACATATTATAATCTTTCTTAGAGTTAAGTCTAATACAATTGTAATTTTATAATGTGTGCGCTTGAGAATAATTGAGGACATCTATGTAAGAGCAAAGTCTCGTAGTCCGTAAAATCTTTTTGCATTACAATGAAATTGCACTATATGCATAATATATCTGTTCAGTACCCAGTTTTGTTTTTCTGTCAATAGTATAAATGAGAAAATAAACTACATAAAACTTCATTATAAAATACAGAAGAATTTTTTTACTATACGTAAGTTTAACCTTGTGTAACTTCTCATGGAATTAATTTTTAGTATTGGAAAAAACAAATTTAAACTAAATGATAGTATAAAAAAGATCACTTTAGTTCTTTTAAATACAAGTGAGTGCTTATTAGAATTACTCTTATTAACGTTGGAATGTGGTGATTCATTAAAAGCCTAGCTATAATACTTTAACTGGCCAATGCGTGGTATTTTAATTTATGCAAACATGCATTGAATATACCATTAAAACTTTGTAAAAGCATTAAGCAACACTCTACAATCCATCTCAGAGTTTATCAATGTCGTAAACATACATTGCGACCCGATCTGAAACGGGTTTCCAACGCCTATACGAGTTTTTGATAAAAATGAACGACGATGGAAAGATCGATGGTCTATATGTAGTTAACGACGACGTGGTCCTGCAAATTATCGGTTGCTGGCCATTTAGATCAGAATCGTCTTATTTCAAAGTTTTGACGTGATTATTCGATATCCATTATCGAAAGATGTCATTGATTTCAACTTTGAAGTCATACTCGATAATTGTCGTTCATACATGCATATGAACCTTGCAATATATCTTATGTCAGTACAATTTTCCATAAGTTTAAACCTTACACATTATAATTATATTGAACTCATGCACATAGAAGTGCTTTGATTGAAATAAATCCATAGAAGTTTGCGAATAAAGTCATATTATATTTCATTATTATAGTTCTAAGTTTGGCCCACGACAACCTCGACAATAATCATACCGAGGAACATACGTAAATTACATTTCTAAGTCAATATTCAGTCAAAAGCATCTTTTTTGTTTTTTTTCAAACTTATCAAGCATGCCTACTTTAGTTATCAGACAGCAACCTGCAAAGAATGACATATGTCTCATTGCACATGTATATATACAACATAGTTACACTTATAAATATATTTTTAATTAATTGAATTTGTCTTGCTACTTTATTTGAAATTTTCTAAATTTTCCTACTTTTTATTTCATTTGTAATGAAAAAACATAAAATCTTAATATTTTACATGTTTTTATAAATTGAATAAAAAATAAAAACATTTTGAAATGTATTTCAAATAATGCATCAATCCAAAATGATATAAAAATACTATAGTAACTTTAAATAATAAAAATTCATTAATTGTTTCAAGTTGCAGTCTATAGGTACAAACAAAATTTTGAAAAATTAATACGTAAAAAAAATAGGCCTACAAATTCTTGATTTACCTCATTCAACTATACTTTTTAATGATTCCAGGAAAAAATTTTCCATTTCTGTAAACATTATGTTGCTATTGCTGTAGGTATTTATAGTACAAGGGGGCAAGTGTAGTGTAATCCCTTTTAAGGGGAGTTTGCAGTAATTACTTATTCTTTATTTTAATACAATTAATATTTATAGACAGAACTTACCATAAATAATATATAGACTTATTTATATTAAAATACGTAAATATGTCTATTTTTTTTTAATTTATATAAATAGAAATCGTGTAAACATTTTTTTACCTTTTCCCTTTTAATTATTTTAAAATAAATTTCCGAGTTTTAATAATAATATGTTTTTTGTTTTAAATATATTGGTAGTGCAGGCATGCAGGATTTATATAAATCGTTTTTTTACGAATTATTTGTCTCCTTTTTTAGTTTTCCAAAAAACATGCTTACAAAAAACATACTTTAAATAGATTTTTCTGAATGAATCAAATTTTGTTATAAAGTCGTGGTTTTTTATCTATGTATGTTTCATTTGCTAAAGACAATGCATATGAGGTGCGCAGCTGCTGCTTCTGTAAATGGCTTATGTAGGCGTATATATGATCAACGACGTCGCATTGCCTCGCAGAAGGTCATACTTTAATTCTCTTTTTCCTAAACTCAGTAATACCATTTAGTCATAACACATTGAAGGTTAAAACTTGTTAAAATACTTCTTTAACTTGCAATAAAAATATTAATTATTTTGTAAATAATCTTCGAATTTACCATCCGTTTTCGAATCAGTAATCACGATAATAAGGGCGAAAGTACCATGATTCACAATTTAGTAGATAGTAATATGAGATGACCGGAGATGATAAGATGCTCGATAAAATATGTTTTTTTTATGCCGCGTTAAATAATTTCTGATATTCACTTTAGCGGCTTTTAGTATTTGAAACTCGTGCGTAAAAAATTTTTTTAACGTATTCTTATCCTAGATTATTTAACAAATTTAACATTATAACTTTAGTATTTTTTCGTTATCATAAGAAATAATATTTACCGTATAGTCCGCAACACATATTATTGCATTTTAATTATATGTATTTCATGTACATCTATTTGAAATTCCATCTATTACAACATTTGCCGAGATTTGCTTGATAAATAATATAGAAAAATCTTGCAATGATGATGATAAGTATGTATTTGATTAAATTGGTTTATACAGATATTAAGCTTTTTGATCTTATTACATAATAAACAGTTCAACAATATTTTTAATAACATTCATGGTTATATTTTATCTAGGAATATATCTCTTCAGTTTAATTATAGCAGAAAAATATCGTAATTATTTGGAAAATTGAATCTTTAATTGATCTCCTATGTTAGAAATATCTAAAATAAAAATATTTATTATTTCTATAAGAATTTGTGTTAAAGAATGTAATAATACAATGTAGTTGAATAATGAGACCTGTACTACAAGGAATATGTAGGCTGATTGTATTGTAATGTATGTATTATTTTTCAAAATTCAAAACTTTAAAAGTTAATCTTTAGCATAGTAAACAGCTGCTTGATGGATTTTCATAACTTGAAGTTTAATCAATCGACAGAGCATTAAATATGCATATGTATAAAAATATGTATATCAAAATAATATTGAGTATTTCTATGAAGAGCTAGTGCATAATAAAACACAGTAAAATAGCAAATGTCTACATAGCGAAATAAAATATAAAATACAAAACAATTTACCTACAAAATAGGCTTTAGTAGTAAGCCCCATCCAATTAAGACTGACGTGCATCGTGTAAAGTAAACAGGATTTCTTCGGATGTATAACTTCCTTACGCAATGACAAAAGAATCGAGTTAGTAGAAAAAGAAAAAATCTGCACCATAAGGGAAATTGCAGTTGTTTGTTCAATGACCTGATATCGACTTAGAACTACGTATAGTAGGCTATTTTTTCATAACGTACGATTTTATGTATTTAGACGAGTCTATACTTAACATAGGCCAATGAAACGAGAACCTTTTTGTTCTCGCGCGAGAGTCGTGTAATCCCTGTAATTTTCTGCGATCTTCTTTGCATTGCATAGTGCACTAATCATCTGTTCTCTAAATCAGTAACATTATAGAACTTCATTAACAACTGATAATTTTCTACTTTTCTTAACCTCTGGTTAAGCTCCTCATAAATTTCTTGAAATTCCGGAATCAAGCATAGTATTCATGTATAGTACCTTATAAATATACAAATATAACTATAGGGATTATATATCTGTCTAATAATGCCTAATGATAAGGTACAATATCCTGCAAAATTGAGTGAGAAAATTTTCAGATTCATATTGGAGTATTCTTACTTATATCATAGTAGATTGACAAATGTGTCTGCAAAGATCGAAGTTTGTTTTTTATATAATGTTATTGTTCAAAAAATATAATTTCATGTAAAAAGATATAGCTTAACGTATTCTTCTAATTTATCGTATAGAAATAAATCGTTACACGTAATATTATTATGAAATTATTAGTCATCTTAAAAAAGTTTAATGCCAACGTCAATTTTAAAATAATTTAAATATTAAAAGTACAAAAAATACAAGACATTAAAATTAATATAAGATATTATATATTATCTCCAAATAATAGTTTTATAAATTTTTATTTGCAATTTAAAGCTTTAAGAACATATAGTACACAAATTTTTAAATTAATAATTTTTAATTTTTTTTTTAATTTTTAATTTTTAAAATATTTCATAATTTTAGGTTTAGTGTAAACTTTCTCTTGAGCCGTTTGATCGATTTTATTCTGGAAAAACATTATAGATGTTTAACGTGTTTTTAAGTGCACAGCTTTATTTTTAATTAAGTCAAAGTCTTTATATTTTTATTCGCTAATAAACTACAAAATATAAATAATTTTTAATTATTTTTTTATTTTTATTAATTTATTTAAATAAATAAAATTCTAATGCCTAAATATTAGAATGAATAAAAATTAAACCTATGTCTAAATCATATATTAAATGTCTATAGTTTAATTCCTTTCAGAATAAAATGAATCGGTTCAAGAGAAAGTTTATATCAACCCAAAATTTTCAGAAATTTATAAATCGAAGTTAAATGGACATACTATCCTCAGTAGGTCTCATTTTACTACATTTTTGTTACATATTTAAATAAAAAAATTTAGGTTTATATTAATGTATTTTTTGTGACAGGTATTTACACAAGCCGATAAAGCATTAGTGTATAATTTAAATTTATTTATTGAAAGGGATTAAGTGCAAAATTTAAAAAAACATTGAATTCATATGATGCATTAAGAAAGATACTTGTTTGTGAATATGGTGTCATATGAAAACCTATAATAAAATTTATACAAGGTAATAAAAATAAGTAATTTACATAACAGTTGGCTAAAAAAGTTTCATTTATTTTATAAATCAATATGCAAAAGGCTACTAAAATATAGAATCAATTTGTTTTGGATTTTGTCATGCAAGTGCAGAGGGATATGCGTATTTAAAATACTACTACAATTTATATTTATAAAATACAGTGCAGTTAAGAATTATATTGGATTTAAAAGTATAATTATTTTGTTCAACATATGAAAATAGCCCCATTAGACCAATAATATCTTTGCTGTTTCATAAAGCTGTACATTTAATTTTTAACTTATAATTATTGTAAATGCACGGATTTACAGATACCTTTCTCCTTTTAACTCAAATATACAAATATGTGCAATGAAATTTTAGTAGCAGCTGTCAATCAAACTCTCCAGCAGAAAATTATTTTTTAACGAAAACATGGGTTTGTCAGGTTCTTTTCGAAATCGAATTCGTGCACATGACGGGTGTACTCCTTTAAGCTGATTCGACGTACGAGTGGATACCCCGAGGGATACCCACAGCAATGGAGGGCAGCGAAGAGTATGAAAAATTAGTCGGGCCTATGCGGGCTGTTTTACGCTTGTGCGCGTTCTGGCCGGACCGGGACGAGCTGGGAGGCGCGAGCGCCCCGAGGATCTTCCTCCGCCGCGGGCACCGCGTTATCATGCACCTTTTCATCATTTTCGCAGTGACAGGAGCCCTCACAGAGGTCCTCGTCTTTTGGGGCGAGGACATGAACGAAACGATCGAGTGCAGCCTCGTGGGATCGGCTTTGTGCATGGCCCTGCTGCGCATCCTTCTCTTCGGCCGGAGGCCTCGAGAGCTCCTTTACGTCGTCGAAATAATGAACAGCGACTGGGCCAATTCCACTGAGGAAGAAAGGCGCATCCTCCGTCAGAAGTGCAGCCTCGCTTTTAAACTTGCCAAGGTCTTCATAATCAGTGTTGCGATGGCCGGCACTGGTTTCGTAATCACCCCTATGCTTGAGGTTATATATACATATATATCACGTACACGCTCGATAAATCCAAGGATTATTTTAAGTTTGGATTCGCGCGCTTTCGTTTTACTTCCGATTATACTAATACAAGCGTGAAACAAGGATGTTCCAATTTCATCCCAAATCGCATTTATGCATTATATTTACAGCTTAAAGAGCATAACTAAAACTTCACTTATTTAAAACAAACATTATGTCAAAATCAAAAAATCATTTATCATATTATATTGACTTGTTTTTATTTACAAAACTTAACATTAAATTCAATTATTTAATGGCATGAATGAAAGAGAAGAAGATAATCGCAGAAATAATAACTTGTTATGCATTGAAATATAATATTTTTGATTGAATCTAAAAGAGCTTCTAAATCTTCGAGAGTATGCTCTTGGAGAAAAATGAATTTTAGGCATAAATTGCGGTGTAACGTAAGTTGCTGGATATGTTGCCTATATACGTTACATTTCGTCCGGAGCTCCATCCGAGAACTGGACTCGTCTGTAAGGCTCGTATTTCAGTTTGTACAGCAGTTTCCATTTTATGCATAAGCGCATATATACGTTCGAATGTATATTTTGCGATACGACGTGTCTAAACTCGAACACAAAATTCTTTAACTATTTGAGCGTCTTTCGTTATATTTGTTAATTATCCGAGCGCCCCGAGTGTCTCGAAAACATTGTCTTGTGATCCTCTTAGGGAAATGTAGGGAAAGCAATGAATTGTGACGATACACATGGATAAAGTAAAGCAATATTGCATGCGCTGTCGCTTTATACTTTTGTGCAACACCCGGACGTCGACAGATGCAAGCTCTCGTACTCCCACTCCGCAGACTCCCCGCATTCAGCAATGAAACCAATTTGGAACCTCTCTTTGAATCGCATCATACGATTTTGACAAACTGACAGTTTCTGTTACTTAGCATTAAAATACTTCGAAATTCTCTTTGGTCAAGTTACAAACAGCCGATTCTCGAATCTGCTATGTCCGTAATAATTTACCATACATTTTGTCTATGTAAAAGTTTTTTTGAATCGTTAAAATTAGAGCTAGTCAATGATTATTGTATTATTTTTTTATATTCTTACTTCCCTTATTGAAAACATGTAGATGTATATCCAGATGAATTATCCACACCAATTTCCATCTTGATATTCAACTGGATTAACTGAATTCAATATGAATTCCATGTGGATACATTACATGGTATTCAATTCAAATACAAAGTATCAGAAGAACGATATCGCCGCAGATAAGTCCTTGGAAAAGTTTCTAGTAGAAAATTGCCAATTTTATGATCAACTTATTATAATTAAAGAGTCTAAAACTCATAAAATGTTAGTCTGTACACATTTAAAATTTTGATTTTGCTAGAAATGAAAACTCGAAAACTGATTTAGTCTAAATTTAGCCAAAATTAAACAAATTAGTTATTTCAGTATTAAATAAACTTTGTTAATATTTCACTTAATATTTTTCCATATTTTAAATTCAGCATATTTAACCAAATATAGATTATCGAGCAAATTATAGTTTTGCATTGAATTTAATGTATTCAAGCGTTATTTTGTCGATCTTAGCACATTCGAAATAATACTTCCCATATGCAATATTAGCCGAATTGACTATAATCCATCATTGAAAATACTCATGACATGCTGCGCTGAGAAAATTATAGCACCATATAAAATGAATACCTGTACAAATACACCAAATTTGTAATTGGCAGATTCATATACGACTACAAAATCGCGTTTCATACATTCATACTGAAAAGTCTATTAAAATTAGAAGGACAATCAAATAGAATTTCAAATACTTTCAAAATTTATGTATTTAATTATAAGTTGTGCATGCACATCTGCAAATTTTTTTTACCAAGCTTAAAAAGTCTAGAAGTAATAAAATTAAAAGTAACTTTGTACTTTATATAATGAGATAATTGCTTTTATTTTCAGGATAATTTATGTTTGTATATACGGCTTATATTTTTTACAATCCTATTACGTAAAAATTAGTTAATGAAACAAAAAATATAGAATAAAAATAAATTCTGATATTTTTCAAATTAGTTTAAACTCGCAAAAGAAGACCATAAAAAGACATTTCCATTTTGTGGCTATTACTTTTTTAATCATACGAAACCTATGGTGTACGAGGGTCTGTACTTGATAAATTCAATTGCGGGAATTTTGGGATGTAGTACTATTGCCGGAGCGACGAGTTTTAGCCTCATAGCCACTATTCATGCGGCAGCAAAATTTGTTATTGTTCAGAAAGAGCTAAAAAATATTTCCGCAACTGAGTGGGCCTCGAACAAAGTTGTGAGAAGGTTTGTTCAGCAACATCAAGAATGTATCAGGTACGTCTTTTTGCAAAAAAGTATATTATTAAAGTAAAGTTTAAATATCAACCATTAGCATAATTTCTTATTTAACTCAAATCACATGTAAATATAAGCTCGTATCATTTATTATGTTATGTTTGCCGTTCATAATATATTTGAGGGATTTAAAGTGATTATTTCAAAAGATTTATCGTTAAATTAATTTCTTATTTGATCAAATTCAATTGCCTTGAATAAGAGTATTACGCAAATCTGGCATCGACGCGTCAGACATTAAGTATTTAAGTTTTTGAAAACTAATGTTTCTCTCATAGATAAAAATGAGCTTGTATACTTGTGTCTTATACTGTGCTACACTATATAGACGGAGTCACTTAAATTTTTTTTATCGATTACACGCAATTATGGAAATTCAGTGATTTTTAAAATCAAAGATTCGATTTCTACCGAATAAAGCGTTTAATGCGATGGAACTTTTAAGTTTTACGTTTATTTCATAATGAAAAACTGTGCTTCACACTTATCGTGCATTGTATGTACGAGTGAATTTTTTTAATTCAGATTTGCAGAAACGATCGAAAAAATTATAAATCTTTTAGCTTTGGCGCAATTTATGATAAGCACTGGTCTTTTATGTTTTGCGGGATTTCAATTGACTACGGTAATGAGACTATTAAAATTACATTTTGTAATCAATTTATAACTCATTATTATGAATTAATTTTGAAATATTATTAGATGCTGGAAAATAAAGGAAGTTTAATGAAATATGCTCAATTTCTAAATTCTGCTATAATGGAATTATTTATATTTAGCTACAGTGGTCATAATTTAAAAAGTCAGGTAATTTTGATTTAAAATAAATTAAACAAAATTTAGATTTATTTATATGTAAAAAATGCTGAATTATAATATTTTTCAATTAATGTAATTCAAAAACTTCTTTGCATAAAAAAATAGAAATTGTTCAGTTCACATTTTCGTTTATGCATTTAAGTTAATTAAAAATGCAAAATGTATAAATATTTTTTCTTTGCTAAATCAGAGCGAGGAAATTGCTGAATTAGTATACTCAAGCAACTGGATTGGAAGCAAAATATCATCAAATATAAAATTTATAATAATGCGATCCAGAAAACCATGCACTATTACAGTGGGAAAATTTTATCACTTGAGTCTCGAATCATTTTTGAAGGTACTCTTAAACAAAATAATTACATTTTATTTTTTATATAGGATGTTTTATGGATTAGCGATAGGTATGAAAAAATTCGATTATAAACGATGTCGTTGTAAAAATATTGTGTAACATGTGTATATATAGTGTAAACATTTTTTATGCTTAAAATAAATGATATGAAATATATACGAGATCGTAGATTGTATACTATTATGAAGCTTATACATTGCTATATGCATATTGTTTGTGTATATAAGTCATAGTTTTTCTTTACTTTACATGCTCAACATTTTTTAATAACCACTGTAACTATAGAACATATTAACTTATTTAAACAATACTCAAAATACAAACAGATAAAATACAAAAGCTATTATTATGAAACTATCAAATGTTCTTCAAATATAGTACAATAAGGATGTTTTAATACTATACACTGATAAAAAGATAGATGAATTTTAATTATCTCAAATAGAAGAAATATAATAATAAAAATAAGAAATAAAAAATAATTTTTAATTCTATAATACGTTTAATGATATGGAACCTCTTCGTTAGATATTATTCTGCGCTGAAATCTGAACATTGAAACTTATTATTAAACATTGCTTGGATTACTATTTAGATTTTGGTCTGAAAGGATTTAAGTAATAGGTATTTTAAAAAGTTAAAAATAACTATAGTAACAATAAAAGAATTTTTTTAATTTTTAACTAAATTAAGTTTTGTATAAAATAAAGATATATTGGCTTACAATTATATTATGATAGATAGTAATATAGTTGATAGAAATTGAATGTTATAATGTGAGCTATATATATATATACATATATATATATAACATTTGGTCTATAATATACGGAAATACGGAATTATATAGAGTTATACACAATTTTTTACGATTTAAATAAAATTTCTTTAACTTAATTTAATATTATTGTCAAATAAGGACAAAATAAAAATATTTTTGTAATATTTAAAATCCTTTTTTAGGTGTTGACTTCGTCCTTTTCATATTTCACTGTATTGTTAGCTATAAAAGAAGAACAAAATGATTATTTGTAAAATAAATTGCGTTTCAAGATTTAACTATTATATTATATTAATTAAAAAATATATAAAAGATAAGTATTTTAGTGCATTTTAAATATAAATAAAAATGTTATTGATTGTATTTTCCATAATATTAATAATTATTTTTTATAAGGGAGGTCCATAATTCATGCAAGAATTAAATTTAATAGATAATTTGTACTTCCAATTAGTTTTTTTGAATTCTTAAAAATATATTTTAATTCAAATAATTTAAAAAATTAAAATGTTATTTTAAATAAACTTAAAAAATGTAACCAATTCAGTCAATCCAGCTGGATATCTGTAAGGGAATATATGCGGATTTTTAATAAGATACGTTGTACACACATTGGTTCGACTCGAGGTTCGAGTACTAGTTTCATTAAGCATTTTGTAAAAAATATGACTACCGCTAATGTTATTTTGTTGATCTTTGATACCTATTATATATTTTAACCTCATTAAAAATTTCAATGATTTCAATCACACAATCTAGGGAACCAATTTAGATCATTGAAACTACCAATGAAACGACCAATTTAGCAAAATAATTGTACTGTTTTATACTTTGTATTACATATCGCATCCTTGATCGCGTTGTTTTCCTTTGAAAAATTGTCATCCATATCAATATCAATTAATTTAGATACAAAGAATTTTATGTAGCAAAATTCAGTGCAGTAACTAGTTAATCAGTCTTAGTTTCGAAAAATAATGGTAAAATTACAAGTCCAATAATCCGCATGAAATGGTGAAATGTTGCGTATCTATTTGTTTTTGTTAAATGTACTTGTGGATTCTGGTAATCTCGAATACGATAATTTTTACGAATAACGAAACGATTATAATAAAAATGAACTTTAATGTTTAGAATAATTTTGTTTCAGAAATCAGATTCCATTTCTTGCATGATCATGAAGATTTAGTTTTTATATTTATTTATTTTTTGTACAATTGCGAATTCATGTTTTCGAACTTTTATTAACATTTTCTGCTTGCACTGCTTTAATGCTATTATTTGGCCGGCTTGTTTTCAGCGAATTATTAGATGAACAGTCTGTTCAACACCTTCAATTAATCTAATTTTCCTTAATTATCACAATTATTCTCTTCACTTGTTGAAGTTAAATCAGTATTCAGATCATATTTTGTACGAAATTTATAAATTACAAAAGACTCGTTTCATTATTTCTAAAATACTATCCAACTACGCATTGGAATTTTTGCACAATATTTTTTACTAAAATAAAATATTTAAAATATTTTTTACTAATCTGTTCAACGAATTTCAAATTTTATGTGAATCATAGGATACCCTTTAAGTTTTAAAACTAAATTTGCATGAGGAGTTTTAGTGAGTTGTTTAGTTATTTGTTTTATCATTTTTTGTACATATGATTGATTAACTATATAACTAAATGTATAAGGCATCATAATGTAAATAGCAAATAATATTCATCCTCATATCGATCTGACACTGATTTACTTACAATCAAATACGATTTAAATAGTTTGAATAGTTACTCATTTGCTTCATGCTTCTTTGCTTCTTACTTCTAATCTTTGCAAATATTGGGTTTGAGCAACAATTGAGGAAATCAATCTATTTTTAACTGAAGCAATTTAAATATTATTTTAAAAAATTATGTAGATATTGTAATACTACGCAATAATATCTATGCAATATTTTAACACGAATGTAAAATTAACTAATAAAAAAATCGGTTAATTGTGTTAATTGCAGAATTCCTATTTACTCAAAGAATAGAGATAGAAGCACTAAAAATATAGAAAAACCTGCAGTATTACATTTTAAAAAAAAATTTCATGTAGAGATTTTTAATAATAACAAATTAATCCCACTCATTTCTAAGTTCAATTCTAATATATAGAGTATAACTTTTATGGAGACTGAACTGTTGAAGTTTAAAATAAAGTTTTGTGCTTCACAAAATAAATATATTATTCACTGTCTATAACGTAACTTTTTAATAAAGTAGACCTTATCAGGCTCTTTGTTTTAATTTTATTTATTTACTTTTTTATTCAAAAATATATTATAATCGTAGCATATATTATAAAATTACATAATTATGATATCTAAGTCCAATTGAAAAATATATGATAAACTTAATTTTCCAGTAGGACTCGTAATAGGAATGTTTTTTCAAATAATTGCTGTCAATAAATTTTTTGCGGGTATGAAATACTGAGAATTCAATAATAATTAAATATGCGAAGCGGATAGGAAATTTTTAAAATTTAATATTCTAACAGTCACATTTGTTGTATTTGTTAATCGTTATTCATCTACGCTTTATAACAAAACAGTGTTTACCGCTCCTTCCTTTTCTTTTCATTTTCTGTACACAAAGTGTTCTGTCTCTTCCGCATCCCCGCAAGTTCCAGTGCATGATCCGTCACTTGCCCGATGCGCAAGAACATAAAAGCGTAGCTCCCAAGCCTCGGGTCATGATGGTTGGCTAGCGGTCAGTAGTAATATTCTGAGTAACACAAAGGAGGGATCGAGCTGGGGACGCGCTACATACATGTATACACCCCGTGCGCTCCGAATTAAGAAAGCTCGCGGCTGCAACGGCAGCGGCAGTCACAGTCAGTCAGTCACTCTTCGATAACCAAAGTGAGAGGAACGTATACGAGCAGAAAAAGCGAATTTTCTTCTTGGTGGACTGGCAGGACCACTCGCGAGAACATGGCAGCCTTCCGCGTAGGAAAGCCCAGGTTCTCGTCGATCGTATATTCAATAGTGGCACTCCTGTTTCTGTCTAGTTTCACCCTTGCTGATTACGTTAATTATCATTACTATGAACGACCTTATGAAGATGGTGACAGCAGGTATCCTAATCGAACTAGTGACTTAACTTTGACGCCTAAAGAGGATATGCTTTTCCGAAGTGCCATTAAATACATCATAAGAAATGCACCCGGTAGAGAGTACAAGCTTTTTAATCTTCAAACCTTACGAGTTGTGGTGAGTACGGAGTTCTGTCATTGAATTAAACCTTCAATTTGAAGGTTCAAATTAGCGAGGCAAAATGCGACGTATCATTTGTGAATTACACATGCATACGTACATACGTATATACATACATACACAGGCATACATATATATATATATATATGGAAGAGCTTTGTCGTGTTTCTATAAAATATAAGCGTGCACGATCAAAATTATATGTGGGACTTCTCATTTTAAATGTATATTCGTATATACAACTACTTATTAGCATTTGCTTTTGCTTATGTAAATTCTTAAACTGTGTCCGCGCTCGATTTCTCGTCATATAAGCGTTTGTTGCATGAGATGCGTCTTTCTTAGTCACGCTTTCTTTCTTGCGTTTAAAATACTTCCCGTTATATTATATTTATGAACAATGAATACTTACCACCAGAAAATACTCATTCATCACAAGCCTTTTACCTAAATCTTAAAATTTACTTTTTATGTATTGGATATTTACAAATCTTCATAATTTATAAAAATTTCGTTTTATATGTATATCAAACATATACTTTATGAATTAATTTTATTTATTAAAATTATTTAGCTAATACATAAGATTTACACATTTATTTGTATCAACAATTTTTCTTATTTCTTAAGTTCAAGAAACTCTTTATGTTTAGTTTGGATATAAATTAATCTTGCTCTTCTATCTTAAATTTCTTAAAATTACATCTAAATAAAATCAAAAATATTAAATCAACTCATGGATAAATAAAGAACTAACACTTATGCAATACAAAAGGTTGTTCATATTTCTTAAAAGTACTGTTGAATTAAATGAATAATTTATTTTTTAACATTTTAAATTAATTTTAATGTCTTTTGTTACAGTTAGAATCTCCAAGTGGAATGTTTCACTTAATTCTTACAATGGAGCCTACTTGTAATACAACAGCAAGAGTTTGTTTACCTGACCTTTGTATTCTAGACATACAAGAAGACATAGATTATAGACCATTGATAATACTTCATACAGTCCATTGCAAATATTTGATACCTGGAAACGAACCAACAGAGGAAGACTTAGCACAAGTAGAAGAGCAAGTAACTACTGAATCTAGTTTTGATCAGGAAGTACAAACAGCTGCTAGGTACAATGATCGTCCATTTATAGCTGTTAGAGCAAATCAATCATCATACTGTCCGGGATGTCCATATGAGATAAATCCATCCTTACCCGGTCTCTCTGCATTTGGTGATCAAGTTTTGATATCTATGGATGATGCAGGAGTTAGTGACTTCAAGCACAAATTGATTAGTATTGTTAGAGTAACTCGTGCAGTTCCACCTGGTTCTAATGTTATACAATATCAACTTTTAATGGAAATAGGAGAATCAAATTGTTTAAGAACGTCTCTTATTCAAATTTCTGAATGTGCATTACAATCTAATTTACAGGTTAAATTATGTCTTGTAACTTTTGAAGAACATTTTCATCAATCAAACAGTCGAAAAATTACGAAAAATAACTGCACAGAATTAATAAATACTGACAATGAAGTTAGCGCTAGTGTTGATCCAAATTCATTATTATTTGAACCATCAACACCGTATGCAGAAGACGATTTTTCGACAAAGACTGAATTCTATGATCAAATTGCTCAAGAGGCACAAGAAGTATTTCGTGTACCTTACATTGATGTTTCAACAGTAGATGCAGTTCAAGGAACTGAAGAATCTGTTACCATTAAGGAATTACCAGAGTTTAAAATTATTTTGGGAACAGAAAATGAACGACCTAAATTTTCTGATAAATTAAAAGAATTTGATGAATTCTTGGAGGATTTTAATATTCCTATTAAATTAGAAACTACAAGTCCTAAATATTTAGGTATTCCTGTTTCAGAAGATATTATTGTAGCAGAACGAGTTGAAGACATGTTTACTACAATACAACCTAATGAAAGTGGAAGTGATAAGCTTGTATCTGAAAAAATTGACCAGCTTTCACATTTAACTGAGAATCCTATGGAATCATCAAAACGATCAAAACGATCAACTGTAAAAGCAGTAGAAAATAACAAGTTATTGTTAAGAAAATTAGCGGTAAAAGCTGTTGAATTATTAGATGCTGTAGATGACGATAATAAGAGAAAACATGTCATAGATGTGATAGATTATAAAAGAGAAAGACAGGATCATGGTATAGTTTACTTCATGACTATTGAAGTTGCTGCTACAGATTGTAGTGAAAATGATAAATCAACTGAATGTTTGGATGAAGTACTTCCAGGTCCATCTCAGATATGCAAACTTGATGTTGCTACAAATGAAAAAAAACCTTTACAGACTCCGAAGTTGCTGCACTATAATTGTAAAACGCAACAAAAATCAGAAATGAGATTTAAAAGGCAAATCGTAGGAGCGCCAGAAAAACACAATCGTGATGATCCAGAAGTAAGCAAATTTGTACAACTTGGGTTAAGAAAATATTCTGAAACTTTTGAGGGAACAAATGAACCAATTGCTGTAAAAGTGAAAGATGTAACAGTTCAAGTCGTATCTGGTTTATTATATAAAATTAAAACCGATATAGGAGTTAGTACATGTGAAAAGGGAAAAAGAGAAAATTGCCAACTACTCTCTAGTGAAAAAATTAAAGAATGTATAATTGAAGCGTGGTCACAACCTTGGTTGGATAAGGGAAATGCTAAAATAACTGTTAAATGTAACGAGAACAAAAGAAAAAAACGATCACTTAGAGGAAAAAACTATAGTCAAAAGATGTTAGCACTATCAAATCAGTTGAAGGAAGAAAAATTATTTAATGAATTTACTGGAAAATATAATAGAAAATATTTGACAGAAGAGGAAAAGGAAAAGCGATTTAATATTTTTAAGAAAAACTTGGATATGATTGAAGAACTCCAAAGAAATGAGCAGGGAACTGGTACTTACGGAATAACACAGTTTGCAGATCTCACAAAAGATGAATTTACAGCAAAATATTTAGGTTTAAAACCATCTTCAAAGTCAGAAAATGACATACCAATGCCAATAGCTCAAATACCAGATATTGAATTACCCACAGAGTTTGACTGGAGACATTACAATGCTGTGACACCAGTAAAAGATCAAGGTCAATGTGGATCTTGTTGGGCATTTTCGGTAACTGGCAATGTTGAAGGTCAATATGCCATTAAACATGGAAAACTGTTGTCCCTTTCAGAACAAGAATTAGTAGACTGTGATACACTTGATAGTGGCTGCAATGGTGGTCTTCCAGATACTGCTTATAGAGCTATTGAAAAGTTAGGAGGCCTAGAAACAGAATCTGATTACCCATATGTGGGAGAGAACGAAAAATGTAATTTCGATGATAAAAAAATTAAAGTTAATATTTTATCTGGATTAAATATTACCACTAATGAAACCCAAATTGCTCAATGGCTTGTAAAAAACGGACCAGTATCAATCGGTATTAATGCAAATGCCATGATGTTCTATGTAGGAGGAGTTTCACATCCATACAAATTTCTTTGCAATCCAGAAAGTCTTGACCATGGTGTTCTTATTGTAGGATATGGAATAAAAAGTAAGTAAATTAATATTCTATTTTCTTTTAATTTTAATTATGATGTATTGCATTATTATTGTAAAATATTGAGATAACTATTAAAAACATTAGTTTTTAATCACATTTAATGTATAATGAATCAAATCTAGTAATAAATTATGCGATATTTAATATTATTTAAAAAATCTATATATTTCTACATAGTTAAAACAAATTGTGAATTTTTAATAATTAATTTTTATTGAATTATTCAATAAGCACTCCGATATTATGAACAAAAATTGTTTGTAATTTATTAAATAAATGTAATATTTATACCATAACTTCATTTACAGCTTATCCAATTTTCAAAAAGAAGATGCCTTATTGGATAATCAAAAATAGCTGGGGCCCAAGATGGGGTGAACAAGGTTACTACAGAGTCTATCGTGGTGATGGAACTTGTGGAATTAACAAAATGGTGACATCTGCAGTTGTAGCTTGAACAATATTAATAATTAATAAGATTAATAAATCTCTAGATGAATTTATCCAAAAACAATATTCATAAAACAAGTGGTTTAAGAATTCTTTTGAAATCTAGGTTTAAATATTAATAGAAATGTTTAGATATAGATTCGACAAAAGTTGATTTCCATGTCATCAAGACTTTAAATATAACAACAAACTGATTTTTAAATTATATTTACATGTATTGAAATAAAATAGAGCTCATATATTCAACGACCTTAAATCCCAACATTAAATTTTTTGTATGACAGAAATTAAAGTAATGACAAGTATACTCAATTACAATTTTATTATTATTTATGAAATTGTAAATTATCTTCATAACTGTTATTCTATCTAATTATAATTTTTATACATATAAAAGAGATGTGCCAAATTAAAATTTCAATGCATTTATAATTTATTGTTATCCAACATTATTCTAGTATTAGTTAACATTATTTGTATTTTATTGCCGATACTGAAAATTTTTATGTATTGACATATTTTATACCAAAACTAAGTTGTGATATTTTTTAATTATGAAATAAAAATTACACCTTAATTACAGTTTACAGATAAAGAGTTTATTTAAGGATGAAATACTTCATGATACAATTACACGAAGACTATACAAAAATCTTTACGAGTCGTAAATTAACACGGGTCGTATTTTCACTTAATTAATTCATAAAAATAAGCGATTTAGGTCCAATTTCTTTCGATTACTCCAGCTTATTTATTCAAATTCTTTTCAGTTCCATTGATCAAGTGCTTTTTACAAAATAAGATCACAGTGACTCAAATGGTTAAATTAAAACAATGCATTACGATACTTCTCTAAACATTCTTTAAATATAACAAAGTACCGTGCGCTGTGTCACATGCTTAATAAAGTTAACCTCGCACAAGAAAACACTTTGATTTTTGTTTCTGCACTCAAGGAGTCTTTAGTTTCTCGAACTCGTTATTTTGAACTTTGTCAACGAATATGACGTTTTAAGGTACTTAAATGTATTATCGGTGACAATTAATAAAAAAAACTAAGAACGAAACTAGATTATTTGTCTAATAACAGCACAAATTGTTATCAGTAACAAATACAGTAAAAAAATTATTTCTACAATACCGATCATTGTGTAAAGAAAATATACACAAACTGTTGAATGCCATATAAAAATCGCATGTATCTAAAAATATGACATCGACGCAGACATCGTGATTGGTTCGAATTCGAGAAAATCACCTTGACAAACTTGTCTTTATTACGCACATATACGAAAGAGCAACATCTCTCTCCGTGGTTTAAAAAACTTTTGTCTTTTGAACCATCCAGAATGTACAGTATGTGAAATCGAATTATTAGTAGTAATTATACGAGCCCCATTGATTATATGAAGCGTACGCTTGTGGACCACTTTGACTGTACTGCCAATTCTGATAATTCGCGTAGTTCGGGTCTGACGGAGGTGGATATTGTTGGTAACCCTGTTGTTGATAACCACTTTGATTTCCATATTGACCACTTTGGAACTGTTGTTGAGATTGATAAGGAGTAGTGCTGCTGCCGTATTGATACGACTGGGATCCAACTTGGGTTGGAGGTGCACTAGATGTGTCAATTTTGGTTTTCTTTGGCGGTGTGGCATCACTGTGGGAGTAAAAATATACAAATAAGAAAATGCAAAATTATTTGACAATTCACTGATAGTTCGTTTGTTATTCATTCAGAAAGAATTTTAATTATTATATCTTACGTTTTACTGTCATCACATTTCGTCTTCTTCCTCTCTTTAGCTTGTTTTATACATTTTTGGAATTGTTCATGTGCTTTTAAAACTTGCCGAATGTCGGTACTAAAATCTTCAAGAAATTCAACTTTGCGTTGAGCAAAAAGTACTCGCTGTTCAGCATCTGCATGCTCACGTTCTATAAACAAGTCCATGTAACTTATAACCTCCTTTGTATCAATTGGATTTCTTTGTAGTCCAACATCTATTAATTGTAGATACAATCTGGGATTGTCTTTATCTTTTTCTGTTGCCTAAAAAAGAAATTCATTTAAATAATAGATTGCATTGAGCATTAGACTGTACAATATATAATAATAATATATAAGTGAAAATTAAAAAAGAAAATTTTAAGTACAATTGGAACGAAAAATGATACTAGATTAATGGATAAATATAATATAAAATTCGAAAATAAATAGAGATAAAAAATAAATTTTTCACATTAAATTAGCCTTTCTATGAAAGTATTTTTAATAAACATGCTTATCCAAGTAGAAAAGAAAAATAAGTTTACCTTCAGTAACATTTTAACAGCCTTATCTGTATCATTTTTAACTTTACACAAAAATCGAGCGTACTTTACAACTATATTATTTGCGATCGTTCTATTTTTACTACTAGCTATGTAGGATTCGTATAGATTACACGCTTTATCCAATTGATTACGTCTTCGTTCAAGATTTATTCTTCTATAAGCAATTTGTAGCATGTTTGGAACAATGCCATCAATATTCTCGAGAATATTTGCAGCTTTTTCAAAATTATTCATACTTTCTTCAAACGTAGCCCATTGTAAGTGAAGATTTGGCTTCTTCGGATGATGTACCATACACGCACGAGTATATACATCACGAATTTTCTCTGAATTTTCTCCTTTTAATGATTCCATATATCTAACAAACTATTCATAAATTAAAGAATACTGTAATATAAAGATTACAAATAAATAAAGAAAAAGAATTACTTACTCTCATCCAAAATTCATCATACAATGCACAAGCAATAAGACACCTTTCAAATAAAATAATTATTCTTGTTTGATCCTTTTGTTCAATTTCATAATCTAGATATTCTTTCCAGTTTTTCAATTGACATCTTTCCAAAGGCTTCACATGGAAATACGGTCTTTTTATCTAAAGAATATTAAAAAATTAATATAGTAGAATAATCTTTTTTAAACTTTGAATGAATTTTAAGCGAATGTCAGACAACCAATTAAAATAAAATACTCTAAATAAATCGGAGTTAGAGATATAAATAGTTACCAGATAGAGAAAAATAATACATTAAGATTAAATGGTGTTTTTGTGCTATAATATCTATATAAGTCAACGAAAAAAACATTCAAAGAATGCATATTCACGCATGTAAGTTCTTAGAAAAATTATTTTTAATTATTATGAAGAAATAAAGCTGATTAAATATTGAACGAACAAATGCAAGCAAGCATTTTACCAATTAAAATTACGCTTGATTCGTATTTTTTAATTCTGTTTTATTTAATAAAATGCTTACCCCTTCTTCAAAGGTCCATCTAGCAGCTACCGCATTAACATTAGATTTGTGCATTTTTCGTCTACTACTTATAATTTTTTCACGAATAGCACGAGTCTCTTCATCGGTGGGTGGCGTTTCGCTAGGCGGTAAATCTTCACCGGGTGGCGCATCATCTGCACTTGTGTCTTCTGTTTTCAAAAGCACTTTGACTTCGGCGCGAAGTGCCAAAAAATCATCCACACTTAGAATTTTATTTGGAGAATTGGATGTGACGAATTCTTGAAAGGTTTCAAAATGTGACATGTAACCAAGTGTTGGTGTGCTTAGAAGTCTGTCGTAAATACCCATGACTTTATTAAAGCGTTTGTTTTCCGTTTCCCACTTGACGTAGCTTTCCCACAGTCTGTCAGATCTGAAACACAAGTATACTTTTTATAAGATTTTAAATGTACATCTCATATTAAATACATATTTGAGTTAAAAGTAAAATGGAGGGTAATATGTGGAATAAAAGAAATTCAAGAATTAAATTTTCATTTATTTTCAAACTTCTATCTCAAAAATAAATTGCTAAAGTAATAAATATCGCTTATTTAAAAATATACAAAAATACATAAAAATTTTATTCTAAAATTGCATAAAAAGCAACGCAAATCAATAAGTTAAAGTAATGTACATTATAATCTAAATTAATAAAATAATTAATAACAGTACTGTATACCGGTAATCACATTTTTATTAGTCAAAAATAATAAAGTCAGATTAAAACGAATCAGTTTTAGATAATTAAAGCAATCTAGAGTAATGTGTCCACACTGCAGTCTGGAAGGAAAGAAGAGAAGGCCATTCCATAATTATTGTTCCTTTAGTATTAAAAATATAAAATTCAAAGTGAAATATTTTTAAGCCAAATTAGTTTTAAACTGAAATAGATAAGTGCTTTAAAAATTACCTGAATTCAAGGCCGCAAGCTTCGATAGCTCTTTCATATTGTGATCTCATTTTTTCTTCATCCTTTTCATAAGCAACTTTGCAATGATTGATGTAATGTAGCCATAAGTCAACACTGAGAGAAATGGATTTCAAACCTTGATCGAAAACCTGCGTGAAAATCGTGAAAGAAACGATTACTAATTGGAAAATGAATAGAAACCGATCTCTATTCGGACCATCGACGGGTGGATCGGTACGGTATAAGTATCACATTATTATAAAGTAACCTATTCGTATAGCACTTCTTAAGCATAAACGGTGTTTCATTCGTACTTCATTTGTTTTGTTTTGTTCATATCATAACGTATACTCACATTTTTATCGCGTACTGTAAATAAATAGACGTAATTAACACAGAGATTGCAGAGCATTGTGCATTCACCTTTAAAGTCGGGGAAGAGTTCCGCGATTGAAGTGCCTCCGCGTGTTCTCTTCCATTGCCACTCTCTCAATAGCTCTTGTGCCCCTCTTTCTGTCTGTGGCCCGCACGTGTGCCTGTCCCAAGTCTTTAGCTCGTGACTACCTTATTTGCATGTTTCGAGCGACTACGCCCTTCTTATGTATACACATTCGCAAACCCTCCCGTTACATTCACTTAATAATATGAAATTATTTGTTATAAACGTGTTTACAATACTTATGTCTCTCATATAACGGCTAATATATATACATTCACTTATATAGTATAACAACAAGAACAGCACACACACAATAATAATAATAATAATAATAATAATAATAATCACGGCGATGTTTAACGACAATTGCATTATATAAGGAGACAACAAGCTTAGTACTGACTTACGTATTATGTGTAATATAGCATTGTAATAATAATTACGATTATTTAATACTAAGTAATAGCATTTTGGTAATAAATTATAACATAATGAGCTTTCTAGTTGATAAGTCGAACGAGTGGCTAATTGGTAAACGAGGAGAGTCTCATAGGTGCCGCAAGACGTGCTAGGCTGTTGGAAGGGAAAACCATAATTTACGTGCGTGCAGAACAAAGTCCACGCGCCTGTCTAACTCGAACTAGTTTTTATATTATATAATATGAATTAATTAAATGTATATCATTATAATCACGATAAATAAAAAAAAAAAAAAATTATATAATCTCATAATAGACTTTTAAAGTGGACAACAAAACTCACCGTTTGCACTCTTTCAGGATCGCCTTTTTTCTTCTCATAATCGGCGTATTTTCGCCAATAGCCATAGCAATATGGATAACGTTCCAAAAATTTATTGTAAGCTTCACGTGCAGCTTCTGCATCGTTCTACAACACAATAATTGTTTTAACTTTTTGCATGCAATTCAATTTATAGTTTATAGCAATAAAGCCTAAATATACAATGATTTTATTAAATAGATTGATTTTTTTAAAAGATTGCGATTATAGTAAAATGAATTTTCTAGCGCAGTATTTGTAATTATTTAAATTACACACCTCTTGATCTACATACTGCAAAAGATACGTCCATCCTGTAAAATCTGAAGGATCATCATGAACTGCTTTCCAATACTTGTCTAATTCAGGTAATGATTTCTTTTTGGGAGAGGCAGGTTTTGCATCTGGCTTCTCACTGGATTCCGCATCCGCTATAACAGCTACTTTTTTAGCAGGAGTTTCATCATTATTTTCAGAAGTAGGAGAACTTGGATCATATTCACCTTCAATAGTTCTTTTACGCTTGTCTAAAATAATTTAAATATTTAAAACCTCAAAAACAAATTTTTGAAATAATTATCAGTTACAATACATACTTGACATATCAGATTTATTTTTCTTTTCTGGTATTTTAGTTGGAGTTTTAATTACTTTCTTTTTCTTTTCACTTTCAACTGGTAATTCATCCTCTGAAACTGATTCAGTTTCACCAAGATCAGCTGGTTGAGCTGCTGGCAATTCTTCATCTGATACAGCTTCTGTTTCTGGTTCCTAGTTAAAATTAAACATAAACCTATGCTTCTGTTTTTTTAAAAAAATATATTTTTTTTTCAAGTTTATGAAGAATGGAAGAGATAAGTAGTAGGTAATGGATTCATCATTAAAATAAGATTACTACGGTCAGGAAGAATGGATTATACCTGAAAGGTAGGTTCATTGGGAAAAAATTCATCCTCTGATACTTCTTCCACATCTTCATATTCATGATTATAATGCTAAAGAATGGTCAGGAAATACATGACTTTGGTATAGGAAGCATTAAAGGATTTTTTTAAAAATAATGATAAAACTGGGGAATAGAAAATTAAAAAATCTTAAAATATTACCTTAGCTGCAGCTTCAGTAGGTAGCTCATCTTCAGATACAGCTTCTGTATCTGGTTCAATCTTTTTTGTGGTTACATCACTTTCATGATCACTAATCTCTATAACCTCATGAACATCATCAGCATTGCCTAATTGGCTGTTTTCTGCAAAATTTTCTACAGCATTATCATTTCCTTCTGAAATGAATTCCACATCTTGGTTTCGAAATTTATCATTGTCATCTATTATTTCACTATCTTCCATAGAATAATCATTTTTAAGAATTTCAGTTCCTTGTTGTATGGTATTTGAATCTTCATTTCTAATATCATCAAATTGTGAAACTTCATTACCATCAATATTAGAATTTTCTGGTACTTCTTCCATACCAAATTGCTGATCTGTATCATCTTCAATTAAAATTACATTATCATCGCCATTATCTTCCTAAAGAAAAAATAAAAAATTTATTATGTACCTAGTAGTCAATATGTACTACATTCTTTTTGATATTATTATACAGAAATTTATTATAAACCTACCATCATTTCTGATGAATCATTGAGTTTTGAACCATCATCATTATTACTGGAGTCAGGCTGATCATCAGTAGATAATGGAGCTGTATTATCTACTTCGTTAATATTTCCATCTGGATTTTCTTCTTCAGGATCAAATTCAGGAATATGTTCACTTTCCACTTCATTTTCTTCATTTATTTCTTGATTTTCATTTTCAAATTCCTGATTTACAATTTCATATTCTTGATTTCCATTTTCATATTCTTGATTTCCATTTTCACATTCTTGATTTTCATATTGCTGTTCATGTTGATTTTCCATTCCTTGGTCATTGTGATATTCAATTCTTTGTTCTCGACTTTCTTGGAATTCCTGATTGACATTTATGCGAGTACCCACATTTTCTTGTGTTTCATCTAATCGTAACTGTATTGAAGTATCGTTTTCTTCATGGCTAATCTGTTGCTGAATCCCATTCTCTGGTGTTTCAATATCTTGAGGTAGAACAGCAGGTTCCTATATAAACATTTAAATTAGTATGTACAGATTAATTTAACTTTATCAAGTTTTTTGGATCTATAATTTTTCCTTTTAAACATTGAAATTCATAACATATTTTACTTCAAATTGAGTTTTCTGAGAAATGTATCTCACTTAGTTTAGTATGAATATATTTATTAAGTTCTCTTATGTACATCTGAATCCAATAGTACCTCTGGGTGTGCCTATGTTTATGTGACCTCTAAAGCACTGTATTATATAGGTAATGTTTCTCAAGGTAGAATAATTCAAACAATAACAAAAAGACAGTAGTAAATATATACCAAAATGTTTCATCGTTTTACCTCCTCTATCTCTTGAATGGTTTTCGTATTACGAGTTGTTCTGGTTACGGACTTTTTTACCGGCGTTTTCTTGACCGTTGTTGGCGTTGTAACACTTTTTACGGCACGACCGGACCTCGTTCGCCTCACTGCAAGCAGATTAGGGTTAGAAAAACTCACAAGTAACTGGTTATGGGTAAACAAAAAGATTAAAAACTAGAATCTAAACAACCAATTATCTTTTTATACTTTTCTAAATTTATAATTTAGAGTTTAGGATCGCGTGCTCCGTTGCATGTGTAGGTGAGACGCCATTTCTTCAATGGCGGTTCGCGTTTACAGGCATTCAAGCCGTACAACGTGCTTTGGCCAAGAGACATTTTGCACTCTAAATGATGACACGATACTTTTAAATATTCATTATCATAAATATACATGCTTTTAATGGGGAATATTCAATTGAACTCCTATTTAGATAACATACCTGGTTCATTTTCAACAATTTCGTTGTTTTCGTCACCGCTCATAGACGACATCTTTTCGTTTCGCTGGCAACGTCCAGAATGGTGCAGAATGGTGCAAGATTCGGCTGCCAGTCGCTAGAGCGCATGAGGGAAGGCAGCTGATGGTCGATCGCCTGCATATATTTATATACATGTAGATCCGTTTCCATCTTTTTCTTTCTAATTCATATAAATTCATATGATATCGTTATGCGTTTAAATAGTGCAGTCCACGATAAGTGTGTTGCAATTAGGAAATTTTAATTCAGAGTATGAATGAACTAAAAATTATAGACATTAGACATATTAAGTACAGGATAAAAATACAAAGATCTATTTTCAAACATCCAGACTGCATTTTTATCTTTATAGTTTACTTTTAACTGTACCATGTCGTTATCAATAATTTTTTTCAACACAAGAATGTACTTTTTATTTGTTATATTCCTGAAATAATAGCATACTGTACTTAATAAAACAAAAATATTGGATTATATACAACACAGAATTTCCAAAACTGTTGAATATTTTTATTGCATTTTTAAATAGTTTTTATAATACATTATTATAATACACACACAAAATAAGTAATTATATTTGTGTAAAATAATTGTATTTTTAGAACAAATACTGCTCCTTCTTGCAGGCTTATGATTTTAGTCTCTTATCACATTTTATTACACAAAAATCATAGGTACAAAATAACATCAGAATTAATTCTTTAAAGATCAGGAAATTTTACAGTAATAATAATTGGGAACAATTATGTTAAACAAAACAATTATACAATACAGAGAAATGAATTCTATAAGAATATAGAGTAAAAAATGGGAAACTATACTTAAAATTGTATTTGAAAAGTTAAATTAGACTAATCCTCCGCTTGGGGATATTAATAGGTAGATTCTATAAAATTTAAAGGAATGTCCACTGATTTTGAAAAAACAATGTCCTGATAATTCTTACTGAAGATGAGTACCCAAAATACTTGAAAATAAAAACAATTTTCTTATCCTTACACAAGGAAACTTAATTATTATAAATAACTTAGTTTAAAAACAAATAATGGGCTCATCTCTAAATCCTGGTAATAGACAAACACTATTTAGTACAGGAAAAATAATATACCACAACACAACAATACTATTTTTACATTTGTGGCAATTGATCAATAGGAGTAGCAAATTTAAAGTCTTCTGGAAAGAGGTGCACTGCATGTGGAAACATCAGTTTGTAGGATTGCCTTATTGTTACATCTGCTACACCAGCAACATCTCCAATTTCTTTTTGAGATCTTTTGTCCTCTGAAGCCTATATTTATATAGAACAAAAACATTGTTATTAACAAAGACAGTTATAACTTCTTGGTAAAAAATGGAATTGAATAAAAAACAAATATTTAATATAAAAAAATTACCTGAGAAGCCATGTATATAGCTGCAGCTGTTACAGAAATAGGTGATCGTCCAGGCACAACATCCAATTCTACAGCCTTTCTTGCAATGTGTGTAGCTGCTCGTTGTACCATATTTGGTAAACCCAAATTTGCACAAAATCTTGACATAAAGTCTGCAGTAGTAATAAGATCTACATTGGTTTTAAGAACTTTCAAAATAAGTTTGAAACATCTCCCTATTTCTTTTTTACTTATTTTACTGACAGCACAAATTTCTTTAAATGTACGAGGCACTCCTTCTTGGCGACAAGCAATATATAAACAAGCAGAGACAATAGCATCATTTGCACGTCCTTTTAAATTTTTTCCATCATGCACTTGTTTAAAGAGATTATTGGCTCTATCTACAATTGTTTTTGGAAGATTTATACGATCTGCCATAGCATTAATTTCACGAAAGGCATTGACTAATGTTCTGTCTGAACTGCTCATCTAAAAACAAAACATTTTTATAAAATAAAAGTATTTTCTCATTTCATTTAAATAATAATAATTTACAGTTCGTCGATTCTGATATTTAGATACTCCAAATGCATCGAATGATGCTGCTCCTGTACCAGGCCCAATAATTGTTGATAAATCTGATCCATTAAGTAAAGGATTTTCTGGACCACCAACACGAGATGGATCAACACCAGATTTTTCATTACTAAATGTCCTCCATTCAGATCCTACATCTATTACTCTAAAATTATAATAAAATTGTAAGATCTAAATAAGAATAAGATACTAACACAGTGTTTACCTATCTCCTACTACCAAACCACAGTCTGAACAAATTTGATCACCAGCTCTATAGTCTTCTATAAGTGGAGCATCTGGATGGGCGTAACAACATATTTTATTTGTATCTGATCTGTAAAATAAAAACAAAATTTATTTTATTGATAAATTGATGTATTTTAAAAATCCATGATAAAAATTACTATTTGTAATTCATGTAAGTTATTTATAAATTTGTATTATAATCTTAAAATATAAATTTCTCATGGATATTTTTTTTAAATAAGTTATTTTGTTATAGATCCCATAAAAGTAGATAAATGTTCATAACAAACAAGTTGTTGCTGAAAGTATGTACAACTAACATCTTTATCTACTGACAGACTTTTTTATGGTATAAAATTTTGAAGACATTGAATTAAATTATTTACACACTAGATATTCTAAAGCAAAATTTTTGAATTTTTGATATAATATATATAAATAACAATATGTATGGACAATTTTAAAAAAGTTAATTAGATAATTATCTTTAAATCTTATTGTAAAAGTTTTCCAATATTGTTTATTTTTCATTAAGATCTGTACTATTAACCTAAAAATTATGTAAAGAGCATAGAAATAAAAATTAAAATTAAACGTATAATTTACAAAAGTGTATCCTACTTAAATATCAATTGAAAAATAAAATCTTTTTTGATTTTTACTACATTCTATAACCCTTAGAAACGTCATATATTAAAAATTAAAATGTACAGTAAATTTGTTTTGTTTTCTGATCAACGCGGCGCGAAAAACATTGGACATTCTGTTTACAGTTTTGAGATTCCTGTATAAAGACACCTTCATTCGTTTTTTCAAGGATTCTTGACTCTTTTTATTTATTAAAAATCAACAAATAAAAAAATTCTTACCTCGAGTGAGTAGCCATATTTCGTCTATTGTCAATCTATGTGCTATGACCTACCCAGCACTGTTCTATTGCTTATATTCCTTTTCGATTCTGCCGTCTGCGTGTGTAACTCAGTGTAACTGTTATAAATAACCTGTAGCTGGTTAGATTTGTGTGTACAGTGCATGCATAATAGCAAAAGCTGAAAAGTTGGATCAGTTCTCCTTATGTAGGTTACTAGATTATATACATATTAGCGCATACGTGAGTCGTTAGAATGTGAGTTCACTAGATGTATAGTAAGAAGTCACTAGGATAAATTTCTTATTTCTCTTCGAATAAGTTGGCACATGCGCATAACTTTTAAAATTGTAAGTTGCGAGGGTAGTGAAAGATATTAAATACAGATTACATTTTACTATGTCCCTGTGTAGATAATCATTATTATTAATTTTTGTAATATTATTATAGTTCGATATAAAAAGAATATATAAGACAAGTGTAAGAGTAATTTCACGATGGCGCTAAATTTCGTTTTAAATGTTAAAATAATTATATATTAATTATTATTAAATTTATATATCAAATATAAATATAATTTTTAATTAAAATTTAAAATATAAAATCGCAATTTATAGGATCATAAATACAATTTTAGAATGAACCAAATGCTAAATTAAGTTTAATACGAATTTACCTAATTATTGTACTGTACAATAAAATTATCTGATAAGAGCATATTTATACTATATTTAGTCACAATTCATTTAGATCGCATAAAATTATCTTTATGCCCAGCAAAATTAAAATATATATTACCCAGAAAATTTATGATAACCAATTTGATATTTTAACAATTTTTTCTGAGTAAAATAGTAAGTTTGCAATATAAGATTTAAAGACCCTAGGAAAGATATAGTTAATAGCTTTAATTTCAATTATTTTTAGATGTATTTCTTTAACTCGATACTTATCAGTATATTAAAGTTTCGGTTAAAGATATAGCAACTAATATATAAACTAATATATAAACTGAATCATCGAAACCATCTGTTTCATAGTTATGTTTATTTTTCTGTTGTTCTATTTATATTGTAAACGGCGATTATGTACATACTTATAATATCATGATTGAATTTTAAATATCAGTAAAAATAACACTTTAATTTCGAGTATTGTGAAGCATTCAACTTCTGCATGAGTATATTTTTGTTTATTAGACCAATATTGTTTTTATAAAAATCATAATATTTCAATTATTTGAGCTTAAGGCATCCGTTAGAATGACTGACATTTATACATAAATAACGGAATAATTAAATAATCATGGATGAATTACATCGTTATATAATTTAATATTATATTGCAATTCAAGCGAACCACTACAAGTACATATTGATAATAATTATGTTTTAATACGATAGATTTTAATTTGTAATAGTTTCTTACTTTTATTAATAAATAAAAATGTCATCAACTTTAAGAAATATTTTTAAAATTATATAAAGTGTAATACATTAATTTAAAAAACGTTTAAAAAATTGCTAATGTAATATCTCTATATCGTATTTAATAAAGTATTCATGCGTTTATAACCATTTTGAGTATGTTACTAATATTTTATATTTATGAGTGATCAAGATGATACTATTGTGAATATTCAAAACATTTCGAATTGCACATACAATGTGCTAGTAAATGTTTTAGAATTTTTTGTTTTGTGGTGTTACTTAAAAGTAAATATTCAAAAATATTATGCAAACAAAGTAATCTTTTGTATTAAGGTGAATTATAATACGGATAAAAAACTACAATTAAATTGTAATAGATGAAATATTATTATTTAATAAATATAGTTAAATGTAGATAACAATGAGTGTTAAGATAATGGCTGTATATATATACCGTTCAAAAATAAAAAATTTAATTAATTAAGACCGTGCATACCTTTCTTTGACTTATACATAATGGATAACTTTTTCATTAGTTAAAAAATTGTTACAAAGAACATTTTACAGAAAGACAAAATAAAGAAATAATATTTATACAGATTGTAATTTAGTTTAATATTATATTTTAAGGATAAGTTTCTTATAATTTATTATAAAAATAATTTATTTTAATTTTCGATTCATGTATAATAATGACATCTTATTTACAATTTTTGATCATTGATTAAAGTTGATAAGGGAGTGTTATTAATGTTACGTGAGAAGATTAAGGATAATAAAGTTTTATTTTCTGATTAATTATGTTGAAAAATTAAAAAGTTATAGTCTTATAGAAGTTTATTGTTATAAATATAGAGAAGTATGCTGTGGATACATGTACAGAAATAATACTTTTTTAAATTTTTGTGTACATTTGTAATACACTTTTATTGCAAAACTATAATTAGTTACTTTTACTATTATTAGCCCTATACAAAATTACATATTATTATAGATGCGTCTTAATAATATAGCATACGCTCGTCAACGCATGTCTAAGACTGAGTTTGTATATGCAGTAAATAATTTCTGAGAAAAAGGGCAAGCATACATAAAAAATCTACCTAATTTTTTAGTTGTTAATTTTTTAAATACTATTAATTGACCTACATATGCAGTATGATTTTTATTTCAGGGATGTTTTCAATTAAGACTTAAGATAACAATAAATTATTCCTATTTCTTATATAAACATAAAGGTTAAATTATATCATATACAAAATAATTAAAATTACAAAATTATCAAAGTGAGTATCAAAGGTAGATTCATATTCAAAGCAGTATTTTTGTTTATAGAGTTCTAGTGTAATAATTGGCGGACACCAATAATAAAACTTATTTATATAAGTTAGTTTCCTTTTTATGTAGTAATTTTATAGAGTACATAATTTTATGAAAAAATCATAATTTATTATTAGTTTGTTTGGTGATTCTCAGTTAATAGCATTTACACAGAAAAAAAAGAAAGTATAATATTTTGTGATTAGTATATAATATCGATGCTATAAAATATAAGTGTACTATTGATAATCTATTATGCTATCAAATATGTTGCATTTAACATCTGTTATTTTGCTTTTACTTGTTGACTGGTCATAATACCCCCCGCGTTATTTTAAGTTATCTTTCGCAGCTTCTGTTGTGGATATTATAATCTATCATTAAAATTGGTAAATACCGAAAAATTCGAAGTTATAGGACGACAATACGTGAAGCGTCCCAGCATATCGCTTGCGGCTTTGCAGCTAGCATGTCATTGGTCACGTGTCCATGCTTTCGCTTTTCGTATAAAAGCCGCGACCTTATAAAGCGCTCCGTGATTCTTGAACTCCGGGGCTCTTGTATCTGTTCGTCGGCCTCTTAATTTATCTGCACTGCAGTAGTGCGGTTACTAAGTAAAGAGTTAGATATCAGAATAAGAGCATTGTCAAGTAAGTTTATAATATCTTGTTAAATGCAATTCAAAATTGTTATAGATAAAAAGTCACTATTTTATTTAATTGCAGAAATAATCGGTATAGCAAAAAAATATTTTATATGTTTTATATATTATTTTTATACGTTTGCATTTGCATTCCTTATATATCATCAATATAGCAGAAAGTATATAATTTTACTTTGTAATATTCGCTTTAATTGTAACGACAAAAAATTGATCGAGACAACGACGCGAGTAAAGTGTTACTTATATTTTATTGAAAAAGCGAATAAAAAATTTTTGACTGTAATATTTGGTGCAAAATACAATGTACAAGTAATTGTACAATAAAATTGAATCTTTTTAAGATTTTTAACACAGTAGATTGATTTTAGGATTAAGCGTTTTACCGCATTGTAACTTAAAACACAATTGCATAAGCTAGACGTGGAATGAGCAAGTTTGGATCTTTAATCGACGACCCGCTGTCCCTACTAGGACAGCGTAAGTTATTGACGAATTCAAAATCGTCGCAGCAGTTGACAAAGGAGTTCAGACCGATGCTAATCATGCGAGAGGAAGCAAGCGCGCCCGCCAATGGTTCGGACTTTCCCGATCAGGGCGTGCGAACTAATCTTATCGCCGGCAGAAATTCCGAGAGGTAAATACATGTGAAATGCATGCCTAAGTATAGGATAGGCCTATCAGCCGCGATTGGGCGTACTGCGATCGCGATGCTTTGAAGGACAAGGGGCGCTCACGAGGCTTTCGCAATACACTTGCATAGCTACGTGGCGCGCCGTAAAATTTTCTCCGTATAATTGGGAAATGTCTCTTACTAAACGTTAGAAAGTAAAGGAAATCCCATTAAAACAGGGAGGAATTCGAGCTCGGCGCCTACGGCTACGGCAAGAACAATGTTAAGCTGCTGTACGTCCATCGGGAGGATGCGCTGCGACACGAGATTCGCGAGTACGAGATCGATGTCCACTTGCGCCTGAGTACGCAGAAGGACTATCTGGAAGGGGACAATCGAGACATCATAGCCACCGACAGCCAGAAGAACACCGTCTACCTGCTGGCCAAGAAGTACGGCGTCAAGTCCCCCGAGGATTTCGGCATCCTCCTATGCTCTCACTTTCTCTATCAGTACAGGCACGTCGAAGAAGTGAACGCGCGCGTGGAAGAGTACCCATGGTCTCGGCATGAAGTCAACGGAGTGCCACACAATCATGCCTTCGTCTTCACGCCGACGGCAACGAGATACTGCCAAGTGACGCAGCTCAGGAACGGTAAAATCTTACTATTGTTTACATAGCCGAATAGTAGAACAGCATTTACGCGTATAGGCTCTAATCTTCGTGCCGAATTTTCTTTTCGTCTATGCATTATGTTCTTTTCATTGCTTACGATGTAGCTATTGTGTAAACACTCGCTTTCATTAAATACGGGAGGAATCTTTTTGGAAACATTCGAGATATAACTGTGAATCATTTCATGCATTCCACTAAGACTACAATGAAGAAAAACATTGAAAGATATGAAACATAGACGAGATATTCGACAAAAATATGATAAAACCTGAGATAAAACTACTAGTTTGGATAAAATGATGGAATATAAAATTAACGAATCTGAACATTATGTCATTGTGTCATTGCACATGATACCACATTATTGTCAATGCAACTTTTTTCTCTTTAAGTCATACATTATTATGTTTTGATTATACCTTATCTATATAGTTTCATTTTTACTTTGATCTCGACCTTGATTTTACTTTTATCATTACAAGTTAATATTATACAATATGTACTTTTATAGTACTATAATATTGTTTTTACTAAAAAGTAGAAAATATTTTATTATTTTACCGTTATTTATTAAAAACACAATTATAAATTATCTTTTACTTCATATTGTATTTAAATGTTTTCTTTTGCATTTTACTAAGCAATGCACTCTAGTATTTACTTTAATCTTAGTTCTTAAATAAACCCATAAATGACACTTGACAAATAATCTTACAAAATATTCAACATTTTTTTACTAAATATTTTATCGCTTTTAATCATTTGTAGTATATAATAAAAATAAATAATAAAATATTATATCATATACTTTATTAGACAATTACTATGTAATATAATATTAAAATTTTAACTATAGATGGTGTTTTTATTACATTTTATACTTAGGATGAAACTTTACTTTCATTTGAATTTTGATTTTAAATACAATTTTTTAATTATATTTAAAATTCAATACAGTTGTATGTAGTATATTTATATAGTCTATTTAAATACAATACCATTTGTTTACTATTCTTCATTTTTATCTGCTGGTACTGCAATGTTTTTCACTGATAAATAGATTGATTAGATACGCTATTTATATCATTGATTTATACATATGACAGGCAATATTTCCTTTAAACTTTTCTCACTATCATTAAAAACGAAAGTTATTAATTAAAATTCAAAATAACTTAATATTATTATTGTATACATACTGCAACGTAAGGCAAATCAGGTTCCTTTTGATTAATAACAATCGAGTTATTTTAATGTACAACTTTAATATTAAATGTGTATTCAATTATTATTAAATTAAATTTGTAGCGTAACGTGATTTGTAGTAAAAATAAGCATACATATAATGTAATAAATAATCTGCACGCAGAATCGCCGAGGATTTGTGGTGGACTTAAAAATCTACGAGTACTGAAAACTACGCAAAGCTCGTTCACAGACTTCATACGGGATGATTATCGCACGTTGCCCGATGCGAATGATCGTATATTCAGTACTATCGTTACGGCCACATGGCACTTCTCAACGACATCAGGTTTGAATTTCGACAATGTCTGGCGAACAGTCAAGGACTGCATTCTTGAGAATTTTGCTGGGCCACCAAAAACTGGCACTTACTCACCAAGTGTCCAAAATACGCTCTACTTAGCCGAAAAGTGTATCCTATCGAAAGTTTATCAGGTATGCAGCTATTAGCTACTATAAAATGCCAAAATAGATCTTAATTAATGTTTTGTTTTGCCCTTTCAGATTTCCAGTATAGAAATGCAAATGCCCAACAAACACTACTTTGATATCGATCTCACTAAATTTCCTAAGCTAGTACCTAGCGAGAATAAAGAAGTTTACTTACCGGTTGATAAGCCATCTGGGATTATATACGCAAAGCTTAATAGAAAAGACTTTAGGTCGAAGCTATGATATTATAATATTATTTATTAGATTTATCTGATCAGTACTAACATATATGTAGTAATTCAGTATTTTACTTTAATAAAAAAACCATTGCATATTCCTTATTATAATCTCGTAGATTTAAAGGAATGTTAAGGAATTTTTAATAAAAAACAAATTTATTTTCTTATAAAAATAAACTAATATAATACAAAAAAATTAATTTAATTTTGATATATGCATAGATATTTATTAAAATTATCTTAAATAAATTTGCATGCATGAGATCTTGAATTTTTCGGTAGAAGTTGATCGATTTATATCTAGATCATGAACAATTATTTTTTACTTGTTTCCAAATTTGATTTGATTTTATGAGTTAAACATATGTATAAATAGATTAAGTTTAGACGTATAAGACAAAAGAACAATAAAACATCTTATAATCATTATTTGAATTATTTTGTAATCCTTTATTATGCTCCCCACAATCTTCAGTCGCCCCAATGATCCACTTACAAGTGTGAACAAAGAAAAAGTGAAAACGAGATAAGGCCCAGTCAAAGAGAGCAAGCGCACGCCCACAAGATTATGCGTGCTGGCAACCCATGAGTTATACCTGTGTTTCCGGACGCGAGCAATCAATCTCTATGTATACATCCTCGTCGCAGGTGCGGCCCGCTTCCTCCTTGTATTTCGTCAAGCGGACACGAGTAGAAACTAAGAAATATTTGTCCTGACTAAACACGCAGACGTAATAAAAGAGTTGAGCGCGCTACAGCAGCGTGCCTAGTAAGTTCTTGGCTCCACTGCGAGACACACGCGCATACTGCCGGCATGCAGGTCCATTTCGCTGTACTCCTCAGCCTCGTCGGCGCGACCCTTGGCACAGAAATAAGTTGTGGGGGTACTTATCGTGGCTCCCAGTACACTATTACTAGCCCCGATTACCCCCGAGACTACCCTGGCCGCCTTGACTGCGAGTACCGCCTAGAAGGGGATGCTGTCGCTGGCTGCGAGCAGCGTTTCCGCCTGCAATTCCTCGACTTTGAGGTGCGCGTCTCTGAAGATTGCCGAGCCGACTATGTTCAAGTCGGCGAGCGAAATGTTCTCTGCGGACGCGTTGCTGGTATAAGGAAATTTCGCGGGACGAACAATAGTTTAGTAGTGAAGTTTCACACCGATGAGTTTGATGCAGACAAAGGTTTTAAGATTCTAGTCACCCAACTCCCCTGCGATCCCAAGTTCGACTCGTTGAATAATCTGTAAGTACATTGCTGTTTATTAGTTCGGTACATCTTTTGATCAAATTTCTGTGACGAATAATGTTAAGAGATAATCACTTTGATATGACAAGGCTATGAAAATATAAATGAAAGATTTCAAATGAGTGCATTTCTATGCATAAATATAAGTTTATTCAAAGATTCGGTTTTATTTATACTATACTGAGATACAACTATAATTTATTAATGCTTAATAATGTATCCATTTAGATTATTTTTTTCTTTCAAGCCTTAATCTTTCTTGGACCACTTAAAGATTATTACTGAGGAAATACCCGCCTACACCTTTTTATTTTTAGATATCTGTGACGTTAGTCCGCACTCAGTTTTCGATTTTTACAGATAAATGTTAATAAAAATTATGTGTAAATGAACTTCCTTAATCTAAACATTAAAGCTTCTATACTATATAAGACACAAACTACATTGTATTGTGAAAACAAGCGTAACTTACTACAGAATTCTTCGATTAAAATATCCTTTTTAATTGAATACTAAATATAATAATGTTTGCAGCTTCGTTAAAGAAGTCGAGGGAGCTGATCTTAATGCTAGTCAGCAGAAGCAAAGCGCCGGTGACAATTGGGCAAACAGTCTCAACCCCTTAGCCAAACACGTGAAGGACACCCGGGCTCGCCAATTGCCCACGCAGCGAGAAATTAATTTCACGGTTCAAAGTAATGCAGAGAGGGAGCGGCGACTGGGTCTCGAGGGAGCAGGCCCGACCCGAATCACGTCATACTTGTTTCTGCCACCGGATGAAGGCGGCGCTCGCGGCTCGCTGATCAAAGACAAAGCCGAGAAAGGAAGCGAACCAGTGACGCCCGCGCGATTCCCGGGGGGTCGTCCTGCCCCAGCTGCGAACCAACTGGTCGAGTATGAAGGTGATGCGAGTGACCCTTCGGCCAGGATCAATTACGCCGCTGGCCGAATTTCCCCGGGCTCATCGTCCGGCCTCGACTACGACTCGCGACTAGGCATCTTGCAACCAGCACTTGGTTATTCGGGCTCGACGGGTAGTTATAGACCGTCGACAGATTACTTAAACGGCGCTCACCAACTTTCCGCAGCATACCCCAGCTACGGTTTGAAATCGGGATCGTCCTATTATTCGAATACAGGATATAACCAACCAGGCGCAAACTATCCAAATTTTCCTGATTACCACTACAGTTATAATAACCCAGGGTATAGTTCTGGTTTTCATCCGATCGTTCCTAATTACAACCCAGTGTACAGCCCCGATTACAATTCAGACTATAACCCTACCTATAATTACCCCGGTTACAATCCTAATTATGGTAACGGTTGGGGTAATGGTATCGTAGGTCAATACGACCAGTGCTGCAAAGTGAAAATGGGTAGAAGATTTACGATTGTAAGTCCCGGATTTCCTGGAGAAATTTCATCTGCTAACTCTTATTCCTGTAGATATACAGTTACGAAAATCACTCCTGATGTCTGCCGAATAAGAATCAATTTTAAATTTTTCAATTTTGGCGAAGATGATCGATATTGTAATTATGGATATCTGGAAATCGATGGAAGACGGTACTGTGGATGTAAAACTGGTTTAAGTTTAACTATGCCATTTTCAAATTACATAGCTAAAACAATTACAATTGTTAATACTGGACATCCGAAAACAAAATTCAGAGGATTTTTGATCGATGCCGTTCAAGAATCTTGCGGAACTTCTGGACCATATTTTCCATATAACTCTTACCAATTGCATTCATCTAATCCGTTTATTTCATCATCTCCATACAATCCAAATTATTCTACTTATACAGATTACTCTAGTTATCTTCAAAGACGAGAAGATAAAATTGATTCTTCTAAACAAGAGCAGAGTAATTTGATCTCCCAAAATGTAACAGTAATTTCCCCTTCCCCTATTGATCCAATTCACCATAATAGAGCCAAACGAGAATCAGGGTACTCCTACCCCAGACCAGGTGCATCTTTTCAAAACAGAGACTTGGAATCAATTTCAAATATAGATGGCAAAAATGACCGAATTTTCAGTGGTAGTTGTCAAAATCGAGCTTTCTTAGATTGGGCGATCGCGGCTAAAGAAGCATTTATTCGAAACGCACGATGCATAAGATTTGAATCTCCGAATTATTGGCATTCAAATGCACGCTCAAATAATCTACGAGCAGATAAGAAGGAAGCCACTTTGACAGATTGCGAGTATGTAAATAGTACACAGGGATTTATAAAATCGCCACTTTATCCTCATCAGTATCCTGACAATATCAATAAGTGCTATAGGTAAATAAATATACATAAAAAATAAATTATAAAAAACTTTTTATACTTTTAATCTATGTATCAAAAATTTACCTTCAATAATACATCTACATAATATTGATAAGGTTTAAAAGAACTACAAATGCGTGCAAAGTGGAAATTGGTATCGAAGATTTCGATTTGGAGTCCAGCGCAGAATGTTCTAAGGATTATTTGATAATTGACGGAGAAAATAAAAAATATTGTGGGCATTCTTTGACCGATGTTAAAAGTCCGTATAAACTATAAACATATATTGTTGTTATAGAATTTAATCATTGTAGTAATATTTTTTGTTTCTTTTTCAGAAACATTTGACTTAAGGACAATGAATCACGCAGGAATATATTTCAGTTCTGATTCACAAGGGACGGGCAGAGGTTTTAACATTAGTTTTATACAACTGCCATGTTAAGGATCGATACATATTTAGAAAATATTTTAAAATGCAGTATACAAGTCTGAGGAAATATATTGATAGTGAATAATTTTATAATGTATTTAAATTAGTATGATAATATTTATTATGTGTACAGTTACTTAAGAATAAATGTATTTTTTTAAATATAGGTAATGAAAAAAAATCAGAATGCAATTTTGCAAACAATCAATTTTTTATTCATCTAAATCTAATATGCATGCGCTTTAAACTTATTTGGCACTTTAATTGTAATAATAATACTGTTGTTTAACTAATTTATATAATTAAAAATAACATTAATTTATAATAACATTATTTATATAGTATTTAGACATAGAATGGTGTAAATGAAAATTATTTTTTATGTATTTATAGTATAAAATTAGAATTGTTGCATAATCTATATTCTGACATATTTATTAAAGATGTTTATTAATATATTATTTTATTACTATAAAGAAATGCAGAATTCTAATTATATATGAAACAGAATAAGATTGTCCTAAGTTAAGTCTTTTCTCATGTAGATACATCATTATTGATTTTAGTTGATGCTTTAATTACTCAAATAGAATCGAAATCTACAAATAATAAAGCAGATTCTGTTACTCTATTCCACAGCTAAAAACATTTATAACTATATTCTATCTGCATTGTCAGTGATAAAAAAATATACATTTAAAAAAACTTTTTTAATGAAGATTATCCAATCATGCCTATGACTAAGCATTTTGAAATATGTTTTTGTAGTTGAATGTGCTTGACAATGAAAGATTTCTTGATCTTAAAGAATCGGTGCTTTTCTCGTGAATCGTCTATTTTTTTCTGCGTCCAAGGAAACGGATGTTTGTGTAAACAGCACTAGCAGGTCTTCGTCGATTACAGAAATTTACGTAACGGGATTTATTGCCCTGCCGAGCGTCGTGTACTGCTTGTAAGAGTCGGAACAATTCAACTCTTGTAGGATTACATGGATTATAAGGATCGTAATCCATATTATTATATGATCTGCAAAATAAATTCAATTCAAATAGATGCCAAAAAAAATAATCTTTTCAAAACATTTTACTGAAAGATATAAAATTTTCAAATGAAATATTTGCAACTAAGAATATTTGAATGAAAGTTTAGATAAGATTTGATTCGTAAAATTAGATTATAATTATTATAAATTGAGAGAATAATAGCAAAGTTAAAGATAGTAAAGAAGTTAGAATATACTTGGGATTTTGTCGCTTCCACGGATACGGCCTGTAATATCGTGATCTCTTAGCGATACCTCGTAGACCCTCTTCGGTAGAAAAAGGTCGGTCCTCTAAATTGTCTGAAGTATCCTTAACTAAAATGATAGGAGTCTCCCAAATGTCAGGCTGCTGTAGAAATTTGATCAAGTAGTTTGAGAAACGCGCTGATTGTACGTCATCCAGTTGGTCGATTGATTTGAATTGATCTTGAGGCAAATCTAGTGTATCTAAAAAAATAAGTTATTGCAAATCTGGTCCAAGGGCTATAGAATTATATTCGATGCCTAAACATCCGCTGGATCATTACATACTTCAATAATATTTTTGTAAACAAATTAATTATTTACCTAACATTTCTATAATGTTTCATAGAATAGAAATATTTTTTTATTTCATTTTCAATAAAATGATTTAGACTAATGTTAGTATTAGAGTGCGTTAAATTATTTGGTAGCTAAACACTTAAAATTAATGTATATATTCTCTACGATAGCATTAAAAAATTAAATCATTTAATTCAATAGACGATAAGTGTAATACTTAAATTAAAAGTTTTAATTATACAAATTTCATATCCATATACTGTAATAAGCACAGTGTCTGTAATTAGTTAGAAATTTATTTTTAAGTTATGCGTTTACTTCCAGTTTCAATGTTACGCTAATTACTCATGAAGTTACTGTATAAATTTATTCTTTCAAACCAATATTTACTTATCTAATATAATATTAAATATCATAAATAATATATAGCCAAACTAAAATATTATTAAATTTAAGTTTTTAGATTACAGTTGAGGATGGATGTTTTGTACATGATTTCGAATGGTTTCTTTTAAAAAAACAAAAAAAGAAAAAAGCAAAGAATTCTTGTTCATTAATAAAGAAAATACGTACATTATCAATACATTTCAATTAATAAAAATATGAATTTAAATATTCAGTATAAAGGAACTAACCAAAATCTTCATTTTCGTACTCTTCACTGTCGTCAAAACTGGACTGTTTTTGAATATCAGTAACTTGAAACTTCGGGTCATCATTAATCCACTCATGCTGATAATTATTAGCCTCTATGTTTTTAGGTCCTGAATTTAAGTTAGTGTCCTTTTCTCTATTTTGATTCAATGGCAATAGCATATCCATTCTGCCATTCTTTCGCGTAAAGTTGATCGGTTCAGTTTTCATAGTTGCAATTTTTAAGAGTGCCACGACAAACAATAGAAGGTAGCGCATCTGTAATGACCAAAAATTGGACTAAAATACATATCTTGAAAATCAGTCAATTTAAGATAATATCGATTGAGCTAATCAATCAAATTAATAAATTTATTTATTAACGGGCTATCGCCACCTCCATAATAGGTGCTAATTTTTGAAACAACATCGATGGATCATTCTTAAAATATCATTTCATCCTAATTCAGGTCTAAAAGGTACAGCTTTGAGATGGCTGTCTTTAAAAAGCGGCGCTCGCTTGAGCACTCACATCCTTATTCGATTTCCGTCGGCGCAATTGCGTTAGTGGTTGGATGCATGGGCTCCATTAGCGATGCGAGTAATCGACGTTGCGGTCTTTTACTTCTACAAGAAATGGTAATTTTTACATCCGACGGCGCACGTCAGGATTTGTTCCAGTTAGAAGATCACTGTCGTATTAAAATTAAAACTTTACGCGAACGTGCGATCAGAAAATGATGTGTAAGTGAGCGGCCGTCCGATGGGTTATTGATTAGGAGTAGGAGACTTATCCACCGACGTTCACCCTAATTAACGCGCCTCAAATGATTTTCAGATCGAATCGTAATAAAGTCTAGTATTATAACAAGAATTGAAACGAATAGGCTATTTGAAAATTTTGAGAACTGAAGTGATTAAGATGAGTGTTTGTATGAACATTCATCAATAACGTCTTAAAATTTTTAACGCCTTTAAAGTTTATTGTTAAACGTCCAATGCCTTTTAGATAACAAAAACATGCTAAATTAAATTAATTAAAAGAGTTATGTAGAAAAAATATACTGAAACGGGAAACGGATAAAAAGCATGCTAGTAAGCTAAAATTTATATCATTTTTATGTAAAGTAAGTGCAAGAAGTAGTCGGTGTAAGTGTGTACTAGCGAGGATAATCGTCGGAAACTGTATGAGTCGTGCGGAGTAACTTGTTGCTTTCCTTCCGTGCACCTCTCCTGTTGCTCGGCTGACCGATAATCGACACGCACCACTGAGTAATAAATTGAAATTTTTTAATGTTACAGGTTTCGTCACCTGCTGATACGCAGATATACAGCAGTAAGTTTATTTTATACTATCTTAAATAAGTTAGAGTCATGCAATTAAATTAAATAGTGAGTTACTTAAGCAGTTAAACAGTTTTTGAACCTCTTTTGATTCTCTCTTTAAATAATTAATTGAATATACGTTTGATTATATTAATGGTCCATACATGTTTCATTGCACTAATGCTATATCTCTATTACATTAAGTCTTCAACTGAAAATTATGACAGAAAATACAACTTACTATAGCGAAGTTTGATGAACGGCGAATGCGAGGAGTAGAGTTTTCAACTGCGGTGACCAAGACACTTGGTCGATACACGATTAAACACTTTCCACTGGAACCAATCGTCTCTGTCTCTACGCCGTAAGTCAAAAACTTTGTATGTTTTGCTTATTCTTTTTCTTTCGATCCTTATATCAAATCGCTCAACACGCGAATGCACTTTCTTCGGAATAGCGTTATTACGTATGCGCAGGTTTGACAAATGAATAAGTCTGAATTGCGACAAAAGCGCTCCCTCGCTTAGATAAGGACGCGCTAACGGGACTTAGGAACCCCCTGTCTGTGTCTGCTGAGTAGCAGCGGAGAAGCTACGATCGTCTGGTGTCATAGGAGCGCCGCGGCGCTTTATATAGGGCGTCGGAGGACCGACTGCGCGACCGACGCAGCTCCCTCACCGGGGGTGGGAAAACAAGGCGTGTACGCGCACAGCCGGGGAAGAGTCAATCCACGGTACCATATCGAATTAATTTTCTACATGCTTTTAAGCAACCCTTTTTGAATAAAAAATCTTGCCAATGTGAAATTTTTGCAGATTCGTAGCATATCTTAGTATTGATATAGGTTTACGCGTGTTTTGTAGAACTCTTTTCAGGTCTTGGCTTAGAACTCTCGTAACCGAATTAGTTAATATCTCAATTATCTGTTATTAATTTTTATCAAATTTTATTAATAACTAAATAATATTACACTAATTACTATATATACTGACATTAAAAGTGAATTTTCAATTAAAATTATAATATATAATAATATGACTTATGCGCTTAGTTACAAATATTAGTTAGAAATGTTTAACCAGAATTGTTATCAGTAGTTTTACCAAGGGTGCAATTTATTATAATTACATTTCATTACAATTATATGATTAAATTTTTTTGTTTGAAGTGTGGGAATTAAATAAGTGAGTTATTGGAGCTTTTATCGTTAGTTGCGAATACCTATAACGTTGCCATCTTTCAATTTACTTTAGAAACACCTAATACCTTTACATGTAATATAATTTTAATTCTAATACATTATTCGCGGATTTTAGATTAAAAAATTGCATGTATTTTTCATATAAATTAATAATATCATAAAATATTACGAAATTTGTCGCAATATCTTTCGTAATTGCAATTAATATTCATTTTTGTGTCAAAAGAATTCAATAGCAATTGTTATTGTTAAAACAAACATTTTATAGCAGGGAAACATTACTTTTAAGTTGAGATATTTTTAAAGCTTAAGTTTTAGTTAATTTCTAATTAATCTTTGATTTGAAGTTTGAATTTAACTAGAAAATGTATATTTAAATAGGTGAAGTATTTTATCTTCAACTTAATTAATTGAGAAATAAACAATAAATGTTAGTTTTCGCTGTTCGATTTCAAATTTAAAATGGATGCGAATTTCGTGAATGTTTTTAGCTGATCTGTTAAGCGCAGCGTTAATGCATCAGTGATGTACGGATTTAATAATACGGCTGCGTGGGTGCAATTTGCTTCTGTCACTATCACCATGTAGCAATTTATTAGGCAAACATGCGGCTGGGTAGCGCTTACTGGACGCTCGATAGCAGGTGCGACTGCACAGGCAATTCGTATGAGTTTTTGCCAAAATATAGGATTGGTGTTACATTATCATATGTCATTTTATAAATTGGTATCGAAAAAATTCGTATAATATTTCTTTGCTTGACGTGAGAACATTATGAATTCAAATGAGAAGTAAACAGTTTTAGATATAATGCTAAAATATTCATGTGAACCTCTATTCGAAATTAAAACTAGAACCACATCCTTTATTTTGTTTCAATTTATCTGCAGACGCGTATTTAGCAATAGCAAAAAGCAATTTGAAATTGTTGATACTAATAAGACTATATCAACTTATAATATACTCGTATATACTTTTAGTATACGTTTTTGTATTTTGAAACAAATGAATCCAAAAATTATTTGTCTCAAAGTTAATGTTAACTTCAATAAGATTTGTTAACGATAAAGAACTATTAATTGTATGCAGTTGTAACTGATTAGTACATAAATAACATAGATAATAATCATATTGCAAAGAATATTACACAAAGGGCGATTTTCCTTGCAAAACAGGCCATTATATGTGGCCTATACACACTAGACAAAGCTGTATGCAAATATTATAATTCTAATTTAACAAATTACAATTTTAGAATTCTAAAGAAAGTCAAGTTATTCAGAAGAATAAAGATAATTTATTTACAAAAATAAAATAGACTGAATAATAATTAAGTAGTATAATACATATTTTAAATTGATTCTATGGCAATGTAATCAGGTGAATAAATATATTATAATAGTATTTTAATAGATAGTAAAAACAAAGCAAACATATTATGCCTTAAATAAAAGTTTTATATCAATTTTTTAATTTAATAAAAAAATTATTATTAGATTATAGTTTATTTTATTTTTATTATTTTATTTTATTTAATATTTGTTTATTAATATTGCAAAAATTTTAAATTCATAGTTTATCTAAAAAATTAAACTTTTTATTCATTGATTTTTTGATCAGATTATCGGTGGTTCATTTCAAAATCCATGGCATTTATTCGAATATTTACCTTCAGTACGATCCCATGTACAACTTAATGTTATTTGAGAACGAACTTAGATATAAAAAGCGGAATCTTTTTGTTATGTATAGCTTATGATTATTCGTCTTAACCTTACTGGCGAGTCTGAGAGGCAGACGCAGAATAAGACATAAAGCGTAGAGAATATATTAGAAGATCTAGGCATATAAATCAATTTAATTTTATACAAGCATTAAATAAACATTTGTTTTATAATTTTTTCATAATTAATTTTAATAAAATGATAATTTTTAATATTGTGAGCTAATAAGATTTATTAATTAATAAGAAAATATTAAGTTTTAAAATAACAATTTTGATTTATTGATAAAATTATTAATTATTGATATAAATGTTTTCTATTAAATGTAAACTATACTATAAAATTCATTTAGTGTTATATCTTTACCTTTGTACTAGTTTACCTTTCATACTAGTTTTTAACCATATTTATATAATAATGTTTATTATCATTACAGCTTATGTACTCAGATTCTACAATACTTATTTATAAATTCAGAAATATTATTGTTACATCTAATTTCAAAAAACTCTATACTTTTTAAAAGCATTTATTAGTATATATATACCTTTTGATATTTGATTATGTATTCGATGTAGTATTCAATATTTAGATCGACATACTGATGGAGTCACGAGATAGTGCGTGTTTTTGTTGTTTTGCAATTCTTCACTGTTCCGTACCTCGCATTAAATCTTAATGCACCAAGAAAATCATTTCACCTAAAAATTTAATTCTATCCAATTACGCATATTGCCAACAGGTGGTCAAGAAAATCTCATGTCAATATACATGGAATCTAGAGGAACTTGGTCAAGTGATTGATCAGCCGGCAAAATTACTCGGGTCTTTCGGGTTCAAACGCTAGAAGTAATTTTCTCGCAAGCGGTGAGCATTTACCAGAAATTTCCCGTGGTAAGACTTCTCACCTGGTGGAAGCTTCTTGATTAATTAAAATTAAATTGTATAATAATTTGGTTTCAAAACTCGCATTATCATAAACGTAATAAGGGTTAGACGAGACCTTCTACGCCATAGAATAATTATACCTTGACGTTTTCGATGGAGCACGTAAATATTTTATCGCTCCACGTTGGATTTTCGTAATTGAGTCGTTGTGCAGTAATGAGATTCACATGCGCGGAAATCCTACGTATACCTTAAAAGTAAATAAAACAGAACGCGAAACGAAGTTAGGCCTGGGGCGGATTAAATTAACCTTTGGCGTTTTCGTGCTTTTGAACAATGGGCCAATAGTTACTGCAATTAGGAGAAATGGTACTTGTTCCTTTCAAGCACGAACACGCATCATATACATACTCAGGGCATGCATCCCTGATCGGATACGCGTTCGATACACTGTCGTATCCTCTCTTGACCCGCCTGTGCTTCGGTACATATAAGGAGTGGTGATGTAGCTTCCTCCCACACGATTACTGCGAGAGACCCAGACGGTGAAGAGCTAATCTTAAAGTAAACGTCTTGCGGTTTTATCCTTCTTAGAAAGGAAAGTTCAAAAACTCAGGTACCCGAGTAATATTATTAATATAAGTTATTGACAAAGACTTATAAGCATCTGAAATATAATAGTATAATCAAATAAATATATTTATTATATTACATTTGTATGTTACAGTAAGATATATATATAGATACACAAAACACGTATCGCACATTTTTAATTAATCGTTTTTTTCTCTTTTTGCAGGAATGCAGTTTATCGACTGCGTTTTTGTACAATAGAGCCATAACAATCCATTTCCCTTATAAAACATCGTAAGTAGTTAATATTCTCGATAAAACGAAGCGAAATGCGCATCTGCATTATTACACAGGAACTTTTAGTATACACAACGGACAATATAAGAGAGGTCAGTGTAGGGGATCGAGAAATAACTTAATAACTTTGTCCTGTTATCTTCCTGGTGCAATCGAGTGTCTACAGACAGTTCGAGGATTTTTCACTTTGGGGAGTTAAAGTCATCGTCCGAACTGATTCTGGTACGTCTAATGTTATTTTTTGCCATCTGCTTTCTCAGTTCCTTCCAGTATTACATTTTGCTTTGAGCACCTTCTCGTCTTCTCGTCCTGCCCAAAGCTCAGTAGAATTCCAACGATCAGATCAGCCTGGGTGTACATTTCATTGACGGACTAGAAAAAGCAATACAAATTTTTAATGAATCTAAGTATCTTTAGTTTATCTACTTACAAGTATTGGATAAAAAGATTAAAATTATTTTCCGTTTTTTGAATATTGAAATGAATGACCGATATTTATATTTCTATTATTGCGTATCTTCCCGACCTTTCCAGTTATTTTTGAATTAGGATCAGATAAGTCGGTCATGTTTTCAAAGTTGATGTTGACAATTGTTACAATTACAGAAAACGCCGTATTTAGTCGATAATTGCATGGCAAAGGCGTCATCATATCGTGTGCACTCAATTGCGTCATTCTCGCATATTTGACCAAATTATCGGTCGTGTATATGAAGTTTAGGCAGTGAACGTTCGAGAACTATAGGCCTTTCCCCGTTTGAAATCCAAGCCAATCGCGTGGCTAAATATAATCAGCGTCAATCAAAAGGCGAGCCAGGAACCTGACTACCGCTCGCGTGGAGGCCTCGTCTCGGCCGGGTGTCAGATAGTCGGACTCGCCACGCTTTTGCAGGAACGTCGCGGCTTATCATAACGCCTGACACATGCGATGCTTTCGTAGTTTTGTATCCTACTCTTTTGCATCTGCGATTGAATCTTCCGTCCTTGTATTTAATTGACACGTAATTATGTTTTGGTAGTTTCTACTTTCACACCCGTATTTCGTAATGCATTTCGCGAACTTCCAAAACTTCTTCAAAAGCTATTGCCTTAAAGGGAACATACTCAGAAAGTTTAAAAACTAGATCGTGTGCTACATGATAACCATTATAGTCAACAAGCGTCAGGAAGAAGTAAAAGTGTGAAAAATTGTTTAAAGTAGACTCTGGAAGTATGAAATTGAATCTAAATATTTACATAATGTTTGATTCTTTATTAAAGTCAAATTGGTAGCCTAAAATTTAACGTATAATAAAATGACCCCTAATTTAAACCTAATAGTGTAAAAATAGTGCAATACTTCTACAATGTTAATCTAAATTCTACATGGAATGGAAATAAGAGCAATTATTTTAATTTTGAAGAAACAGCATTTTTTATTTCTTTAACTACTTTAGTTTTGCAACTTCAAACAAAAGTAGGCATATAATTTTAAATAGAGTGTAAATAATAGCCAGGTATAAACAAATCATGTCTCGGATGATTCTGCAAATATCATAATTCCGAATAAACGAGAAAGGAATACACAATGGATAGCCGAGAAAAAATTTTTATTAATATACTTTTTGACTCTATTTAATGTAATTGTATAAGTTGATTATATATAGTCGAAATAATTTCCAGATATTAAAATTATGCAATGATATTGCATTATTTTATATTATTATTATTAAATTATATTTATAGTTAAGGAAGTTTAAAGAGATTATCTACATATCAGGAGATTATAAAGAAAATCGAATTTTTTTTAAAAAGATAAAAATATATAGTTGAATTAGATGTACTAAGAAAAATGGAATCATTTAGGAATGAATATTAAATCAAACAATTCATTAGTTCTAATTAACATAAATGCTATCATTGAATTCTAAAGTCACTAAAAATTGTCAAGCAATATAAACGGCAATATAATTATTCAACTATACTTTATAGATATCATTCAGAAATAATCCTCCCTTAAGTAACTATAAATTTGAAAAAATAGTTCTTACACGGGCATCCCGCAACCTCTTCACCATATCCGTCTCATAATGCAGATTCTCGTACTCATCTTTGGTCATCATGTATCCGTTTCTTATCGCCTCGTGTACTTCTTTGTCTTTTTTTACCTTGTCTATTTCGTCTTCAGTCATAGGCACCTAACAATTTGAACCATCGTATATAATCGTATAACTAATAAATAAAAATTTAATCGAAGAATGGGAGAACGACGTACTAAGTGTACAACATCATCGATGATCACTTCCTTCATAGGGATCTCTACCGGCGCCGACTCTTCCGTAGATTCGTCCATTTCTCTAGCCATCTCTGGATAAAGCTGTCGATATAGACATTTGGACATCTTGACTTTCTTTGGCGTACGCTGAAAGATCGCCATCGCAAAATGTAATACAGTTGTCGTATGTGAGTAGTAAGGAAAATTTACGCACGATGGCCTATCTTCGAGTGTGATGCGCTTACCTTTTTCAGACGATGTGCGATCAGCGAGTCACAGTAGAGGTAAAGCTGAAAGAGGGGATACTGTCGGATTTCATCGGGAGCCTCTTGCACACTCATAAATCGGTTTAGTATCAAATTCTTTGTGCGCACCATCTCCTGATTCTACATAAGCAATGCAAATCCAAAATTAAAGTATTTGGTGTCTTCTTAAGTGAGATTTTTTAAAGTGATTGGGGTTAGGCTAGAAGATATTACATTTATAGATCTTTTGATATAAGAATAGAGTATTAATCGATCGATCGATACTCTAATATACCATAACGATGTTTGAGGATGCGGTTTACACTAATTTTGCCCTTGAGCTACAAATACATATACCAATATATAATTATAGTTATAAATATACTCCAAACACTAAAAGGGTAAAATTGGTAAAAAGGTTATTGAATAACATATAATATGTAATTGAATGAGATCAAATGCTAATTTATAGGCTTATTATATTTTAGTACATTAATTTTCTAAAACAGTTATGGAGTAGACTACAACGTAAATCAACAGGTGTTTTCAAGATTTGAAGCTTAAATTATGCTATACTATCTCAGGTTGGTGACTAGGATAATATTAATGATTTATATTTCTAATTATCCATATAAATATATGTTTTTTATGGATATTACTATAAAATATCACAATTATATGTTATACCCGATCGGTTTATAGTATATAGTAAAGTCAAAATTTTAAATAATTAATGCATTTTCGAATACATAATCCATACAAATTTCTGGTCGACAAATTTCTAAGAAAAATATATATTTATTTAGTTAAAAAACAGTTTAAATCACCGTATTCAGTGAATTTATTGACGTATAGGAATTAAAATAATAAAAACAACATAGATAAAAACCTTCCTAGATGTACACGCAACATACGCGATATAATATTAAAAATGCTCATTCCACGGCTCCGGTAAAAATCCATTCAGGCTGATACGAGTACTAAACGACAATTGAAACTTTCAGAGGACAAGTGAGCGAAGCGCATGCGAACCTCGGTCGCGTACGCTAATGTCCCTCCTTGGAGCTCGATGCCAAGTCACCCTGAATTGTGGGGAGGTTTTGGCGTTGAACGCCTCGCGGTTTAGCGGCACGGGCTCCTCGTGAGTCTATTTAGGGAGGCTAGATGAAACTCGGTCGCCGCGCAGCATGCCAATGCTATCGGACGCGTAGTTTGCGGTCGCGAGTCATTTATGCGCGACTCGTGCGCTCACAAACGATATCCTAAGACTACGCTTTGAATTATTTCTTCCGCAGCTGGTATTCCCCTACTGGGATTCAACTGAATAATATGCGCGAGTCTAGCAACCGCAAGGAATATGAATAATTAATTTTTGACATTTCATCCAAGTTGTATTAGGTCAGCTCGGAAACTGTTGAATGTAATTAATTAAAGGCGTTGAAGCCTCAGAATTAGATATTAATAATCTAATTTGACTTTCAAAGAAAAAGTAATAAAAGAAGAAGGTAAGTCAATAGTCAAAAAAATTCATTCTTGGAACAAGTTGCTACCTTGTCTCTGCTGCATCAGTGAAATGCTGGAAGAAAGATGTAAGCCATCTGTTTGCTATTTCCGTTATTATGAACTACTTCATTAAACATTCATTACTATAATCATATTTTTGTTAAGTCTCCTTTTTTATTAATAAAAAACAAATTTTTTAATTTTTTTTCCTTTACTTATTATTTGATAAGAATTTATTGGATAGAAATAAAACCGAATGATATTTTAGACCAACAAATCAATTTAACATATTTCAGCTGCACAGGTATTATAATTTTCAAAGAAGACTTGAATATACTAAATGACTTAATGAAATGATTTGATGAGGAAGATATTAAATTCGTGTAGCGGGTTTTGTAAAAAAATGAGATAAACCGAAGAGAGGGTAGAATGGGTAAAGTGGATGGCACAGCGATTCCGCTTGGGTTCGACCAATCCCAGACTCATTCGTTTTCTCATTTCGTTGAGTGGAGGCCCTGAAGTATTGCGACTCTCATGCGCCGTTTACCGTGACATTTTTTAATAACACCCGTCCCTATTTTTTGCGGAGCAGCGCGCTCTTTGACCCTATCCTTCGCCCCCACCTTAGAGCGTGTCAGCTATATAGTGGAGTTTGCTCATGGAGCTTTATCGCAGCCCCGAAGATATTTCTTAACGCGACCGATTATCAGACAGTCCAATGCCTTATTCTGACCTTCCGTTCGAGAATCCTGGCCTCTTGCTTGTGCTCGTGGTCCTCTCGTATCATGGCTACGAGTTTTTTCATGTACTTCCGATCGGTCAGCCGAACGATGCTGCTGCCCATCAATATTTCCAGTCTCGAACGCACCGGAAGGGAGGTGAAGCTATAAAAGGGAAAAAATGAATTTTCAATCGAAAGGCAGTGAGGAGGGGCGAATGCGTATTGAGTAAGGGCGCATGCGCTTGCATTTTATCATCGATATGACACGCGTGACCTTGTTTGGAGAAATAAAACTTACAATAAATTATACGGAAAAGCCATTAGAGGGTTTTTTCCTGATCTGTATTTTTACTGCTGGCGTCTCAGCTCTTATCATATTTCAGGTTTCTCTTACAACGCGGCTATAACTTACATTAAAGTTTTACTGTCATCTGGGGACCAATTGTTGAAAAAGGCAATCAATTACAATATATGATGATTATTTTATATACGCTTATGCGCATACGACAGGTGTACTTTCGCACCGCTCCATTTCAACTATCGCGGGATAAGTAAGTATAACTTAATTAAATAATCGATTAATTGCCGAGAAACTAACTCTAGATTGCACAAGGTTACGGCGACTAAAAAATCATCACAATGGTTCTAATCGCTTGCTCAAAAGTGCACGAAGGCAGAGCCCCTAAATTTTAACGACTCGTATATTACCCCAACGCGGGCCACTCGGCCGCGTCGTAAGCAGGTGCAGAGGCTACGTATCCATCGCAACCAGTTGAAGTTAGTGCACCCCACCTGTGCCACGAGGTCATACTGACGAGTCGCCGACATCTCAAGACACGGGCCTAGTCATGTGAGGGGGAGAGGGGAATTGCAGGACGTTCGTGACCGGCCCGATCGAGCCCGGCGCCCGCGTACAGCGTCGTGTAGGGCGGTCAAAGAGTCGTCACGCCGCAGTGTATCCAACCGCGTGCCGCAGAAAAACAGCTTCCACTCTAAAGGATATAAGGAGCGCTTGCAACGATAGACCGCTTTGGATGACTCCATGACACTTTTTAGATCAGCTATGATGTTTTTATATAGATACGAATAATGTAATGCGTAAAGATTTTAGAGAGAAAAATTTAAGTAGTAGATGAACGTTGACACTTGCAAACTGTCAAAGATAGTGACTTGATTGTCTATGTTGTTGTGAAAAATGTGAAAAATAGTTGCAGAAGTTCGTTTAAAATTTGTACATATAAATGGATACTAACTATAGATAGTATAGAAATTACTAATTTGATAAAAGAAAATAGACAGACTCCATTACTTTTTACTTCTATTATAGAAATTAGTTAATGAGCTATAAGAGCAACTGCCTAAAAAACTTAATAAACAAGAAGTTGAATTCAGAGCAATAAAATGACAGGGAGTTAATGCATGTTTGCTCATGCGCAGGTTAGTGTCTATAATCTCTGTTGTCATAATTTAGTGAGTATACATAACACTTAACTTTGAGTATCTTTGGAGTATTTATTTACTTGCTTTTGTTTGATTTTCATGATTATTTTAAAAATAATTATATTATTCTTATAAACAATGTGATTCCATTTCCGCAAATATTAACTAAAATTTTTTTAAATAAATTTAAAAAGTTTAATAACATTTTAAATAATATTTGTAATATAAAATCTTGTTTATGCTTTACTATATTCTAAAACTTTACTCTAACTATAATCACCTTAAAATAGCATCACGATTTTAAATATTTTTAAACAATCATTTTTTTGCTTTACTAAATTATTCAAGAAATTATTTATGTTTGACATAGCATCTTGTTTCATTTTGTAGAGGAAAGTTGAAAAGGACAGGAACAAATAACAAAAAATAGTGTTACGGATTCTTGAATCTTTTTGTTTAGATGAGGATAAGTATAGCAAATACAAAAAAAAGTATAATTATAAAATATAATAGAGGCAATCATATTTTTAATTAAACGCTATTTTGCTAACGAAGTGGCGGCAAGTTTCCTAAATGTAACCAAATACTCTAAATAAGATTCCAAGAATTGTTATTTATTAGCGATATGATAATTTTAGCACAGATTTTTATTATAAATTTTCAGAGGTTAATTAATTTTATTATTCATGAACTGGTGTAATTCATTCATTCATAACGCATTTGGTAGTCTATGTATCTAAACCTTATTGATGAGTACACACCCTGGACGATGCGCAAAGGAATTAACAGATACAAGATATAAAAAAAATAGAGACAAATGCTTAGCTTTTCTAGATAATGTACCATGTATATTATTTATAGGATTGGATCTTATTCAATTTATAAAAATTGTAATGTATTCATTTTCAGTAAAATAATAACAGGATATAGATTTAAATACTTGACAATTGATTAGTAACATAAAAAATTTATCCTGATATTGAGAATTATGAATAACAATTAATCGCTGTCAGGATAAATTCAATTGTATAAAGTGCCAGCACCGTATCATGGCATTATAATTCGAATCATTATTCTCGGGCACTCGCTCAGAAAGCTCCTGTGCGGCTAGAGATTTGCCGTTACGATTGCCTATCATTCGCTTGGACAGGATGGTGATCACTCGAAGCTCCCCGAGGCTGCAATTCCTGACGTGCGTGAAAATAGGAACGCGAAAGCTGTCGTGGGGCCCCGGGACTATAATTTCGAACCAATTGCACTCGAGGGCGTTAATTAATCGATCGCTTCGCGCTCGAGTAGCTCGCGCTCTAATTGAACGCTTGTTTCCTACCTCCCTCATACTCTTTTTTTCTCGGCGATCCATACCGTATTCCTTTCGCGCTTGTTCGTAATTATCGCATTCACAGAATCCTGCGAGACGCGATTTGTTTATGAGACGTGCTGAACACACAAGTGCGACGGGCATTTTTCCTCTCGTTTATTTTTCGTATCGGCGACGCGAGCTCGCGGTTTTCTTTTCAATTCACCTCCTTTTCGACCTCTTATCGATCCCACGTCACGGACCGATGATTTATAGACATTTGGTCATGGCGAGGTAGCGGGGGGCCAACTTGCGATTCTACATGTGTATTTATGAAAGACGCTTCCTCGCTACGCGTTTAAAATTGCTTTTACGGGAAACATTAAAGTGGGTTGAAGCTATATCATCCAGCAGTGACTAAAGTGCAAAAGAAAATCGACTGTGTAATAGCGATCAATTTTTGAGCATATGCATATGTATAATATGATGAAATTGAAGCGAGCTAGTACGTCTGACTAAAGCCACTTCAACTCTACTTACACGACGATTTAATAGGGTACGATTGACAATTTGCACATTTCCTAACTATTCTCTCAATTAAAGACTTCTGCTATGTCGGAGTTTCGAGTTTTCTTACTTTTGAAATTAGATTCTATTCCGTCGGGGCTTCCTACAAGGGTTGTCTTACTGGTACTGTAATATCGCGGTCTTCTTTTATCTTATCTTTTTTTTAGTTCGATTCGTACATTATTGGTAAAAATATATTGAGTACATTTATATCTTATAATGATTTTGTTGCATGAAACTACTGTCTTATATATTAATAGCAAATATAATTTCCAATAAATAACAATGTAAACAGCGAAAAATAACTGTCGAACATTTTTAATTTTATTATCTATTAACCTCAAAATGTACAAATTAATCTTACATTTTTATTGCATTATAAAGCTATATTTCTTAATTACGTGTTTTTGACTAATCGCAAATGGCATACTTTTTAGGACATTATCTCAGAAGCAACTAAATGCGGTGGTGTAATAATTTAATAAAGCATTTTCTCATTATTTATATTATTAAAAGTATTTGATATCACGTAATAAATCATCTATTTAAATATCTGATAAGGTTCGTGAAGCAATATTCATTTTGTAAATCTCTAAAAACGTTCACTGTTGAAATTGAAAATGGCTTTGCATTTCTCGAGTAAATTCTTAGAAAAATAAGGTTAAATAAGGGTCTGGGGTTATTATCGGCTCGGCAAGTGTGAATTTTTTGTATTCTTTCACTGCGAATAGTACCGTATTTTAAGTGCAAGGTTAATATATTAATTAGGTCACCTTCCACAGAGGTTTGTCATTATATCGATTAAGGTCATTATCCTACTTTTTAAAGTATGTATCAACGTAATAATACGCAATTTGAGTGCGAACTAAGAACGAAAGGTGACTTACCAGAAGGTGAGTAGGAGGAATTCGTGAAGCTCAACCATGTTGCCGGGGATTTAAGAAACGGCCGACTAAAGGGTTCCCGCCGCGATGTCGTGACTTAAAACGGTACACTGCTGAGGCGAGCAACTACAGCTTGCGCGGTGTACAACTCTTACTCCTATGGATCCTTTATTTTATAGTGTGCGATAGGCATATATATTTAGCCGCGCGAAAAGTATGCGGCGTCACTTTCTTGTATACAGCTGTGCGCGCGAGGGTGCAAGGATAAGCAAAAGCCAATCGATCATCGATCGGTGTGTTTTGAGACAGGGGACAAAGGCGACAGTTTAACAAAAGAACTATTACCCAGGATGATCCAGCACTGGGTCAAAGTAGAAGCTAATTTGTTAAGCTAACAACCGCAGAAGACACAGTAATTCATATTCTTGTAGCAATGCTCTAAATGTGCGCAATTGTATAGTCTATACACGGATGGTGCATAATTACAGGATATTAATCGCAGAATAATGAAGAAGGTAGTACGCTGACGTACCAGTCGGTTTATCCTTCCTTTACTCGCGTACAACAAACATTGCATTCGGAATTTAAAATAAGGACATACAACAGCTACATTCTAAAGTCGCAGTGGTAAAATCGAGGGTAAAATAATGAATTCGACTCTCAGTAGCCCCGAATACACTTGTAATGTACACACATTAGCACCGGGCACACGCAGTCGTTGCTTTTACGAGGCGGGCGTGCTTATCCGAGTGCAGCAAACATTGCAGGCGGCGTGATCCGGAGCCGCGGGCGAGAGATATGAAAAGCCACTCCCGCGCGGAGCTTGCAAGGAGTATATATAGCCTATAAATAGCCGCCAGAGGCTGAGCCTCGCGCGCCCGTCCGCGCGCACACAAAACGTGTCAATCGAAAAAAAAGGTCTTTCCTTGGGACTTATCGCGCCTCGATATCGGAGGGACGAGCTCTCGAGTCAGACGCACGCATACACACCGGGGGACTGTAGCGACGGCTCTCGTGTATGCGCCCCGCGCGCGAACACACGCGACCGCCTCTCTCCGCGTGAACGTCAGAGGCCGATCCTCCGTGTGCGCCAATCGATCCCGCGCTTCTCGAGAGGATTTAAGTGCGTCAGCGGGGCTACGTTACTTCTCAATCTGCCCCGCGCGCTGTCTTCTGCACCGACTAGTAGTTGTCACTTATGCGGCATTGGCGCTGTCACCTTGGTTCTTAAGTCAGGGGTACGACGATTAACCGTTTATACCTTTGCAGGAGAGTCCAATGAGAAGTGCGCGCGCTGCTGCGTGGGAGGCGTGTAATAAATTCATTTACTCTATAACTTATTACACATGATAATTATTCTTTCAATGTTGCTAGTTGATTCAGTATATAAATTGTTTTCTCCTTTAACTTATATGTACATATAGAGAATTATTAGATAATCGCAATGCTAATGAATAAAGTAGATGACGCTTATTTTGACTATTAGAATGTCTTTTCATATATATATTATTCTCTTAGTATGATAACTAAAGAAAACTTGGTTTATCGGCAATCTCATCCTACGCGTTTCACAAATCATTTTCTATATATAGCTTCAGTCGCACCAGGAGACAGTCAATTTCGTGTCTAGACCGAAGGCTTGAGGGAGGCGTCACAGGGATGAAGTATCTCAACCGTACAAATTATAACGAAACAACTCGAAACAGTTTCGATTAATTGTCTGAAAGATGATATAATTTATATGTAAATTCTAAAGCAGTTTTGTTGTCGAATATACTAAAAAAGATGGTTTAAGTCTTTCGGGGGCCAGATTTTATTGAATTTTTTATATTGACATATAAATAAAGTGGCTACATACTATAGTTTTGTATATAAAATTAAATATTACTTGTACTTCAATGAAATTAATACAATCGATAAATTCTTGTTTTTGTTTAGAGCAATAATTGTATGAGTTCAATTATATTAGTGTGAAGTTTTACCCTGTAGATTTATATTATTATTAACTGATTAACTATTCCGGCTGTAAAACTGTAAACTTCATCAAATTGAACACAATATAAATTTTTATGCATTGTAATATATGCTTTTCGTTATTTTTCAATTGAATATTTCATTTAAAATTGATTATATTTTACATCAAATTTTTCAGTTTACAGAAAAAATGGTATACTTTAACAAAGGTATTCGTGCAACTATCTTTTTGTACTTTCATGTATGTTTTTATGGCGGACAATTAAAAATTTAGTTTAATTAAAATAAGACTTACGATTTCATTACTTTGACAGAAATTTTTTAATTAAGATAGAAAATCAGCGAAATATAGTATAATATCAATATCCTGGAAATTTATATTTAAAGTATTGCGTGTAAAACTATTTTGTATATAGATATTCATCATTAAAACTAAGCAATTTTCGCACTAACAAAAAATATTATAAAAATGTTTGAATTGAATCCGTGTTTGAATGAGTGATATTCTTCTTGTTCGAAATATATACTAAATGCTGTAGTAGGGAATTTTCCTCCCTGTACATTCCATTCAAATAAACATTGGGTATAGATTGTTTATACGTTCCCGTAACAACCTCCGCGACTCCCATTACGTAATTAAATCGGCTTGGAGCCAAGGGTGGTCACCTAAGTCAGGGATCTAATTTAGACCTGAAATAATTCTCCCCTTCCTACGTTGGGCACTGGCGGTTATTGCTGTCTACATCCGATCCCGCTAAGCTGTTGGTATAAGGGACGCAGGAAGCGCGCTACTAATTAAAGCCTGCCTCGGTAAATTGGGCGAAAAGGCAAGAAAGAAAGGGTGCTCTTCATACGTGCGCGAGTCACTTCCCGCGTACGTATATGTGTGTTCCTTCGGATTAAACGCTCAATACAGTCGTGTGGTAAGAGGCGCAGGAGGAGAAGCGCTCGGGAGAGTGGGAGATAACAGCCGTCTCCGATCCTGTTTGCACTGACCGTCCTGTGTTTGCCGAGAAGAGAGAGCCAAGGTGCGGCTGCACGCACGTACGCCTTCGTGGAAAGTGCGTGTCGCCTATTGTTGGCCTCTCGAGAAGCGGCGAGACGATTATATACGGGCGTGAATGCGTCTGTGGGCTGCTATCTCGAATTTCCTTTTACGAAGTGAACTTTTACGAGCGAACCTTTACGAATGCACGGCTTATTATAACCCGCGCCTAAATTAACAATTCAACAATTGTGCCTGCAAAGGCGTCTAGTAGAAAAGTTTCTTTTGACCCGCGAATGCTGCGTACTATTTTAATTCTGCATAACGCGCGCCACTTCTCGGATGCTCGTGCCCAAGATTTTACCTTTTAGCGATCTGTGAGTGTACTTTAGCGCACCCTGTGAAACATTAAGTAGCTTCAAGTAGAGCAAGATCGCGCGTAGGACACTTTCTTTCACTTCGACGCAGTCTCTTATTCTAGGACACTTCTTGACCGTATTTCCAACAGATAATTCTAATGCGTCTGTTTAAAATTTGTTATTATGTCAAACGAAATAGAATTATAATAAGAAAATAAGAAAATTTCATACAGTTAAATTATACATATTCATATAAATAAATGCATTATGAAATAAGAAACGTAAAGAAATTATTTGTTTCCAGAGAGTATCTAAGGCGAAACATTTTTCAAATATTTTCCACGATATAATATAAGGAACGATGCTTGATAATGTGCGTATTGCACCGTCCGTATTATACATACGCGACTTTGATATTTTATTCTTCTTACAGATATCTCCTTGAATCCCAGGATACATCTAACGAAGAAATTGACTACGGCAACAAGAACATAGGGAAGGAAGGAAAGTAGGAGGCACGGGAGCGCGGCGACTTCTTATACCTGCAGTCAATGAGATTGCCATAATCAACGGTGCTCACGGGGCGGCTGGTCCTCTCGGTGTCGAGGTCGCCGAGATTCTCCTCGGCGTCCTGCGCCATCTGCAGCTTGACCTTACCGACGACGTTCTCCAGCCAGTCGTCGACATCGTCCTCGAGGGTGCGCTTGACGGGCGCGCCGGCGTCGAGGGCGACGAGGAGCTCGACCGTCGCCCAGAAGCTGCCCGGGGAGGCCATGGCGCGGGACTCGCGAGGGCCGAGTGCGCCGCGAGCGCCGCGGGCCGCGTAATGGGGCGGATCGCGCCTTATAACTAGTCGCGGGCGGGCGCCCAAGCGATCGACAAACACCTGCCCGAAAGCGCGTGACAGGCCGCCGCGGGACGGGCACGCGATCCCGGCCCGATAATCTACTCACGCGTATTTCACGTGGGGCTGCTCCCACCACATGAGCGGCCGGTCGTAGGGGTCGCTCGTCGACATGAACATCATCTGTATGTTCTCCTCGATCTTCTTGGCGCGCGCGGCCGCCCGGGCGGCCAGCCGCGCCTGCCGCGACGCCTCCTTCTTGGCCTGCTCCTCGAGGTTCACCTCGGGGGCCGCCTGGGTCTCGGCGGCCCTCGCCACGTTCGGCTGCGACACCCGGCACCGCTTGCTTATTTTCGGCTTGGGCTCGGTATTCTCCGTGGCGGCCGCGGCGCCCGGGCTAGCCTCCGCTCCCGTCTCTTTACCGCCCTTCAAGGTTATATTTTTTCCTTGACAGCATGCCATGGTTGGGACCCGTAATTTTCCGTGGATTTAAGGATTTATATAAGTAATGAAAACAGTCTTATTGTTCGGATAATTTTGATTCGCGGTAATTTTGTTATCACTGGTAGATTTTGATCGCGCGCAGCGCCTGCCGTCTAACTTAAAATTTGGTAAACAGTGAAGGTTCGTAATAATCAGATATTCAAAACAATTGAAAATGGCGCGGACTTTGAGGATACAGGATGATGGACAAAGGCGTGCAATATACAGTTTTATTTATAAAAATTCCTTCAGTTTTATTTCGCTGTTGCAAGTGTAAGACAATTTCGTATAAAATATTTGATAATACTTTTAACGAACATTGTGCCGTGATTTCAACGGTTTTCAAAAGAATCGTTTATCGTCTATTTTTTCAAAGAGACGCATTATAAATAGTTTTAACATTTTGTGACTTTGACACCGATCACGAGCGAATGATCTGAAAGTCTTCGTGTATTTTTTACAAATCTCTCCCAGGAATCACGGTCCGATTTCTTTTGAGGTCCCCATTCACTGGTTGGATTAACACCGTACTTGAATTTTTCTTTCAGCCTCCCCTACGACATTCAACATTTAACAATAAGTAAATTCACTAGTACAATTCAACACAATTCCTACATTTTTGTATTATTTGTAACATCGTAGAAGTACCTTAGAAAAGAACAGGAACCACATTGCGTACCCAGGGATGCACAGCATACTGACAAGACACGAGCACCAGCCAAGAGCAACAGCCCACTCCGGATAAGCGATACCATTGTATGTCAGTCGTGTATTAAAAAGTATTGTCGTTATAAAAATGAACTAAAAAGAAATATTTATCTCTCTTGTACCCAATTGGATGTTTACATGTACAAAATATGATATATTACTATAGTTTAATGTAAAAGCACTAATACTATTGTACGCAGTGTAGACTTACTGACAGTATGGTGGGTGTCACGTATTTCCAGCAGAGGGGCCACCACCAATGTAATTTTTCACCGATCATGAATTCCACATCCCGAACGAAATTCTCACAACCTTTAATTACAATGAAAAGAATTTTTCATTAAAATACTTATTTATTAATATCTATAATATAATTAACGTTCAGGAACTCACCGTAAGTCCATCCAACCACAATAACTTCCACAAGGCAAATTGAAATAACGGAGATCGATGCTGCGTACCAGTCGAACATTTGAAGAATATACATACCACCCTACGGGAAATACAAGCATCATATTACAAATTTTTATAATGTTACATGAAAAATCTAACCTAAAATGAATTCAAATGTAGTCCAGTATAAGCTGGTACTAATATAGAATATGGCGTATTTTATGGTAATAAATTTATTATTGATAAAAATCTACAGTAAAATTATTAAATGCTACTAAAACCGAAGATTCAGAATTAGTGATTTTTTGAATAATTCGTTAATTACTAGTAGAAGCATTAAGCGATATCAACCGAATTTTGCAACGATAGTTAGAATTAGTTTTTTTTAAGCATATTTTTCAACGGATCGTTAAGTATAACACGATTTTAGTTAAATGTCTATCGTACATTTGTAACAAGACAATTTAAACATGATACTTTTTAAAATGTACTTACATTTGTAACAAAAACAATAGATCCTAGGAAAAGGAGTACAAGAGAGACTAGAGTGACCAAATGTTTCTTCTTCCGTAAATGCGGATATGCGTCTGTGACGCTGGATATAATAGCCTCAATTTGTACAAACTGTTGAAAATTGTAAAATTAATATTTTATTAACTATGAATCAACATTTCTAATGATACTCACACAACTGTCCATTCCTAAAAGATAAAGCATAAAGAAAAAAAGGACGGCCCAAAGTTGGGGAAATGGAAGCATTGTTATAGCTTCTGGATACGTAACGAATGCCAAACCAGGACCTAAATATTATAAAATTTCGTGAAAAATCAAAATCAAATCCTAACATATTTATTATTAATTGAAAAAGGATATATATTTATAATGTCATACCTCCAGTAGCTACTGTCGATACTGGCAAACCGGTTTTATAGGCCATGAATCCAAGCACGGAAAAAACAACGAAACCAGCAAAAATACTTGTCCCGCAATTCAGTATCGGCACCAATATCGAGTCCCTAAATCAAAGGGAGATTCATGTCAAAATTATTGAAGGGCGCAATGCACGCTCACTCTCACGACAGCACGTAACAATCTCTTGCTGTCTTACAATCAAGTCATGTCTGATCGGGCGCAAAACTGAAACAGCAATTGATTGTTAGGAGCTGAGAAGACTGCAACAAAATTGCAATGCTATTTTCTCTGCCGAAAGTAATTGTAAACTCACAATCGATTATTGTTGCGAAATGGATTATAGCTGGCCATGTTGACGATACCGCCCCAGCCAGGTCCAAGGGAGAAGAATATTTGTATGGCAGCGTCCGCCCAAACCTAATGAATAATATTGTACCTATTAAGAGATACGTTAACGCGTAACAATTTTTAGAATATAAATTAAATACTTTTAAATTGAGTAGCTCATCCCATTTCGGCATGATGTAAAAAAGAATACCATCCATTGCCCCAGGTAGTGTAACACCTCTTACGAAAAGAACGAAAAGTATGATGAATGGGAAGGTCGCCGTAAAATAAACAACCTATAATAATTAAATCTCTATTATATGTTCAATGAACTGTTTTTCTTATTCTATACCTTTCCAACGGTCTTCACACCATTACATATGCACATAAAAACTATGATCCATGAAATCAAATTGCAAAAGAACAGTGGCCACACTATACCACCGATGTCTTCTATACTGTCCGATATTTTTAAGATGTGATTGCTGAAATAACAATTAAATTTTCATTTAACATTTAGTCTTATTTATTAAGTTAAATTAGCATAATTTATGCATTGTGCTAATATTCTAACAATGAAACGTACTGAAAAAATTCATCAGCTGGTGTCTTCGTCTTCTCTATTAATTGTATTTGATCAGTTTCATTCTTTTCGGTAAATACTTCGCCGCCTAACTATTACAAAACAAGAAATTGAATTTTTTTTCTCGTTCGTGTTCAGTAAATGTATGACAGTTAAGAATTTTTTAACATACTTTTAAGCAGCCGTACGTATTCCAAGGATTATCGCAAGATTCCCAAGGCAAGGTACTTCTCAGCGACATGACCAGGAACATAAGTGGGTAAGCTATTATCACGTTGTAATACATTGTGCAGATTACGTTCACTATGACGATTGCAAAACCAGCACCTATAAACTCACACAGGCACAGAAAAACAAAGCGATGAGTCGTGTGCCGCACAGAGATTTGACGATAAGCATTCGCGCGAATTAACTTGTCGATAGGATAACTGGAGTTGATGCCGTAATGTTACCTTTGAACAAGGGGCTCATCCGGAACATCGTTATGCAGCCCGTGCCGCCGAATTGTCCCATTGATGATTCCATAAAGAAGAGGGGAATGCCGCATAAGAACAGCATTAATAGATAGGGTACTAAGAAAGCTCCTGTCAATCATAATATAATAATCTATTAATCATTAACTCGAGCAGTGACGATATTTTTTAATTATTTTAAAGTCGATAGATAGACTATTAATCAACTGCTTAAAATATATTTAGAAAATATTAAAAAATACTAATACTAAAAGCGCATTCAAAATAAATTTACTAATTCTATATAAAAATTATTCAGTATACAATACTTGTTATCGATCATTTTAGCCGTTGTACAAAGTAAATAGCTCATAGTGTTTATTTTAGTTAATGGTACCTCTGCTTATTATTTAATGCATTTCTTATTACATTAATCTCTCGAAACCGGTAGGTTGAAACACCAACAGTAACGTGACTGCATACGCGGTGCCAGCATCCGGAATTAAAAGCGGCGGTTCGTTATAAGTAAGCTTGAATTTTTCACGGGCGCGCGAGTGCACGTGTGCGGGCTTTCAGTCACGTGCGAAACCGCGGAACACTCGTCCGGCCGACGGAGACAGAGCGACCCGGTGTACAGATGTGCATCTGCAGTGAGGTGTAAGCCGGAAGAAGAGATACCCAAGGGCAGAAAGCAAATCGCTGCGGTGGTGGGGCAGCGCGATTAGTGCGCCACGGTACTACGCATTGCAAGCGCGGTCCCGGCACCCGAGAGAGGCTGCACGTCGCCGAGCAGATAAAATCATCCAATCAAAGGCCTCCGTGTCAATTTTCACTCTCTCGAGAGATGGAGATATATAGGTTCCGAACGTGTCTCACGGCCGGAAAATCGCGAGCGCACTCCACGTGCCTAACAAACCCGCGAGAACACTGGGAGTATACCGCTGAAGCCGTCGGCAAACTCTTGATTCCCCAACAATTCGCAATAGATCGCGGGGGTTCCAATTGAATTGCCGATATAACGTTGCACGCACTTCTTTTTATGGGATTACAGATTGATTCCCGTTATGAATCTATATTTTTATTTCCGCCCGACTATTGTCCTACTATTATATGAATTCAGTTTGTGGACACGCTGTACGTTTATTGTCCACGCTCGATGACGATGAATATAAAGAAAAGAAGAGAAATAGTCAGGAGTGACGAATTTATTCGGCAGATTTTCGTATGCGATTTTTATTGGAAAGATTGAACGTTAAAGGTTAGCGACGCAAGGCATTTTTCCATCGGGATTCAAAGAAATCGCTGGGGCGTAAAAATCACTTTTATTTGCCGTACGACTGTTGCTTGTACAATTGTTTTCATTCTTTTCAATTGTTTTCATTGCTTTTTTAATTTCTAAGATCAAATGTACTGAATAAATCTATCGCGTAATATACGCAGGAACGTTTACCTCCTCCATTTCTGTAGCAAAGGTAAGGAAATCGCCAGACGTTGCCGATGCCAATCGCGTATCCTGCACAAGAGAGCAAAAACTCAGTCTTGCTGGCCCAGGAGCCACGTTCGGGCTCTTCGAAGTTCGAGTCTTCCTGCACCGCCTCGTCCTTGTGGACCTTGGTCGCTACCGCACCCTCCGTAAACATGTACTCGACCGCTGCCACCCTCAAGTCGTTCAATGCATCCTGCTTCGACATTTTTCTAGGCTGTCCAAAATAGATTCGAATGACTCGATTAGGGGCTTAAAATAGAATTCCCTTTAATCATATAATCATCATATAACAAGATTAGAAGAATTAATTCTTGGAAACGCTTTATAAGTCAATTTGTTTCGATTAAGCGAAATAGTGCAAACAAAATTATTGTAAAGATATACAAAAAATAAATAATGATGGTCTGGTCAATATTTATATACGTTGAGATTTAATATAACAAATATTTTTAAAAAATAGCATAAAAGATGCCTGTGTATACAATTTTTTGTTTAAACCATTTGTATAAATTTCATTTAATATTAATATGCCCTAGTAAAATTTGATTGTCGTTTTTATAAGCTGATTATAAGAATTATTTAGCGATTCCTTGTTAACTATCGAACATTATTAGTAATATAGCGAAAAATAGGCCATGCCTGAATGTAAGCTAAAGTGACCATGATAGGGTGACATTATTTAAGTATTAGCCGGTAATTTTAAGTAATAGGCCCATGATTTGATTGAATAAAAAAACTTTTAAAATTAAAATTTAATTGAAAATTAAAAATATTTATAACTAACTGTATCTTCTACGCTAAATTATTTATTATAGAAGTTTCATACTTAGCAATGTATTCTGATGCACATAAGAATGATTCTCGGTTGTGCAGAATATACATACTTTACTCTAGGATTCTGAAGATAATTATAATTTTTAAATATTGTCAACGTTTTCTAAATTATAAATTGATTATTATTTCCGGTTAAAGATCATTTTTATCAAATTGTTCCGTTTAGAAAGTTTGAAAGACAATTGCAATACTTTATGCTGACAGTTCATTCATTATAGTCATAAAGAGAAATGTTTTTTTATACACCCGCTGAGATAAGAAAGTGAGATCAATGATAGGCGCAATTTTCTTGTTGTTTCGCATCTGCTTAGTTAATTTGACCTGCAATGATAACATTCAAAACTTTTACACCCGCATGTATATTCGGGATGATGCCGAAGTAGGTTATATGTTAAGAGTATCTTTTTAACTCGACCTAAGTGATTCATATATCATATTAACTATAAATATCGTTTGCTTGTTTCCTGCTCCGAATTTGAGAGGGATGTTTATTTGAAACATTATAGTGATGCTGTACTATACAATAATAATGCATCTGTAAGGAAACACTATATTGTGAGAATTAATTGCATTTGTATTTGTTACTCCATCAAAGTCAATGTAGTAATGGTGCACATATTTACACGAATTAAGGAGTTTCCGGAGTATCATCCAATAATTACTATACCGATAATTGGAATCTTTCATTAATCTTCATAAAGTTGTTGAACTATTATCTAAAAATATTAAATTACACTTTACTATAAAATTCGCCAAAGATATTTATTATTACTATTTTACAATATATATGAAATATGTGTATATAAACATATTAATTTTATTATACCTAAAGATCCGTTGCATTTATGATTCATTTATGATGCATAAAAGCCCGAGATTCTAAAAGCTGTATAGACACTGTCGATTATTAATCATTATTAAAGTTTAATGTTTGAATAAAATTTTGTTTGCTTAATTTAAAATAAGTAAACCAAAGTATAAACCAAAGTATTACATGGTATTTACTGTATATAAGAGCAAATGGTTTTTTGTTTAATACCGCTTTCGACAATTCGTCAATGTCTAGTTAATCTGTTTCGCAGTATACAAGCGTATGTTGTATCTTGGTAAAAGACCGTAATTTATTGACCTTGCACCACATTTTAATTTGTGCCTTTGTAGCAGCGGAGAAAAACGCTTTTGTTGTGACCGAGAAAATAGGGCCTCATTATAAAAGGCCACAACATAAACCGTCAACGAACAATTACCGCTAAAGTGAAAATTATCCTTTCACTTCCTCGATTGCACCCACGTGATTCCTCAATAGTCCATCCAGCGGCAAGGAAGCAAACGAGCTAACGCGAAACAACCTTATAGCGATTAGCGGCGTGCAGTGAAAAAGGCAAATTCGGTCGCAAGGAGCCATCGTAACACCGTGCGGAAAGGAGAAAAAAAAACGTAGAACGATGCACTGACCTGGAGGCGGCCTCTTGGCCTCGACGCGGCGAACTCGGCAGCCGACGGGGACACTTGGGGAGGATCTCGGGGTCAGGGGGTCGCTGCGGGCATGGCCTCCTCTGCGGGAGCTGGACCACTGGCGCCTGCGGGACCCGCGACTACTATCACGGCCGCGCGGCCCGCCGATTGAGCCATCTCCGCGGCGGGCTTGCGGTAATATAGCCCTGCCAGCGGTTGCGCCGGCAGTTGTCCCCATACGGGCCGCGCGTCCACTCGCCGCGTCTAAACTGCCCGCGCTACATAAATAGACCTTGATGGGCCTGATTGCACTGATAGCCGCGCGCGCTCTCTCGGCCATACCTCGCCCGGGCTCCCGGGCGTTTCAGTCTCTCATTACCGCGCGCGCCGCTCACGCCCGCTCTATATAATTGACCGTGTCCGGCTCTTCCTTCCGAATGTGGCTTTCGCGCGGCCGGAGGGTCGTTTAATTGGAGGAAAGTTCGGCCCGTCACCTGCACCCACTGCGCGGACATCAACTGCAGGGCTTTATACATGTTTAATTGGTGCACTTTAGAAGTGAATCTCAAGTCGATTAACAGCGCGTCTCTCCCGCTTTGCTGATGTTCTCTACGCGGGACATCCTGAGTAATTGGGCAAGCGTGGGAGCTCAATTTCATCCTCAGTAAAACATTTCATCTTGCCGCATCATCTAATTACTTTACGATATACCTGCATGTACAATTTAACGTTGAATTTTAATGGGGCCAATTTGGAATTTGGCCAAGTTATAATTTACATTCACCACATAACTTATATGGAATCCTTAAATAACAAAAATTAATATATAAATGTAATGAAAATAATTGAAGATCATTGACATACGTTGCGGCATATAAGCACGCACGTCTTATTAAATGAATAAAATTTTGTTCAATTTATGCAATTAGTATAGGCTAAAAACCTATTCGGGTCTAATCAATAACTACAATATATAGTTATAGTTCATATCTAGACGAAAACCCAACTTAAACAATACAGAGAGCCTGCGAAACATTATCAAGCTTAGTTCGATAGCGCCCATTCATGACTGGTATAACTCAAGCCCGGTTCCCAGCGACGGGCGGCGCTCAGGTGCACTTCGACCCACAGCGGCGAACAATCAATAGCCTGAGCGTCGAGGACAGGTGCGGTGGCGTTGGCGGCGAATGTCCGACTGTCCGCGCACGCACAGGGGGAGGCTCTAGATGGTGAATAATGCAGGGCTCTTGGGAGCCGCGAGTCAGCACTCGGCATACAACCGGCCGCGTAACGACATGGAGCTCTACTGCGCCCTCAGCCTCTTCAGGCGCAGAAAGTTTGAGGAATGCGCCTGCCGCCTGCACAGAACTCCTCCGTAAGAGTCCCCTTGACCAGGTAAACTATAACGGTCACCGGAAGTTCGGTTTGCCACAGAGGTAGAATGAAAACGGGTTGCGGGACAAGACGCTAACGCGGAAGGACTCACGATAATTATTCCTTACAGGCTGTGTGGGTCCTGAAGATGCGGGCACTTACTCTGCAGGTATACGTGGACGACATTGAGGGCGAAGAGGAGAGTATAGCCGAGACTCTGCTAGACAACGACACGATAGCCGCGATGCCCAGGCCCGGAACTTCCCTTAGGAACCCGGGCACGGCCGTCCAGGGTCAGGGGTTCAGACCTAGGACCCAATCAGGTAATTCCCACAACTAAACGAACGCGGTACATAAATAACAACTGGATATTGACGGATAGGGAGACCCGTCACTGGTGTCGTTAGACCGGCGACGCAATCGGCCCTTGATTCCTCGCAGGGTATGGAGCAAACCCTGCGGACCCCGCGAACGGCCTCAACGGCTCGACCCATTACTGCGAGCACAGGAAGAAGTGTTAGGTATCAATTATTCATACCAACCACTCTGAGTTTATCCCATATGCATAATCAAACGAATGTTTTAATAAAATATAATGTCTCTAGATTGGGAACCGCTTCGATGCTGACTGAACCGGGTGGACCGTTCATTCAGCTATCTCGGCTAAATATCACTAAATACGCCTCCCAGCCGGGGATCGCCAAGCCCCTCTTCGAATATATATACTATCACGAGAACGATCCACGCTATGTAAGAGACTAATCATTCACAATTCTTCATTGAGTCTATTCTTACGAATGCTTTCTTGTCGAATCGCAGGCACTGGATTTGGCTGTACAAGCGACCCAAGCCTGCCAGTACAAAGACTGGTGGTGGAAAGTCCAGCTAGGCAAGTGCTATTACACCCTCGGCTTGATACGAGATGCTGAGCAACAGTTTAGATCAGCCCTTCGCGAGTGCAAGACGATCGAAACGGTCCTAAGGCTCATTCGAGTTTACATAAAGCTCGACCAGCCATTGGCTGCTCTGGAACTCTGCAAAAAGGGCCTCGAATATTTTCCGAACGATGTGTGTGACATACAAAGAAAAATTGTACAATGTACAATGCAGCTGGCGATTTAAAATGTTTATTTAATTTATATTCAATTGTAGGTTTCAATATTGACTGAGATGGCACGAATTTTTGAGGGAATGAACAATGTGGCTATGTCCGTAAAGTATTACAAAGCTATAGCTCACGAAGACGCGTCGCACACGGAAGCTATTGCCAGTATAGGGCTTCATCATTTTTATAACGATCAGCCTGAAATCGCACTGCGGTATTATAGGTAGACTAATACTAATTACTAATCTACTAATATTAAAATTTACTTTTATATACTAATCTTTTTTATTTATTATTCTTAAAGCCTTTTAGTATATTTTTAGTGCATTTTATAAATGATTTCTTCTTTCATTTGTACATATTCATATAATATTTTTCAGAATTCTAGTCCATAACTTACGTTTTATACATAAATTACAACAATTCATTTTTTATGCAATTATGCAAAATTTACCTTATGACTTTGGATTCCGAGTTAAACGCGTTTAAAAGAAAATACATGTGCACGAATAAATGTATAAAATTATAAAATGTACATAGTACTATGTTTTAGGAGACTACTACAAATGGGAGTTTACAATGTTGAACTATTTAATAATTTAGGATTGTGTTGTTTTTACGCACAGCAATTTGACTATACAATTTCATGCTTTGAAAGAGCCTTGAGCTTAGCTACTGACGAAAGTATTGCAGATGTTTGGTATAATATTTCGCATATAGCTATAGTAAGTACAGTTTTGACAAAAAATAATTCATGAAAAGAATTGAAAACTTATAAAATAATTTTTTTAGTGCCTAGGAGATATAATAATGGCAACAGAATGCTTAAAGCTTGCTATTGATGCAGACAATAGACATGCTCCATCTTACAATAATCTTGGTGTATTGGAGATGAAAAATGGAAATGTTGTGACTGCCCGGATATATTTTCATGCAGCAGCTAGTATTGCTAACTATATTTATGAGCCACATTTCAATAGTTCCTGTTTAGCATATAATGTAAAAATATAGTTACTTTTATTATATTAGTTTATATGTAATAAACACAAATTTTGAATTTTCATAATTCTATTTTAGACTGGAGACTTACAGACTAGTTACATATCAGTACAAAAAGCTTTAAATGCTTATCCTGGACATCGTGACAGTAAAGAACTTTTTAAAAAATTACAACAATATTTTACATATATGTAAAATAAATGTAAATTATGTAAATAAAACTTTTGTACAGACGTTTATTTTTGTTATACATTAACGCCAAGCTTATGAATTAATATGTACAATGTACAGATCATTAAAGGCAAGTTTGTTCTTGCACTTGTAATTGATAAATATATGGATATATTCTCTCGTATCAAGAATTTTCATAAATAGAAATTATAAAATAGTTATATCTCTTTTAAAGAAATAGACAGAAAAAACAGATAAAACAAATACTGAGATATGTTTTGGCGCATAAAAATACAATAAAAAACCTTATCACATTTTTCTGCAAATCTTCATAATATAAACAAGCCATACAAATACAATATAATTTAACTAACAAAGATGGACATATCACTTCTGTTTACAATAAATTGGTTCTCATAAAATGTAGTACAATCTAGATATTTTACAACAATTGAAATATAATAATCTTGTATAATCTTTCCGTTTAATTTTACAAGATTTGTGCTTAATCGTTGTATACTTCATTGCTTTATTTAGAAAATTCTTTTTTATAATCATTTTTACGAGTTATGGGAGATAACTAACCATGAAATTATAAAATAAAATAAAAATATTGGATAAACAGCTAAAGCTTTTCTTCCTTGTGGCTGACTATCTCCAAGAAACGCCATCGATGCTAAAATAAAATAAAGTCAGTTAGTTAAATTTTGGTAGCCATTATTATTACGGCAATTAAATTTTAAAAAATCTAAAAAGGTGTTGTATATTTACCGTAGGTTGCCCAACAAAATCCAATCACTGTAATTATAAATCGAAGTTGAAAGAGAATGACAGTTTGATTAGCCATTAATATAATCCTACAAATAATCAGTGCAATGGCTGTTGGCAATAAACAATATCCAAGAACACAGACACTTTGGAAGAAAGATCTGAAAATTAGTCATCATAATATTTAATATATAAATAATCTTATATATAAATATATAGATTTCACAAAAGTTGATATACTAACATTTTACCACCAAGAAGCTTACTATTTAATGTAACTACCATTGAACCAATCCATACTATAACAAAAACTTCTGCAAATTCTGGGCCGCCATCATTGGAATTATCTGCTGTATCGGAAGATCCCTGAAGTATCCTAAAATAGTGTAGATTCTGGTTAGATCATTTTGAAGTAGAAAAATATTATATAATAAGAAAATTTATGATGATAATTACATTGCCATAAATGTACAAAGTACTAATGGTCCCCATAAATCCCCTGAAAATTAATAGTATTAAATATGAATTGATGAAACAATACAAATATTGATACATTTACGTACATTCTTTCAATAAGCTTTTTTTCTCTTTGGGATATAAAACGTGGAAGAATTTCCAGCCTACTGCTCTTACATCCCTAAGCTAAATTATTAAAAATGAAATATGAATTATTAAAATGATAAAAAATTAATTAATTTAAAAGCTAAGACTCAAAAATTAACCATACGATTGTATCCATTATGGGTTCATCAAGTGTATTAAAATCTGGTTCTCCAAGAGTAGCTTGATTTCGTAGATTTGCACCTACAGTCATTTCTCCTTGAACATTCTGGGCATCCAAAGAAGATATCCCATCATCATACATCTAGAATAATATAATAAAATATTGTAGAAGTAAATTATTTAAGGTATTACAAACTGTGTGAATATAATTAATGTGTACTCACATCAAGTCTTGCCTCGTTCATGGCCATGTTTTTATCTCTTATCAAAGAGAACCTCTTTTTCTAACAAATTGTTATTATTGTGCTACAGTATTTACTTACAGACAACAGTAATTACAACAAAACACTTCCTTAAGCTATTTACAAAAACACAAACTGTATTTCACCTAATGGTTGTGTCCATCAGGAAACTTATTTTTTATTTTAATCCACATATTTTCTTTTAGATCATTTTAAAAATTGTCACCATTTCAAATTTTGCATGAAGAAAAACCCAAAACTTAAAAAGTTGACTTTTTTGACTAACCTGTCCTAATTTTTCCAGCCCTTGAGGACTAAATTCGTATAAATTAACAAAATTGAGAATGACGTTTCTCACACTTATGTTTTATGACTTATGTTAATGTCCCTCAAGTGTATATGAATGTCAACATTAACGTGTGAGTACATATGTAATTACACGACAGCAAACTCAGTCCAAACTTCTAATCTGCGACTGGAATCAATTGGAATATATAATAATCTAGTAACCTAGCAAAGGCTACTTTTCCAAAATTCCAGATGGCACAAGGATCGAAAAATGGCCGTCTTAGCGCACATGGAATTCCGGGGTAGGAATTTTGATTAATTTTGTATTTTATAGTTCAATTGTATTTGAGAAAACGGAATTTTAAAAACATCAATTACGCTAAAATACAAAACAAGTGGTTTTTATCCATCATGAAAGTGACTTGGGACATTGTGAACATGATATACCTTGGATATTTTACTATCGTCGTGGCAATCCAACAGCCGCTCAGTGCCAGTGCGCAGGTTTCAGAATCACCGGCGAACCCTTCTATGCATGTGGCGGTACATCAACCAATCATCAATGAGGTATCAAAAAAGAGCAATGACGTCAACGATTTGATTTCTGTTAATGTAGGTTTTTGTATCCTTTCAATTATTAATTTGTATTATACTGCTATACTATACTGCTACTTAATTCTGCTCTTTTTAAACTACTCATATTAATCCGAAAATAATATAATAAATAAATGAACCAATTTAAGTTTCAAATATAACAAAATTTGTATAAATGAAAAGTTTATTTAAGCATTTAATTAAATTTTTTGTTAATAGTAATAAAATGCACAAATAATGCACTGCTCAACGGAATTGTAATCTTACTCCTGATGACTCAATTACTGCAAAAATTTCGTCAATAGTTCTTACTGTTACCAGTAATTAGTAAAATTGAATACTTTCTCCATAAGTCATTCAATTATTTTATAGGTATAAATTGTTATGCAAAATATTTTTAATATATTATTGTGTTATCGTAATACGATTAATATATAATGCCAAATTATAGTACACATGAGAGTATTTTGTATTTTGTATCTTATTCGTAAAAATATTATTTCAACTGTTATTAATTTCCTTTTTACTGTCGATTTAGTTAATTATTAAAAAAAGATATTTTTTAAAAACTTATTCTGTAAAAAATTAAATATAAATACTGTAATTTGTAATAAAGTTGTATACTATTTTTTTTTATCACAATATTTACTATATTTAAAACATAGTATTTATTATATTAAAAATAACGATATAATAACTGTTTTGATTTATAACGTTTGGAAATTTTTAGGCACATAACGATATGTTGGTTTGAACAGAATTGCCTATACGAATATTACAAAATCGGATGTCTATCGATCGTGGTAGCTATTTCTAAATTACTTATAAGATTGTTGAAACACACAATGTTCCGGATATAAATTTCTTAACATTAATTATTCTACAGTTAAAAAATTATTTACAAAGCGAAGAAAAGAACATTTAGAAGCTGTTAAAAATTTACAGAAGATAAGCAAGTATGAGCGGCAGTACAAAATGATTAATATGTTAATCGAAAAAATGTTTGATGTGATAGAGTCTAAGAAAGGAGTTTTACAAAATCTTACGGAATCGGAACTGCGCAACATTTCGTTTTCGATAGCGAATGATGCCGATAACCAAATTAAAGACGGTAAATCATTTGTAATTAAATTCTGCAGCTTGAATAAATATGTTGAAAATGTAAGTTATATAGTATGATTTTAATAAATGCAGCAATGTCAAGCGTCTTGGAAAATATTGCTTTCTTTGGCGACGTAGTTTTGAATTTGCCAGACATAACGCTGAGGATTTTGAAAAGCCGACCGATGTGGAATTCGACGATTCACTGGTCCTTCGACTTTTTGAATATGAATAAGGACTTGCTTGATAAATCAACGTTGGAAATGACTAAGCTGGCTTTGCAGGAGCTTAACATAACGAAACGAGAATCGAATTACTTTAATCCAAACAGAATATCAAAGTTTAAAACGTCAAGTAAAACGGATAAACAGAAGAAAGAAAAACGGAAAAAAGGTCCAACGATGACAAAAGTCGATTTATAGTCCTAAGCACGGATTATCTGCTCCGACATACAATATAATAGAATAAAGAATTTCCTATTGAAACATATTTTATAATAAAGAACTGTACATAAGTATAATATATACATAAATATATAATAAAAAGTTTGATTTATTTGTCGCGGAGAACAATTCGTCTGGATTGGTGCAACAGGTTTGCTTAACGCTTACAACGAAACTGCGAGCGCGTATATACAATTAACAGAAAAGTAAATTGAGTCTATATCGCAATAGAGCTGGGCTGATGAGTGGACGAAAGTGGCTTGATGACTTTCTTGAGGCGCGCGTGCGCTCGTCCGCGCGCTCGCGGGCATCGGCGCATACAGGTTGCATCCCCGCGCAGGGCTCCCCGACAACTGTCAACAAAAAGCAATGTCAAAGACGTGAAAGGTGAAAAGAGAGGCAGGCGAAGGTTGGGCAGGCTGTGCGCGGGGTCGGAGGCGCACAGGTGCCTCCTCGGCGGGGGCAGGAGGGCCACGGGTGGAAGGATCGAGGGGGATCTGGCGCCCTGGCGTCCCGGGGCGCTCGGCGCATAAACAGGATTTTCTACTGGGAAGAGGGCCCGGGGGGAGGGGCGCGAGCGGGGAAATGGGCCCGCGGCAGGAGGCGGCGGTGGCGGCGCTCGGCGTAGAAAGTGGTCAGCCAATGGGCTGCGGAACGCCGGGGCTCGGGAGCCGAGGCCGCGGCGAGGAAGCGAGCTGGCGGAGACTGGAGAGGTGGCGGCGCCGCGGGCGGCGCGGGGAGCCGGGGACTGGGGAGGAAGCCTCGGTGGGTCCTCGCTGCTCACTCGACGCTCGTCCGGCCGCCCCGACTGGCCCCCCGAGTCCCGACGCCTTCTCTAGCGAGCCGCGCGAGGCCGAGCGCAGACCGCCGCAGCCGCGCGCACACGCGAGACGAGCCCGCAGCAGCAGCAGCAGCACCAGCCACCACCACCACCACGACCACGAGCAGCAGGACCAGCAGCCAGGACAACATGTCCGCCCGAGTGCTGGGGGCCGCCGCCTGCCTCCTCCTGGCCCTGGCCCTCGTCCCCGGTGAGTCGCCCGCGCTTTCCCCGCCGCCCGCCCGCCCAGAGGAATGCGCCGCGGGCCCATCGCGCTGAGGAATGCACCGCCTAGCCGCACGCCGCGTGAAAGTCCTCCGCGAGCGATGGCCGCCGCTGCCGCTGCCGCCGCGAGGCAGGAGCCGCGACCTCGGCTCCCGGGTGCACCGCTTCCGCCCCGCAGCAGACGCCCCGCGCCCGAGGCTCCTCCTACCGCCCCGACCTGCCCCGACCTGCCCCCGCCCACGCGCTCCGCGACATCCACCGACGGCCCCGACTCCGTTATCCTCCTCAAAAACAACGGCTGTAATGAAAGTTGAACGCGCGCGCGCCTACTGGCAATAGAACGTTGCCGCCGCGCTTAATCACACGCGAAAGTTTCTTTCATTGTCAAGCGTGGTTAATTACTGCGGAGGGGCCTTCTCCGGGCTCCTAATTACGCGCAGGACTGTCTCGTGCGAGCGGGCATTCGCCGATGCGGACTAGCGCTTTAATTGCTCGCGGGCTTAATTAAACGAATGCAAACACCAGAGGCGGCTCTTGATATTGTCGAAAAAAGAAACGGCTTGCACTTTCACTCGGAGTTGGCGAAGCCTCGCTCTTGGAAAAGCCAAAACTCCGCGTGGAAATTCTCGCGCGATCTTGAGGACAAGGCGGAGTGCGCGGTGCCGTTCATACATAGATCGTCTAATTATTCCGCCCGGTCGATCCTCTCTCGAGCCTTCATCGGCGCTCGCTCGCTTGCCCGCGATAAATAATTCACACCCGATGGCCAAGCCCCGCAGCTAGATTTTCGAAATCAATTACAGATTATCCCGGAGCGAGCGCGCGCTTGGGCGCGAAAATTTCGTAAGACCCACTGCGGCGGCTCGAAAAAATACACTCTTTTCGATCGAATTTCTCGCGCATACCGGTTTTCTCCGCGCGGGGGGACCTCCGGCGCGTTATGCTGGACGCAATGGCCCGTTTAGCGCCGCGGTAATAGCCGCCAATTGCCCCCGCGGCGCTAAGAAAAACCGGGCGAAAATAGCCGGGCGCGCCGGGGCGCCTCCTTAACGAGAATCGGGAGCTGCCCGCAGGACGGGGAGAAAAACCCAGAGGGCGACCTTGGGCGCGCGAATGCGTTACAAGGTCGCGCTGGGGGGACCGCCTTGGCTGCTGGTCGCGCGGGTCCAGCCGCTGCGCAGCGCCGATCGAAAGCGCTCGGGCTTTTCAGCGGGGGAAAAAATCCGGTTTCGCGCAGTTTTCACCTTCTAATTTGACTCATTCGCGGCTCGTTGCCGCGAGCTCGCCACCGACCCCGAGCCGCTCGGTCGGCTCCCCCGGGAGGCCGCGGCCCCGCCAAACCCCCAAGTACCCGTAATCGCCAGTGGCCCAAGCACCCCAAGGGCCAGCGTCAACGAGCAGTTGGTCCGTCCCCGCGGGGGCGCCCCGCTAGCCGCCGCCCGAGTTTTCGACCGCGTCCGTCATTGTTGTGCGTGCCGCGGTCCCGTCCATATTGCTGGGACCGCGCTGGGAAATCGCGGGGACCGAGAGAGCAGCGGCTCTGCGCTGGAACAAATGCGCGCCCGAGACGGGGACATTGTGGACGTACATGTAGGTGTGCGTAGCCGAGAGCGGCGTAAAGCTTGGCGTTGAGTCACATCGGCAGGCTCGATTCGATCCCGAAAGCCCCCGAGTGTACATTACGTGCCCCGTAGCGGCGCGTGCATCTCTCGCGCTTTCTCGCTAAAGCCTCTCGGGGGATTTCTCCCGAGTAGAGGCGCGACAGGCGCGGGTTGACTAATTTTCTAAAGTCGCGCGCTCCAACTAAAGCCATCCGCGCGTCCTTTTCTGTCGCGCAGTGAACGGCCAGACCAACAGGGGCCCCTCCGACCAGAAGAAGGAGGAGGAGTTCAAGTGTCCCGAGGGCCAAGGCAACGGCAACTTCGCTGACCCGGCGACCTGCCGCCGGTTCTACCAGGTATGTCCGCTGCAGGTGCACCGCGGCGCTGCGCCTCTTCTGTTATATGTAACGCGTGCACAGGTGCGCGCGCAGCCGCCGAGCCCGCGCCTCGACAACACTAAAATTTCACTCACCGATTTCTCTGCGAAAAAGAAATTTCGCGCTAGTCCAAGCTTATAAGGCTCTTTAACATCTAGCGCGACGGCCGCGAGCCTCCCGGCGTATCGCCGCGCCTTTGTTCCTTCCCTGCGCGCGTCCGCACTGCCGAACTCCTTGGCGTTCGGCCCGCGGGCTCCGGATTTTCGAAGCTTTTTCTGCACGTGCACTGCACGTGACCCGTTACGATTTGAAAATTCCTACGGCGCGATCTAGGCCACATGCTCGCGGCATTGTGTCCGTTAAGCCCGTTCCGCGGCGTGTTTTCAACAGTGCGCTCGACGCCACATAATGACTCGAGCCACGCATTCGAAACATAATTACTGCGCGTGCACCTCGAACGCTAACGAATTCTATATTTACGCGGTTTTTCCCGTGCAGTGCGTCGATGGTTATCCCTACCTCAACCGATGCCCGTCCGGCCTGCACTTCGACGACATAAGCAAGTTCTGCACGTTCAAGAATGAAGCTCGCTGTGGTCCTATCGCCACGAGTGCGTATATGTTATTACTCCACGCGGATTGCCACTGTGTAAACAAACCCTTCCTCTGTTAACCGGCTTTCGGCTTTTCTAGCACCGGCACCTTCCACGGAAACGCCTACGGACCTCGCCGACCGCTGCGACACTTCCTGGTGCCAGTTGCCCTACTGCTTTTGCTCCAGGGACGGCACGATTATTCCCGGTGGCCTCAAGCCCCAAGAAGTGAGTTCGATGCCCCGCAGGGTCTCCAGGTCAGATTAAGGACTATTGTGCTAAAACCACTTTCCTCTTCTAGACGCCGCAAATGATCTTGATGACGTTCGACGGAGCGGTGAACCATAACAATTTCGATCACTATCAAAAAATATTCAACTCCGATCGGCTCAATCCGAACAACTGCCCGCTCAAGGGAACGTTCTTCATTTCTCATGAGTATTGCAACTACAACATGGTACAAAGTCTTGCTCACGATGGCCACGAAATCGCTACCGAAACTATCTCGTGAGTAATAGTCAAGAGTAATAGTATAAACAGTAACGAAACATAAATCATTTTTATCTTCTGTTTATTTAACTGATAACCATTACATAATTAATGTTTATTGACTCTAATTAACTTTTGTATACTCGAGAAAAAACTACAGTTGACTTAGATAATCGTTTAATTACTTATATTGTGAATGACAATATAAGCTTAATTGTTTTAGAATGATATGGCGTTTGTTCAAAAGATTAATTAATTACGGATTGCATTTAACTGTTTCAGGCTCCAAAAGGGTTTGGAAGATAAAAGTTATGACGAGTGGGTGAGTGAAATGATCGGCATGCGGGAGATTCTCAAGCACTTCAGCAACATATCGAGCAGCGAGGTAGTTGGTATGCGCGCGCCATACTTAAAACCAGGACGCAATACTCAGTACAAAGTTATGGAAGACTTCGGCTACATATACGATAGCAGCATCGGTGTATCACCGAGCAAAACTCCCATTTGGCCTTATACGCTCGACTACAAAATACCTCACGAGTGCAAAGCTGGTACTTGCCCTACAAAATCCTTCCCAGGTACAAATTAAGTTGCACGAATGTGAATTGCAACGAGGAAAAAGTGTACTTGCGTGAATCACGCAATGTCGATTGGGTTAATAATATTTCGATCCGTAACTCGTAGGTGTCTGGGAACTCCCTCTCAACACTCATTATGTTGAAACCTACGAAGGTGGACATTGTCCATACTTGGACCAATGCGTCCTTCACAGTCACGACGCCGAGGAAGTGTTCGAGTGGTTGCAGGAAGATTTTAGTCGATATTACGATCAAAATCGTGCTCCATACATGATGCCCTTCCATACAAACTGGTTCCAAATCAAGGAACTTGAGCGAGGTCTCGCCAAATTTTTAGATTGGGCGACTACATTGTATGTTTCATTCTTTGAATTATTAGACAAATAAATTATCTTGTTAATTACAATATTTTTCATTTTCAGAAACGATGTTTATTTTGTCACCGCAACTCAAGCTTTAACTTGGATAACAGATCCTAAACCTATTAGTGCTTTACAAAATTTTGATGGCTGGTCATGTAAGAAAAAGGAGAACATTCCTGAGCCACCTTGCAACAATGCAAACAAATGTGCTCTTGACTTTAAACCTGCTGATGCTAATTTCACAGCCACAAGGTAAGTGATTGATGGTATTATTGATAGCATTATTGATTGCAAAATATAAATTAATCATGTTTACTTTTTCCAGGTATATGGAAACATGTACAGAATGTCCAAACAAATACCCTTGGTTAGGTGATGCCAAAGGGACTGGTTATTTAAACGACAATTACAAAGTTGAAAAAGAAAAATAAATTGTAAACCAGTAGTATCGTAAATGAACCTCTCGATTCCAAGAATCGAACGGAATACTTTTTTTCCTAATTAATGGTTGCTAAAGTCTTGAATAAAGTGCAAGACAAAATGCAAAGACTTGTGAAATCGCGTTATGTATGTTTATTCAAATAGACTCATACTGTTCAGCAGAGAGGAATATGAAGAATGAATTCTCACCGTAAAGTTCTACATATTATACAAATCAAATGATATTTTTGTTATGAAAATGATGCATGAATTGTTCTTATTTTGTATGTGTGATAATTTCAAATGTTGTTGAAGATGCACTAATTAAATTTTAAGTATAGATAAACTCAAAAAGTATAGATAAAAATACAAAAAATTATAAAATGTATACTTGTTTTATTTTTATTTTATGTAAAAAAAGAAAAATACAAAAATCTTTACAATTTGGAATAAATTCTTACCTTGCATACATTACTTATACAATAAATTATAAGACTGGTCACTTTTAACATTAAATATTATGAAGCTAAGAGATCAGGATATTTTTTTAATTCCTCAAAAATTCTTTTTTCAATATTTGGTAATGATAGATTATCAACAGATACATTAAAACTGACATAAACCGGTCTTCCATATTTCTTAGACAATCTACTAGCTATATTGCTAGATATTTCATCTGCTGCACATCCCAATATTTTTGTTGATATAACAGGTTTTTTTATTTGATTTTCTAATGCAAAAGCTAAGGCCAAATCCTTCATATTTTTTTCATTAGAATCTCCAACCCAAAGATATAGACTTCTATCCATTTTAATTATTTGACAATGAATTCTAACCTCGCCGACTTGATCATTAAAATTATAAAACTGAAAACTGCATGGGAGAAGTGCCGAATCTTCAATTGTTTCCATTGTTGATTATTTTAAACTGGCAAGCACCCCTTTAAGGAATAAAAGGTACAATATTAGTAGTAAGCTTAGCTTCCTTCACAAAGATGACGACGTGAAAATGCACAATTGAAGTAAACAAAAAATATCATGTATTGGACACTACAAATATTCTGCATTACCAAGTGAGGAATTCAATGAATATTAGCCTATTATATATATTTCAGTCTCATTTATGTTTTATCAGGGATTCCACAATCATCAGCCCACGTGCTAGCGAAGTGGCTACTGCTTCTGACTGTTGTTCTATATACGATGCTATGTATATAATAAAAAAGCATAATGTTGGGCAAATCTGTTTGCGATTCATATTCCACACGTTCCACGCCTTACTGCGACGTGGCTTGCTTCGCTACTCTCGCAAGTTTATATATATGCTTATAAAAATGTTACTTCTCAAAATAAACTTGGTTAACTTTACTGTTTATCAAAAAGAGGAATAAAAAATAAAATGAGACAAAATTCAATGTAACTAGTATCTATTCTTTTTAAAAATTCATATATCGGTATCAGTAGAAAAAGTTAGATATGCACGGCGGGAATGTGGCAAAGTAGCGGGAAAGACGCCTATTCCGGCGAACGCTTGTTGGTCGGCTATGTGCGTAGGCAGCGCCGCACTATAAGGCCAGGCCGGAACTTCAAGACCTTCACATATCCAGAGACCAGAATACGTTTATTCCGGCTTAGTATCGCGCGATACATATGTAAGAAAGAGAAAGAGTACGGATCAGAGGCGTCCTCTCTCCTGGGTCAAAGTAAATTCTTAAATTCCGTGTTTCAAGTTGAAGTAGGTGAACTCGTCGCACCTCGTAGGTGCGCTGTCTGTCCTCTCAGGTTCTGCTACTACTGCGGCGGGCCGTCGAACGGTCGTCTCCTTGCTTTCTCTCATCTCTCCTTATAACGTCGCTCCAGCGAGGCGCATGCGCGCGCAATTGCCGAGCTCTTCTGGTTAGAGTATCCATTTTGATCACATGTGAGTATCCCGAGCTGTTCTCCAAATTGTGGGAAAAGAAAAGCCGCTAAATCCGCGAATGCACCCGGGAGCCCAGGAGAGGATATTCCAATACGGTCCTTGGTTTGTATCGTCGGGAAGGAGGTTCGGCCGCCCAGGAATCCGATGAGTGCTTCGGCGCAAAGGCCCAGCCGCATCGCCGCGCGCGCGCCGCTTGCTGACAATAACGGGCCCGCTCGCTTTCACCCTCCCCGGGCGATGGGCCCGAGTGTGTGTGCTCCGGATTTCTACTGATCCGACCTCCGCGACACCCCGTCGATCTGGGACTCGCAACCCCTAGTTCCGCCCACGAACCTAACCGAACGCTCAGGAACTGCTCTATCCCTGTCCGCCGAGCGCCGCCGCAGCGGCTTTCATCCACGGTCCGACTCACTAACACGAGTACACACCGCGATCCCTGTCGCGGAGAGAACACGCCGCCGTGTGTCGTACTGAAATTGTTGGTTAGCTCATTCGCGCACCGACTTTTTCCCGTCCCGTTTTCGTGCAGCGCTACTCCCGCACACCATTGTCGACTTCTGGGTAATTTCAGGCATCGCATTTTTCCATCGTTCATATCATACAAAGAATTTGCGCGATCGTTTGAGCTTGCGAAAGTTGCAAGTTGAACACAGGCGTATTTTTCGCGTGTGCCACATGGTCACTTGTACATCCTCGTGCATTCTTTTCTTAGATATCTAAACTACAACTTCCCAAATCATCTGTTAAATCGACTGTTTCGCAATATTAATTCACTTGTTTTGCTTTTTTGTACTATTTTAAAGACTTGTACCTTTTTTTATCGATTTGCAGTTGCTCTGGGTATAGAATAGCTATTTTTGATTATTTCATATTTTTTATCTTTGTTATTATTTAATCTCCATAAGTCATTTTTAATGTACCAATCACACTCATTATTATCTTTTAATTATAAAATTATTCTAAAATAATCATTTGTTCTAATATATTTCATTTCCATTTACCAGAATTCACAAAATCAGACATGGCAGACATTGAAGATACTCATTTTGAAACTGGAGACTCTGGTGCTTCAGTCACATTTCCTATGCAATGTTCTGCACTTCGCAAGAACGGTTTTGTAATGCTGAAAGCCAGACCTTGCAAGATAGTAGAAATGTCTACTTCTAAAACTGGTAAACACGGTCATGCCAAGGTCCATCTTGTAGGTATCGATATCTTTTCTTCCAAAAAGTATGAAGATATTTGTCCTTCTACACACAATATGGATGTACCATTCGTCAAACGAGAGGATTATCAGGTAAATTATTTTAATTATCTTGAAAATTAAATATTTCCTATTTAAATTGTTCCTATGAAAAACGTAATATTAATTATTTTCTGAATCTAGCTCACAGACATATCCGATGACGGATATTTATGTCTAATGGCAGATAATGGGGACTTACGCGAGGATCTCAAAATACCTGATGGTGAATTAGGTACTCAACTTCGTGCTGATTATGATGCTGGAAAAGAATTACTCGTAAGTTAAATTAATAAGTCTATTAATCTATTTTCATTTTGCAATACCTGAAAATTGTGTTCAATAAATTTATTTTTATAGTGCACGGTGCTAAAGGCCTGCAATGAAGAAGTAGTAATTGCTATCAAAACCAATACTGCCCTTGACAAATAATTGCGTTCAATTTGAACAGAACACCAACCTCAATACCTGCTTAGCCAATCGACATCTAATCATTGGTAAAAAAGGAAAAAAGAGTCAACAATTTCAACCAGCAGAACTCGACAGCAGAGTAAAAGCATCTTTTTATCAAAGTAATACCTACTTACTTTCTTACTATTATCTGAAAGAGAAAACAAAAACCCATAACGTTAAAGTTTCTAAGCATTGTAAGTGGAGGCTGGGTTTATGGAAAACAAGTGTGCATCCCAGTTTTAGAAACTAAACGCACGTTGTTTGTTATACAAGAGATATGGCGACGACTTTTCATCGAAGGGTTAAATGATAATAAAAATTAAAAAAAGCCTTTACACATCCATCTTTTTTTCATTTTGTTAATTTCATAATGTTAATAAATTTAAAAACAAAGTATTGTTGTCTTTAAATGACAAATTTATAATTTATTATTACACATATAATACAGATGCTTATGACGATTTGAGACCAAGAATAATTGTGTCAACTGCCAAACGGAACAATTTTTTTGCAAATCTAAGAAAATACATGTTTCTCATTGAGGCACTAGATTATTTGTTCTGTAAATTACTTTAACAATGGTCAAAGTAAGTTTACAAAGGAACAAGAAAGTCTTGCCCTCAAATCATTAGCACCTATAATAACACAAATTTTCTAAATGGACTATTTACTAAATGACTCAATACTATACATGATGAAAAATTGTCTTGAGTGATTTCTTTTGGGACTATGAGTAATTTTGTGCTAAAATTACCCATCAGTTCTGTGGGTAATCTATTGTGTACTAATGTTATAAATCATTAAAAAATGCCAGAGGACTTAATTATATATAGCATGATTGTAAGAAAATGTTTCTGATAAGTTTTTTTAGAACTTACAGAATAATAAAATGAAATTCTCTAAGTGTTTCCTTATATATGATCCTTTGGCCTACATTGTACAATTAAATAACCCAACAAATGATTACAAAGTTTCTAATAAGTGCTGGTTATTTTGAGTGATATACGTAACTTTGTAAAAAGAAATTAAGACAAAATCGAAAATTGTAAATGCTTACCTGCAACAGCACATGCCTTTTCTTACACTTTTAAATCTATTTGGAATGTTTTTTACTTGAGCGTTAATAATGTTGTGTAATACAAAATGTAGACTGAATAATTATACCAAACTACACATGCCATGAGAGCATTTCAATTGTCTGATTAACATATAAAGATCTGAGTTATCAAATTTTGCCTTATTCAATTATTATTATTTTTTCTCGAAAGGCACAAAGCAAATACATTTATAATGTATTTTTAATGTGCTTATTAAAACTGCTGTTCTTAATATTTTTTTAATAAATTAATTTGTATAAAAAAGCCTTTTAGTGACGTTAAGGTGTCTCAGTTATAAAAGTAATTGATAAATAATCATTGACAAAAATTTAATGTTTAAAAATATTACTTGGAAACTAATTTGTTATTAGAAAAAATTGTTCCGAAAGGTATACCTCAAATTTTTAAATAATGGTAATGATATATAATAATAGACGAGATGATTCACAAACAAAATATTCCTTATTTTTAAAAATTAGAACAACTCATTTAATGCTACATGTCATGTATAAAACTATAGACGTCAATGTATATAGATATTCTTTTTATGATTGAATTGTTTAGTGCTCAAAATTAATTTGGTAAAATTTTTTACATCTATATAACAATATAACTGGTGTCTCAAACATATAAACTAAGTATGTAACGTAAAAGTACCAAATATGAATATGAACGTAACAGCGTTTATACGACGCGTGTGCTATAACGAACCAAAACCGTATACGTGTTATTAATTGGTTTATGACAATTAAAAAAATTAACTATGTGAGACACCAATGGTGTGCACAATATCGTCGTGCATTGTTGCGAAAGTAGATTAGGTACTCAAAATCGGAAAAAGCAAAACCATTTCAATGCTCAAGCTTATAAAACATGTTGCTAAACATTGCAGTTCTTACTGTTTTTTCCTTTTTGAAACTACTAAAATATAAGACTTTACAATCGAAAATGATTGTGGTGCTACCTCATTTGTCAAATGTATGGTTTAAATACGTTAAGTTACATACGGAGATAAAATGGAAATTCTTAATAAAAATTTTTGTTGCAAGCACGTATTATAAAAAAGTCAGGATAAAATGTTATTCTTTAAATGATGTTTCTGTAGGAACACGTACTAATTGGTATATAAATTAAAAATAAATATTAAATGCACGAATTTCCTTTTATTGATAAATATTTTAAATTTTGTTTAATATGCAGAAGCATCGAATTACATAAAAGATCGTTGACGACCAAAAGGACGAAAATCAATGTCAATTGTGATAGTTCCAGGGTAAAAGTTGTAATAATTAATAAACCAGCTAAGCTCTGTCGTCCAAAACTGAATATTTTTGAAAAAGAATTCTTCACTATGAAGTAGGTAGCACCAACAATCATACCTACATACAAAATTATGTAGGGTATATTTGAATGTTCAAATATTATTTAATAAATGAAAATTAAAAATAACAGAACGCGCATCATTTTTTATTAAAATACAAACGAAAAAAACCTATATTGCAGAGATCGTGTAATAAATAAAAATTTAAAACTAAAATTATTACATTTTTAATATTTTTATAACAATAAACATACAGTTGCATCGAATAAACAGAATAAAGTTTATTGTAACTGATATTTCATTGAAAATAATTAATTGGCTAAAGCAACTCATTCATTGGAAGAAAATTTTCAAACAAGATAAATTGTGATTGAAATACAATTAATCAAACTTTATTTATAATGAACTCCATTACAATGGATACTGCAACAAGTAACATATTTTTGTTAGCTTCAGGTAGATTCTCTCCAATAAGGCACAAAAATTAATAAAAAATGAAAAATTAGTTAAACTTTTAAAAGGTTTGCTTTGCTTAATACTTAAGGTCAATCACTATTAATTATTTTAGCAGTTATGCATTTAATATAAATTCAAATTAGAAATTGCTGAATTAAATGAAACTCACATTTATAAATTTTTCAAAATTTTATCTAAAAATGAACTTTTAGTTTAGTAAAATCATTATTAATTTATGCCCTAGGAAAAAGAATTATATATATATATATATATGTATATATATACATATAATTATTTGTTTTTTCCCTAGATCATATATTTAATACAATTGTGTTAAGTATTTATCAAATATTGTTTAAAATATTACAAGTTTCAAAAACCAACAGATATTATTTTCGCATAATTATATCTAAAAGCTTTTTTTACATATGTACTTCTTAATTTTTATAAATCAAAATAAAACTATACTTTAAGTTTGTAAATGCGTAAAACTTTCAAAGTATTACTGTACAATCTAATGCCAAGTTTATACTTTGAAAATTTTTGTATCTCAATATTAATAAAAAAATTATAATAAAGCAAGGGATTTTATGGAAATAAGCGTTATTTGTTCACTCGCTTCAAACACATGAGTTTACATATTTATCATTTGCAAACATACCAAAACTCCTTTATGGAATTTTGTAACAAAATGTGTTTTATTATTAGAAATACATTGGCTAACTACTTATTCGACTGTGAAGTCAAATTCTGTACTTGCACTTGTATTTTTCAAAAAATGACCAATGTTTGAGCACAGTAAATAACTCAATAATTAACTCCAAGTCTTTTTTATCTCTAGACGTATTAACAAAATTTAGCGATTTAATGTGCAATACGCAAGTAGTACTTGATTTTGTATCTTTTTTTCTCTTTTTTTCTAATCACAATCGTAATCAAAGTTCTCTTGCTGTTCTTGAGATCAATTATTCGCGTTTCGCCTTTGCAGTGCCGCGGCTAAATCTTGTCGTAAAGCAGCTTGTTGCCTTTGATCAGCTAGTGGTTGAACTGACCTTAAACCATTGACAATATCTTTGGTTTTACCAAAATAAATTTCATTCAGTGTATTTCTTATTTTGTTCTCCATGTCTTCAACCATTTTACCTATATTTGCAATATGGGGTGCTGTTTCACTTACAGGAGCATCTTGTTCAACCTGCATAAGATAAAAAAAAGTATAGTTTGATTTCATTCAAAAAGTTTGATTGAAGGTAAGTACAAACCTGTCTTGTGAGACTTCCACCAAGATTCATTGTTCCAGAACCATGTTTATTAGTTTGAAGCCAAAGCATTGCAGTAGATGTCAATTTATAATGTGCATATCTACTTGTAGATTTGTGCTGTACTTCGACAACATGTATAGAATCCCAACATCCTTTTATTTTTTTTGACCCATCTCCAGCTTTTTTTATTAATATAACACCAGCAAAACCATGATCTAAATCCCACAAATATACAGAAGAGACACCACCCTCAAAGTATAATTCACGATATTGAGCAAATGCATTATTGGCATCAATTTCCAATTTTCTTAACCTTTCAGAGGGCATTGATCCATCTTCTAATGGAGGATCATATGTATTACTCCATGGAGATCTGATAATACATATGCATATAATTTAGTCACTGAAGTAGTACTTATAAGTATACAATAAAATTATTTTTGTTATATATTACCTATAAGAATCTCCATCTCGGTTATAATCGCAAAGAAGGTAATCTTTTCCAGATTCTTTATCCTTTGCTATTTTCAATGGTTGATCAACAGATGAAAGCAAGTCTTCACAGAGAGAGGGAACTAGATCAATGAGATCACTAAGATTTTTTTCAATCTGTTGAGGTGGCAGTCTACGCATTAAGTCCAAAGCACAGTCCATTTGTTGTTCCGTCTAAAAACAAAGCAATAACAATATAACTGTTTAAGTTTTTTAAGCATAAGAATATATCATTAGATCAAAATTCATCTTGTATGAGCGCCATTTTGACAGTTTGACACAAATAGGTTAAGTGCATTTTTATTTTTTACTAAAATAGTGGTCAAGCTATTTTTATAATTTAAATTTGAAATATGAGTAACAATAGAAAGTCAATGTCGTAAAACATACTAAAGACCCATTTTATTGATTAACACAAATTAAGCTTATCTAAAAAGGAAAAGTGGCTTACCATGACACCGTTCACCGTCGAGAAGCGACGATTTCCACCAACCGAAAAGAGTAAAATCGAATTCAATGTGTTTAAATGTTAAAATTATGAATACTGCAACAATCACTTTGTATCGGATTCAATAAATTTATGTACTTGATCCATTCGTAATTCAATGAAAAAATGAACATTTAAAGGGTGTGTCAAAGTAAACGACGATTGGCTACACTAGGCAAGTATAGAGGAAAATCAAGCGGCTGAGGTCAGTCGCCGTCTCGTAGTATATAGTTGCGTTGCTTCTCCAGTTAGCCGTCTCTCTATACCTCGAGCCCGTTCCTTTTAGGGTTCACACTCCACAGTCCATACTCTCGAAATACCGTACAGTGCCCAGCTATACGTTCAAATAACTCGTTTGTATAGTTTCAGCACTTTTATGTGTTAGTACGTGCCACATACGCATTTTTGATAAGAAATGTTTTTATATCAATTTAGTTTCATTAGATTATAGATTAGATTATTTATTTCGATCTATTCAACTCGGATCATTTTATTCTTTATTGAATTCATACTTTTTAGATTAGCATTACAAAATAATTACTTAGTATAATCTACGAATTTATGACTATAATTAAATAAATACCTATAAATATTTAATGTAGCTTTTTCATATATAGTTTCAAAAAAATGAAACGTAATTTTAATAGTAATTGTACTTATTTTGTATTTACTCGTATATTTAAAATGATAATATGAAAGCGCCACTTGAGGAGGATACATCAACAATGCGCATGCGCCATTAGCGTACATGCGTTTTAGCAATATCAATTGTAGAAAAAAACATTCACGAGGTCAGAGTGGGTCAGAGTGGGTCAGAGTTATAGCAGTTTTTAGGGTAGATACATACGCTTAATTTGTTATTCAACGTATTTTAAAAATTTTTAATAGATTTTCACAATGTTCATTATGTAAATATTAGTATGACTATTCAGTTGGTATAGTTTTTTTATGTAAAGCAGTCGAGTATAAAACTACGTGTTGACTGATGTATAATCTTGCTATTGTTCCAAACTTTTTTCATGTTCAGTCGCAGTTCAGGATCCTGACACGATATTGGTGTCTATAATGCGTTGAGTGGACGAAAGAAATATATTTATTTGCACTGGTGTTGGTTCAAGATACAAAACAATGCTTTAACAGGTATTAAATTTATTAACAATTTTTTTAAACATCTTCGTCAACGATTATAATGAAATTTGTCAGTGTTGGAAAATCATTTTTAAGTCTTATTTAAAGTGATAATTTAAATTATCATATTTATTATTTTATTTTCTGAGTCATTTGAAAAAACTATAAAAATTAACGTGTATTGCAGAAATAATATGTAATTGTTTACTACAATGATGTGGTCTTTGTTAAATTTATAAGACAATTACATCATAGTAGATAATGAGAAACTTATTGATAAAAAACCATTTTAATCATGGGTACCAAACTATCTTTTATAAATCAATTATCCATTAATACATTAATGTTACTTATTAAACACAAATATAAAAATAAATTTTGTTAGGTTAAAGATTAATTTCATTTGTTTTCTATTAAATTTAGTGGAATATATTACTGATATGTTGGTTTTCTGAAATAATCGAGTAAAAAATCAAACTAATATCACATTAATAGATTAAAAATAAACAAATCAAAATTTATTATCATGGGAAATTCTTTTGTTTTTATCTTTAGTTAAAATTCTTTATATTGCCCTTTTATATTGTACTTGTGATTAAATACTGAAATAAGTAGTAGATCTCATAAGTGTCTATTAATAGTATTTATTTTATGTGTGTAAAATTGATTCTACAGCTATTAAAAAAGGTATTAAAAAGCTTTATTTATGTCCTTGACTATATTCCTGTCTATTGTATAAGAAGTTGATCATTGTTTAAGAAAGTTTTTAATACATTTTTTCCACATATTGTTACTCATTTGAAATCATAAAAATGTAGAACCTGTTTGTAATTTTAGTTTTAAAAATATGTTACTGATTTTTAATTAAATTCAATATTACATGGTTTGCTAATTTTATCATAATACTTCTACAGAGTTATTTTCATTCTTGATTGTGTAAAAAGTATAAAGCAATAGTATGTGTTAATCAAAAGTAGCTGAACAATCAATTACTTATACTATTATATTTACTATTTGACTTTTATTATTCATGTATCTACAAAGATAATATGTAAACAGACTATATATACATTTCTGTATATTGACTTTTAACAATAATTCGACAGAATCGTAGTACATTGATTTAAAATTCATGTTTAATTATGTTTATATTAATGCAATTATAAATAACTAGACTAAATCTTTAAAAGTTTATATCTTAAAAAGTAAAACATTCAGGATCTTATAAAAATCCAAAGAATGTATTCTCATCATCAATTGTTTAATTAAGTAATTAAAATTATTTATATATTTTATTTTGTAAAATTGTACAATCTATAAACATTCATCATATAAAAGATCATCTAAGCAATACATTTGTGCAAGATTTAATTTAACTAAAGATAAAAGAAATTTTTTAATTTGTGAGACAAACTGTTATTGTATATCTGATTTTTATTATTTAATTATTTAAAAATAATAAGTATTTAATAAAAGTAAAAATAATAAGTATTTCTTTTTTAATACTCATAATCTAATCTATAAAAATCTGGTAATCTGCTCATTGGTTCTTATATGAATTAATTAATTTGAACTGATAAGCTATCTAATCCAAAAATTATGTTCTATACAAATGTTTTTGATGCCATATTATGTATTCCTTTAAAAGTAATACTTTATTTCTAAAATTTCAGAAGATTATCTAAAAAAGTATTTATATTAATTACAAAAAACTTGTAGTGAGTGAAAAATTATTGGTCAATGAAATAACTAATCTAATAATTTTATTAGATTTGTAATTAAACGTTTATTTTATTTAATAAGTTAAATATATAAATATACTCATATTTATATTTCAAATATATAAAATATACTTATTCTTTATTAATAAAGTGAATTGGCTTATGCTTATTGTAGTAATTATTTTTATTATACTTATCTAAATTAAAATATTTTATTTAAATTACTTTGAGATTTTTTATCATGTTTCTTATTTCGTTTTATCCATCATTGTAAGTTCTTTTTTACAATGTTAAACGTATGAAATGATCTATATTTTGAATTTATTGCTTACAGATTAAAACACCAAAGAAAATCTTTTCCATAACACACAAAAAAAAGGTCACAATCCAAACATGGGATTATTATTATCCTTAAAACGTTCCCGAATAGTTCATCTATTGTTTGCTATTACTTTTTTCACCTCTGGTTTGATTATAAATTTTTTTCAATGTATTTTGTACTTTGGATTAAGGCCGTTTTCGAAGTACTTATATCGTAAAATTAATTATTATCTCTGTTATTCATTTTACAGTCGTAAGTATAATAAAATATTTTGAACATTATAATATGAATGTATAATTAAGATTGTAATTAATAATTATTAATCGGTTTTAGAATTAGTATTTATGGCAGAATGGTGGTCAGGAACAGATGTCATTATATATATAGACAAAAATGATTTTGACAAATATTATGGAAATGAACATGGTTACCTCTTAATGAATCACAGTTATGAAATTGACTGGTTAATTGGATGGATGTTCTGTGAACGTATTCGTATGCTTGGAGTATGTATTATTTATTAACAATCACTTTAATATGTTATTTACAAATGAAAATAATAGGAAATACAAAAAAAATTTAAATACATTACATTTTTGAACGTAAAAATTAAAACATTATCAGTAACATACAATAAATCTATTTACAATAAAAAATTTTTATTATAGAATTGTAAAGCTTATGCAAAAAAGTCTATTCAATACATTCCTACACTTGGGTGGGCATGGAAATTTGCTGAAAGCATTTTCTTAGAACGAAGTTGGGAAAAGGATAAAGAAACTATAGGAGCTCAAATCAAAGAGTTAACTGAATATCCAGATACCATGTGGGTTAGTAAATTTTTAAAAGTATTCGTTTTAATATATAAATAATTAAAATAATAAAAGTTTATGTAATCTTTTGCAGCTTTTGCTTTATGCAGAGGGAACGCGTTTTACTCCTGAAAAGGCTGAGGCCAGTCAAAAATTTGCAAAAGAAAAAGGTTTACCCATATTAAAACACCATTTAACACCCCGAACAAGAGGTTTCACAGCAAGTATACCACATATGAGGGGCAAAGTTGGAGCAATATATGATATACAGTTGGCATTTAAGCCATCTGAACCTATCAAGCCTACTATAACAAATCTCTTGCTTGGAAAAGGAGTTGAAGCACACTTGTACATAAATAGAATACCTCTTGAGATGGTTCCAGAAGGTGATGAAGCTGCAGCACAATGGTTACATGATAGGTACAAAATAAAGGTAAAAGAAATTTACTAATAATTATTGTCAAATTTGTTTTAAACAATGACATTGAAAATAAAATATTTTGAAGGATAAAATGGCAGAAAGTTTCATTCAAACGGGAAACTTTTTTGAAACAAGTAATGTGCCTAAAACAGATTCATTTAAATTAGAGAGACGATATTGGTCTCTAATTAATACCGTGTCTTGGGCAGTGATTGTTCTGGTACCTATGTTGTATTATCTTCTTAGGCTTTTATTGTCAGGGTCCACAATGTACTTTTTTATGGGAGTTGGAATTATAGTCCTATGTAAGTATTCTAATTTGAATTTAATTTAATTATGATGATAAAGATTATAAAATGTTTTTTTATATTTTAATTGTATTTTTCAGTTTTCTTATTAATGCATAAAACTATTGGAATGTCTGAAATTAGTAAAAGCTCTTCATATGGAGCAGCAGAAACGAAAAAAGCAAGATAAAGGCACTCATTTTTCAAAAACGCTCAAAATAAATTATATATGAAAAGATGGTTGTCTTTGATTGCTGCAAGTGCTCGTGAGATATATAATGATCTTTATGTTGAAGAAGAACTCTGTTATTTTATTAATTTACAATTGCCTACGTGTAATTCGTTCAGAATGGAAATGTTTTTACATCGCCTGTAGAAAATATGCGTATCACAATTTTTGCGATTATTAGATTTACTGCATTTTTGTGTTGACTTTCTATTTTGTCCGATATATAAAAATTGTTATTGTTACAGTAAAACACTGTTTAATTCCAATTCGTACATTATCTGTTTTTTTTTTAATTTTTCACTCGTTTTCAGATGAAAGATTATTTGACTCATGGTGTTTTTCTTGGTATCCTTCAATAGGCCTTGCTAAATATCTAATTGTCCTTAATTTTCCTCTAGCATCATAATATCCATAGTGTCCTTTTACTGTACCATCCTTTAATTTCTCCTCTAGTCGAAATTGTCGATTTTTCCTTCAAAAGATTAAAATATTAATCAGATTCTATTTTCATTATATGATATTCCTTTGTATCGGTATCGTAAACATACCCATCACCAGTATCAAAACCAAATATGTAAGTTTTTGGACCCTCATGTCCTTGTATTTGAAATTCTATTCTATCACCATCTGCTGATAATTCTAAAGTTCCAGTAGGATCCTTATTTTTGGATTTTTTGTTGACTTTATGTTTGCTTTCTGAAACAGTCTATAACAAGTATTTTTTATCTTTCAATCGTTAATAACACAATGATTTCTTTATAATTTTTCAAATAATCTCTTAAAAAATGTCTCAAAATAATGTTAATAATAGAATTAAATTTTATTTTATAATGATAGATTTAAATGAGTGAGATGATTTTAATTTTTTATTTGAAATTCAAATGTTTAAAAAAGATATATATAATATTTTACATGAATACAAATTTTATTATTTTACTTTTTTTTTGCTCAATGTGAGTTTTTACGAAGAAATATGAAGACAAAATAAGTAAATAATAAATTTAGAATTATAGATTTAATTACAGTTTGATTGAAATATTAACTATTTGAAATAGAAGTAAACTATGTTTATTTCGTTATCACGCCGTGATATAATTTATTGGTCATAATTAAAACATTGTTTGAAATTGAATATATAAGATTGAAGCGTAAGTAGAGCTACATGCCATATGGAATGCTGAAAAATACCTGTGTCCCAGATTGCATCGGCGCATGATCCCGTATGTACATAGGATTTGGATCCGCAATTTTCTCAGGTGTGTTAATATTTTTTGCTTCAGGTCGATGATTTAGTGGTATCTCATTAATTTCGGGTATTTTTTCGTTTACCATTGCATTTCGATATTTCGCGTAAATTGAAGTGGCATCTGGAGCCGGCGGTTCCAAATAGGGCGACAAATTTCGCGAGTTTCGCTTCACATAAGGAACTTCTTTTAGCACTAGCGCCTTGTTCACGCTCTTTCGACTTCCCCCAAGAACTTTTTCATAGTTTCTCTTTGTGTCCCAGATAAAGTCACCCCCAACCACAGGACCGAAGTACATGGTGTAAGGATTTTTGTCTGACGGGGTGAACTGGCTTATCCTTTGATAGTCTCCAGGATTGAGCAAGTATTTAGCCGGTACTTGCGTAAACCACTTATCCGGTGTCGACTCAGCTGGCAAAAAGCCGTTGCAGACATACTGTATCAACAATAACTTGCAGGAAAAAGGGAATTAAGAAACTGTTAAGAAGTTTCTCCGGGCGAAACGTGTGTATGTGTATACGCGCGTTTATGAGAGTAAAACTTTTTAAATGATATATGTATAATGCAGAGCGTTTTTATACCATAGTGCATTGCTAGTGTCTTGCTACATTGATTGAAGCGCGTAGACGGACAACTAAGAAGCGGTCAAGTGTAACAAATAAAGCCTACATAACTGTTCGACTCTGTCATTTTTTGCTATGTTAAGTGAAAGCCCAATATATAGGTGCCCGGTACTCGGGAAAAGTGAATTTTAACAATATATATGATTATAATGAACTAAAACTATTAATGTTGTTAATATTGTTAACTTTCTGCATTCTTAGATTCTATTGTATTGATTCTATCTTGATTCGATAATTTTATTATTTAATGGTTTCTTTTTAAAATAATTAAACTGAGAAAAGATTGTTTAATGTAAAAAATATAAATTAAGTATATATTCAACAATATTCTACGCAAATTCTTCGCTTAAATTTAAAGTTTTACTTACTATTATTATGGCCGGGCACATCGTCTTTTCGGTTGAATGGCTAGATTAAAACTGAGCTACCAATTCTTTGATATGCATGCTTGAGCGATTCTCCTGTACCAGGTCTGTTCTCCCCTCTTATATATAGGAGATCCTTTCATTCAATTCATAAGACGTAGGATAGCTTTATTGTTTCCTATATCGTGCACATTCTCTTACTGGAGGCAAAATTATAATTCAAAAACTAACAATAAGTTATAGCTACTTTTTCTTAAATTCCATTTTTTACTATTTATTTTTTAAATATTATATAGTATGCACCTATAATATTTTTTTGAGCTTTAAAATATGGGTTTAGATTTCACTGCTCATTACTATTTAAATGAAAAAATACAAATACATGTACACATAATAAAAATAGAAAAAATTTGTTTTGCGTGCACATTATATGTAAATTATAAAACTAATTCAATGAATAAATACATAAAACTGAAGTTATACAAATGATTCAAAGTAGATTTAAAATCAGTTATTTAACATATATAATATTTTTACAGTTGCTATGAAATATAAAATTATATTGAATATAGTGTACATTTTTTAATTACATGATCATACAAAACGAAGATATTGTATTTTACTTGTTCCTGATGAAACTAAAACTATTTTCAACAAAGAGAAGCAAATACAGAATTTGTCAGTATAATTGTACATTTGTCAACTACGTAATAGCGGAAACGTCAATTTTAGATATACTTGACATTAATGGTACTCATATGATTAAAAAATACGCTTATATAAATTGAATGTTTTTTATTGTGCCTTTCACAAAGATTTTTGATCTCAATTGAATCGTCTAGAATCGCATTACTATTCGAATTTATATTTTGCATTATTTCAAGTTATCATGAAACATTTCACTTTAATTCTTTTTTGTTGTTATGTTATATTTGAAATGCAGTGTCAAGTCATGGTAAATTGTTAATTAAATTAAAATATTTTCAAAATATATATTTACAATATGCATTCTTATAAAATGTATAGTATTCTTATCAATATTTCGACGCTCAAATCAAAACATTTCGTTACTAATACATTTTTTCATTACTTCTAAGAAGCCTAAATTAACGTTTAATAAATTATTGTTACATAAGATACCATATATTTAGGAATCATAAAAATAAATTGCAGTCATACTAATTTGTCTTAATAATATAAATTTGGATGTTTCAGTCTCTAAGTTCATGAATACAAAAAATAAACTATTTGTATTGTACAATTTGTAAATGTAGTTTGAAGATCAATTTTTTGACGCTTCAGTTTTTGATAAATTATTTATTAGCTCTATAGACTTATAATATATTAATGTATAAAGCTAATTATTTATTGTAAACAAATAATTTATGCAGATTGTTATATTTTGTTTTTATTGTGAAAAATGTAAGTACTATTAAGTACTGTACAGAATAGTAAGGCTAAATTGAACCACTTTAATTAATCGAGAATTTTTACGTTCTACTGACCTAATTATAATTGCAAATATATATTGAGTCGTTAGAAGAAACAATTTCTAGATATCTATTTCACTTTAGTCGGTACCTGTAATATTAAGTTAATCATTTGTGTCAATACTAATTAATTATTTTTGATACAATTAGCAATTTGTAACGACTATTAATTTGTAGAGCCTGAAGTGTCGTAGCGGTAATCAGCAGAGCGATGAACAATTTCAGAAAATCATGCAAACTTGCCGAAAAAGATTTCTCGGTTACGGCAGAGATAACGACAGGAATTCCAATGGTCGCGAAACAGACTCGCAAGAGTCGTCAGACTCAGACGAAGATGATCAAACTATGTTTGATAGGAAATTCTTTAACTCAAATGGGAATCAAAATAATAAATATGATAGACAAAGCAGCGTTAATATAAGGTATGATTATTCCAATTCGTCACCATCATCAAGAAACATGACTCATCAGTCATCCAATCGTAACTGGGGAAATAGATCTTATTTGTCAAATAGTATGTCCTCAATCAACAATAAAATGAATAGTAAAGATTACCAAAAGAACATAAAAATCAATAACGTTGACTCTAGTGGATACACCGATAATTATTCATCAAGATACAATAAATATAATAAAAATAATGTAAATTATAACGATAATAACTATAACAACAATGATGATAATTATAATCACAATGGAAATCACGAACAAGCCGTAAGACGCATTTAAAATAAAATATAAATAAATTTGTCTATTAACAGGTTTTGGGTATTTAATGAACTAATTTAATTTTTGTTTATTAATTATTTTTACGGTTTATGTGCAACTTCAAATTTTCAACAATTTTAATACCTGTTACAGTGCATCGTCCAATGTTTTTTTAATGAACTTAACTTGGTAATAATTGAAAAAATTATAAGACAGCAAATCATGGCAAATCCGCTTTAACATAATATATATCTTGCGCTCCAAAACAGGTCGATCAAAGGGGTTTTCCAGAAAAATCTTCTGTAATCGGTATTATGACTCAAAATATACAAGATTTCGAATTGCGAGATTTCGTGGAAGAATCTGTGATTGAATGTTATCGTTATTTAAATAATAACGGTCGTCAAGAAAAGTGCCAATATTCACAAACTTTATTATCATGTTTAGCTGAAAAGGGAAGCGAGGTGAGTACGAAATCGGTGTTCAATTACTGTATGGATTACAATTAATAACAAATCTATAAGTCAATGAGTTATATTTAAATTTTTAGAAATGCGAGGATTGGGACGATAAGTGAAACACAAATATACAAAAATCATAAGAATTCGAAATTTTAACTGTTTTATAATTTCTATTTGATCATAAAATTTATTTACAGAATATAACAAATTTATGTAATTGTCAATACACAGAGTTAAAAATAGAAAAATGTGTCGCTTTATATTACAATTTTTATACAAGACAATGTCTACTTTATCAAAATGCATAATAATAAAAATAATACTTTAGGGTCTGATACCGTTATGCGTACGTATCAGATACGTTATACAGCTGGCAAACAATTAGATATAGCATAAAAAATATATCGAAAATATAATCTGTTAGTAACGCATAATGAAATTATTTTCAAAATTTAACAATAACTAATAATAACTGTTTTATATTGAGTTACTTTATGTTTTAAGGTGAATCATAATGAATTAAGGAAATAAAGTACCTCCCAAAGTACGGTTTTAAAGTAATATTGTAAATTATGTACAAACTATATACCTTTTACTTCATTTAGAAGTTATAGCTGTACAACTATTTTTGTTTGTTGTTTTCAACTCATTTATCTGAACTAGTCTTAATGTAAGATAAATATTTGAGTTAACTTTTAGGGTGACAGATTTATGTAACTTACTTTTGTCTCTTAATAAATAGAATTTTTATAAACACCAATTGATTAATTACTTAGTAAATAATAAAGTATTAAATATAAATGTATACTTTCTTGAATAAATTAATTTAATATTTTTATAATTAAAATATACTATGAGTTAATAGATTACGATATTAAGTAAAGACATCATGATTAATATTGTATTGATATTATTGTACTAATCTATCTATACAAAAAGGAACCTATTTTTATAGATTCTCATTGAATCATAAATATTGCTTATTTATTTCAAAATATCTACAAAACAGCTTTAGAAAAAAATGGTTATCAGAGACATTTTATTAATATATAGCAAGCAATTATTTGCGTTTTTTTAAATTTTCAAAACGTTTTATCAAATCGTCAAAATCAATATCATCACTTTCACCCGAAGGATTTGCAGGTGCATCACTACTGTCAGATGGAACTGCAGGTAAATCTGGTAGATTAAAATCGTTCATTTGCATTTTAGAACGAGGTTGAGGTTTTGGTTTCTGATCTGACTGAAAGAAAATGTAATTTTTAATAACAACAAATAAAATAAAATTTTAATTAAATGTTTTACCTGTTTATTTAAGTCTGGTGGAAAAGAGTCATAAGGAGGAGGTAAATCCTCTTCCTGTAAATAATGTTTCATTAATTTGAAGTTTTGTAAAATTTAATTAATCATTTGACTTGTACATACAGGTTTATTTGAATTAGCTTTATCTAGAGGAATATTGTATGAAAATGCTACAGGATTGAAATGATTATTTTCATCTTTTTCAATTGAAGTAGATGCACTGGGAACTGCAAAACCTATGGGTTGATTAGAATTGTTTGCATTACTGATATTTTGAGGTGGAAGTGGAAGTTGTGGAAATCCTATAAATCCAGCTGGTTGTGGTAATCCACCAGTAGCTTGATCTAAATTATTAGTTGTTTGCCCATCGGTTGCTATATCAATTAACAATGCATCTTGACCTTCTGCCATGATTTGTGGATCAGGTTCATATTCAACATTGTAAATTTTGGCTATTTCAATAAGATATTTTTCAACTAATAATTTTGAGGGTGATTGTACACTCATTTTATGTTTAAGTTTTTCAGAAATAGTTTGTAATGCTTCTTCTCTACAAGCATCTGTATATTGTCGTCCATATTTAGATGTTAATATATCTGAAATAACTTTCATCTCTTGAACATCCGTTTGTATTCGTGGAGCTGCCCAAATAATTGTAGATATAGCTTCAGATAATCCATCATCAAGTGTCCTAAAAATCATTATTAAATAATACAAAATATTAAAAATCAAATATTTTTTAATTATTGCATAAACTTACTTCATTTGTTGAATAAGTCCAAAACGAGCTAGTAAAAGATCACAATACATTTCTAAAAGCTCCATAGCTTCAACCATGTAATCCTCCCTTATAATGTGTTCCACTCTAATTCTTGCTCTTTCTACCTTTCCAGCAGCAATATAATCAGCAATTTCTTTTCTGGCTTTTTGCGCTAATTCGGTTTTTTTCTTCTCTAGAAGCTTTAATCTATTAATTGCTAAACGAAGATGCGTTTTTAATTTAGTATAATTTGGTCCACTCGAAAACATTTTTAAAAGTAAAATATGTTATGCAGGCTTGTTTTACTCTTTTACCGGAATTCTCTATTAATTTATTTAAAATAAAATTGATCACGTATTTAATGTTACTTTTATGTATTTGACATTGGTTGAAGAGAACTCACAAATAATGAGAAACGAAAATGAATCACAATGAAAATATATAGACGAGCATTACGACAGATGTATACTTATATATACATATGTATATATATATATGACACTATAATATAAGGTATATGTGACTATCGGCTATAATCAGAAGTTGCGGGTGTATAACTCAGTGTAAACAATATACAGAAATGACCAAAAGAGCTAAGTGAAGTTAGCAACTAATTAATCGATAAATAACTGAATGCTCATTTAAAAAATCTTTACCATAAATTTGCTCATTCCTTACTTTTTAAAATATGACAAAAATACTCTCGTTTTCAAAAATATTTTAATTTTATTTTTATTTCTTAAATAAGAGCTTTTATGGAACCATTTAGATACCGAATTAATATATTTATAATTTGCTCGTACGTATCGTAAATTAAAATCATTATTTAATTGTTTAATTTTTTAAATTTAGGTATAAATATCACCTCTGGTACATCCTGCAAACAGTTAGGTTTTCCTTTTCATACTCTACTATCATAATTCATAGTTTAGGTTTTTATTACACTAATGAACGAAAACGAAATAGTAATAAAACAGGATATTTATGTGATATGAATCAAAAAACTTGAAATTGAAAGAAATACGTTAATTTTAATTATACTATTTATAATAATAATATGGTCTATGTAAAAATGCACAGGATTTTGGATTTAAAAATTAATAAAATTTAGTTATAGAATATAATAACAAGAATATATTTTTAAATTGTTTTATTTTTATTAATTATGTAAATAAAAAAAAAATTAAATCGATAAAAATTGATATTACTACATATATAAATATTATTATTAAGTAAGATATAAATAAATTTCATTTGTTATGCTATATTAATATCATTGTAATAAAAATTTATTAAAATCATTTAATCGTTATGATAAGTTTTTGGACTATATTGAGAAGTATATGCTGGAACTCTGCGCTGTTCAGGATTCATTACTTCTCTGGCAACATAATACCGTCTTTCAATTACTTTATCAAAAAATCTACTCAACTTTACAGAAGAGCTAGTACCAGCTGCTAACGATCTTGTTTGACGGCAATCCTAAAATATGTCATATATACGTTTCTAAATGTTGCATTAATTAACAGAATTTTTACATATTATTACAAAAATTCACTTATTACAAAAACTTACTAAAAATACTTCATCAGCACCACATTCTTCAGCAATAGTAGAGGAGCGCCTATGGACATAAGATCTTTCTTCAGCTATTAAATCTGATTTGGTACCAACAACTAAAATAGGAATCTAAAATAAGTTAAAAATGAAAATTGATTCTTCTAACTTCAATAAAAATTTAGTTAAAAGCAGCAAACCTGTGTTGACCCTACAAATTTTTCTGGATCAAAATCATCAAATGGTTTTGATTTAAAATGATTGTTGTCTTTACTCAACACTTCTTCAAGCCATTTTTGTAAGTTTTGTTGAGATTTTCTGTTTGTTAGATCATGTACAAGTATAATTCCTATAAAACAATTTTAATTTTAAGGACTATACTTAATTGTACTAAGATTTAGTTGAATATGAAATGTGAATTTACCATTTGTTGGGCTGTAGAATACAGATCTAGTATTTTTGTGACTCTGACTTCCTCCAATATCCCATAATTCAATAAAATATCTTCGCTGATTAGGTGTACCCTCTTTGTATTCATGTAATTTCACTTCTACAGAACATCCAATTGTCCAAGATGGATTGTTTATTGGCTGTTGTTGACATATTAAATGAGTCAAAGAAGATTTTCCAACACCTTTGATTTGAAAATACATTGTATTAAATAATAATAATAATAATAATAATAATAATAATAATCAAACAAATAATAGTAATTATAGCATGTGTCTACAGTCTAAGTTGTGTACGTAAAATAATGTTTATATTAATAGAATATGTTAAACTTTATAATAACCTAAAACTTTTCTTAATTTAGAAATTGTTTTTAGGCCTGATAAATGAAGGATTTTATTTCGATTTTTTAACACTAAGTTTTTATATTTTTTCAATATTTACTTTGAAAAATCGTCGATAGTAAAATTGATTGTACTGTGTAAGTTCAAACGACACGTCAACAAAAAAATATAAATAGTATCATTAAAATTATTTAAATCGTTACCAGAATCGCCAACGACTATAATTTTTACTTTATCAATGGCAGCCATTGATAATTTAAAAAGTCATTATAAGTAGACAGAACATTGTAATAATATTAAAGTTCTCAATTTCTGATCTTGTTGTCAACTCTGAATTTGTGGGACTTGAAAAGGTGGTAAGAATCGAGGTCTGGAAAGATAGGTAAGTACGAAACTGTAACAACGAAACCTAACCCTACGGTAGTCTATAACTTTACTTAGTTCTGATTGGTTCTGATGATCTGATGCGACAGGTTGCTCCGATTATCAAAGGTGTATGCAATGCATGTATATGATATATATGTATGCGTTGTGTTTCAGGGAGTTCATAACCTTAAACATTAGTTTTATGAAAATGAATTGCAGATATGTGTCTTTATAAAAGCATTCAAAATTCTTGGTATTTTATCAATGAATCAACAATTTATTATTAAATATTAATAAATAAAGTATGTAATCTTTTATCTTTTTCTTTTTACTAAACTTAAACAAATATTTTGTTAAAAAAATATATAATTAATTAATACTATAAATATATGGATTTAATATATTTTATTATCAAATTATGTTTTCAATATTTGCCATTTGCAATAAAAATATTATTTGCCTGTTTATTAATTAAATATATATAGTAATTCTAAAATTTAAAAACGTTTATTTATTATATGTTAGTAAATGAAATAGTAAAATGTTTGATTAAAGCAGGTTTATTGAAAATAAAATATATATTTTATTTTTTAATAGTTTATTAATACTACAGCTTTAATATGAGTTCTGAGGAGAGACTGACAACAGAAGTTCCTAGTAGTTTAAAACAATTGGCTCGCCTTGTAGTACGAGGATTTTATACAATAGAAGATGCTTTGATTATTGACATGCTAGTTAGAAATCCATGTAAGTATTTAGATTTCTTATTATTTGATAATCATGCAGAACTTAAATTAAATTTTATTTAGGTATGAAAGAAGATGATATCTGTGACTTGCTTAAATTTGACAAGAAAATGTTAAGGGCACGTATAACATCACTAAGAAATGACAAATTTATACAAATCAGACTAAAAATGGAAACAGGATCTGATGGCAAAGCACAGAAAGTTAATTATTATTTTATTAATTATAAGGTAATATTAAGTGTTTTTATATTTTACACACAAGAAAAATATAAATAATACATCATAAATACGAAATATGATATTATATGAAAAACTATATTAATTATTTTATTCATTTTAGACTTTTGTAAATGTAGTAAAATACAAACTGGACTTAATGAGAAAAAGAATGGAAACTGAGGAAAGAGATGCAACTAGTAGAGCTAGCTTTAAATGCACTAGTTGTTTAAAAACTTTTACAGATTTGGAAGTTGGTTTGATTAAATATCTTTTTAAATAATGTGTTAGTAAAAGGATTATTGTTGTTTTAAATTTATTTACAGGCAGATCAATTATTTGATATGACAACTGGAGAATTCAGATGTACATATTGTAGAGAAATTGTTGAAGAAGATCAATCTGCACTTCCTAAAAAAGACTCAAGATTATTATTAGCTAAGTTTAATGAGCAGTTGGAACCTCTTTATATTCTTCTACGAGAAGTTGAAGGAATTAAATTAGCTCCAGAAATTTTAGAACCAGAACCTGTAGATATTAATACAATCAGAGGGTAAGATATTTTTATATGATTGTTTTACTTATTTAAATTATAAATATACATTTTTTATTTTAAGAATTGATATTAGAAAACCCAATAATTTACGAGGACCTAATGAACAATGGTCAGGTGAAGCTACAAGATCTTCAGGATTTGTAGTAGAGGATACTAGAGTAGATGTTTTGATAGGAGATGATTTACAAGATGATAATGCTTCTAATAAGAGAAAAGAAAGACCAATTTGGCTAATGGAAAGTACAGTTATTACTTCGGATACTTCACAGGTAATAATTTATAATTCAAACAATAAATTACATTTTGAAAAATATCACGTGACAATTTTTTTAGAACGATTTAGGAAGTAATCAAGATAGTATTTTGGACAAAGCTGCTGCTGCTGCAGCTACAAATACTAATGCTACAAATAATAAACAAGGGGAAGATATAATGTCAGTACTCTTAGCACATGAAAAGAAAGGTGGCGCTAATTTAAGTGCTGTAAAAACTGTTCTACCTCATGAATCAAGTGATAGCAGTGATAATGAAGATGGAGGAGATATGCAAACAGTAAATGAAGGTGGGGCTAGAATTATTTATTTATTATTAATTAATTATATTTATTTATTAATTATTTATTATTTTTGGAATGGTGGATATCCATACATGTCAATTAATTTTATTAATTCATACATATTGTATTATAAAAATAATTTATATATATTTATTTTTAACCCAACAAATGAAAACAAATAAAAGCTAATTTTAAAAATACTTTTTTATAAATACGTTCAGGTGAAATTGAAGTTATGGATTCCGATGATGAAGATCAAGTACCAACTGTTAATGTAAATGGAAAAAGTGTAGCGATAATTGCTGTAAATGATACGCTTATTGCAGAAATGACTGCAGCAGAAAAGGAAGCTTATATACAAATTTATCAAGATTACTATTCTTCAATGTATGATTGAGACAGATTAATATCTTTTGTATTTATCTCAAGGATGTGTCGGAATGAATGTGTTTTAAAGAATGTATAATATTTTGTATAAATAAAATTATGTGTTTTTGATAAATAAGGAGCTAATTATTTATATTTATTATATATTAAGAAAATAAAATTTTATAAATATTTACTACGATTAAATAATTACAATGATAAAATTATAATTTTAAATTTAATAAATAAACATAACAATTTTTATTTATTACTTTATTTTGTTTCTAATGTACAGCAAAAATTCAATATTTGGAAACAATAGTTAAATTATTAATGCATATTGTTATATTTCGTACTTATATGAATAATATAATGTATAAGGTATATGTCACTTCTGGTAAAACGGGAAATGTGTCATTTTTTGAAGTTAAGATATTAAAATTCGCTTGAAATCAACTTTTTTTTTGCCTCGCATTAGATTTCCCTTCGGCCACCACAATCGAAAGGAAATTTTTGAGGCAATGTTAACAAACATTTTAAATATTTTTTTCTCTTTTTTTTAATTTTTTATATTTTGTATCGGCGCACATTCAAATGTTTTATTCGGCAATTGTTCAGATTTTCTATAGAAGAATTGCTTAAAACGCTTGTTCTGAAAACAATGTGTTTATTTTAAAATGAGATTTCTGATGTTACTAATATTTTGCTTAATTGACCAGCAAAATGTTAAATTACTCATCATTCCAGAACAAGGTTTACTGCATCATGATATTTTATTCTGGTTCATTAAGTCGCAATCGTGCAAAATCTTCAAAAACGATATTATCATCATCATCATTAGCATAGTTGTCATATCGATTTCGATCAATACTCTTTGTCTTCTTCATATTCTTCGATTCTTTCGTATCAGCATTAATTGTAATACCTGAAAAAGTGAATATAAATGGATTTATAATCAATAATAAGTATAATAATAAAAAAATAACCATTTTTATTATATATATATACACATGTATACATATATGTATATATACATATTTATACGTATATATTTATAGTTGTAAATTGATACATATTAAATTTGTTCTGTGTGAGATAAAATAAAAAACGTCAAATCATGAATGCGGCATTAATTATAAGTATTAAAACTTAAAATGCTACTAGTATTTTTAGAGATTAATTCCACTCTAAAAAACTTAATAAAATTTGCTAAAAACTAACATGAAAATACGGCCAATCTCAACATTAAAATCGACAGTTTCTAATGCAATGAAAAGTATATAACTCGAATTTATAGATAATATAATTGATTTAAAAAAATTATTAATCATATATGAATTGTAACATAATAATGTAATAATATTATTTAATATTAAATATAATGTACAAAATTAATAGTTAATAATACTAATTTCATTCGTAAAACGATCATTTTAAGTCAGGTCTAAAAATATTAATAAGAAAAAAATGTAAATATTACCATTTTGATGGTGAAAAATTAATTTTAGAATGTTAATATGTATTAAAATACCAATAATGAAGGGCTTGTGATTAATTTAATTTTTTAATATTGTTGTACATAATTTAATCTGAAATAATTTAAAAGGTCGCTTGAATTGGGTAGAATGGTTTAGAGACTTCATAAACTTTACAGAACGTAATATATTGATTTTTATCTCAAAACGAATGTTTCAACATTAAACAATGCGATAAATGATATCTGACTAAAAAATAATCATTATAAATACTAGGTGAATATTTACCTTGAGCAGGATGCATGAGTTTGAAGGGAACGTCGGTAACTAATTCGCCACCGAGCGTGCCGCAATTAAGCTTAACTCGAACCGAGTATGAGATCACAATACCCATGTTTTCATTAGGCGCTTTACCCTCGGCAACCATAGTTGAAGAAGCAAGATTAACATCGTCCTCCTGCAATAATAATTAAAATTATATTATATGCAATAATAATTAAAATATTATGGTTGGAATATCTTAAAGTGGAATAAAATTAATCTCATACTTTGAGATGACCATCAAGAGCGATACCACGCCGATCCTTGTTACTACTGGCCAGGGGTACGAGGTAAAATTGCTTGGTAAAAGATGCTCCCGGTGTGATCGGGCAACCCTCCCGCGTTTCAAGACTGGCGACAGTGTCGAGAGAATTGAGCGTTTACCATGGTCACTTCACAATGTTGTACTACAAATAACTGATAATTGACATTTCAGAACATTTCCATTAGCAACAATTTCTTTCGTGAAATTTATTTTCGAATGGGTGATTTTAATAAAGACCTCATATAAACCTAATGTTTTATAAAGTATGTGTGGGTTTTCTAGCTTTTTCATAGCATTTCATAAACGAAGCATAAAATGTTCTTTTGTGTTTGAATACAAAAACATAATGCTTTTTTAAATCCATAGTTATAGTTTTGAAAATAAATAAAAATATTAATTTTAATTGAAGATTTTGTGTATATTATTTTGATGTTACATTTTATTGTGAAAAATGGGAAAATTCGAATTAATATCTGTGTATTAAACGTGCATCAATTTTTTTTTAAATATAAGAAAGTATTATATTGTCCAAAATGGACTTTAAAAGAAAAAATATTTTTTTCTTATTTTGAATAATACTAGTTTTAAAATACAAAAACATTTAAAAATCATTACAATTACAATCGAAAAGAGCAATACTTTTATCTCATTGAAAATTTGCAACAGCAGGTTTTTCTTATCTTCTGATTTAAAATCAAATATCCCGCATCTTATTCTTACCTTAATGTTTTTTACTGCTTTGCGAGAATTATTAGTGACAATAACATTTGCTGTAACTTTTTCGCCATGATAGTAAATTTCCTTATCTAACGTCACCTCCAAGTTCAGTTTACCTTGAGAGAATGTGAATCCCTTTGATACTAGTGAACTCGGAAGTCTGCGACCTCGAGTAGGTGGAGCGAATTGTAATTTCTTAATTGCCAAAGACACTGAAGAACGTTTGTGCCCCTTTATCACCAAATATATCAATTAATCATCATACGGCCGATTATGCAGATATTTGTACTTAATAACAGCGATAGATACAGTCGATCAGTAAAAAAATTAATAATAAAAGTTCAAATCAGAATCGGCTATCGAAATGTTGTTTTACAAATAAATTGATTGCAACATAACTTATGCTTAAAGTTAGCTTAAAGTTAGTTCAAGCTGTTGTAAATGCTGCGTAATACGTGTATCATGTGCATTACATAAGGTTTTGAAAATTGAGTTATATTATTAAATGCAGATAAGTATACACGTAATAATCTTCCTAATGCATTATTAAATTATTGTTAAAGCACATAAATTAAATACTATAAATAAGTATATTATTACATGATATTATAATTTGAAACAGTATATATGTATTGCAATTATATTTAAATCGAACAATGAACGACGCAAAACTAAAATTAACCATAGGGGAAAAATTAAATGTCAGTCAAGTTTGCATACCTTATCTTCGTCGTTCTCTGCGACATAGATTCGTACGGTATACTCGACACCGAGGGGTTTGCCCTGATCGTCGTCACCAGGTTGGAGGGTTACGGAGCTGGGAGAGTTGACTGGAAATTGGAAAAGGAACGGATAAGCATTGGAGCCAAGCTTCCTTAGGAGTCGTTCCTGGATGGCAGTTCTCTCCTGCTTTTCTTTCTTATTCGGGATGATTTGTTCCTTACAAATTACCATCTCCTTGCTGAACTTGACGCCCATGACCTCATCCTCTTCTCGTCCATATCGGTAGGTAGTCATTACCTACAAATCGCCACCCGAATTATTTTTCATTGTAATCATTGTCGTTTTACCCGTTTGAAAGACATATTCTTTTTCTTGTGATTTTGTACTACTTCATGCTAGGTGTTTCAGTATTCCACTAATATTGAGCGTCAATTAAATAGAATTCAAGTACAAGTTTAATTGTTTTTATTGGTGTATTATTCCGTTATCTTTGAAAAGACACAATACAGTCATATAAAAAGCTAAATATATTTTATGGAACATAAAAGTAATTAAATGAATATTAATGTAATTTGGATTATATTTCTTTATTAGCATAAATTAATATTCAAAGAAAATATGTTACAGTCAGTACTTGGTAGAAAAAGTTCAAGGACGTGGTGCAAAGATTATCTATATCTATAAAATTTAGCGTATAATCGTTAAAAGTAAATTAATTACACAAATATTAGAAAAAGCCGCAAAAACTTAATAATTAAATCTAACAGAAACTTTACTTTCTATAGTTTCAATAAATGGTTTAAAAAACAAATTTAAAATAAAATAATTTATTCGATTAAACTTCTTGATACACAATACGATTTATTTGTAAGGGAAGTTTATAAAAAAAGCAGATGTAATTAAACCAATAATTAATTAGAACACAATGCACGACTCACCTGACCGAAAACCTTTCTGCCTTGGAGGTAATCATTTTCGATAACAACGATACCATCAATCGGATCCACATGGTCTAGATGGTCAATGAAGTCTCGTTTACCAAGGTAAACCGTAACCTTGCCTAAGTACACCAAGGAGATAGCGGAATTTATATTTTGCACTTTGACGCACAGTGATGCTTAATCAAAATAGGGGCTGTCTCACCATTTGGTGTTGTTTTTTTGAAAACCTTGACGGCCACGACGAAGACCAAGAAGAGAAGGGGAATCATTGGTGCTGAGGTAGATGGTAAATCGAATTTGAATTAAACCGACAACGCGGTGTGCCGACCACCGGAAATTTGTTCCCGCCCCAGAAGTGACGGGCGGTTGCACCGCGCCTGCAACTTCATATAGACTTACTGGGGCTTCATTGCGCCTCGAAGCCCCTCGAGCTTCTAACCAGATCATTCAATTATATACTTTGGGGGAAAGCGGATTAAACTGCACCATTTCATGCGCACTCGCGTATCCTTCCTGCACCGACAGATAACGGCGCGAGCATAGCTTACACGCGCGCTAGGCATGACTCCTCCCCGTACAGATGAGGCGCGCTAATTCCATAATTCGGCGCAAACGACGTCATGTCAATCAGTAGAACTTGCCCTCGCAAATCTATACCGCCTAGAATTTGGATATGTTTTTACCATGAATCTAATTTCTATCGTTATCTCAATAAAAGATTGTACGTCGAACGCCCTTACCGTCTTACATACCAATTTAGCGCTTACCATTTTAGTCCGATTACCAAGTTTAGGTCATAATTTTTATTTATTATTAATTCTTAAAATTTATCTTAAATAAAAAACTTCGAAGGGTAGTATTACATTATAAGACTATTTTTTAAACATCTTGTAAAGAAATTTTATATTTTATAAAAAAATGAACGAGAAACAAGAGTTATTTAACTATATTCCATAGGATGAAAAATGTAGATGGTATAATTTTACATATTTATTTATCTATAAACAAATATTATTGCAAGTATGAACGAGTAATACAATAAGCAGTGGATCCTGAATTCATTACAAAATATTTTATAGGTCAGGAGAATGATATTCAATTTTCAAATTTTCGATTAGTGAGAAACATTGAATATTTATAAATATATAAATATATAGTTTTCTGTATTTTCATACATATTGCAAGGTGTAAAATTATGGACACCCTTTAGGCTACACATACGAACTCAGCTATGAAAACTGTCTCGAAAACTGAAGAAAAGTCATACAAGCGCCTTGTATTGTAAAAGTTAGTCTTCAAGAAAACGCAGGCATTGCTGTTTAGTTTTGCTGCCAATCTATAGATAGTCACTTGTTATCTTTTTCATTATGTGCTATTAATGCGCTTTATTGTATATCTGTGTATAAACTTATACTGCAGTCTGACATGAAATATAAATAGAAAGGATTTTGTAACTGTCGTTATAAATATCAAAATTAGTTTAAGTTTTTATCTCCTTTAAAAAATTTTTCAGTTTTTTGCATATAGTGTTGTTCAATATTATTTTAACAGACAGCTGTAGTTACTCCCATTATCGGTGTTTCATACATAATTTCTGTATATAAGTGGAAGTTTGAATCCCACTACGATGGATACGACAAAGGAACTTCTAATTTCTATATCACAGAGAAGAAAGTTTTTCGAGCTATTGTGTCTTTTTAAAACATCTACCATCAGAGTAACGAATTATTGTAATTATCTTGAAATTTAATTGGTCGTTATAATTCTGTTATTCAACAGCTTAAGATCTTGTTAAATGCATGCAAGCTAATGTGCTTGAAATTACTACACGATTGAACGAAAAGTACTTCAGTTTGCTTTTTAAAAATATAATGCGTAATTGATTATTTCTTGATAAGCTGGAAAGACTTGATTTTGTCTTGATTTTGTTTTTTTTTTGTTTTGGAACTCAGCGAAAGTACAGATAGACTTCGTAGCTTTAATATGTTACGCCTGTGACAGCTACAATAGAGGGTTCGAGGATCATGTCTAGGATCAACAATTTTGACCTTGCATCATAATTTATCTTATCTCAATAATGACATCACTATGTAAAAGATAATTAAGGTATCTGCATGCAAGTGCTGACAACAGCCGAAGAATTATTGAGAGAAGCAAAAGACTACGTACAATAATTTATAAAACCTTGTCCACAACATACAGTTATATAAAAATTAGGTTTAAAGTATAACTATAGATATCGTATTTTCATACCGTATCTTTAAAATATAACTTATATAAATACAAACATTTCATTTAACTGAATTTCAATTGTATTTGTTCGGATTTTTAACTATTTATTAAATTTATTTTCCTGCTAATTTTATCAATGTTCTATATCTAACATTAAAATAATGTATCTATCTAAAAATCTAAACTAATTTCCCTGGATAATCTTTATATTGTTGATAATAATATATAGCTACCATGTAAATCTCCCTTATAAAATATAAATGAATAAAGTTGAAATCCGCCTAAATACAAATATATTTGTAGCTGTATTTTATAGTTAATGTTTATACTCTTTTACCCCTGAAAATTCAGAGCGAAAGCTTAAGAGATTTTCATTCCGAATAGTTAATCGTCGCAATCAACTGAACATAATATCGAATAAATTGAAGATTGATTTACAGGCAGAGTCTATATGGAGTTATGAGCAAGCATATTATTAAGACTGGGGATAGATATGAAACCAAATAAACAAAATAAGTTAATTTAAGAAATCTTTCGTAATTAGGACTAAAGAGTCTATTATTATGGTTTTTACATTTATTTTATTATTTTTGCAAATAATTACAAATTTGAAATTATCCACTGTAAAACGATTATAAAATAAGAAAAGATTGCATTTATAACTATGATTTTGTGTGTGTGTGTCTTTTAATACATCTACATTATATTTCAGCTGTAGGAAGGATTTGCTTTCAAATGAATATTCACCGAAGGTTTATAAAAAAATTACAACTTCTTCAGTCTTAAGATTTAATTTTTATTTAAGTTATAAGTTTACAGAGTATGGAGGTATTTAGATCGATGAACTTCAAATCTTGAAATCGTTGGAATTAAATTACAATCAAGTAAATTTCATCTCGCAATGATTTATCCATAAAAATCGATCGTTTTTGAAAGCATGAATTTCTTTTCTTAAATGTACATGAAATTCAATTCCGCATAACTTGCATTATATGTTCTTTCGATTTCTCTCCACACTTTTATTTTACATCTTCCGACTTTTGCGTATCAGAAAAAGTGGTGAATTCTATACACTTAAACTATTGTTTTTTACATTTACAATGTATGTATCAAAAGCATAATAGCTTGCGATTTTTATCTTCATATCATGAATAAATTATAAATAGTGCAGAGCGATCTGCGAATGTACGTCACAAAGTTCTAAATATCTACACATCTATTTGTAGTGAAAATAATTAGCTTTATAGATTTAGTATATTAACAACATGTACATTGCAGATCACATTACTTTTGCCATTTTTATAATTAAATTCAAATTAATTACGTCTTTTTTCGCAGGATTTCCCGCGGTTATGCTTAAGTATTAACTTTTTTAAGAAAATATCTTTTAGTTTATAATAAATATATCGCATTTAAAATCAGTAAGTCGTTTAGTTCGAGATGCGTGTAGAAAGTACCATACCTAAAATACTTACTGTGTAGTTAAAAAAATAAGATTATGTATATGTGTGATCTCTCTCAACATAGATAAATATTACATTTCAGTTAGTATTTTATATTATATTAAAGTTTAGACAAAAAAGACATATACTTATTGTATGCTGTTAGTAAGTTGAAATCTACTTTAAAAATTTAAACATATTTCAGAAATTAGTGACGTACATTCTTTGGCAATTCTTGTAATCTTGTGCAAAGCATTTGAGATAGATTTAAGATTATCGAAAGTCAGTTCAGATAATTCGATCATTAGCTAAATGAATGTACATCCGAAGCGATATAATTCAAATACATCTAAGTTCATCAAAAAACATAGGTAACAAATAATAAAACGGTTTCTTTCAAAAAATACGAATAAATCGGCTGTGTCATATTCTTACTTTTAACCTACAATATTAATATTATATGAAAATAATTAACTACTTAAAAATTAAATTTTCGATAATTTTTTAACGAAGATTTTTAATTCTGAACATTATGAAAAATTCTTAACGAAAGAAATTACCTGAAAATGGTAAGTGATGTACGAAAATCTCATAAAAATAATATTAAATGTTAATTACTTTAATCAATATTATTCATACTTTTTGTTTAATGTAGACGTCGATTGAAAGTACAAAAAATTAAGTTCTCAAAGGAAATCATTATCAGATTCTACAACGTTAAAGCTTTCAAAAAATTTTAAGAGCAATAACAGTATTAATAATAATAATAATAATAATAATAATAATAATAATAATAAAATACAATGTGTCTACTAACGATATTATTGTATTACTAGTAACCGACACAATAAACGTAGATCTTATGGCAAGCCGTTGCTACCAGGGAACAAAGAAATTTATAAAAAAGATTTAAACTTTTTTTTTGAAAAGTTTATTACTTACAATTTTTTCGTACATTTCCGAATTTCAAGCTACTTTAATATTTTACAAATTTATATTATCATAGCAATATAATAAGATTAAAATGAATCGGCATCCAAATAATGGGGATTACATTACCGAAGCGAGTACAGTATGAAATAAATTTTACTCCAAGACAATAGTGAATTATTAATAACGATTTTATACAAAAAATATCAGATATTATTACTAATTTCTGATAATAGTGCCGTCACTTTAATAAATGAATTTATTTTTAAACGTATATAGTTATAAAAATATGCACGGCATTACAATCGTAGATATAAGCCTGAAAATCGGGTTTTATCAGATGTTAAATTTTTTCTTTTTTCAATGGCACATTTTAATTATAACGAGTTTAAATTTTTTCAAAAATACATTACGTTATTGCCGAAAAGTAATTTATACAAGCCTTCGTCTACATTTTTAATATAAGTTTACGAACTTTCAATTTTAATAACTCTTTAAGTTATAGAAAATTAAAGTCTTATTTCTCAATGCACTTAATTTACAAATATATTTAATAAATGTTTAGGCGGCGATTTCGGACATTTTTGTATAGATTCCTACCTTATTGCGTTCATAACTCTTAACATCAGGCGGAACTCTAAATTAAAGTACCTAGCTAGCACAGTTCACAAAAGTATTTGGTGATCAAAATAATAATGAATGTTATTTTAATGTAAGCGATCCGACCTTTCTGAATAAAAAGGCAGGTACCTTAAACTAGTAACGCTCCAATGCCGAGTGAGAGGATAATGTATACCGAACAAACTTCTCTCGACGTAAGCGATATACTAATTTACTCTTATACGTTTATGAGTTTACAGTGTTAACTACAATCTTTGACAAGAAATTACCAACGCATTTACATTATACCTTGAAAATGTTATCAAGGCAAAGTTACCGACACAATGCATTATGCTACAAAAAATTTATTTAGACCGTCAAAAATTAAACTTATGTTTTAAGTTTCACGTAATTTTAAAATATAGAGAACTCTTATTTCATTCGTCCCGCATAAATTCCAAGTACTATCTTTGCATTGACAAACAAACCATTATCTACAAGTGATTTTATATATTGGCAATTGATTCTAAACGTAGTTCCCTGATACCAGCGCGCTTCTAATACTAAACAGTACAAACATGTTAGTTTAACTAGCAAACATTGTGGATTTCTTTCTATTTATAATATGATCACTGTTGCAAACTTACTAATCTTAAATCGCTAAACCTTTTTTCGTCAATTCTATCATCAGATCTTTTTTGTATGATCTGTGACATTGCTTGATTTCTCTTACTTGTTTACTCAGCAAAAGGTGGCGCTGTTTACCTCTGCTAAAAATTTTAAGCAAATTTAACCCACTTATATTGTAGAAATCTGTAATAATAAAAACCTTATGAAAATGAAACATGTTAAAAAAGTGACTTTTATACAGGATTAAAAAACCCACCTAATGCTCTTTACACAAACTGTTTCTTAGTGTTATGGATTCATCTTTAGGATAAGTCTGGAAAATAAAAATATTTATTATAATAATGTATAGTATTTTATAAAAAATTCAATAAAAAATCCAATTATGCTTACAGCTTGGGGCTGCTGATGATTCAAATCTTTTTTGTATCTGATCATACGTGAATTTAACAAAAGCATCGTACTGTTCTGAAAGTTTTACGTTTAAAATCTGGTCGTACTCTTCTCGAATTTGTGTTTCTTGTTCTTTAAGCATTCTTTCACAGATCAAACCAACCTAAAATATGATTGTATTATGTTTATATATGTACATTGCATATTAATACATAAGTTTTTTAAACAAATAAAACTGTTAATTAATTATGTACCTGTCTAAATGTGAAGAGTGGTTTTTCTTTATTACTAGGATTCGAACTATAATTATTTGAACAAGATGGACTAGAAGGACTTGCTGGACCTTCCATGTCTGAGGAGTCACTTTGTGGATTAAAGTGTAATTGTTTGCGCCGATGTAATCTGCGAATTTCTTCTCTAATGTTAGCAGCCATTTTTTCTGCAACATTTCATAATACAATAATAGTTACCTTACTCATTAATTCAAGTTTATAAGATAAAAATATACATTTTTTGAAGTTCAATAACAAAATTGATTTTAATCTATTTCAATACTTGTATACAAGTTTAAATTTTTGTCTACTATATAATTTTATTTAATGATATTCGGATAATGTTTGTTCAATTTATTCTAATATCAATGTACAATATAGCATATAAAACATGCACAAGAGTAATATAACGTATAGTGACTTTATTGTTAAGGAAATGATAAACTCATAAATTGATTTTTAAGTAGTAATTAATTATATTATTTACGAGATACTATTATAGGGATAGAAAATTGATAAATTTGTTAAGAGTCCATTATGTGCAGGATAACTAAATTAAATCAGAAAAACAATAATGATATAGGCTTCATATGAAATGCGTCGAGTAACGCTTGCAGGGAAAATGGAAGAAAAGCCTTCGAACTGCGACGCCTCATCGTGAATAGCTGCAGTATGAACAATTCATACAAAACCTTTCCACTCTGCTCGCACGGCGCATAAGAGGCAATTCTCTCCTCGAGAGAGATAGAAAGATATATGAAATCGAAGAGTGGGAGAATAGGAATGAGAAAGAGAAAGACAGAGAGGCAGATCAGCCAACCATGCTTCTATAGTCCGTACTACTACTGCAACATAAAATAATAGACCGTTGGCCATGTTTCGTCATGTTTATTTCTCTTGCATGCATCAACTCCACAACTTGTCTCTTTGTTTTTCGCTCTCCAAGATAATTTTGATCTGTATCGCAAGTGGCATATATACACGAGCATGTCCGTTACCGCATTACCATATGATTTACTGCGCGTCTGATCCCTCCCCCATGAGAGTGAAATCCCCTCGTATCCCTATGCCCTTCTCGCTATCTCTTTCTCCCTTTTGCCTCGTCTCTGTCTCTTTCTCCGAACCCCTCTCCACGTCGCGGGCTCGCGGCAGCCGTCCTAAATACGGGTTTTAAATCGCTCCAAGCTACGACCACTGGGATTGCCACCCTTACGTCGGTATGCGTGCGTTCTCCTTCGTACCAGTGCCTACCTCTCTCGGAAACCCCAAGTCCCAACTCCCCAAGTTGAGCCACGCGTCTTTGTGTGCCTATACACATACGCCAAGTGAGAAAGCCAGGCCCGCAGTAACGGTCCGGCTGTGTGTGTGTGTGTGTGAGGGTATATGCTTTTTTTTCTCCTTCCTCTCTCAAATTCGCAGGCGTGCGCATATACCTGTCTGTGTATGCGCGAAAAACACGAGAACAGGAAAGAAGCAGACTGGGCAGAGGAGGTGAGCGAGGCGAGGCACCGATTAGAGTAGGCGAGAGTCGAGGGGGGAGTGGCGAAAAGGAAAAAAGAGGAAGCGAAAAGCAGAATAAAAAACATGGCTGTACGAGGAGGCACGGTTGCGGAGGAAGTGCTCGGTTCTTACCAGGCGTTAATTTGTTGGCGACCTCACCGAAGGGCGAGGGGTTTCGCGGCTTGGGCGAGCTCTGCGCGGAGGCCGAGGGCGAAACGCACATTGGAGCGCATCTTCGCCTCTTGCTCGGCCTCCCGTGACTATGTACTGGGTCGAACTCCAGGGATCTCTTGAGGGTGGCACAGGCCATTTTTCCTCGAGCGAGTTTGCACACCAAGACGCGCTGGTGCCAAGCCTAGCTCACCGAGTCACGGCGAGGCAATAGGCGAGGAGCCTCTGCAGCTTTAACCGCTGGCGCTATCCTTCAGGCCTGCAGCCTGCAGCCTATGTTCCTCTCTTTCTCTTCTTGGGGGCGCTCCAAGGCCGGAAAAGTACAGAGGGCAAGTCACTGGCTATCTCGATTCCCAAAAAAGCAGCCCCCGGGGCACTCGCGCACTCCTTGCAACTTGGACCGAACGAGCGACTCTTCGTGCCGGATTTCCGTAGGAATTCGATGCTGGGGCTCCTCCTTTGGCCTGCCACCAAAACAAACACTCGCTGCGTCGATGCCTCACTGCTGCTATATGCTCTACTCTCTCTTTCACACTCACTCACTCTCAAACAATATGGCTGCTACACATTCGACCATTCGGTGCTGCTGGTCGTTTGGCTTAAAGCTGCACAACGGATCGTTACTGATCAGTCGATTACTTGCTTACGCCAAATGAGTACTTGTGATGGATTTCCGTGCGCCCACTGGCGAACCGGAGAGGAAGGTGCCCTTTTTCTTATGCTTATTCTTTTTTTGACATAGTAGGCAAGCGCAGAAAACAACCGAAGCTGTCTGAAGTCCTCTACAGCTACTCTCGGACTGTGGTCTGTGGATATGTGACTGCTAGGCTACAATGCAAGCAGTCCAATTCCAACCGGGAATGCATCCTTTACACAGCTGTACATCCGATACGTTTATTCCATTGTTCTCGTTAGTCTCTACCAATAGAAATAAAAGCTCGTATAGAACTGACCAATCCGTGCAAAAAGCAAGTCACAATCGCAAGTTATAGTTTTATGAATGCAGATTTTAATGTAATATTTATCTATATAATATTAGTGACTTATGAAGCGATTTATTTTAATAAATGTATTAGATATATATTTTCCGTATATAAAGTCTATAAGTAATACCGTCGCAAGTTCGCTATATTAATGCTAAAACAAATTGAAATTTTATTGAAATAAGTACACATTTTATCGCTAATTTATTTAACGGATTATATTTTTCAAATTCATGATTTCGTAAAAAGTATTTAACAGAAATCGGCTATATACACACATATATAGTAATATAATTACAGGACTATGTGGAACGGACTAGGACCGGGACTCCTCCAATCATAATTATATACATATATGTGTGTGTGTTTGTAGCAAGTGCAAAATGGTCCAGAAATCAGATGAGTTCACAGGACGTGGTTCAAGATTTAGAATTTTAGACTTTATAGAGTTGAGGCTGGAGTAGCAGATTCCAAGAATTACGATCTGATCTTACGAGTTCCACTACATAGCCTGCACTTCTATTTTACGCAGTTGATATATGATAATTTACAAATTAATTATTTAAATTTGAAGAATTAATTAAAATATTTTAGTTACATACTTCCTTAACTCACTTTGAAGATGATCGGATGTTGGTGTGTATTTAAAAGTATGTTTATATAAATCTTCGTGCATTTTATAAAGTTATTTTTTTGGTTTTCAAGAAGAACTATTATAAAATAAAAATTTCTGTTTTACTTATAATATGGAAGATTAGGAAAATTTCAGTTTCAAAAAGGGTTTATTTAAAAATATTATCTTTTTAAAAACTTAACTTTTGATTAATCTCTATTTTAATACAAGTAGATAATAAATAACAAATCAAAATTATTTTTACATGAAAATACTAAAATATCAAATTATATCTATTGTTTACCTTCTCTCATTTCATATTGTTAATGATTAAAATATTTCTCTTTTAGATTGAAATGATTTTTATTAAAACAAAATATTATAAATATCACTTGCATGCATGCATATGTCAGTTACAACTCCCTTAATTCAACCACATGTACTTTTTGGTACATTATTGTCAAATAAGGGATGTCAAGCATAATTCTCTTTTCAAAATATTTGAATTGGATCAAGACATTTTAGAACAATTTCTTTATTGCATCTGTTTTTTATGCATTGAAAATGATGGATTGGGATTGGAACTCAGCAAACCAATTGATTAAAAAGAAGATTATACGTAATGGAATGTTTTCAAAAAAACCCACAGAGCAATGTGCCTGTAAAATAAATATTAACAATTTTCAAGTAACAGGATTATCAATTAGTCAATTTAAAGAGATTTGGCACTATGATTTTGTAGACAATATTTCAAAAATAGTTATTAATGGTGATGCATCTTCTGCAATTGAAAGATATATAGAAGAAGTAATCCAAACAATGTCTATTAACGAGCACAGTTTTGTTACATTACAAATTGGTGGAAAAGGTTTGGAAAAAAGTAATGTAGAATGCTCATTTGAAATCACATTGGAATCTATAGAATTTTATAAACCAATTTGGAAATGGACTCTTGAAGAAAAATATGAAGCTGCATTAAAGCATAAAAAAAAAGGTGTAGAATTATTTAAACTAAAAAGGTATATTGATGCTTTTTATAAATTTAGTAAAGCTTGTAAATTTCTTATAACATTAGTGCCAGTAGATGAAGATGACGAAATGTTTAGTAAAATTTATGAACTTAAATATGTTTTATATAATAATATGGCTGAATGCCAACTAAAAAACAAAAATTATGACCATACAGTTACATTGTGTAGCAAAGTTTTAAGTAAAGAGCAAAGTAATATTAAAGCTTTATATAGAAGAGGTGTTGCTTATGGTAGTTTAAAAGATTATGAAAGAGCTGTAAATGATTTGAAAACTGTAATTAGTCTGCAGCCTAAAGACAAAAATGTACAGGATAAATTTAATATGTATAATGAACAATGGCAAATTTCTGTTCGAGGATATGAAAATATTGTACGGAAAATGTTTGTAACATAATCATTTATAATGTATATACATATTTATAATACACAGCATTAAGGAATTAAATAAAATTATTGAAAATTTTGTTATACAAAAATACACGTTTATTTTCACCTATAATCATTTACACCAAAGGTATTGTATTTATGTTTTTTATATACAATTTTCATTTGAGTGTAATTAAAATAAAAAGTGCATCATTCTCTTATCACTTTAATAAATATCTATAAATTACTAGAATCTAAAATTAAATAATTATGGCTACGATACAATTTTGTAGAAAAAGAAAGTTATTTATTTTTAATGTTTTATTGGTAATGAATTGTTCTAAATCTTTAGTTAGATAAAAGAAATGACAACGTTTAGCTTCCCTATAATAATAAATAATAGAACTCAAAACAATAACATAATATTAATACACAATTAGAACCATCACCTATATATTACAATGCAATAAAATCTTCAATTTTTCACAGACCTTTCCAGTGTTAAAGTTGTTTTATATAGATTATAAATAATGTAATAATCTAATAATGATAAGTACGAAATATTTCTAACTTACATAACATAATCCGCAAAAACAGTTTTCAACTATAACAATTATTCAATGGCAAGATATTTTTTAAGATAAAATCCAAACGTAATTTCTAGATAATGACTACTCTATGATACTATGGCATGATATGTTTACAAATTTAATGAGAGATCCTGGTATACTACAAAAGTACAATGAAGGGCCTGTGATGTTTACACAATTCATTTATTACAAAGTATTTTTAATACAATGTCTTATATAGGAAGTTTGTGGCACAATAACACAGACTCATTTGGTATTATAAAATATTAATGTGATTTATAAAATTTATACGAAGATAAAACTTTAAAGCGATCTGCAAAAAAGAACAAAAGAAAGTAAATGCATCTCCACTTTACATAAAACTCTACAAGGATCATCTCTAAAAAATGATGTATAATTATTAATGAAGTATATTGAACAACTCTTTATACAAAAAAATTTATAATTTTCTTAAGTTTCCTTAAAACTTCCAGAACATAGTAAAAAATTTAAAAAACATGCTACTCTGACAATATCTCTTATTAATACAAGGTTTGATTTCTACATAAGAATATAATATTAGTGACCATAGACGTTATTAATAAATTTTTTAACAATCTATCACTGATTCTTAATCAGGATGTGCTGTACATACGTTCACAGTTTTCATAGCTGAGTTGAGTGTAACGAAGTCTCAGAATGGTGGCAATTATTTTAAATTAGTTTGTCTTAAAAGCTCTTTTCATGTTTTGTCTTTTTATAGATGGGTATTTCAAAAATCACGCAACAATTTTTTATGAGCCATGGTATTTTTAATTAAATACCACTAATAGTTCTGATATTTCTTGACAAAATGCTTGGACAAAGTGCCCAACTAAGAGCATCTTTAAGACAATTTAGCCTTGCCATTAGCAGTAACATTGCCACTCAATGTTGAATTTGTGGCCATTTCAGCAGCTTGTGCCACTGCAACGGAAACTGATTTTTCCACGAATTGTTGATAAACTGGTTTCATGATCTGGACAGAAAGTACTTATTAATTGAATTATTTATATTTAAACATGTAAGTAATGAATCATTCAACATCAATATTTACTTGACGTTTTGCTCATATTTTCTTAGTGGAAATGGATAATTTTATAAATTTGTATTAATCTTCAAGAATAATCTTAATGCACATGCTGATTACTGTTGTATAAGATCTATTATAAGAATGCCAAATCATAAAGTATGCATCGAAATTTAGTTTACTCATTTACAATGGTATAATTAAACAAAATTTGAAGAAAAATTTTTTAAAACATATCCATAACTGTATAAGTCTATGTAGAATTTGAAATGTAAATTTTCTGTATTGATATAATTTTAAGAAATATTTTAATGACTAGGCATTAACTACCATACCTTTATTAAGCATTGATCTTCATATCACTCGTGATCGTTAGGAATTGAGAGATAAATTAAAAATAATTTGACTGAACAAAAAATGAAATCAAAGGAAGCATAAAAAGTAATATCAACGAAGATCGACTTTCGAAGCATAAAGCCACATCCTAAAGTGAGGCACCCCGAAATTAGTACCCACCCTGATACATGGAGTTGCTGCGATCGAATTTCACATCTTGTCGTAATGTCGTAGACAAGCAATAGTTCATAGCGCACTTGTTGGGATCGTTACACTCGGGTCGTAAATTAAAGATTGAAAGGAACTGCATCTTGCATTGCAACTTATTTTTTCTTCAACAATTTTATTAAATACAAGTAACCATTTCTCGATAAATAATTTTTGATAAAAAATAAACGTAAAGCCAAACTGTTACAGACAGGAAGGCAGAGGTGGCTTAGGTTGAGTGAAAATACTTATTTTCAATGTACAATAGTCCTGGTTATTCGCTTCTTTATTTCATTCTTAACTACAGCTATGCGTAGGTACGACTAATTAGCTCGAAGGCTAAAGGCAAAGTGAAGCACCGAGTCGTCTTCTCTAGACGCTCGACTCATCTTCTCCCTCCAAGCGACTCCCAAATTTTCACTCTCTACTCATTGCTACCTTCCTCGGCCTCGCAAGGAAACCGAACAGCCTCGGGCCATCCTGGACAGCCCGAGCTGGAGGTATACAGCCGCGTCTTCACCCTGGTGAGACCCGCGCTGGACGAGGACCTAGGTCCAGGTGTAATGGTTCTTTCTCATTCCAATTTCCCCCCATACGGAGAGGTCAACGACCCAAGTGTCTACATACCTTTTGGCGCGCAGACGCCCAGACGGATTTCTGGGAATCAGTAGCCTTTGGTCCAAAGCTTTACAGTAATATATGTAGTTCGCTCGCTTTTCGGCCGTATTAAAGGGCGATAGTCTATTGAATTTAAATCGCCTTACATCATTTAATTAAATATTACTTTACCTTTTCTCGCGCTTATCGCAGTCTCAAACACAAACAATAATTTTATAAATAATTATAAATCGTGCAAGTATTTAATTTGGCTATATATTTTATTTTATTTTAAGTGAATAATATTTGTAAATATTATTGCGATATTATTTGTAAAAGTAATGTATTTTATAAATGTTAAATTGCAATAATCAACTTTGAATCAGCAAAATCTACTAAAAAAGTGGAAAGGGACGATTAATTATACACTTGGTTCTTCCTCCTTGCAATAGACAACCCAAGTTTTTTTTTGTGTAAAATTCAGTATTTACTATAGGGCAGAGACTCCTGCGGGGTTTATAACGAGCCTAAAGACAATGGTTTGTTCCTAACTCTGGGCTTCACGGCCGCTGCGTCGCCGAGACGACGCCGCGCCAGGGCTCCGACGTAAGGTTGCCTCACCCACGGAGATATTGGCACGCATATCGTCGACCCTTCCGCCGTGCCCGATCTCTGATTCCCTCCACTGATTCAGCTAGCTTCTACCTTATCATTCTTTTTTATAATACTGCGCAGGTAGCGCCTGTTTTCAACAATATGTTTACAAATAATATTTAATATAATAAAGTACTATTTAGTAATAATACATTCTCAACCTCGTAAAAAGAATTAAAGTCCGGTGTATTTAAATATATTAGATTACACCTCATTTGAGTTTAGGAATGAGCTTTAATATAAAAATTCTAACTATAAAGAGAAATTAAAGTAGAAGTAAAATGTTGCAATGCAGAATGCAGTTCCTTTTAATATTTAGTTTGCCACCCGAGTATTACCATCCCAGCAAGTGCGTTATTGACCATTCGTTGCTTGGCCATGACGTAACAGCAAAATGTAAAATTCAACCGCGCAAAAACTCCTGCATGTGTCGAGACGAGTACTAATCTCGGGGTACCTCACTTTAGGATGGGGCTTTGTGCTTCTATTAGGGTATATCTTTGTTGGTAATATGAATTTGATTATTGAGTATAACAGGAAAAAAAATGATAAAATCAACTAAAACTTAAAACGTAAATATTATAAACTAAAATTGTTTCAGATAGAACAATAATTGTTACGTAGACGTCTAAGCGAGTATGCTATAATTGGAAACCAAAAGAAGGTTACAATAATAGAAAGGATGCGATATCTTAATTTGTGTATGTGATGAGCACATTGCGAGGCCTGTTGGAATAAAAAGTGCTACATGTTAGTCAGGCCCTCTTTACACGAAATAATAAAAATTAAATTGTTAAAACTTTAGGGACACTTATTTAAATAAAAAGTTTTGCTACGATTGTAATGTATTCCGATTTTCTAAATCGAATAACTTTCAAATAGATTCAAGGTTAGAGCGTTAACATTACTTCCAACTAAAAATGATATAAATGTAAAGGGATCCTAAAATTATCTTTTAATTCTGTTTGATTTACTTACATTTTCCCATATTCCAGAAGCAACATCATCCAGTATCGTCCCTGCATCTCGAAATTCTCCACTATACCTAATTGAACAAAAATTACACTATCGTGAATCTGAGACACTTGAAATAAATATTACTTAAATAAATGTACTTTGGTAAATAAAAATATAACGGAATGAGAATTTATCAATAAAATAAAATTAAAATTAAAATTGTAAATCAACTCTAATAGTCACAAAATGCACATTTTTTCCTCTCACTCTAATTAATTTTTAGAAATTATAATTATTTTGACTTTTTTTCTTTAAGTGTCTTGATAAGGATCTTTAAATAAAGACACGAATGTTATCTCTACCATTTAAAAAATAGGTAGCATGTTATTTTGAATTTTTTATGTTTTTTTTTATCTAGTTGCAAATTTAAACGAAAGTGAGGCTCTTTTAAACGTTTTTGAAATATCAAATTTCTTTAATGATTAGTATTCACCTCACATACGCCCAAAAAACAAGGGTCAACAGAGCGATTCCCATAATAACATTACAGATGTATGCAAAGCCGTACACGCCAAGAAGACCAAATACACCCGATAAAATGTATGTGACAACAGCTATTACGAAAAACACTGCGGGAGTTCGTCCAGCTTTAAAAATATTTTTGCTCTCGTTATGAGCTTTATATTGTTGAAAAGAATCTTCAATGTCCTACAACAAATATAACGGCTGATTTAGTATAGATTGACAATTATAAACGAGAAAATTAATAAAGAATTTACCTTTTCTAATTTTTCCATGTATATTTGACTAAATTCTTCGCCACCCATTTTTCTCTTATTTCGAAATTGATATAAAGCTCTTTCCACACAACGACTATGTTCAGATTCTAAGTGAGCGGTAGCTAAAAATGGTTTTGTTCCTCCGCAAACACAGTCCATTAATTGCATGTATAAATCTTTCGCTTCAGCTACAGCGGAAAGATTATTCGCTTCTGCAGTAGCCTGTTATAGTACATTATATTTATATAAGCAATATACATTACATACACTTTCTTAACACAGGAAAAAGGAAACTTACTACAAGCATACTCTTAGGTTCAGGCAATTCGTCTCCTTTGTAAATTTTGATATAGCTCTTAAAATATTCTAGCAGCTCCTTAGCTTTCACCACCTGCCCATTAATCTTCTTCGTCACCAGATTCTGGGGTGCTAATAGCATAGGTATCAGTGACTTTAACTGATCTTTAAATTCGGTTTCGATTTCCGACAATCTGCCGTCGAATGTCGGATTGGTGGCTATTCGTAAGCCCGGATGTGGCATAAGGAAACAAGAAATGTCAGAAAAGCACGAGTTTATATGTTTGCGCAGGCTCTGTAGCTCTGGATGCTGCATTTCTGATATTTCCAATCTCCTCTTCAAGATTTTCATTCCGCCAGCTGCTCCGTAAGGCGCTTCATATGGATAACTCCAGTCCCGGACAAGGAATTGCAACCTGTTAAATAAAAGGCACAAAGTACAACTTTGAGCAAGTGACTTTTGAGTGATTAAGACAGCAAATGGATATTTGGTCAAACCTCTGGAAGGGCGTGCTACCCGACTTTTCAAGAGCAAGTCTGCCGTATTCAGTGAAGAGCTGCAGGTGCTGCAAGTCATCCTCTTGGATATTTTGGGAAATATTGTAGATCTGGACCGATGATAACATAGTACTGAGCGCGAAAACGGTCGCACAGTCACGCACTGTCGACTGACTGTCAAAAGCGCCTTGGGTGTCCATGAGGATCACAGCTATCTTTTCACCGTTAGCGAGGGTGGCGGGAAAGACTTTGGACCACATGAGAATACCAGTAGTATCACGTTCCGAGCCGCCCCTCCACGAAAAACCCGCCAAGGGATCATTGTCGCCTCCTAGCCAATCATCAGTATCCTCATTTAGAATGTACTGTAAAAATATTAATCTCATTAGAATTTTTATTGTATAATTTGAGGCATGTATTAACACCTCAGAGCTGTACATGTGAATTTAATTTTTATATCTATAATTATAAAAAATATTTATTGTTAACATTATATTGCCGTTCAACGTTGTTGTCAAAATGAAGACATTTGTTGGCTACAAATTATGACTAATTTTTTAATCGTTGATCGATCCGATTGTTTATGGTTGGATAAAATACTATTTGCTACAATTAGCGATAATTATACATACTTTGTTATTCATATATCGTAGGAAGAAATCGAGCAAAAAGCTCTTTCCTTTCCGGAAAGCTCCGGCGACCGATACCACTATGACATGACGATCCTTTACGTTATCCTGGAGCAGAATTTTTGCTAAAGCTTCCTCATCAAGTTCGAACGTGTGGTCTGGGTGTGCTTGAACAACTTGAATAGGTCGACCCATGTTATTATCGTCTTCGTCTTCTTCTTGCGCCTCACTCTTTTCTTTTTCCTTCGACTTTGTACTGTATGATTGAAGGTGCTCTATCCTGTCCCTTCCTCGAAACTGGGCAGCTATTTGAACATAATAATTTAAGAATCAATATCTTTTTCATTTAAATAATAACGCTTGCTACAACAAAGCTAATAACGTGTTATAAACGTATTAAGTTACGGTTGTTGGCGGTGTTATTTTTCTCTATTGCAAAGCTATTAAAAGTAGTAAAAATATAGAAATAAAAATGAATTTTAACGATAAATATTTCGTCTCAAATATGTTTTTTTTTCATTCATTAAGTCTTGAAAATTAAATTCTTTTTTAAATTCGAGTCTAGATTGTGACATAACAATATGAAGAGCTGTAGGTAAAGTCTAACGTCCATACATCTTGATTTTTAAAAATCATGTTTGTTTTTGAAAAATAAAGTAAAAATGATACATATGATATGCAGTGGTTAAATAGCGAACAATGATTATACGATTTATTGCAAAAATAGGCGCGATGAGTAAACAGAAGAGTACAGTATTAACGAGTGTGGGTGGCCTTGGGCTTGAGGGAAGCGTTTGTTGTTCAAGTTTGTGTGACGTGATTGTGTGACTAGAGTAGTCACGCACGCGACAGTCCTAAAACGGGCAGACGCTATTCGAATTTTCAAGACCGCAGAGTGCATTAATTTTGCATGGAATCACGCGATTTTGAAAATTGTTAGGATATATTTCATTTTTAAAATATTTTATTACAAATGTCTACTATTATGATGCGATCTTTCCCAAAAATTATTAAGATGCAGGTTCAATGCTAGTTGAAATGATTACGAAAGGGAGATCGTTATTTTGAGGCATAAATTTTTAAATGGTTTCAGGCTCGTGTAAAAAATAATGCCTCGAGGAACCTGTTGGATTAGTATAAGAAAAGGTCACGGTTTCTACGTAAGTCTTTTACTCAGCTACTATTTATAGTTACTGATAGAATGAATATTATTTTCTGTTCTCTTCTGCACTTCAGACGTTAATGAAGCATTTTTTCTTAAAAGAACTTGCCAATATGTCATGTTTGCATTTCATCACAATTCATAGATTTCTATACTTTTTATTATATTGCTATAATTTGTATTTAATTGATTGAAAGAAGAAGCATGATAATTTAAAAGTTAATAATTTATAAAAAATCTTACGAGTAAGATGGCTTTGATGAAAGTGAGCTTTGTCGGTGCGCTAAAGGAAACTTACCCATTTTTTCTTTCTGCATAAGCGCTTCCGAAGACACGGCGGCTTGTCGGTGTCGCGCGTGGTTCACATTTTCTCCTAGCGATGTCATGGGATTATTTGCAGCTGCAATCAGACAGGAAAACAAGCGGCTTGAAGGTTAAAAGTGCGATAAAGAGGCGCTGCGGGGGTATGCGAAGCGAGAAAAAAGAGGCGAGGTGTAGGCAATACCAGGAGGGCGAGGGAGTCGAGTCGGCAAGGGGCGGCGGCGGGCCTGGAAGGGGCTGATTCGGGCAGACGGCAGCCCGCTGGAGAGCAGCTAATTTAGAAAATTCGTCGAAGCGAATCGGGGAACGATAATGAAAGAAAGTGCAGCGCTCCGATCGGGAGACGCGCATGCATAAAAGGTGCCCGACGGAAATTAAAAGACGGTCTAACGAGCGCCGACTCCTTCCTTGGCCGGCTCTCTGCGCTCGGGCGCTCCTCGCGCTCGCTCCGCTTTGAGAGGGGCTCCGCCGACAGTCGCCGGAAAATAAGAGGAGCGCCGGCCCCCTCCCGATCGTTATCGTTTCGCTAATCTTATACGGGAAAGAAGCGCTTCCGCGGGCGCCCTAGCCCTGGCTCTTACCAAAGGATCAACCTCGCTCGGCGTTTGATCTTCGGCTCGCAGGAACGTGTACTCGCATGCGAGGGCCACGGCCCCGATAAGACCTCATTTTAATTCGCGCGAGCGAACTCGCCGCCGCTCGCCGGGCCGCGATTATTCTCCCCCAGGCTCCCACACTTTCAATAATGCCAGCTGGCCGACGCGGCGGTCGCAGCTTCGCTTGACAAAGCGATCGAAGAAACGGCGAACGATGTCAGATTCCCAGGCAAAAGTCGCGACGCATTCCCGGGCGCAAGCTCCTCGTGACTACCTTCCTTGCGCATTTACCTAGAGCGCGGGGTGCAAGCTGAGGAAGCATCGGGCCTGCGGGCCTAAGGGAGCAAAGTATTACGTCTGTCGCGAGGATCGGCGGGGCCCGGGTGCTGGAAGACCTGGGGCGGCGAGACGAGCGTCGCCCTCACGAGAGGCCCCTTCACCTCCTCCTGCTTCCTGGACATCGCCCTCGTCTCCGGTCTCAGCAGCTGGGGGCTCGGGGGGCGGCCGGCATGGCTCCTCGCCTCGGACTGTGCGCGCGAGGATTCAAGAACCGAGGGTTACCCACTGCGCGGCGCTCGCGACCCGAGCAACCGTTTCGCCGTGCCAAAAGCACACACCGAAATAGCGGAGCGCCCTAGCGGCGTCCTTCCGCGGGCGGAAATAACGCCGCTGGCCCACTGGAGGAATTGTCCCCCCCTCCGGCGCGGCTTATCGCGCGGCCGAAGCCGTTGCGCAACTATCGCGCCCGACTGGCCGATCGCGGGTCTCGCGACAATCGAGACGACCCTCCCGGAGGTGTGTTACGAGCCGACTGGGGACAAGCACAACAGGTCCAACGACTCGCTCTCCGACGGCGGCCCGCCCGACGGTTCGCCAAAGCGCGCTGCGCCCGGGATATATTTAAAGCGCGGCGCGCGCGCATTCTCACCGATAATTCAGCCGATGGAAATAGCTGCGAGTGTGATATAACGCCGCTGCCGGGAGACAGCGAGCGACGGGTGCGGGCAAGGTCAGCGACGTCCGCGACTCGGCTTCCTGGTGCTCTGGGGGGAGGCCCTACCTCTGGAGCGACTGTCCTCCTGCGGGAACGGGCTGCTGCTCGCGACTCCGCGGGAAACCGGAAGCGCCTCGCGTCCGCGCCTTTCAGCCGACTGAGAGGCTCCTCGGCGGCGCACGCATTCGCCGGACCCGCTACGAATATACTCGCGGGGACGTCGCGTGCGATTCTCGAGGAAAGAGAGTGCGAGCAACGCGCAAGCCTCGACGCGAGCTGCACCTGCCGTGCATATCTGCGCGTTCGCTTATAACAAGTATTGACTTTTTCACCTTTTCAAGGTAAACATTCTGCACTGCCGTTATTTATTCCTGACATTCGCTACTTCGGGGCAATTCTTAACCAACTAGATTTACACTCGCAAAAAAACCGTTGCCAATCGGTCTGGCGGATGTCTGAAGTTACGATGGATATGTTGACTTCCGGCTCTATTGTCTATTAAAGACGTCGCCAATTCTTTGATTCTAAGTCATTGCTGACTAAAATAATTTCACTCTAATTGATTCTAAGTTTATTTTTGTATACTCGCATTTATATATAATATTATGTCACATAATTATATCACGGTTTTGCTTCAATAATAATAAGATCACGATTCTAATTTCGTTTAAAATCAAAAATTATTTTTTTTATTTTGGGAAAAACTGAGGATGCCACATATTTTACAGAAAATGACGTGGAATTGTACAAACAGGAGTTTAATTCTTATGCCTGAGCGAGGTCAAACACTTCTTTTCCTAAACAATCGTTTACCTACAGTTTATTTACCTTTTTTACAATTACTGGCGACATGTCAAAATATTTTTTTATGCCAAAAACCTTTCACGTAGCCGAAAACCTATACAGCGCAAAGATCATGCATAATTTTAAAAAGATTCGTATAGAAAACGGTCGAAAAATCGATTTACTTGTCGAATACCTCACAAGTACCTGCAGTAGCTTCAACAATCGCTCTATATAGTCTCGGAAAAATCTCTCCGACTCACAAACTTTTTTCTGCGCGGCAACTAGCTGTCACTCGAGTTCTCCCTCCTACCAACCGTTCGCTTTATTTTCTCGTGTGTAGTTATATACGTGGCGGTCTCTTTCTCTCGTGCAGCCGACCATTTACTGAGCTCGGCCTCAACACCGCTGCAATCAAAATCGCCAGGAGGACGGATTATTTTCTTCTTATACGAGCAGCCTCACCAATTTAGGGTCGGACAAGGTAATTCCGCTATCTCGCGCTTATTATAAAAAACATAAAAATTTACACATACAGGTTTTACAACAGTTTTCTGCATTACGTTGCGAGTTGTATAGCTTTGCCCGTACGATTTTATAAAATTGATCCATGTGGTTATATTTTCAATCTGTATATTTACACAATTTTCATATAAAATTAAATTGTCGCACGTAATGAATCTAAAAATAGTGTATACCGTAATACGTAATTCTGGCGTATACTCAACATTGCAATGTTAGTAGTTTGATGAATAGAATATTGCTAAAGCAGTCGATGCTCTAAGTTATGCATCTGAATATTTATTTTCAAAAAATAAGAAATAGTAATCTGTGTAGTTTTTATCTAGCATTTCTTTTGATCATCTGCCAGGTATGGGTTATTGCACTTCTACCACACTAAAATAGTATCGTACGAATATTGTTGCGCATGATGACCTGTCAATTGTTTCGACTATAGACTGTATAATAAGCAATTTGCAAGTTCTTTGCACTTTCATGCGGCATAAATGCTTTCATTGTACAAACGATTGTTAAGACCTACTGAATAAGGCCATTGGTATTAATATCCCTTTATCATTCAAAAGTTTATCAACTCACGGTTATTTAATGAAATCGGATGGCTTTGATGTTCTTTTATATGCCTACGTTGCTTTTCATTAACAGTTTACGCTATTTTTTACGTCAGCAGATAATGTTAACAGTGTGTCCCAAGAATGATAACAACTAATCACTCGATTTAATTATTTTAGAAAAATAATACTCTGATTTATGAATGTAGACAGAGTATATATTATCAGACAAACGGTATAATCGCAAGTATTTTCAAAATATTACTTTAGTTTAAATTAAAAATATAATTTTGATAACTGGTAAATTTATTTGAAAAATATTTCATAATAAACGCGGTTTTACACATTTTTATTTTTATCTAGGTTTCTTTGATAATTCATATATACCTAACGTAGTTTGATGCTAAGAAACTCATGTTTCCTCAAAAAATTAAGTATTTTATTTATTATTTTTTAACATATGCTATAATTATCAATTTTACCTTATTATGTTACAATCAATGCAAAAATAACAAATATTTAAAAACACGTTATTAAAATGATTCAAGAAGAATACTGTGAATTTTCCAAAATCGGTTTCATATACAATTTTACGAATAAATGTAATTATAAAGTAGTATACTAATAAGCAGTATACTGACAGTGATTTAATGATGAATTTTTATACTAAATTTATTTTTACTTTTTTGACTGATTTTGAATTAATTTAGCCTTAGACTTTTGCCATATTCACTAGAATGCTAATTATTATTATCATAACAAATTATAGACATAATAATAATGCTTGAATAACGTGTACACAATCGCACATCGTATACATGCAGGCATATTATGCAATCTGGCTATTATCACGATTAGAATTGTAATCGCTTAACTAGCGAATATACAGCTGTCACAATTAAACTCAAGAGCGGGGGTCATTCAAAATACGCGGACGATCTACTCTCAAGAGTGAGCTCTTATAGACTGATTTATTAGCACTTAAGATTATTTAGAATCATCAGATGAATCAACATCAATATAAAATATTTATTAAATTAGTAACATTTTGTATTTAGGTATTTGATACGATCACAATCAAAGGTTCATTCTACAAAATTTTATGAAAAGAAGTTCAGTTTATTAATAAAGACCTGATGACACGCGTAATTTTATAGTTTACTGCGCATATATTTAATTTGCCTATTAACATGAAAAAAGAACGTACACTGTAACATGTAATGGAAAATCCTATTTAAGTTTGCAAAAATCATGAGCACAGGTGACTCGTGAGAAACGATTAAGATTTAAATTATTTTTATTTGAGTCATTCTCTTGGTAACACATTTATTCTATTTTCTACCTGAAATGAATGAAATCGTGTGAATGTCAAGGCTGGTGTTTGCAATACATATGTATTGTTTTACCAATGAAAAACATTGTTCATTGACAGTACTTATCTGAAGATCTTAGTTTTCTTAGTATATTAATAGTGAATTGATTTTAATACGTTTCATAGAAGATCTTTCCTGCTTGAAACACATTCAAATGTAGCAAAAATGTACACTGCTTTAAGCTTAAAATCGGTATAAAGCCAACAATAATTCATGCGCATCTCATTGGCATGTAAACAACGTTGAAATCACTTACTATTTTCAAAGAAACAGTCTTGCAATCAAAGCTTATTACCCTTCAATAGAGTATAAATGAAGATCGGTATTCAAAGAGTCCGCACGAAATGAAGAATCATCGCACGCACAAACCAACTTCCATCCGCGCTTAACAAAGACTCTTTCGAGTCTCGTTCCCTCTTCCCCGAATCGATCGTCAAGTTACGCAGCCAGCAACATTCTGCTCCCGCGCGATCGCGCTGACTAAGTTCCGTGACCCCGTGGGCCGTGAGCCGTCGTGCGCGCAAAGTATAAAGCACCTACGCCGTCGTGCACTGTGCAGCCGAGGCCACAGTCCACAATCTCAAAATTCGAAATTTGTTCCAAAAAAGAGCGGCTCGCAGTGCAGAGATGGCGCATCGCGAGCGAGATAAACTGCGTACGTCACGCCATGCGACACATGCATACGCATGCACACGAACACAAGGGAGGGGGAACAACACCGTTGACAGGCGCGTCGAACGATGTCACTCGCCCAATATTTTATCTCAAACGTGCGACCCGTTTTTTAAGACGCTCCGCACTCGGCCACTGCCCCGAGATAACGCGGCGCGCCGTTCTGCTCGAGAAGCCAACTCTAACCTCAAATTCTTGGCGCACAGATGATCGAGCAGAGGCCCCTGTTCGCCCACTGGGCCGTCGCACCTCGCTCTATTCACTCTATCGAACACTCACTTGTGGCCTTGAGGTGATTAACGACTTGTCACGAGAGAAAGCCTGCTCGCGATAGAGAGGCTGCGTTGCAACGCAACGAGAGGAAATAAAAAAGCACCCGCGATGCAAAATTGCGAGACAGTCCTTTGAATAGCGAGGGGCCTGCGCCTCTCGCCGTGCACTCCTTTTTACTTACGTTTCCCTCGCACTTCTGGACGCGTGACAGCGCTCGTGCCCACAGTATCCGAACGATGCGGCCGCGATCTTTAGATGCTCGCTGGGCTGCGTGACCATGCGAGTAGGCCACCCACGGGAGAGAGGGAGAAAAAAGCATACGACAGCATAAGCTGCCGCAGGCAACTTGGCGCTCGCACGACTCACGCGCTATTTTCTAGCCCTCGGCGGCCGAGAAGCGCAATAAACGTCGCACTGGGCAGTCCGGCGGACTTCTGGCAACTCGGTACGAGTGCAGTCGCCTCCCAAAGGTACGGGCAACGAGTGCAACGTCGAATTTAGACTTACCCTCAGTATATAGGCTGTCGCTGCTTTCACTATGTTTACGTTGACTTCGTTCGGCCATGTTGGACTGGGAGTGATGCCATTTCCGAGGATGCGCACGCACCCGCGGTATCGTTCAGGCGCTGCTCGCCATCGACGAAGCAGCGACTATGTATGCTTGGTGGGGGAAGCGCGCGAAATTCGTAAGTGTGTGTGCTCCACACTGATTCAAACTGCTTCCAACCTCTAGTCCTACCAGCACCTCTCTCTAGTTGCGTCGGGTTTGGGTTTTATGGAGCTTTGCGGGGGTCGCGCAGTGCACTTACTCTTGCCCCGACCTTGAAATTGCCTTATCGATTTGTGTAGTCAACTGGAGGGAAAAATGCTGCTTGGAATACACGACTAAGCTACCGATGAATATCCGACTGTTAAATCAGAATAAAACTTACTGCATATCAATATTTTTGTCAAAGACTTAATTCCAATTGCGTGTTTTATGTTAATTTGTTTATTACTTAATACAATTAAAATTGAGATCCTTGCGATTCAATGATAGGTTAAGGCTTCGACATTTTTTAACATTCTTTTTTTTCTAATCTTTTTACTATTGATTTTTTCGATTATGACATATTCCATATAGCAATCGTTCGAGCAGTATCAATCATTAATTTTTGCATTTGAATAATGAAGAAGTCGTGGAAGAAGTAATACTAAATTTAAACATTCAACGATCAATGATCATTCTATTCTCTATTTTATTATTTCTGTTTAAAATACATAGTAGCTTGTGTTTAATTTTCAATATTCATTGACACTGTATTTTTTTTTAATTTTTTTAATTAACACATGAAACACATGAACACTTAAATAATGAATTAATTATGACAATTGTAAATACGATATTAATTAAAAATTAGAAAAATATTTAAATAGCATCATGATGTAAACAATTGCTGTTTAAGATTAATAATATTATTTTCATATTCCACTATGAATTTTAGTCAAAAAGATCGTACTACAAACAATTTGGAATGCAGCTTAAGATTATATATTTTGTTAATTGTAGTACGATTTTAAGCTAGAACTGAAGGTTTATGTTGAACTAAGTTAATTACGCAAGAAAAACGAATCATTCATTACGTATGTACGAAGATAAGCACAGACAACTCAATTTATTAACAGTTCAACAGTGCAATGAGACTACTTTTTGGGAACTCAAGGGAATAGAAGAAAAGCGACAGTGTCAGCAGAGAGTAAGTTGTAAAGTTCAAGATGACCGGTAACACGTGGGGTCTGTCATAAAGTGAGGATTACTACATAAAAAGAGTGCTTAAAACTGGCAGTTAGTTTTACGACAGCAAAAAAGGGTTGATCTATTGTTAAGAAAACGTGACGAATGTCAGTCATTCGTTTTATAGTAGGACAATCTCTTTCATTCATTACACTCACAGCAGTAGAAATGCCAAATAACCGAATGATATATTTGCAAGATACAGCGAGCCCTTGTTATGATATTTACAAACGAGTGACAATGAACTCATCCATCAAATTGACTAATACTAATACTAAAAAAACCAGGATCGTCCGTAAATTCATCCCGCGAAATGAAAAACTCTGGTTAATCTGGTGCCGCTGCACAAGAGCAGAAACAGCCGCACGCGACTGTAAATAGAGGAGTGGAGATAGGGTGAAGAATCAGTAACGGCACTGGCATGAAAATGCAAATGGGTCGAAAGGGTGGAGGCAGGCCCGAGGCGGCGGCTCTCTGGCGCGACGAGCCACAGGTAAAAGAGTGCAAGGGGGCGAGTGAGAGCGTGCGCGCGCACGTGCCAGTGCTCGAGCCACCCCCGCGGGCCGGGGGGGGGGGAGGCAGGCCCGAAGCTCGCGGCGCGCTCGCACTACTTCTCGGCGGCGTGCGCTGGCGGTTCCGCGGCCCGCGCCGTACCCCGCGCGTGCAGCCCATATATACCTCCGCCATAGCTGCGAGCTTTTCCCGCGCGCGGCCGCGCGACGAGTCGGGCCGGCGACCCGAGGCTGCAGCTTCGGCACAGGAGAGGACCGCGCAGCCACGCGGACCGGAGCCCCTCGGTCCACGGAGCTACTGTGGTGAGTGATCCGCGCCAGCCGAGAACTTGCGCCCCGCGCCTCCTCCGCCGCGCGCACCTGTCTCTGCCGGCTGCTGCGCGGCTGCCTCTCCGCGCTCATCTTTATTGACCTCGGTTTTCAACGGCCATCCACGCCGTCGCCTCCGCGACACCCTGCCTTCCTACCGGTTCCTCAAGCATCCTATCGTACGTTAAAACTTTTATATGACTTTAATGATAGAATTCTTGTTTATTCTTTATTAGAACCGTTATTGTCGTTTCAATATTATTGTCTCTTTATTCTTCGTGTCTTAGACCAAGTCTGATAAGTAAGCTTGTTGAGCATTTCAAAGTGACCTTTTATATCTTATTTTAAAATTATAATTTTATTTTGCATCTTGCAAATAATATGTTACCAATTTTATTATGATAGTTTTGAACATTAGTGCATTAGTAATATTGTACAGGTTAAGTTATTTATTCAAGTTTAATAAAAATTCTATATGATTCAAAAAGACGATGCTCTGGGTATTTTCGATATATGTAGATAGGTATTATAGTAGATATGTATGTATATATATATTATGTATATATGTATATATGTATATATATCTACATATATATACATATATATAGATATTACATGATTTTCGAAACAATATAGAAAATATAAATACTACATAAAAAATTGGAAGTCCATAAAATGTATAAAAACAAATGAGCACAAGACCCAATAGAAAATAAACTTTAGCTCTTTTGTGCTCTTTTGGAAGAGAATTAAGTGAGCAGCCCCTCCAAGTATAACTTGGCTGATTAATGTGGTATTACTAAATAAGTATAGTTTGAACTTTCAGTAACAAAGCTAAATAATGAATAGATCTGCAACATCTTTATTTCATATTTAAATGCAACAATACTGCTTTGAAAAAAAGTATGAAATTTATTGATTACTTTTGGATTAGATTCTACGAGATCTTATATATAATTATTATATATTTACAGAGTTAGATGAATAATAAAATATTTAAATTGTTTTATATTAGAAAGAAGTTTTTAAAAAATCTTTTTATTTAAAGCTACGGATTTTCACTAAATATTGTGACCTTTATATTTTACTTTATTATTTGTTATTTATCATCTAGGCCAGTTGAAACTTTATGCATAATATTATGTAAAACATATTTTCTGACTTATATCTTTGTCTATCACACATATATTTTGTATAAAAATATTAATATAACCTTACGTCATTCAATCTCTTTTAAAACATTTCGAAAAATTCAACTTTTAAAATTACCGAAACTTTCAAACTATTAAAACGATCAACTTTTTATATAATTCGAAAAAACATTACTATCAATTAAGAATATTATATTTAATGATTTAATCTCTGTAAGTGTAATTATAATTGAATAGGGTGTTTATACAGACTCGATTGAAGTGATGCATTATTAAGTCAAAATGAATCACTCTACACAATTTAAAAACTTTGTTTCGTTTCTTTTCAATAAGTATTTTCAATCTCTTGCCTGGAAATGATATATCAATCTGATTTACACGAATATTTACACATTTTCTATCCGCCAATATATAAGGATATTCCACACAGCGCTTCGTCCATAAGCGGATTTGATGAAAAATCGCTAGCGAATTCTCGTTTAGAGGCGTAAGTGGAATGGGGCTAAAGTCAATTTCTCGCGGTGCAGCCGCCTGCAGGGTCGTCCGCCCGCGCCTTCCTTTCTGATTCGATCTCGCCCCTCGCGCAACCGCGCTCGCATGACGTCAGGCGTCACGGGTGTCGGATGCAGTGCGCCGTGCGCCCTTGTGCATCTCCGGGAGGTCATTTGCGTGCTGCCACTCGCATACGCTCACGCACTTTCCCCGACCGCCTGCACCTCCATACACATCCGATGCCCACTTTTCCAACAGCCCCCTTTATAGCGCCCCTACATCTACTGCAACTTCCAAGCAACTTTCTTATAATGACATACTTTTTTGTATTCTTTTTTATGTACGTTGTTTATATATTTCTGGTATGAAATCGGTTAGTTTTGTGTCAACGTTAACCGTACGAATGAAATTGCTTATGGAAATTTATTTAGGCCTTCAGTTTTATTAAATTTAAGTTTAGCAGTAGTTGATTCTATTAAATCTCATCTTCACATGTAGAAAGATAGTTAGTGCTTTGCACTAGCTTTTCGGTAACATTGCTCCTTCACTAATTTTACTGTATTTATATATCGTATACTTTGTATTGCCGCATAAAATATGGTTAATATCTTGAATATTGGTTTTGCAATTATCTGCAGCGTTAAGATATATTATTGGGACTGATTTTTAATCTTGCGCTATTGTCGATCTATAATTTGTGATAATTTAAGGATGTAAAAAATACTAGGATGAATTCAGCGTACATGAATATTTTATGTTTTGCGGCAAAATTTTGAAGAATTAATATATTTTCTACGATTGACTTATACATGAATATTTTTTAAGTTTAGTCGTTATGATGGTTACAAATATTAAAAAACACAGATTTAACAAAGTATAAACTAGCAAGTCGATCAAAAGATTCGTTTTCTTTCAACAAAAAGTTCAGCAAAATTCTTTCCATTAAAAGTTTCATCTAAAAACTAAAGAGATGAAATTGAAGTGCATCGTTCATTGAGAATCGCGCGTTTACGTCTTCATCATCACAACATTGCTTGGAAGCACTTTGTGAGTACAAAGTTTCGTTAGTTCCTTTCCTCTCCCTATTCACTTTGCAGCCTTTTACTGCAACTCGAGTAAAGGAGTCGCGTACTCGTGACCTTCTCCGGCGTCAATTCGTTCCGGATTCGTCCCAAGAGTGAGTTTTTACCAAAAGTTCATCCAATCTTGAGTGTTCGTCCAATATATAGGTATATGCTTTTGTTTTTTCCTCTGCACGTTCTCATTGCATCCTAAGGACTTTACTGAAAGTTCAGCATTCGCACACTTTCTACTCATCGTCACACTGAGCTTTTGTGTCGCATAAGCTTAGTGAAAATTACATAAGTAACAACGAAGCAGTTCATTATATATAGTTTGAAGTGGGCCCCGCTATACGCAGTTGCGAATTATCCAATTCAGATAAGATTAGTCTCACTCGAGAAATTACTTTATTTTTGTGAGATTTAATTATCGAATTTAACCAGATTAATTAACATTAGGATGCTGTGACATTTTTTCACTCTTTTTACTTTCTGACAAACATATGTAATGGATAACTTACAGACTTAATCAATACGCGTTGCTTATGTAAGATTATTTTACTCTTATAGGGGTAACATCTAACTGAAGTTTGCATGAATTATAAATATAAATGTTGAAACAAACTTCATTATTTTGATTTAATTAATGGCTTATAAATATGATTTTTAAACTGTTTGTTCCTCATTTATGTACAAATTTATGTTATCTTTCTACTTTTAAAATTTTTAATAACGTAATAGTCAATACTTAATTATATTAAATATTGCAATACAAATAAAAAATAGTAGATGCAAAATGATAAATTTAAAAAACTAATTTATATAAGAATTTAAATATATCTTTAAATTACACATTGTTTTTATCACAGTGAATTTATTTATATAAAATACTATACTTATATTTATTTTAAAAATCTTTACTGTATATCTTCAGTAGCAACTATAAAAGTAAAGCACAATTTTGGTCTGCACTTTTCTTCTTACCTTTTGTAATTCGTGGATTTAAAGCCTCCACCACCTCCATTTTCCCATAAGTTGTACTGACCGCTTTCTCAGTACATTCCACCGTCTCAGCAAAGTTCTCGGCCTTTTGCGCGCGTTATCTGATTACCACATAACTTTCCGCTCTCGAGTAATTCTAATTATACTAGCTTCATGCTGCCCTTCATTAGTTTAGTCTCTCTTTGCTTCTTACTATATTTTCTCTTAATTTCTTATCTGACCTGTGATCTAACGACCACCAAAAGTCTAAATGATTCCTTGCGTGTACATCACTTTCGACATCTCTAGTAAAATCAAAATTATTTATTATAAAATATATAACCTATGACGTTATGGTACTATTTATTTACATTTTGAGATAAAATAATACCAATATTCATAACATAAGATCGTATCTGATTTAATAATTAATACTCTTACAGCTGCATACAGATGCTAAAAAAAATATAAATAAGTTATGTATAAAAAATGCACATTTTTCAGAATCAAGTAAAATAATGTATATTGAAATTTATACATCGCAATATAAACATATGAATTTCATCTGACGATATTAATTTATTTTATTAATTTTCAAAAATAACATTATAATTAGCTTTCTTCGCATCTTCAAACTGATTTATAATATTTCAAATGGAAATAAAACTTAAAGAGGTTATATGTGGAAAAAATTGCAGATCAAAATTATGGTTTATTTGGTTTTCCGAAAAATTTCTTTGTTCTTTGAACATATTGTATTTAAATAACTACATAAGTTACTCGTGCATTAACTTTTTCGTTTATCCCTAACATTTTATCGCAAAGCTTTCGATATAATGATATGTGAGTATGAAAAGGTGATTTTGAATTTTAAGATTTAGAAATTTTTTTATTTACAAAATTCCATACACAGGCTAGTACATACTTGACGAATTATTACTTTCTAAGAAATTTAACTCCCATGTTTGCATCAGAGTTTTAAACAAACCTCGAAGCAAACTTTTAACCTTATATTCCGTAATAAAGCGGAAGCAAGGAGGAGTGAGTGTCGCCTACCTCAGGAATTCGAGCTTTCATCAATTTCTCATTTGATTGGAGTTCGAGTGCTACTGAAAGAGATATACGGATAGAGGTAGAGGGAGTTAGCCTGTATACTTTTGAGTACTTTATATAGTGTCACAGTATTGTTATATAGTGTTGCTTTATATAGAATTTTCAATTTTAATCTTTATAGTCTTTTCCTTCTTAAAATTTAGAGTTTGTAAAATTACTATACATTTAATATGATTAATATAATTAATTGTTAATATTTTTTAAATATTTATTTTGATATTTCTTTTCTTTTCGAGATGCCTAAGTGAAACGAATAAGAATAATCTTTATCATTATTTATACTTTACATTTATTCATTAATTTGATTCAATAACGTAAAGTACCGGTTATAATCAATGAATTTCTTATTTAATGGATTATTTATCTTTCTGTTCGTGATAATGATTTTATAATTCAATGTCATGGAGTATTATATATAACTGATAATTACTATCGCGAAATGTTATTTTTCCCCTAATTCAGGTTCCTACAATGTCGTTTTTTTACTTCCAAATACATTTTAAGTAGTAAATTTACCAAACAACAATAATTGTTATATATACAATAATTGTTTATATACTTTAATTCCATTTTGCAGTTGACTTTCTTTATAAAAAATAATGAAGTAAAAAATAGGGGAATAAGCAACGAGTGTATAATCATCGACTAGAATTTGCTATCTGACTTGGTTAACAGATATTCGCTTATAATCAGCCGAAGTCGCCACATATTTAAGTATACCTTAATTATGCTAACATCAGGGACAACCAAAGGGTGCCAAATGTCAGATCTAATGGAGTTCTCTTGCCAAAATGACAGCTGCACTATCAATTTGTCCATTCGCCTGCGAGCTCGACGTTATAAATGAGCCGGTTGACAGTTCGTTCCGAATCGCTATTCTTATTATATATATTTCCTCTATTAGCAAGACGCAGACATTGTTCATTGGTTTTAAAATTTCTTTTTTAGTAATTTGTTGATTATTTTCTATTATTTGTTGATTATTTTAACCTCGTAGGTAATGCATGTCATAGATACAAAATAAAAAAATTAAGATGTTTTTTATATAGCTTGCATCATCACGATTATTCATGTTATGGAAGCAAGTGTGGAATTTAAGGTGGAACTTATTTTCAGCATTTTTTGCTAATTGATCATTAGACGTATGGATCACCGTTTTACTTTTAATTGTCTAATATTTTAAATATAATACAGCATACATAAATCATTTGTTCTATTAAAATCTTTGATGTATAAAATATTTTTTTAAATTATGAGAATTTTTGCATTTATGAAAACTGTTATAAATGTAATGAATATACTTAAAAGTCAATGCCATTACAAAAATAATGATTAATAAAGGTTTTCAGATTAACTCTAGGAATTTTTGTACAAGGTTTTTGATTAATTTGTTATAAAAATAAATTATGTTAAGAATAAATTAAATTATAATATAAATTAAAATATACAAAAAGTTGATTTATGCGTAAAACTATAATTTATAATAAATTATATGGAAATTAGGATTTTTTTTAGAAAAACGGTCAATTTTGTAGTAAATTAAAAAAAGAATTATATTTAATCGTAATTAGATTATTTACAATGAAGCTTTCGTAAATATTTATATTATTGGTAAATATATCGATATAATCCATTTAAAAGTGTACTTACGGTACTGATTCTGAAGACTGAATTTTATGTAAAAGTTAACGAGTAAAAGAATATTGTTTTTGTATAGATCTACAAATTTATTATGATCGTGTACACCATTCACAAGTAGAGTTTATCAAATTAGAGATTCGGAGACTGTATGCATCGCTCAATTGGGTGTTTGCGTTCTCGAGTGGTGTATATAGTAAAGGAAGGGAGGACAGGGCAATGCTCGCACCAGTGCTATTCTATTGCAGTGAAAGCCGGCGACTTAAGAGCGCAAACGCGAGATTCCAATTAAGTTTCCCGTGTTGGGATTATGACGAGTGGAGTACGAAGAGCGTTTGACCGGAAGTTTGTGCGGGGTCTGGGAGGATTCCTCACTCTGATGTGAAATGGACAAGTAGGAAAATTAGTAGTACTTTAGTTTTATCACTAAGGCATAATATCTAAAAGTAATTGACATCACATTGTTTAATATAAAAAAAATTCCGCATTGCAATCTTAGTTGATTTAAACGCGTTTGAATTGCATTAACGTTTGTGTGACGATGCATCATAAATATTTTATGTAATTTTGTCATACACTTATTTCTGGATTCGTCACGTATCTACGTATAGCAAAAAAGAACGTCACATATTATGAGTCAAAATGCTAATAGTAAAATCTGAGTTTCCTTATAAAACCTGAAAATTACTCGTGTGTAGACTGGTGTAGACTATAGTCATGGGTATTATTCGATAAGTTCTGTATAGATAGATATAAAATTTAAAGATAAAAACTGACGAAATTCATTTAAAAGGAATTTCTTTATCTTGTTAAACCATTGCAACATTTTGTACTGCAGATAGAACAATTTATTTAAAAAAAGCTCATAATGTATAGGTGACAACAAAAATTTTGCCACAAGGAAAGTAATTTTTATATTTTTGTGAAATTGTATAGCTTAAGGACTGTACAGCAGACTTAGGAAAATTTGACGTAAAATAGTTAATTTTACACTACTTAAAAAAAGTTAAATTTAGAATGAGTACAGAAAGTATAATTTTTACAGAAAGTATATCAGACTAATTGTTATAGTATAAATAAATGGTTTTTATAGATCAATGGTATTATAGGTTTGTCTATTTTTAATAAATTAATTGATATCATGTTAATTGATGCATCTTCAATTGCGTATTCGACATAATTATGAATTATGTAATTATTATATTAAACTAAATTTAGATTTAACGTTCTCTATAACATAATTTTGAATAATCACATCATGACATCGTGTACACATCTGTTATACATTGTTTATTGGTCATGCAAGTTTAATGAGCCTCATTAATCTACAACTGTGCAAGAAAACAAACTTTTTTATTGATATATTAATTAAAATTTTAATAAACATAATTAAATATAAACGATATTCTGAGCGTTTTATTTTGATTCTCGAGCTTAATATTGCATTTTGATGATCTTATGTAGCTGCTTTTAAGTACAAGAGTATTAAGGAATGGGAATTTTCATATTTTATTACTTGTTTTGTCGTTTAATCATTAGGTTTCGATTTTATGCATCCGGATTAAAATAATACTAGCAGTAATAGAATTCAAGCAATGTTTTTTTTAATTAGTAATCTTGTATTTTTGTTAACTCGAGCACAGAATACCTCTTATTTATTTGCGTTGCTCACGAAATACAATTAATCTGTTCATAAACTACTACGGAAAAAGCATAAATGTGGTAAATTGAAACAGAATTTTTGTGCCCGCTTGCGCATGCAGCACATGCCATCTAGTATATTATCAAGATGAGCGCATATAGTACTGCATAATTCGGGCGGCGCGAACGATACAGGGAAATTTATCGTTTAACAGATTTTCAAATTATAGACGGTAGTCACCGTCGTTATTATTATTGCTTTTGCTGTAATTAATGGATCGAATTGGATATAATTAAATTAAATTAAATTTAGAATCGTAGCTAATTATTTGAGTCAATATGTATACTTTTCTAAATTTCATTCTACTTTCATTCTACATTATGGATAAATTCGATATTACTGGTCTTTTTCACAACTTTCGTTTATATGGATATAATACACTTATATAGCATACAATTTTAAATAAAAGCTAAGTACTAAAAATATATACGTGAAAACGAAACGGAGCCTCATTTTAATATTCGTTAACATGCAGATAGGCAAAAAGCACTCTCGTTTTCAGATTTGTATATAATCTCGAGTATAATATAATATATGTAGCACTAGCACTTATAACTCTATATTATATGCATATAGATATATTTCTTTAGAGCAATATAAATATAGTATAATAATCCTGGTAGAAAATTAAACTGATTAGAAGCTTTGAATAAGCTACTATTGGTCCTATTAGTTTTCGTAGAAACTAACAGAATTAGCTTTCGGTAGGTATATTTAAGTAATACGTGTTTTTGTACGATACAATAAGTGAACATGAACTTCAATAAACTTTCAATATACTTCATGCTTAGTACTTTCAAGTTGTTGTTATAATTAAATTTGATTAATTTTTAATTATTATATATAAGTTTAGAAAACGTATAATGTAAAATGTAAAATGTCTTTTAAGGTCGTATTTTTTTAATTTTTATGTGTAAATAATAAATTTGAGAAAAGTAATATATAATATAGTATAATATAGAATATTATGTAATATGAAATTAAATAATTTTACGTTTTAGTTCCATCTGTGTATGGTGCACTGAAAGATATTATTTCTTCAATTTCTGATTTTTTGGGCCACTTATTATATTATAATTTACAATGCCTGATTGACATTGAAAAATAAAAAAAAGTACAGATAATTTATTATTATTAATCATTATTTAAATTTTAATATTCATGTAATACTTATTATTATAAATGTTATATAATTGCATTCTAGTTTAAAGCACATTGAAAGCTTATTTGTAGCTTATGATATTTATAAAGTAAGCATCTATATTCATCTACTATTGTTAGCTTACAGTTATTGCGTAAAAAGATTTCAGTAGCTAGCATTTCTTAATTTTTTATTGATATGTTTGCTACGACAGTGGGATTCTGCAGCTTAGTAAAGCTGTCAATGTTTATAAAAAATACGAAACGCATGAAAAATATAATACAAACAAATAATAATAATATTAATAATAATAATGAACTATTAAATACATATTTTTAGTGTGTTTTATAGCTCATAAATACAAAAATAGGAATTATGCTGTGTAATGAATGCGAGCTGCACTCGTTGCTTGCTTCAACTGATCTGCAAAGTTGAGGCAATGTGGTGCAATCGTTGGTGCGGATTAGCGTTGCTGTGACTATACCGATTTGAATAAGGAGACACGCGCGCGGAATACCAACGCAATATTTGCAAGCCGCGGAGCAAACTCGCTGAGGTCCTGTGCGAGTGAATGCTATTCCATCACACGGGTACAATTTTCCACTGATTCTCTCTCATTCACTTGCTATAATGTTCACTTGAAGGGCTGATATGTAATTAATCCTTTATATGCAATTCAGCATGTAGGCGTTTTTCGTAAGTCTCATTTTTTGTTTTTATCTCATATATATACTTACGAAAATGCGAGTAAGTTATAATTATGAAGGTAAAATACGCGATAGAAAAGATAATTTTATTTTTCCAATACATTTTCACAACATCAAATATGCAGTAAAGTATTTAGTAATATAGTACAATCTAGATGTAAAATTTATGAACGTAAAAAATTATTATTACTCTATAAACTATTCTAATAACTACTATCCATTTGTCGAAAATTTAAGATTTAAATTAAAATGAAAATTCGACTCAGATAGTCCGTGATAAGTGGAATTGCTTCAACCTTGAAACGTTTGTTTCGCCCTGTGGTGCAGATAACTGTACGAAAGTGGCGGAGAAAGAGCTTGTACACATAAGCTTGCACCCAAAAAGTTGCGAATATACCAAGAGAAATTACTATCCTGCAAGACATGGTTTTTCTTTTCTAACCACAACTTTTTAACGAATGTGCGTTATCTTTTTTACTCTCTTTTTCAAGCTTTTGTTTGAACTCGCCGCAGCTTGTATGAACCGCGTTTGGGGTGGGCCCCTGAATTATCTTTGGAGCTATTTTTGAAATTAGCAGAAACCCAGCTCGTTTATTTTTCAGTGGACGAATAATTGCACCACAGCTTTTGTATGTCCTGCGGTTCTCCGCTTTGATTAATTTGTGTATGTGTACATTATTTTATTCTTAGTCTAGCTATAAACTAACAAGGAGCGATATGTTACTTTCAAGATAAAATGTGTAGAACATTGAATAGATTAACTGGTATATTGTAAGTTTAAGGAAGAGTGATTAAAATTAGTAGGGTATATAGAACATACAGTTACTCAGATACTGGCATTTACAAGTATTCAAAGAACGTATTATATGGTGTCTTTTTGGAAATAAATGAATTCAGGGAGGATAACCGTAATTTTGAACGGACAACTATAATCTATTGAGCTCGCAGGACTTGTCCGAAAAATGGAGCTTTCTAAAATTGTCCTTCCTTCAGACTGCTGAGGTAGTTGATAAAAGAATCAGTGTTCGCGGAAGGTAGGGATTTTGAATTTGACAACTCAGTGCTCGACTTAGTGTAGCTGTCGAGGACAGATATAAACGAAGTTCGTATATACCTGAAGCAGCTAGTCGAAGAAGGATACATAGTCCTATGTTAGAATTCGTTGTATAGTCAACGGCTCTGAGATTCTATAGCTTTTAGAGGCTACTAGATATTTTCGTATCTCGTACGTTTAATTCGTTTATCTGACAGTCTCGAGGGTGCAAACGTAACAAGCGCATATATTAAATTGTTCTCGGCTTTTCTGCTCGTCGCTTCTCTTTTCTTCCCTTTCCTCGCTTTAGTCTCGTCGCGAAAGATTTATGTAATTCCTTGGTCATTGTGAAAGTGTTCTCGTTTTATCTTGTTAAACATATAAAATTAAAGTTATTTATTTAATTATATTGACATAATGAATATATCAAATGTGACTATTTTATATTTAATATTACGTAAAACATTCCGTAGCACTTATAATATGACTAAAATAATATAAAATAAGCTACAGTAAAAGTTTCATTATTAAATTGAAATTGCTAGCTGCAGCGGAAAACCGACAGTCTGCACTATCACAAAAATCCTGATTTGCGAATTGGGGTAAGCGAAGTAACTCTTTATCATTCCACATCCCTTCTAGCGCTGACCCACTTATTTTTATCCATTTGATTATCCCCTCTCCTCTCTCTACCTCTCTCTTTCAAAAAGTCGCGTGAACCCCAAATGTCGAATGACGCTGGCTCACGTATAGAAATCGGCAAGTCGGCGAGTCAGATGCGTTAATCTCCGCGCAGGGCGAGAGCAGTGAAGTAGCTCTCTCTCTCTCTCTTTCCCTCATTCTCTTTCCCTCCACTCCCCAAAAGAGCGGATTTACGTTCGAATGGAAATGGCTCCGTAATCCTTTCTGCTGCTACGATGTCGTCGTCGTCGTCGTCGTCGCCGTCAGCGAGGATGTCGGATCCGGCGTGTCAGCGAGGTTTTGGCCGTTGGCCAGGTTCCCGATGAAATGCGACCTCGTGGAATCGTGAGATATTTAATTTGATTTCGCGCACTCCACGTGCGTTTCGGTTAGTATACGAACACAAGCGTTTGCGAGTGTGTGGGATTCGCACGAGTGTGTGCGGTAGTGCGATTACGTAGTCGGGCCTCCCTCCCATAGTAAGAACCATCGACATACGATGATTTACCGACTCTCTCGATGGCTCCGAACGGTGATATATATTCCGTCCTTCGGTTAGCGTAGCTACAGAACTTGCTCTTTTGCTCTGCTTTGGTGTGAGTGAAGGTATCGAAGAGAGTTTGGCACATCTGGGAGAACTTGCACGTTGTACATGTGTCTAAAATTGATCGGCTCGTGGGCTTTAATTTTCTACTTCCATTTCGATTCTTTTTTCGTTTCACATTTATTGATTACTGTTAGCGATCGTTACTTTCTTGAAGATGTCGTACATGAAAGATCTTTCATCAATTTTGGTTACGCGTTGAAAATACCTATCAGAGTTAGATTATTATTTTGAAGAGATACCTTATGTTTGCGTTATTAAAAAAATAGATATACGTAAATGAATCAATGATATTAAAAAATGTGTACAATCGATTATAAATTATTGAATGGCTGTCACGTGGTAAGTTGAAACTTAATCCAATGAACAAATTATCGATTACAAGTATAGAGTGTAGTGGATTTAGTGGTAAATCCCAGCTTGGCTTACGCGGAGCTTTGTTAGGAAAGAAACAAACGAAGCTTCCGATCAGAGTCGCGCGCACACAAGCCCGCCGAGGGATGGCTGGCGGGGCAGGCGGGGCAGGCGGGGGTGAATCGCGCCGGCAAAGCCCCCAATCTCGGAGCGCATTCACGCCAGGAGTCTGGGGAACATTCCTCTTGCTCCTTTCTTCCCCCGAACTTGGGCGAGCCGTCGATTCGCTTTTTTCTCTCTGTCCGGGCTCGGCGGCTGGCTCCGGCCTCCTCGGAAAGGTACAATTCGTCAGCACTCCCGAGGCTCGTAAATCTCGGGCGGCAAGCGTAGGCCCGACAAGGCGGCGGCCGCGACAGTCGGTCGTGTGCCCCAGCCCCGCCCGGGACGCCCGGCCTACCCCGCCCACCGGTCCCAAATCATTAGTTTGATCGATGGAAATTAATCGCGAGCGCGGGACGCCGGGGATCGGCTGCGGGCGCGCCGAGGGAGCGGAACTTTTGTCTCGAGCCCGGGGCCCGGCCGCCCTCTGCGGAGGCGCCCGAGCCCGGCGCACTTAGCGCGCGCGCGCCGCCAGCTGAGCGCCGCGGCCGCACATGTATAATGCGCCTCGGTGTCGGCGATAGCGCGAGGAGGGCAGCCCACTCAGGGGACTGGACTTCCGCCCTGGAGGCCCGAGCCCTCCGCGGGGCCGCGGCTTCCCCAGCCTCGCGCCGGATAAAAGTGGCAGAGCGCGCGCGGCCTGCAAATCCGTTGAGCTGTGTCTTTTTTAAGCGACACCGGAGTAATGAGTGCAAGTGCTCCCGGCGATAAAGAGGGATTCCGCTTGTTTTATTTGCGGATAAAGTTTGTTGCCCTGTACATTAGCTGATTCGGCTAATGTACAGAGCGAGGTTTTCCCTTGTTTTTTTGCCAGTCGCGGTACAAAGCCTCTTGTAAGTAATTGAAAGTTTGCTCTTTTTTAGAAGACCAATGAACGCCGTCCCCTGTGTGCTTGCAAACTTTTTAACAACCTCAAAACGACGTAGCAGCCACTGCATCGGTTAAAAAGTTATTTTCCGATTGAGCAAAGCTCCGAATGTTATTGTTAAGCGTTTCCCTCCAACTATATCCAGCATTTTATCGCATTTACTTGAATGGGTCACTTGCCTTACAGCGCGTATATTATCAAATTCACCAGAGCCGAGATACCAAGCGTATGCAGTTTACGGAGTCGCGCTCTATCTGCTATGAAACGTCCATATTATTTGAAGATTATATATATGTAGCGAAATACAAGAGTATTGTAACGGGTGACTGTACAGTACAAAATATTTACAAAATGTTTAAATGTATTTTTATTTATGTGAGCTGTTTGCATTTGATGAATTGAATACGTAATATTTTTCACGCACAATTATAATAGCAGATAATGTTTTATCCATATTTTATTTTACTCTTAATTACGTTGTTTTAAAATTATTGTTACTAATTTTCTTCAAAGCGGTTTAAAAAATTTACTAGAGGCATAATAACAATTTTAGATACATTAATATTGCATTGAATTTACTGTGGTACGTAGAAACGGTGCTACATGTTATTTAAACCAGACATACCATAGAAATGATATGTCTATCTGAATGTAAGTTTTTCATTTTGAATGATTTTTTATTCATTAATGATTCAGCCATTTTGTATTATACTACTTTAAACAATTTTTTTTATTAAGTTTTCAAATCTCAATAGAGATTTATATTCTTTACAATAGTTTATTTACATATAAGATTACAATATTACAAATGGATATCACATATATTTAGAAATTCAATAATATGAGCGCACACAGTTACATCTGCTTTGGAGAGTAATAACGACATCTTCATCGGCAATTGATAATTTAACTTACATAGCCAAACAATATGATCTATGTCCTGATCAAATTCATTACATTCACAAGTAGGACTATCAGCGAGATTTAGACTTGCTAACGAATACGCAAGGTTGTTTGTTGCCTGAATTGCCTATTGATATCCATAAAAGGAACCCTTGAGTTACTCATGTCCCTAATGTTACTATATCATCATATAGATTTTAATTTTGTGTATTTCCTTTTGTTTTTGGAATACTTAAAATGCCTGCATTGATTATTAAATTATTAAATTTGGTTATAATATTATCTATATATTTGTATGTTGAGATGATTGAGATGATGTTTGAGATGTTTGTATTAGCAAGAATTTTTGTTGATAACTTCGTTAATCTTGTGTAATTATAAATTCATAGTTTCTTTGTATTTTTCCCAATCTATTCGCTAGAATTTTTTTCTATGTTCGTTGATATTTACTGATAGCTCATTTACTGAAACTATTATTGGATAGTAATCACTGTCAAAGAAGTATATATATATATACATCATTATTTGACATTTTATTATTCACTTCAATAATAAAATTTTTTATTTTTCATTTATCTGCTTAAAAGTCGTCTAATTAGATGTTTGATTTTCATGAGTCTTTCCAACTATTTAATAATGTCCCCTTTTGTTGTCAAGCATAGTGGTAATAGGAGTAGTATCAATTTCTTTCCTCTCATTTTTCCAATGACATACTTTTCTTATTTTTATTTGAATTACATTTTAATTCGATAATTCACTACGTGTTAGTAATAATGAGTGCTTAGTGATCGTGTTCTAGATTATAGATTATTGTCATCTACAGCTGTATTTTTAGATAAGAATTATTCACTTGATTTTGATAGAATTTATGTAATTGCGAGTTACTTATTGTACTGATATCGTTTGAAGTAAATACATTCGGAAATGTCTTGAAAATATGTCGAACCTGTTAGAGACATGTCTAGTATATAAAGAATCGCCGTATGGTATTTATAATATCTCTGGTAAAAGGTATTCATCATCAAGGTATTTTTCATGAATGAGATACAATTGTTATTTCTTTTTTTATAAGATATTTTTATGGAAGCACTCTGAATTACCGGCAAGACGTTCGAAATGACAATTCTCTTATTTTTATTTATAAGCATTTTTATCTTAAGAGCATAATCTTTAACTATAACGTAAGTCTTGTTAGTTTTATGTTCCAAATTTATTTAGGAAACTCTGCTGTCTGATATGGTTACTGTTCACTCGAAAAATGTCGCAATGGTAGAATTTTAAGAATTACTAGCTATAGCTACAGTTTTTAAACTTGTAAATTAAGTGTTTACACATCGACCAATCTCGCGCTTGCGTAGTACTATGCGATTGATCAGAAATCAACAATAATACGTCTGCATGCTTCGAGAGATGAGACAAGATTAGATTCGAGATATAAAATTTTTACGCTGCATTTCTATGTTAATATTTTAGGTCTACATTTCAATTGGAAGATTGTCGTTGAATATTCGGATACAACACCTGCAGCGCCATAATCGTAATAGCTGCCCCAGTGCACTCCTTAAACTAATATAATCCACTGCGTGTTATCTTTTTGCTGATTCTTTCAGCAGGAGCAGCGCTTGCCCTTAATCAAACTTTGTCTCCGAGCAGGCTTTCCGCGCGAGGTACCTCCGCTTGTGAGCCCTCGAGGCGCTGCCGCTGCGCTGCTTCCGCCCGAGCCCTTCAGGCGACTTTTTCCTCTTGATTATGGGGCGCCGAGTACAACTTTTGTTCTTATCGCAAAGAACTCGCTTATACATATAGACGATGTACACGTGCACGACGTTTCCCGTTATACGCGGACGGCCAACTTGGACTCGCGCGCAGAGGATTACGAAAGTTGGTGCGCGTAGCGCTAAAGCTCGGCGGACCGTGAAAAAGGTCTTCGCTCGAGAACCGCTCACGAGGAATCGCAAGCGCCCTTATAATAAATGCGTGAAAAATTATCTCGGCTCTTTTCTGGGCCAACTCGACCCTGTGTGTTGTTGCTAAAACGCAAATTATAGTGATTCATACATGTAGATTGATGAATATATTTTATATAATAATGAATGCAAGATATAATAAAAATATACATTAAAACTAGTCATATCTTTATAGTTATAACTTCTTTTCTGAATAAGATTAACTTTTATATTTCTCGAAAAGAACAAAAAATGAATGTATTAATTTTCAATCATATTATTGAAAGAAAACTTTAACAAAAACAACTTTGTGTACTAATGATATAATTTAAGTAAAAATTCTTTCATAGTAAATAATGTAGATTTAAATTTAAACAATACTATACTATGTATGTTACTTAAAAATTTTTAATTTATAACTTCGACATATCTGTACTAAGTTTTTGTGGATTTTGTCAATAGTATTTAATAATTGTCCAATGACTTGATAACATATGATGAACATGATATCTATATCTAGATGTACTATTCAAATATTCAATCAATTATCTAATGATCAAACTATATGTTTTTTGTTAAATAATTTTTGTTAGATTTTAAATTTTCAAATATTAACATCATTATATAATAAGTATAATATACAATTATTTTACATTCATATTTTACATTAACTAATTACATAGTAATTAGAAAATTTAAAAAGTTTGTAGGTTAATGATCACAGAGAGCTTGCAACTGATAATGAATTACGCGCACATGTTCGTCTTCTATGCATCGATGTAAGTATAAGCATATCTATGTATTGTAAATTTTTATTGATTTTTTACCAAGTTACTTTTGGACTAATTTTTAAATTTAGTTAAATTATTGCAAAAAAAATTGATAACGAGCTATAGCTGATAGCTGATCGCCTTTATTTTACGAATACAGTTTTGGTAATCTATTCGTATTTTATTATCCATCAGTATTTCACATAATTTTACGTACTTATATATCATATTAGACAGCTTTAAATTAGAAAAGAAAAATAAATTAAAAGTATTGTATTTATGACACTTTATTCAACTTAGCTACCAGGCCTGTCTAACCCAACTGTCCTTTTTAAATCTTTTTCTGTTTTGCGTAGAAACAAAGTGAAAGGTCAAGGAATGAAAACTGAAAATAAAAGATAGGTTTGCTTTGATGAGCAGAAATTTGCTGCAGCTCGTTAATTTTTTTTCAAGCCTCATAATAATTAATTAAATTGCTTCTCGCTACAGCATAAAAACTTGCTTCTTATTAGAAAACTTTTTAATAAGAATTGAAGTGCGTACTACGCTTACGCTACCAGTGTACGAAAACACACGTTTTACTCTCTGTACATTCTTTGTCGGACAATTTACTCATTATTTAATAGTATAATTAAGTACGAGCAAGAATAATTAGAAATAGAACAAGTGGTTGAAAGTCTCATTTAAACAGTTTTAATTAAACCTTTAATTAGGCCTCTTTAAAATAAGCCTGTCAGTTTAATCTTGGAAATCAATAAATTAAACCGAAGTATTGACATTTATATATATTTATCTAATAGGACAAACTTAAAAAACAGGCATACATCAGATTTGCAATTGGAAACTTATCTTAATTAGCCAAATTAAAAAGTCAATAAAATAAGCAGAATGTCTCTTCGATTGTTGTTGAGCGACATTAAATTGTGAAGAAACAATACTTAGATTCTTTCATTTGCTTTAGATGTCACCTACTGTACTTTTAAGTAAGACAATGTTTAAGTAGTTCAATTATACGAATGTCGAAAGATTAGGACGTACTTAAGTTTTACTTTTCGAATTTATAGCTTACTATGTTCAATTTAGAACTACTTTTTATTTCAGACATAATATTTGGTTTATATAAATAAATTTAAACTCCTTTTACTTTCGAATGTATTTTATTTCTATATTATTTAATAAACAACAGTTATAAGCTAAAATATCATTTTTTTAATGTTTTATCATGTAAAATAAATTACAATAATAAACATACGAGGAGTGTCATAAAATTTTTTCGAGTTTATTATTAATAAAATTGTGGTACTTATGCATTATGCGAACTATTAAATTATTAAAAAACAGATATAACCTCTATTTAAACATTTTTGAGATGGTTTTTATTTGTATTTAAAAGTGAAAATATTTGCGTTTTTCTTCGAACAATAACTCTTTTTTGCTATATTATCCGCAGTTTAATAATTGTAATTATTTTTTCACATAAAATATACAATATGTTTTGAGGCATCAAAATGAAATTTTGACTCCATAAATCGATAGAGCGCACTCAAAAAGAGTGATAAAGAACAGGTTTGGTTATGTTAATATTCGTTTCTTACTTTACTAATAAAGTTCGAAAATAAGCTACAAAATTGAATGGTTTCGGTCGTAAATGGGTTCATTTAATTCAACTTCTTCTAGATGCATATATATATGTAAGAGTAAGGAATCGCGCTATGTAGGTATTGAAACCAAATAAAAGCTAAATAAATTTAAAGTTAACCAAGTTTTCCGGAATTATTGATGAAACAGTACTATCCACAAGCGGAAGTTATAAAACAATGTGATTGCATTGTATGTAGATTCTGTGGAGATCCCATAACAAATATTAGATACCGACAAGGCGATATTTCTTGCGCGCCTGGAGCGCGATACGTTCAGGGCTTCGGGGGTGGCAGGAAGGTCCATAGAGAGAGGCTAGATTGCGTCCGAGTCCGCCAAACACCGCGAGGAAATATATAGTGGACACTACAGAGCGAAGCGTCGATATTGAGTTATTCGCCCGGAGGTTTTGCCGCGGTGCCTGTTTTCCGCTTTTGCCAGGGAAAGCATCCCCGGTACCCGGGCGCGAAAGAGGACAGGTGAGCAGGGTTTCCCGCGCTAAATGAATATTAGTGAGGCCCTGGAGACCAAATTAATCTACCGCGCTCGAGTTATCTCCCTCGCCACTGTTTCCCTACCTCTCTTCCTTTTGTATTTCTGCCTTTTTACCTTGCGGATGTGCAAAGTTGCGAGATTTCAACTTTATGCGCTTTCTTCCGCTGTTTCTTCCTCATTTTCATCCTCTACCTTCAACTTTTCCTGTTACGTCCTTGGCTCTTTTTACTTTCGCATATTACAAGAATGCGGGAAAACGTTGCATATTTACAAGTTTATATGGCATGACCATAGCAGTAACTCGTGCGGTAGTTTTTTGTATGCTGCATTTAATGTAATTGGAGCCGCAATAGCGACGTTTGTCTACCCGAGGAATTATTGTCGAGCACAAGCTGTTAATATATTTTGACGACTGTAGTTGCCTGATCCAAGTAACTCCTAGAATGTATTTTATCGAAAATAATTAATATTAGCAGCAGGATTAAGAGTAAACTGAAACAAATTAATTATTTTTTAACCAATAAGACTCAAATAGATGCGTATGTGCTCTTAAAACGTCTTTATAATTTGAATCTTCAAATCTTTTTTAATGAGAATAAATGTTATTTTTCGAAATATCTATGAAATAAACTGCATTGTTCAGTTGTTATTAAAAACACCAGTTGTTTTGCTGAAAACATACTTTGTATATAAAAATCTATTTTAACTAAGGGATATTGGTATTACAAAAAAGTAGATATTTTACAAATGCAGTAAGTAAAAAATACTCAGTGCTGTTTTTGTTATATTGAGTTACTCTAGTTATGTAAGTGTTTTTTTATCTTTATTACTAATTTATACGAAGTAAGTTGGAGTAGAGTTTTTATTTTATATCACTATTTATTATCTTGCACTGCCTTGTATAACTAATATGCAGAATACTTATATTTTCAATAAGTGCTCAAAATTACTTCATTCTGTCTAGTTTCTGCATTTAAAAGTTAAATAATATTTGGAAATTAATGAATAAGCAGTGGCTAATTTATGTAATCAATGGTGAATAATGAAGCACTAATGCCAACGAAAAAACAAGTTCAATAATTATTGTTAAAAAATTAAAATCGAATTTAGGTATATTTTTTAAGGTTCAAAAGAATTAGGCCTTTGACTTTATTTAAATATATCGCTATTTCTTAACATATATTATTGCATAATATATACTTGCAACACTAACAGTTTGGACAAGATAAAGAGAGGAATATATATTTATTTAGAGAGAGAACAGGGGAATTCGCGAATAAGAAAGAAAGCGACAGAGAGAGAGAGATAGGAGTACAAGCAAGTGAAACGACGTATAGAGTGGTGCTATTGCTCGTAAAGGCTTTACGGCCCGCTACATTTCCCTCCTTTTCGTCCTTTTCTACATTGATGTTGAGCGGCGCTGTTCTTATTTTCTCCGTCTCACACCCCCTCCCTACCTCTCGTTTGTTCCTTTAGCACCGTGGCTTTTACGGCGGGCTCTTCGATTATTAAAGCCGGCACTTCATTCGCCATTACCGTATGAGGTGTTGGAAAAGCTGTGCGCAAAAGAAAAGCATCCGAGCTAATAGTGCATGAAAGGAAAAACGCCGCCATATAAGCTACAGCACGTACACTAAACTCAGCGATAAGTGCGCATCGGTGTCACGATTGCAATTTGTCCATTTTAATTTTAACTCTTGTTGTTTCAGCCTATATAAGTTAATATAGTTGTACACTGTACTATTTTTACAAAAAAGTTGTTACACGATATATTTTTGAAATACAGTTTATTAATTGTATGTTATTTTCAATAAAATTAAAATTTTAAAATGTTTCTAGACAGTGTTTTAATACATTTCGCTAAAAAATCGTAAATATATATTTATTTTTACAATTAGTGCAATTATTAAAATGTTACTTTTACTGTTAATAATCGTGGATCATGTAAAAAGAAAAGCTTATATATTTATAAAAAATAAAATTAATCATAATTGTTTTTATTGTGATTGTAAATTATGGTAGTATGAGAATAAATTAACTGTATACCATACACTTTTATAGACTGAACTATTATATACTAAATTCTGTAAGTCATCGCTGTATGAACATATAATTACGATTGTAGAAATAATAAAAAATAGATTTAAAAATCAATTTTATATATCAACCAAAAAAATATTTGATTATATCATATTGTCAGCTGACAGTAACAAGCAGCTATCTCGACTAGCAGTTCAAGAACAGTTCAAGAATCAGCTGATTTAAATTCATATTTTATTTTTCACATTTATAGTGACAGTATTTAATTTGTAAAGAATTTCATTAAAACATCATTTGCTTTATTTGTAAATTCAAATTTTTAGAATAAAATTTATAATTGTATAATAATAAATGCGAAATTAAATTTTTAAAAGAAATATGTTGATATATATTTTTAAACATAAATATACAAATATATAATACCTTTTTTTATAAAATTAATTTCACATTCATTAATATATATAATTAAGAATCTTATTGTTGTGATTTTAATTTACAGATAACGTAAATGATACTTTGCTGAAACTTTTCAAAAATTAAATATCTCACTACAAAATTTTAAAACTAAAATATGCATTTGAGTTAGCTGTTTATTAAACCGCCCAATGATGTAGCTGCCTTTTGAAACGCTCGGCAAGATAGTTATTTCTTAAAGAACCCGCCGAGATAAATGCTTGTTAAACTTATACCGGCTGAGAAAGCTAGTTGTTGAACCGATCGCCGAGACAGCTGCTACCAACTTTCAAACGTCGATATTGTGTTTACTCATGTATACTTACAATATTTACTATAATATATTATACTACTATATTTATTTTAGACAATACCGTAGACTTCGATTGTCGTTCATACTCAATAAAATCGTCAAAATATAAGCAGTTATAAATTGGCTCGAAAATAAATATTTATAATGTAAAGATAAGTGCAAGGCGAGAAAGGTCGAGATTCGGGTAGAACTGCTGGGGATTTTAGCAGAATGAATACCTTGCGTGCGTGCGTTCTCTCGGCAAGTTGATCGTGCGGTTTAATTTATTAGAGAGATCGATGGACTGTGACTAATCGATATGAGCTTACCGGCTGAACAGCGCCGCAGCCACCGGAGCCGCTCCGCAGCGCGAGTCCGTTCGAATGTACGCGATTTTCGCCCCGTTTCGATGCACACTCGTGTCTTACTCTATATTTGTTATTTTTTATATATTGATAATGAATGTTTTTTAGGTAATTGGTAGAAAATACGCTGAGGTTTATTTCAGAAAAAATAAGTCTATTTTTATTCAACACATAAAGACATTTGGATACATATACCGAGACATCGAATGTTACACACAAAATCGTCCTTTTCGTCTCGATGCTCGGTCAACACTGCTCGCTTAATTGTTCCTCTTTACACTCTCTCCTACGTGGGCAATAAAGGGATTGTCTTACCCCCTCCCCTTTTCCAACATTCTTTCATACCTGAGTATTTCCCTTCCTTGATAGCTGCGCACATTTCCGCGGCATGTTGCGACGCGTCTTAATCCTATTTATAAACCTTTTGCTCTCGACATCCTCCCCATCAAAAAAGGTGTATCTCAAAATATTTAACTTTCGCATACAAAAATCTTTGAGTCCTTTTCTTTTCAACTATACGCCGTAGATTGTTACGCTATTTTATATTTTATTCACTGTATCTGAGATTACTTTAAAACTGAGAAAATAAGAAGCACCAACAGATTTTGAATTTATTTTAATTATAATTTAACCGTTCCGGAATCTTGGAAAACCTGCTTTTTGTTTCAGTCTCGTTGGTCGATGCATTAATAATTTTGTCGACTACAGAACTACTCTCTTGTGGTGTTTCGTTCTTTCTCAATCCTTTTACAATGTTCCTTACATTATTTTCGCTATCACCTTCAAAATTTAGTTCTAGTGGGAAAATTTGGGAAAACGCTGCACCGATCGCGTGATTTCGCTACTTTCGTATACACCCATCCTTACCAGGAAATAAATCCTTGATTTTGGCTAAAGGTCATTGGATACGCTTTGTGTTATCGTTCCCGATTAATACGATATTACCAACTTTTAATTCCTTTGAATCTCTATTCTTACGTTTAGGTATGTTAAAGCGCTTAAATAATCTTCTCGGGAACTCTGTCGTAAGCACTGCCTTACTACTGCACGGTATTAAAGGCGTGACTTCTTCATGACTGTTTGTGATAAAAGTTATTGGCCGCGAATTAATTACGGTCTCACAATCTATCAACTTTGTGATCATTTCTTCGTAATTAAGACAAAATTTTTCAAGGTCCGTCTTAATAATCTTTTTAATATCTCAATAAGGTGCTCCCAAAAACCTCCCCACCAAGGTGAAACTGACGGATTAAATTTCCATTCGATCTGTTGGTTGCTAGTGTTCTTGCAATTTTCGCACAATCTAATGATTTTAATTGATTACTAGGCCTACCTCGTCGGGCTATGTGTCTTCTTAATGCCATCAAGAACGATGCGACACTTAATGATGTCACCAATTCTAAGTGAATTGCTCTATAGACCGCGCAGGTAAATAGGCATCTTCACGCCTTTTATCCTCCTTTCAGGTGGTTCGGCCTCGCAAAATGTACGTCTACCACCTCAAATATAGCGTCATCTCGAACTATTTCAAGTGGCAATGGTGCATTACACATATTAATCGGCTTTGCATTATAGCGTCGACACTCTATGCATTTCTCGATTATTTCCTTTATGCCCTCGCATTATCCAAAAATCTTTTCTCAATGCATTGAATGTCATGCTTACACCTGCATGATTGAGCTCAATATATTTTTCTCTTATCAATAATTGCATTATATATACTTTACTCGACAAAATGATTGGACATCTAAAATTAAAATCATCTTCACGATAGAAAAGTTTAGTTTTTGTTCTAATTAATCCTTGTTGATACGTGAAAGGTACAATGTCTCTAATGCTCTCATCCTGTTCATTTTTCAATTTTTTTCTTTGTATATTTTTAATTAAGCAAATTTCTAGAGAAATTATTAAACAAACTACTATTTTGAATTTACCCTTGCTATTTGAAGCATTAATTAGAACCCTATCTTGCAACTGAGCTGACTTCTTCAACTCTGCATTTACTTCTACTTCATTGATGGTAACGTTTAAAGTTGCAGGCCAGTTTTCTCTCTCAGCTCTAAGCCAGTCCGGACCTTCCCACCAATGCAATTCTAATAATTGACTGACATTGCAGCCTGTAGATGATAAATCCGTGGGGTTTTTATCCCCCGGTATGCGATTCCATTGATTACAATCGATTAACTGCCTGATTCCTTTCACTCTATTAGCAACAAAAACGCTCCAATTATTCTCTCGTTGTATCCACGTTACAACGGTCCATGAATCAGTCCCGTAATAAATTTTAATATTCTTAAGGTTTAAGGCTTCTCTTACTTGCGCAGATAATCTTGCTTCAATCGTCGCGGCCAATAACTCCATTCGCGGTATACTAATTTTTGCCTTTTCATTTTTAACCGCGAGCTTGACACGCGACTTTGCTTGCACGAAATTAACAACTTTTATGTCGGAATCTCTCTGCACTCTGATAAAAATTACTGCCGCGTATGCTACTTTACTGGCATCAACAAAGGTGTGTAAGCTAATTTCCCTCTCCTCCTCAAGAACTCCGATCATACATCTATGCATTTTTACCTACTCTATCTTTTTAAGGTTCTGTATCCATTTAATAAAACGTTTTTTAATGTTTTCATCTACCTCTTCGTCCCAGGATAATTTACCTGCCTACGCTTCTTGCAATAAAATCATGGGAGCAAGCATGACCGCGCACACCAACCCGAGGGGATCAAATACGCAATGGGCTACCGACAGAATATTTCTTTTCGTTATCTCCGTAAAACTTAGGCTCTTTAAATAAATATTGAGAGATAACATATCGAGCTCGTTATCCCATACCAATCCGAGCACATTGGTGGAGTTTTCCGCGACACCGTCATTGGTATATTCCCATCCGCGCAAATCAAATTTTCCCGATTCCATTACCTATTTCGCGTTATGCTTAAAACTTTTAAGCTCATCTACGCTATTTATGCTCATTACACAATTATCGACATAGAAGCTTCTCTTAAGTTTTATTGTATTGCTATAATTCACATCACTCATCGAATCGTTATGCATAGAATTCAAAATTTCACTTAAATGTAAATTGATTATAGCACCTAACACGAAAGGACTACTACATACTCCAAAAAACACTCTGCAGTGTCGATATACAATAATATTACCCTCTGCATCGTACCATAAAAAACGCAAGTGATCGCGATCGCATGGATTTATAGTTATCTGTAAGAAAGCTTTCTTTATATCTGCAGTTACATCTAGGCTTCCCTCTCTTAACCGCAATAAAATATCACCGACCTACTTGATGAGATTCGGCCCTTTTTCTAAACAATCGTTAAGTAAAGGGGATCCTGCTGATGCATCAAATACGGGTCTTATAGTCGTTGTTGAATTTTCTTTGACCACGGGTCGATGGGGCATATAATACCCAAAACTGCGCTCTTCTTCGGTCGGGACACGTTGGATGATCCTCTCTCTTTCCCAGTCTTCCAAGATACTATTGTAATCGGTATATTTCTTCATTACCTGAAGTTTTCTGCCCGTCTATGCGAGTCTCTTTAAGACCATTTCTCTATTGTTTTTAACAACTGGGTGACACTCCAGCCATGGCAATTTCACATCATAGCGGCCCTGTTCATTTTTAATCAAACTCTCACAAAATACTTTTTCGACCTCTAATTCGTGCTGTTTATTGTCCTTATGTTCTATAATCTTTAATATCCGGATTTTACACGTACATTTCAATAGCCGTAAGGGTCATATTCTCTTGAGTGCTTAATGAAGGTACTTTGCCTATAAGGGTCCAGCCCAGGTACGTCTCTATTGCCGTTAAGCCGTTTTCAAATAGGTGTTTTTTCCCAGTTAGTAATTTACCAGCCATGACTGCACCGATGAACAGTGCCACACTTTTTCCTTTACTGCAAATATCAGTTAATTCTATGTTGAGATCTTTCAGCTCCTGAAGCCACTCTCCTTTTGTTACCGTCGAGACATCTGTGCAAATTGTTGTTTCATCGAGAGCTTCAAAATTGCACCAATAACTGTCATCGATATTCCCCGCTCTAACACGATACTTATTGTGTGTTGTAATATTGGAGCTTTCGCCGCCAAACAACAAATGTACCATATTGGTCTTCTCTATTGGTTCGTAATTCAATAATCTGGCCACTTTAGTTAAAACATACGAATTTTGCGATCCGTATTAATAATCGCGCGCACTGTTATTTCTCGCTCATCATTGCGTAATTTAACCTTCAAGGTTTGCATAAATTAGAAGGCGACGCGTTAGTCACAGCTAGATTATACTCTCCTTCTACGTTTACTGTCGCATCAGCATTCGATGGCTGACTATTCTATTTATTATTATTTTTCTCATCACTGAAACACATCAGTTCAACATGACGTCGTGAGCACTTGGAGCATTTCACATTCGCCCGACAGAATCGACTCCTGTGTCCGATCTTCAAGCAGCTAAAACAGGCGTTCGTTTTTTTCACTATCTCCTGTCTTTCCGCGACTGATTTTTCTTTAGCTGCTATACACTTCGCACTTACATGATCGCTTTTGTTGCAAAAAATACATTTGACCGTTTTGGTTCCCGGTGTTAATAAATCGCGCGCACTAGCGATATCACTTATGCGAGAGTGTCCTTTTCCTTTCTTTCTTCGATCTGCATTTTTTTCTTTGAGACCGAAACTTTGCATGGCCATTGTGATTCGGAGCTCGTTCTGCACTTCAGCTTCCAGGAAATTGATTAACTTATTTAACCGCGTCTCCGACACATCTACGGAGCTGTCTAACAAATTTATTTCATTGGCGTTAACGGAGTGCTGCCACACTCGCAATAATTCCTCCGGCAGTGCTGATTCCACCAAAGGGAATAACATGGCCGCGCATTCTTTGGTAGTTACGCCAAGCGTATCCAGCGCACGAAGGTACGACTGAATTTTATCGTACAAAGTTGATAGTTGCACCGTCTTCATGGACATGGCGTTTTCCAGCACTAATTGCAGTAGCTCGCGCACATACACTTTTATTTGCAGATCTTCGGAACCGAAACGCCTCTTTAACACCTCGATGGCAATACTATAATTTTCGTCGGTCGGTGGATAGCTTTTCACTAGTTCAGCTGCTCGCGAACCAGGTACCATAGCCTGAATTAGATACTGGAACTTGTCTACATTTTTTATATTTACGTCCTCATGTATCTTCTTAAAAACGCTCCAAAATTGCAGCCAATCTCGCACTTCTCCACTAAACTTTACTAACTCAATTTTCGGCAGATTATAGATCCTTCTGGATTCTGCGTTTGGATGCGCGCCATTATTGGGTAGAGGATTTGCACTTGAGTCTCTACTGTTTCTGGCGGTAATTAGGCTGTCAAATTTAAACTTCGCCAGTAAAAACCTGCTTTTATATACAGCTTGTTCATCAAGTTCCTTTTCGATTAAGTGCTCCGACGCCTTTTCAGTCGTCAACTGTTCGAAAATAGTAGCGGCGATCTCCTCTAATTCTTTGTGCTTATCGGCTAGAAGAGTATACGCCACTGTTAACTCCGCAGTCCCTGCAGCGATGTCGTCTAATAAGACGTTGAAGGAGTTCAGCGCCTTGGTGAATCGAGTACTTAAACTGGTCCTTTTTCTTTTTAGGTGATCCATGTCTCACTTCACTTATTAATCTGTAGCACAATTAAACACAAACTGCAAAATTTTAACTCAAAAAATCTTACTCACAAAATCATCCTGTCCGAGTCGCCAGATGTTATTTTTCATATATTGATAATGAATGTTTTTTGGGTAATTGGCAGAAAACACGCTGAGGTTTATTTCAGAAAAAATAAGTCAACAGTTTTATTCAACACATATAGACATTTGGATACATATACCGAGACATCGAACGTTACACACAAAATCGTCCTTTTCGTCTCGATGCTCGGTCAACACTGCTCGCCTAATTGTTCCCTTTACCTTCTCTGCTGCGGGGGTAATAAAGGGATTGTCTTACCCCCTCCCCTTTTCCAACATTCTCTCACACCTGAGTATTTTCTTTCCTTGGTAGTTGCGCACATATAGGTAATTCATTTTATAATAACTTTTACAAATGATTTCTGACAATTTTTTTGACTCTGACAATAAGGGCACTACAAAATCGTATCAATAAGGTTACATTTCCTTGAAAGCGTACGAGGTGTTTAGAATCGTGCAGAAAAATTGTCGTGCAGCACAGACGACAGGCCATTCCTGCAACGGACTCGAAACGACATTTTAACGCGGCTTCTCGGCTCCTAGATGCACTCTCGCTTTCCGAAAGCGTAACGCGTACCCTGCAAATATGTTGACGAGGCACGCGATATTTCGAGTACACCCTCGCAATTTTTCAGCATATGCGCATATTTCTTCCTGTATTGCACCGATTGCATAATCACAACACATCTCTCACGATGTTTTGTATTGTCCTTACTCTTTATCCATCATCGTTTAAGAAAAACTCATTCATTACCTACACAATTGACTTTCCTTCTCTTTTGCACGGATGCAAATGACGCATTAATTATGAGGGTTGTGATAATAATGCGATTTAACGATAGAGTTGGAGTTACAATATATGAGACAAGATATAACGAAGAAGTATAGTTTCACTGGATCGACAAGTTAATATACTGTAAACCGTAAAAAATGAAGTTTGTAAAAAGTTACATACTATCTTCAGATTCAGATTAAACGGGTATATTTTTTAAACAAATCATTCTATAGTTTGACCGACATTTGTCAGATGGCAACGAAAAATTTCTTTTTCAATAATTTATTTAATTTCATTTTGAATGGACCGAAGAAAAATTTGAATGATCCAGATTTTAAATTTATGTAAATATAATAGTCAATAAATAATTGCCTTCGTTCTTTTTTCAAATCTATACTTGGTATAGAAATGCAATACAAACAATATCGACTTTTTTATAAATCATAAGTGCATATACGCTTGTAACCCCGTTAATAGAGTATACGCGTCGTCTAGCACGAGCTAGACACAATTCCGAGGGCATCACAGCAGCGGCGCGGCGCGAGGTGGCAATAAAAATTTTTCAGCCGCACGAAAAAGCGAAAAACATAAAAATTGAAAGAGGAGCAGAGATAGAGGAAGAGAGTAGGGCAGATATAGAGAGCGAGATAGAGAGCGAGCGAGAGAGAGAGGTAGAGATAAAAACCGAGAACTTTATGGGGAACACGTTCCGACAATATTATGACTCGTTGCGCTAGTGCGGGCGCGCGCGACATATGTGAGTCGCGTCCTCGGGGGCTTGGAGCGTACCAGAGAAGGGAGTGCGCAGGCGGGGATGACGCTCCGCGCCCCGCAAAAACCCTCTGTCTGATTGCTTCGTTACTACACCTCGAGAATTATAAATCATTTTTTGCGCCGCGGTGCGGCATTTTTTCCCTGCCCTCGTCTCCTTCCTCTGCTTTTACGTTCTCCCTGCGCGGACGCGCGCACGTCACGCTTGCTGGTAATCAACGCGACGACGCAATAAAGAACTGCTGCAGCAGTATAAACCAAGTAAATAGTTTAAGGGCAATCGCCTGTACTGTGACAATTCGATTGCAATTTATCGCCCCTAGGGTTACTCGCTATAAAATTATTGTCTATGCTTCGATATATATATACCGCGTGCACCTGCTTATGTGCACTGTTAAATTATCTGGAGCGGATTTTATCTGCAAGATTAAGTATTCTTGAGCCGTTGTAATCTCCACTAATAATAACCGTTACATATACTTCCAAAGACCATTTAACATATACATTTAAGATTTTTAGCGGTTACAGTTTCGGAATATTAAATTAATATATTGATCGTTATGGATTGCGACTATAAATTATTGCATTATACATTTATCTTTTACGGTTTGTGATTTTTTATTCTAACTGAAATTGACCCTAGAATTTGATTTGATATCCATAAAATAATCCTTCTGCTTCAATTGGATAGAACTCATGAATGTTGGAGCTTATAGGTTTGTCGAACGTAATAAGAGAAAGTTGTGTCAGATATTAAATCCTGCACAATAGGCAAGCAAACGTCTATATCATCAGTCAATTAATCAATTTCTGGAAATTTACTAGCCTGCTAGCAGATTTTTTAAGAGAGTAACTTTACCTTGTTTATTAGGTTATCTTATTAGGCGATTATAAAAAAAAGTTGTTGACTAGTTAGCGGTATAATAAAGGTTTGATGGATATCAAGATTACATAGAGGATGTGAAATATAATATAACGCTATTGAGTAATATCGAATAATTGAAGGTGAATAATATAGAATTTAATCGAGAGGCTGTTCTATATTACTCAGACTGTAAAGTACTTTCAACAGGATATCGACTTTGGCTGAAAGCTTGATGAGGACAAAAGCTTACTTGTATAAGGAAACTGTAAGGATATCTACTTGGTGAAAAGTTTTATAATTGCCCCGGGACGCAGCGGGGTATCTAGATCGCCGTGGCATTGCCGAAAAACCTAGTGAAAATGAACCGATAGAGGTCCATAGGCAAAGTGAATCGCCGAGGCTGCCGCTGCGGGGCAGCAAAGGGCTCGCGAGCCTTGAAAAAGCGGCCCCGCGACTCCATAAATCTTCCGTTTGTCTTGGGGCGCAACAATTACGTTATTGCACTCGTGCGCGGAATCACGGGGCTGCGAAGCGGCGCAAACTTTGTCCGAAAGTTGCCGGGGCCCGGGAGTTGGCCCTCTATGCAGAGCGGGGGGGGGGGGCGGGGGCGATATCCGCGCCGGCCATAAAATTGCCCCGGCGGCAGCGGCCCCGGCGCAACTCGCACGCCGAGCCCCGCGAATATATATTAGCCGAGAAGGAAACAATTCCGTTCGGCGCCCGCGATATTTCTCGCCGCGTAAGCGCACAATTGCCCCGTATACATGCCGAAGATCCGCGCGGCCTCGCGCCAAGTGCGGCCCTCCGTCTCGCGGGCCGCGGAGACGCCCCCGGCTCGGACGCCCCGTAATATGAGAAATCGCGAGTTGGCACGTGCGCGCCCGAGCTTTATATAAGCGCCGGGTGGAGCCGCGCCGCGGGCCCGCGAGATAAGACGGGGAGCTTTGTTCCCGGGCCGAGCGGCCCCCGAATGTTTGTTTCCGCGGGGCGCGCGGGAAAACTCATTTTTGTTATCTGCCCGCTTTAATGGGGGAATATGAGGCGCCGCTCGGCTTTTGTCTAATTAATCGGCCCCCGCCCGAATGTGGGATTCCGGCGCGAAAACTTCTCTCCGGCCGCGTCCTCGCGCTCTTCGTTTCAACGAGTTCCACCCACGCGGCTTGTATACACGCCCTGTAACTATGGCATGACTCGCTTAACAGTCATTACACGTCGGGAAGGAGAACTTGTTCCAACTCGGCACTATGGGATTGTCCGTGGGAAAAAAAGAGGAAGGTTTACTACATTACAAGTACATCAAAGAAAGTCGACGAAAAGCATAGCGGCGGCCGACCTCGTGATAACAAGTAGTTTGAAAAAGAGGGAAAAACCTCTTCTATTGTTACGAGGAGCTGTAGAGCTGGAAGCAAAGCTTGCGCAAAAAACGGGGAAAGAGAAGGAAGCCTGCATGCAAACACGGTCGGCAAGTCGCAGGAAGCGGAAGCACACACGCGGGCGTACACAGGGGCGCGGGCATTATTTCCGCGGTGGCGCGGGAGCCGCGCGCGCGCGAAAAAAAAAAAAAAAAAGACGCGGCGAAAGGCCGCGCACACTCGCTTGATTACGGGTGGGGGGGGGGGGGCCTGCGAGTCCTCGGGGCCGTCGTCGCCCACTTGTGTATATCTAACGAGGGCGCGCGCGCCCGAGAGAATTTGCGGCCGGGCAAACTTCCCCTCATTCTTTCAACTTTTGCGTGATTACGAGATTACGCGGGATTGAACTTTGGCGCGGGCCCCTTATACACCTCGCGGCGCTGATGCTCTTTTCGCAACTCTCGTCGCGCGCGAAGGAGGAGGCGAGCTGTAATCACGATGGCCCGTTACGGCCGGCGGGCCGAGAGCCAACCGTATAACGCGGCCGCGCCCCTCCTCTCCATTTTTTGTTTTACTTACGATCCCCGGCCGATTGCTTTACGCTCTGCGGTCCAGCTGCTGATTCTGGGCGCGAGATAGGGCTAAGTGCGGGGCGTTGCGCGCAAGGCGCCGGAAGAAAGCCGTCGCTCGTAATTCGGCCTGTTACAAATGTGTACGGCGCTGTAATGCGGCATTGACGAGGGAGCCGGTTCGGCCGAGACGTTAAGTTCGAAACGGCATGCGCGTTTTCATGCAGCGGCGCGCGCGAGCGCTTTACGTCTTTCGCCGCGCGGCCGCATCGGAGTAACGGGCAAGGATAACGCGAGTTATCAATTTCACTGCGCGAATATCCACAAAATAAGGGACTTTTCGCAACAGTAAACAAACGCGAATCAATGGCTCGACAAAGGAAGGGCAATAAAAAAAGGTAATCGGAGGCCGGAATGGCCGGGTGGCTAGGCGGCGGGCGCGCGGCCGCCTCCGCCGGTGGCTCACTCGCGGAAACTATTACCCCGCGTATTTGGGCGCGATCACTGGGTCGCGAGCGCGGCTCCCTCATAAAAATTGTCCAAATTGAAAGTCCCAGGGGCTCGCGCGCCTCCACGGATTTTGTTGCCCATCCCGCGGCGCGGCTACCCCCCGCGCAATATCTATCTCCGACCTGGTTTTTTTATGGATCGGTATTACGCGCCGGGCGCTCGGGCGTGACCGGCATAATGAAATATTGCGCGTAACCCACGAGTCGTTGGTATATGGCCCTTAATGGAGATCATTCCCTGATTGTTGATGTTATGCGCGGGCGTCGGGCGCGTAGGCCGCCGTGACGCATCGATCGGCCGCCCCGCGCCCAGTTGCCGGAGTCGCGCGGGGATAAACCGCATGCGGCGCCCCCGAGTGCGTGTATATCGTTATCGCGTGCGCTGCCGCGGTAAATTTTACTTCTCTCTGCGCCATCTTCCGCTGTAGCCGAACGAGGAAAAAGGGGGCAAAGGGAGATGATGCTCGCTCGCACGAACCAAGATGAGAAAAAAAACGCCCGGCTGATTGCGATATAAAAGGGGCGGAGATGGCAGAGTGAGCGGGCGGTAAAAACAAAATTATGTTTGTAGTGCTCCTGCTTTATAGGTTATGCATAAAGACATTTTTATCCACTGGCGTATAAGGTCAAACGGTCGCTTTTTTTATTATTTAACAGTCTCGTCCTCACCGCGCCTTCGATCTGTAATCGTCAAAAGAAATTAGTGCACGTACAGATTACCAGGAGCACAGACAAAAAGATCCATGCTGTGTTTGTGAATATTGTGCCAAACATTCACGCGATTAACATAAAAAATTAAGAAATTTTGCAACTAAAACACGTTTTGGTGAAAAAATTTAGTTCTTATATAAAATGAAAACAATATTAAAAGAAACCCTTGCCTCCGCAAAACTATTTTGCTTAGTACAGTCAACTAATGACGTTACAAACATTGATTTTTAGATGTAGGACCAAATAAAAATTAAGTCACTCTACTGCATTGAGTTGGTTTATATTTATTAACAATGGAGACTACATGCTATTAGCGTAGAGGCTGGTTGCAGACGATGGACACTTACAACAGATACTTAAAATAAATTTATTACTTAACGGTAGTTAATACATTTGAAATAAACATATCAAAAATAAAAGCACCTCGATAAGGTGAGCTTACTTTTTGCTTTTTCAACTTGACGAAGATGTCATTCAATTAAGAGTATCCATTTTTTATTCAACAGTTTAAAAGCGTACAGTTATTTATCATTGAGTTAATCAATCAAATACAGTTACTTATTAATTAATAACAATTTAAGTATGTCAGAAGAAACTTTGTTTTGCTTCGATAAATTTAAATCACGAGGATTTTATTCGTATAATGAGTGTTGTCATTGATCTTTATACATTTTGGCTTGATGTCTCACCCGCTAACAAGCAGATTGCTGCTCTTAGAATAGAATAGACTTAAAATAAATTTAATCGTCAAAATGTACGTCTATTACCTGCACGTATGCAGATTGGGTGTAGAGCAGGTTGAAACTGGGAAAAAGGAGAAAGATCGGAAACAATTTAAAAACAGGGTTACACGTAGACTACCGGCAAAGCGTGTCAAGGATTTCGTCAAAGTGTGGAGTCGTCGAGGGAGGCGTTGTGCGTCGTGCCGCGCGTTTAAAAGAAGCGGAAGGGAGGGTGGCGGGGGCGGGCAAAGCGCAAGCCAGGGAAATTGCAGTCGTCAAGCGCGAGCCGGTCGAGAGGCCTACCTCGCGCAACTGGGCCTCTGACGGCCGACTGCGTCGCCGCGCGAAGCGCCGGCAAAGTCGGCGGGCAATTGGGCAGGGGCTCCTTTGGCGCGAGGGCACGCGCGTAGCCCGTTGAAATTGCGCCCCGGGCGGGGGCGGGTCCCGACGGGGTCCCAGCGGGGCCCGCGGCGCCGGCGGCTCTTCGGCGCTAACCCAATTTCCCGGAGATAAATGTCGAGCGGGCCGGAGATTTTTGAATTATACGAGGAGGCCGGCGGCCGCGGGGGCCGAGGGCTCTTTTATTAGCATAAATAACGCCGGGGCGTATACGTATATACGTCGGCCGGGTTGCGAGGTGTCCGCTCGTAAAGGACGGCTTACGCGCCCCGCCATTACCCGGGTATTTATTCCCGCGCCCTTCGGAATCCCGGGCGGACGCGGGGCTTTTTCGCCGCGAGCCCCGGGAGCCGTTGCAGCCGGGGGCCGTTCAAAATGTAAAAGACGGGGGGCGCAGGGGCGCTTCTCGCAGCCCCGAGAAATAGGGCCGCCCGCCGCGCGAGCCCATGAGTCAAGCACTCGAGGGCGCCAGTTCTCATATTGTCAATTTACAGGCGCTCGAAAGGAAATTCGCGTCACAAATCAGGCAGCGCCGCGCGCGCATATTCGCCGCTGGCGCCCTAAGCCCCGCGGCTGCACGTAATGGACGCCCTCGAGGCCGGCCTGCAGCTGCATCGCCCGCGCCGGCGAAGGAGCCGCCCCCGCGTCATTCCTTATACTTCCGGGGGCCGTCATCGCTCCCGGGCCGCCTCGCGCGCACCTGCACACGTGCACGTACGCGTACGCGCGTATGTACAAATTGCCGTGTATATTCGTTGGCTCGGCTACTCCGGGGGAGCCTACGGCGCGCGAGAGCTATGGCGCCGGAGAAGTGGCTCTCGGCCGAGAGAAACGAGGAGGACGACTTGCCGGGGCTGCTTTAAGCACAGCCGCCGCGGAAAGAATGGCGGCCTCCGCCTCCCCTGGCGCGCCTATATATATATACATATATATAAATGTAGGTGGCCGCGACGCCGCGCGGTCTGCTGCCGGCGGCGCCGCTGTGTGAGTGCACGCACAGCCGGCTTCGGAGTCTCGCGCTGCGCCCCAGTAAAAGCGGAGAGTGCATTTAATTTGCCTAACGAGCCTCGTCCTTCTTCCGCGCTTTTATCTAACGGGTAAAACGATTTTATAAAGGCTTTCCGCCCGCCGGATTTATTTCGAGAGGATCCCGGCCAACCCCCCTGCCCCCCACCCCCTCCGCCCCCAGCGCCGCCTCCCCCCCCTCCCTCTGCCGCGAAATTCGCCCTCGCGCTCGCGCCCCCACAGCCGGTCGGGCTTGTTTTCGCTCGCGTCGCCAGTTGGCGCGTGCGCGCGACTTTCAATGCAATCTGCACCTCGTGTCTGCTTGTGCTCGCGTGTAATCACGCTGCCGTTGACGGCCGAGTCAACAAACCGGTACTTCTTTCAAGACTCCCGCATATATTCGACTTTTTAATCATTGGATCGGAAACGAGGCATATCTCGTTCCGTTACATTGTGCGCCCCGGAAAATTCATTAGGCCTGTTTGACCTTGTCACTCGCAACGAGACTGAGCTCCGCTGGCTAAGCAACACAAATGACACTCGGATCCTTACAAAAATCACTGCTAATTATCACATTTATTCTGTTTTTCCACTAAAAAGATGCTACAAAAACAACGTGTCGGTTCTCGTTACAACAACGCACCGTCATTTCCACGCCTTGGTTAAAGATATCCTCCGAACTAAAAATCCTGTTACATTTCCCCGAGCACAGCCGGGCGCCTCGCTCGAGCAGTTCCTTGGAGCTATATAGAGCCGAGCGCATGAATTCGGCCCCGAGGATAATAGATCTAAGCTGGGCCATTACACCGGGCAGCCGCGTCCAAGTTTGTAAAGAAAGGCTCCCGAGCCGCCGCCGAGGCGTGCGAACACGCGCGATCCCGAATAAAACTCGCGGGTGGCTGCGGGGAGGGCGGACTCGTCGGCCGCGGATGTAAATCCAAGAATTCGCATTAAGCGGACTAGCCGCGCGGCCCCGCGGGCCGGAATAATTCACGCGGGAGGGGGCGGCCGGCCCTCCGGGTTACGAATGGCCCCGTTATCAGCCGCGGCCGCTGACTGGTGGGCTTGTTTTGATCGGGATTCGCGCTCGCGGCCCCTCGAGCGGTTAGCCCTTGCGCTGCACTCGTGGGGCTGCTGACTCGGCCCTGGCCGCCCACCCGCCGCGGCTGCTCGGCTCTTTTTACGCTCGCTTATCGATTGATTGCGCTCGAGATCTCTGCGCCGGTTATACCTTGATGATTTATTTATCCTTGCTGCACACTCCTGGTTTTACGCCCAAATAACGGATATTTGTTACTGTGTAAGCTTCATTTCTCAAAAAGGGTACTGGATCTTTTAGACTGTCATTTTGTTAGCAAATATACTAGACTAGCTTTATCATGTTGACTTTATTTCTAAATTGACCATAGACGAACGATTTTTTAAGCAGGAATTTACACGAATAGAACATTATTGCCTATAGGCAATGAAGAGGTTCAATGAAAAGGCAAATATGCAATTTAGCTGTTTATTTGAAAACTAAAAAATGATGAATGCAATAAACAAGGAATATATGGAATCAAAAATACAGCTGCATCTTCGATGAAATTTAAGGCGAAACTTAAATATAATGATTTCGTTTCTATTTGTGTCCCGTGCACTATTCTACGAGCGATTCTGTCTACTGAATAAATAACGATTTCAACGGCTTGCGTGAGTGTCGAATTGCATTATGTGCCGTGACGAAAGATTATCTTTTAGGTCAATTTTCTAAATTGGCATCGCACGTACATATATAGATACAACAGTTATCGCGCAATTTTCTGCAAATGAGATTTTCATGCAAACAACCTGACTTTTCGATTGCATCTTTCTCTATCTCGCGAAGGGTATATACTTCAATAACAGTTTTCTCAATAGTTGAATCGGAATAAGGACTTTATTCCGAAGTTTGAAAACGTGGCCAATATAAACATTTTTAAAGGGGAATCAAGGATCCAGTCTCCGCGAATCCATAATCTCCCCGCAGAAACATTGGGGAAAATCGAGGCAAATAAGGAAGGCAGTAAATCACAGGGGGCGAAACAGGCGTCCCCTCGAATTTGGCCCCGTGTCATAAAAAGGGGTGAACGACCGCGCGGCGCTCGTCCAATTCGTAAAAAGAAGGTACAGTGTAAGTCTGACTCTAGCGGGTATACGGGCGTGTGCGGGAGAAGCGCCTAGCGCAGTCCTTGCGGATGGGGGACGCTCAGGATAGACGTGGGGCGGGCGGGTGGGGGGACAGGGCCGGGGGAGGGGACGGGCGGCCGTTTGTAAGCCCGGGGTAAGCCCCGCTCGAAGAGTTGACGTTAATTGGACCGTCCTGACAACTTTTCATTCATCCCCTAACAAGCTACATCCGTCTTTATCCGCATTACCGGCCGCTGCCGGCTCCGGCAGCTCGCGCTCGGCAGCCTTGGATTTTTTTTTATTTTCCGTTTTTTTTTTGCCCCCGCCCCCTCCCCGATTTTCGCGTGGCGCCTCGCGGGGCCGGCCCATTAGCCGCCAAGGCCACGCGCGCACTTGCACCCGAGGTGTACGCCCGTCCGCGACCAAGGTGTGTGTGTGTGTGTGTCCGTGTACTCGCGGCCAGCGCGGGGAGTTATTTGTATGCTGGCCCGATCGCCCGGGGGATGCAGTCGGAAAATATCGGCTCGCGAAATTTCGAGCTCCTCGTTGGCCGCCCGACTGCCGGGGAAATTGGATTCGGCCAAACTTGCCTTACAATGCCGGGGCCCCGCTGCAGCCGGCTCGAAATGATGAGGCGGCGATTCGAGTAAACGTTGACGGTCGGGAGCGGAATCCGACCTCGTTTGCGCTGCTCTCTAGTCTCCCCAATCCTAGCCTTCCCTCTCCCTCTCTCTCTCTCTCTCGATTGAGCTTAGAGCTTAGCGATATAGACAATAATTGTCATTATATTCGAGAGAATTGTTGTTTGCTCGAGTCGGCCAACTGGTACAAGAAAGAGGAGGCCGCGTATTGGCAGGGTGGAATGAAAAGGCTCCGCTGCGATAACGTCGAGAGTCATTACACGTGCGCAGTGTCTCGTGATTTAACGTATTTTCATGGAGAGATTAACGGCAGTCTTAAGTCACCTGAACGATCGGTAACTAACTTTAAACAGGATCAGTAACGTTTTCAACCCTGCACTCGTTATCACAAGGTCGTTTGGTGGAAATCCTTTGAAATGACTTTCTCTGCAATTACCGTATTAATTAGAATTTATGCTATGCAAAATGCACTTGCGCACTTGTAAGCTCTATAATTAAACTTAGAAGTCGATCAAGGTTAATGAAATCACGGTATTACGGCGCTGATTAACGATTACATTTATATTAAGCATTTACCGACTCACTCGGTGCGCGCATGTATTTTTGAGCAGTCGCGCTTGATCAATAGAGCCATTTGGAGAATCATGCACAAGTTGCCCTTTCTTCTGCTCGAGAAAGAGTCTGGCGAAGATTCGGACGCGTAGATACGGCGCTGGCGGGCCGCAGAAGGAAAAAGGAGATGCAGAGCGCTTATAAAGCCGGAGGGGCGGAAGCAAACATTGGGCGCTTGGGCGCGAAGCCGCAACAGAGGCGAAGTGGCGGAGACGTCGGTCGAGTAAAGCCTGACAAAGGATTAAGAGAGGACTCGTGGGGGGGGGCGGAGGGGGCGGAGGCGAGGCGCTGCGACACCGCCGGCTGCGCCGCTCGCCGGAGAGAGATAAATGGAAAAGGAAGACGCGCGGCCCGCGGAAAAAGGGGTTAGGTGGATTGACGTGAGAACGGGGCAGGCGTAAGAAAAATAATATGAAAAAATACAGCGGCGGCGGGGGGACGCTTGGGGAAAAAGGGATCCGTCTCGCTCGCGCCCGCGCCCGCCGCCGAGGCGCTAGACGAGACAACGCAATTCCGAGAGCTGTCTGTCGGCTCGATATAAGTTACATTTTCTTATGACATGGCGCATCGAATCGAGTTACGTTTCATTCGGCATTCGATAAGTTTTCATCTAGGGCGCGTCACTCAGCGCCGCGACGTTTTATGTACGTGCGCATGCGGATTCGGCGCCCGGCTGCTGTTGCCGCCGACGCCGGCGCTTTTTCACCCGGCGAGCCCGCCCGGCTGTTTGTGTGTGCGCGGGAGCGTGAGAAAGCCGAGGAAGGAACTGCGGAATTTTTATCGCGAGCGACACTCGTTCGAGCGCACGGACAGTCCCGCTCGACGTCTGCTTTTTTCCGCCGCCGCTGTCTCGCGAGCCCCCGAACTTTTCCCTCGGAGCCCGCGGGACAAATCGCGGGATTTGCGCTTTCCCATCGAACGAGCTTTATTTATTAAGCGCTAGCAATTACTCTTCGGCCCCCCCCCCGCCGCCGCGCCCCGCGCCCCGGAACTTTGACGTTCGAAGGCCGGCCCTTGCCCCGAGAGCCTCCCACCCATCCCCTTGGCCCTGCGCGCGGTCGGTGCACCGGCAACGCGCGCGTTTCCGTTTTTGTAAATTAGAAAACGTACAAAGTTACTTTCCCGCCGGCGGCTGTAAGGCGAGGTGCGCAGCACCGGTCGGACTACACTCGGCTTTTTCCACTAAGCTGCAAAAAGCATCCCCCCGTTTTCGGAAAAGGGCTACCTTTTCACCGTGGCGCGCATCTCGAGAGACGCCCGGCCGAGGCTCTAATTTCAAGCAAAGTTGCCGGATCGAATATGCGGAGAAGCCTCGCGCAGTTTCTCAACAAACCGGGAGGATAGGGGCCGAGGAGCGGCAGGGCTGAAAAGTGAAAAGACGGTCAAAGAGGAGCGAAGGCTAAACGCGCGAGTATCGGATCGCGCTGCACTTTCAGCGGGAGACGAAAGATTAAAGAAATCCCCCGGCGAGGAAACAAGGCCGAGACCTCGTCAAGCGTCGGCAGCGGGAGCTGCGACGCCGGCGGCGGCGGCGGAGGCCCCGCTGCAAGTCGTTAGAAAATACCGCGCGCGTCAGGCTTCCGCCATTGCAGTTTTCCGTCTCACTTTCGCCCGCTCGGTCTTCTCGCTTTGGCAGTCTGACGGGCGGCGCCGGAGACGCACGTGGATCCACAAAAGAAAGCGAAAGCACAGCGCCTTTGCGAGACGGGATACGCCTGCGAAGTTTGCGTGCGCCTGCGGATCTCCTCCTCTTTTCCTCCTCTTTCCCCCGGACTTTCTTGCCCGCCGCTAAAGAAAGGAAACTCAAGAAGTTTTGCTGATGTTGTGGATCCAAAATTCCGCAACTGAGCCAAGTAAAAACATAGAATAATAATTTCATGTTTGCTTTTTTATTCTTTTATAGAGTTGCAGCTTACATCCAACTTTTTTAGCTGAATTATAAGGCTACGCAGACTGTACATGAATTATATCTACATTTTAGGATTTTTACATCGTACGCCTGAAGATTAAAACTTTAGCTTAGACCACTTCTACCCCTTAAACTCGACAAGACTTACTTGATATTAAAATAAATTCGTATGCATAGATTAAGTCAATAAGTACTTTACTTATTGTCAATACAGTATTGCGGTCGGCATACGTATAAAGTATATATATACATACATGCATATACATGTAAAGATGAACAGGTGCATGAGAATAGACGAAAAGGAACAGAAAATAAATATAGAGGGATGAAGTAGCGCCCTGTATAAGATCAGTTTGAGACAAAAGGCTTTTTAGTAGGATGGAGATAATCAGTTATGTCAATATGAGAATGAGAATATATGGGGAAGATGAGACTTTAAATCAAAGACGTGTTGACTTTGTAGGAGGGAGAAATGTAAGCTTGGGGAACGTGGTTTATCCAAGGCTTGTCGAAAGGATTCGAAAACAAGGATGGGCGAAAATGCAATAAATTGCGAGAGGTTTGAAGGAAGGGGAAATAATAGTCAAGTTCTCAAGAGAAGGTGTTGGTAGAAAAGATCAAGGAAGTTACTCGCTCTAGGCTTGTAGCAAAAGCGCAAAACAAGAATATGCAATGGGAAAGACAAAGCAGAAGGAGAAAGCGGGAAACGAAGCGCTAGTCTGAGAGAAAACAGTTGTAATTGAAAGGCAATAACGTGAAAAATTGCACGGGAGGATCTAATTGAGCGAAGCTGGAAAATTTCGCTAGAAACGCGTGGGCCGATGAACTTTTTCCACTTGATCCGGGCCGATAAAATGCAGCGGTCTAATGACTAAAAAGTTGAAAATTTAAATTGAAATAATGAGAATGGAGCGGCAGCTGTGGGCGTTCCGGCTCCTGTATATTTAGCCGGCGGCGCGGGCGCGTCCTGCTCGCGGCCCCTTTCTCTCCTCTTCCGGGCGTCTTTGTCTTTCCGCCGGCTCTCCACTTCAAAGATAACCCACGAGATCGCCCCCACCCCCGCATAATATTCCCGTGAGTCGCGCAAAAGCGCGAGGAGCCGAGAGGCGCGGGCGGAAGACCGCAATTTCTAGTTGACCCGGTAATTAATTACCGAATGTAGGGAGGGCGGTGGGGCGCGGGGGCGGCTTGGGCGGGCGCGTTTCCGCTTATGAACGCCCAACTCGAGCGCGCGCTCGCGTCGCTCCAACTTTTTCAACAGTTTGCATTTGCGCGACCTCCAGTCGACAACCTGCGCGCGGCCAAACGACCCAGAAGGGAAATAGCATGAAAGCAATGCCGGCATAAAGGAGAAATATAGATCCGCAGGGCGACGCAGCTGCGCTAAATATTGTACGCGGGCGAAAGAGTCTCCCGGCACTTTGCCGGCCGGGACGAGGGCGCGGGCGAGCGTTGACAAAGTGCAGTTATCCAATGGGTGATTTACGGGCGCGCGAATCGACAACAAAGCAATTAAAACTCGGGCTTTCCAGGCGAGTTGACCGGCGGGCGCAGCGCCGACACGCCCGGCGGAGCGGCGCAATCGGCCGCCTGCCCCCGGGCCTCGGCCACTTCCTTAGCAGCCGCGCGGCCAACGATAAATCGCGGGGGCCCCGCGCGGCCCAGGCGCCCCGGCTGACGCTGCACTTGATTTTACTACTGGCCCGTAAAAAGCCCGCGCGACCCTTCGCCCGCCGCGATATGACTGCGCGCCCGCGATCCGTCCGCGCCGCGCCCCGCCATCGGACTCCGTATCTGCCCGGCTGACGGCCGCGCGCGCGCGCGCCATTTTCCATCCCGAGAATAACTTGCGCCCCCGTGATTTGTGCACCCCCGCGGTATCAGCGCCCCTCCGCCCGGAGCCCGGCTCTCATGCAAATTTCCCCCGGTGCGCGACTGCGGACGAGTGCAGTCGTCATTATCTGTAACGAGAAGATTGATTGCGCGCTCTCGCTCGTTCCAATAAATTTACCCGATCCTTGATTTTGAGCCCGCGAGCCGCGCTATTTCGACGGTGCATTTGCCCAATTCAGTATCCGACAACCTGTCCCTTTTTACCAACCTTTCATTTTGTGCTAACGTTATTAGGGCGCCATTGTCAATGTACTATGGAGAGTACAAATGTACGCAGTCTGGTGGAAAGTCAACCAGCTCCTAGGCTTCTCGACTTCTACAAACCTGCTCGCGAATTTTAATCTGCGAATTTAAGCAAAGTTTGAACTAGGAATTCGAATTTTGTTGTATATTACTTAGCATTTATTAATGTTAGAATTCGAAATCTGTAACATGTAGCTATCAAAACAGCACATGCACTTTAATTAGACATTAGGTTTTATATGTTAATGCAGGCGAAATTTTAATGTAATGTATATATTTCACGTACATTATCAATATTAGGGAATAAGTCCCTAGATGTAAAATATTTGTTTTTGGTTATCTATTCACTGATATTGAAAGGCTTTGTTATACATTTTCAAAATCCCGAAAAGATCTTTGTCAGGGTGTTATTAAATTAAACTTGATGATTTGAATGACCTCTTTGAACCAACACGTGCTTTTATAACAGATTTGTTTAACTAGTGGTTAGTTACGAACTATTTATCGGCCAGTTACGTCTGACGGTAAAGAAGGTTTCTTCGTTAGACACGAGTAAATTGTACCAGGTATGGCTTCCACTTTAAACGTAGGTACGAACACGGCATTATCTTTTCGTTTAGCTCTCTTCTAACAGTGACGATCACAAACTTGCCTCGGTCGACAGCATTTACGAGCGTGGGTTTTCCTGAAAAGGATGAGACTTCTTAGTTGGTGTAGTACGTACGCTGACTCAGGGATCTTCGAGGGCAAGCTCCGACCGCTTAGATTCAAGTGTTGACCCTCCTGTCACTTGTCGTCAGCTTCTTTGTGATGACAGTGTCGGTGTCATCGCTCTGACCGTCTGTCGGTCTGACCGTTTACTATATGCTCCGGGGGAAGGTCTGCGTCAGAGTGGCCAAATGATCAACGAGGGCACGAGGGAGGTATGCCGAAATGAGGAGCCATACGGAATTTGTGATTAACGAAGCTCGATTCTTCCTTTATTGATACATATTTCCATGGAAGTCGCACTTGTTGCTACCACTGACAAAGAGGCTCAAATGCGCGTGATGGAATACTTGTCGCAATCTTATTGCACGAGAAAAAGAAATAGATAGTTACATTGTAATAACAATGCAGACCTATCCGTAAATACAGAACTAGGCTTAATAACCGGTTCAAAAATCATAAACAAGAGAGCTTTTGTATCGGCGAACAATAATAGGACTAGTCTCGCTCTTCTCTTCCAAGATAATAACTTTGGGACTTTTTGTCCCCGGAGATCCCAGCTCCGTTCATTATACGCGAAAGGAGTCGTCACCCGCACGCCGAGATGCTGCACAATAGCCGCGGCGCCATCCCGCGCATGCATTTTGTTTCCGATTCGCAAGGGCGGCTTCAGCGTCACGAGCAGACGTGTCTTTCGCCTAGAGATGACCGCGTATTTCCGACCGGGCGTACATGTGCAGTAGTATAGCAGCAGTGGCCAGGCGGGGCGAACGAAAAGCGATGACAAGACGAATCGCCGGCGATCGTTCAAACCTCGGCTGTACTCTATTTCCTCGCCCCCCTTTCTCTTATTCCGCCGGCGTCCTGTCTCTGTTGCTCATTGATGCCCCGTGATAAATTTGCGAGATGAGATAACGCGAAATCTTTTTTTCATCCTTTCGGAGCGATTTTTGAGCAGCGGGCCGCGGGAAAAAAAACTCGGAAGTTGCTCGACGTTTCCATTTCATTCCGCTGGTGATTGATGGCCCTGCAAATCTTTGCCGATCGAAACGTGCACCAGCGCTACCAGATTTAATTAGCTTTCTTGCGTCGTCCCGACTGCCGAGAGGTCGAGTAATGCGAGCCGAGCGTTTAGCAAGTGCACTTTACAACGCCAAGTGTATAAATTGTCTTTAAAATTGTTTCGAATTCGCTTTTCTAACATTTCTCTCGCGGCGATCAATTCTTGGCAAGTTGGATTCCTGTAACGCTTTATCAAAGGTGTAGGTGTTATGGTCCAAGCCGGCAGTCGCATTGGAGAGTTTGTCGATTAAAACTTATTTTTTGAAGCAAATGGATAAGTGAGTTTTTTCAAGGGGCACGTATTCCTCTAGCGGCAAGTTCGGAAGAAAAAGTAGTTGAGTAAAAGCGCAGAGAATCGCGGAAGAAGTTGCGGGAGATCCCCTAAAAAATGGAAAAACCTCGAGAGTTACGATCAATCAATTTACGGTGCGGGGTAATAACGAATCCTAAAAATGGCGATCATCAGTCTTGGGCTAAACTCGGCCGGCGCACAATGAAAAGGTTGAACGGTATGAATGAGGGGATGGGGCTCCTCCGGCCCTCAATAAGCGCCGGGGAATCTTCAAAAGTGGCTCGGGCGTCCGCGACTCCGGGGCATTATTGGCAGGGCGGACGATTGTCCGGCGAATATATATCGAGGGGCCCGATCCGCCGGCCGCCCATTGATTGGCCGCGGGGGCGTCTCGGCGCGTATCGGCCGGGCGCACGCGAGCCGCCCCCGCCCCCCTGGCCCGTAAATCAGATCCGGCCGCGCAAAAATGGGCGCGCGGGCGAATAAGTCGCGTCCAGCTGACGCGGCTGCGGCGGAAGAAACTGACGATTCATTAAAGTCGGCCGGGCCGGGCGCGCGTTTTATTATGCTGAACGTTGATTTAGGGTGCGCGGCCCCGGCATTGTCTCGCCGCGCGGCGGCCGCCATTGTGCCGGCCCGGCCCTTCCATTGTCCGCCGGGCCGTCGGCCGCCCGCGCCCATCCGTTTTACACAGCCGCGCCGGCGGACGCACACGCGCGAGTCGGGCCGCGTAAACAATATCCGCGCCGATCCTTGGCCGGCGCGCGCATCCCCGCGCAGGTGCGCCGCGGCACAAAGACGCGCCGGTGCCAAGTCGGCGCATTGTACAACTGCGGCCCGAGCCGAGAGCCGCGCGGAAAAACCTTTCGGCCGCCCGTCAAATTTCACGCGCGGCTCTCGGGTCGCTCCCCGGCATTGTGCGGCCCATCCCCGGCCGGGCGGCGCCCAGGCCTCGGCTAATGGGCATAAAAGCTCCGCTGTACGCGCGCATAATGCGTCAATCCGCGCGCGGCCGATAAATAGCGCGGCCAAGGCGAAAGAGCCCGGGCCCGAGGAGCGGCCACGTGCCCGGCGCATTGTGCTTTTGCGGGGCGCGCGCTATCTGCGCCCGCTGCCGAGGCCGATTAATTGTCGCGCCGCGGGACAAAAGGAGCGCGCGGCTCGGCCGAATTAATTGTCGCGGGCCGCCGGCGCCCCGCCTCGGGAATGAAGTGCGTCAAATCCTCCGTGCCCGATGAATTAGGTTTTGTTTGTCGGCCCTCGGCCCCGTTTTATCGCTCAACTTTCCCGACATTGTCTCGTTCGCGTTTGTTTGCCTTGCGTACACGCTGTTGCGCCCGGGCCCGTTTCCCCGTCAATACTTTGTCATCGGGGATGTGCATATAGAAATTGGAAAGTAATCCTAACGCCCGGGCTTTTGCGCCTCTCTCGCTCCTAACGACGCCCGATGCCATTCATTCCTCTTTAAATTCTAGAAATTTATGGATTTTTCAAAAATACAGCCTCCTCTCTCAATACTTTGCCTCGATAACTTTTACAAAGCTTCCAACTTGCCAACGATATTACAACGACGTTTTCTCCAACCAAACTTCAACCTTCCCAAACTTTACTTCACAAAACATTACAATTCACGTATAAACAGCTCTATCATGATACAATTACCATTTTTTCTTCTCTGATAATACTTTTATAACATTTTTAACAGCTTAACCTTGTCCTAATTATCCTTTAAATAAAGATCAGCCATTATATCTATCTGCTTTGTGTTGATTAACCTGCAACAGAAAAGTCTTATTAAAATTGTTAAAGTAACAAGTTTTTATTAAATGAGAATATTTTTTTATGAAACTATACCCGTAAGAATACTACATAAATTCATTTTATGAAAAATATGAATGTTTAGTTAAACATTTAGAAACATTTCACTTAGATATGGAACTAACCTGTTATGATTGTTATAGCATAGTTGAAAAGAAACTGTCAAAAACTTTGTATATTTTAGACAGGTAAAAATAAAACAAATTCTTTTTTATATCATTTCAGAGATTTTAGATTTCCCTTTTCTGGACAATATTTGTCTCGCGCATAGCAAAAATATGTAATTCACAAAATTCATCAATCACGCCAGTCACTGATTAGATAATTTTTAGCGTCTGATTTACCAACGTCCGACGATCATTTGTGCGAGGTCAATTCAATTTATGACGTTTGACCAATATTGGTATTTGATGGTAATTGCTTTAATGGCGTCCAGCGCTTTCGGATTATTCGCGGCGGTCGTCGTCCTCTGACCGCTCGGCCTGCCAGCACACAGAAGTCGTACCACCAATATATATTGCGAAATCAAATCAGAATATTTGTTTATTTTTCCTGGTAGAAATATGAATAGTCGGAAAAGTTGAAACTAAAATGCATAATAATGGAGTATTTATCTAAAATGGCAGTGACTCTTTTTATACCATAAAACACAATGGGCTGGTATTAATATTGTATTTCTCGGATGATTTTAAGTATGTTATTCGACAATTCTGAATAAAATATGCTGTGTACAAGATACTTCATGAAATAATATAAATGTAGAAATTTGTAAACATCTTATAAATAGTTTATATTTTTAATAAATTTTTCAATAAATATTGTCAATCTCAATACACAGTTGCACTGTGTACCGTTATGAAGTCTATCTGTTGAGTTAAAATTTATTTTCCGTTAATTAAATTAGAGAAAAAATAAATTTAGAATTCGACATCAGACTACTCGTTAGTTCTAAACGATATAAAAATACTATAATTTAAGCTTCAAACCTGTACATGATTTTTGTTTTATACAACATTAAAGATGTTGATCTTACTTGTTTATCCATGAATGTTGGAAACCTCGGTAACTGAAGCGGCGACAGAAAACCGTCGCAACTATCGCGAAAACAGTATTGAACTGAGACATTTCTTTAGAACTTGCAGATTTATTTCCAACATTGAATCCCTTGATTTCAATCGTATTCATCTAGGAAAAACAGTCTCTCTTCTATTCGACTCTGAACTGCTTTAGTGTTGGACTTGACGGTAGCATAACCTGGAGATGTCATATTGAATTTCTTTACAAAGGGATTAATAAGCTATGTTAATAGTTTTTTCTCTGTATAATAATCTTTGTGTTCTCTCTTTTTTCTACAGCAAATGAAAATTTTGAATTCAGAAACAGTGTTTTCGTCTACAATGTATTCAGAAAACGTTGCCGCAGGTACTCGAGTTTCCAGTCAAAATGAAAAGCTTAACATCAAGCTAAAATGAAAAATTCTAATTAAGAATTGCACAAGATATATTAAGAAGTAAACAATTGATTAAAACTTCTCTTGCAACAATTTTACTTAATACATAAATATAAAGTAAACATTTTAATTATCAAAATATACTTTTAATGTATAAACCACTGAATCAAAATACTAAGTTTTTCGTCGTACAGTAACGTATTGTAAGAATGTGTGAAATAATACCAATTGCACCTGAAATTGGTGAGCTTTGAGTTGGAGGGCAGTTGAAGCAAGCCCAAGGCTCGAAGCATACACAACGTGACGCGATCCGATTGTGCTAATATGCGATCCGTTGTCCGTCGACAGATTAGCGGAAATGCGTAGGGGACTAGTGAGAAATGGGTCGTCGGAAACGCGGTCTTAGGCATGCGCCCGTGCATATACGTCAACGGCGTTAGAGCATGCACGGGTCTCGAACTCGATTCATACCATGAATCCTAACGCTCATTCGGTTCTCAACGTCTAACTCTCCTCAACGCGCTGAACGTGAAATAGCTAATTGAATATACAGACAATACTTGCAGTCGATTTACACTCATGTATTCATCCATGGAAGATGGAATTTGATTTGCCAGCAGAACATTATGTGCAACGAGCTTTATACAATTAAGATACTGTTATATACCCGAAATCAATAAATGTAACAAATCAAATTATTTAAAATCTACTTACAGTAACTACAAGTATAATTTTTTATTCTTTTGTATTATCATTGATAATCATCTTTTGTAATACCATTATAAATCGATGCTTGAATATTTGCTTTTTCTCATATAATAGCAAAATAGCTATCATAAAATTTCGTACGAAATAGCTATCGTGAGTTTCTTACAAGACGCTGCTTACTTATTGTTTCATTAAGAATACTCTTTGTTTCTTGAACGCAGAATCGGAACATATAAGCCACAATGTTTAGAGCCCATAATATTTTTTTCGTTGATAAATTTTTGAACACTAAATTTTCGGATGTCGTCAACAGTATCGATTGATATAGAATATGCGGTGGTTTTTTATCTGTAGAAGATTAGATAGTTTAGGTAACTCGACAATCATTTGTGCTTCACACAAGATATACTAAAATATCGTTGGAACCACTTCGAAAACTAATTTTAAAGTAAGAGGAATCCATATAGATTAATCTAGAAAATGACGAAAGAAAAAAATACTCAAAGATCAAAATGATTAAAGAAAGTTAATATTAATAATATCTGTTATAATTATTTGTTCATTTTGTATCGTATAATAGACTTTCATTATGTGCATATAGTTGTATGTATTAATTACCGCTGTGCAAAGCTTTTTATGTTTTATCTAATGCACAGAATATGATTCATGCTTTCAAACTAGTTATATTCGTTTATTCATGATGCGAATATTATTTTTAATAGATCAATAGAATAATAAAGAAATTAAAACATTTTAACGAATAGCAGGAGTCTTTTTGCATGCATGTATGAATTTAGTTGGTTCGAATCATTTAATAATGTTTAATTTGTCTGTTTGTTAGACTAACTAATAGATATTGGCATTAAAAACGCTCGAAAAAACACCGTTGCTTGTAACGCTGTAGAGACACAAAACCTGTAGCTCGCTCTCTTATCTCCTTTTACTTATGCATTTTTCGTAACCCAAATATTTTCCATGCTTACTTATTTTATCTTTTTTTCACAACTGCGTTTCGAGGTAATGGTCAGTGTCTTTATTCATTCAATCCTCTTATAATTTATTTCTTTACTTCTTTTTTTATTTCTCCTTTCCACTTGTTCTCTGTTTTTAACTTTTTCTCTTTCCTCTGTCTCATCTATTCTCTCTACTGTTTTCTGCTATTTATTTCTTTTCTCTTATTCCTTGTTCGCTACGGGTCTCTGTTACCGCCAAATCCACTTTGTGATGGACAAAACCTTGATCAAAAAATAAAATTCTTTGTTTCGTTTTTATTTGCAAGCAATATTACCATCTAGGATTATATCGCTATTTACTAGTTTATGAATTATTAGGTGTATATATATATTTATACTGATCTTTATTAACACTTATAACGTTAATTACGGAGAAAATAATAATTACTTTATATATCGCGTAAAAATGATAGATGTATTTGCGTGGCTCATTATTTTCACACTCCAAGGAACGAGTAAAAACGCGCGTTTTCCGTATGCGTATGCCTGTTAAGCGTGAAGTGTTGGTTAAGCGTGAAGTAAGGTGTACATAGTATCAACCACTCGATCAGGTAGTCGTCCGGGCTGCCTTATGCGTAGTAGATCTTGTGGAGCTTGCTTTTTGTTTATAACATCTGAGAATTCAAACTCAGTGCTCATCCAGGCGTTGTGATCTAATTACGAATTTCGGAAATACGGGACGCCGGTGTTATAGGCCAGTTTCCCGAGTAATCTGGAGAGAGAAGATAGCAAGCGGTGATAAATCGTGACTCGTGGACAACGGTGAAAAGGCCCACTCATTATTCAACCGTCGCTTGACTCGAGTTGTGAAAAAACATCAATTTGTAAAACTTTTCTTTGCTTCTTGTTCATTTCAATATTCATTCTAAGAGGAAATAAAGTCTGGTTTTTTGCACTTTTCTTAACTTAAAAATGTGTTTAGTTGGGGATTTTCAAATTGACAAATTACTTTTAGCTATATTTGTTGTAAGGTATGCAGTTCGTAGTTTGATAAATGGATTTTTTGTTTGATATTATGTTTATTTTTTTACTTTTAGTTACTTAATTGTGTACATTATTTAAAAACCTTGCACACCTTGCACCTTGATTTAGCAGCTAGCACAGAAAGGCGGCAAAAAGCACTAATAGAGAAATTAGGGAATTCCGGAAAACACATGCCAAGGGTTTGCTAAAGCGTCTCATCATAGACAATCTAGTCGACAAACAAATATTTGCTAGCAGTGTGTGGATGGGAGTGAATAAGTAACCGCTCGCGTTTCTCGCGATCACAACAAAGTCACTCTCTCTCCGGCTTACGAGTGATACATATTATTAATATAGCTTCAATTATATCAATACAATCTTTCACATATAAAATAATTCATTCTTGTGAAAACGCGCCTTTCGACTTTTTATTTAGAATAATCATGCGTAAAATGAACAAGTTTTTATGAGTAGAATTTTCGAAATTAGTGAACTAAAAACCGGATGATGTTCACAGAAGCAAAAGCAATGAATGCGTTCAATTTCTGAACAGTAATGGCATGTGAAACGCTATCTATATTTAATAGGACTATAATTTTCCGCTTTTGTTGATGGGAATTGTCATGAAATCATAATTCCACCTAGTATATCAAATGAATCATTTAGCATTTTCGTAAGAAAAGCAAATATATTAAGGCATGACTGAATAATGTATCGATTGTAGTCAACAGGTACGACACATAAGCGTTCCATCCATCGCATGAAAACACTTGCACCCTTGGAACTCTATACGCGCGCAGTGAGATGCCCAGAAGAGAGAATAGCGGGAAAAAAAGAAGGCGACACGTGCGTGGAAGTGTCCCTGCGTTGCACCATGACGGCGATCACTCGCAATTAAAATACAAGTCATGTCCGGTGCGCGTACGGGGCGCCTCATATCCATCTCAATGCTCCTAGGCCTCCGCGCGCTTGTGTATGCGCGCGCACACGAGACACTTAATGGATACGTATGGACGGCAATAATGCCCGATATAAAAGCGAAGAATGATGCATCGCGGGCCCGTCGCCATAAAGAAAGGGAATAAGTGTCGCTCGCGCTGGCCGGGCGCTGCGGAGATGCCGATAAAAGATAGCCGTTGTCACGAACAGCGTGTTTCTGTAATAGTCTCTCTTTATCTAGATCTGCCTGGCGGGAGACGAGAGAGATAGAGGAGGGCCGCCGCGAGCGCGCACACACGACGCCGGCGGTAAGGTGGGCAGCGCCGCGATGGGGCGCCCAGCCAGTAGTATAACCCACGGGACGGCGAGACAAAGAGAGGTGGAGCGGACCTCGGCGAGGAGGCTTAGGGGGCATTTTGCGCGGAGCCGAGCGGCCCGCGCCAGCTCGCGCTCGCTTGTGTTTAATGGATAGTTAAGTACAGGCTCCCTACGTGGGGCGAATGCGCCCCGACGCTATGCCAGCCCCGAGTAGCCTATGTACGTCGCGAGCGCCCCGCTCCCTGTATATCGCAGGAGCCGCGGCCATCCTAGTTCGGCCTGCGGAAGCGCGGATAGATAGAGACGCGGGCAACAACAATGCGCGAGCGGCGCGTAGAAAAACCGGGCGATAGCCCGGCGGACGCACGCTCCCGAGAAGGGAAAATAAGCGAACGAGAGGAGGGGGCTGGGGGAGTGGGCGGGGCCGTGCACTCTGCACGTGTGAGTCGCATTTGCGTTAAACTCGTGCTTTTAGGCTTCCCGCGGGATGGGGCGCTTAAAGCGATCGTAGATAAGTGATTTTCGCTCGAGCACTTGGTGAATCTTTAAATGCAATACTCTCGGAAAGTCTGTGGATAAGTTTAAGATTAAATCGACGGTCCACTCAATTGCGACGAATCTTATTCCGTCCTTGTCAAGGTCTTGTTGTCAAGGTCTGAATTGTGCATTATATTTTGCTTTTCTGGTGCAATGCCTGTGCAAGTTGTAAAAAAGCTCGATGGCCGTTGACTGAATAAATAATTTTTACAGCGCCGATGGTACTTTTTTAATCAATCTTTTTATGCTCGCAGCATTGTGCATATTTTCCCATCGCGTTATGTAATTACAGCGTTTGACGACTTTCAGATATTTGAGTACATATAACCGTATAACAGCTATCATGATGTATTTGCTTTAAAAAGAAAAAGCAATTAAAGCATTTATGCTTTTTTTTTACAGCGCATATCCAAGGTAAAATTGTAAAATCGATGCGCCACTGTAGAGAACGCGGTCACTGCGTTATTGTCTTGCAATAAAGACTCGAGCGGAAGTCTAAATGGCTCTCAACAAAATTGAAAACTGGAACAGTCGCCGGTGGGAGGCGACGAAAGATCGAGCGAGAGGGCGCGGGACGCGAGGCGGGCATAGGGTCCGGCGGCCGCGAAAAAAAAAAACCAGATGAAACGGCGGGGAGCGCCAGGGGCCAAGGGATCGCGGGGGCGGGCGGCCTGGACAATTACTCCGGGCGGAGGAAGGATGGGGCATCGGGCCGCCTCGGAGATAACGCGCCTACGAGCTGCGACTGGGCCGCGGCCCTTTTCGAGGATCCCGCGTATAACCGCGCCAGGATTGCACGTACGTTTGCCCCGGTCATTCTCCGGGCCCGTTTCATTTCCTCGGCCGGCTCATAACCCCGCGAGGCCGTCGCTGCGCCGTCCATTTTACGGCCGCGTGAGCGCGACTTTAGATTACGCGCGGACGGGATAAGGCCCACGGCCGCTGTGTATGTATGTGGGCTCCGCCGCGCGGCCACCGTCTCCCTCGCTTTTATGGATGCACGCGCTTTCGATTTCCACGAGGCTGCGCCGCCGCCGCTGCCGCCGCCGCCGCCATCCGGGATGAATGGCCGCGGAATTTTCGAGGCGGGGGCGAGTAAAAGGGAATTTTATGACCGTATAACCTTATTTCAGCGGAGGGCGACTGCGCGTACGGCGCTGCGATTGCCCCTACGTGTCCTGAAAGATTGAAAGTTCCCCTGGAAATTGTATGGGCAACCGTGGCTCCTCTCAGCTTGGGAAATATCGAAGAGACAACTTTCTCCCGCCTGGCGGCAAAGCCCGCTGTTTTACCTATTTTAAACATTTCATTTTTCCTTCTTATAGCTATTTTTCGGACGATAACCTGGAGGTTCCACTGGTTCCGCTTTCCTCAAAGTTGCCTGCCAACCCAGCATGAAGTATACCGCGCGCGAATTCAATGCTATCCTTTCGAATAGTAATTAATCAGTAGGAAATATCTTTTTAACTATATAAGCGGATATCGAAAAATTTCCTGTTTTACATTGAAATTTGCTTCAGCCCGTCGACCTGGTAACGTATTTCATTTAAAGCCAACAATTTGCAAATGATTTACATAAATAATACTACCTTGCAGAGGCAATGTAACGCTACGTTAACCCATAATTAGTCAGCTTTTTATAAAATGCATGAAAAAGAGTATGTATATTGGTCGATTAATTCTAATTAAGCGCGATTCATGACTAAAATTGAAAATGTGCATATACCACATACTCTCTTACATATTTTCAAATTTTCATAATTAGTGAACTTGATTGTCTACGGGTAATAAATAAAGCAACATTATTGATTTTTAAAACAAATATGCACGTATTTACTAAAATGTGAGGGCATGACCATGGTAAAATTTACTACATTTTAAAAAGATACGATATTCCATTGGGTGTCAAGTTTATAATGTCAGTCGACTGAACTTAGTTGGGGGAAAGGGGGCAAAGTGGCAATTTTGTTTTCAAAAATGTATATATCCGACGTTTTAAAATTCATACGTTCTCTTATACCTCACGCTCCGGTGATAAGAAGCGAAGTTGCATTTTCAGAGTCAAAATGCACCGGCGCAGCGCCTCTGGGCGTGTATCCTCGTTTATTTTTTCTTTATATAAGCGCGCATTGCGCGCTAATAAACTGCATTTTAGCTCGAGCGATATCCTTTTCCTAAAAAATAGAATTTATCGGTGGGGCATTGCGCGGTTTTACCCCAAATTTCACAGAACAAATTTCGAATTTTGATCGAGTGGCCATTGGAGGTCTATATATATTCACCAATGTAACTCGCGTTTTCCCATGTGAAATATTTTTGGTTAAAGTAACAAGAAGCTCTTGCATTGTGTGCAAAATTCTTGTGTTTTTAGGTTCAGTTGAAAAACAAATTTTAATAAAAATGTACACCAGCATTTGATATCAAATGTTTTTCTTCTTTTATTAAAACTAAAATACCATGTCTATGGTAATAAAATGTTTTCAATTGTTACACAGGTCTGATTTCAATAAAGAATAATTACAAGAGCCTCTGTAACTAACCGTTAACAATTCATTGAGTATATATTAAATGTATACATTCCGTGGAAAAATGTTGTTAACAAATTGTTATAATCTAATTCTTCTTCTCTATCTTCCCAATACAAAAGACGTTTTTGATAATGAGGAGTACGTTAATTTCTCATCCCGCCTTCCAATCAAGAAGCGGCAAATTGCATTGCGCGCACCGGAGGATAAAGCAAGCGGAGTCGGCCTGCTACGGCCACACACAATACTCGCGGGCGGGCGCAATAACATTAACGAATTTCATAATTTCATCCAGGAAAAGAGCCGCGTCTCCCGCGGCCACGGGCACGCCTCCTCCCCTTTGGCTCGGAGTTTTTCCCCGCGGCGCGTCGCGCGGCTGGCCCACTAATAGCCTCGTCGAGCCGTCGCGCGGCGCACCTGAAGGCGTCGTTTCATATTAATGCGTCGCCGGGGAGACGCGCTTTCCGACAGCCGTCGCTCAGGGGGCCGACTGCGCCGCGGCGGACCGGCGCGCCGAGCCCCGACTGGGGCGCTGCACGCGTGCGCACATCCTGCAGCCGCGGGGGCCCCGCGATCCGAGCTTCGAGAATGCCTGTCAAATTATTTTCGCGCCGCGGCAATTTGCGGTCCCGCGGCGCCCGACCCCCGCGTCCCCCCCCACCCACCTTTGCGCCCGCCACCTCATCTTCCCTCCATGCATTTTTTTCGCCCGCGCGTCCGGAGCCCGAGCAATCTTCGCCGTCTTCGTTTACGCGCTGGTGCGGGGAGCGCGCCCTCAGCCTCCCGCCCTCGGCTTCCGACTAACTCGCGCAGGGATTCGAGGCGAGCATTCTTTTTCTCAGCCTTTTCGAGCGTGTTTGAATATATGTGCATATGTATCCATGTGTTTGTGGCGATATCGCGTCGGTGATCGGAGTGTGATTCTCGCGAGGAAACCTTATCGAAGCATTCAGGGAATATTGATGCAGGTGCATCGGATGTTCATTAAATCTTTTGGATTAAAATGTTGCTGGTATTCCGACAGTGTGAAAATTCCTGGTAACACCTAACGATATCGTAGAGATTAGAAGTGAGATTCGGAGTCATGTGATAATTGTACAGTAGATAACGATCGCGAAGATATGCGGACATTATGGATGAAAATTCCTATCCAGTTTACAAGAGCGGTTGTAAAGAGCCTTCCTGCTAGCTATTGGTGAGATTTTTTTCTTGGTTGTGGATACCGATGCAGTGAATTGTAAAGGTCATTTTATCTTGACATTAAATTCTTTTATACACGCTTAATTATGTAAGTTCATAATCTACATAATTTGTACTTTTATAAAGCATCAATGACGTTAGGTATGTGTATTTGCATGGTCGGTTGTCTTTCGATTGAGCGCATGTATACGCATCGGTTTGTTATTTCCCAGTTGTCCTTTTCAAATACAGATTACAAGATTTTGGAGATGCGATGGCTCCGAGACTATGAACATGTATGTATTCATATATGTTTGAATACTAATTCGGTATTTTTATCCTGTCCTTGGTATCGCATTATACATGTACTATGGTCTCGTCGAGGGTTTCGTATGTACTTACTGGTTGTCTGTTATACTACACCGATTATCTGTATAATACAAGACAAGCGAGTCAGGTACAAGCCTTTAATGAATTATCCGCAGATGAGGAGATGACTTTTAATAAAGCTTCGAACTCGAAAGGCAGCGCATAGAAACACGGGATAATAGATTCATCACAATGTACATCACGGGGCAGCCGGGGAAAATCGGCGAGGGAGAAATTCCGAAATCCGGCGGGATCGTATTTCAAAAGTGGCCCTCCCTCCCTCCGACTGCTCTATAAATTTCAAATTCTTCAAAATTTGCCGTCAGGGCGGAAGGAGTGGAGTGGAGTGGTGGGGCGGAGCCGCTGGGGGCGGACGGGGAAAAAAGCAGCGCGCCATATCCCATCTCCCGCGGAATCTCCCGGGCACACAAACACGAGTGTGCGGCCGGGACGCGCGGGTCGCGCGGCGGCGCTCAACCCTAGCGCCTGTAAGGAATGGGACCACGAATTTCTTTGGCGCGCGGATAAGGGGGAGGAGGTTCATCGGCCGTGTTTGTCGGCGGCCCGAGCGAGACGGAGATAATCGAAGGGCGGGCGCGCGAAACGACGCTCGTAAAAAGCCCGATCCCCTTATCGCTAACGGCCTCACTTCCGCGTGTGGATTACCGGCAGCGCCGAATCCCGGGGCGATATCAATAACGGCCCGCCCGGCCCGTGTACTCGGCGCAGCCGCCGCCCCGCCCCCGTAACTCGTTCTTTGCCGAATTAGCCCCGGGGACGCGTCTCGCTTATTTAGCCGGAAATTAAGACGAGGCGCCCGGGCGCGGCTCGGCCAACGAGGCTATATACCCGAGCCGAGCGCGCCGTCCTGACAATTTTCATTTTCCCCGCGAATTAGAGGGCCGCGCGGACCCTCCCAGCTGTGGTTTACCAAAGACCTCGCACACATCCTTCTTATTAACGAGCTCGGCCGATCTTTCTCTCTTCGTACTCCATGAGCGAGACGCGCGCGAGGCACTCAAGCGCAGCGGCTGCGGAGCCAAGAGTCGAGAGGACGGACCGCGCAATTCAAATGCACAGGGCAGGCATATACTCGTATGCGTATCTGGGGCGGTCTGATTAATCACAGGGCCGCCGCGGGAATCATCGTAAGTCGATTTGCTATACACTAGTCCCTTTCCCCGCGATATAAGGCTGGATTGCGCCCGGGGGCAGACGGGGAAAAAGGAGGCGCCCCCCCGCGAACCGCTTAATTTTGTCGCGGGCGCGCGGCGTAGGGGGGGGGGGTAGAGGTGCATCGGGGTTGATCAAGGGGCCGCGTTTACAGCAGCCGGCGGGGCGCTGATCCTCGGCGGGATCTCCGGCGGAGTTAGCGCGCCCCGAGATGAGAGAGGCTTCGCGGGATACGGCTTTCAATTTCTCGGGAGCGCACCGAAGCTTTATGTGTATATGCGCGGGCGTCCCCCGGGGCTGGGGCCAGATCGATACTCGGCCTCCCGCGCGCCCGGATGCTGCGCCGGGCCACTTTTACTTTTCGAGGAACGCCGAGCGGCCCGTTAATAAGCGGACACCGGCCGACTCGTCGTTTCTCCTCTCGCGAGCTACTTCTATCCGGGGGCCGTTTGCCGGCTGCACATATATATAGCGTCTCTGCGGTAAGAGGGCGCTTGCGAATTTTCCCCGAGTTTTATGCGCGGTTTCTCCGTTTTTTTGAAAGTTTCCCCGCTCACGGCGAGGCCAAATGGCAAGAAGTGAGTTAGCGCGGGTTCGGATACGTACGGCGGGGAAATTATCTTTGAGAAAGTATGTCGGCCCAAGGCTGGGCAGTTACGCTGAAATGCAGCCCGGCCCTTTTCTGCCAAAAGCGGAAAGAATGGCCGGCCCTATTTTTTGCGCGCGCAGGGCTTCGGGAGGCCGGGCGTCCCCCGACTCGCATTCGGCTCACGGAGATCTAAAACTAATTAAAATTGATGATTTCCTGGCGGGCCAAATCCCCCATTTTGCCCCGGTGTCGGAGGGAAGAAAACGCGGCGGCCCCTCAAATTTGAATTAATATCTCCCGCCGGCCTCGCGCGGCCCTAATCAGTGCAAATGACTTTGACTCGCCGCCCGGTAACGGGGCTCGAAAGAACTCACCGGAGATGCATTATCGCTTTCGAGGGAAGGAGGAGGAAAAACGAGGAGAAAAGGCAAAAGTCGAGAGCGGTCTGCCCTCGAATGCGCCGCACCTGTCGCAAAGCTCGCAATTGCCAGGGGAGGGAGGTAACAGGTGCTCGAGGCGAATCTAGCCTCGGGTCAGCCGGCGCGCCGAGCCGAGGCGCAAGCAGACCGAGGGGCGCCGCTGTATACCCCTCGAGTCTCTCCCCTGCGCCGCCTCGCGTACAGAAATATCGCACTTTATGCGCACCGGCCAAAGGCCGATCCCGAGACTACTCCCATACACACACGTACGTTTCTGAGCCGCCGTCCAGGTGCTTTTCCGGCAGCCCGGACGTTTCTTCCGCGTTGCTGCTTTGCGTGTCGCCGCGAAGGCAACGGTTCGTACTGTCCGATGAAGAATACACGTCGCGCTTGTTGAACAGGGACTCAGGCTGCGAGGCCGGCTGGAAAGTAGGGGCTATCCCCGACGCAGCGCAACCGAAACCAAAGCCCGAAACTCGGGCGGCGGCAGGCCGAGTTGGCAAGTTGGACGCCGGGCGCGCACTAATGAAATCATTAGAGATCAATTAATTCCGGTGGGCCGGCATCCGCCTCGGCCGGGCCGGGGGAGGAATCAATAAGGAATGAAAAAGCCTCGGCCCGCGGGGCAACAACTTGAACGATAAATTATCCTCGGCGAGACGAAGCCGGTGGGGCGGGGGGAGGGGGGCGAATCCGTTCTCGAGCGGCGGGACGGTATAGCGGCGCGAGGAGGGGGGGGGGGAAGAATCGCGCTGGCGAGGAGGAACGGCGTACAGCGGCGGCGAATCGGAGGCCTGGCCCCCGTCCAATTTTGGCCGCTCGCCGCGCGCGGACGCGAAGTGACGCCCCCTCCCCTCCGCCGCCGACTGTTTTTCTCTCTTTCGGGTTTGCGCGCCCTACCGTTGATATATAGACTTCTATATTGGGGTCACGCGGAAAGGAGTTATGCGCTAAGTAAAACGCCGGCTTTTCGGCTCCTACTTTCTCGCTCCCTCTCCCTTTCTGCCCTACTGAGGGGACTTTCTGCACTTGTCCGCCCCGCCGCTCCCTTGCCTTTTCTCTCTCCTTTCCCTCCCTTATTCCCACGCTCCGTAATACCTCTCTCATTTTTATTTACCGCTTAGAGCGCCGTCTCCTTCCTCCCGAGGCTCCTCCCTCTAGCCGCAGTCTTTATCTGCCCCTGCCGAGCTCCGCTCCTGTAATGAGAAATGACTCGCGACTTTGTAAACTATATAAATTTTTTCGCGGAATCGCACTGTTCGTCTAGATTACATGCACATTCGGAATTTTTTCAATTTCTTTCATTAGCATTCTTTCGTTTCGCAAACTCTTGCGAGGCATTGCCATTTTCAAACTCCGGCAACCTAAAGTAAATAATATCCGGTGCTTCATTAATAATGTTTCATTGAAACAAAGAAAAAAAGTTTTAAATGTTATGTAGTACTCATTATGTTGTACGGTAATTTCTGCAATTAAAATTTATTTATTTTAGTCAATCTCATCAATTTCCATTGCACGTGTTAGACGTAAACGTATACTTGTTCGATAAACGTACACATTTCTAATTAAATTTACAATTAAGTAACGTTTAACAGTACTAATAATATAAAAATTGATGATTTTAGGACGACTTTAATCTTTGAAAAAATGTTCATTAATAATCGGATTATTTCTTAGTTTACCGGCTTTATGAAATACATTGGACTTGTTGCTCAATTAAAGTCTTAAAGCAATTTTGAGGAGAAATATATAGTTTCATTCACTTTTATCTATATTCTATAACCATTTTCTTAGCTTATAACGTTTCGCTATATTACTCCATTTATATTTTTGGTTTTAAAGCTGAAAAATACGAAAATTTAATTTCAATTTTTTTAAACTGATTATGTAGAATGCAAAAAAATGTCGTGCTTGACATTTGTTTTATTTGTGTTAGGACATCGAATGTTTGTAAAACTGAGTCCTTTTTCTGCTATCGGAATCACGAACTCAAGGTCAATCAACATTTCTATTCAGTGTATAACAACACTGGCCTCCAAAATACGGGAAATTCTCACAGCGCCCCTCAGTCAATCATCGACTGTCTCGTTGGAGAAAAAGGTAAACTGTACGTTGCCGTCATCTTTTTTGTTTTCTGACCTACGACAATATTTATTCACAGTCGCGAGTTCCGCGTCCACTCTACTCCGTTAGAATTGCAGATGGTAGTGTATTTTGAAAGCGGGCGCCATCGTTGATATTAAGTCAGTGGTTCGTCACATTCACATGTTGCAGTTGTCGCAGGACGCATAATCTCTTCAAACGCTTCGACGTTTCTTTCGTGTATTCATATGCGACCGGCCGCGAAAATTGGCGTTTTCGCAAGACCTGCAGATATCGAATCTTCGGCGGGTTCAAAGAAAATATTATCACTGTTTTTTTGCGATACGCTGGAAAAACCTACCACGTATTAGGGAAACTTTTTCTACCTTGTGCTTGGTACCAAATGTCGATGCAGTTTTTCGTCGAATGTTTTGAAGGAACTTTTTTTCTCCTTATCGCCTTATTACAATTATTTTGTTAAATAAAATGAAATTTGTCAAGAATGCACGCACTTATTAAAGCTTATTGAAATAATAGGATTTGTCTTGTAAAGAAATTAATAATATTTGAAAAAAAAAATCCTGCAAGTTCCATGAAGGAAAATAGAAGAGTGAGTGACTGGTTTATTAAAACATCATACCTGTCGGCAGAACACCAACGCTTGTTTGGGCGTAAAAACACTAACGGATTAGAGAGAAAAGCTCAAACGAGGTTGCTTTTTATTTAATAATAAAGGAAATGTATGCAAACTTAAACTTTAAATCCTTGCCTAAACTAAATACGCAATGGAGAGGACTCTCTTATACCTGTAGATATAATTGTATAGCCTCGTGGCTAGCGTAAATTTGTCGCAAGCAAATGAGTAAGCACTGAGATGACGGGAAAAACAGTTGGCCGCAGTATTGTACCGAGTGGCAAAAATGAAACTGAGTACAACGAAGCAGAAGATGATGCCCATACTCAAGGCCTCGAGTAAAGCAGAGGTTTGTCTTCTAGGGAACAAGTTTTTTTTCTATCATCGACCCGAGGCTCGGTGATAAATACACACTGGAGCGCTCGGTCGCGCGGTATCGACGAAATACGCGCGATCTCGAAACGCCGGTGAAACCTGCGGTTATGCGGTCCCAGCCGAGGTTCCGGCGTGACAAGCGATCGCAAGGTCGAGCGCTGTTGGCCAAGTTTCTTTGTCTGCTGAAAAGGCAGCAAACTCGCTCTGAAAAGGGCGAACACTCGCGTAGCGCCATCTACGTCATAACGGAAGAGGCGATAAGCATAGCCTGTAATAGAGTGCTGAATGGACCTCGGAATGGACTCGGTGCTGAAAACGAGAGTGACGCTTTCACGCGTCTCCCAGTGAGTCGGGGTCCGCTCTTTTTGCAACCGGGCCAGTTGCTGGGAATCGCATGGATTCTTGTCCGTATAGAGGACTTTTAGTGTACATAGCTGATGTGTAATAATTAATAAAATTATGCGAGTTTATTTTCCCTGGCTCGCGTATAAATTCATGCAGGGCAAGCGTTTACGAGTAGGTGTAGTACCGGCGGCGTAACTGTGTAGCCGCGCAGCGGAGGCATCATGTTTCATCGACAATTAATCAAAACCTTTTGAAAATGCGAAGTCCGCTCGGAAGCTGCATGGTGTAGAAAACATTAATTTGCCTGGACGCGCAGCTCCGGAATCAATCAGCCGCGAGGAGAAAAAAAAGCACTGCAGCAGCGAGCGGGGAAAAACATTAAATATACCCGGGCCGATCGCTGCGAATAATTCGATACTTTGGCCTACGGTGGTTAAAAAAAAAAAGGGAAAAAAAAAGCGCGCGCGGACCCGGGATTAATACAAGTAAAAAATATCGCGTTCCGAGGCCGCGGGCCGGGCGCGTACGCGGGTATTATTTTTGGTGCGCGCGGGGCTCGGACTCAATTGAAAATAAATTCGCGGTGGGCGCGCGTAGAAAAATTACCGACCCTCCCAAATGGAGTTTTATGTTTCCCGGGGAAACGGAATACGCTCGCGCCGGGAACGCTCGGCCGAGGACTCGTCGCGGGAGGGAGGGGCCGAAGGCGGCGTCCCTTCCCGCCCGGCGGCCAGCCGCAAACCCGATAACGCAATCGTCTCCTCTTCGCCCGTTTACTCATTGATTTATAATGCGCGGCCCTCCCCCTCCTCCCCCGTGGCCGCGCTCGCGAGGCAGCCGCGTGCGTTTGTCAGTGTCGACCTACTGTCGCCGCGCGAAAATAGAAAAATCGAGGGAGCCCGGCAGGAGGGATCTTCTGTTTTCGGTGGGCGCGCCGCCGCCGCCCGGAGCCTTGTGCCAATTTCGCGGCGGGCGAGGTGGGGGGGGGCCGCGCGGGGAGGCCCTGCAGCCGACCAAAGAGAGCCATCTATTATTCACGTGGCGTCGGCGTCGGCCCCGCGGAAACACGTAATTGTGAATATTTTTGCCGCATCTGCGCCGTCGCTCAGGTCGATGGCGAGCGTCCAATTGTCGATCCCCCGGCGGCGCGCGGCCGCCCTTTTCCCCCCCAGGCCCCGTGGAGGATGCAGAACGACTCCGGGGCGGCCGCTTCATCCGCCGGCCTGATTGACGATTCCCCGCGCTGTATTTTTGCCGCCTCTCGCGCGGAAGAGGGATACCGTGTCGCGCATCGTTACGATCGGCCCCGTAAAACGGAAAGAGATGACGCGCCCGCCGCTCCTTCGCTGCTCCGGCTCCTCCTTGCCGACAGCCCTTCGCCTCCACTCTCGCGGTTACATCATTTTCCAACTACGAGTATTGATTGCGGGGTGCGCATTGCTTTATCTGACAGTCAACCTAATCAAACAAAATGTCATTGAATCAAACCATTCAGACTATTGAATGCTTCCGTCAATCTCTCTATTTCGTTGAATATTTATTTGTCAAATGTTCAGCTGTCATTGCAGAGTATTCAGCTCGCAATAAGCTTTCATGGAAATTTCGGTCCGAAAGAGCTTAACCTAAGCTTATATTGTAATTTGAGTTAGCATTTCGAGATCCTTTTTAAGGCAAAGATTGATAGCGAATGAAAACTGTATATTATTTGTATTTTTTCTATGAGAGAAATATGTGCATTTTAAACATTTTTGAATTCAAATCCATTAAATGGTAAAAGTTGCAAGTGTTCAACAGCAGTTAACAATTTCAAAAATTAATGTATGCTTCAATTTAAAATGTACTTTTAGGACTCTGAGAGATTTTATTAGATTATAAATATTAAGGTCATAGAAAAATATTTACTCTAAAAAATGTTGTATTTCATCTTCTTTAAAAATCTGAATATTTTATAGCAAAATTCAAGACATGCGTATCATTCTGTGCAACTAATACAAGAAAAATTAAAGCTCCACAAGTCCATGCGTATTCGCATTTAATGCACTTTTTGAAATTGAAGTCCATTTTACTTTTATAACGAGTGTTTTTATCAAAACGGTAAAAGTCGAATAAGATATATTATAATAAATCATGGTATATCGGATGGCCGATAAAGAGATGACTGCGGGAGGTGGCGGGATATGCTCTCCTAACCCGCAGAGCGGTAGACGCTATATAAAGGATCAGAAAAATGGGGATAATTAAAGCTCGAATTAAAGCGATCAGGAAAAATTGCGCGGCTGGTGATCAATATTTCTGGAAAGCGTTGGATAATGCATCGGCCTCTGGCGCATCGGGACCGCTCTATCCGGCCGCAGAGAGAGGGAGAAAGAGGGGCTTCCCTCGCTCGCAGAGAGGCCGGAACGAGGGGGAGATACTGCGCGGAACAAAATGCGGAGGCGCAATCAGCCGCGACGAGGGATCTAACGCACTCGTTAATGGATTGCGTTAATTATGCGCCGCCCTGCGGCTCGATCCGGCGACGCTGTTTGCGCAGCTCCGAAGAGCACGTTTCTCGAATTATGCGCAGCGCGTTCATTACCCCACCCATGCATTATCAGTCAGCCGGCGCTCATTCCTTATATATATAAAATACTCATATATGTATACACACATACTGCTGTACGTGCGAGATCAAATGGCATGTGGCTGCTTCCTCTCACTCTCTTGGTCGTTTTCCTCAAAGATCGCATCGATGTCATTGGATTGCAGCCACAATACTCGCATGCCTTACAACTAATACTAGCAATCCCGTTCGTAACGGAGGTTCAATAATTCAGAATTATAAAGAGTTTTTTTCAAACAGCATAATAGTTGTTTATACATATAAATTCATACACATGTGCACATAAATAAGAATAAAATTACATGCTTAAAAATCAATATAAATTTATAAGTTTTACACTTCTTTTTTTAAATTAGTAATTCTTTTGTAGAATCAAAGTATTTAATTCCTTTCGCATCTTTGTATCGATGTTCTTTTTTTGATATAAAAAGTTTACTTTTAAAATTAATTTGAAATTTAAAGCATATCACGCTATTGGATTGTAACAATTATTTAATTATTTTACAACACATTTTTTGTTATACATGCATAAGCAAGAAATAATTAGAAAAGTAAAATAAAAAACTAGATATATATAAAACCTATAATAAACATGTATCTCTGACTATAACCTCTTGACACAATGTGTTACAGAAACTCTAATTATTGTTTCAATTTAATTTGATTATATACACTATAATAAATGATAATAAAAATATATATACAGTATATAGACTCATTACATATAAAACAAATATTTTAAAGAAATTGCTTTTGACAATATTCTGCACTGTACATCTTAATTTACTGCACAGTAAATCTACGTGCATTTTTTTTTATATTACCACCTTGTCTCCTGAATTTGTGAACGTTTCAAGCAGGTGAGTATGTATAAGATGCAAAAAAAATGTTTTAAACTTCAATAACGACACACAATCGCTCGAGATTGCTGTTTAAAAGCAGACGGTATAAAATAATAAACAAATAAAGAGAGCGTCTGTAATTGAATGAAGTGCTGGAAGGATGCTAATGAAGCGAATAAGTGATTGTTAAGGTGAAAAGCGATTCTCGGCTGACCTACTTTGCTCGAGACTAAAAGACGGAAGAAAATTGCGCGTGCGAATGGCGGTATCGACTGGGAAACGCAGTGGCGAACGGGTCGTCAGTTTCCCCCGCTTGTCCTCGACTCGAAATGGAAATCAATGCCTGCGGCTATTAGACTCGTGCGCGTCGCCAGTCATTACTGGCCGCAAGAGCCGGAGGGACGTGACCGTAGCTCATCGCAGGGGAGATCAGCCGGTCGGCATTCATCTCGCAATTGGACGTCCGGAAATTGCTTCGGATTGACTTTTGCAAAGCGTCATTTACAAGGAGAAAGAAAACTTCCAACCTCGTAGCCCCCCGCGCGCACGCCGGCCAAGCCATTATGCTCAATCTTTGTTTCCGTGTGTAAGGAGCGTTAAGCTATAACTCGGCGCTCCCACCGGCAGCGCGGCCGGTCGCCTTTTTCTCCCCGGGCCAGGGGAGGGCCGGCCGCGGCGAGGAAAGTGCCGAAAGCCGGGGGGCCGAGGGCAAATATTGCCCGAACTCATCGCCAGTCCGCCGGCGCCGGCGAGTCCGCATTAGGAAAGAAACGCGCGCCTGGAGACCGCAGGGCGCTGCCTTGGCAATTTCCCGGGCCAGCGCCTCCGCGGCGCAAGCACGGGGGGAGAGGGCCCGGCTCCCGCGGTCGTGTCGCCTCGGCGAAACTGCAGGTGGGCCGCCGCCGCCGCCACCGCCAGCGCCACCGCGGCTCCGCGCGCAAGTAACGGAGACGGAGTGTGCGTTTGTCCCTTCATTACCCCCGAGGTAAATACCGACCGGTTTTAATTACGACTCGGAGGCGGGAGGAAGACCGACTGTATCTCTTGCCGCTTGTTATTTACCCGAGGCCGTCTTCCTCTTTCTCCGCGCTCTCCGCCACCCCCCACCCCCCACCCCCCCACCTCCACCCCCGACTCCCTGATCCCCCGACGCGGGCGCCGCCCCCTGGTTAAATAGAGGCCCTGCCGAGGTGCAGCGCGCCTTTCTTTGTCTGCTCCCGCAGTCTCGCGGACGCGGAAGCGAGTTTTCTTCGGCATGATATGCGGGACGGGACGGTATACATGTATCCGTGCTCCAGTCACCAGAGAGGAGGTTATAAAGATGACGTCTTTGTTCGTGCGCCCGAACAGTCGTTTCGGAAGTCGTGCTTTCTCAGCTGTCCTCCTCCTGCCTTTTCTTTCCTTTTACAGTTCCTTGTTGCAGTTATGCTAGTAAAACCTCCCTCTTCGTACTATATGGATTCAAAATATCAATTACCATCCAGGTAAAATTCTTACTTTATTTTGCAACAATAGAATTTTGCTGTGCAGAAATATTCATTTTTCCAGTAACGCTGGAAAATTCTGAATATACGTGACAAAACTTTTGCCACAACCAAATATCTTAGTATTTTAGATGACCATAACATTACATGAATTATGCAACTTTCAAGATAAACTTCATAAATGAACCAATAAACATAACAAAAAAGTTAATAAAGAAAGCAAGCATCCTGATATTGCCCATCCCTTTCACTTTAGTTATATTTTTATACTAAAGTGTATTTCTTCTTTTATATTTTTATTGTAATGTTTAAAGTTCAATGTATTTATTATTAAACAATCTGTAAAGATATCATACAAAAATTTATATTCGAGATACAGTTTAAAATTTTCAAGCTTTATCAGATGAAAAACTAAGTTTGAGATAAATCTTTCAAAAATCCAGCTTGATTGTCTCATTAAGATTAATATGCGACGAATTTGAAACTCGTAGACGTCTCTGTTTGTCTGTAAGGAATACGATTTTTGGTTCTTCCACTGCAACCGAATCTATTGTATATCTATATCATCTTACATTGAGTTATGCAGCTATAAAAAATTTCGAAGTTATAAAATAGAACAAGTATTGTGTATAAATAATCTTTGGGTATAGGAAGTGAAACGATAGATTCTATCACTGCTATACCAAACGTTTTCATTCTATAAAAAATACCATTTTGTCAAAGATTTTTATTTTCATTTGACATTTAGGAGGAATAAATACTGTACGTGAATGACAAGTGAGAAAATTTTAACTGGACCAATAAATCAATGTTTCTCTTGAACAGCAAAAGGACTGTGAGTTTGCAACGGGCCAAGAGAATAATGATAAATCACTCAGAATAGAATTACGTATATGCCTCAGTGGAGGTTGCGCGTAAATATCGAATGCATCTTTCTCCATTATCCCCTTGCCCCTCACCCTTCCTTTCGCTTTCCGCCCATCAAGAGCAGTTAAAACGTCGCTGCTCGGCGCATTTTTCGGGAATCCGCAAAAATCTCGCGCGCAAATGCATTTTTCTTCCCTTTTCCGACACGTACCACGGGGTGATTAATCGTCGCTTATTACCAGAAGCGACAGTTTTTTACGCTTTTCTCGCTTACTTGCCCGCATTAGATTAGATAGATTTGTTCTTCTGTCGCACATGCTAGATCTATCTGATGGACTCATCAGTAAAACTTTTATAGACACACCTCATTTTCAATGTTTAAATATTGCACACTCACAAGAAATTAACTATATCAAAAGAATTATAAAAGCTTCTAAAGCCTAATATCGTCTAATATCGGATTCTCGATTGGATCTGAACTATCCTTGTCTGCTTTAGTCACTCATTTCAACACTCAAGTTTTTACTAAAATTAGTTGTGCAAATGTGAATCCCAGAGCAATCATAAAAAACTGTAATGTAGGAATTGAAGTCAGGATAAGGCGACAGCACCTTGCTCCATCTCAACGTATAACGTAATGAGACAGATGTCCGAAGGGAGTCTCGCAGGTCAAGCATTAGCTTTGGCGAGATTTCTGATATCAGGTAGATGCGGTGTGCACTCGGAACCCAATTAGGTTATGTCTCGAAGGAGCATATGTTTTTTAGTAGCTGTTACAAGAAGTTCATTTTTGAAGTGTCCACAATTTTAACCCTTTCCGAACGATAACAAAAAAGCAAACTGAAATACTGTATTTAATTCGGCTTTATCACTTCAACAAACCACGCATTATTTTCTAAGATGGCAGGTGGTGAGTAACTTTAGTTACATCCTCAGTAGTGCATGCAAGACACCGGGCTTATTAAATTTGTTTGTGTATAACATTTGTGCTTATTGAACTTAGATCGGTGTCCTACTTTACCCCGTACATGCATTTATTATTTAATAAATTTGCCCGTTCTATGCCAACATAGAATTATGTATAACGGGCTATTTTCCCTCGTTAATGGACTTATAATAATTATAAAGAAAACAGACGCATTTTTATTATAATTAGAGTGACCTTTAAACCGTTCGGTGTAGTAGATTCTATAAACTCATACATACTGCGCGAGGTGCTGCGCAATATTGTGGCGCGAGAAAGCTTCGTCTGCTAGTCGACACGAGATGCTTATCTATATATTGAAGTGTATCGGGCTGTTTATTTTTAAGCACTTGTAAGCAAAATTTTTTTATCCGTGTATTTGTCTTACTAACGAATAAATAGATTCGAGGACAATCTCGAATTGTAATGCAAAGTATTTAAATACTAATTTGATGTACTTGATGGAATTTTAGTGAAATATATTATTTAAATTGCTGTACTTCTACTGTAAATAAGTTCTATTGTTATTTTATTATTTTCGAGAGTCATTATTTTACTGATAAAAAATTAATTTCAAGAAATACAGATTAATGTTTATAAAACTAAATAATAATTGTATACTGCTTGAGAACGGGTTCCATTAGCATGGATGAGTTCGTACACCGTGTCCACGCATAAAATACATAAGTGGTATCTTTTTAATTGCACACGGGCGTGTGAACATAAATTACAGTCATTATCCTTTAACGTTCTGCCATTAGTAAAGGTGAGATTAAGTATTCGTGGCTGTCAATTATTCACCTATTTACCACCTTGTTTGTATCTTCATCCTTCTATTTAAAATTTTTATATTCTTGAAAGAATTAGAACATCAGTTCTTTTCCGTTGCTTTATTATTCTTGTATTATTGTATGATACAATATGATGGCATCTGCTTATAAGTGCATCATTAGTCAAAAACTATGATTTTAAAGCTTTTAGAACAGTAAATATTCTGAATGTTAAGAATTGTAGGATTTTAGCAAAAAATCCAACTGTAACATGACAACTAGACAATTCGAAATAACAAATGTATAGATAAGCAGGCGTAAAAATAACGAATTCCGGGTAACTTAATAAATATGAATTGTGCTGAATAATATAGTTGTAATAAACGTTTACTATTATTAAAGTATTTATTAATTATCATTAATAATATATTTTATGTAGAATATATTTATAAAATTTAATGGCTAGATTGATTTAAATAAGAACTGCACTTCTAGAATCTTTGAGTCGACGTGCATGCAGAGATTGATTCATCCGAGGATTTATGAATCCCGAAGCTAAATTTTCTAGTATTATAATGGTCAGTCAACTTGGTCAGTTTTAATTATGTTAATCAAACATGAGGGATGGTCACGCTCGCGAACTATGGATGTAACGCACAAGAGCGTAATTTTAATTATATATAATATTAAATGGAGTAAAAATTAATTAACATGGATTCTCTAAGAAATTTAAATAATGTGATCTGTGTTGTACTTCATCTTGGATATATCTACTGGACTCATCAGTAAAACAAAATATGCGCAGGCAGATCCTGTCTTAGATACGCCAATATAATTTATAGTATAAGTTAATCGTAAATATTAAATATATATACTATGTATTACTTACTTTCCTGAATCTCAGATACTCTGTGTAGTTCAAAACGTGACGAATCTAACATTCTTAAGCCTAGTATCGTATGATACAAGAGATTAGGGTCGGGAACAAAGATTATACAATGTACCTCGAGATACGTGTTGCCAGATCAGCCTAGGTTAAAGAGATTGCATTACACTATTGCCAATCAAGTTTGCGACATGAACACTGAGTCGCCAGTAATTCCTTAGTCTGATAATTTGTTAACTAAACTTTTTCTTCTTATATATCTGTCTGTTTTGTAACTGTTAAATACAATTAAAAAAAGAAAATAAATGCGATTTGAATGATTAATGGAGGTAATATAATAAATGATTTTTCGCATTTGCTCATACAGCAGTTAATGCAATTATCTAAATAAAACCATTGAATCTAATCTATTAAATAATAATGTAGTTTCAAAGTTAACTGATCAATGAATGATGGTTGATAGATGGGACAGATTCATTGACGATGAACAGTCAGGCTTCAATGTTGCAGTTAGATGAGTTGCTTTGGTAATCAAAATTGCATAGCAAAGTGTCACTAAAACAAATAATACCCCTATCAACTAATATCAATGCAATTTCTAGAATCATGAGCTCGAATACAATTATATATCAATATACCTACAACATAGCTTCTAGTATACAGATCATAAGCATTTAATACGATACGAAGTCACACTAGTCTATATCTTTCAATGTGAATGAAATTCTTTTCAAATTTTACTTATTGGAATTAAAAAACTACAAACGAATGTACAAAGATCCCATGTATTCCACATTCAGCCAATTTTTTATTCGACAGGATATTGAAGAAAACCAATAGTCGATAAATTTTCATTTTTTGTTTTTAAATATCTAAAAATCCATCGATTCTTAATTAAAAACGTTTTTAGAAATGGTTAAAAATACGTATAACATGATGATCAAATGTTTTATTAATAATATTAATATCATTTTATTAATGTTATCTTTCAAAGATTAAACCAATATGATACGGGACATCATGTATTTTATTTCTAATCATATATAGTCATCTAATAGCAAGTATTACCTTAAACATAATTGGAGAGTCATACTTCTACTTCCAAGTCTGATACCAACATTCTCAGTGAGAAATAAAAATCTTGCTACATATAATAATCTTTCCTTTGAGGCCGATGAAAGTGAGAATATTCTCATCAATGAAGAGCGATCACCATCATAGCGTGTTCAATAAAGAAATGTCCTTAGGTAGTTAGAGAACCGTCACAAGTGTTCAATTGTATTATAAGTATTTGATTCACTTTTTATTACAGTTTTGAAATATTTGAACCATAATTACGAATTTCACTAATATAAATAAAATCTATTTTTTATTATAAAAACTGATCCAAACTTTTACTTACTATAAACAGATTATTAAAGTAGCCGAGAAAGCACCCTGATATAAAATTATGAGTTATGAATTAAAATTATAAGTTTTTGTCTGAATTCCTTCGAGAAAAGCTAATATAAAGGAGGCAAATCAGTTTTTAACTAATTCCTGTTTCCGTGATTTAAAATTAAACAAATTTTTACTATATCCTATTAAATAAAAATTTTTTCTGTATATTACGCATAGTTTTTGAAAGATCGTATGCGATATGTGTAAAATTTACATCATGTCCACAGTTTTTTTCGAACTAACGATCTTACTTTATTTTAATTTCAGATAGATGACGTTAAGTCTTCTGATGATAATATTGTCCAAAAAAGTATTACTTTAAAATGCCATAACTTGATCACCGTATATGGATAGAAAATACAGGTAAATCTTTCTGTTTAATCTGTAGTTCTTAATAGATAACATAAATTAATTGTAATAATTACAAATACAATTGAATTAACAGTGACGCATAATAATTACTGAATATATTTATCATTAATGTTAATTTATAAGATAGTAGGCGTAGATTTTATATTTTAAACTAGTATGCTTCTGAACATGTTGTAAAATCATATTCAATGCAAGACCAAATGAATTTTAAGAAAGACTATACACTGTTCGTATCAGTTAAGATCTAAACTAATTGTGATCTAACTCGTTTCTGAATAATTATGGTACACCAACAGACATTTTTAATTTTACCTAATTGAACTCTGAGTACTACGTACCAGCGTGCTGTGTGGCCATTTGTGTCCCAATTCCGGTTTGCCTGTCCATATCCAAGGCTCATCTTTCCTGGAGCAGTTTGCCTCAGCCTCTCTTACCTCTCCCGCCTTGACAAATATCCAGAAACGTCCGTCGGCTTGTCACTTAGCACCCCGAGAAATAATATTTTCGCCATCGGTCGAGCAGTCGGCTGAGGGGGCCAGGGGAGCGGCAGGGGTCGCCGAGTACTGCGTGCGCCGAGGCGCGCGCTTTTAACGGCCGCGGGCATGTTACATGTGCACTTACACATCGATACATCGTCCGAGACTCGCGTCACTTTGAATAATATACATGTCTGCTGCAGGGTCCGAGGTCCTGTGAGCGGTCCTTTGATCCGCGAACGAAAGAAATTTGATGAGAACGCTAGATATTGCTGTACCCGGACCCCGCCTGCTTTGTATACACGCACGCTAGTCTAATCCTTGTTCTTTTTTTCTCTAAAGGACTTCTACGCTTCTATTTCATGGTATAGCGTATAAATTATGGTGCAATTTAGGGTTGTCTTTGACCATTAGTATTTGTCGGCACATTTCATATTTCGGATTATGTTCATTGATAGGCTCGAGCACACGGTGAAGCCGAGAATACCAGCGCGGTTACTCCCTGAAAAATCACTAAAGTTGGCCTCTGAGTCCTATGAGTATAACGATTCTTCATCCCTGGTCGTTATTCTTCCCCCACCCCCATCCTCTCACTCTCTCTCTCTCTCGTCTCTCCTTCCCTCCTCCTGCTTTCGTATAAAGCCCGGTAACAGGGTTAACCGCGCTATGAATAAATTTGACGGGCCGAGGGGAGGATGAAATTACGCGGCCGCGCGACTGTCGACGGCGAGGACAACGGATAATACGCGCACGTCGCATGTGTTACGATTTGTCCTCGTGTGTTATTAGAAGCCAAACCATTTTCTTCATGATGCTTAATAGTACGTTCGGTCACGATTTCAATGTTTTTAGGGATCGACCGCGTTTTATTGCATTGTTGTATTAAAGGTGCAATTCAATTCACAATAATAGACACTGCAACTATATATTCTCAATGGCTTTTATTGTGAATGACTTTCTCGTTGGAAGTTTTTATTCTATATATTTTTTTCCATATGTAAAAAATAAAATAATAGTACAAACGGATACTTGTATCGTTTAGTGTAGAAAAACATAGTATAGTCTACTTCACAAAAAACTAAAATACATTATCAAAAACATAAGTATAGTACCGAACTTTAATGACCCGGCTTTTAAACTTGTATGACGACTCAACGTTGGTGCTGCCGTACACGTTCGCTGTTATATACCCGGTTGCAAAGTTGGTGAATTACAGGGTACAGCGAAACTTGACGAAATACTTGGTAAACATTACCTCACTATGGAGAATCCATTTAGGCGACATTTTTCCGCACACATCTCGAGACGCGTAGCTTTGATTCTGTTATTCATCATTTATTTTTTAACATATTAGTCTTATAACGATTACAAATTTTATTTTTGTAAAATTTTTATTATTCACACATTATTCGGTATCATTTTTTGCTTTTATTTTAAAAGAATTCTATTAGCTTTAAATATTCTACAATAAATTACAGTAAAACTACTATGAATAAAAACAAATATAAATCTAAATAATAAAAAGTTGACAAGTTTTAAGCTTAGAGTGAGGAGAGTGACTTTAAGGTCACCAGGTGGAATAAATTAGAATTGTACGCAGAACATTTCAGGTCAGCCATAGTTTGCCGTGAAGACTAGCTCTGGCTTCTTTCTCCCCCTCTTTACTTGAAAGCGCAAGCGTACCAATAGCCGTTTCCAGATCTACGTAGCTATATCGAATTCAACCCGCTTTAAGAGAAGAAGCTGCTGAATCTCTTCCTTTTGAGTGAAGGCGAGAAACTGCCGTTCTCGAGGAAGTGAGCCTCGAGTATCTAAGACGAATTTCGTCAACCGCTAGAACTAACTGGGCCTTTAGGTTTTTGCGGGGTAGTGAGAAGTTGTTCAAGACCGTGATGGGGAAGGCTTATCGGTAGCGGTGAAGCGTATCCACTACACGGGACGTTTGCTCGAGCTCAGAACGGGTCGCCAGTCGCAATGCGCGACCTGCGACCACTCCGGGGTGGGGTCGTTTTGAAGCAGTGGGGGGAGTGGAGCGGTTCCCGAGAGCCACATGGGTTTGATCACGGGGCGCGAGTCCACATTCAGGAAATAAGTTGTTGACGCTGAAATCCTTCTAATTCCGTGTAAATGTGAAAATACATATTCTTTGGACTCAAATGTGTTATCGAGTCTATTAAACTAGCAACATTGCTCGTGAAATTGATATAATATGAGGCAAAGAGATGAGAGCATGCATTGGCATTAAGTGTATGTAACAATTACAACTGCATTTATGTGAACCAACTCGACTTCAACAGAGGAAAGTTCTGCTATGAATTATTCATCAATTCGAATAACAGAGGAACACATTCAGCACGTGACTACAAAAGACAAAGGAAAAAGCAATAAGAGATTATTTCAAGCTTTTTTTCGATTGTAACAGTTGAACAATTCATTTGAAGTTAATGTCGAACTATTCATTTAAATCAATGAAGTAAGATATTTTAAATGCATAATCATCGGAGATTTTAAATATATATTCATCAGTAAAATAATCAGACCTTATTTCATTTAAACAATCAAATAAAAATTGTCCATATACCCTAAATTGTCTCATTAATACTATTTTGCAAACTTGATTATTATTAATCTATCTAGCGTAAGTGCACGATAATTCGTACCAAGCAGTGCAGACTTATAAAAGGCAAACACTTTGGAGTAAATCCTAGTATAGGAAAAGCTACTGTTGAATAAGATCGTAGTATCAAATTTTACTTAATTATATCATCCTACAATTTATTGAACACATATACATGTAATAACTATTCATCAATATTCACGAATTTTACATAATTTTATTTATTTATCGTTTATTGAACTTGAATCTAGAACATTTAAATTTAAAATTTATTAATTCAATTATGTTTGAAAGTGTTATAACAATTTATTATTTGGACAAACACTTTCCTTTTTCTTCTAAGGATAATATATGTAGAATGATAAGAAAAGCTATCAGTAGTAGTATTGATCTGATTCCATGCATTATGCTTCTTAATTAACGAACTGCAAGATACTTGGCTACAAATTCGAGGTAAATGTTAGTCACCATTGGTCCCGAACTCCATCGTCGCAACTTAACGCGCGAAAGGTGAAGGAGAAGGAGGCACAGAGAGGATGCCGAAAGGGACGCTCATAGAACGCGTTCGAAACGGAGCTCGAAATAGTCGCGGGGACAACACCGCAGCGTCGCGGTGGCACCCGAGTAGGGCTCGCTCTCTCTCTCTCTCTCTCTCTCCGTCTCTTCCTCTCCTGGTAGTAGGCTATTGCACATCAGTCTTGCGCGTGGGTACTCGTACGTGTAGTAGGCGCGTACTTGCGCGAGTGTCTGCACTTGCCGGGGTGGCCTTGTTGGCTCAAGCGGGACACGCGGGAGAGGCAGGCGAGGGCTGTAGATCACGCGGGAGCCGCTTCTCCCGGCCTCGCAGCGAGGAACGAAAACGTCCCCGGAAGCGCGCCTCTGCAGCGGCAGGAGATGCATCTCCCTCCCTCACCCTATCCTCCTGCCGCTCGTGTTGGCTGGGCGGTACCGATCCCCCGCTCTGCACTACCGACTCCTTAAGCGATAGCCGCGCTCGGTTGTGTGTCCGACCCTCCCCTCGGCCCGCACTCCCGCGAGACCCGGGCGCTAAGAGACTGATAGAGGAATTTGTTTCGGCCACGAGCGGCCCGCCAATTACTTTTTCACGACGGTGAAAGCGCCAGTACGCAGCGCTTCTTTCCCCGCTGCGGCATCCCATCGAGTGTCTCTCTCCACATGTGTGTGTAGAAAAAAAGCTCGCTGCGAAAAGATCGCCAGTGGAAGGAAGAGTCGTGGTCAAGGATTATCCGCGTTCACGCCTCCCCGAAAACTCGAAATTCAACTCTCGCGGCTCCGACACGATAAATATGCGCACGTTTAACCGGGTCTTCATTGGAATCCACGAGGAAGGCCATCTCGGTCGGAAGGAGCCATCGGACTCGAAGAATTCCCGATAGATCCGCCGGATATATATTCGGTCTTTGTCTGTCTCGGGGCGCGGCGTAATCCCGCGAGGCGGGCGTCAGGTCGTTCGGGGCGGCAATCGAGGCCGCGGGAAAGTTCGGCCCTCTTTTTCCGCGTCCCCGCACTTGGCGGGCCGGTGCCGCGCGGCCTCTTGCTCCCCCCTACCCCCTCCGCCTCGCCCCCCGCGGCAGCCGCCTTCATTTTATCTTGGCGCACAAAGCGGGCGCCGCCGCGCGGCCGAGAGGCGGCGGCCATTCCAAATTGCATTTCACTCCCAGCCCCGGCGGCCGCGTCGCCCGTGTATACACAGAGCCTCCCTCTGCTTTTTCCGCGGCGCCTCTCCCGCCGGCGCTTTGTCCCGTCCTCCGCAGAGACGCCGGGGCCGGAAGGAGACGCCAGCGGGTGCCGGGGCTCCCGACGCCAGCCCCTGTCACCGAGAGCTTATTACGCCCGATTCGACGCGCTCCAAGCGGCCCGCGGCCTTTTAATTGGCGCTACGCCTGGGAGGGGGGGGTAGAAAAACGAAAAAAAAAAAAAAAAATAAATAAAGCGCGTGCAACGCTTGCCGGCTTGAAAAATCCATCGGGCGCGCGAGCGCGAGACGCTGGCGGAATTGCGAGCGCCCCGGCGAGGCTCGTCGCGCGGATCCGCGGCTTTCTCCCTGTGTATTTATACGCGTCCCCGCGCGGATTTCAGCCGCTCTTTTTCCCCCCGGCTCCGTTTGATTGTTTTCGAAGAGAGACGAAAACGCGCGCCACCTGCGCTCGATATATATAAGCCCTACCTGGCCCAAGACGAATGGGGCTGCAGGGGGGCATTCGAAAATTGAAATATTGATCGAACGCCGAGATTTCTCCAAGAAAAATGGCAGTTTTATTCGGCCGTAATGGATGAGCGATCGTTTTCACCTCGGTTTCCACGGCCCGGAATTGATTCCTTCCGTCAATCATACACACTGCTCTTTTTTTTTCCCACCGAAAGCCCAGCCGGTCCTCGCGAAATCAGCGGCCTAGTGCGGCCTCCCCGCTAATTGCGGCAATGGAACGAATGGGATCCGAGGCCCGCGCGACCGCCGGCCTCTTTGATACTCCGCCGCGGGGCGCTGCTGATCGGCGCGTCGGCCGAGCCGCTTGCAACTCTATCAGGCGAGGTAGTCCCGGGCTGGCGGGGGCGACGCGCCCGCGGCGCATTATAAAATCGCGGGAGGGCCGGGGGGCAATTAAGCCGGCGCAAGCGGCATACATGTCGCCCGGGCGCTCGCGTCTAATTCCGCGCATAATGCGAACGAAGGCAATCGCGGCGCGAACACGGCCGAGCAGCGGCTCGAGTGCGAGCCGCCCCCGGAATGCGCGCTGCGGCCAGTGCGGCTCACGCCCGCGCGCAGCTGGCATTCCCCTGACAAGATTTGTATAGAGTCAAATGGAAATGGGGCCTCGCGGCCGCCGAGCCCGCGCCTCCTCGTGTCTCATTTGCCCGTACACGTCTCCATCTCGCTCGCGTCTCTCGTTGCCAAGCCTCGACCCTTCACTCGCCCCTTCACTCGGCCCCACCCCCTGTCTGTGTCTTTGAGCCCCTGCTACGGCCTGCAGCCTCCCTTTCTAATCGATCAGACTCAACGCTACTCACTATTGAGAGGAACAAATACCGCCCTGATGACCAATTAATTACCGTTCAATCTCGTTGCGGAAAGTAAACCATCGTATAACTATCTATGGATGCCAAACACGATTTTTATTTTTAGAGGACATTCAAACTGTTAATCCATTATAGTTATCAAAATTTTATTCAATACTTATCCAGCTGTAATATCTTCAGATGTGAACGTCGTAGACGACACGGTGGTAGCTGTTGGTCACTCTTTGTAACATTGACAATTAACATTTATTTATTAAACTATTTTTAAATTTCGTTTCTAATTAGATTATTGATTTATCTATATATTGATTACGAAAACGGAAGCACATAATTATATCAACGGCTTAATAAGATGCCACTTAGTTTTTTTAAAAATAAAATCTCTAATTTCTATGTAATGTAATAGCTTGAAGATATCTAGGTCATTGACAATAAGCCATCAATCCATCTATTAGCATCCTAAAGAACCTGAACCAATGAAATATTATCTTCATAATTAGGAGACTCGGTGTCCTCTTCCAGTTTTATTAGTCTATCGTATTTGTAAAGAAGCTGTCATAAACTTGGTTCAAGTATCAAGAGGTATTGAAATATTAAACCTAAAAATCTATTCGTAATTATATGTCTATAGTAACCCTTGTATTTTCCTTTCATTGACTACATATCCTGTATAAAGAATATAAAGGGGATTATACTTATACTACTTTTAATTATATTCTTAATGTACAATTGTTTTGAATATCTACAATATATAACACATTCGCGAGCATTCTAATAAGGACTAAAATGACTAATTATTTTTCTAATGACATTGCTTGACCCACTAATCTACTGCTTATCCTTTAGTCCGTTTGCGTCGCGTCTCCGTAGTATTAACTCGGACCTCGCGTAACATGACATTTATAATCTTTCAGTAATGTAATACAATGAAAGCAATAAATTTACATAAATCTTTACTATAACTACAACTATAATTTAAACAAAAGGTATATAAAAGTGATGGCATATTGTACATATCTAATCAAATACTTTTTATAACCTTACAATTATAATAATCAGTAAAAATATAATGAAGAGATAATAAATGGTATTTCCCATTTGCTACTTTTCACGAATAATATGCTTTTTCTAAAGGATGCACGAACATCGATCGTTCTAGAATCAGTATCACGAGAGTGAAAGTCCGATACAGTACAGAAACATAGCGGCAGTAGTTGATTCCCTGTGAATTTGCGGAGATGGCGTACACGTTTGATTGATCATTCGAATGGCTCGGATGATGGGTAAACGTGCCCGTAATATGAGTGCGCTTATAGTTGTGTGCACCGAGCAGTTCGCATAGAGATAGAGAGGGAGAGAGAGAGAGAGAGATAAAAAACTTTTGTTAAATCAATGAACCGCTCTTCTTTTTCCCTAGCCGTCCACCAAATTCTCCTCCCCTTATGATCAATCAAATTAATTAAATTTTACCGTGATTCAGGTTAATACACGCGCGCTTCGGTTTATTTAAACAAGTTCCTGTATGCCTGATATTCGCTGCGCGCTCAGATACGAATTTTGAAATGAAAAAGTTATTTATATACGAAGGAACGAGTTTCGTTATAAGTGTGTTTGAATTTTTATGAAAATTTATAATGAAATACTTTGACAAGATAATTTCAATTATTTAGATACATTGTCATTGAGACATAATTATTTTGAGTACAATTTTTTCATCGTTCAAGTGCTTTATTTCAGATAAATATAGAGGAAATATTCGATGAAAAATTCATTTTATATTAAACGAAAAATGCATATAAAAAGGAAAGAAAAAAGGAAAAATGGTATGACACTCGGAGCGGCGTAGATAAATCAAACTGAAAAGTTTTAAGTACAGACCGTTAGAAAGGATTTCCATCATTATAAATTTTAATCTCAATTAATGCCCAGTATTAAAGTGCAGAATATTTTAGATTTTTAATTTTTGGCATTTTACCGATACCTCCGTATTTTATTTGCTTTTAACGAGTTACTTTATTTATTTTACTTAACAGAAAGGTGATAAGAATTTTTGATAATGTTTCTAATTAAACCTTATTTGAGTAAACTGCTCTAAAATTACACGAAAAATGCAATTTTAACATTGTAAACAACGCATGTACAGAAATATAATAAAGAAATAATTTGTATGCATTAAAATTAATTTAATACAAAAATCAAATGTGCATATTTAAATGTATAATAATGACTTATATAAATAGTGAATTATTTACAAATAAAATGTTTAATAAGCTTCATGCAAGCGTGGACGGGAAATCTTCGCTAAAAAGTTAAAGTGCAGCTAGCAAGCAGGCCGGTAATTACATTTCAAGAGCTGATAGCAATAATTAGAAAGTCAGGCAAAGACATCCGCACAAAGAAGGAAGAGGTGGAATAAAAGAAATGGAACGGGAGAATCGCGAGAAAGTGAAAGAAAGCGAGGGGGTGGGGTGGCAATGGTGGGGGAGGGGTAACAAAAGCACGATAGTGCCTTTGCGGCCGTGGCGGGTAGAGGTTTTGAGGGCGAAAGAGCGGGCGAGTGCAGGGCATGTACAGGTCGCGGCATGGGCTAGAATAAAAGCATCAACAATTCCGCGAGCTTATTCGTAACTCGTTTCCGCTCGTGCCGCCGTGGTGGGCTTTTAGCGGAACTCCCCACCTTCCCCATTTACCCCAGCTAAGAAGATATATATATATATATGTATAGAATGCAACGTACAAAGGAAATTGGCAATTGGGTCGACCCTTTTTTTGGGATGTTCATTGCGCGCGATTCAAATAGGTGAGTTGGCCTAAGACAACATCGAGATTAGCGGTTTAGACTTTAATTAAAACGAAAATTTCAAAGATCAGATGTTGCTTAATGTTTTCTTTATTTTAAATAATTATGCTTATATTATAATAAGGTGAATTAAGGATGTTATACAATTCTTATAATGGGCTACGAAGTTGTCGGTAGAAAGGGGAGGTTAAATCATTTGGCGCATTGTGTAAAACGAGAGCAGATGTTGCGCAGAACCAACCGAAGGCTAGTTTGCATGCTTAATTACTGCAGCCATGTTACGTCGAATTTCAACTGCAGAATTTGAGAGCGCATGCGAGTTTACCATATTTGGAAATTAATCTATATATACTGGATAAACTGATTTGTGTATGCTACGAAAATATTTGTATTAAATTGCTGCTAAAATTTGGTGTAATTATTGATTAACGACTTTGAAATACAAAAGAAATATTTAAAAAGAACGCGTTTTATTTGACTTAAATACAAGTAATCGAGTTTGATATCTAATTCTTAATAGTTGTAGTAAAGTTATAAACTGAAATACGTCTGTTACTGTTTAAAGAGTATATATATTTAAGGAGTACTTATTCAGTTAATAAGCACTTAATTATCGTGCAATGTTTTGCATAGGTAATTTTATTGTTTTCAAAATGCTAAAGGAGTGTAATCGCTTTTGGTTGAGAATTTAAAATATCATAATATACAACCAATTAAAGTTAAGTAATCAATTTAAAAAAAGAATGTTTATAAATATATTGTGCATAATATTTTTTAAACGTTGAATCGAGAATGAAGTATTGATTTATCTGACTTATAATGAAATGAACAAACGCAAAGAGGATTTCCACCAGAATATAGTATAAAATATCAATATACGTATAACAATGCAAATTTTAAGTGCTGTAACGAAAAAACGTTTTTTCCTCGTTCCTTTTTTTTAGCATACACATGTTTCCTATTTATCTTTGTCAGACTCTCCTGATTTTCGCACGATTCGCCTACGAAATTTCATTCGTACATGCTTTACGCGCTTTTGTTTCGAGTTTCCGGAATTAAATTCTTGTCATTCCCGCGCGAGTGATAAGCTTTCCTATGTTTTGTTTCGCCTCCTTTTTCGAGAAACGCGCAGTGCACTTGCAGTTTTTACTCGCAAATTTTCATATTCATAGTGAACAAACTTTGATAAAAAAATGAAAGGGTACTGTTTTCCGCGCGCAAGTCGGGATAAAAAATTGTTTTGTAATTAAACTCTTAATCAAGAGTACCAACTGGTGTAAAGCAGGCCAGGGAGATTACTCGTAAAACGGGAGACTCGACCGGGCGCGCGAACGCCAAAAATGCAATAGTTGTCCTGAGAACAATTTGAGGCCGGGCCAGGACGGAAAATGTCCCCGGGCCGAAGCGGCGCGAGCGCCAGCCGACGCTCGGATGGGAGAGTTTGAAGGAGCAGTTAGCCGAGAGAGGCATAGCAGGTGCGTACTGACATTGATTGTTCCGGCTCGCGGGGGAGGCTGCGGCGTCCCGAGGCGCACGCAGAGCCGCCCTATCAGCTGGGACGCGCAGCCCCTGTCAGGGGGCGGCGCGCCAGGGCGCCGGGCCGAGCCGCGGCGGTCGGGCCGGCCGTCAATCTGCAGGGGACCGCAAGGCGCCCGCCCGCGCCGGCCTGTCCGCCCGTCCCCCGTTTCTGCTTACGCGCCGGGCGAGTCGGGCGACACGGCCTTGGACCTCGACGGCCGCCGGCTTCCTTCCCCGCGTTCTCGAGCTGATTCGGCGCGATCTGCATGCGCGCGTCGAGGGGCTCGCCCCGGCTCTGCGCCGACGAGCCCCGCCGCGAATAAGTCATCGTTAGCGATCTGCAAATCAATGCCCGCGGTAAACTAATGCCCGGGTCCGCGCGCGATTGCGAAGCTCCGCGGAAACCAATTGGAATTCGAGATCGCGGGCTCCTTGCCGGGCTCCGGTTACAATGGCCACTTGACCGACCGCCGATTCGCCCGAGTTAAGAGCGGTCAGACGTAATGTCCGCCTTCATCTCCTGCCTTGTTGTTTTACAAATGGGCTTCTCGGATGTCGGTGGCCGGCGCGCCGGCTTGTGCCCCGGCTTCTCTTCCACTCGACGATTCTCCGAGAGATAGACTTTTCTTCGAGAGCGCACCGTTTTAATTTATATGGTAAATTGTGTCAAGCGACCCGATGCCACGGCCCCCAGTCCTCTAATTTACAATTTCTTTCTTCTAATCTTTGAAATTGCATCGAAGCCTTAAGCTTCCGATCCTTCGAATTCAATGAAGCACGTAATTTTTTCTTTCAAGAGTTTCATAATCTACCGGTTTCTATAACCGGCAGAGAAAATAATAAACATATGAGTAAATCCATAAAATAATCGATATATATTCCTTGCAGAAGTTTACACAGTCTGTTATTATCTGAAACTGTCCATACATGCTTGCTTTTTCTTTTGAAATTATAAAGCAGATGATATAAGAATTTTTGTATTTTTTTATGCTTGATATTCTGAAAGAAATTGACACTGCAACTAACCTTTCTTAGATATACGTTATTTTTGTTAATGAATTTTTTTTATTTATTTAAGTAAGTAAACTCTCATTAGGCTCTTCTAAGTTGTATAAGACATTTTATAATAGGTTTATTATTTACAAAAAATTCATCTCATTTGTAGTGTGAGATTAGATGTTCATGTTATAATGTGCTACTCTGCATTTGTTAATAATAGAGATTATTTCACGGTATAAATTCATTTTATTATATCATGGTTTAGGATTATTTTTGTAGAAATTTTGGAAATAATTTTAACACTATTAATAAGCGCTCCATTTTGAGTAAGTTCTAAGGTTTTAATTTCTTGCTTCTTTTTCGTTGCTTTCTTGAGGCCTATAAAGGGAATTTTAAATTCTATGATAGATTTAGAGCTTGCAGCCTCTTTAATAGAATAGTCAGCTCTTTCATTGCCACTAATCCCTACTAAAGTCCAAAAAAACTTTATTTCATAGTTTTCCGATGACAGACGAAAAAATTCATGTTTTTTACAAAGTTCAAAGTAAAGAAGGATTAGCTTTTGCACTAACATTGCCGTTTTCTGAGGCATTGAGAGATTCAGAGAAAATGAAGGAGCTTTCATTCGGCCGTGTTAGAGCGATATCAATAGCATAATGATAGCAGTGCATTCAGCGGTAATAATTGATACAGTAATGTTGATGCTTCTTAAAATGAATCGATTCCTATTTTCGTAAAGATGAGTACTACCTTCAGATTTAAAGACTGGCCCTTTGCTTTCATCTGTGAAAAAAATGTTGGCATTGTTTATTTTTTTTGAATTATTAAATAAATAATTAGGATCTTTGCAATTTTTAAGTTTATCGTTTCCTCTAAAAAAAGTTAAGTGTAAAATTGTTAGAGTATTTTTTATTTATAAAAAAATGAGATAAGAACCCAGTGCGTTCTTTTACGAAGGAAGTTTTGAACTGGCTACAAGAATATTTGTAGGCGTGCTTGTTCGATAACCTAGTGTTAATCTAATAGCTATAAATTGTAATCGTTCGAGTTTTTTTGTCGTAGATGCAATTGTGTACGGAAGTAAATAAAATGTTTATAGTCTATTAGTGACCTTACAAACTTTTTTAAAAAATTTTTACACGTGTGATGACACTCATGTTTGATGTATAAGTTGTATAAGATCGAGCTAAGTATTCTGGGACACACGTTTATTTAAAACTTTTATGAACTTGACCAGGTAAGAGGGCAAGCAAATGTTGCTAATTTTTAAAAAAGGATTTGAACTTTTTTATTATTAAACGAGTTATTTGCGTTCAAAAATACTGCTAAGATCTTTTTTAGTATTCAAAGCTTTATTAAATCAATTCAAATTATTACATTATTACTTATTAAATCTACTTGGTATAAATGAATTTATTTTGTATTGGAATTATTACAATATTGTAATTTTTCGAGCTTCAGAATATTTTTCTATATACTCGTATATTTCTGGAATTCTAGATTAATGATTAATCGTTTGTATAACTTGATCATCCTATAGGTGTAATCGGTACGTGCAACAATATAATTGGAGATCAATATTTGAAGATAAAATGTCTCCTCAAGGCGAGTGAGACTTTGCAATAGACGTCACACCCCACACGTGCACACTTGATCCCGCAATCTTATTTTTGCGCAGTAGAACATTTTGCCTCGAATGCGTGACGGTGCGTTATTTTGCATAGGGGGGCTGGGGCTCGCATCTCGTGTCCGCATCGGGAAGGACACGACGTACGCGACCGCAGTGCAGTAGACACCAAAGCTGCGAGCAAACAATCTGGCGTATCAATATTGAAGCAGCGTTACCGAGATCCGATCTGTATATCCGTATACGAGTTCTCGAATCCCGTCCTTCCTATCGCGGACGCCGGCGCCTCTCCGTTTTATCCTGGGGCGCGTCCGCCTCGGCAACATCCCCCTTTGTCCCCAAATGCGACGCATTAGCGCCTGCAATCCCGGGGCCGGCGTATTTTTCTTTGATTATGTGATCGAGCTCCTTCAAAGTATTTACCGCCGGTCGTTACGTTCAAGCGTCCGTGGGCCGAAATAAGTGGTTCGAGCCGCTTTTTCCCCCGAGGGCTAAGAGCATTAACGGCCGGGCAACGGTGTCGAGGGCTCGATCGATGCGGCCTGGCCCTGTAATCGGCCCAAATTGACCGAACTTTCTCTCGGCGGTAGCGGTCCAACTGGAAATTCAAAGAATAATCCCTTTTCCTTTCCGCGTACGCATCCCGTATAACGAAGCGCATCTCACGATTACGCGTGCAAAACACACGGTCCCGGGGCATCGATCGCCGGGGCAAAAAAGGGTGCTCGAGGCTTATTTTCCCCCCGGCTTTAGTTCTGGAGCGAGAGCTCGCGGTGCATTTGCACCTGCATGCGGCACGCACACACTCGCGCGGAGCTTAATTCCTCGGCGAAGAGGTCGCGCGTGGCGAGGGGCGGGGCCATTAATTTAAAAATTCCCGGAAACGGTATGTACTCGGGCGATTACAAGGGCTTTTAGCCCGGGTCCCGAGTTAAAAACGAGGCGCGGAGAAGAAAGCCCGGGTATAGGTATAAGGGCATAAGGGAAGCCCCGGCCCCGGCCGATGTATCTCGAGTTTATACCGGCTTTGCCCAAGTGCGGCCTTTTTTCGCGTCTTTACATCGGACCTTTACTTTTATCGCGGCGCCGTTTGTTTTCACTAGGGCGACGGCCCGGGCGGCGCGGGCGGCCCCCTTGGCAATCGTTTTTCCGTGGGCGCCGCGGCTCCTTTTTTCCCGGGTGCAGCGAGCCGCCCGGGAGAAAAAGCGCCCCCGCCTCCGCGCCCGGGCGGCCCGGCCGCGACCTCCGGGAAAATCGTCCCTGGCGTGGACGTATGATCGCGCGCCCCGGGGATTTACGGGCCTCCTCCGTCGGCGTCCCCGGCCCCAAGGCCGGCGGCCCGCGCCGCGAGACCCGCGCGCCCTCCAGGACTCGGCCCCGCCTCTCGATATATTCCTCTGTAAATAAATCATGCCGCGAGGAAGGTGGGCCTGGGAGATACGCGTCGCGGCTGCAACATTTTTACCGCCGGCTCTCGTGTGCCTGCGCTTTATTACGATACGCCCTGCTGATGCTGCTGCTGCCCCGGCGATCGATTGCAGCGCCGCTGTTCGAAGGACACGTGCCTTTGAGCGCCGGCCCGCCGAGTGCAGCATACATAGAGCCCTCCCGTGAAAAGTCAAATTAATATGTATAAGGTTACCGGATACACGTTGGGTTATATCTTTCATGCATTATTCATTCGGATACTTGGCCCCGCTAAATCATTCTTCTCTCTCGAATAATCGCCTTGTTCACTGATAACGGCTCGCGCGCCCCGTATCCGCTTTGCCGAGATATATAAATTCTCGGGGGCGCGAAGCCGGAAATCTGGCCAACTCCGATGATCCCGCGGCTCGCGGCCTGAGCCGCCGGGGCAAATTTCCCGATTGTCTAAAGGCCACCGGCGCGGAAGAGCCGCGTGGCCCAATTAACACCTCCGCCCTCCAACTTTGCGGTCGGCAGGTGGAAAAAGGAAGGACGCGCGGCCCTCGCCCTCGCGTCAAGTTATCTGCGCTCGCCCCGGGTTAGCGAAAAAAGGGGGAAAAGGCGCCGGTGCGAATCTCTCAAAATTAATGCGCCGCGAGCGCCTTGTCTGTATGTAGAGGGGCCGCGGGCGGGGAGACAATAGCGCCCGGGCCAAGTGGGCGAGAATACGAGCCGGCGAATTCCCATATATATATATACGAGTACCTGTGTGTCTGGCGGGGGCGCCTAAGCTCTCAAAGATCCGGCCTCTCGGCACACATCCTCGGCGCGCGCCGTAAAATTTGAAAAGGCGAAATAAGGAGCCGCGTGTACACCGGGGCCCCGGGCCGCCCCGGGAAAATCCCGAGATGGAATTCGCGATGTTTGAGAATATTTTATTTGGCACGCGCGCGTCTCCGGCCGCCGCAGTGGCCCGCCGTCTCCTCTACTTATTGTCTCATCGTTCCGCGCTCCGGGCGCGCGGATACATGCCGAGAGTTTCGATTTGCCGAGCGCTTTGCCCCGCCTTCCCCCGAAGAATTCGCGCAATAACCGTTGCCGAGCGCAGCCTCCGCCGCCGCCGCCGCCCCCGCATTGTTGCGCCCTTGTACACGGCCCGCCCGCCGAGCCGCACCAACCCGCGCCCCAGCTTTATTCACCTGTCTGCTCTCGCTCCTAAGAGATTTCGACGAGTTCGGGGAATAGAATTTCTCCTCGGGAGCTTTTCCCCGCCGATTCGACTCATCGTCGCCCTGCCGCCCTCGGCGTATCTTTAGTTTCGCCTCTTTCATCCCACGCGCCTCCCGGTGGCTTTTCGGATCAAATCTCGCTTACCTCTTATCGGTATATCGAGTCCTTGGAAAGCAAATTATCCTGCTTCATGCCGGGCCTGCAGATCTGATAAACTAGCTGTTCCAACCTCCTTCATCCTCCGGTTAATCCAGCCAAGATTTTCAATTAATCCGATTAATCCGATACAATGTAATACAAATATTTATGTTTTTTATTCTAGACTGATGACGTACAATAATCCCTATCTATAAATATCTTAATGAATGCGAATTTTTCCAAAATAAACTAACTATGTCGCTAATACAATAGCACAACATACAGCTGATTGACGAAAACTAAAGCCGTATTCTCGGTAGAAGAGAAACTCGTCGTAAAGTTTATATTGTAACCATGGCCTCACGTTCTAAGGACGTACGCGCAATACATCTGCTAGCGGCGCCCACGTCAAAGGAGTGAAATGTATGTCAGATGCGGGAAAGAAAAGATTTTTTGTGAAAAAAAGGCACAGGTGGTCCTAGGGCGTTAGTTTTTTCCATCTAAGCATCCTAATTTAATAAAGAGCCCGAGGTGGCCGCATTGCCGGGACGAGCCACTCGCTCACTCGCTCGCGAGTATATGACAGGGCGGGAGCAGAGGCGGTTATGCTTGGGCAATATTCGGGCGATGCGCTCAGGCGACGGAAACAGCGGGAAAACGACCGCAATTGTAGCGGGCGCGCGAGTTATATTACCCGAGGCGTGAGCGAGCGAGGAAGGAGCTCGTTATTATTGCGTCCCTCGCTCCTCGCCCTCGCCCTCCTTCTCGTATAGTCCTTTCATAAACGCGCCCGCGCGCCCCGCTGATGCGCCGCGCCACCCGCGGCGGGGGTAGGGGAGGGGGAAAAAAAGGCGCGCGGGCGCGCGATTAAGGTAGACGCTAGGGCTGTTTCGGGCGCGCCCGCGCGGAAAACGTATAACCGCTCGTTTGGGGTTCATCACTGCGTGTCCCTCGCAGCCCCGGCCCGACCTCCTTCCTTTTTTTCTCCCCCCACGCCTCGCGCGATCCCCGCGAATTAGTCGCGCCGCTTGTCTTTCTCGCCCCACTTTCCCGGCAACTGCTTCTCCTTAATTATGCGCAAACATTTTGCGCGGGAGGCGCACACGCCGCCCGGGGAACAGCTCTCGCCCGAATTTTTTCTCATTTGCCGACGAATGTCTCCTTGCCGCCTGCTAATGCGCCTTCGCACGAGGCGATAATTGGTAGCGTCGACTTATTAGTCGGGGGCCCGCAGTTATTAATAGGGATACGAGCTTTGAATTCTCATCTCGATTTCTCGAATGAGATTATATTTTTGGTGAAGTTGGGCGATGCGCTCGGGGCGGCCAAGTGGCCGCGGTGGCGCAGTAACGTAACGAGCACGACACCTGCACGCCGGCCAAGTGCCTCTCGCCGCGCGCGCGACAGTTATCGAGTTACCGCGGTTTGAATATTCAGGGCGTGCAAGCCGTCTCGGCATGACCCACACGCACACACGACCTCGCCTGCGATGCAAGGAATGAGGGTTCGCTATACGCACAAGTCTTCATTGCATCAATCAATTTACAAAGAAAAATGATTGATGTCCGTTTCTTGCTTTACGACCCCTTCTCCCTAATATTTCCCATACAAATTATCCTTTAAAACGTGTATTTTATCTCAATATACGTTATTTGACATTAATGTACATCACTTATCAGAACCTCGTAATTGATTTTGATTTCAATTAATTCAAAAGTCAACAAATGTGTCGAAAAATTCTGATGAGATATAACAAAAATGAAATGATATTGAACATAACTAGTATCCTTAATATTACATACTTTATAAATATAATATGATTATTTATCATCTTTTAGTAATATCAAATAACAAATTGATGAGCTCTCCGCATTATACATTCCCCATTAATATTTGTATGTACTTTTTTTATGGACCACGACTATTACGCTAAATAAGACTACAATGCTAAACTCAGAATTTATTACCTATTTTGTACTTAAAATAATGTCTTTTAGGTAATTTTCTAGTCATTGAATATACTTGGGTTCTATAGTTATTATGTAAAGTGGCACACAAAAGAGCTTAATTTCGAATGTAATATTACACAGTTGAAAATTAATTAACAAATATTATCTTCCATTTAGCATGAAAGTATATGGTAAAGATTACATAAAATTTCTATACGTAATTTAGCACAAAAATTTATTAAAAATTACAATACGTAATTATAATGCGCATTACAGTGTATTTTCATAATTATAAAAAATTCTATACAAATGTATAAATAGCTTAAACAAGCATGCGCATTATATAATTAAATAATATGCGTATGTACTGTGCATTTAATTTATATTAAAATGTATTCAAAATAAATATTAAGATTATTTACTATGTAAAGCTTACATTTGCATTAAAAATCAATTTTTTTGTATCAAAAGACTCAAGAAAAATTAATGGTTTCAGTATGATTTGAGATTGAAGTTGATAATGTCAATAATTGGTATGGCTGGTCAGTTTTTAACGATCATACTGAATATATTTTAATAATATATGTACTTTTTTTATTTATTTGTGTAATGTTACATCTTTCATGAGGTATTAGTCACTTTTGAGTTTTAGCTTATTTGCTGATTGTATTCTTAGATTTAATTACTAATGTGCTTAATACATAAAATACATAATTTTGTTTATTAATTGTTTCAAATACATTATGGATTATAGTATTAATCTTATTAATTTGGTATCTTTTAGGAATGGTAAGATTTTCTCTCATTTTATTTAACTATCTAGTATTTCATTTAAATCTTCTTGAATTTGACTCTTTTGTCTAGCTGCATTTAGTTTTTGGCAGTGTAGCAAAATGTGCTTTATATTGTCCGGAGATTGGCAATTTTCACAAATAGAAGGATCACTTTTATCGAAGAGATGTTTGTGTGTAAAGTGTATGTGGCCTATTCTTAGTCTTGTGAACACAATCAGCTCTTCTGTTGAACTTTGTGGCTGGATTAGTATCATTCACGCTGTTTTTATTTTTTCCTAGAGGGCATTCGTTTGATTGTTTTATTCTTGAAAATATTCTTGTATTGTTTTTCTTATGATTAGAGGTAAATTTATTTTGTTTTCTTATTCATTATATAAAGGTGTGGATACTGGTTTTGCTGCTTGGGTTACTGTTAATAATTTTTAATTTCTAGAGTCTGTATACTTGATTAAGATATTGCCTTTATGCTTTAGTAAGAACTTCGTTATCTAATTAACGCTTAAATTTATTGGCTTCCTATTTTTTTGAAGATATTAGGTGCATAGAATTATCGATTAGATGAATGAGAAGTAACTCTACTGGGTCTCGTTTTCCGTACTATATTGGTTGAAGCTTCTATAAAATAATCTTTTCTGCTGCTGCAATAATAATGACTTTAAATATAGTTTTCTCTTTTGGGATGATGATAAAAGTTTACTGCAGTAGTATTACAGTGGAACTTTAAACATTTTAATACACCTATGATTGAGTATATAAAATATATTAAGCCATCATTATAGATTTAATGTAATTCTGATATTTTTACATTACTATATATTTCGGTATTACATAAACTTGACGCCTATGACTACTAACGTGATGGTATCCTTCTTTGGAGACAGTTGCTTTAAAACGATAACGGGGAAACTTCGAGCTACTTAGAGTTGATCAAGAATGTTTTCAAGGATATCGTTTGAGACACAATTCAGAAAATGACTCTTTTTAAGTTACTTACTAATGAATGAATTGTACGCTTTTTTGTTAATATATAAAGTAGAGTACTTATTGGTTAGATTTTTACTTAATTGTTTATCAGTAAGAAATACTTGTATTCAGTTAGAAAATCTAGATGAAAACAGCACGTTTTTCAAGTGAGCATTTTGCAATAAACGCTGGAACAGCTTTCTATGTTGCTAGATTTGTAGACGGCACAATGTGAGGCTCGTTAATGGTTCATTCGCAAGATCACGAGAATTCTTGGGGTCCGGTTAGTGTTTGCTAAACAATTAATAACACGTATGTACCCTACGAGTGCTCGACGATGACTGATATATAGGTACTATTTAAAGCTAGAGAGTTTAGTTCTAATATGATCTATATTGTAGATCATTGGATAATAAGGAAAAACTATATTATTATTAAAGACCTAATTGCAATTTCAAGGAGCGGCTTGCATGCGCATCCTCCTTGCAGTTTATTAAAGAAGATGTTTTATCTAATCAACTATAATGAACGAAGAACTCTTCGTTAACAGGATGTTATGGTTCAATTCATAAAATACTGTAATGGAAATTATTATCTGTGTTGTTCGTAGTTATTATTCGTATTATCCCTATACTTATTTTATTTCTTTAATTTATTATTTATTAATTATGAATTGAGTGTTAAAGTATTTGTATTTATGTTTGCGTTATTGGATAGTTAGGTATTGCGCGCTGATCGCTGTCCACGCTCCTCGCGGAGCGTGGGAGGGCGGAGCAATTGTTAGGTAAATAATTATAATAGTGAAGCGGGGCAAAACCAGCGGGAATCACTATGGATTCGTGGCTTCAGCCGTCCACTTAGGAAGATACAAAGTCTACCTGTGGTGTAATGAGCCTCGCGGAACTTGCTCCTTCTTTATGAAGGCCATGAGACGTGAAATTCTTCGTGGCCGTTAGGCATAGTAGCCCCGCGATGCTCGTAGCTTTTCGGGTGAAACCGCGACTTTTCGGAGCGCCGGGCGCTTCAGGCGGCGCGATAGCTCGCGCTTCCCGCGTAACTCGAGGGGAGGGGATGGCGATCGACGACGATCGGGCCCTTCGCGGACAAAGGGTCACTTTTGATCGAGACAGCAGGCAAATAGGTAAGCGCCGCGGCACCTGTCGCTTCTCTTTGTTCTTTGTATTGTGCGATTTTCTTTCTTGTTAGTAATTCTAATAAACGAATTACATTGTTAAAATTAAAACAGCTCTGCACTTGTGTTAGTCAATAACCTGCTCATAATCCTGTCCCTCACACAGGAGATGGAGTGTGCAAGAGCTATAGATTTATTTAGTTGAGAAAAATGTTCCACATCTAGAACATTTTATACCGGCATATTATTTTTACGTTTAACTCGACATGCACACGATGAACAAAATTGATACCGTCGCGACATTAATCTCGGTTGATTTCTCGATCGAGTCAATATATACTCTACACGTAAGTATGTAAATAAACAGTTGGCTTCGGAGGTGCAGGTTTGAAAGGGTAAAAAGATAAGTATGAAGAGCGGGAATGGGAGGAACGCGCGAATGGAGGGCCAGCTCGAGACTTCGTGTAGATTTCGTCTCATTGAGAATTTACGGGGAAGGAGGTCAAGTTGATTTTGTCCCCGCGGAATCGACTGACTCCAGCCGGCGCTACTTTTCCTTCCCGCCTGCCGTTATTTATCGTCAATAGAGCGATCGAGGACGGCCCGGGCGTTATTTCTCGTTAAAGGGGAGGCGGGCGCGCTGATGGCGACGGCGGCTCTCAGCGCCGGGAGACGGACTCCCTCGAACGCCCTCCTGATTCCTCTTTGTCGGGCCGGAAGCGCCTTTCATCGGCCCACCCTTCGATTCTTTCGCCTTATTATGATTATACGGCCTCCGACGCAGCTTGATGAATTTGAGGTGCTCCTGCGAAAAGGCGTCACCGCCTCATCTGTCAGGAGGAAAATTACGGAGATGCTCAGACATTTTAAATATTTTATGGATTCGAAGATGCGGTTTCTTTCGCTTTATCTGTCAAAGCAAATTAATGTCAAACATTGCTTTTTGATTTGATACCGTTATTATACTTATGCACATGACAACACAAAGTGAATTAGAAAAGAAGCAACGGGATATTGCAAAATTAAAACGTTGCTCTACGTAGCTTTGTTACCAAAACGTACATAGCTTTTAACATGCTGTAATCGTAAATTAAAAAGATATATTTTCAGTGCACTTGTAATATTTTTAAATTCTTAGCCGGCTGTTTTCTCTAAATTGCGTGTCCGTGTAAAATAATGATTAAACATTTTTCTCAGTTAAATAGTCTCTCCTCTCTCTTATTGCAGAGCAGTCAGTGAGTTTTTAAATAAACTTGCTTTGGGATTATTGTTTATATGCGCGTTTGTTATATACAACAGAGCAAATCAATTCATTACAAAGAGAATACGCGAATAATTCGAACGGGTTTCATTCACGCAGTCATATTTCAATTTCATTCTGGGATGCCGGCTCTTTTATTATATTTCGTTAGGCATCAGCCGCGAGCCTTGTCGGAAAACATACGCACGTTTAATCAATTGTTTTTGTCAGACGTCATAGTAGCGATTGAAAAAAATTATTTACCAGCAAAAGGAATTTCCGCCTCAATCGATAGAGAGGCGAAAACCGGAGAAAAAATTGCAATCCGAAATTTCCAGATGTACCGCATAGTCGAATGGACATACTCCAAGAAGGAGGTAAACTTAGATATTTGCGAGTGCAACGCCGGGAAAATTTGAAAATATACAAGGAAAGCACTGTACAGACTCGGGCTTTCGAATGAAAGAAAGACGAGGCGATCGTGCACTCAACGGGCGTAGGGAGCTTGATAAACAATTGACAAAGGGCCGTGCGCGGGGCGCGCGGCGCCTAATCCATCGGGCGCGGGGCGCACTCGCGATTTTGAAAGCTGTTGCCCGGGAGCCGCTGTCCAGGGATTACGCGACCCGTTACAAAGTTAAATCCCCGTTTTCTTTGTCAATATTAAAACAAAGGCCGGGCGCGGGCCCGAATAAAAATGAAACCCCGAGGCGGCGGGCTTGGCAAAGGCCGGGCGGCGCTCGGCTCCGGGGAAAAAGCCCGGGCATCGATCGGCGATGCGCTTTTCCGCCGGCCGATAATTGCAGGGGGTGAGCGCGCGCGGCATTTACATCATTGAATTTATGAGGCTCTCGGCGCGCGAAGGTCCGCCGGCGGCCGATACCGGCTGCGGCCCGCGGACACATACTAATGCGCCCGGAATAAATTTGCATATGCATGTGGCCGAATGCTGATGCGTCCCCTCGGCGGGGCCGGGTAAAGGCCAGCGCGGCCGCCTCCGACGTTAGGGGCCATTGTAGCCGGCGCCGGGGTTCGCCCGCACCCTCCGATCTTCCCGGGAGAGAGACGGACCTTGGAAATTGCCAATTAGACCCCCGGCCGCGCCGATTCCCCGCTTCTTGCGGCCTCGGGCTGCGCGCGCACCAGGAAGCCCCGCGCGGCTGCCCCCAGGTGCGCGGCCCTCCCGCTAATGCCAATGGCCGTCCGGCTGCAGCCTCGGCCGCCTCGAAGCCCCGGCGCTGTTTGGGAGGCCGCCGGAGATAAACCTCCCCTGGGACGATTTACGGCACTCGCTGATTCGCTGCGATGTAACGGGAGCGTAAATCAAAGTCTTTTGTAAAAGTGAAATGTCAAGCGGCCCTTCCCCGCGGTTTTTTTTATTCCCGCGAGCCTCGCGGGCCTCCTTTTTTCCCCTTTTTCTCCGCTCTCTGAGGCTGAGCCTCGCGTGGCCCGCGTTACAACTAAGTGGTGTTTATATAGTTCTCGGCCCCTTTTGGGAGCCGACTCCGTGCTTTCGAATTCCAGATATTTATTCGAGCATCGAAGACTTTGAGGCAACACAGTGCGAGTTACGATTAGCCGCGTCCACGAGCGGCCTTTGCTTTCTTTCCTTTTTATACCGTTTTACGTGGGTAATTCTCGGCATTAAAGAGAGACATTCCCGGGAGCTTAATTGAAGAGGGGTAGAGATTCTGCATTTTATTGCCGGTGCATTTCGAGTAGATGCACTTGTCGCATTTACTTTTCAGCTCGACGACGTCTCTGCTTAACGCCTTGATCCGACAGTAGAATGCCCCAGCTCCACTGCGAATCATTGTATTTATTACGCTGTCGCAAATTAATGCATTTCCGCTTAAAATAGCTCGAAAGCTCGCGTTTTTAACGAGCAGCTCAACTCGATATTTAATCGCGAAACTCGTTTCGTAATTATACCGTGTGTATACCTACGAAAAAATAACACTTTATCGAATAATAATATGCGGACCATTTCCATCCGAGACGAGATGGTAAAATATTTTGTTGACGAAGGAAAAAATTGGCCTCTTCGCATTTTGGCATCCAGCGGTGGCCATGGCGCGCGAACAAAGGGCGCGCAGATATTCGTTTACCCTCGGCGGCCTTACATTTGCATCCATTTGTACATTTTTTGAGGTCGCTTTTCGCGGAAACAGAAGTCCAACGGGAGAAAAAAAAAGCGCCGGGCAAGCGAAGGGTAGGCCGGCGGTTGCCATCTAAATTTCCTTTTTGTCAGCGCTAACAGTTGCGAAATAAACTTGTAAAGCGCCAGTGACTCGACGTGCGCGCGGAAGTAAATTATACCGCGGCAAGGGACGCGGGAGTGCGCGAGTCAATCGTAAAATTAGGAAAAAACACAGGGAGCGCCGTAAAAAAAGGGGAAACGAGGGGGGCGGGAGGGGGGTGGGGCGGTCGTCGGCGGGGAACGGAGCCCCCGCAGCGGCGCATCGGCCGCGGGGGAGGAAAACCCGCGCGCGTTATGGCCCCGCAAAACAGAGCCGGCGACAATTGAGCTGGCTGCCCCGGCCGCGTGACCCCCTCCGAAACGGGCCGCCGCGGTTTTTTACGAGCCGCGCGGCCCGGATTCCCCCCGCGAGCGGCCCGTCTTCCCCCGGCAATCGATAGCCCCGCACCCCGGGAGTCGCGCCGGACGCGGGGACTCGTCCCCGGGGGCATAACGGCCGCCTCCTCCCACCGGCCGCAACTCCTTCCGCGGCGGCTTTACGGCCGCGAGAAGCGCGGGCTTTTTTTCCAGCGCGGACACTCGCGGGGCAATCGAGCCGGCGAATGGGCCGCACGAGGGGCTATATAAGGGCGCCCGCGGCGGATAATAACGCCGCGCGGCCTATTCGCCTCGGAGGAGCCCGTAAAGGGGGGGAGAGGCGCCGGAGCCGTTAGCCCCCGCGTTTTATTGTCGCGTCAGCGCGGGCGGGCCGCGCGCCCAGGCGTAATTGGCCGCGGCTCGCGCGGACCCTAAAAGCCCCGCCGACACTTTCTTTCCCGGGGAATTAAAAGGCCGGCGCGAGGGACGGGGGCAATTAGGAGCGGTCCCCTTCAATTAGGCGCCGGCGCGAGATATCGGCCGCTCGAAACAATGGGGGCCGCGCCCGGCCTCCCCCCGCCCCTGCCGCGCGCCGCGCATCTGTCTCCCGTCCGTCCCGCCCGCGCGCTTATCGCCGCCGCCCGCCGACTTTATGCGCGGCCGCCCCGGCGTTACAATTAGGGGAGCGGCCGCGCCGCACCGGAGACGCAATTGTCTCTCGGCCACTCGGCCTCTTTTCACCCGCGGCTCCCCCCGCCCGCCCGACCTTTTCCCCATTTGCCGGGGAGCGACGCGTCGATTGCGATTACCGCGCGCTGCCCGTCCGCAGCCATATAACGAGCATGCGAAATTTCGAGCGCCCGGGGCCCGCGCTCGAGTCGACGAGCGACGCGCGAAGGCGCCTAACCTGCGCGGCGCAGGTTGTCCGACCGCACGCGGACGCGCACTACTTGCAGGCTCGGTCTTCCCTTTGGCTCGCGTGCTCGCCTCGCTCGCCTTCGGATTTTTGCACTCGTTGTCAAAGGCTGCTTGAACGATTCCCCTATATTTTCCCCTTTAAAATTGCCAATTTTTCCGTCCACTTTAGCTATCGACCGGGGCGGAATCAGCATTTTTTAGACCACTACTCCCGGAAAATAAGCTTTAAGAAGGTTATGCAAATCGAAGCACTTACCCCCAGCGGAGCGCAAACAAATTTTGACAAAATTTGTTTTTACCGGGCGAGCTCGTGGACGACAAAAAAAAAAATAAAGCCGGGTTTTCTCGCGCTCGTTCTCGCGGCATAATTCATCCCCGAGCCGCAGAGCCCGGGCGCCGATCCCCCAAAGTGTGCGCGCCAGCCGGTCGCGGGAGGGGCAGACGTATACATCGCGCCGAGTCTGTCCCGGGGACCGATGCGGCCCGCGTCCCAGCCTCCCAAGGAGGAGGAGGGGCCGCGGGCCGCTTTACGGCGCCCGGGGCCGAGGGCTCTTTTAGCATAAAGCACAGGCGCGCTAAAAGTCGGGCCGGCCCGAGCGGCGCGGCAGCGATTTACCGGCCGCGCGCCCACTCCCCGCTCGGACGCAGCCCGCCCTTTTCGCGTTGCGAAGGGCCGTTTATTACGGGGGACCGGGGCCGCGGCCGCGCCGCCCTTGAGCCGCCCCCGCGCGTGCACCCCGCCGGTCGGCCCTCCCCTCCCCCGCCCCTCTGCCGCCGGGCTCTTTATGCCGTTTCGAGCCGCTCCTTTTCCCCCGCGAGCGCACCGAGCGACATCCACTCGCTCGCGCGCTGTTTCCGCGTTTTTTCCACTTTCGGACGCGCCGCGTGGCTGGCCGATGGGGGCCGAGGCCGCACCAAGGCCTCCTGCCTCCCCCGCCCGCTCCTATGATGGACTGCGCTCAAAGCTGCGGGTAATCCGTTTAAACGAGTTTGCCGTTTATTGTGCTATGCCGTTGCTGCCTTGCTTCTTGCCTGCGTTCCAATCTTTTTTAAACAGCTTATTTTTGCAAGCTACCGCTGCGCATACGGTTCCATTAGAATATACATTAAGTTAATGCTTTACAGTACTATTTAAAGCTGATAATGCATCACTATTAATTAATTCAATGATAGTTCAGTTAGTAATAAAAGTGCTATTTCGTAACTTTCTTGCTCAACTATTATTACATTTTAAATATTTTGGATTCACTAAATTTGTCTATCTGGAATCTAATATAATCAAAATAAAAATCTAATTATTAACCGTGCTTTTAACATGAACATTCTGACTTGTTATAGAATTTCATTTAACTGTAATCGAATATATAAATAACTGAAATATATACAGAGAAGTACGGTATCATTTGAGTAAAAAATTCGTCTTTTTACGTATACCGAGTACTTCAATGGAATAAGTTAAAATTAATCCATCAAAGGAACGACAGTTTCATGTTAATAGAGTATATTTATTTTTTAAACTTATGTCAAAGGTCGTATTACAGACTGTCGGTCACATTCGGCCCCAATAAGAAAAGTTAACAGAGTGTAGCCTTTGCAGACTGAAGCGTACGGAAGTATCCATTTGCAGTAGAGGCGGCCGATCTTCCTAATCAACCTGGGCTTCTTTCCTTCGGCCGACACAGCGGCCACCGCGTGTAAACGATTTTGTGGCCAGGGCGACGTAAAGAGCGCAACACCGCAATTGGAGGAACGAGCGGCAGGTCGGGTGCAGGTAACGATAATAGTCGGAGGGTCGCGAGGGTCGGGGACACGAGGGACGCCGGCGACTCGTTAGCGAAGGGAACGACTTGCCGGAGATAAAGTAAAGGGAGGGAGGGCCGCGCGCGGGGGGATAAAAGGGATCGCGCGGCGAATGGAGCGGGTTGAAAAAGAACTCGGTCGACTCGGCCTGACTTTGTTGGGTGTGCGGCCCGGGGCCGATTAATGCAGGTTTCGTGGCTCGTCCGTCTCCCCCGGCGCCCCTTTCGGTTTCTTCAGCGGCTCCCTAAATTAGGTGAAATCGACCGTGGAGGCGCCTTCGGCTATACACACCTGCCCCGCGCACTCCTGCGACTGCTCACTGTGCGAGCCTGTGTGCGCCCGGGTGACGCGCCCGCCGGACGATGATCTCTGCTTTATCTCGCAAGCGCGGTACCGCGCGCTCGTGTATCTCGCGTCGATAACGGCAGCGCGTCTCTCGGCTCCCGCGCACCCAGCGAAATACGCAGATTCGCCGAGAGGTCGCTGCCCTTCTGCCGCTGTGGCCCACGAGGTCGCATCCCTTCCTAAGCCCATCAATCCTGACTGAATATACACTGCGCACCCCAACATCTACGTACATTCGCTGCTTCTTATCGGGATCTAATGAAAACCGCATTTTCATCTTTTTTACTTATTAATATCATTGTACAAAATTTATACAAGATTTAAAAATGGTACTGGCATTATTTTTTAAATTATATGTGAAAATTGGGAACACATAGTTTAGTTTATATGTATATTCATGTATAAAATTGTACATAAAATTACCTACTAAGACTGAACAAAAATATAAATTTTTAATTAATATTCAATTTTACTGGATATTTACACATATTTAATATCAATCTCATCATCATTTGTGCTCTATCTTGTAAAATATGAAATTACATACTTTAATATACTTTTATTCGATTTTTAATTATAAGCACTCCAATATTTAATAGAAATATACACGAGTTGTATACTATACACTTGTACTAAAACCAATATTAATAAGCAACCTACAGGAAAACAGTAAATAAAGACTTGTAATGAAATTGTAATCGATCCATAAACTGTAAAGAACCAAGGTCGCATGTAAATAAATAAACGCAAGATTTTAATTAATAGCTTGCAGAATCTATTAGTATCTTTCACCATCAAATATGGTATAGTTGTTCGTAAAATAATTTGTAGCGATGATCAGTAGATTAAATAGATTAACTGTAACTGTATGTTATGCATAGCATTACAGTTATATAATATATTTTCTTCTTTCATCTTTAACTTTGTGTTACTTATATTAGATTATCATATCTTTTTTGAAGAGAAAACAGAGCTTTCACGATTTTCTGGTGTATTACATAGTTACATGCTCATATTACACGGAGTAAACGAAATCGGTATAATATTGTTTCAATTAAATGTTATAGGAGAAACCTAATACCGAAGAGATAACGTGGCGAGTCGAAAGAATCGATAATTTTTAATGGAAAACAGGGTCTAAAATTGAAACGTTAATTATGCGAGAGGAGGAGTGCATAAAAGAAAATCCGCCGACTAAATGAAAATTCGCGGAGTAGGAAATTATGATTTTTAGGTCGATTTAATTTATTCGGCAATTTAAATAATAATTTACTCCGGGAGAAAATGTACCCTCCTCGGACGGAGGATTTTCGAGGATTATTATATCCGGGTCGCTTCATTTTCCCTTACGGTGCAGCCCCTGTCCATCGAACGGAGCCGCTCGCGGGCGCTCGAGCGGAGCGGAGATAGGCAAGCGAGGGGCTCGTAGAACCAAAAGTACGTGCGATGCATTAATGATGCTTTTTCCTAAATATCGCCGCGGCGCCTCGCGGCATTCCACGGGCGATCGGCGACTCGGCGCGATCGGCACCCACTACTACTTCCTCCGGCCTGGCCGGCCCCGGAGCATCTCCGCCGCGCTCGTAAAAGCGCCGCGCTCGCAGGAGCGTCGGCCCGAGGCCCCTCTCCCCCTTCGCCATCCCGCGGGGGGAACAGGGGACTCCGCGCCCGGCTTTTAAGGACCGCGTCTCGTTGCCGATGTAAATCGGCTTAGGGGCGCTTTCATCATGGCGGCGGCCGGCCGTCCCCCAGTCAAAATATTAGCCCTGCGCCGGGCTCCTATATTTTCGCCGCGCGGAGCCGCCGCCCCCGGTTGGGCGCAGCAGCCCCGTGGAGTGCCGAGGGTAAGGGCCGGCGAGCGGCCGAGTGCACCCGGCGCTCCGCTCGCCCCTGAGTGCGATTTGATGCACTGCCGGGGGCTTCTTCCCGCGCATTGCTTCTTCGTTAGGCCGGAATCCGGCGCGCGCAGGATCGTTAGCCGCTCCTCGGGGCCCGGCCCCCGTTACTCGAGGCGTATTTCTTGCCCCGGCTCCCCGCCATTTTAATCTGTTTTCTCCGCGCTTTTTTGCCGCCGAGGGACTGCTTTGTTTTTGTTCGCCCGCGCCGCTCGCTGCGCATATACGTATATATAACGCGCTCGGGCCGCGGGGGAGGCGTCCGCCGCTGCGCCGAGGCCTCCGGCCAATTTGTTTTGAATTTCTGTGTTTCCACCGGCAGTCGTGTTCTAAAAATGCCCCGCCTTTTCATTTTAGCCTTGTACGCCTAAAGAGAAACAAATTCTTTTACCGCCTCCCCGACTCTACCTTCGCTCGGAAAAAAAAAAAAAATAATAAAAAGGAACAGCGTGCGTGTACGCTAGGCTCGTGTATATATAGGCTGCCCTGGAGCATTTCGAGCGTAAATTAATTTGTAAACGCTAGGGGTTAGTTTCACGTCCGCGTATCAATGCCGCTGGCGAGTGTTTCGCTCGACCTTGTACACACACATTTGCTTCGCCTGTATAACGGTTATTTTCTCCGGCTTGTTTTCCGCGTCCTTACACTAATACCCCTGTGCACGAAGACGCGTCATTAATGAATCCAGAGTGGCAAGAACATCTCTGGAGATGTTGTCTCGGGCTCAGCTTTTACGTCCCGAGCGGCGGAAGCGGCGCAACCGACGCACTCGTCGCTCGCAGCCTTGACCTTCTTGTGCAGTAGCGCGCCCGTATTTACCTTCCTTATTTGTCGAGATGCAATTTAAAAAATCAAATACTTTATGCCCCAGTTCATGCTAGGCTATACGTACCATTATATATACAACGGCGGACGATTGGATCGCTCCTCTGCGGGTTTAAAAAGCGTCCTCTTAGTGGGAAACGAGAGGCGCCCATGTTGATACGAGGCTTTTCCTCGATTATCGCTCGAGCGCGACTCGAGGACCTATAAACAAGCGGGAAAAGTTGACTGATCGTGTTTTGTACCTTGTGCCCGGCGTCTGCGCCCAAGCCGCTCCCCCCTCACTTTCCCCCCCGTCCCCGGGCATCCGCCGGCGGCTCCTCCTCGGCGATGGCAAAAAAAATTTTAATTCCGTCTCGCGCTGGCCGTGGCGCAGCGAGCGCTTTGAATTGCTGGGGCCGTTCCGCCACGGCTAGATTGTTGCCTTACCGGAGCCCATGACTATGCGACCCTCCTAATTCGGAGCGCTTTTTTCTCCTCGCTATCTCCAATCGGCCATCTCCTCATTCCGACTACTGGCCATTCCGCCCCACGTTCTCTCTCTCTCTCTCTCTCTCTGTCCTCCGGCTCCTCCTCATTCGCCGGCATCCACGCTCCCCGGGCCCCGACACTTTAAAACTTTCCCTCTCTCATTTTGTTCCTTTCATCCTCCTTTCTTTTTATCGCAGTTTTTCTTACTTTTTCACCCTTTATCTTTGACCCTGGCCCTCTCCTTCTGCGTCTCTCTCCTCCGGGCGACGAGGCCAGGCTGGCCGTCCTCTTTAGCCCCCCGGCTCCCCGTAGAATTTCGCGTTATCCGTCTCACGGTGCGCGCCCGCTTACTTTGCTCCTCGTCCGTCTTTAGCGTCTCTTCCCCGCGCCGAGGCTGCCGGCGTGGGTGGGGGGCGAGCCGGGACACTTAAAGGATTTACGGGTCTAAGAACTCGAAACCGCTCTCTCGACTGGCTGTTCCTCCTCGCGTCTCCTCCTTCGCCCCGTCCTTCTCCTCGACTCCCGCTCCCTCCCCCCGCGGCCCCTCCCCGGGCTCTCGGTTTTTCCCGACCTCTCTTACCGGCAAGTGGTACACAGCCGGTGAAACTAATTGCGAGCACGCCTCCTCTCTTCGAGTGGAACTCGAATTCTCGATGGTGTATATATGCGAGCGAGCAAGAGAAAGAGAGAGAGAGAGATGGAAAGAAAGGCGGGCATTTTTTCCTTCCCTTCGGCTCTGGCACCCGCCCCCTTTTTTGGAAAATACAGCTTGCGGTGTTCGAGTGCAGGAGTTGCGGAGGGAACGAGCAAAGTTTCGCGGCTCCGGGACTTCGATTTAGGATTCCTCGGGACTGTACAGCTCGGGCCCGTATCCCTTTCTCCTTCTCCCCTTCCATTTACTATTTAGGAAGTTTTCCCCCGCGGCTCTGCGCCCTAACTTTACTTTAATTTACTCGTTCGACTGCCGCGACGATCCGCGCCGATCGGCCCCGAGTACCTCGCAAAAAAAATGATTTTTCTCCCGGCGTACGTGCGGGCGACGTGTCCGCTGGAAGTAAACGAGCCGGAGTCCGGCCCGCCTCGGCCGACAATGGACAACTCGGGGAAAGTCTGCGAGGAAAAGGCGAGGGCATAAAGCCCGGCGGTTGCAGCCGGGCGCCGAGGCCGGGCCGAGGGTCCGGTGGGGAAAAACGATATCGGGGCTCGGCTCCAAGGTGTCCACTCGATCGTCAGCGGCGCGGGCCGACGTCAAAAGGGGCGCCGTCCGTCGGCCAACCCTCGGCCGAGGCCCGCACGCTCGGGCAGAAAAAGGCCCGAAAAATTCCTGCCCGCGTCTTTGAGGAAGTAATTACGGAGGCTTGAAAGGCTCGAGGGGGGGGGCGGGTCTCGAGGGCCCCCGGCAGCCGCGACGTCGCGCCCCGCAAAAGCGCCGCTACGGGAAAAAGCCGGCTCGCGCCCGCCCGCCCCGCGATTCTAATATAGGTCAGCGTTTACGCAGCCGCCCCGCGAGCCGGATTCGCCCGGGCGCTTTTCGCCCCCGCCTCCCGAGAACTGGGACGGCAAATACATTTTTTTCACCCCTCATCTCCTTCGGCTTCGCCGCGCGCTTTCTTTTTTTTGCCCTTTGACAAGCCCCCGCCGCCGCCGCGGCGGGAATTACGCAAATTGGAATTGCGCTCGGGCGAGAGCGGGAAAAATGAGCGCGCCGAGGGCGCCTCGCCGATTGACGCCCGGCTTGGGCGCGGACGCGGTTTCCGCCCCCGGCGCCGCCGCCGCCGCCGCCGCAGCCGCCGCCTCGCCATTGTATCTGCATCGCTCGCTATGCGATCCCCCTCGGCGGGACAATTCCGCTGCGCGAGATCTTTTTTCGTGTCCCTTGGGGTAGGGGCGCCCTACTCGTTTCCAAGGGTTTTCCTTCGGGCTCTCCCAAGCGAGATTCCCCGGGATTAGCAGGACCAGCGGCGTTGGCGGTTCTCGTGCGCTGCTGCCGCTGCCGGCCCGCCGCCGCTACCTCTGCTCCTGAACAAATTTGTTAACTCTAATCGCTGTGTAAAACTGTCCTTCCGAATAATGGCGCAGTAATAGAAACAGCTATAAATTTCGTTGATTTAAACGAACATGCTTTTACCTTATGTCTCCTCCCATTGTTTTATTTCCCGAGGTAATGCCGATGTTATTGCGAGTAGCTAGATTAAAGCATCGTAATTAGGGAAATTGGGGCAATAATTGGCACAATTTGTGTACATCTAAATAAAAGAATTTCGAAGCAAGCCCCTTGAATGATCATAAAAGTGACGTGTTTATTAATGAATCTATCAGGCTCCTCGCTTAATAATTTAATTATAAAATATAATACAAAGTATGAAATAAAATTCCTTCATGAATATCCATTTGCTATAATTGAATATAGCTGCGGATTCACATTATTTTACAGTATTATTAAAATTTCTTTGAAATCCAATTATTCTGTATAACATAGGTTTGAAAATATGCCGGGGAAAAATCTCGTAAAAAGATCAAGTGCGGGGTATTTTATAGGATAAAATTGATGTTAATATTGAAGCAGGTTATTCATTCTGTACAATAATACAAGCTTCTGCGCTCTTGTTATGAAAACGGAATAAGCCTTAGAATTCAAGGAGGATCGGCGTCGATTGTTTCGGCAAACAAAAAGCTCTCCAGTTATTTAATAAAGAAAGCCGCTGGCGAATACACCAGTACCGCGAGTGTACTGCACAATCACGAGAGGGTGAGCCGAGCGCGTGTGTACAAGGACCTCGGGAGTATCCTGATGCAAGGACCGTCGCATAAACGATAATAAGGAAGGGAAACCAGGAAAATAAAGGATGATATCGATCGCGCGTGACTGTACGGCTCTCGGCGCGGGTAAGGAAAAGCGACGGGCGCGGGCCGTCCGGTCAATAAACTCGGGGTACTTGAGACATTATTATGTTTATCGGTGGCGCGGGAAGCTGCCTGCGTATATATACGCACTCGGCATCGCCGAGGAAGCGTACGCCTTCGACTGGGCGGGGGAGGGCGCGGCTCTGTTTACCCATGAAGTAATAACATGGTAATGGCCGCGACCGCATCGATGCGCTTTTTGCCGGACCCTCGCCGAAGGGATTGCCGGGCCGCATCGGAATTTTAAATGCGGCCGCCGGGGCACAAGAAGGACCTCGGCGCAAAGTAGCGGCCGGCGCAAGATGAAAACCGGCGACGGCGCTCGGGGTATCGTGCTTGACTTGCACTCGATAGCGCCGCTTCTTCTCGCACAAAGCCCGCGCGTTTTTATTGCGCCGGGTAGATTTTTATGCGCGCGCCCGCTCGCACCGGCCGAGTCCCGTTTAGCTTGGCCAGCCCGGTTTTCGGGATATTTTTCGATTGTTACGAACCTGTTTTCCCAAGTTTGCTCTCGGGCCGAGGAAGGGCTTCCAAAGAGACGGGCACTTGCTCCATTGTGCGCGATCGATACAAAAGAGGACTACACTCATTGTAACACAAATTCATTTATAAGCCATTCTTATGGCATCGACATGCCGCGCTGAAAGGCGATTCCCAATTGTTAAAAAACTTCCAGCCCTCGGCCTAAACCTCCACATTGACCTCCGGCGCCTTTGTCCCCAAGGCCCAACAGCTTAATAATGACATCCTCGTTTAAGAGCTTAAAGCGATCTCTGGCCCTCTTCTTCGCCCCTGCGGATCCTTAAGGAGGCGAGGCGGGAGCGCCCGGGCGCGCACTGCTTAGTCGGTGGCCCAAGGCCATAACGATCCTCCTGTAGTCATGGTAACTTTTGATTGTACCTTCCGCCTAGCTAAGGTAACTGGGGGAGACGGGCGCGAGGAAAGAGCGCCCCGAGAAGGAGGACAGCCTCCGAGGAGGGAAGAGTGCGCCGAGGGTATAAGGAGCTGGAGCTCCTCGCGATTGTCGCGATGGAGAGCGGAAGCTAGTGGAGAGTGGGAGAAAGCAAAAGAGCGCCGTCGCTCGGCCTAGCTCCCATAGTCTCTCATGCACGTAAGCCGCTTCGCATTGTTTATGAGTCTTTCGTAGATTTACGCAGCGAGGGAACTTCAGAACAACGCCCTCGTCACTTTTTTTTGCACTGTTTAATTACATGGCATTCGTGAAGTTGTTGTACGCCTCGATGCGACGTACATTTCTTTATTTCGTACAACTAGTGTCATTATGGCCAGTGATTCCAAGCTAATGTGCACGAGGCGCCAGCGGGCATTTGCAAGCAAAAAGCTTTTGACAACCCAACGGCAAATCGAAGAGTTCGATTTTTAGCGGCTTTTACTTCTCTCGGCTGCTGCACTCACTGCTTCCTTGGAAACGCAAACGCGCGTTTCAACGAGCAAGAGCACCGCTTCTATGCTATACTCATATTAAAATTTGATTTATAATAAATTCTTCGAATAGGTTGCAGGCCCGTCTCTGGTTTCGAGAAAATTTTGATATTACTTCGTAAAATTGCACGATAAAGTATGGTAAGCTTTTGCATAAATTTTAACGCACCTGCACACACGCTAAATATTGATTTTCCTACGGTATACTATCTAGCTACTGTACATTTCATAAAATTTTGATTAATCAGGTTCTTTTATAAAACAAAGAATAGAAAAATACTATTTGAGTTTGTCAATCACGTAATACAAAACACATAAATTCTGACCTTTATTGCCAAATACATATAATACACAATTTTTATATATTCTTTAGTAAATTCGAGTGTGATGAATCCTATAAACTTTAAATAGTTTTTTAAATCTATGTGGACGTGAATCAACCTCTGCGTGTGTGAATAAAGTGGGTATGGTTTTAAGCCCAGAGTGCGTATACAGGGAGAGAAGACTTATGATCATCGTAGCAATTAAAATGGTAACCCACGCGCAGTTGCAGTAGCCCGACGATAAAACCACAGCGCTTCCAACTCAAGTAGAATGGACGACGTTCTCGACTCTGTCAACGATGAGAGTTACGTATTTAAAGAAATAACCCTAAACTATATTATTTTTCATCTTAGGTAATAGCAAACTACTTTCCCGTTGTTAGTTTTGACGTAGGTATTTTATAGCCCACTGATAACCGGTTGTTTTTTAATGATATAAAAGAGAGTGTACAAGGTACCTTGGTAACATGTCACCATGAGTATACTTTTTCCGAGGAACCATGCAAAAACCACTTACAAATAATATACAAAACATTTTGTACCTCAGATAATATCTGATGTCCTTGACAGTTAGATTCAGTCTAAATAGGTTTGATAATAGCAATAAGTATATACAAAAAGTTAAATTAAAAAGTTAAATTAAATAATGAAATAATTAGTTTAAATTAAAAAGTTAAAACGATAGCGGAGCAGCAAAATACGGTCAAAATTGTCTGTCCAACTTTATATGACTAGAATACAATAGTCAAGATAGTTAGCAACACAAGTGTATCAATAATGGCCATGCAAGAAATTGATGCACAGTTATACATATCAGTTACTTAGATATGATAATTAACGCAATTCTATAAAATGATAATAATTTTTTTGGCAAAGTTTTAATGCATCTTTTACTCTATATATAATGCAACAGTTGTAAATGTGGTCAGAGAAAAAGGCAACAAAATATTGTATCACATTGTTTAATATCAATCTGACTCGCAATATGGTAGAGACAGACGCGAAGGACATCTTTTGAAACATGATAAAAGTCAGGAAATGATTCGGTAAAAGTACTTCACACGACTGCAAACATTCTTGCGACAATCCTCTCTAAGTTATTTGGTGCTATTCTACATTACTTCTTCTATATTATTTTGTTGTTATCGCGTGTAAACTTTGATGACAGTTTTCTTACTCGTTATATTGTCGTTTGAGTTTTATTCATTACTTACGGTTCCTCACTTTTATTATTTCACTATTTGATCTAGATCACATTCATTATAGTAGTTCAATATTTGAAGTTGCACGATTTTTTCTGTTTAACTGCGTTTTTCTATACCAAGATTCTGATTCTCATGCATAATATCAATTACAATTTTTCAGAACATTCGTTTTCAATTTTTTTAGAAAAAAATCAGGGTCCCTGAAGATAAGATATACTAAATTTGTATAACTCAGATATGGTGATTTGCAGATATCAAAACCAAGGTATCTCCCAAATATCTACACAGTGTCTCGAACTTACAAAGTGTAGTTAAGCGCGCGGGAACACTCAGTATTACCCATTTATTAAATTGAATAGTAGAATTCTTTTTGCAACTATTGATTCGTTAAGTTAGCTTACGTTACTGGATTTATTGTAGTTAAAAAGAATTACCTAAAAATGAGTTTGTAAGTAAATATTAGCAATCTTTAATAACATTTAGTCAGTTACTCATGCGCAAATTATATTTTCGAGACTGGTTATCATGCACATTATCGCATATTTAGACGCTTATTTCGTGTTTATTGGTCGTTGATGTCCGTACTGTGAAGCCACTCCGCCATATGTAGTTATAATCACGTATATGCTACGGGTGAAGTGTACTGAATTAATGTGAAACTGAAAAGGTCTGATTTATCCCTTAGTATGAGAGATTAGATAGATAGATTATACATCTATTGACTATCACTACTATACTCCTACATATAGTAAAACAATGTATATAAATATAATTATATTATTATATCCTGCTGGGAATTTATACCAGTTTGTCGACAGTAAGTGGCCAGTTTTTTCAACTACTAACCAGTATATCCTCAAAAAACTGGACAGATATCTCATCACCCCTCGACGCTTACAGGCGGGGCACTGGCCACTAACTGGTCAAAGCCGAATACTATATACTATATATATAGATATATGATATATGCTATATTGATATTAAACGCTATAGTTGAACTTGACTGTAATAATAATAATAATATAAACACTTTGAATAGTAACAAAATTCAAAGTATCTTTAAATTATTTTATAATTAAAATTAAAATGATCTTAACATTTTTAAGGTTAAATTAAATATTCATAAATTCTATTAAAATATTAAAAAAGGTAATATGTGTAAAAAAGATACAGATTTGTTATGCTGTAAAGTTCTGATTTTTATTTCGCTTTGTTATATTACAGCCTGTTGTACTATAATCATTGTTTTTATATTTTAATTATTTATTACAGTTTAAATTTTATTTATTTTAATCAGTAAAAGAATGCATATAAAAACAATATATAAATAAGAAACAACTGACGTTTCACCGATTTTATGTTTTGACAAAATACCAGTTTCAAACCAGTTAAACTGGTCCGCTACCGACGTTTCGCCCAGATTTATCGATGAAATTTTTATCAGGGTCTGTACAATAAAATACATCTAAAGCATATAATTGGTCCTGAACTCACAGATTAACGTTATAGATAACTAATGCATAACTAGTGACGTTAACTACAAGATAAATAATGCTTAGCTAATGTTCCGGTTTTTTTCTACCAATACAGAAGGAACCCAACTTATTCGATCTAAAATGCTTGGTTTCACTCGGTTCTGTTTGGATAAACTCGGGTTCACTGATAATAAACCATGTATCCAGGATGAGCCGTTACAGCCAGGATGAACTAGATGTACTGAGTGCTCCTGCGCATTTAAATATACTTGGCAAATTCGAGACGCTGTAGTCTCTGAGTTAATCTCTGTTAAATCTGCATATCTGAGTTATACAATACTCAGTCTAAAGGTTACCTTTGGGAAGCCTGAACTTTTTTTTCAAAAAAATTGAAAAAGAAATGTTCCAGCAATGCTATACATCAGGTAGCGTGAGGAACCTAAGATATACAAGCGTATGGTTTTAGCACCAGGATTTTGGTATACAAGAGTGCATTCAAGTTCCAGCAAGTTAAAATATTACACTTCTGTGAATGCGACTTTAGATGAAATTGCACGATTTTTTCGGGTATAACCTTAAAGCTATCTCCGACCTTTGACCATTATCTTTTATTATAAATTCTAACCGAAACATTTTAGTGTGCACCCATGCAATACTCGCGTACAAAAATAAATATAATAACTGAAGTAGGAGCTAAAAATACTGCAGGAGATATGTATACATACTATTTACATTTAGATACAGTTTCACACTTAAATTTGTAGAAATGATACTATAATTATCTTTTTAACGAATCAATGACTAAATATCATATGTTAATATAATAATATAGTTAAAATCTGAAAAGAAGAACGTACATAATCTTTCATCGTAATGAAGTAAAATAATATCTAAACATTTATAAGATTTATTTCAAGCAGTAAAAAAACCTATTTAAAAATCTTCAATTTTAATTATTTTAGTCAAAAGGGGTAAATCAATATCGCTTTCAAGCAATATGTTATTTTAAAGCAATAATATATTCATATTATGATTGCAAAACGATTGCATGTACCTCTTACATAAAATATTGTACAAGAAATGATAATGCAGAAGTTACGAAAAATATCAATAGTATTGGAAAAGTGAGATATCGTTTATACGTATTATGTATAGCTAAAAGAAAGAAAAAGGAGATGAAACGGTCAGCCGCAGCCTTGTCACCGTGGTGCCGCTATTCGTCAGTGTTTTATTATTTCTGGGATTACTGAATACGGTAGATGGGCTTAAGTACACAGAGAAAGGGGTGAGAGGGGATCGTCGAGCCTCGCCGATTCCAGGCTCAAAGGACGAAATAATATAATTTTCGCGTGCCTGGCTTAATTACCCGTATGATAGCAGCGGGCGAGTCGGCCCTTGCACCTCTCAAAAGAACCATTCAGGGGGCATTCGCGCGTGCTCGTACGCGCGCAGCAGCTCTGCAGCGCCAGCGGCCGAATCGCGGAGCGATTGTACCCGCGCCCGCACACAAAAAGAATCGGGTCTCGATTGTTACGTTCGAAGCGAGCGCGCGGGCGCGCGAGATCCGATAGCGGGTCCGAGAGAAAGGCCGCGCAACAAAAAAGAGGGACGACAGATAGATACGGGGTCGGGTGCGGGGGATATATAATGAATACTGCGCCGGACAATGTAGTAATTCAACGCGGGCGCTCTCGAGCCTTATCAAGGGGGTCGAAAGGGGTTAGGCCGTGCAGAAAGGGGGGAGGGGCTCGAGGCTGTGTCGATGAGTCAATGGAGTCATCGATGTATTTCAGTCACGTATGAAGCTCGTCCCTCGCGAGTCCCTCGGAGCGAACACCGGATATAATACGAGACTCAGGTAGATCACGTTAGCGCGTGTTCGCGATAGTTCTCTGTTACCTTTTTGTAAAATTCATAATTAATTTTAAGGAAAAAATGTGCCCAAGACTTAAGCATACCTGCTTTTTATTATTTAAAATAGATTCAATAAAATATGGTCCAACTCCAGTTATAACGTGTTTACAGGATTACACCCAATTTTTGAAAATAAATTTCTGACGATTTTCTGTTGATATATTAATAAACGCATTAAAGTGAAGAAGAATTGATACCACAATATTATAATTAAGTAAATGCTTCCAATATAATATCGGCATCTACACAAATTCACGTTACCTATTTTACCTGTATGCGCGGAACTATATCTATATCTGTACAATAGGAAACTATGCCTGAAACTAATGACCTACATTAAATAAAGATAATTCTTAAAAGCGTACCTATTATAATACAATTATTTTATCATATTTTTTATAATATATGACTAAATTAAGAATGCTTATTTTGCGGCTAAAGGAACTTCTGGGTTTGAAAAATGTCTACCAAACTAACATTTCGGTTTTTCATGCTAAATTGATAATAATGTATATTACGATAAGGCGGTGATAGCATTAAAACCGTTGGATGCAAGCAAGCTGCGACCGCGGACACGTGACCAATTGGACGGTCATTTTGCGATCCGAGCAGCTAATTTTTCGATCAGCATCTCGCAAGGATGCACGCGCCTAAAGCACGAGATTTGACTCTGGCCAAGTGCGTTTCCGCACAGGCAAAAGGAACTCACTTCTAACCCTTTGTTTAGGGCGGACTTGTTCTGCTTACGCATACGAGGAATAAGCATGGATTACATGATTCACAGGAAAGCCGTAGCCTCTAGCGAGATGAGTTCGTCGCAAATCCGTGTTTTTCAATTCGCATTCTGTAACCATTACTTTATCCTAACCTCACAATAGCTATGCTCGGCTACCGCAAAGCCTTGGTTATTTTTGTTCTATTTAAGCTACACACGCGTTTTTTATACATCAATAATTTTTAACACCTTGCCCCTCCAGCTATAGCATTCTAGTCATTATCAAACAAAGTTATTAAATTAATAAAGCAGATATACTACATATTAATCATGTATCAAAAAAGTTTTACATTTATCGTACTACAAAAACGAGAGAAAGACATTATAATTAATTAACTTACATTTGGTGATTAAAAACGTAGCTAAGGACTGACTCCGGAGACCCCTTAACCAACATGAATATAATTAAGGGCGGGAGAGGAGTTACATTAATAAACTGTTTGCACTATAAATACTTTTAAAACAAATATAGTTGTTACAAGAAATTTAAAATATTACGTTGAAGAATATTTAATTTTTTATATAGTCTATATTATTTAAAAAAAGAAAATTTAATTTAAGAAATATTAAATATAATATAAATTATATTTACTAGAATATAAACAGTCTACAGCTCGACAGTTTTCATGTAGATATTTAATTTAACTACATCTTTCAATCGTACTTTGCAAAATTATGTTTTAAAACCTCAATTTTTTTAATTTTCATCAAAATCGTCGACTTTTTAATTCTTGAGACTTCAACGATGAATTCATATTTAGCGATTCTAAAAACTCTGATTTAAGAAAAATAATAAAGATGCGTCGAAAAGTTTTTTTATGAAGAACTCAATTACGACAAACTATTCGTCATATTTCGACAACTATTCTTAATTTAGCAAACCTTACAACACATTCATAATTACGTTTTGAAATATGCATAAAAAATTTTATAAAAATTGAAAATCTCGTTTAATAATAAATTTTTTAACATATCGTACTAAAGGTAAATTAAATCGCGAAAAGAAAATTAAAAATAATGTGTCTTGAGAGATTCATTTTACAGAATACCTAGATAACTATTAGTATACTTCGTATCATACAGTTAATAAATGCTTGAATAATAATGAATTTTCTCACGTCAATATTTATTTCCTAGGTCAGTAAATAAACTCAATACCAATTATAATAAGTAAGTATTAACTTTTAATCTTCAATTTTTACATTAAATAATGTACCATCGATAATAGATATTTATGTTTATCAATATCTTACTAAATTGAATGGAATATTCAATTAATTTTTAAAAGAAATCCCTTTTTTCCTTCTTTATTTTCCAATTGATTAATGATTTTAATTCAGTAATGACAAGAACATTTGTATAATTAATCAAGCAGTTAAATTGAAAAGAATAAGGCTTAAAATTTTATTAATTTTACTTTAATTAGCACGTTAAAATCAAAACATTTTTTTAATGCAATCTGAGATGAAATTCACTTAATTGTATGTGTATACTCATTATTATATAATTCAACCTAAAGGATGTAATCTTATAGCTCCCGTAATGTGAGTCAGATTTGGTTCATTGCAAGGCTGAACCTGCTTGCTTGCTGACTTTCCGAAGAGTTTAATACTAATAATCGAGAAAACTGAAGGCATAAACAGCTGAAAGAAAAGTTGAAAGAAGCCAGATAACAAACTACGTGGCAGAGGGACTGAGAAAGGATAAAAAGAGGGAGGGAGCATGGATGAAATGCCGTAGTTGGCAGCTACCGGGGACGTATAATAACGATTCGGATCGCTCTGTTCCGGTCGCGCAGTGCGCGCGTACGAGCGGCGCTCGCGCGCGTCGATTTCGAATGACCCCCGGAGGAAGAGCTTTATGCGCAGAGGAAATAAGAGAAATAATTGTTGAAATATGCATTGATTGGGGTGCTCGGGTTTTCGCCGAGCAACGTGACGAGCGCGCGGGGACACGGGGCTGATCTGCGCTCGGTGCACGCGCCCGCCGGACCGGCGGGTTAAAAATGCGACGGTACACGAGCAGCGGCGCCGTGAGGCCGTGAGGCGGGCGAAAAAAAAAAAGAAGAAAAAAATACAAATGCCGGCAAGTTTATTCGGTGCTTTTAAAGTCATCTCTCCTATATTAATGCTTTCTGTACTTTTTATTAATTAAACTTCATTAAGCATTCATATCGCGCGCGGTGTGTATACTGCACAGTAAAAGCTGCAAATTAATATTGCATTAGCGCCATTAGCCAAGTCTCGCATTTCATTTGGCGACGAGTTTCGCGCGCGTGCACGCACCCAATTTTTAAACAAACCTCGTTACTTTTTGAATATTCGATGGAGGACGGCACGGGGAGCAGGCGCGAGTAGGTCACCACTGGTAGGGCCCCCTTACGCCATCGGCAGCTTGTAAAATGCATTAAGCTGAAAAAAAAAGGCAAAAAAAGAAGCGTCGTAGGGTAGATTTCAGCCGGTCCGTCTCTCCTCCTCGCTCCTTCTCTCTCTTTATTGCTCTACTGCAGGGCGCGTTATAAAGTATTTTAAGTAACTGACATTCACGACTAATAAATTAGTCGTGAACGTCAGTGCCGTTAAATAATTTATGGCGTCCAGTTCAGAAATTAATAACCTTTATTTTTCTTGCGCGCGGGCACACATTTGTCACAGGTGCTTAATGCCCCCGATCCCTGCAGCTCCCGCGCGCGCGCCCGCCCATCTCTTCATCCGCGCTCTCTCCCGCTTTTTTTTTCGCAGTCGAAAAATTTACGAGGCCGCGTTAAAGTGTAATGGAAGGGTAAATAAGGGTCTGCGCCCGGATCCTCCCGGGCGCCCGGGGCCGCCTGCCGCGCGGCCGCCTGCAATATCGACGAAGGGATTAATTAGCATCGAAAGGATCCTCGAGCCGGAGGGGCTGGCCCGCGAGGGCTGCCGCGTAAGTCAATAGGGGTCGCCCCGCTCCGTGGCCAGATTGAATTCCTCGTCGCCGCGCCTCCGCGCCATTATGCATTATTATCGGGGAAGAAAGAGACGCGGGGATGTAGCCGTGGGGCCTCGAAACTCGAGTGCCGGCGCTCTCGGTCGGCCGCCCGCGAAACTCATCCGGCCGCCCGGACGCCCCGGAAACATTTTATCTTTGTACGCGGGCGCCGGTGCCGCGGGGGGCTTGGTGGGTGGGTAGGGGGGGGGGGGAGACCGCACTCTGGCCCCGCCCGGCCCGCCCCCCTCCCACGGCTTCCCCACCGGGAGGGGGAATACCGTCCGAGCGTAATTGCTCAAGCGCAAAACGAATGGCCGCGAAGTTCTCTCCCCTCCGCGCGGCGCGCCACCCGTCGGCCCGAGCCACCAGCCGCCGGACCCGACCCACCAATTTCTCCAAATCTTCGCTGCGCGCGTGCATTTTGTTTGCGTCAGAGAGAGAGCCGCTCTTATTTGCATAGTAGTGCGACTCTTTTCCTTGGTAGCCCCCCCCCCCCAGCCTCCATCCTGACGCCATTCCCGCCACCAGGCCCCCACCACCCACCGCTAGAACCGCCCGCGCGTTATTAATTGCCCTCCGCTTTAATTTACGCGTTAGTTAAATGGCGTGAAATAATGCTCTCTGCTAATTATAGCAATAATTAATTACTGCATTTATTAAGAAGTCCCCGCGACAAGTTTTTCTACGAAGCGCCTAGTTTTGCGCGAATACGCACAGCCGCGTGTGCGCGCGGGCACACGCGCGTCGGCTTCGAACAATTGCCGTGGCAGAGAGGTAGGGGGGTGGCGGGCGTTTTTCCCGCGAATAGAAAGATATATTTTCATATTTCTTCCATTGCGCGGAGTAGTCGGGAGGGATAACGAAACGAGCGCTAAATATTTATATTTACGATTTCAATTCTGCCGGGGAAAGTAATTTTGCGATGCGCGGGCAGCGCGCGGCTTAAACGAATCAACTCGATCTGTCCCGCTCGTTATCAATCCGCGGAATCGAGTCGGCGAATTATAAACCGGGGCGAATTATAAAAAAAGAGCGTAAAAATAGCGGGGAGAAATTACGTTTTATCATCGGCGGACTGTATAACGCAGGCCGCGCGCGCGCGCGGGGGGGCGTATATATAAAGTCACTTACCGGGCGCTCGCGCGGGGCGGGGGGGGGGCGGCGGTGGGCCGGGACCCCGGTTGGGGGGTGGGTGGGCGATTTTATCCGTAGCGGCGGCGGTGGCGGCGCCACCACTGCCGGCGATGCTTTATGCCCGCGCGCTTATAAAACGTATAGGCACGCACACGCGCGGCCCCCGCACAAAGGGACGATGCGAGCGCCCGCGATGGGGGCCGTGTGTATATGCGCGATTCGGGCGGCGCGTGTGCGAATCGCCGATGCGAGGAGCGCACGCCGGCCGGGCATTTAACGCGTTTATCGATTAGCCCCCGCCCGCCCCTCGCGCTGCCGCGCCGCTGCTTTCGCCGGCTCGCCGCTTCTTTCCCGCCCCCCCCCGCCGAGCGTTCACCTCTGCGGGATGAGGGCGAGATTAGAGAGCCCCGTCGAGTTGCCATCATTCTCCACCGGCCCGGTTTCACTTTGCTCGCAAATGCACAGCTAACCGCTCGCGGGGAAACTCGCCGCCGCCGCTGGTTGTTTTATTCAAAAATCACTAGTCGGTGGTTCTAGCGGCCGAGTCGCCTTCCCCAAAGGACGCGGCAAAGTCGATCGTACATCGGTAAAAACATCTAATTCGTGGTAAGTTGGCCAGTCTGTGTGCAGTTTACCGATCGGCAAGGTACGAAAGCAATGCTCTTCTCAGTGTACCCGGGGTGACTTGTGAGTAAGAGCCTACATGCTCTCGCACTCAAACAGAGACTATTCTCTGATTTGAGAAATTTTTTTTGAAAATCGATGCACGTGCTTTACGGCGAAGGCGCTTTCGGCACCCGGTGCTACTACGTGTCATTTACGATTTCGAATCGCACTCGCGGGTTCATTATATTGCGCTTCGCGGGTGGCGAGCCCCACTGCCGGGGCGAATTCCGAATTAGAGTCGGGCAATTCGGAGTCTGGGGTGAAACAATTTTCTCCCATTAATAAATGTCTCCTTCGAATAGGCGGGTCTGCGAGTAACGTTGCGGAAAGGGGGCGCGCGCGCGCACTTTGAACTCTGTCACGTCTCTCCGGATTCCTTCCTCTTCTTTCCTTCCTTTTTCTGCCCCGCCCGGCTCCGGCTTTTCGTTCCTCTCGATTTCGCAACTGCCGCGCACCTCCTCTTGGAATTCTTTTCCTTTGCGCCGGGGGCGGGAGGCCCGGCGGGGGAGGAAATCGAAGAAACCCGCTTGGCGAGTGAGTGCCGCGCGCGACGAGACGGCCAAAGAAAATCCAAGCCGAAGCAAGAGATATATAAATTAATAGGAGAGGGAAGAAAAGCCGAGCGGTGGCTCCTTGTGCGTGTTACCTGGCAAGTCGAAGTCTCGCGGGGCTCGTGGAGAGCCGAGCCCCGCGGTAATTGTGATGAAAGGATTCTTTAAAGCTGCGCCCACGCCCACTCGCTTTTACGCGGCCGCCCGAGGGCACATCTCGCCCTTTTTTCTTTTGGCCAAAAAATTACGCGTCACTGCAAATGAAAAAACTTGGTCCTTTTCTCTCCTTTTATAATGCAACGAACAATGATATAAGTGTACTGCCAAGTCCGTTGCATTGTTCCGTTCTCCGTTTTTTCGAGCGCGACCAATGAAACGATACATAGTTAAGCAAACTAATGGAATACCGTTTGATCTCGAGCATACGCTTTCATTGTTCTCGACCAGCATGTGCAGAGGTTCCGCTACAACTTTGCCTCGCTTCCGAGTTACATAATATCTCGGGCGCGTTTCAGCCTGAATTTCGCCCCCTGAAAATAAGAGATTCCACCGTAATTCATAAAGCGAACGTCAAAGGTCGATTGGTTAATTAACGTACTTTATGCTCGGTTTTTCCCAACTAAAAAGTATCAATTCGCCCGGCGTTATAATGGGGCAGAAGGCAATTGGCGCGCTCGGAATGAAAGCACTCCAGCCGCTCGGTGTTATAGGCAGCCCGAAGGCTGTGCGCCGAGCCGCGGAAGCCGTTCCTCCGCGGGAAGTCCTACCGCGCGCAGGCCAACTCGCGCTGAAATAAGAAGCGTTCCGCATCCTCGCCCCGTGTGCGCGTTACATAAAGCGCGCGCGTTTCATTCCCGGGGCGCAGGCGGCGCCGGCGGCCGCTATCTCCGCCCCCCGCCGCGGCGCGAAAACGAGGGAGAAAAAAAAGGCGCGCGCGGAACAAGAGCCTCGGCCGCGCCGGAGGAAAGCAGATGCTCGTAACAAGTTGCGCGCGGTCCCGGGGAGAACGAAAAAAAAAAAAAACGGAGGAAAACCCCAGCCGCCTGCTTTACTGCCGATAATTTTTAACAAGCCCCGCGAGGGCCGCAGCTACGCCGGGGTTGTATACGTGGATTGCATCGGCGCGTCCGAGCGGCTGGGCCGGGGCCGCGGGGGGGCGCGCGGATCAAAATGCGGATTCCCCGGAGGGCCGGCGATCTAATCCGGCCTGCGAGTCCCGCCCGCGGCAGATGTGTTTTCGATGCCGGGGTCGGGCGCCGCGGGCCGGGCTGCCCGCGCGGGGGGACGCCCGCGTTTATTGCATATATATATGCGCTCGGGAGAGGCCGCGCGGGGGGCTGCGAGTGCCAGATTTCCGGGGCGCGATCTTCCGCCGCGGGTCCCGCTCGGGAGACAAAACTTTTTTGCGAATGCGTGCGCGCGCACCGGCTGGGCTGCAGCGCCGGAGGCCCGCGTCGTTTCTTCGTTAACGCGCGGCACTTTGTCGGATTCGTTCAGTCGCGCTTACATTTGCTCGAAGAACTTTCAACAAACTGCGTTTCCTTTTATTTACGACTCGCGGCTTCGCGCGGGGGACACTTGAACCTTCAAAACTCTATTGGAGGATATTGTTATTGCAAAGCCGACTCGAGGAAAATGAAAGCATTTCGGTTCCTCGGCTCGACTCTTAACCTACTTTTGCACTTTCTTTATTGATAAGTAGAAAAAGCTCCCCTTGTGTAGGCCGAGGCTCAAACGAAGCGCACTGCAATTCCAGGTGCAATTGCGCCGCTGAAACATTAGTTGGAGTACAACGGGCTCCCGCGATAACCGCTTACTCGTACGCACAAATTGGAAATTCACCCTCTAACCGACTAAAAAGGAGGCGTATCTAGGTACCGGTAACCTGCAGCGACCCCCCAGATAATTTCGTGGAGCATGAAATCATGCGCTAATTGTGTAAGTGCGCAACCTCTCGGAAGGCCGAGCCTCGTGCAGCAGGAGCTTAATAAAAAGGCGATGGGAGCATACACTCAAAGGGAGATGAAACAAATTATGACCTCACTAGCCCAACATGAGATTCAATCATTACGATCTTTTGAAGTGCGCTATCGTTAATCCGTTAGACGAAGAGGCAACATCCACGGTTGCTTTCGATACAGAGTAATGGAAAGGCCCGATGGAGGGGTTGCGCGCAGCAATTGCAAACGCGCGTGTTTGCACGGCCACTGGCACTGAAGCATCGTAGTGGTAATGCGCGTCGCGAGTGTGAGCCCCGCGCCTGTTTACCTCGCTCTTTCGCCCCTTCCCCCGAGTCCAATGCGGTTTAGTCCCTTGGTCCGGGCATTTGTCCATCGAACCGAACGATCTATTTTGCGAGGAAGGCGCGTTGACAATAATCGCGGATCGCCCGACGTCCACCTGTCCTTTCATTTCAATGCGCTATATGTAGTTTAGGAATTTTTAGCTCGTATAACAGTGGTGCTCTCCTCGTAAACAAAAAACGTTTCCGGCTTTTTATACATATTTCAAAAAGTATTAGTTTATAAATATACTTATTGGTTGGATGATTGGAAATTATATTGAAGCTTCTTCTTCTAAAAGCTGATCCGACATGGACAGAAAACATTAGTATTACGTTTCATTAATCAAAAATAGATCAACCCATGACCAGTACAGTCAATTCTATTCAGATCAGATTAGCCGGATTTCGACCAGAAGCTGAAAGCATAGTGTGGTTGGAATCACCTCAAAATGAGACATTACGAAGCATGAATCAAGTTAATGTGACATTAGTTCGTATTAGAGATATTCGTTTTATTGCATATTTTTACAATTTAAATACAAAGTATTCGGTAAATAATGAAAATAAGGTACATCCAAGTAGAATAATATGAAAATAAAATGGAAATAAAAGCGATATTCTTTAAATTTGGGATAATTTTGTGATTCTAAAATATCTCAATTGCGTTTTGTTATCAATAATATTAAATCTAATAACATAAAATGATGAGAAAAGCAACGAAGAAATGAAAATGTTTCAAGAAAAAATCTCACGTGGTCGTAAAGCTGAAAAAAAGTATCTGCGCCGCGCACATTTTATTAGAATACAATTATAATTTTATATTTTTATAACTTACTTTTCTTTTGTGCTACAAAACAGTAAATAAATCAAATCGAATACGAGGTTCACAGAATAATTAATAACGTTGATATTTTAATTGTAATATCGATACACATTCGAGCTTGAAACAATATAATATGAAGGTTATACGATATCCATGAAAAATGATTGTTTATTCGAGGAAGCAGATCGAAAAGTGCTCGTTTCAACCCTGGCGAAGACCTGGTCAATTAGCCCGACAACGCAGATCGAGAAAGCCGGGCGAAGGAGGACAAGCGCCGTGAAAAGCGAGCAAATAGAATTCTTTAGGCTTATTAATTCGGGAGGAATTAATGAGATGGGCGATCCATCTGGTCAGCAGCGCGGCCATCTGTTATTTGCTCGGCGGGCTGCGCGATCGAAAGTCGAGGCAGCGCCGCGTGAAGCTAGCATACCCTGCGCCGGGCGTAAACAGAAGCGCGCGGGCGCGTTTCAACGCGGAGCCGGCAGCAGGGCTAGGGCTCGCCGGGGGGGTCAGGAAGGGCTGCGCGAGGGGGCGACCACATATTCGGCATCGATCCCGCGCCCGCTCTCTGCCCCTCCCCGCGGCCCGGAGATATAATCCGCGGCGGGCGCTTTTTTCGCATCCGCGCGCCGGGGCTTTTCCGCGGTGGGGGGGGAGTAGCCGGCCGGGCATTAGGCGGGCGAGGGGCGCGGGCTTTATTACCGGGCCGCCGAGGGAAATGCGCGTCTCCGCGCCCTCCGCCCGCGTCCCGGCCCCCGAATTCCGGGGGCTGTAAATCAAAGCGCGGGGGCCATTAGGGCGGCTCATAACTCGCCGATATCTTGGGGACCGCCGGCTTATTATATCCCGCATATATAATTCCGTCAAGTGGACACGTACGCCCTCGGCGCGTGCGCGCACACCTGTGCCGAGGCCCGAGGCTTTTTCCCCGGCGAGACGGCCGAGCCGGAGCCGCCGAGGGGAGCCCCGGATAATACACTTGCGAGATTTAATCGCGGCCCGCCGCGCGCGTGACCCTCTCCTTTCTTTGCGCCGCGGCGGCGATGCGCTTTTCTTCGGCTCCGCCGAGAGCTTTTCCCGTAAATTGCCTCGAGTCGCCGTACGCGATTTGCTCCGCATTGTGTTTAGAATGCCGAGAGTGCCGAGGCCGACGGCAAAGCCGACCCCTGCCCCGCTCCCCGCCTCCGGACAAATCTTTTATTCTTGGCCTTTTCCCTCGCCGACCCCTTCATTCTGCATTTCTGCCCTTTGCCATTATTTATTACTCGGGTCAACCCTTTTTAACCTTCCAGCTTGCAATAACGAATGAAAGCGGCTGATCAGTTCAATGAAAGTAGCCATTTGCAGAGCACCTTCTTCTCAAACAGTATTCGCTTTATTGGATATTTGAAATATTTCTTTTTCCTACTGCTCCCACGCAGTAGCTGCATAAAACTCAATTCCTTTCTCTATTGCTTCTATATTTAATAAAGATTATTCGTCTAATACATTCTACATTCATCGATAAATCTAACATTTTCTCCTTTTAACGGAAAGTTATATTTCACTACATTACAAACACGTAAACGCTCCATATTGCCCTAATTCTTTTACACAATTTATGCATATTAAATTGTTTTTCAACAAAATAAACTATTTTATTTATTGACTTCAAGTTAGTTTTGGTTTAATTATAGTTTCACATAGTTTTATAGATTTCACAACAAATCACTGAGTATGTATATGCATATATAAATCTACTGCAGGTTTATAACCACCATAATTATACTATTTTAATTAAAAACCTCGTTAACAAATTCGTAACTTTCTTCAAAATGCACTTTAATATATCGCAAACTGCACTAACGATTATCAGTATGTACATTTCATATAAATATACTCCGTTGCATTATTATAATGCTCTGAATCGAAAAAGTTAGTTTTAAGCCTCCCTTTTTTGTACAAGCATTTCGATACAGACTTTCTTACTACTTTTATAAAAATTCCTTTTCTCTTATCTAAAGCACAAGTCGGTACTTTACGTGAGCAATAAATTTCAGTTAAGAAAATACTTTGTCCACAAAATAAAATGTCGCGAAGATATTATTACTGCTATAACATTGTATGATACTGTACGAGTATCTCTCACTATTGCTTATTTATATAATACAAAGATTTTTTAAATTCAATACGTACAGAATTCTTAGGTCATGATTTAAAGCAAACTGTTTAACGTCAGTATATTTCTACGATGATATCATATGTGTTTTCTTGTTACCGATTACTATTATTAAACTATAGTATTAGAAGTATACATTAATAGTAAATAAGAAATAAGATACAAATTCATGTTACTGCTCGTATTTAAGGTATTACAATATATCCTGTTTGTTGACTTTTTTATCGAAATATTTAAACATAATATATTATAATTTAATATGCAATAATACAAGCATTAATGAAAGCATAATAAATATTTGAATGCAAGCATTAAATTAAAATTACAGACTTGAAACTTGTTGAAACTTAAAAATAGTGTTTAAAAATTATTAATAATTGATCTTATCCTCACCCGAGATCAAAAATAAAATTCTGGAATAATTAATTTTATTTATATTTGTATTTAATGAGTAATCTTCTTAAACGTTTTACTTTTAAATCAGTTATTGCCTTTTTATTAACGACAGATGATATTTGTTTCCAATCCTGACATGGTATTCAAATCTAGGCACCGCTACACATTTATAAGTTTACGCATTCAATGAAAGTGTACTCTACTATTGTCGCTACCTACTTATTATACATTGAGCATTGGAATGCTGAAACTTCCAATCCCTATTAAAAAGTTTATAATAATAAAGTAAACTTTGCAGAAAAGTGTTTTGAAAGTTAGTTTTTTATCGAAAGCATGATTGAATTACAGCGTGGACACTATGGCGACTTATTAACGAGTGGAAAACTGAATGAATAATATTACTAAACTTACATTTCACATTTAACACATTTTTAAAGAATGTTTTGATAACGGATTGAGATAGAATTTTTAAAAAATATTCAAGTAGTCTCATCTATTTAACGATTTAAATTCATCTCTCTATATTAGGATATTCGTGATATTTACTGAAACTACTAGCGGACGTTTCAGTAAGATTAAAATAAATTATCGAAATATGTTAAGAGGTTATAATAATCATTTTTTAATAGTCTTTTCAATTAGTAAGTGTATCACAGAGCTCAAGGCTTTACTAGATATCTAGTACGACTGTACACGTGTGGGGCTGACCAACGCGTTACTTTCTGTAATCCGCAGTACTTCAAAATTCATTGTAAAAAAGGCTTGGAAAAAAAGGTCACGTAAAGTAAATAGTTTTGAAGTATAAGCTCTGCCTACGAGAGCGACAGCAAGCGACTTCTAAAAAGTGGACTTTTCTAAACATTTAGGCGGGAGTTTGCGAGAACCGAGAAACTAGTTCTTCGCTCGCGTTGACCGTGCAGTGACAAATTATCGAGGTACTCTGAACCTCGAGGTCGGAGCATTAAATTGACACGTTCGTCGACACAGGTAAAGCGGCCCCGGGCCTCCGGCGGGATAGCCCCCATCCCTGAAAGCCCATTAAAAAGCTTGTCGGTAAATCAATTGGTAGGCACGCGGGAAAGTCGGGCGGGGGCGACGTCGGAGGCCGCGAAAGCCGATAGACAATTTGGCGCGGCGACAATACAGCGGGGCGGCTGTTATCGACTGTCGGCTCGGGGCGCGAGCCGACACCTCGGCACCCCTTTGTGTCCGCCGCGGCCCTCGGTTTCGCTTTTTGCACTCTGCATTCTTCGCGCGCGGCTTTTTTTCGCGGCGGCGAACCGCAAGGTCAGACTGATCGAAGCCGCGCGGCGGAAATGATTATCGAGCGGCGCACTCGATAATGGAAAAGCGGGGGGGCGGAGGTGGCGGGGGGCTCGAAGGGCCGGCGGCCGGGGCGCAATCCTCGTTAAAAGCTCGCAATTTTCCCGGTTCCCCGGGAGCCTAGGGCCGCTTTTGTCCGCGGCGACTCCTGGCCGGGGAGCGCGCGCGGGAAATCAACGCGTACGTGCGCGCGGAGGCCAAGTCGGGAGGCTCTCGAGCCTCGTTATTTCGGGCGCGCGCGCCCCAGGCCCCGGGAAAGCTCGGCAAATAATTTAAAATAATTAAAAGCGCGCCCGGCCCGAGTAATCCGCCTCGGCGAATTTCATTTGGTTCGAGGGGCCCGCGGGGCTCGGCGCCGGGAATGCGAGAAAAACGCCCGCCGCCGCGCCAATTATTTGCCTCGCGCGCACGAGCCGCCGGGCGCGAGGCGCGCTTTCGACGTTATTGCGCCCATCCGATGCCTCGCAGCGGCCCGAGTCCCGCCCTCCCCGCGACGCGCCGCTCGCACACGCGGCCGATGCGCGCGCCCTTGTACTCGCTCCTCCAGGCTCCTTTACGCGCGGTCTTTCCTTGCGCCCTGCGCGGTTTCCGTGCCCGCCGGAAGCCGGTGAAACGGGGCTTTCGGGGGGGAAATCGGTCGGGCGGCCGGTTTTCAGCTACAGCGCGGCATTAAACGAATATCAATTAGCGGGGCGCGTTCGAGCCGCGCGGCTTCCCCAGCCTATATAGGGCCATTGATGCCTTTTTAATTAATGTTTTTCCCCGGCGGCGGCGCGGGCGACGAGTGTCGGCGCTGGTTATGTAGTTTTATGGAGCCCGCCGCTGAAATTTAATTAATGTGCGGCTGCAGTTGCTGCTAAACGAACGAAATTTCATTATGTTAAACGGATTCTTGGGGCAACCGAGCCCGCGGCTCCTGATCAATATTTGTTTTGCCGCTTTATTATGCGTCGCGCGAGGATTACAACCGCGACGGCTCCCGGTCCCGCGGTCATAATAAAAAAGACGCGCGGTTTCGGCGGCTGCCTCTCAATCACTAATCGGCCCCTGGAAAAATAATCCCGCGCGGCAGAAAAAAAAGGGTTCGCGAGCCGTGGCCCCGGAGCCCCATTAGGAAAACATGGGGGGCGAGTCCCCGGGCAAGGCCGCGGCGGATGCATTTTTACAGAGCCGGGCGCATTAGGGGGCGGGAAAACAAGAAGCCAGAGGTCGACTCGTCATCCGCGCGCCGAAAAACCCGCGACCCTCCGGATTACTCGGCCGCCCGCCCCCCCGAAAGCGCGGAAAAAAAAAGCTGCGCGTGCACCGCGGGCTTGCGGCCGGTCGATAGCGCGGGCCCCAGCCTCCCCCTCATTCTTCTCATCGCGCGCACGCACTCGCGCATACAAAGCTCACCTGCGCTGATCGGGGCTGACGGCCGGCGCTTTCCCGCTTTTCCGGCCTCGATCGCGCGACGATTAGATTCCGGGCGCGAGTCGGGCAATCGGCCCCCGGCCCCTTTTCGACTGCCCGCGATTCCGCATGCGGCAGACCCGCTGACGCCGTAGTTTCAGGTGTGCGCGTGACCGCTGGGTTATTGCGCCCCGTCAGCCGGATCGCAGCTGCCGGCTATGCCTCCGTTGTTTATTCTGTCGGCAGCCCTGGCTCCCTCGGCAATTAGGCCTCTTTTCCGGATGTGCATCGCGGCCTCTCAAATATGCAATCGATTTTTCACCAGTCGATCCGTGCGAATACCACTGTAAGTATGTACGTGACAAAATGTCCACTGACAAATATCAAATGGGAGGAAATATATTTATTGTGAAATAAAGATCCTAATTAGTATTTGAAAACGGCGACAATTCACTATACGCATTACACTGCAGAGAAAAAAGATTTTCAAGAGATTTAGAATATTTTATCCAAGCATATTATGACATTGCGAATTTATAGAATACGGTAGAGTCGTTTGGATTTAAACTATAGCCACGATGTCTGATTAATAAGAGGAGAGTGGTTTTAATTATCAATTGTCGTATAATTCTTTATACACTTGGATTTCTTCAACCTCTCACCCCGCTCTACATAGTCTAGCTTTCCGTGGCTTATAGCCCCGCGGTCCAAGTGGGTCTGCATGCTGCCAAAATAAGATATAATGCAGGTGTTATTATTGAAGACAGAGGCATCCAGCGGGAGACATCCCTAGGCCGAGGAATGCCCGACTATTCAATGCTTGTTCTACTTTCCATTCCGGGCGAGGGGGTGAGGGCACGGGCGAGCCGGCACTCAGCGAATATTTAATAAAATCCCCATCGGAGGGAGTGTCGCGTGCGAGTCTCTAAGTTATCGCATCCGCAGTATTTAATCTTGGCGGGGTGCGTGTGGGCGGCGCGGGGTGTCGGCCCCGTAGGTATGCGGCTTGGGCGCGCGCGTGCACACGCGGGGGTCGCGTGCCTGGCGGGCGGCCCGGGAAATTCGATTAACAGGTTGGCGCGCGTGGGCGGCTGCCGCATCCCGGTTTTTCGGCGGGCCGGGCTCCTCCCGCGGGCGCTTCGTGACGGAGGCCGCGCGGAGACGCACCTTGGCACCGGCGCGCGGCAGATCAACAGATGAGCGGCGGGAAGGCGCGGCGGGCGCAGGCGGTGCCCGGGATTATTGCACCGGGTGAACTTGACCGTTGGCGGGCGGGCGGGCGATTAAGCGGCGTTATTGGGGGTTCGGGGGATCGATCCCGGGTGAAAAATGGGTCAGTCGCTCGGGCGGCCGTGGCGGCGGTCGCGGCGGAAGACGCGGCCGCGGGGGGCGCGCGAAGGTCGGGCCGAAGGCGGTAAAAAGCGGGCGCGCTCGGGACGGCGCTGGCTCCCCCTCGGGCGCGGGCGGCGCTCGGCGGCGGCGATGCGCGCGCCGCTCCCGCGGGTGGGGGTCGGCTGGCGCGCGGCCCGCGGCGCTCGGGCGCTACAGGCGAGCGTGCCACGGCCGCGGCGAGTCGGTGCGCGCGTCGCGAGCCAGTAGCAGGAGCGCGCCAGCCGAACCAGCAGACCAGCAGCCCAGCAGCAGAGCAGCCCGACAGCATCCTCGAGCCCCGGGGGCAGTGCGCGAGGCAGTGCCGAGTGCCGCGGCGCCGCGGACTGGCCCAGGCCGCCCGGGAGGAGTGCGCGCCCCGCGAGCGGTGACTATGGGCCCCCGGTGAGGCCCGAGCGGCCCCGAGCGGCCCCGAGCGGCCCCGAGCGGCCCCGTGCGGCCCGCCCAGTGCCGGCCAGTGCCGGCCAGTGCCCGCCAGTGCCCAGCCAGTGCCCAGCCAGTGCCCGCCCAGTGCCCACGCGTGCCCGCCCAGTGCCCCGGGCGGATGCCCGCCCCGGGCCCGGGCCGCTAGCCTGGCCCCAGGCCGCCGGGCCCGCCACCCGCGCGCCCAGGAGACATTAGTGCCCCACGGGAAAATGCGGAGATCCTCTACCTTCTGCGCTTCAAGGTAGGAAAGCCCGACCGTCGACGCCGCGCTCTTTGTCCCCGGGGCCGGCCACCTCGGCCCCACCTCCCCGCACCCTGCCTGCCCCGTCAATTATTTCGCCAGGAGCCCACCCGCCCCCAGGCCCGCGTGATAAATGCTTCGCCGAGTGATGAATAGCGCCGAGGCCAGTCTCCTCAACTTCGCCTCGCTTCCTAATGTGCCCTCCCCTCTACACTTTAAATTCACTGCTTCTCCCTGTCTTTTCTCGGGGATATCTTATTTGTCTGCGGCCGATACCATCCGTTAGCCCCGATTGATGGCATTTTAATCGCAATCTCGACCCCGCGATCGAGCACCCCGAGTTTATTCTTAAGCTCGATATAACCAAGCCGCCTTTTTACAATGTCGCCTTCGTTTCATTAACTGACGAGCCGCTTGCCCAGCCACTAAGAAGAAAGACCCCTGCCCTGTACTGACTAGTTGCACCAATTCAACAAGTGTTGTGTATTTTTAGACTATAAGCGTGAATACTATAGAATGCCTATGCACTAGTTGCTCTGACGGCGACCTAAAGAACCCACACGCGTACCTTTTTCCCATTATTTCTCGTTTGTGCAATGCTGTTCCACAAGCTTTAATTGAAGCAGTAAAATAATAAGCAGTGTCTTGAGCGTCGTCGAGTTTATTGCACGCTAAGGCGCCTCTTGCGTAAAAAAAAGTGACCCTGAGGGTCCCATTAAGCTTTAAGTGCTGAATAAAGTTCTAAACGCTGTTGCGCTCATACGAGATTAGAGAAATTATTTGTTCCGCTTGGTTTTACGATTGCTTTTACCATTTCCACGGTCTTGATTCATAATATACACCGTGGAATAGGGTGATTTAGATTGATAATGCGAAGAAGATTAACTTGTCGCACGCAATGGTCAACGCAACGGAAACGACACGTTTAATTACCGATGCTAAACGTCAAACGAGGATGTCAGTCCTTCTTAGAATTTGATTTAATTGATACTCACCAACGCTGCGAGAATCTTTATAAAAATGTTGGCGCAACTATTGTATACACCGGGCCAGAGGGTAGTACACGTGCCGACCTGTAGCGCAAAGCATCTTTCCAAAGAGCAAACGATCCCGAGAAGTTTTTAGGTTTTCGCGCCTTGTTCCCGCGCAGGCGTCGGAGATTAAAGTTGAAGGCTAACGATAAGATAAGAGGAGATGTACAAGATTCTCTACTCACGGGGGATTCAATTGTCGGCGAGGCGAAAGTTGGCCAGCCGCGCGGCGCCCCTTAATAACACGCCGGGCGAAGACGGCGCGGCGGCAGCGGCGGCCCGCGCACTCCCGCCCCCTCCCCCGGCGCCCCGTGTCGAACAGAAGTAACTCGACGGGGAAAATCCGAGGGCCGGGCGCGCGGCGAAGTTGGCCCTTCCCCGGCGAGCCGCCCTCGCGGCAACTCGGCGTCGAACAAATTTATGAAAATTTCATTGGGGCCCCGAGGCCGGCCGGCGAACTAACCCCGGCGGAGGACTCGGCGGGAAAGCGCGGCAGTGGAGCGGCCGCGAGTCCGGTCAGCCCCGGGAGCGCCGCGGCGGCTAAGCGTCCCCGCGGTCGCTTGGGGAGCGCCGTAATTAGATCGCCGCGGCGCGGGCAAACAAAAGCCGGAATACCGTGAGCCGCGGGCGCTCGGCCGGGGCAAGGGGCTTAGGCCGCGGCGGGCGGACTCTTTCAAATTTCCCGGGCCGACGGGCCGAGGCGGGCTTGAGTAACGAGCGGCCCCTGACGCCGGTTGATCGATAGATCGCCGGCCGCGCCGGCCCGCGGATAATCCATCTCGGCCAACGTCCGCGGCGCCCGATTTCACGCTCGCGCAAAGTGAACGATTGCGAGTCCGCGAGGGTCGGCGGAGAGCCAGGCCGGCTCGTCCCTTTATTCCCCCCGAGGCTCGCTTTTCCGGTAATGACGTCACGTGCGCCTGTCCCGACGACGGGGCCGCGCGGCACGTCGCTCGGCGGCCGCGGGCGCCGCGCGTGCTTTTCATTTTCATCGCTGCGCCACCGGCGAAAACCCTACCCCCCGCCCTTTCTCCCTTTACCCCGATATCGATCTCGCTTTTCATCTCCAGTTCTCGCCGCTCCGAGTTTCCCTCTAAACATTTCTGACAGTCTTTCGTTGCACTTCTGAGGAGCCACGACGCTTTTTCCGTATTTTTCCTTCCGTAAATATTGTTTAGCCTGATCCTTTTGCCTGATTGAACTCCCGCGTGATTACAAATGACATGTACTATCCTTTGATTAAATCTTTTATGTTAACATAATACATGGTAATTATATTAAGAAACAATTCACCTAGCTGAATAAGAATAAGTACAAATCATCTATGGTATAAAAATGTGAAAGGAGCTCAAGCAACTGATAACCGTACATTGTAAAGCTGGTCTACATATAGACAATAGAACATAAGTAAATCTTTCTTCCCTTTTTCCTCCAAAATTTCAAAAGAAACAAGACTTGAACTTATCACAACCCTAGAAATAACGATTGAATGCTACGATTGAAGCTGTTCGGACATCCGAACAAGATTCGACCTCGTATGATATGATACGAGCGACAATTTCGAATGAGTACGGCATTGCTATATGATCGGATTGTTTGGTATGCCTATATACAATGATCTGTTTGTTTGGAAATTTTGGAGGAAAGCCGAGGTTTAATTTCCTCTTTGACAATGCTTGTAGCAGCGTGAGCGCATAGTACAAATTTACTCACGAACCCTTTCACGCGACAAACAATTAATTGAATCAAAAACTACAAACGGCGTGTACAAAAGTTAGAAAGTCGGTTGAATCCCGACTACAAATCAGTCGGCTGAACAGCTCACGTGGAACAATGTAAACACGCGGAGCGCAAGCTTCTCAGAAGACAAGCGGCTGATTGAATTCGCAGGCGACGCTGCGGGTCTGGGGCCGCGTCCCGCCGGAGGAAGCCAGCTGGAACTCGAGCTCGTGCACCAGGTTGGACACCTGGATCTTAATGGTCGCCTGCAGGTGCGGGGGGAAGCCCATGACCGTGCAGCCTATGCTCTCGAAGAAGAGGCGCGTGGGGTTGTTGAAGCCCGTGCGGGCGGTGCCGCTCTGGTCCTGGGAGACGTCGTTCTTGGAGACCAAGTCGCTGAGGTGCTTGAAAGCCTCGGCGCGCGCTGGCGCGGAGAAGCGCATCGAGCGCAGCTGCTTGCTGGAGCAGGCCTCGGCCGGCTCGGGGGAGTACCTGCGCAGCCATATATTACGCTCGCCGCTTCTTACATCCGGGGAGTCTGTGCGCGCTTGTCGCGCGCCTCGCGCGCCTCGCGGAATCCATTTAAATGCCGTTATGAGCGGCGCCGCCCGCGGGGAATGTGTAATTTAATTAAAGTTTGTCTATGAGCGCGCGGTGCGCGGCCGAGGCCTTTATTAGCTGGCCTCTCCGCGGCTTTCTTCGCCCCCTTTGCCGCCGCGACGCCGACGACCGCCGACTTTTTACACGCGAAATTTCCCTCATTTCCCCGAATTTAATTAATAGTTCTTTGAAGGCGCCTAATGAAATTCAGATAATACGGTTTATTATCCCCCGGCAGTGGGCGCCGATTATGCCGACTGAGCGCGCCCGCGCGCTTGCCTCCTTCCCTCGCGAATTCAATTCTCCCAAGTCGAGCTTTCGCTTCCCTCGCGAAAAACAGAGCAGTTCTCCCCAATTAGCCGCGCCTCCACTCTAGTCGTCGACCTTGGTTTCGTTTCCCCGCGGCACGACACTACATGCAGTTCACCTGGGGGCCGCGTTCCCGAAAATCTCGCCGGGTTGCTCGTCCGTCTGCTGCCGCTCGCTCGCGCTGCTGCCCTGGACGCTACCCGCGCTGCCGTACGGATGGATATCCTCTTCCTCTTCGCCGTCCTCGTCGACCGCTTGCAGGCTGCCCTCACGTTGTTTTAGTTGGTAAAAGTGCGGCGGCTCGTCGTCCTCGCACACCGACTGCTCCAGCGTCTTCTCCTCGATTGGCTGGAGGCGTCGCGAGCGGCGTAGTTTGACCTCCTGCCGCGGGGTCGCGCTCAGGCTGCTCGAGCAGCTGTTGTCCGTGCTGTCGGTCCTTCGGGGAGAGAGAGCCAAGTGAGCTCGCGATGTGTCAAGGGCTTACGCGAACGAGATACTAACGTCAAGGATATCGTCTCTTTTGATCTGGAGCGCATCGAGTATTTGCTACTGGTCTCTCTGGATTCCGAAGCTGCCAATTTCGCTGGTTTGCTGTCTGGTTTGCCGCGCTGCTTCTTTAATTCTTCTACTGAAACATCGCGCATTAGGTATTGCTTTGATTTCCGAGCGACAACCGCCGCAACAAGAACACAGAAGGAAAAAGTAAAAGGTGAAAGTCAAATCACCGTCGAAATCTTTGGCAATCTCCTCCCACTGCTGCTTCTTCTTACGGCCCTTCTTCAGATTCTCGACGAACTCTGGGCAGAGGTTCGTTGCCCCATCCACTCCATTCGTACTGGACTTCATTATATTTTAATACCGTTGCTGATGATCCTTGGCGAGAAGAAAAGACTCGACTTTTATGGACGATCGAGGGCAAGGATCCTCTCACCGTGTCCTGAAGCTACTGCCAATGACAGCAAACAATTTGCCTAATTGACAGAGGCTTTGGACAAGCGAGCATCGCGCCTATACTTACGCTTTTATTTCGCATAACCTTCAATTATTTACCTCTCGCGGTGTAGCATATGATACAACTGCTGAAATCTTATTTTTCTTGATGCATGAGTTGTGAACGAATTTTGGCAGCTCCAATGCCAGATACATTCGATTCGTTACCTTGTACTTTCCTTTATGATGCGAAACCGTGTATATAGTTGTAGAATTTCTCAGGATATCGATTCGTTGACAATTTCATCATCTCTCGAGTCCATAGTCTCTAAGCACTTGTTCATCGATAAAATAATTTTCTATACAACTACAGGAACGGCTATTTGAAATAAAATGTTACGCGCCAGTCATTGAATCAGGTAGAAATGAGGCGGAATAGAGTGCGATAAGAGCTCCTCGAGCCATTCGAAATCTCAAAAGCTACAATATCAAAAGAAGCACAGCGACGTAATCTCCGTCCTCTATTCAGAAAAGCCCTCGCGAGAAAGAAATCCCGGGGCGAACCGGGGGGGGGGGGGGAGAGCATCTCTCAGCGGCGCACTCGGCCCTCCGAGGAGGCCGGCAATCGCGGGGCAATTTTGCCCCCGCGCGACCATAACCCTAACAATCCTCCCGGCGGAGCCGCTTGCGGCCTCCTCTTGTCTCCCCCGCCTCGGTGACACCCGCGAGCCGCGTTTCTACGTGTAATTTCGATGTAAATCGCGCGCGCGGCCGAGGCGCGCGTTATTGCATTTTGCGAAAGATGATCGGCCGGGGGCAGGCGGCCGGCGGCCCGCTTTACGAGCGCTTTGCGATCGATTATCGGGATTGGATATTGGACGCGAATTTCTGGCAAATAGGTCATTTCGCGCTGCGATCGGCAGGTGCCGCGGCGGGAAAAAAGGGGGCGTCTCGCGCGCCGGGGCCGACCTTCGCGGGCCGCCTTGCAAGCACCGCTGCTGGGCTGTTCCTATTTCTCGGCCTCGGTGAGCAAAGAAAAAAAAAATTGCTTAATCCCACGATCGCGGCCCTCATTACGCCAAATGGATACCCTTACTCCCCCCGCGCCCGCAGTTTCTCTTTCGACTGCGCGCGCCTTTTGACTTTTGTCGCGGGACAAAGGGGGCCGCGCCAGAGCGACTCCGGCCGAGCACGCGCCAGTCCTCGGGCCGGTCGGGGCGGGGAAGGGAGGGGGCGTTTTTTTTCTCCCGCGCGAAACTTGGCTGCGAGGATTAATCGGAACGAGGCGGCGGCGGGGTGGGGGGAGTTGGCTATTGCGCCCCGGCGTCCTTGCCGCCAGCCGCCCACGCAGTTGCAGTCCACTTTATCAGGGCCTCCGAGCGCCTCGCCCGACCGAGAAGAAAGGGCGACTTTTTGCAATTCCCTCCTAACTGATCTGCTCTCGTTTAACTTGATTCTCGGATAGATGGTTCTGCGGTGTATCGGGCCTGCATCCGGCATTCCGAATGAATTAAAACGATCTCGAATTCTGGCAACGGCGCGTCCCTTGCGCTATGCCTTTATTGTCTACCTCTCGCTGATAGATACATTTTCTTTCGACTTTTCACTCTTCCAGATGTATTAATTGTAGCTTTTTTGTATACTGTGCGCGTTTATCATTGCGGAAACCTTAGTGGAATATATGCAAATCAACTTACGAATGCCTTTGAAATAGTTATCGACGTTCAAAATTTAATTTACGGTTATTACATCAATTTGAGTTGCATATTCCAGTCGAAAGCTCGCAAACTCTCGTGCGAAATCGTTTGCAAGTTCCTTTGTCAAATTATTTTGATTGTATATTATAGATTAGATTGTATTAAATGAAATATAATAAATGTATAGTATACATGTAGACATTGTTGCTGTAGAGAAAATTCGAGATACGAGAAGAATTTAAAACGATAATTAAGTTGGATGTACACGTTTTGTATGCCTAAATTAATGTATTTTATATATAATGCGTTTTAATTTGTCGAATATATGCAATATCGTAGTAGATTTTCCCTTTTGCTAAAATTTTTCCTTGACCTACTATGGCCCAGCAAAAAATTTAGGTTAGAATTCTCAAAAAAACTAATATGAAACGTACGTAGACCGTGCTGACCCCGCAGTGTTTTTGTTAACGTGTTTAATAATTTTCTCCAGTGTGCCGCCTTTGAAAAATTTAATCTCGTCCGGCGGCTTTCAGTAGACAGAGTAATTTTCAAATTTGCCCCAACAATGTAATAAAATAGAGGATTTTTGAAAAGGCACTTAATAAAGAATTCACAAAGAGGGACAAAAGCGCGCTGGCCGGCCGGTCCGCGAGCGCATCTGGCAAAAGGCGCGAGCGCCAAAGAGCGAGAAATAAACAATTTGGCCGAAAGGGCCGAGTGCGAGTAATTGAAAGAGGGTGGGGGGGGGGAGGCGCGGCTCGTCCGGGACGCACCGAGGACATTGTATTGGGAGCCGGGACGAGTTCGGCGCAGGGCGCGCGGCAGTCGCAGATCAGCGGCCCGCATCCTCCGACTGCCTAACAAGAGCGCGCGCGGGGGGAGGGAGGGGCTCGGCGGGGCCGGGCGGCTCGGCGGGGGCGGCAGTATAACGGCATAACTCGCTGACGAGATTATAATCAGGCGGAGCGGGGATTAAAGCCCTGTCGCCGAACTGTGACACAGGCGGAGTTTGCGCGCGGGCCGGGGAGTCGGGACTGGCGCGGGCGCGCGTGTGCGCGCCGCTAATAGCGCCCCTTTGAGCCGCCGCCGCCGCCGCCGCCGCCGCGGCCGCCCGGCACAGCCTCCCACTGCCCTCCCCCCATCCCCCGCCCCGCACTCCTTTTATTTAGCTGGCGTGCAGGCACTTAGCGGCGTGTATCCCGTGTAAGCGCGCGCGGCCCGGAAATCACGTAAAACCTTATAACGAGTTTGGAATCCCTTTAAATTAAAGGGAGCAGTGGCGCGGGCGAGGCGGCGGCCGGCTCCTCTTGGCCCCTCACCCCCTCACCCCCCTCCCCCGCCGCCCACCCCCGGCGGTCCGGAAATCGAGTTTCCCCCGGCGGGGGGTGGCGGAGGCGGGGCCGGCCCTCGCCGCCGGGGCTGCCGGGGCTCTCTTTGCGGCGAATTATGTAGCGCGGCAACTTTGCCCGCGCCAAATTTGTCATTCAGCCGGAACTCGATGCAGCGCCAACTTGCTTTACGCTTGTCTTGCTCGCCTGCTTTTTTTTTTTCCACCGCGCCGCGGCCCCGCCGGGAAACTTGTTAGCCGGCCTTTCCCGCCCGTGTTTACACGCAGGCGACATCCCCGTGTCGCGCGCCCGCGCCCCCCTTTTTTACGGGCGCGGCTCGCCCGCGCCAAGCTCTCGGGCCCGCGCCCCGCTAATATTTGGCGTTCGTTTTATCGGGGGCGAGCGGCCCCGGGCAGCCCACGGGCTATTGCCCCGGTGCATCTTTTACGCGATCCTTCCTCGGGCGAGAAGGGCCAATGGCGGGATTTTCCGAATTTCGGGAGCTTCGCAGCCTTGCGACAGGTTGCAAATTTGCCTTTGTTACGAGGATCGTTTCGTTTCGATCGCGATGCATTCGACGTACACACGCGTGTACGTCGCAGTTGGGGTAATTAGAGTTTTTGCGCCGTCGACGCAGGTCCGGTCTCTAGTTAGGAATGTGCTGAAGGAAAATCACTTGCAGCGGCCGGGCGTGGAATACTGTTTCCCGGTGCGCTAATCACGAGGGACTTTACTCCCTACATATCCCACCTCAATTACTAACTTTTCTAGTAATCCCGGTAAGCCACTCGCGCGCGCAGCCAAACTTTAATTGCCTTTTTTTTCCCACGCGTGCGACAAATGCCTCCATTTCCTCGCCGAGTTAAACAAGATAGATGCGGTGCGCGCTCGGAAGCCCCCTGCCAATTCCCCCCGCTCGAAATATGCGTCCGTTCGCAAAAATCCCAAATCCCGGGCAATCTCATATCGCGGCCCGTCGGATCAACGAGCTAAAGCCCTCGGCCTCGCTCTGCAAAAACACACGTAGAACGCGACCTCGCGGGCTCGCGCAATCGGCTAGCAAAGCGCGCGAAGGCGCCTTATCTACCGAGGGCAGGGCCGGGGAAAAGCGTCTTAGCGCGCACTTATTACACGGGTCCGCTGGTCGAGGCCGAGCCTCGTCTCGGAGGTGCGGCGGATGCGCCGCGCGGACACAAAAGCCGCCCCGGCGCCGTTAATTAAATTGTCGCCAACTTCCGCCTCTCGTAAATCACCCGGCGGCGGCCGCAAGTGTGCCCGGCCCGGCTGTACTCGTAAAAAACCGAAGGCCGCCGATCGGTCGGCCTTTGACGACCCCCCGATACACGCACGGGATGAGCTCGGGAGAAGGCTCGTCCCTTCCTTTTCTTCCTCGCGCCGGGAAATTTACGCGCGTTTTCGCGGCCCCGGCTGGTCCGCCGCTCGGGGCTGCCTGGCCTTGTAAATCCGGAAAAAAATCGCCGGCCCGGAGATCTTATCGGCTCCTCGGGCCTTGCGGGTAAGCCCGCGGCGAGCGCGCTAGTCCCTTTATCTGCGCCCGCTAGGCCGGGCGGTTATATGCCCCCCTCGTTCTTCATTCGCGCAGCCACTGGCTCCAGGCTCCGGGTCGAGCTCGCGCGTCTAACGCCGCCTGGCCGCCTGTACCCTCTTAAGCCTCCAATAAGTATAAACGAGCTGTGCGTGCAAAGGGGATATTCCGCAATTGTGATTCAACGGCGCGTTTGCCTCCAATTGATCTACGCGCTTGCCCAGGCCCCGCACTTTTCTCGGAATATCTTTCAATTCCGAATCAATATAGCGACCCTTTCGAACAACGGCGAATCAGCATTTTCAATGTTATTGCGTAATTTCCTTTAAGACTCCTACATGTTTAAGTTTGCAACTCAAATCCATTATGAGTGCGCTCAAACCTGCATTCTCAAATTGAACTGTGCAATTTTCCACATCGTATTCATTGCCGTAGTCGCAGGACGCGCAGAGCGAAGACTCGACTCGCTTTTAACCCTATTGCAATACGAGTGCGCACAAACGACCCGCAATATTCCTTATGGCGACGACTCATGCCATTATGCGCTGATTCGAATGCCAAGTGCTGAAGATTAGACTCTTTACGCAACCCGGAGGTCACTAAAATCCTCTCGAATCCGGTGCATCGCATAAGGATCAAAAAGTAATTCGAGGCATGACATAAAGCATTGTTTCACCACAGATATTGTAATGCAAAGCTTTGAGCTACACTGCATGTAGCTCATTTAAGTTACAAAGTTGACCATACTAAGTATTAATATGTTGCGCTCCAAATCTACTTTCATTTTGGTTCAAACATTTTGCTTCAAATACTAATATATTATGTATATTCTCATATATGCAATAAAATAAGAATTATTTACTTGTGTCTCTCTGAAATCCAACATATATAGATAAACTTTTATAATTAAAATTTAAACAATTTATCTTGACATTTATTTCCAAAAATAAATTATTTAGAAAATTAAATGTAAATAATATCCGTTATTATGCAGCTAAAAACTGTGAGTTAATTTGTTGAAATGTATTATTACGACGGAACTCATCAATGTTTAGAATGCACAAGAGGTACCAGAGCTTTTTCGCTACACGAGCATTCTGTTATCTATCCTATATGTGCCTTATTGGTTTCCATGATTTGGAAATGCTTCGTTGGCATGACGCAGCGGCTTTAATAATGAGCGGTTTTTTGACTTTGAAGAATGATCGCCGTACTATTACACACTTAAAAGGCATCATTGGCAAACAAAATAACTTAAAATTTTAAGAATAGTTTAAAAACAGTTTAAAATTTCATTAGAATACATTAATTGGATAACTAGATTTCAACTTATTTAAAATTTCGTTCTAACCTTAAAATTCCAAATAAATTTCAATATATTGTAAAAATCCCATAGTAAAAAAGGGATTATAGTTGTTTTATTTCAAATGAAAATAACGACTTCGGGTAAATGAGCTCGTGATTTCTAGATATATTGGAACATTGGCCCCCTCAATAAACACATATTACGGTTAATAAAAAAAATTCAAAACAATAAATCTATAGTAAAAGAATAAACTTAATTTTTATAAAACGGACTGTAACAATGGTAAATAGATTTTTTATAGTTAAAAAAGTACCACACATTAATATAACCTATAATGTGGCAAATTGCCGTTAAAAAGTAAATGATTTTTAAGAAAAGAATGCACACAACTATCATTATAAATCAAAAACTATCAAAAAACTATCAACTAAATATGATTTCAAGCATATATTTTAATATGCAAGTAAATGTCAAAAATAATTAATGATATCAATATCTATATCATATCTTTAATTTATCACGCGTATAAGTCTACTACTTACACTAACAGTGTACATATTTAATTAACGTAAATACATAATACATTCTTAATGTAACAAATTTTATGTCACACATTCATTAGAGATCCTTTCTTTTTGTACACATGTCATTCCTGTTTATATAGAAAATATTTAATACTCCAGGATAACTTGTAAGCACATATTTTTAAGAGATGTAATTGAAATTAATTTAATCCAAGGGTGGTACTTTTATTACTCTATTTTTAATAAAACTTAAATTAAAAACCATCATTCAGCTTTATGCTATTTAGCTATAAATTATATCTTGTTTTTATAACTGGTATAAATTAAAATTATATAAATAGTCTACATATGATTTAAAATAATTTACTTTTCCAGAAGGAATATTATTTTGAAAACTATTGGCCACTAAATGCGTATTATTATTATTCTTTTTCAAAATTAATTGTTAAAAAAATTTCGTAACAAGTATTTAGTGCATCGTGTTTTTTTTAATGACGAGTTTCATTTAGTACCAATATTATTTTTAAAAGTTTTTAAAAAAAGATTCGTTATTTTCTCATTTTATGTAAGCATACTACGCTATTATTGTAATATAAAATAAGTACACTATTGTAGTATAAATTTCAAAAATGTATTATTAGTATCTAGCTTCAAAAATAACTACATGTATAAATTAAAAAGAACATTGTGACTTTTTATCAAACCATAACTTTTTAAATACATGTATGTATGTTAATTAACCGAAATATTTACTGCAATTATTCTTTATAAAATTTAATTCAAAGCGTGATGACAATACATTACATATTACATTACCTCTTACACCGCATAAATGTTTAAAAGTAACTTTGTTTCACACGGGGTCACTTTGAGGCGTTCTTCAAGCACTACGTTGATTTTTAAATGTATCAAGTTAAAGAGTGTATCGACGAGTCACGGATGGGGCTGCCGGAAGTCTAACGGCCCTCATTAAACAAATGCCCCGAGCGGCGGGAACGGGAGGGGGGGAGATCGCACGGGCGCTCCCCTGTGCAGGCAGGCATCGAGCCTCGAGCCAGCTGAGAGGACTGGCCGCTCGCAATCTCGGGACTCCCCCACTAAGAGGACAATGCGAAACTCTTAATGGAGAAGGGCTGGGAGACGAAAATTGCATGAATTTTCATGGAATCGTTGGAAATTTGGTTAATCCGATCGGGCGGGCCGCGCGCAGCTGCCGCGCCGCCCGTATAATCGGGGGCGGCTCGTTAACGCCGGATTAATCCCGGTGCTGCAGCGCAGACTCCTCCGACCCTCGTCCTCCCGGTGCTGCAGCCCGAGAGCCGGCGACGTCTTCGGCCGGGCGAGGCAGCGCCCGAGCGAGAGAGGGAATCTCGGTACGAATTAATCGACGGATGATAAATTGCGGGAGGCGCCCGCGCGCTCCCGCGGATCGCCGGGGGTGGGAGGGGGGGGGGTGAGGCGCGCGCTGCCGGGGGAGACGAACGACGCCGGGCCGAGAGACGGCCGGGGATGCAAAAAGGGATTGTCAAGAGAGATGGATGTGGCCCCCGGCCCCGGGCCGCCTGCTCCCCCCCCCGCTTCTTTCTTACCGCGCCGCTGCCGCCGCCGCGCCCCGGGGCTGCTCCTCCTCCTCCCCCACTCCCCCCCGAGGCTCCTTACCTCGGCTTGGCGCGCGTCTTGTAGCGCGACGGATGACTCGGATTCGGGGGCATGTCGCGCTCGGCTCCTCCGCGTGTAAGACCCGCGCCGCACGCGGCCCCGCACACGAGCCATTGGCGCTGCGGCCGCCCCCGCACACTTTATTACACGTGCAATTATGTGCATATTTTAGTAACAGGAGCCCGTGTACCGCGGGCCCGAGCCTCTTAGCTCGTGCTTTTCACTTAGCAGGCCGCCCATCGGCACTAACGCCTCGGGGAAACTTGAGCAAGTTAATTGTATAATTTGCTTCGGCTCCGTTACGCATTTATATGTACGCTGATATATGTGCGTATTCCCTGGAGGGAAACTGGGACGGGAAAATAAAGGAAGCTCGGAAATGATCATTGCTTTCGCATGCTGGGTTATTAATCTCCTCAAATAAAGATGTCGCCTTGCACTCCATAGCCCTGGGCGACGAGGATCCAAACCAATTGCAATGCCTGCAGCGCCGCCTTTGAAAACATCTCCCTTAAAAAAAAACACCCCGCGTGCATATTTGATGGCGGCTCTCAGTGCCGCGTGCGCATCCGTAATCATGTTTGTCTCAAGCAGAGCCGCATGTGCCCCGGCGCCCTGCGCACACATGCGGATCTCCTGTGGGAGAGAGGCGGCCACGTGGGAGAACTCGGCTCCCGCTCTCCCCCACCCCTGCGCTCTCGCTCTCCCTTTTCTCTCACTCGCCCTTCCGTATCGATCCTTCCTTATTTGGTGAGCTCTGTATACTTGCGACTCAAGGCGACTGTGCCAGTTGGAAGACCATTGTCTAGGATAAATTGCACTTCTATCCGATCGAATAGGATTTTTAGACCGTTCTCTTCTTGTCTCCCTCGTCTCCGTGCCCGAGCTCTGCGCATTTATAGCGTTGCAGACTCGCGATCGAGACGTTTAACAATGCAGATGGCAAATATTCATCATTTTGATTGAAAATGTATCACGTGCGATCAATGTAATGTCGCGTTTAATTACCATCCGAGCGATGCGATTTGCTTTGTACTGGGCGAGAATTTTGAAAATAAAGTACAATAAGATTCTTACAATTGGTATAGAGATAAAGTATTTTGCCGAACAATCGATTTTCCGATAAAAGAATTTAGGCTTCACGTGCACATTGTGTGCGAGGTGCGATATGAAACGTTCCATCTGTTGCTAATAATTTCTTAACTCGAGTGCCTTTCTCAAATTACTTACGGTTTGATGAATTCCGAGGGTTGCCGACCCCGGAGCCCGACTCTAAGCCCATTCTCAGTCCCCGGCTCAGCGGTACTAAATTAAATTCGTTTTTTGCTTCCCTCGCGAAATCGAGTATTAGGGTTGATGCCGCAGGGTTGCACAGTGGCGTTATTAGATGCAGCGAGGCCGAAGCCCCCGCACTCATACAGCCGCGGCGAATCACTCGCCCGGGCCACGGCGCGCCCGTCACTCGGAAACCCCCCGCAGGCAGCAGCCGACCGGGCGGACAAAACGATCCACGCGAAAGGAAGAGCCGCGCGACAATCGCGCTTCCCCGCGCATTCCACTGTCGGCGCGCGGTGAGACAAAATAAAAAAAAAAAGAAAAGGGGGGCGTCGGCCGCTCGGTGGCGAGGAAGGCCTTTCGGCGCCTCGGCTCTGGAGCGGCACTCGGTCAATGGGCGTCTATTTCTGGACAGCTGGCGCCCCGTCCCGCGCGTCTTCGAGGTGCACGCGCGCGCGCGCGCACGCACACAGCCGCCCGGGACTTAATCGCTCCCGGCCCGCGCGAGTGCACGAGAGAAACGGTGGGGGCGATGGAGCCCGCGATGGAGCGGATGCTCGTTTTCGCGGAATCGACGGCTCGAGTTCTAGCAGAAAGGCCGCGCGCTAGACCTGCACCCGAGCCATATCGCGCCCGAGCCGCGTTTTAGCCTAGACCACGTGAATGTAATCCTTACGGACGTTCACGTGGGCTTTACAGGATTGAAAATTTCGTCGCTGCGATCGAGGAAAAATACCAGGAACCGAGAGGTTTTGCAACCGTATATCGTGCATTTTCGTTTCAACTCAAGTACATCGATGTACCGATGCCGCGATTTGTTCACTTGTTCCTATTAAACTAATAAATAACAATCTTTATTTAGCTTACCGTTTCAATAAAAATCTATGCAAAATAATTAGAAGGATTACAGTTAATTACAGCGGGATTACATAATCGTTAAAGTAGATTTCCGAGCGAAAAATTTCAGAAAAAACTTTGTAACGAGAACAGCAATCAAGATTGTTATTCATTATAATACTTCAACCAAGTAGTTATTTTTGTATTGGAGTACTCAATTTAAGCGTCTTACCTAGAATTATGAAGCTTACAATACAGTTTAGTAGAAGTATATAGTCCAAAGGAATTGAACTTTAACTTTCTCGTGGGTCTATTTACTCAAAGTATTTTCTTCCAAATAATTTCTTTTTCCATTAAGTAATTATTTGTGTATCAAGCTCTTTAGGGGGAATTCGTAGGTTTAAGAAATTGGACGCATCACAGATGCCAATGTATGAGCGTGTCATGATGAATTACCGCAACTGAGATAACAATAGTGCGTGTCAATTGCTCCCAAATACACGATCGTTTTATTCATCTGTATACAAGACAAAGAACAAGCGCTCTGTTGCAAGGTTAAGTTTGAGTGGTAAACTTATTTGCTGATTCGATGCGTTGCTTGAAATTGTCAATAAAATGAGTCACGTAGTCGCGTTCATAAAATAAATAGTAAAAGGCGCAGGCAGCGCGAATCCCGTACTCGACGAGTGCGAGGAAAAAGTCCAACCCAAGTTGGCCAAAGTGTGTTAAGACAATACAGAGGGACTCGGAGAGCAATGTGTGAAGTAGCGCGGCGAAGCCCGGGGCGACCGGGGGGAGAGGTAGACTATACAGAGAGCGGGGATCGCGCGGCTCGTTACGCAACGAGTATTATTCTTCGGGCGAGACTTATGCGAGGCAGCTGCTGCGCGGTGGAGCATTTATATCGGGACGGACACGCGTCGTCGGGCCGCGCCGCTTCTTCTCCTTATCGTCGGCCCTCGAGGCGCCCGCGGCCGCCGAGAGCCCCGAGATCCGCCGGGCGATCTAGCCCAGACTGTGCGCCCGGTGGATCGGGCAACAATATTCGGTCGGGAATAAAACGCGGCGGTCACCTCGTTCGAAATAGACGCGGCTAGCTTGCGTTCCCTTTTTTTTTTTTTCTTTTCATTTTCTCCGCCGGCCGCGCTCGCCGGCAAGCGGCCACGAGGGCTTCGATTCGCAGAATGTTGAACTCGCTCTCGCGTAGATTTATGCCAAGTAGCCGGCCGAGCCACGTGCTCGTTTATTTTCCGAGCGCGAGTTAACCCATTTTAGAAACGATGCGGCTACTCGGCCGGCGACATTAGCGCGACGCTCGTACCTTTTTATCGGCGGCGCGCTCGGAAGCCCCCCTTGCCAATGGCACTAATTAGCCCGGCGATGCGAGGCGGCCGGCCGAGGAGCCGCGCAATACACACCGGGCGTGCGCGCAGCGGGAATTGTCCGCGGTTGCATAACTCACCGAGTAAGACCCGAGAGGCGCGCGTGTATATATATTTGACTATCCGGCGTCTTGCGAGCGCGGATAGGCTCGGCGGAAACCGTGACAGTGACCCAGATGCGCCCGGTTTACGAGGGAAGCGCCGCGGGGAAAGCCAAAGGCGCCCGCGGACGTTATAATGCCCGAAAAACCGGGGCTCGGTGCGCCCTGGAAATTCGCCCGCGCGGCTCCCCGAGAGCCGTATTAAGCCGCGTAACGACGTTATATTTATGTTTCTGGAATACGTCGGGCCGCGGTGGCGCTCCGAGCCGGGGGCCCGGCCCGCGCGCGACGTCTCAAGTTTCCCGCGGCGGCCTCGGGAACTTTGCAAATTTGTTAAATTGCCAATTTACCTTCCGAACTAGTACTTTCCCCGGGCGCGCGGCTTTCCGAACCTATTTCCCGGCGCGGTATGCAGGGGGAGGCCTCGTCGCCTAGCGCGTCATCGCGCACCTTGGCGCACTGCTCCTCCGCCTTTTTTTTCCTCCCCCGCGGCTCTCCTCTGTACGTGCCGGCACTCGGCGGCCCTTGTTTTCTTACCCCGATGCCGGGGGTGAGGGGGGAGGGACGAGTTTGAGAGGGGCTTTAAATTAATGAAGAGAAACGATCCTAGCTCTATATATCCCTCGACTTCAGTGAAAAACTTGGCAAGCGCTTTTTGTTCCTTTGAGCCAAATATTTTTCCATTCCCTTCCGTCTGCATGGTTAAATCGTAGCAAGCTGCGGCTAGTTTAGCGAAAAAATTTTCACTGCGTGGTCGCGCTTCGTTGCACAGGACGAACGTAAAGTCACGTCGAGGGCGTAAAACGCTTATTTTTTACCCGCAACGCAAATTTAATATACAAATTTATTCGATTCAGTGGTTTCTTCGGTTTCTCGCATCAGCGAGCGGGAATTACGCTCCCCTTGACCCCCGCCCCTCAAGTTCCACCTGTCACATGCAGATCGCGCGCTTTCCAGCCACGTGTCATTTTTGAGGTTATGTGGCGACGCAAAACGCATTTCAAAGTATTTCTTTTTCTTTTGACCTAAACACACGAACGGGCTTTATGGGAGTTGCTGCCACTGATTTGCACTCGTTAATAAATACCTGTGATTTAGCAAAACTGACTTAACATGCTCCTGATAGTCATTTTTAAGCCAGGGTACTAAACTCGTTGACAATTAAACGGTATAAATACGAGTGCTTCAGTGAAATGTCTCTTTCTGGTGCTCTTTTTCAGCTCGACGATAGTAAAGAGTTTAATAAGAAAGTACGGAATTATAAAATAGCCCAAGTTTGTAAGAGCGATTGCGGGCTGGGGCCCGCATCTCACAACTCGACCATCTCGCTGAGCAGTCGGTAATTTTTTTTAAATTTCCAAGGACTGAAATCCGGGCTCTTAGGAAATTTTCAGTTTATTCATAAATAAACCTCGACTCGGACTTGCCCTCCTGCTTTATCTTTATTTCTCCATTCTCTCCGGCGCGGTTGCGTCTTGTACGCGCGAGCAGCCCCTGCGCGCCTTGGCCTCGCCCTCTTGCAGCCTAGACATCGACTCATTTGCAGCGAGCCCCCACCCCCAGCCGGCTCTCTTTGTCTCTTATTAGCGAATCAAGGAACTTTTTAATCTTCATTTCCGTCCAATTACGAAGGAGAATTAATTATAAAATCTCCTTTGCCAGGGTCCTTTTCCCTTTGCGCCCTTGGTCCTAGCTTTCACCTTACTAGGATTCTGTCCCCTCCCTCGCGCTCCAGCATCTTATTATGCTTCTTCCACTCTTGCATATACATCCTTTTGCGTCTCACTCCACGGCTTGGTATCCCGCTGCAAGATATTATAAACCTTAGTTAAGCGTATACACACTTTTGTGAGCATATGTGTGCCTGGAGCGCAAAGCGGGGACGAGTTCACAGCGGCTCACACGGCACAACTCTTTGATTTTCATGCGGCGCATTACGCCTCGAGGCGCTCTCTCTCTCTTGGTAGTCCATAAAAAAAAAAGAACGAGTCCTCCTGTCGCGGAGGAAATTTGAATGCGGGCTCTTTGGATCGCGGCCCGCCGCGGCCCCAGGGTCAGCGACAAAGTAACATTTTCCGAAATGAGAATCCATTCGTTATACCGAGGCGCCGGGGCCAAATTAGTTTTAGCTCGGGCGCAACTTTTGATCCGCGCCCGCGGGCCCGAAGCTCCGAGGGTCGGGTGTGGCGCGAGCCCTCGAGGGGGGAAGTGTTACGGGGCTGCCGGCGTGGTCGCCATCGGCGCGGCCTTTTCTGCAATGCCTCTCGGCGGAATTTCCATTATATTACGCACCGCGCGCGCCGCCTTTGATGTTGCCCCGGGCGCTCCACTCGCCCGTCGCGTCGAGGACGCGTCCAACTACGGCAAATCAAGCGCCGTGAGGTGTCTATAGGCCCGGCCGAAGTACAGGTTTTAAATTAGAACCGCGAGGGCGCCCGGGGCGCTCGGGGAATTTCGTATCGGGCGTACACAGCCCGCGGCCCGGCCGTCTTTGAGCTTACAGGCCGGCTTGCGGCCCCCCGATACGCGAGGGCTCAATTAGGGCAAAAGGTCAATTTTCCCTTTGAGCGATTACCGGCGATCTCTGTAGCCGGCTTGTGTTTCTTAATTTAGTCGAAAGGGGGCGCGCGACGAGTCTGCCTGCCATTACTAGGGGTTTAATCAGCGGTCCGGTAATGCGCTCAGACCTCCGCGATTGTCTTTCAGCCCCCGTGAAAGCCCTCGAGCCGTCGATGCCCTGGGCCGGCGACCTCGACAATGGCGCGCGCCGATTCAAAAGATCAACAATGGCCCCGCGGGGCAGAGCCGGGCCGCGGCAAATTGTCCGGGAAAAACGGCGACAGCGCGCGGACGCGAGTTGGCCCTCGGAGCGAGGGGCGTCCGGCGCGCGCCTGGGATTCCCCGGCTTCTTAAAACGGGAAATGGGCCGAGGGGCCGCGGCGAGGCGAGCATTCATGCGCCACTCGGGCAGACGACTCGCCGCGACACGGCATCCGGCCGTCCCTCTCCCGGAGGCCGGTCCTGTCCCCGAGCACAATGTCGCAATTGCAGCGGGGGTGGCCGCGTGTAATTAAATGCAATCAGGCAACGCGGAGTGGTCCGAATTGCCGGCATTTAACAGGGCAGAGTGAGACTGGGCGCGCAGACGCGCTGGCTCAGCCCTGGCCGGCGGCCCCGAGCCCTGCCCCCGCCTCCGCCCTCGCCCTCCCCCCCGCTGGAAAAGCCTATCGGGGCGCCATTGGCTGGCGCGGTTTTCCGCACGGCGGCATCGTGCCGTGGCTCCTTCTGCGGTCCTACAGCTCGGACTGCGTGGCTGACTTTTGACGAGCGGTGGCCGGCCGATTATTTCCCATCGGATCCTCGCAATCCCGTAAAGTGCAGCCTGTCCTCTGCCTTCCGGGATTTATTTTCCTCGGGCTCTGGGGGGAATAAGCCAGGAGCTCGGGGTTCCTCTGGAGAGCTGCGCTAATACAGTGAGTAGCCTTTCGCCGGCCGATTGAAATTGCCCAAAAAAAAAAAAAAGAAAAAATTGCCGACTGGCCTCTCGGGCTGATTAGCGACCGAGTTTTCTCGCGGCCATAAACAGCTGGCCGGAAGTCTATCCTCGCGTATATTACCTTGGCCGGTGCAGCCGCGTGAAAAAGGAGTCCGCGAGGGCTTTGGACCAATGAGAGTCGGGTTGTCGGACAGGGAAACAAAGCCGGCGGCCGCCGCGGGAAAGAAAGATCCGCGGCGAAAGCGCGGACAAAAGATTTTCTAAGCGGCGCGTATAATTCAGGCTTGATGGGTGGACGGACGGGCCGGGCGGCTAGCGCGGCTCCGGCGGCCCGCGGGAAAGCCCGAAAGAGAAAGGGAGAATTACGAGGTCGCTTCCGCTGGCGCCTGCACGAGCTTCCGCTTCCGGTCGCGCGCCGCCGCGCCCCGGGCGAGGGGCTTTCGCGCGCCCTCGCTGCAAACTTGGCACAATGGCCCAACTTGGCCATTAAGGGGGGGGGCCCGGGAGGCCTGGGCAGCCCCTGGGCGTCAGGGCTCGTTCCGGTCAGCGCGGCGCGTGCGCGCGTGTGCGCCGCGGGCGCAGGTGATTCCCGCGCGGCCGACCGCCGCCGTCGATTTTCCCGGGGAGGCCGCCCCCGGCTCCCAGGAGCCTCGCCCCCTTCAATTAGTCGCGCGGCGCACGTGCCGCGAGCTCTTTTCGCGCAGCCCCCGGCTGGACCGAGGGACCCGCCGAGTGGACGTGTGCCGGACAGCCCTCGAAGCGCATTAGGACCCTTAAAAAAAAGCCACCCCCCGGCTCTTTTTAATAAAAGCTCACGCGGCTCTTACCGGGCGATCGTCCACTCGTTAGTAGTTCCTTCGGGGGGCGGACGGCCGGCTCGCAGCTCGGCCCCTCTGCCCGGGGTTGATCTCCTGCCGGGGACACCATTAGGATATGACGGCGAGCGCGGCTGCCCGAGGTGCGGAGGCATGGCCCGGCCCATTATCCCAGGGCGATCGGCGGCCGCGGAAGAATCGGCAGGTGCGGGGGCTCGTATTGTCCGCGCGGGGCGCCGGACAAAGCCCCGTAAAGATTAATTACCGGCGGGGCGTCCGAGCGGCTCCTGGGCGCGTCAGCCGGCCTACCGGGGCAACAATGCCCGGGCGGGAGGAGGCGCCGCGGCGGCTGATTAACGGCCGCTCGGCCGCCTCGATAATCGCGAGCGTGACGGCGCCCGCGGGGGAGTGCGGGGCTCGGTATCTTGCCGGCGGCTCCGCGACTCGTTGGACCGGCTCATTGGCCGGGGGGGGGAGGGGGCCTCCAACTGGGTCGCCGCCCGCGGGTAAACAGAGGCGGGGCGGCGGCCCGTAAAAATCCGGGGTCCCTTTGGCCTCGGCGCCGGCGGGCGCAGGCGGCCGGGGCAGGCTGCCAAGACGCCGGCGCGATGAATGCCTAATTCACTTGGCGGCGGGCGCACCCGCCCCGAGGAGTTTTCTTTCCGGCGTTTATTACCGGCCGCTCGCCCCCGCGCCGAGTGCATAACTCGAGGCCGCTCAGCGGCTATTGGAGGCTAGAGCGCCGGTGCGCCCGCTGTAAACCCGCGCTTCGAGCGCTTTATGACGAGCTAAGGGACGTCCGCGAGACGGTTATTGTTCCGCCGCGGCTCTCGGCATATGCGCCTCGCTCCGATAGCCACTCGTCTCCCGCGTAAGATATGCTTTTTTAACCTTTTCCACCGCTAACGAGCTCGCCGCCATCTGCCCGCCCCGGCACTCGCTTTACGACACCTCTCACGTAACGTCATTTTCATCACTTTCTCCGCTCTTTCTTTTAACCTCAAACTTTTAATCTCCGATTTTTTACAAGCTTCCGTTACTCTTCATCTTCTCTCTCCTTTCTATACTTAGCCACCACAGATATTTCTACACGACACCTTATGACGCGTATTAATTGCTTATCAAATTCACTATTAATAGTCCTACAAACGTATTAATCTATATTATTGTTTTGCTTTTTATTCTTATATTCAAAGTTGATGTAACACATTATGCTCGATAACTCGATATTACATAATATTCTAAGCCAGCGATTTCTATTCAACCAGTGATTTGTCTTTGATATTGGAAAATCTACTCACAACTGTACTTTAACGCCATTTATTCGGCAAAGGAAAGACAGAAAGAGAATATCGAAAAAAGCAGGACAATTAAATTTGGAGCGCATCGGTATTCTCCGGTTGTCTGGTCACTGGCAGTGTATGGGGTAAGGAGGAGGCCTCTTCTTATTTACATTCGCAATCAGCGGCTAGTGGGCTCGAACGCCGCGACAAATCGAGGAGAATCCCCACAATATCGGGGCGGGGAGGAGTGCAGGTAACGGGGCGCGTAGATTACGGCGCTAAGCGGGCGAGGTGGAGCCCGGGCCGATTCATATTTCCTCCTTGGGAACAATCGTCCCTGTCCGAGGCTCGGCGGCGGGCCATTAGGCCGCTTGGCCACCGGCTCGTGGGCCGATATTGCGCTCGGGGGGTGGGTGGGGTGGGGGGGGGGGGCGTCAGGCGCACGCGTGGCCGGCGCGCGCCGGGGGCATTAATTCGGTCTCGGGCGCCTGGCCGATGACTCCCCCGGGGCCCGCGGCGCTAACGGATCGCCGCGCCGGCCGACCGATCGATCCTCCCTCGCCCCGGGAAAAACAGAAGGAGGCCCACCGAGCAAGGGACACGGCCATATCTCCCCTGATGAATATTCCGTTTCCTCCCTCCCGCGATCCCCGGCTTGCAGATCCCTCGCTGTGTCTTCTCGCGGGGGAGCGCAGGGGTCGAGTGATTAGCGGGCGGATTGCACAGGGGCCAAGCGGCCGCGGCGAGCGGCTCCGAGAAAGAGCGCCGGGGCCGAAAGTAGGCTAGGCCGCCCCGTGTAACCGGATCCCCGGCGAAGACGCCCGAGGGGATCGGCGCCCGGGACGGCGCCCCGATCGCCGCCGTATAACCGGGAGGGGCTTATCGGCGTCCGTACGCGGGCCGATAAGGGAGCCCGGGACTGCCCCGGGCGCGCGCACAAAGGGAGCGCGGTTTATTCTCCGCGGGGCCGTTGCCCGACGCTCCACCCCCCGCCGATGTTTTCCAGTTAGCTCGTATATAAAGTTTGCTAAGACTTGCGAGCCGCTCGGACAATAAATCCCCCGGCCTTAGCGGGAAAGCCGCGCCCTCGTAAGCGCTCGATCGACTTATTGGCCCCGGCCCGGACGGATCAGCTGCCCGATGATCCCGCCGAGGTCGGCTAGTCCATCCGGATGTTATCGCCAGTCGGCTGTGGAGCGGCCCCCGCGGCCACTCGTTTAATGCACCGGGCGCGGCTCGTGCGTAAGGGCGCGATCCGCCCGTCCGATCCGTCATTCGGCGCGCGGCGGCGGCGGCGGCGGCGGCGGCTTTTGGCGAGGGTCCCCGCATTCCTCTCGCTTCCTCGAGCTGCCGCGCGGATCGCGATTACTCGTTCTCGGAGCGGCGGGAGCGCGCGCGGGACCCGGTGGCGAAGTGACGGTAATAACAGAGCTGTCCGTCAAAAGCGAAGGTTCCGGCTCTCGCCCTCTCGCTCCCGCGGCCCGCCTCTCCTCTGCAACACCGCCCTGCCAACGGTCTGTCAGCTATTTTTGCCCCCGCTGATATCCGCTTCCATAATCGTCCCGACGAGCGAAGGCTCCGCGTAGGCCGCGCCGGGAGCCGCCCCTCCCGCCCCGCCCTCCGCCGCCCCCCTCATCGCCACTGATAAGGACCGGTCCCGGCCCCCTTTACCTCCCCTGCACCGACGCTCCGAATTTCGGGCCGAATTACGTAAAAAGAAAAAAGCGAACGGCCGAGAGCGAGGGCGGCCGCAACACGTGGGCAACGATAACTTACGGCGCTGGCGTTTCAAGTGCAAGCTCCGCGGCGAACTTGAACGTTGATCGCGCGGATGCTGCTTGATAGCGGTCCGCGGCTATAAATAAGCGAGGTAAACAAATGGCAGGGGCCCGCCGGCGATCGGGCTTTTATTCGCGCGAGCGAGTTTCGGGCGACGCGGGCGACGAGAGCGCGCGCGAGCCGCAGTTTATTGCCGCTGGAAGAATTAGTTTGGACTTGCGCCCCTCCGAGTTTGTTTTCCGAGCCGCACCGAAAATATTTTTCTACCTCCGAAGCCGCTGCACACTCGGGCTTTACGACTACCGAAAATATACACCCCTCGGCCGCTCCGCGTGAGCAGTCCTAGGCTAATTAACTCCCGAAAATGAAGTCGCGTTGAAGAAACTTTTTTTTTAAAAATAGACCAACGTCTTCCTTAACTTTTTTTTTTAGACGTTATTGGTTCGTCCATGGTGTAGCGAGACGAGATAAACGGATTCCTGTCAGAAGTAGACACTTTTTACGATGCACTTAGCGCGAGGAAAGCGCGCTTTTTGTATTTCTCACATAAACTACGTATCTTTACGGTATTACAAGACTTGCTTCAATATTCAGGGAGTGGCTCAAGCTAACTAACCGCCTAAAGTGGAAAAACAGACTTAATGTACTGGATATATGCCGTAAAGCAAGTCTCCCGACGTAAAAACCCAGAGGGCCAGTTGAATCTTGCAAGCCGTTTAATCGCTCTATTTATAAGGGGTCGGCTATTAAGAATCTGTAAAGCGATAGAGGAGGCGCGAAAAAGTAGCCGATCGCGCGGCACGAAGCAGCGGCCCGGGCCCGAGGGAGGGGGCAGGAAGACAATCGCGAGCGGTAGAACAAGTGGCGCCAAAATATCTATTTCCGTCCCGCGGCATCTCTGATGCGTGTCTAATTTGTCATTTGTCTTTATGTTGCAGGTGAGTCAGAGGCCCCTGCCGAGGTCGTCAGCGCGGGCCAAGCTAACAGCTGCGTGAGTCTGCCCGCCGCACATTATTATCAATTTACAGGCGCGTCGCGCCCCTGTAATCATTCCAATTTATTAATTGCGCCGGAGTTTATTAATACCCCGGGAGGCGGGGGGACGGGCGGCCGGTGCGCCCGCGGCGGCGGCCGCCGCACCCGCGGCTTCAATTACGGGCCCTAAAAATAAATCCGCGGCCGGTATGCTTTGGCGGCGCACCGGGGCCGCCGAACAATGGAACGCGTACATCCACGTGCGCCGGCACACTAATCCTCCCGGCCGGCCGATCTCTCCCATCAATTAGCGAACGCGAGCCCCCGTCGCTGGGAAGCCACCGGCCGAAATAAAATCGATGTACCTGTGTAGGTAAGGCCGGGGGGAGGGGAAAGGGCGTTAACGAGGGGCGATCGGCGCGCCGCCGGCCCCCTTGGCCCGAGTCCCCTGGTCCGCTGCCAGGGCCGCGGCAGACAATACCTGCGCCCACTTCTCCGAAGCCGTGGGGCTCCGCCCTAAAGCCCCTGGAGTGCCCGGTTCGAGTGGCCCGGCACCAGGAGGCGGCGTCGGCGCGGCCCTCCGGTCGTCCTCTTATTTTTACCCGGGCGCGAGCGGAGGCTTTGTCAGAGGCGGTTTAGCGGCTCGGACGCGGACAAGACGCTCTTGTGTAATGGCCCTCTTGTGTAACGTAACGGCCCAGGCCGCCGCTGGGGTTTGCCAGTAAATTGACAAGTTTTCTAGCGCGGAAGCAGCCGGTGCACCGCTTGTGCCACCTCTTATTCTTGTTTTTCTACCGGCTATTCTTGGCGATCTAATCGTTACTCGCGTATTCCGATTTATGACAATAAACTAATTTCATCATTTAAGAATAAAGCAATGACTGCGCGGTTAAAATAGCGCGCTTCCGCCACGTGGGAAGCGCACTCGATACGTCCACGGTCCACCCGGCTGATCGCCGCGATACGCTCGATCAACAAATTTCAGTGGAAGAACAATTTATTTCGTTTTGGCACCGAAAGACCCAACCCTCGCGCTAATCACACTCTCGCTCTCGTCGAAAAACCGGTGGAAAAAAGTCCCTCCTCTGCGCGTCCGACGCAGTGAAGAATTCTCGAGCTTCAGTCAGCCTCGCTTCTGTCCGCGCAGTCGGCGCGAGCAGCGGCCCAGGTATATATATACACGCGGCGGCTAATTAATTAAAAGGCCGGAATGCATCGGTCCTCTCGGAATTCCCTCGGTGCCAGGTGCGCCCCGGCGAGACGGCCCGCGAGGGCCGAAGAGAGCGAGGTTAGGCCGCGCGCGAGCGCATGCCAACGTCTCGGCGGCTGCCGCGACGCAAGGACGCGGCCCGCGTCGCCCCGAGGTGCAAGAGCCGCGAGCGCTTAATGGGCCGCGCGGCTCGCCATTGTTGCGCCCCCCCCACCCCCACCCACCCCCGCGGGCGAATGCCGCGCGGCCATAATTTTTCCCCCGGGGGCCGCCGCGGAACTTTTAACGACGCGGCGCGCGGTCGCCCGGCTCCCGAGTGAATTAGTGCGCCCTTCCTCTTCCGCCGGGGCGCGCCCACGAGCCGCGGCCCTAATAGAAATTACAAAAAGGAAGAGCAAAAAAAAAAAAGGTAACGGGGCCGCGGCCTTCTTCCTCCCCCGCGGCTTTCGCTCCCTCCGCCTCCCCGCCCCCTCCCCAGGAAAAAGAGAGGAAAGCCGGCATGCATCAAGGTCCCCCACTCCCCGTAAATCCCGCGGCCGGAGTTCCGGCCGCGGCGTCCGGCTGAGTTATATTAGCCGCGCGTCGCCTTCAACTAATCGCGCTGATCTATCACTTTTTATCGCGCGGCGGTTGCGCAAGCGCCGGGCAGAAATAGCGGGTTGCGCCGGCCACCTGCGCCCGTCCTTTCGCCGCGCGTCCGGCTTCCGCGCGTCGTTGCGAAACCCCGGCTAGGCTTGGGGGAGGGGAAAGAAAGAGAAAAAACGAAGCGCCGCGGACGGCCTCGGGCCGCTCCGAGAGATCTTCCCGCGACTGGCTATCGACTCGGTTTGTCGTCGGCGCCAGGAATAGATTCTCGCCTCCATGCCTGGCCGGCGGCGGCTCTGCCGGCTTACGGGGCCGCGCGGCGCGCCCTCCTAATCGGGCGTTCGCGCGCCTAAGGCGCCCGTCTATCGCCCGCCTCCGCTCATTGGACCAAAGGCCCTACCCGTCAGATAAGAGGATTATGCCCCCGTGCCAGGAGATCGCGGTAGATTTACTTATCTCTCTCTCTCTCTCTCGCTCCCTTTTGCCCCTTCTCCCTCGTCTTTCTCCACCCTCGCCCCCCGTTGCTTTTATGGGGGCCTATATAGCCTCCTACATGTACTTCCCACGATTAATACTCTGGGACCTTGCGGTGGGATCTGCCTGTCTCTCTTTCCGAATTTGTGATCGCTTTGCAGTGGATTTGGTGGAAAAACGCCAACGATCCGCATAAACCGATATTCTTTTTAATCAAAGCCGAATTATTTGTTTTTAATTTGTTTCATAGCTGTCGGTCGAGTTTGTTTGCACTGCTCGGAATTGGAAGCAGCGCGCGCGCGCGCTTCTGAAACCAACAATTAGTCGAGGAAAAAAAAGTAAACGAATCCCGGGTATCTCTATTGCATAAAGAAATATTGCGTTGCTCAATCTTCATACCATTGGGGATCATTTGTTGTCCGTGCAAGTATAAAAGACGAGTTAATGGAAAGAGTTAAAAAAAGCTGAAAAAAAAATTGAAGAAGGCGTGGTAGGGAGACGAGAGGCAGAGGCGGAGAGGTGGAAGGCGATCGGCGGCGGTGATGCAGAGCGGTAAGAGGAAACCGGCGCGGCAGAGGCGCGCGCGCACTCGGTCAGAAAAAGCTCGAGGAGGAAGGGAGGGAGGAGATTTGAGGTCGGGCGCGGGCCGCGGCAACGAAATAGACGGGCGGACCGGGCGAGTGGGGGCCGGGGGGGGGGGGGAGGCGGTGGGGTGCTCGCCTCGGGAAAAGAGAAAGTCCCCACGCGGCCCCCGGCGCCCGAGTCAGTCTAGCCGGCGCGCTACCGCGGACTCGAGAGGGAGGCGCGCGCGCGCGAGCCGAGGACGGCCCGGGCCCACAGGTGGCAAGCCCGCGAGATGAGCCGGCGACGCCGAGGACGGCCAGCGCCCCGGGAGCAGCGGCGGGCGGCGGGACCGAGGTAAAGCCGCCGCGGCCCGAAGCCCGCGCCTCGTTATTTCGGAAGCTGGCGACCTTCCACGGGCGCGAGCGAGGCTCCTTCGGCAATTGGGTCAATCGGCGCGGCCCTCGTTAGCCGCGCGGGAAATGCCCCCTTATCGATCGGGCGCGATAATTCCGACTGCCGCGAGATTTACGGGCGAGCGCCGCGAGCGCCAGCGACAGCGGCCCCGCCGGATTATCTGGATTTTCGGACCCGCGAGCCCGCGCCGCCCAAGTATGAGAATTTTACCGAAATTCCGGCCCCCGAGGTATTCCCGCCGGTCCGATAACTTTAAATTGTTTCGCGCCCAATCATTCCGCCCGCTGTATCGCCTTTTATTTCCTTTTTTCCTCCCCTCCCGTGCTTTTAAGGGGGTTAATGCTCGGCTTCGATTTATCGCTCGCTTCCACGCTCCCGCGGCCGCTCGCGCGCTGCGACCTTACTTGCAATTAACCCTAAAGCTCGCGCTTGCTTCCATCTCTTTTTAACCCAGCTAATTGCTCGTTATTAACGCACGTGTGCCTTCTTTTGGTGGATTAAAGTAATTCGAGGGCAAAAATTGAAATTCGATTTGGCTTAACTTTAGAGCAATTTCCCACGTATTCCTTGGTTAAACGTGCTTCAACATTCCACGGCAAATTTTTCCCCAGCAAGTCTTTCCACGCAACTATGAAGATATTTCAAAGGCCCGGCAGTTCATGGAATTATAATTTGATGCTCGGGAGTAATCCTGGGCGTGCAGCAGTGTTTTGACAGAAGACGTATGGATCGCTCTCGGCGCGGCGCTTCTAAATTCCCCTCGCGAAAATAGCCGGGGAAAGCATTGTAGGGAAAAAAGGCGTTCAGTCCGCTCGGATATACCGGACATGATAGAGCAACGTCATCGCCCTGCAAGTTGGAGTCGCGTATTATTCCGTCATGCGCGCACGGGTAGCAGCTTTTCGCCCGGGGCATCCATCAAAATCAATCTTCCCGTTCGAAAGCGCCGTCGCCTTCGGGAGGGGCCGACGGCCCGACCTGCAGAATCATGGCCGATAAACACGCGTGCGAGTGGCCCGAGGCCCGCGGAATCCTTCCGCATTATACAATTAACACTCGGGTGGCGCGAGCGAGGGCAAGAGCCCAAGGTCGCCCCCGTAGACGGGGGATTCCCACCTGGCAGTCGACACAGGAGCGCGCGCGAGGTTCTCGTCGCTGCGTGGAGACCCGCCCGAGCGTCCAATGAATGCCTAAGCATTGGCGAGTGGATCGGGTGTGCGCGGGATCCGTCGCCGCGGCCTCGGGCGAGTCCACCTCCGTGAGCCGGTCAGAGCGGGTCTCCCTCGCGGCGGCTCGCGCGCCTCTGCCTCGCGCCGGCTCCGAGGGGCGCTCCCCTCGCGGCTTTGTTCCTCGCGCCGGGGGGCAAAATGATCGTTTGCGCGTCGGCTCCGCGGCCGCCACTCAGACGGGGCGCAATTATCGGGGCCTCGCGGCCTAACGACGGGGCGGCTTTCCTCGCGGCCGCGTCTCCGTTATCCCGGCCCTCGGTAATTGCGGGGGAGGCGCCCGCGGAGGACGTCTTCCGCCGGGGCCGGGGGAATTTCGAAAGAGATAAATCAAGCCGCGGGGCGAGTATCGTCTGGCGCGCGGCGGCCCGGGGCAGCCGGTATTCCGCTGCGAATTCCGCGGGAGCGGGTGGGGGTGGGGGGGGGGGCTCGCTCCCACCGCGGCCGAGCCGGATGCCTTATCAAAAGCGCCTTACGCCCCGGTTGCCAAGGCGATGGGCGGCTGCGGCCGGGCCGCCGGGACCACCGCGCCCGCTTCCGGCGGATCCGCCCGCGGGCTATTTCCCCGAACGGCCCCCCTTTATGTTTCTATTTTGCCGGGGCGCGCGGCCCGCCCCCGTCGAATCCGCCCGGGCCAATATACCCGGCCAATTATTATTATTATTGCCATTGCCGGTATTACCTTGTCCTCGCGCCGCCGTTATTGTCGCCGGCGTTATCGCCGGCCCTCGTCCGCGGCCGCTAATTCGCGGGGGCGGCTGCGGCCCGGCAGCCCCGTTATTTTTCCAAGCTTCCGGGCGCACTCGAGCGCCGGCCCGCGCGTTCCCCATTTCCTCCGCCGGCTTTGGCCCTCCCCCGCCGCCCGGGGATTTGGTTCGAGCAGGGCAAAGCCGGTTGCTTGCCAGTCGCCCGCGCCGCCCTTGCCTTCGGGGCCGCGGGAAAAAGTCCGACGCTGCAGGAGCCGCGGCCCGAGCCCGAGTCAGCAGCTCCTTTCCAATTTTCTCCATTTCCTTCCCACTTGCCCTCCGCGCCCCCGTATTTCCAGCCCCGCGGAAATCCACGCAGCCCGGGAAGCCGCCCTGGGAGACGCTTATGTGCGGGCGCTGCGCCGGACTAAATTATAAGCGCCCCACGCCCGGACTATTGGATTTATCGGGCCCACGCACCGAGATATCCGCCTCATTTTTTACGCGCCATCGATCTCACGCTTCTGCAGCCCCTACATCCGTAGCGTCTAGTTATCTCGTGAGTGACCTGCGCCGATCCATCTTCTCGTCTACGATACACACCACCCTACTTTTGGCTTTGCTATAAACAATCTTTTAATTAGTAGCTTTTTATCCGCTATTCGTTCTTGCAATTTGAATATTACTATGATATCAACAGATGTAGGTTATGCATACTTCATTTACATAAAAATTACACCTTGTGTGCATTAATCATGGCACAGAAAAACTTGTTTATACTTTACTTACAGCAATAACTCGCCTCAGAATACAAATTGTATAATATGGATACTTAATTAGTCAAGAGAATTAATAAAAAGTATAAGTGGTATATAAGTTATACGGATAATTAACGAAACCGATAAAACTATAGAATGGCTTTTTAAATGAAAATTTCCCCATACGATTCAGTCCTTGAGATGATATTATGTAGCATTTGCGCTAATTCAATTTTTTCTGAGATAAATCTTGAAGCTGTACACTTATTCCTACAGCACACGGTATACTCTATAGCTACCTATACTGTCTATAACATCTATTCGGTAAAAAGCCGATGATTATAAAACTCCGCGGGGCCGGATCATCATTGCGCATAAACATCCCGGGATAAACGCGCTAAGCTCTCGTGGGTTCCGTAAAAATCGACCGCGTTGGCGACTAGGCGGATCGGCGCGCGGCTCGCAAGTTCAGGAGGAGCGACGGCAGCTGCGCCAGTCCACGCCGAGAACGGCCCACTTCATCTTGGCGGCGGCTCGTGCAGCCCCGAAACAATCCGCGGCCCACACGGCTCCCGAAAAAGCCGCGGGCCGCTCGTAACTCATTGTCGCGCGCTCCTCGACGCCGGCCCTTTTCTCGCGCGCTTCCGGTAGCCGCGAGTGCGTACAAGCGCGGGACAGGCTGAGGCTCACCTGCACATGCGTTCAGACCTGACTTACGCGGTTTTTTACTGGCGGAGTGGGTGGCGCTGCGAGCTGCGGGCGAGGTTGCCACCGCCGTCTCGTGTGTACGTGTATATATATATATTTCAGCAGAAAAGTAGAGTTGGAAAAGTTCGGGGAGGAGGCAATTTGTGGAAACAGTGTCAAAGTGCCGGAGGACGTAGTCATCATCGACAGAGTCTTTATTTTTTACATTGACCTCTTCGATAATCGATACACGCCGCTACTTTCTCGCGGCGGCAATTGAGCACTTTACAAACTGTTAGGGTACATTTTTAATTAAGGATGCTATACCCGAGAATTCCCGAGAGAAGCAAAAATTCCGCTATAAAATTTCTATTGTCACATATAAACTTATCAACTGGAAAGAGCAAAGTTTCTTTATAGTAAGACATAAAATTAGTTCTTGACAGAAATTATGCACGTACACTGTTGTAGAATACGAAACTCCAAAGTATCTTGATCACGCACAAGCTAAATTTACCGATTCTAACACCGTTAATCTAGCCTGGAAATATCATCTAATACAAAGTTTAATTTTTACCCAAGATTAAACTATTCGCTGCTAGTCTGCACATTCAATTGAAAATTATGGAATTTTCATGATTAAGTATTTACTGCAGTTAACAAATAAAGATCTCATAAATTTGAAATAATTGATTTATTTTACAATCGATTTATTGTTCCTTCATTGAATTGACGAGATATCTTAACTCATCGCTCGCAATTAATTGAACTATAATTTTGTAGTCATTTCTATACAGCCGGCAACAAATGAAGCTAGTGAAAGATTCAATTTGATTCCATCAATCAAAATGATCCGAAAATAGAATATTTTTGTAAGTGAGAAGGAAAAGTTGTGAGTGCGCGAACGTGGGGAGAGAGGTGTCGGGTAAATGTTTTGAATTAATAATGATAAAGGCTAGGCAGGAATTATTTCTGGTATTATTTCCAAAGGCAAGGTAAAGGCTCTTCTTTCCGGGCAACTGCAATAACTCGAGGGCCGGTCGGCCCTAAAAAAATAGAAAAAATTGCCGGGCGGGCTGGGAGTCGATCCGCGCGGCGGCCCACGCGGACTTATATACACACTTGGGGGCTCAGCCCTATCGCGCGCTCCTCGTAAAACTCTACTTTGCCCCCTCCCCCGGGGCGTCGGCCGGCAGCAGGAGCAGCGCCGGCGGTGGCGCACTCGAGAAATCGAGCAGCGGCGGATTTCATTGAAACCTCGAGGAGAGAGAGAGAGAGAGAGGGCCGCGCTCCGATGTGTTTCGTGCGCGGAGGTGGGGCACGTGAGCCTGGCAGAGAGGTGATAAGTGGGCGCCCTCGCGGCGCCGGGCGCCATTATCCGCAGGTTCTTTAATTTCTGGCTCAACCCCTTGGGCCTGGCGGGCGGCCCCCCGAGCAGCGCCGCGGCCTCGAGTGGTTGACAAATAAACCGAGAGGAAAAGGGGGCGCCGCTGCAGCCGAGGACTCGAGCCCGGCCGGGGGGCTTAGGTGCGAAAGTCTTTGAGGACTACTCCGGGGAGTTGAGCCGGGCCGCCGGCAAAGGGCCGCGGCGAGTCGGCCCCTCCTTACCGAGTGCTTTCCGAGGCCCGGCCACGAGTGCGCCCCGCCGCCATATCCCTCCTCCGTTTTGATTAGCGCCCACTTCCCACTGCCATCTTCCCGGCCCTCTTTATCACCGGCGCCCATACCTTCATCAGCCCTCGCGGCGCAGCCGACTCAGCGGCCACTTCCGTACACACGGGAGCGAGCGGGGGCTGAAAGCCGGGGGCGGGGACAAAAATGGAGGAGGTGCAAAGGGCGCTTGCAGGTAATGGCCGGCGCCGAGGAGGCCGATGCAAAGAGCCGGGGCGACGGTAGCCGCGGGCCGGGGCCCTTTTTTGGCGGCTCTCCAGCGGGCCGCCGTCTGATTTCCGGCTCCCCGGCGGGCGCGCCCTTTTTTTTCCCTCCCCGGCGCCTCTGTGCGCGCTCAAACGCTCCTCGTTTGCCCGGTTATAATCGGGCCTTTGGGCGCCCCGGGGAACCGCAGCTAACGCCCCGGAAACCTTGACGTAATTCCTCCTCGGCGCCGGCGCACGTTCGACGCTTGCTTCCTCGGGCCGTCCCCTGGCCCCGCGCGATCCCCCCGAACCTTATTTATGGGGCAAACTTTGTGACGTTTAATTAATTCGCCCGACTTATTCGATTTCGGCCGCGGGCAGGAAATATCGCCCGCGGAACGGGCGGATACGTCTGTGCCGCGCGCTAATGGAAGCGGATGAGCGATTGCCGGCGTATCAATTATACTTTGGCCGCCTCTCGTCAGCGCCGGAGACATTTTCTTGCATCCGAATCGGCGATCGAGGCCCGATGTCCGGCCAACTGTATATCGAGCGCACGGCGCCCGCGTACATGTGCGCGTACACAGTCGGCCGCTCGGCTCCCCGCGCCGATTATTGTACGTTCGGCCGCGCGACAACTTCTTCCCCGCGCGCCAATCATTATTCACTCGATATATATACCGGCCGATTGAATGGAATTGTGCCTCGGCATAAAGCCCGGGGGAATATGACACTTTGATACCGGGGCGCGCCGCGGGTAAATGCACGAACGAGGGAAAAAAAATAAATCGCCCGCGGCGCTTCTCCACTTGGCCCGCGGACCCGGCGATAAAAGACGCGGACCGCAGCGGCATTTGAATGACAAAGGGGGGAATAAAAGGCGAGCCGCGGCGTTATTACGAGGGCGCCTTGCACGCGCCCCCGGCCCTCCCCCTGCCGGGATTTACATGCCACTTAACGTCTATTCCGAGTGGGAGCCGGACGGGCTTTGGATGAAAGGTGGCTGGGCGCTCGGACGTCTCCGACCTTTTTACCCGGCGGCCGACCGATGGCTTTGATTTGTCGAACGGCCCAGCCTATTTTCGCCCTCGTAAATCCCCGCGGCCGCCCGTCACTTATACAGCTCGGTCGGTTATACAGGCTATTTTACTTTTGCGTAAATAGTTGCAGATAACTTTTAAAGTGGGAGACCGTCGTATAATTGCCCCGGCGACGCGGCCGCCCATTAAGCGGCGTCCGAGGTCTTTTGGGAAATTTTAGCCCGCGCCGACAATGACACGAAGGAGAAACAAAATCCATTAAGGGAGCCGAGCCACGCGGCTTATCGGATCGCGAGCGTCTCCGAGGATGTTTCCTCCCTGATTCTACTCGCGCGAGCCCATTCGGCTCTCCAACTTTTTCCATTGGCCTCCATCGGCGCGCTCCTTCTGTTTTTCCTCCGATGCCCCCTGCAGCGCGGCGATAGCCCCGTTACGTAGGTAATCGGCCCGGTAAACAACGTGCCGGCCGCGCCGAGGCGCTCGTCCCCAGCTGCCGAGTTCTGCCCCCGGGGAAGAAAAAAGGACGGCCCTTGGGCTTCCTTTTTTGCCTTTTGGCCCGATTGCCGATAAACCGCACCGGCCTCGGGGGCGCGCCGCGGCCCAGTTGGCCGCATAAAAACAAACCAGCGGCCATAATCCCCGGGGCGGAGGGCGCGGGCCTCCGGAGCGCCGTCCTTATTTACGCTACACAGACCGCGGCCGACCCGATTAATGCGGACCCGGGGGAATCAGCGAATCGCGGTCAGCTTGTCGGGGGCGAGTGTCGCGCGCGCCCGGCAGGACTAAGGTCCATTTAAATGCAGGATCGGCGGGCGGGGCCGCCTCGACCGCGGCTTAATTCGGAATTAAAACGCGGGCGGCGGCGCAGCGCCGGCTCGGACTCTGGAGACTTATCCGCTCGTAAGCGCCGTCCCGGCCCCGACGCCGCGGCAGAGATTTTATGCAAATTGCCTTTATATTAGGGGCGCTTTAACTGCCGCGATTAATACGCGCGCCCCGCCGGGCCCTCGTGCATTATGTAGACGCCCGCGCGGCCCCGACGAGCCCCGACGCGAGAGGCGCAACTGCGCCACCCACCCCACACTATATAACGCGCCGCGCGTCTCTCTTTATTTTTTCCCGAGTAGATATACCGCCCACTTAATAAGGAGTTGCGGCCCTGACAAGCCGCTCCACCCTCGAGTAGCCCCCCTCCCATGGGCCGAGGCCCTCCCCGGCCCACCTCGCCCCTCACCCCAACCCTGGCTGCCTCCTTCTGCCCCGCTCCCTGCCGGGGGTTCACTCGGTCACATCGGTTCAAACGCCGCATAAATGATCTCCTTACCGGGACGTCTTCACCCAATCGGCCCGCTCGGCTTTTCCTATACATCAGCTCCCCGCGTTACTTTCTTTTTTCCGCGCCGCTCTACTTTCTGCCAGCGTCCTCGAAAGTTCTTTCCAACCAGTCGATTCCCGAATCAAATATTGCCTCGAATCGCGTACATCACGAACATTGCCGCTCGGTATAGCGCATAATTGCACAAAAATCCAGGCAAAAATCTACCGACCGCATTCTCGGCGTTGCACGTATATACACACGTATGTACATAGATCGAACATGCATTGGTTTCATTAGGTTTCCGCTGTGCGCGCGTTTCTCTCCGAGACGTGGAACCTCTTTAAACATTCCGAAGGGATGCAGCTTTATCGTGCGATCCTCGGGTTTTATTGCGAGCCCGGGCGGTTATCGTTAAATCGTGGGCTGTATCGCCGTCAAGGGATCGCCGCTACGGGCGTCGCGGTGCTGCGCCACCATAGAGAGAGAGAGAGAGAGAGAGAGAGAGATTTAAAAGCTTGCCCTGTAAAAAAGTTGAAAGGTTAAGCTGGATTAATGAGGGAGCATTTTTCAAGTGTACGAGCACGGGTTCAATCGCATGTAGGTCACATTCAAGCATAACGCCTGGCTTAACCTCCACATGCATTCCTTGTCGCTTTTATTCTCTAATTGAACCGCGCACTTGCACGATGTTGCGCAATTTTCGCGAGCGAGTCGAGCGACCACTGGAATGGAATTTATTAAACCCCGCGTACTTTGACCAAAGTAGCAGGAACTATTCGTTCGATTTGAAGAAAATTGACGTAACCGTACACGTACGTCGATAAATTGCTAAAGCGCGCGTTAACCACAGGGCTTATACAGCCTCGGCCTCGGGCGAGTGCCGTAAGCGCCGCGAGCCCCGCGGGCCAATCCTACAAAGACTTTTTCGCTCGGCTATCGCACGTACCTATCGGCCGCTCGCTCCTCGGCCCGCGGCGGGCTTCCGAGGCGGCGGACGGGCGACGGCGGCGCGTTAATCCGCTGGCCGGTCCGCCGGTGGGCGCGTGGGCGGCGCGCGCCTGCGGCCTGACTCAGCGCCGAAAACAAATAGCCAAGTCGCGCGCCGGCCCCAAGGTCGCGGCTGGCCTCGGCGCCCGCGCTCACGTAACCCCGGCCTCCCCTGCAGCCGCCCGCGGGAAGATCCTCCGAGTAATTGCGCGCGTGCCTCTGTCCCTCCGGCTCGTGTGTATGTATATATAGCGACGGAGGCCCAGGCCCTCGGCCTCTCCTGCTTAGCCTGGCAAATGGCCGGCTTCATGGAGATTCTTCCGTGGCCAGAGGGGGAGACAGGCTCGTGTTGACACTCGCCGAAGATCGTGTTTGGTGAGAAAGCGCATTTATTGCTCGCGGGGGCGCTCCGGATAAATGATTGCGCGCCTTTTGCTCGCCAGCCCCAAGGTCCGATTTATCACGTACGCCGGATTATGACCGTCGCGGGCGTTTGCTTTCCTTGCACTCCACGAGCCTTATCGAGACTTGTGCGGATCAAGGCTCTGGCTAAACATTAGGCTCCGAGTATATTTTTCAAAATGACTGCCTTACTTTAGTCGCTGTGTCCGCGAAATGACTCGGTTCTATGGCTCCCGACAAACCGAGGTACAATACGTAAAGCTATTTTTACCTTTTGCAACAATTGCGTACTACAAAATCAATACAACAGTCTTTTCAATTACTTGTTCACAGTCTCTGTAAAAAGGATTAGGCGACCATTCCATCTAAAACAATTATGTGAATTAAGTTTTCTACGTTCACTACAATTGTTGTGCAATATTTTTAATTTTTAATGTAATAGAAGAACTCGTCAAGTAATATCATTACATAAAGTATATCCCGTATTTTACAATGTAACAAACCTAAAACACATAATATACGTTCATCAGACTATGCTACGTGACAAATGCACCAACTATTCTAGGGCAATAATTATTTTTAGAAGATTCACTGCAACTTTGCAGTGATACCAAATTTTGGCTACAGAATAAGAATAGGAGGCTGAATCTGTAATTTAAGTTTAGACTGCGTAAATAAGGTACTAGCCAATCTATGCATTATTATTATTTGTTTGAGAAATATTTAATAAAACTGACGCACGAATAAAAATTACTAACCAATATTTATCAAAAATCTTTTAAAAATCAGATTTTAAGGTGAATCCTGTTAGACGATAGGTTAGGCGCTGTTCGGCCCCGGTCGAATTTCCCACTAATTATCACGCACATCATTAGAAGCCTTGAAAAAAATTGCTTCGAATAACTTGAAGGTGCCCTGATACCGACTTAAATTCCGGGGAAACAAATTAGAGGCTCTCAGTACTATAATTCGCCTGGGCGCGAATAACTTTCCAGCATCAGAATTCAGGCTAGCCGCCGAGGCAACTAGACAATTTCTATGGCACTCGAAAAAGCGCAGCAGCAGCTCTCTCACGGAGCTTGCGAGCATCCCAGGAATATCTCAAAGTTCGCCAAGAGGAAAGTACCGGGACTGTAGAAGGCGAGTGAGAGAGAGACGAGGCGCAGAAGAGCGACACCGCGCGAACAATGGGGCAATGCGTCTCCCTCTCCCTCCAAGTTATAATAGCCCGCGCGGCGCGCGCCTCGCGAGGATTAAAAACATTCGGTGGCCGGTGCTCAGTCCCGTCTGTCACGAGTCTCGCGACACGCCGGGCGTCCCCCCTCTCCCAACCTTATCGCCTATTTCCAGGCCCGCGGACGACTGATAAGCCCGCCGCCGGCAAAGCCCGTCGATGAGCCTGCCCTCGTGAGTTTCTCCCTACCCCCCCTCTCCGGGCGTCGGCCCGCTCCCGATGACCCGGCGGCGGAGGGCCGGACAGCCTTCTCGAATTCGAGCGCGCGCTCGTCTCCGCGCGCTCACCCGGCGACGACTTATTAATAGCGCGCGCCTATTTTTAAAGGGACGCCCGGAGGGGGAATGATACTCCGAGTGCCCCGAGTGCAGCGGCAGCCGCGTGGCGCGCCGGCAACAATCGGCACATCGATCAAGTCGCGCGCGCGCCGCCGCGGGCATCCTTGACGTCATCCGCGGCCGCCGGCAGCTGAGAATGTTCCCGGCGAAAGCGCCGCTCGCCAAAACCTCGCGATCAAGCTGCATTGTCCGGCTGTGCCGCTGTCACGCCCGCGACACTCCAAAGAATCGAAAAACCTTATTCCACATTGCGGATCGGGAGAAACTTTCAACTGGCGTGTGTTTTTTTTCTTCGATTTTTGCTCGTTTTTCGCGCGGGACACTTGTATGGATCTGATTTTCCCAAAACTTTCCATTCAACTTCGTTTGCTGCCGAAAATCAAAAAATACCACTTTGTCCAAGTAAAAGTTTTACATAAAAAGTACTTTTGAAAGCCTTTACTGTTTTCTCCAAAGCACCTCATGTGCCGTGTTGTGTTTTTAACAATATCCACCTATTAAATCAATCGAAATGCAATATACATTCGACGAATAGAAATATTTTGAATATAACTTTATCGTTACATTCAGTTCCACCAAAGAAAACAAAGAATAGTTGAAGCAAATACATAATTAATCGATTCAGTAATTGCTCCAGTAAAAGAATTTATATTTTATAAATATTCTAGCAAAAATGGCGAGCTTCTCAATTTTCTAAAGTAAAAATAAACAAAAAAAAATTGTAGATCATATATTTACATCTTGGAGCCTGGCCATGTATAACCAAGATTTGAACCAAACGATTGTTTATTTACGAGGCTGTTGACCTATCCTCAAATTATATAAGTGTTTACTAACTCTTGCATAGTCATTCGTCAACTTTTTTTATTTAAAGATTATGTTCACTATCAAAGACGTGTTTCTTTCTGTTGCAGGTACGTCCAAGTTTTGCCAATTGTTTAAAACCATGTTCACCCGCCAAGAGATCGATGCGTAAGTTATAATAAGAATTTTACTTGCATTCCAATTGATGAATAGGAAAATGCGAATGATAATTTCGCCTATTTTCATGATTAGGCATAAAGAACGTGTCAGAAAAGCAAGTTTTCTCAGTTGAATTTATTCTGCTAACTTCTTTTCTTATGAGCGAGCATCTCTATTTAGTAATTCGACCGCAACTGAAACCACAATTAGGACTTTTTTCCTTCTGTCGGTTGGTTTGGCTGCTTCCGCTTCGGCCTCGACCTCGGCTTCGACTCCTGTCTTCCCGGGTCTATTCTTCAGAGCGCGGGTGCAAATCCGCATTTCCCAGATAACCGACCCCAGGGCGGAAGAAAAGAAATCTCATAGTTGGGGAAGAGGAGAAAATGGCCAGTTCTCCCTGCAGAGGCTTTCCGTTCGATCCTATTGCGGCCGAGGCTCGCGCCGGGAATAGAGCTTTTCCAGTAAAAAAAAATCGAACGTGTCTCCCTTCCATCCGAGGGATATGCATCTAATCGTGCTGGTCGGCTCAGCCCTTGGAGATCAGTCGGCTGGCCTCTCGGCTTCTTCGTGCGCGCGCCGCTATGCAGATCGGGCTTGCATATTCATGCACAGGTGGTCGAAGGGAAGCGTCGGCCATGATAATCTCGGCCGGCTGGCTTCGCCCTCGCGCGTGGACTGACGGGCAAGAAAACCGGAGGCGCGTCCTTCGCGGACTGTCGAGTGGGTCCGAGAAGGCGAGTGTATCATCGCGAGCGTTGAAAGTGCAACTTCTCGAGACGGGCCCGGGAGTGTGGATGGGGGGGGGGGGAGGTCAGAGGAGGGCTCTAATGAAAGTTTGCAGTAGACATCAGGTGACTTATAGTGTCGGCAAGTTGGCGGAAAGCGATCGGACTTTGCCGGCTTCGCGGGGAAAGGACCTTCTCAAGTGGTGGAGAAAACTCCCGGGCCCGGACACGGTATACCGGGACGATAAGGTAAATATATCCGAGGATCCAATCCAACGAGCGAGCGGCCCGTTAACGCCAAGTTTTACTGCGCCGCGCGGGCGCATTCCCGGCCATATCGCCCCATCTACTCCCTCCGCCCGCCGCCCCGCCCCCTTTTGTTCCGCGGCAGCGCCGGCTACATTATATTATTGTTTCTTGCCGGGGACTCTGTCGAGCTTTGATACACCAGAGCGCTTGTGCTGCAACTGATACGGCGCGAGGGGACGGCACGCGCGACCCTCGGCCCTGTGGAGCAGGAGATCGGCTGGCTCTTCTTGCCGTGGCAGAGATGGTTGAAAGTCCTTTTTGGAATAGCGCTCGTTGCCCCAGGATTTTGGCCAAAAAAACGAAGGGGCTCCCGGGACAAAGACGCCGTGGAGCGCGGCGTTGTTTACGAGTGCATAGTTCATAAGCAATTTTACGAGTGGCGCGACAAATTTGGCCGGCATAAAGCAGTCGGCAATGAAGAAATTTATATGGAATATTCCCAGGAAGAAAGCACTTTCGAGGTTTCCAGCGATGATGTTTACGGGGCAATATTTGTCACGTCAAAAAAGAAAAACACCATTCTGCCAAAACACGCGAATGCTCTACATATAAGATATTGTAGCTCGTGCCGCAGTTGCAAACACGATGCGTCAAAAGTCTCCCGAGCGCTCTTTTTTCTTCCCTTTTACTTATTTTCCCGCTCGTTTAGGCCAAGCGCCGCGCAGGGAGAGAGCGATACCCGAGGAAGCCGACCGGGGCCCCCGACTCCGCGACACATGTATATTCGCCGCGATTAATTCAAATTGCATTTTTCACGCGCGCCTCCGCTGGCGGTGCTGTGTGTGTGCGCGCGCGCGCGCGGGCGGAGGGGCAAGGGCCAGGACAAAATAAACTCAATCAATCAAACGGTATCTCCCCCGGCTCCCGGCCCCGGCGCTCGCCCCGCCACCTTCCTTTCTTTCCACCTCCGTAATCCCTTTCTCTCCCGCCTCGGGAAAGTTCTCTTAGTCAGGCTCGTTTAACTTCGAAACTCGACGAGTTTCGCGATTTTCCATACGACTGGAAGGTATAAGAATAACGAAGTACCGCTCGCCTCCGCGTTTACTTTTGCTCCCCCTGTACAGCGCCGGGCGGGAGGGAGCGGGAGGGGCGCCGGCAGGTGAAGCGCCGGCGCGGGAGGCGGCCCGCGCGCGCCGAGCACTAAGCTGTCGACCACGTCCTCCCATAAATTGCGCGACCGGCGCGGCCGCGGCGACTCCTCGCGGCTCTTTGTCTCCCGCGCGCCCGCAACGCCCGCAACGCCCGCGCGCTCCTTTGCCCGCGGCCCTGTCTTATTTAAATCATCCGCAAAGCCCTCTTAATATTAAAAAATGGCTCCCGCCACCGTCGAGCCGCTCTCGAGGCGTCCCGTGGCCGCCCCCCCTCGCTCCCCGCGCGCTATTCCCCCTGCCGCCGGGCGGCAGTAGCAGCAGCGCCACCACCACCAGCCTCTCGTCTATTTCACATATGTATTACATCTATTCTTGAGGGTATTACGCTATTTCCCGGCGACTCGCGACATTTTTCTGTATTATCGTTATTCTTTTATACGTACACGTATGAGGGCTGCGAGTCTCTCTCGCCGCCGCTTATTCGATTTTTTACTTTATTTTATGCGCCGCCCCAAGCTTTTTCGGCCCCCGCCGGATTTCCCCGCTCCGCTCTTCCGAACGAGATTTTCTCCCGGGAAAAATGGCCTTCGAGTTTTTCACGGATTAATCTTTTACTACGCGGTTGCTTTGTCGGAAGATTCCCTAAAGGCGTTTTCCTACGTCTGCCTTTAACGTGCCTTCCACTCTTTTTCCTCTTGCCTCCAGTATTGTAGTATATTTTTTTAATCGGCTGCCCCTTCCTTCGGAGAACTAACCGGTCAAGCGTTATCCACAAATAATGTGCTCGTGTGTACCGTACGTTATACGTATAATGACAAATGCGAGAAAATAACGGAGAAGGTGCAAGTATTACATCAACAGCTTTCATGTCACAATCCACTTAAAGGATATCGTGGTAATCGAACGACACGCAAATTATGTTAAAGGGGTATTTATCATCTGCAGTTAGTCAGAACCAATTATATTGTTCTTACTGTTTGCGATATTCACCTTTTATTCGTTTATTTCATTGTCTATTTTTACTCTGTTACAAATATCGTGCTTGCTCTAAACGAATCGTGACACGTGTTAATTAAAACGAATGAATGTGTTACAAGTGTCTTGACATCTTACTTTTTAAACATTCTTCACTCAGTGAGTTTGCGAATGTAGTCAATGGCACTTGTCTTCAAATAATAGCTAAATCCTTGTTTACTTTTATTATCATTGGTTGTATGTACCGATCGCTTTCTAAAAGTAATAAGATTTGTATTTGGCTCCTTCATCGTGAACACAGGATTTCCTTCTGGATTTCCAATGTTTGCCCCCGACGTCATTCGAAGCTCGTATACCTTTGACTAAGACTTCCTTCGATAACTGCACTCACGTTCCTAAAACAGTCGATAACTCCCTTCTTGTAGATCTAGTTGTGTTAATTTTCCCCAAAAACTTTATGGAAAACGAGCTTTCTACCGGAAAATTGACGCAAACTTCTAGATTGAAAGATATATCGAGAGTTACGAGTATATCTTCGTCAGCGTCGAGTAGCGTTCTACAATCAGCTTTTCGACACCCTCCTTTATGGACTCGGGCTAACATGTATTCTTCGACTCCATTTCTATTTATCTTTCACACGAATGAGCCTACCACGTTGGCTCCGCTTGATTTTTCGAAATTGATACATGGGACAAGTCTTCATCGACTGAAACTCGTCGCTGATCAAAAAAACGACAAAAATAACTGCGACGATCGGCTTACAGGGTATCCATCAAGCGAGATCCCCGATAAACCTAGCACAGTAGGCCTGCCGTCAAAAAATATGGAGAAAAACCGGCTGGGCCAGCGTCGCGGGCGGTATATATACGCGCTGGCGCAGCGGCGCAGGCGCAATAAGTGGCTGCAGCGAGTGTAACGCAGTTAGCCAACCGCATGGCGACTGCCCCGCAGCTTGTCGCCCTTTCGCGGCGTCCGCGGACGGCGACAGCGGCTCCGTCCGCGCCTGACGTTTATGTCAGCGAACAATGCGCGTGTAAATTTGACATGCAGGCGCCCGGGCGTAGTACACCCGCCGCATTGTCGGCCCAGGAATTCTTGAAGCCCTGCGCCCGCGCTCGGACAGCCCTTGTACCCTTTTACTCCGCGGCGGGCGTTTCGCCCCTTTTTTATCGTCCGCTTGCGGCCCGCGTCCGCGGTATCAGGCGCCTCCCTCTTTTTTTTTCGCTGTCGGTCCGATAAAGGGCTTTATCGCACTTGGTACGCAGTATATTTGTTAACGCATGCGCGTGCAGTACCAAGCGGTAGGTACCGCTTGCTGCCTGCCGGACTTTTGTTCGATAAACCGGGCGACGTCAAATAGTTGATGAGTCTCGAAACGTGCACGTGAAAGGTCGAATTATATTTGCAGATCGTCTTCATGAAAATTTAGACGTTTACATTATAATTTAAAAATTTGTATGTATTATTTACTAGATTTAAGTCGTCCAGATATATACGCTGTTGTGCTCGTGTCTGCATATTGAACTCGTCAGTAAAGCTTGCACAGATAGATATGTATTAGGTGCGCAGCCGTACTATTATACTCACCGTCATTATCTTAAATAAAATAACTAAATCCTTACCAAACTATAATACGCTGAATAATGTTTTATGCTGAAAAACCACGTGCACACATATAATTTATAATATTCTAATCCACTCGCCTATCTTCACACAGGTTACTTGCTGCGCTGAATCCTAGTGAGCGCGATTCAGGACGTGATACTACTGCGGTACTGAGATTTAGCCTAAACGATACACGGACGCGCTCTCGCTTCATAAGTAGTTCGACCAAACTTTGTATTCCTTAAGCACTCGATGTCATTTCACGAAGCTACCTTTTATTCTTGCCCGGCCACCAGAATTCTTGAAATTATCGCTGGTGCATTTGTTTACATTCAACGATCATTTATTGCTGTTAAACTTTCGTAAACAAAATATTTAACGTATGCATTGGTGCTATTTAATCCGTAACATAATGATTACATACAAAAACATTTCCTGTACGTGCAGTACAAGTGTGACGGAGAGGAGTGTAGAAAGAATATTTGTAAATCCTATTCTATAGCTGTTTTTTCATACTTGAAAAAAGGTTATTTATTTATCTACATAAGCAGCTCCAGCATAGTGTTATTTACTAGATTCCGCACAATTATCTTTTTGTATTTTACGTAGAATAAAGCGTTCAATTATTTTTTCTGTCTGCATTTTGTCACGCACGTATTCGCAGGCGACAAGGAATCGAGGGCCGTCGAAGTGTCTCTCTCGAGTTTTGGCACGTTTGCAAGTGGGAGCTAATTTAGCCCCTTTGGCAAAGCGAAACCGTGAGCAAAAAACATCGGGATGAACATCACCTAGTCCACGAAACTGTCCCGATGACGTTCTCTGATATGCGGAGATGCCGAGTCTTCTCTCGCGCTATCATTGCGAATTTCGCATTCGACTCATCGCTGAGGTCATTCTTGCTTCCGAGATCGAGTTCACCATTTCGTCTCTCTATCTCAATTTTAGTGACTTCAGATTCTGTTGGCTATAAACATTATCAACAAGTCCAATCAATAATTAAACTTGCTAGATTTAATTTAAATATAGAAACATCTTGAAAGTTCATTAATTTATAATGGTTTTAACCTTAAAATATCCGCGAAACATAGTGCAGGCTAGAAATAGTGCGTTACTCTGTTGTTATGAAATAATTTTTTTTCTAAGTAAAAAGATATGCGCAAAGTAAAGTTTCTTGTTCCGTAGTATAATGATTGTGTCCTGGCCAATGCTTGTACCTGGTTCAACCACACTAAATTCATCTGACGAGTCTTACCTACACGGCACGAGGCAATAATTTGCGGGAACATAGAAAACACACTACGAGTTTTATACTACGCTACGCTCCAGCTATTTTATTTTTAGCATAAATACGTCTGCAATTGTAGATACATCGAGTGAAATATTTACGCAAAATATACAATTTTTAATTGTGCAGATTTTCTTTATTACCTTACGCGTGAGATCTAAAAAGTTTTCGACGAGAAACAATACAATTTGGTTTTTTTTTTTAAATTTGATTATTTCAGTTCGTTATACTTAATCGAGTTTTAGTGCCAATTGATTTGCATTTTTGAAATACCCGATTGTTTTACCGTAGCAATAGGAAGAGCTCGCATTCAATGATCTATAATTAGATTGAAAGTTTACAGCGAAAATACATTTGCCCGTTAGGTCGGTTACCGGCTTATCCAACAGCGTCTTTCCACGGTTGGTTTAACCTCGCGGCAGTAGTATCAGGTGTAGTTGGGCAAGACAGACTCGCGTACCCCCCCAAGGAGAGTCTTAATTCCGTTAACTCTCAACAATAGGATTAGAAAACTTGCCACGCACGAAAGATGCCGCGCACAAGCATAACTTTTGCCCCGACGCGACGTATACGCGTGCTTTCACCCCGAACCGTATACGCATGAATGCGCCGACTTGTGCGCAGTGAAAGCGAAGATGTTTGAAGGTTGGTAGCGACATTGATGTACAAGCTTCCGTAAAAGAGAAAAAGATTATTGGTAAAATGTGGCATTATTTAATATGAGCTTTTGTTCATTATGACTATATTAAAGAAACTGTTTAAAAAACATAGTGTTAATTTGAGATTTAAAGCAATTAGGATTGGTAAACAGTAAAGAAAACCCTCGCGTATATGCACATATGAATGCATGCGAGGCTCGAATAAAACCAGAAAACGAATTATTAATACCCATGAACGTTTATAATTTATCAGTGAAATTAACCTGGCAATCTTTGTTTAGAGTTATAATTGCGTACAACATATATGCGAACATGAATCACTCTCACTTGGGTAAACAAGTAAATTAATGTAAAATCAATATTCGCTATAATATAAGATCAAAGTCATAACAACTATTTGGCACAATAAAAATCGATAAAATATCTTATTTGTAGTGAAATCGGAGTACTTATTTTCAGGTTATTTCTAATTTAAAACTGATAGAAATCTTTATTTTAATGATTTCTATATTATGCCTAAAATGAAAATCAAAATCATTCACATCGGATGCTTAAGAATTCACGTCATTGGTTTAAATAATAAATAGAAAATCAAATAAACATTATTTACTACTGTATCAATATAAATAAATTATAAAAACTTGACTAACACATGAATATAAAGTTGTAAAGACTGATACAAATGACGCAGATAGGTAAAAATAAATACACATGCATCATTTTTTAAAAAATTAATATCTGAATCCGTTGAATAAAGATTTGTCAAAAAATATTTATTTCTAGATAAATGTTCGAGATGTTCGTGATTTATTAGCGTCTCTCGTGAAATTGGCCGAGTATCGCTGCAGCTTTTGTAAGCAGGTTGCGCATAACGCGGCTGATTAACAAATCCGGGCAAATATTTCACTTTATAAGCGGGCGGGAGTGGATTAGCGGGCGCGCGGCGCGTCATCGATCCTGCAGTCGATCAAAAGCAGCCGTTGCGCATCGGCGCAGTCGTAAAAATGCCGGGCGGCCCTCGTTGTTTACGCCCGGCGCGGAACTTTGAATATGTATAATGCATGGCCGGAAATCGAGTCGATTGCCGGGGCGGCCAAGTTAAATTGAAAAGCCTCTCAATTTTTCAGGGCGAGTCGGCAAATTAACATAAAATTAATTTCCCGCGGCGGCGGCGGCGGCGGCGGCCTCAGCGCGCGCTATCCGCCTAGATTACGCCGGGAGGCCGGGCTTTTGAGAGTCGGCGGGCGACGGGCAGACGAGCCGAGCGGTCCGCGAGAGCAGCCCCGGCTTGTATATGGCTTTAATCCCCTCGGCGCTGGCGCTCTCTCGAAACGCGATAAATTCGCCGGGGAAATTAATGAAGAGCCCCGCGGAAAATGGCGCGGGCCGGCCCGCCGGGAGGGGAGCCTCCAAGGCAGCGTTTTTCGGCCGGCGCGCAGAATAGCCGGGCGCCGCGGGGCCGCCGGGCCGAGCGGCCCGCTAAACGAAAAGCAATTATTCGTGGCAATTAGGTGACATCTCGGTGGCGTAAGTGGCACCGGCAATGGGCCGCAGCTGCCTACCAGCCGAGGACGAGCCTCTCATCCTGTGGCTTGTACCGGCGCACCGAGCTTGACACGGAAATTTATTCGTGCATAACCGATTTGGCGGCGTTTCAAGACGGACGCACAGAGTACATACTCGCGCCGACTGGCTTCTTCCCCCCCCCCCCCCCCCCACCCCGAGCCCGAGCCACCCCCCTCCACCCCCCCTCCGCGCCGCACCTCCTCCCGAGCACTCTCCTCTCCGCGAGCGCTCTCTCAGCGCCTGTTTTACGATCAAAGTTCCGAACGACATTTGCACGTCGGCTCCTTGGTTCGCTTTTCGCTCGAGCAATGCCTCCTCGGCTCCCCCTCACTCTCCCTTTTGTACGCGTCGCCCCCCACCCGCCCCCGCGTATTTCGCGCTCTCTTTTCCGGCTCTCGGCTTTTTCCGCCTACGAGCATTTTCATTCTGCGGTGGCCGTTCGCGCCGGCTGCACATCATCTGTGCCGCGCTCTCCCCCTCCGCGGCGAGGCGAGCCCCCGTCACTGGCGCTTCTACTACTTCGCCACCCGCCCCCCCCCCCACTGCCGGCGCACTGTCGCTTTCCACTTGCGCGCGCTCATTCGAAGGAGCGAACTCTCTCTCGCTCGGTACTTTCTTGCTTCTCCAGCTCTCCATTCACCGCCTCGCTCGCGCGCCATCTCCTCGCCGGCTCCTCATTGTTTTTTTCCGGCTCCTTTTTTCTCATTCGTCTACCCCCGCGGCCCGTGTCTCTCTAGTGGGCGCGCCTTTTCCCTCCAGCCGCTCCTCTTCCTTTTTTTCGATGAGAAATATACTGGTTTATTGTTAGATTCACGGCTGCGCGAGAGGGAGGAGCTCGCTGATATCGGGAAAAACCTAACTCTTTCTATTGTGCTTTCCCCGAGAAACTCAAGTTGCAGCATTTTCTCTGTTTTTCAATTATAAATCAAGTGCTTCGGACTGGAGAAATTGATTTTTATTAACCAGACAAATTGACCAAACTTGATTACCTGACAAGCGGCCGAGCGGGGCAAGTAGCGATTTTTAAAAAAATATGCCCCTCGAATCGTGCGCGGGCCTTTGTAATAAATCTACACCAAAGTCTAATGAAAACAACTTGTTAACGGCAACGCATGAAAGCCCGATTTATAAGTAAAGGGTTTATGAAACTTAAAAACTAAATGGGTCCACATGCTCTAAAAAAATTATTAGGGATTTTTACTGTATTAGACAGTAAGCTATAAGGAAACACTTATTAGCCCGTGAAAATTACTATATATTGCACTAAAAACTCTTTTCCTTTTTAATTAAAATGGACCGTACACATAGAATTAATTTTTGATGTAATATACAGTTATTTTTATGATTTAGCGACGTGCTTCAAACTCACTTGCTTGCAGTAAACAGCCCTTACAAATTGTCTTGAGTGCACATAAATAAAAAACCTTTTTTTTGCAATCGGTGTTTATAATAGGTTTGTATTTTCAAACTCGAAAAGTTGTTGGAATTTTATTTTCGTTCTTATCCACGTCTTGTCTATATTTGATTTTGCTTAAAAATGTACATTGAGATGGCCCAACAGCAACTTAACTATAGTCAAAGTAATATTTAGCTCGAGGAAATAAAAATAAGAAAAGAACGAGGGAAAATATAACTGATGAGCTGTAATGTAGAAGATAACCGGCAGGGAAAGAAAAACTAAAGCAAAGGCTCGGAAAAGCCTTTCGCAAAGTCGCCTGCATCGTAAATCTGTATTCCACTCGAAGAGTGAGGTGTACTATATAGGGCGGGAGAGGCGAGGCCGTCACTAAAAGAAGATGATCCATTAAACAAAATAGAAAAAAGGGCCGGACGCAGTTCTGGAATTAAAGCGTCATTACTCTAATAGCGAACTTTTCATTCCCCGTTATTAAATTCATAATTTCCCCCGGCCGCCGCTTTAATCTCGCCGGGGGCCCGAGCGGCGTACGGGCGCCTCGCGTATATATACACGTGCCAGATAATATATATATATACACACACACACACACACATATATATATAGCTAGGCGCGGCGCTATAATACCTAAGTCGGCCATGAAACGGCATAAATAACTAATTGATCTTTCAAGAGGCACTTTGGAGCGCGAAAAGGAATCCCGTTTAATAGAGCACTTAAAAAAATGACGGGGCGGCCCCCGGGCCGGCGGGGCGGGACGCGCGCCGCCAGCGAGCGCGCGCGGATCGTATAATTTTAATTACGCCCGAGCACTTTTAAAAAATGCAGCGTCGCGCGGGGCGCGCTCTTATACGCGCGGGGGCGCCGAGGCGCAGGAGGAGAAGGCGCGCGCGCGGGGGGGAGTTGGGGGAGGGGCCGCAGACGCGGCCGAGGCCCGCCGCTCCGGAAATATCTTATATATATATTACACACACGCGCGCATGCATAGGCACACGTATACACGCGTGCAGAGGGAGCGCGGGCTCCCGCGGCTTGGCGCATTAATAATCAACCTTGCGTGCGCCCCCGAGTTTTACGGGGCGCGCGCCCGAGCCGGCGTATAAGTCATTCCGCGATTCTCTCGGCGCGTTTAACTCGAATAAGGAAGCGCGCTCGCGGCTTCTTCCTCCTCCCGGGCCGCTCGGCCTCTCGCCCGCTCCTCCTTCCTTCCTTCCTTCTTTTTTTTTTTTTTCGACGCCGGCGCGCCCGCCGTTCGTTCCGCTAAATCAGCGGCTTTTGACTCTGTCTAACGATCGTGAAATAAGGCTCGCAAACTCGAGCGCGAAACGCGCCCCCGCGGCCGCGGCCGCCCCACGTATATATACTTGCGCGCGGGTACCCTCGGCTCCTCGGCCCTTTTTCTTCCCCACCCCCGCGCGGCCCGCCCCGCCGGGGAGAATTTCAGCTTTTGATTGGATTTCTTCCCCCCCCCCTCCCCCACAGAAGCCCGAAGGACCCGGGGACACCGCCTCCTCTTTTTTTTTTTTTTTATTAATCCGCCGAGTTTGCTCCGGGGCCACCCAACTCCCCCGCGCTCATTACCCACTTTTCATTCGTAATTAAGCCATTCTTTAAGCGTCCCCTTTTTTCGGCGTATCCGCGTCTTCCTCTCGCGGATGTGTATGTATACGTGTGTGTGTGTGTGTCGGGGCGGGGCGCGCGATCGCCCCGAAATTTGGAAAACCACTTTCGGCCCGGCCGCCCGGGGAGGTAAGGGCCCGGGCTGCGCGCCTCAATTTAAGCCGCGGGTGAAATAGGGCCGGGAGTTCGGCCTGGAAAATAAGCCCGGCGGGGAATGGGGCCGTCGAGCGGCCTCGGCTGCTCAGATTCGCCCCTAAAAAATTTACAGCCTAATTATGCGTGTATGTATGTAGGGCGGGAGGTGTGGGCCGGGCGCTCGCGGATCGGGGGCTCGGGGCGGATCGCGCGAGTGGCCCCCTTGTACGCGTCTGCCGGCCGCGCCGAGCTGTTAAAAGGCACCTACTGGCACTCACAAATTGGAGGCGACGGGGCCGCCTCGGCCGAGGCGCGATATATATGCGCGCCCGGCGCATTACTCCCCCGTGTGCCGTTTTCCCCGGGAAAATGAGACGGGTCCGGCTGACCCGCGGCGCCCGCCCGTCTCCCGGGGACAACTTCATCTTTATCTTTCAGCCTAATACAATAAAGCGCGGGGTATTAAACAAAAATATTATTTCGCCGGGACGGGCCTGTCGCCGGCGGGTTTAGGGGCGCCCCCAACCCCCTCCCGGACCGTCCGCTCGAGGATTAATAGTTGGGCGCTCGGGGGCGAGCGCCGAGGCTCGATCGCCGCCTTGGCCTTGTGTCCCCGGTCTCCGCGTTGATACGGTCCGCAGCGGGACTTTCCAGCGGGTCTTTTATATTTCGCCGGGCGCGGAGGCGCCCGGGCTCTTGATTGGGGCCAATGGAGGCTTTCATTAATGCCCGGCCCGTAAAGCGAATCTATATGCGGATGGACGGAGCCGAGGAAGACCGGCAGAGAGATTATCTTTTAAGAATCGGAATCCAAGAGAACACTCCACCGACGCTCCCCATATTCTTCTCCTTTTTTTTTCCCTCTCTTGCTTAAAAACTTTATAACTTTCCTCTTCGCATTGAATTTTTCCCCGTATAAGCTCGAATGATCAATTGAATTCCATTGAATTATTGAATTGCGGACTTCATGTACCTTATCGGAATAAAAATTCTTCGAGCTCTCCGCGCGAGTATTCGTTGATTTAATGCGCGGGGGGTTGGCATAGGGGGGTGGGCCCGGCAGAGAAGAAGGAGAGGCGCGGGTCGTGCGCCAGGTACTAATGAGGCCTCGTCCTCTCGGCCTGGCCCCGTCCTCTCGGCCTCACAATGTGCATGTCGCAGCCAAGCCCGGCAATTAACCGGGGAATCTTTCTGTTGCAGAGTGACAGCGGGCTAGCGGACCCAGATCCAGGTCGAACTGGCAGCATGACAGCCATTAATTCGGTAAGTCCACAGCGGAGGAGCCGGCAAATTTTTCCCGCGGCCCGGCGCTTTGACCGAGGCGCCGGCCCCGGGGGCCGGGCTATATGGCCAGTCTGGCAGTTTCGACACGTGCGCCCGGGACGCCGCGCGAATCCCTAAGCAGAGCCCATCGATCGCCGGGCCGCGCTCGCGTGTGCCCGCCCGAGCCGCCCGTGCACCCGGCTTTATTTCACCCGCTCTTATTGGGCCGCGCTTTTTTGCCCCGCGGACGTGGCCCGAGGATCGCGCCGGGACGGCTATCGACTCTTCCGGTTAGGACTGTCCCCAAGGCTCCCGTTCGCCCCCGGGCTTCGTCGCCCGGCTCGGCGCCGTCTCTTTGTTTTTTAAATCGCGAGACCGCCGGCATTAGAGGCAGTTATGGGCCCCGGTGGAAGCTACGGGAAATCACTGAGTTTCAATTTTATGTACCTGCAGCCCAAGCTCCGCCCGCCGTTCCGAGCGAAGGAACCCTGGTGGTGTGCGCGGTATTTCAACTGCGCGATGATAAGCCGATGCCCTATTAGATATTAAACAAGTCCAATCAAATTGTGTTAAATTAAATACATGTGTATATGTGTTCAATAAACTCGCGTTCAATTTGGTTTTAAGAAATTATATTTGAATTAAAACCTAATTAAAGTTGTACATATTTTATCACAAATTGCTCATTTCAGAATTTAATAATCTACCCAAATTCTTAATCTAAATCCAAATTTAATAATATATCCATTAGGTAATTTGCCGCTGTTTTTATCATGCTATGTGAATTAAATAGAGCTTTTGTAAATACTAGTCGGCTCTCGATATCTTTTGATTACCTATTCAGTTAACAAATCTTTGCTGCCATTAAACACTGAATTTTTAAGATATACAAATATGGAAGCCAGTCGAGACCCAGTATGGTTTGTACTCGCGTTTGTAAGCTAATATTTCCATGTATGCAGTATATGTAAGCTCGTTCCATTTCTACTGAAAGCGGCTAAACATGTTATTTGAAACATGAGTTACTTCTTTTTACATTTATTGAAAGTAAATTACTTTTTCTTATAGCTATAAAACGTGTATCAAGATTGAAAATTGTGGCTTCCACATCTGATTTCATTGAATTGTTGTAAGATCAAAATACAAACGAATTGAACCAGAAGTTCAATACTTTAAAACTATTTTCTTTATACGTATACCATATACTTGAAGTCGTGCAGATACTTGGCATTAGTCGCGTTGCGACGGGGGTCGTGGACAAAGGGAACAAAGAGGAAGATAAAGATAGAGAGCCCGAGAGAGACGGCTGCAGCGGCGGGGTGGGGATCCGCACGGACTCGGACCCTGGCGAAAGGGGCGAGTTAGGGGAAGCTGGATACTTTTGTACTCGGCCGCTGATTGGGGCGTTAGTTAAGGATCACGTACGGCGGACGCCCGCAGCAAGCCGCCATCCATTCCGTTCGCACGCACCCGATTTCCGATATACCTATATATAGCGGGCTCGTGTACGCCCCCGAGGCACGACGTGGCCTCGACAGATTCCACTCGGAATTTCGTTATGTCGACGCGACGCCGTTCCAAATCACACTTGCTGATGGGACGGGGGTGAATCTGATGAAAAAAGTGTCACACGCCCTAGCCTGTCCGGGTGCAGCATCATACATTTCATTAGCGTTAATTATTTCCTTACATCTGCGGTCGCCATCAATCTCCATGACGGGTACAATGCCGGTACAGTCCCGAGGCGTATACACGCGTCCGGAAAAAGGATTATTCATTCCTCGCACTCGATAGATTACGGGAGATCAATTTCCTTGCGAGGAAATAACCGCTTGAAATGGTATATCGCATAGCAGAGCGGTAGTCGGTCTACCTCATTAAACCCGCGCGACTACGCCGGTAACTAGATCGGACCGCAGCGCCGGCGCATCCTTCTAATTTTGAGGGCCGGCGTAAACGCAGCTACACGCTCGTGTCTTAATTAACATTATTTAAATTTGCCCGGCGAAAATCGGGGAGAAAAAGCCCCGGCCGCCAGAGAGAGAGCAAACAACGGCCGGGCGGGAGCGCGCGGGGCAAACTTTAATTACGCCGTTTCGGGTCAGCGGCAATGAATCCCCCGTCCCATTGAAATATTGATTAACGATACGCCGGAGATAATTGCACTCCCGACTCCTCGCCGGCGGGCGGCTCGCGGCCCCCGTCTTCGCGGAGGTCGCCCCTCCTCGTGCATATACGCAGGGGCTCGGGCAGGTGCGCGATCGGCTCGCGCGCGCAGCGGAGCCTCGTAACTTTTTCAATTTCGCCGGGCTCCCGCGCGAGCCGGGACTCGCGAAAAACTTGGCTCGGCCCTCGCGGGACCGGCCCCGGCGCGCTTCCGCCCGCGCGATAAGCCGCTTTTTCTCGGCTACGGCGCGAGAGTCGAAATAATGCGATTGTATGCGAAAGTAGCCTCGGCGGATCTCCCGAGCCTCACGCCACTCTCGCGGCTCCTCGTGTCTCTTTAAATTTTAAAAATCCCATCCTCGTGCTTTTTTCGTCTTAAAGCGGATAGCGCGGGCCGAGGGACGGGCCAGACAATGCCGAGGCCGCCTGCCCAACGCAAGTCCCCTTCAACTGTGCGCTTAGACAATTTGGCGACGTAATATGTGTGATTAGCGGCTAGGGACAATTGTTCTACTTGTATTTACATAGCACTCCATTCATTTTAACCGCTCTATTGTCAACGGTTGATTAGGCCACCCCCAACTTTGTTTTTTTTTTCAATTACGCCAAGTTGTGACCACCAACGCGTATTAAGTAGATTTTCATGATGTTAATTATTGTTACTTATTCCAAGTACTAATATTGAACTTTATTTCATTAAAATGTAAATCTTATCGAAATTATTATTATAAAAATGCTTCGCGTTGTTATTTCATACCAGCTTTACTGCAAAGTTTATTTAAATCAGTTTAAGCTTAAATGTGAATAGTTCTCCGATTCAAAGGTATTACAAATTATCTTCAAATCATAGGTATAATTAAATTGTATTAGAGAAATGGTACTTTAATGAAATAACAGATAGACTAATACTTGGGACTTGTCTGTTACTGCATAAAAGAATCTATTTTAGACTCTGAAGGACATGAAAATTGTACCTTCAAGCTTTTGAACCTTCAAGTCCTCAAGGGAAGAAGCAGCTTACTATTCAAGCTTTATAGGATATGTAAATGACGGTAGTACTATTCGAAAAAAGAAATAAAGAAGATCTTATCAGTTGTATACAAAAAATGAGAAAATAACACGTCTTGCACTTTTTTTATATTTCTTTGTATCAAGTAACAAACAAGTATATAGTAATCTATATTTAGCACAATACTAAGTCACAGTATGTAATACTTCATTTTCAATTTCAATTATCTATTCAATTAAAAAAAATTATTACGAATATCAATTACTCATTTTTTTACTCATTATTATCGAAATTTATATAACATTTATATGCAAGCACACATGCTACTAGAAATTTAATATGTGCATTAGAATAAGACGAGAAAATATTTGATTGCGTGATTCGCAATATGACAGTTTATTGTACTAGTATAGCAGATCGTACAACCTTTCTACGAAAACACGAGAATCTCCCTTCATTAGCTTCTTTTATTTAATTTAAATGCAAAAGCAGAAATTTTTATATACATTATTGTAAATTACAATAATCTAGAGCTTATTTCAAAGGAATGAAGTTATTGATCGAAATATCGGTTTGCAATTAATTATACTAAAATTAATTGAATCCTTACTGGATTTTACTCCACTGAATTTGTATAAATCTAGTAAATCGAATGCAAGGGTACTGCTGTAGATGTTGTACAAGTTTATTTGACTCGATCCATTCATGAAATACCAATAGCATTCCCCTGGACCTGAAACGTAATGGAATTCAAGAATACGCTTGTACAGTTTCACAAAGTTGATCAACAGACCTTTTGAGAGCCTTTGATGAATTCATGATTTCCATCATTTTCGAAAGTAAATCAGGATGATCTACATTGTAAGAATATATATATATCAAGAATTTTATTTGCAATTTGTTAACATTTCTTCGAATTGTTGTGAATGCTACTTAACACCGTCAATTATTAACAACCCTCAGTTATTTATTAACATCGCTGCGGAATAAGTTCAATCACATAGTCGGAAAATTCTTAAAAGTCGTCTGTGCGCAAAACGCAGAGAATGGAATGCCATACGCAGGGATGGAATAGTCGGGCGTCAAATCAACAAAATGCCCGGAACTCGGCGACCTGCGAACAGAAACGGAAAGAAAGAGAAAGTCTCTAGGCATCAGGGGGCAGAGAATCAAAGTAGCACCCACGTGCGGTAGGGAGGGAAGAAGAGGGGCGGAAGTGGCGGCGGGACGTGGGGGGGGGCGAGGGGGTGGTAGGGAGGTAGGTGCCGAGACGGGCCGCCTAAGGGGGAAAAGAGGCAAGCGGTTTACGTGCCAAGTCGCATTTCTCGCTCGCGCTGGGAAATTCCGCCGGCTCCCGACGCTCGCGGGCTCTACAGGTACAGGAGCCATTCTCTCGCGGGGAACGCGGAGGGCCCGGGCGGGAGGGGCGGCAGGGGGCAGGGGGCAGGGCCACGGCGGGCGGGCAAGTTTTCCCTCCCCGAGCAAGGAATTCGCCGACGAGGTACCGGAGAACCGTATATCCGTCGATGCAGGGAATGCCGATTCTTCTTCCGGCGTCGTCCGCACGTATAGGCTTGGTGGGTCGCGCCGCGTGCAGTGGGACTGCAGGTGTGCGACTGCGTTCTCTGATTAATTGCTCCCCGGCTTTTCCGCGCGAATGAGAAAGTTCTGCGCCCTAGGGCCGAAGAGAAAGGTGACCCAGACGTAGGGGTGGGGGCTTCAGCTCCCATTCCCTCCCCGACCCTCGCCGGCCCATGAAACCCGAGAATATCGATATTTTTATTTACTTTTGGAAAAGCTTGCATCAGCCATTTTGCATTAGAGATCCAAAAGTACGGCGTATTTTAAATTGTGAATAAGATCAAGAGTATACGTGTCAATGCATTTCCAAAAAGTCTAGCTAAAATTACTATTCGACTTTATTGGTGATAATATTTATTCACTGTTTATTTTCTCATTCTCGTTGAGTAGGATTTTTCTGTTAGAAATATAACAATATTGTTATCTGAAATTTTTTTTTTTCTAAAACAATCCTTTAAAATGGTAGAAAGTACGTTTGCAAGACATAATGGGTCGTGACATTTGGAAAATGTACGGCTTAGAAATGTTAGGAAGAATAAAACCTAGACGATCTGCGAAAAGCTATGTTTTTCCAAAGTCAATAGGATCTTGTAAGGAGGTCTGAAAGCGTTATTTTCCCCATTGGCGCGCGGGAGTTTTCGAAGGAAAGCTCTCGAGCGGCAGAAAACAAACTTTTCCATTCACAGGGTTGCCGATGGTAGTTTAAATTTAATCGGCAATTCCTCGAGCGCGCGCCAACGACACACTTTACAAATTCTCCAAGCGCGAGTGCACGAATCAGTCGACGTCAATGAGGTGCTTGGCCCCTATTTTTCCGGCTCGGCCCGGCTCCGCGCCGAGGAGGTCGTTCCTCCGGGGCCCGCGGCGGCAAACACGCCGCTCGGCCAGCACCCGGTGGGCTCCCGGGGCCGGAAGGAAAAAGCGCGAGCTTCGAGCGCGGGTATCAGAAGACCGGCGAGCGGAAATGAATCACGGGTGTATTTTCGGGGCCCGGGCGATGATTGCGCCCCCCGGGCGCTCGGAGCGAGAGTCGGCGAGGAAGAAAAAAAAAAGAAGCCCGGGCGCGTCTCGTGTGACAGACGGCGAGGAGGCAGGGGCGGCCGGGGCTTGGCCCACCCCTTCCTCGTCGCCGGCGGCGGCTTCGGTGGCTGTGCGCGAGCCGAGACTAAAAGCCTGCGGCGAACGCGAAACCGGTTTAAATAAAGCGCGCGTATGTGGGTCAGCCGCGTGGCCGCGTATGCGCCGCTTGCGCAACGCTTTTGTCGGGCCGCGCGCTCTCTTTACCTCCTCGGAGGCGCGCGCGCGGCCCCGCGGCCGGCGCATTAAAAGCCCGCCCCTAAAAATCGATGCGCCCGCCCTCCCCCGAGCTTTCCTCCCCGCAAGCTCCTTCCCGCGCGCGCCCCCGCCAAAAAATCCCCTCCCGCCGAGCTTCCCTTTTTTTCCCCCATCCGTCGCCCGCCCGCGGATCCGCCGGCTAGTATTAGAGCGTGAAAATTCCTCGTTTTTGTCTGGAGGAGAAAATGACGAGGAGCTGGGTCACGGCGCGATACTCTTGCCGGCGCGACGCTCCGCCGTGGAAAGCAGTGCGCGCCCCGAGGAAATAACGCCGCACCGCTTCCAATAATAATGACGACCCAAATTCTTCGCGGCCGGCTCCAATCGATAAATACTTGCAGCCCCCCTCCCCGCCGGTCTCCTAATTGTCTCCTCGTTCGTGTCCACGGAGCGTACGTATATCAGAGAGCGGTCGAATAAAAAAAAAAAAAAGAAGTTACGAGAGCCCCCAGGAGTCGGGTTTCCCAGCCAGTTTTACGAGTGGGATTTTGCGCGAAGCTGACCGATCGACCGATCAAAGCGGATAAGACCGAGCGCGCTCGCTTTATTCAGTGTCGCGTTGAGATTCACGACTCGCAGACGCCCCGCGCATACAATTTCTCTTTATCGACTTCGTTAGGCGGGTCGCTTGGCGAGCGGGCGCCTTGATGCGCTTTCCCGCGCGCCTTCCAAGATTCGCCCGCGACCCCCCGCTCGCCGTCCCCTCCTCACCCGCTTCTTTCTCTCGTTCGGGCGCTTTACGGACGCGGGCTTAGCGGGCGAACGCTCGTAAAAGCCTCGTCGCGGAAAACCGAATATAATGGACTTGTAAATTATCCGGGTCAGTCAAGGATCGGGCGTCCTCCTCGCTCCCGCTCCCGCCAGCTCCACTTGTACTCCCCGCTGGCATTCCCCTTGTCTCTCGCGGCGCTCTCCGCTTGCCCGCAAATGGTCTCGTTTCCAAGTCCCCGCACTTCCCGGCCCCCGATTTCCCCGCTGGCGGAAAAAGCGTGGAGCCGCGGCCGGGCTCTTTTTCTTTGTCCGCTTCTGCCGCGCGGAGAATTCCGATCGACCCTGCCCCCCCAACCCCCTCCGTTTTATGCATATCGATGAGAGCGCGCGGACAGATTGAAACTCCGTTTCATTAATGCTACAGGAGACGTATGCATATTCGAGCGGCCCGATAAAATCTAAGCGGGACCATTGAGGTAGACTCTGTGGGAATAATGAGTTTTCATTTGCCACCGATGCCCTTTTGCCAATGGAATTCAGCCGCGCCGCGAGGGCAGCTTCGAGGAGCCCTCCCGCATTTTTGTGTCAATTAATGCGCACGGCAGATATGCGCCGCAGGGGCACTCGTTCCGAATATTGACAGAAGCCCCGAGCGTCTAGCAGTAATACCGACTTATACATAAGTTTGATACATTAACCTAGTTGCGTAACCGCGGGGAAGCGCGGAGAAAAAAAAGGAAGGAACGCACCGCGTCCGGCTGAATCGGGCGATTTCCTTAAAGTAGAGTCAAGAGCACCGCGGGGAGAAACTAGTTCATCGCGCCGGAGTGAATAAAGTCTTGAAATACGCCAACTTGAACTCGCCTCATAAATTGGCCCCCGGCCTCCACTTATCGCGGGACGCGCGAGCTCTCGCTCTTATCGCATCCTGATTTCCTCGGCGGGCCGATCCCGAATGAAATTGGCCGGGCGGCCGCGCGGAGGCGCCCGAGTCGCCTCGTTACCGGCGATCGGGGGACCTCCCGGCCGCTCGCGTCCTGTCCAACCTATACATATATATGTAGGCGGCGAGGCGACCTAGTCCAAGAAACAAGAAGGTCGCGGGGGACTCCTCTGACCGGGCGACAAAGGGCCGCGTAGTCGTTGAATTATTAAGGGCGCCGGACGATAATGGGCTTTCGGGTGCAGATGCCCGGCCGCGCTAATTCGCCTCTTAGCCGCGGAGTAACGAGCTCGCGAGAGTCACTTGGAAATGGGGAACAGGGCCGGCGGCCTCGGCGCGCCCGGGCTCCTCGGACGCTCGCCGAGTTATTCAGCCTTAGATCACCCGCCGATCTTTTCATCCCCGACTGGCTTTTCCGGGACGTGATCCAAGGGAATCGAATTGGCTTACGCTCCCCGAGCGCCTGCCGAATCTTTTTCCAAACTTTCAAAGCGCCGCCGCTTCTTCCGCTCAAACTCCTTTTCCCTGATTAGCTTTCAATCGATGGGTTTGATTCGCCGGAGTCCGCTCCAAAGATACCATTGCAGTAATAAGAGCACTAAAACATTTCGTGGATTCCAGGCTGATCGCTCGCGAGTTCGCAAAAATAATGCGCCTCTGCTGATTCGATGAATAGAAATTCAGCTCGATTCACTGCCTGCATAACAGCTGACGTTGCCAATTACACAGACGTTCACTTCAAACAATTACCCGATAAAAAGTCTACTGGTTTTATTAAACGGTAAATTCATCCGTTCAAAGCACAAATTTGTAAATGCAAAAAAACAGTTGAACATCAGGTGAATCAAAATCGCATATCGAAGCTTTAGCTGCCTGATGACGCGTCTCGGTAAATCTAATCGATATTTAATCTAATTTTTACTTAATTAAATTGGATAATATCGCAAAATAATTTAATTCTCATATATCCGAGAACTCGTTCAAATTTCTAGAACGGTACAGCTTGAACAGTTGATCTACCAATAGAGCGCTACGGTCCGCAAGCAATGGTAACATAAAGCACGACAACTTCGACTGACGTTACTACCGTGGGGGTGGCAGAAAGCGCGGGAGGGAAAACTAAAAGAACGCAGCACAGCACTCTATTTCGGTAAGTGCGTAAAAGATGCGGGCATGCGACATAAATCCACGCTCATCGCGCGACTCGCGCCGCTCGAAATATCGACGGCCCTGTCGCCGGCAGGAGGGGACGACGCATTCACACTCGGCCCGCGTTTTTCGGACGCGTGGATTTTTCGCCGCGGCGTCATCTCGGCCGAGATAATGGCTTCGCGTGGGCGCGGGCGCGTATACTATTTCCCGAGCCGTCGTCAGGCGATTTTGAAAAAGCCTAGCGCACCGCGACGACGGCCGCCGCGGAGGTCGGAGATATATTAAGGCGCGCCCGCGAGTCGCGGAGCCGCTCGGAAAGCCGAGGGGCCGCCGCGAGGTTTTTTTTTTTTTACGCCCGCCGAGGCGAGAGCGCCCATGGGGGAAGGGCGAGTCTGGTGCGCGCGAGGGGCGAGCTTTGGCCTCGCTTCCAATTGAGTTACAGCTCGAGGAGTGACGAAAGAAGTGCCTCTTTTGTTTAGTTACTTTTTTTTCCTTTTTTTTTTTACTTGAGAAAGTATAATTTTCCTCCCCCGCTCCCTAATCGAAACTCGTTCTTTTCTCCTTAACTTGGTCTAATTAAGGTAATGACGCTCGGCTAAGTTTTACGACGAAGAAAAGATGTACCGCTTTGCAGTAAGGACATTAAAACTTTCAAAATATAAATTACTTATAGGTTTAACAATCTAAAACGTATGCCCAGCTCTTGCTTTCTCGAATAATTGCACAGTTTCTAAATAATATCAGGCGCAAGTACAAAGCATTTCTTTATTAAAACTGGAGAAAATCACTTTGATATCTCAAGAATAATTTCATGTGCCCATTATTTACTAAATCAGAACACTTATATAAATTATAAAACTTAACTCTTTGACGTTTTGTGTAAACAGCGCGAATTTTATATCGTTTAAAACAATTGACTGCGAGAGATCACGAATTTAATTTAACTCGTGATAAGAAAACATATTTAAAAGAGACTAAGCAATTCAAATTAATACGCTTATGTTAATCGTTACTTGAATAACTTATTTTAATTTACATATTAATTGTCTTCTGCACGTATAATGTTAATATGCGGTTAAAACAGTTAAATTGCTACTACTGTAAAACATGATTCTGTTCATGCTATGTGCCGTTTCCTACTGTCAACAACAAATAATGTTTTTTCAATGTACAATAAAATGCTGTGAGTGTGCAATATTTAAATTTACTTTAACAGTAAAATTGCGAATTCGCGCGTGAAAAATACATGTATACGTAAATTAGTCACGTTGCACAACTAATGTCTTGTTCGGAAAAAGTGAAACGAAGCAAGGTTCAATATAAATGGATTAATCTTCAGTGTAACCGTGTATTGCTTTGGTTTAAAAAGTGATGTATGTTCCTACAGTACCATAAAGCAACGAATAATAAGAGGGTCAAAGGCAATGAAAAAGCAAGTTAGGGGGACTACAGAGAGATGGGAAGAAAAAAAAATCAAGTCGAGCTGTAGGGGCAGAGAGGTAGAAAGAGCTTTCACAAGGTACTTGTCGATATTTCTTCTGCCGCGAAAAGCGCGCATCGGCCCATCTCCATTGGAGCGCAAATGACCCATGATTAGGCTCCCCCGAGGCCCTTGTCAATTTATAATTTCCTACTTTACCGGCGAAATTTTTTCTGCCGCGCGGCACCCGAGCGGGCGCTCTTTTCGCCGGGAATGGAGCTCGTGAAATATGCACGCGCTATACTTGGAGGGAAAGCCGCGAGGGCGATTCAAAATTTAAGCCGTCTTTCGCGGGAGCGCCTCCTACCTCGCGCGACGCTTTTTGATTTCACGCTCGGTTGGAAAAAAACGAGATTTCTAATTCGGGCCTCGGAGCGCCTCGTTATTTTGATAAAAACATGCCGGCACCGGGGACTCGGAGGTTTCCGTAAAAGCACCACAGTTGAAAATGTAAATTTAATTTGCAACGAGGAGAAAAAGAAAGAGCGAACGAGAGGAAGAGGGATAGCAAGAGAGAGAGAGAGAGAGAGAGAGGGAAGCAGAGAGGGAAAGCATTGTCTTTTATTTTGTAGGGTTGGTCGCGAGTGTCGAGGGCACTTTTTAGAATAGGAGAAAGTTCGGGGCAACTTTGTATTCGGGAGCACGGGGGAATAAGCACCTCTAATGCCTTAATTAATACAGTTAGTCTTGGTGGCAATTAATGAAACGGCAATTCCGATAGAAGCTTCAGTTGAAATTGGATTTGCATAGTTGGCACATACAGGCTCGGGCCGAGTGGGGGAAGGTAAATAAGTTAGCCGGCGCGGCGGCGTCGGCGGCGACGGCGGCCGGGCGCATTAGAATCCAAATAAAAACTCAATTAGCGCAAAGTTGGGCGGGTGCCGATAATTAAAAGCCCGGTCGGCCGGCGGCGCGGGCGACGAGTGGCGCCATCGCGGGGGGAAAAAAAAAAGTGGCGCGGGCCGCGCGGGCGATTAACCCCGGGCCGTTGGGCAGCCAATGGGATCGAGTTGCAAATGCCGGCGGGCCGGGCGTAACGAATGTCCGATGGGATCCTGCGAAAGTCCCGGAGAGCGATAGGAAAGAGCCCGGGGGATAGGGGCGCCCGGGCGGAAAATAACCTCCGGCCGGGAAGAACCGGCTCGATCGCGCGGGCCGTCACTCGCAATTAGCCCGGCGCTCCTCCCGCGAGCAGGCCGCAGTCGGCGCGCCGATATATACGGCCCAGCGCCTACGTACACACGTGTGCACGTCTCGCGAGGCGCGCGCGCGGGCCCGGGGAGGAGACGACGGCGGCAGGGCCGAGATAATGTACCCCATTGGCCCGATTCCCATCGGCCGGCGCTCTTTCTTCTCCCGATCGTTTCGGCGCAAGCACCCGCCCCCGTTTATTGTGCAGCCCGGCTTTTTCCCCGGCTCGATCGGGGCGCGGGCCCCGCCCGACTTTTTCGTCGCTTAAAAGGATTTTTACGCGCGCGAGCGCAGACGGGGCTGATAGCCGCCCGCGCCCGGGCTTTATTGCCGCGCTAAACCTTTATTTATTCAATGCGGATTTGCCTCGCTTTTCGCTTTCTGCCTCGGCCCTTCGCCCCGCAGGGACCGCCTGTGTACTGGCGCTCGAGGCGCGCACCTGGCCCGCTTTTCGCCCCCGGCGGAAAAGGCCCGAGGGAGAGGCCCGGGCAAACAAACGCCGCCGCCTGCCAAGAAGATGCCGCGGGCACAAAGCCTTTTTTTTTTTAATACAGCGCTCGGTCCAATTGCGCGCGAGACTGCAGAAACGGCATATACATGTATGTATTTTATTTTTGTTTTTTTTTTTCGTTGGTACAAGTTCCGGGGGCGACCGAATGAAGGGACGGGCGGCATAGGTGGCGAGGGCCGCCGGGAGCAGGTGAAATGCCGGGGAAACGGCCGTAGAGCAGTCATCCCGCCGAGCCGGAGATCCGGCGAATAGCCCCAGGTCGCGATTCTCCATTTTCCCCGTATCGCCCCTCTCCGCGCGACTGGCGATCCTCGCATGCGGCCCAGGCAGCCGGGGGGGGGGGGGGGAGCCCGGAATTACCCGAGCGGGGGAATTCCTTGTAGCCGAGTCGTTGAGGCTCGTTCTGTACGCGCGATGCCCTCCCCGGCTACTCGGAAGCCCCTCGTGCAGCCGCGCTCTCCTCATTTTTTTTACACTGGCCTGTACCGCGATTGGATTGCGATGACCCTATCGGCGCTTCTCGGCCAGCGACGCGTCGTCATTGGCCCTGACCCACTGGGTTTTGCTTTACGCGTCGTCGGTAACGAGATCTTCTTTCGGGGAAAAGGGTTCGTAATGCGAATATCGCGTTTTTCCTCGGTGATTCATTACCACGGATGACAAGCAGTTCTCTTCCGGACGGTGCGATTAGCGATTGAATCTCGGAAGTGCTAAAGTGATACTCGGCGTAGCCTGTCTATACTTTGGCTTAACCTAGAAAAAAAAAAGACGACTCGGATACCCGGCACGTGTGCGCGGTCACGAGTTAAGTGTCAGGGAGAAAAGGCCGCGAAAATACGATAGTCCATCTCTTTCGTGACGCACGTGGGGCCAGTATAAAAGAGATTGGTATGAATGTTTCAACTGTTGAATCCGAGCGAAGAGCCGCAAGTCTCTTACGCCCGAGCCAACACTCGCGCCAAATAATGCCGGAATCAAATAAAAAGCTTTTCGCCGGAACCGTAGACTGGCCATTTTGAATTCAGTCGTCGCGCCAAAAACACTAGGGGTTTTACAGTACATGTACATATACGTACAGATACGCGGCCCAAGCGGGCGCTCGCAAAGCCGGGAGAATAGCGGATCCCAGTAGTTAACGGAGGAGTATCCGAGCATCGGGGAAGTTTAATTAAGATTTAACCTCCCGGGGCGAGAAATATCGAGGAGGGAAACTATCGGGGGCATAAAGTTTTATTTAAAATGATAAAAGCGCGGCCCTGAAATTAAAGCTTTCAATAATCGTCGAGGAGCGCCGGGCTGCGGCGAGCCCGGGCTTTCCTTTTAAAGAGCCGCCCGTCGCCGCGACAGTTCCATTGAACCAGTTTTTTTTTTTTCCTTTTTTTTTATTTTTTATTTTTAATACAATGCGCTCGGAGGGCCGGGCCCGCGGCGCCGGGCCGGAACGGCGCTCCCTCGGTCCAATAGGCCGTCGGCACCGGCGGCGCGGACGACTAATGGCTTTTTTATTCCGCTCGTAAAATCGTTTTATATTAAACCGATGCTAACGCGAGAATGCATCGGGAGGCCCGGAGAGCCCCGGCCGCGCCCGAGCCTTCCCTCATTTTCCATTTGTCTCGGGGCTCGCAAAGCCTCCTCCTCCTCCTCCTCCTCCTCCCACCCGAGCGGGGCCAACGATTTCCTCCGCGGCGGTGGCGGCGGCGGCGGCGATTCCGCCCCCGCCCGCAAGTTATCCATCCGAATGAAATACGGGCGGGGCCGAAATCCGGTTTCGGCATAAATTCTTTTTTCTTATTCGCCGGCCGTTGCCGCTCGCGCCGCCGCCTTTTTTTCCAACGGATTACTGGATTATTTATCGTGGCCCTTTTATTTTTCCATGCAAATCTGACCCCCTCCGACTGGCTCCGAGCGCCGCGATACTGCGCACTTGGAATCGCTTCGCTGAACGTAGGCGTCCTCCAACTTTAAATCATTGCCCGAGTTTCCTTGCGCCTTCGTTTCTCACAAGTCTAACGCATTGTTTACGGCTATCTTTATATAACGCATTCTAATTAAAACTTTTCTTTCTGTTCCAGGTGAGTTTTCCACTTTTCGTCAGGCTGCGCTTCTGCTAGACAGATCGCGTGTAAGTGACTTTAACTCCACTGTGCAATCTTTAGTATACACAGTATATATAGTCCCGACATGTATATATTTAAGCTTTATCGAATTATGTGTACAATGGCATTTATGAAAGGAAGCTCGGGACGCTGTTTACAACTAATAATATCGTTATCTTGTAACGGCCAATTTCAAGTCGGGAAATTCGTTGGATAAATATTGAAAAAAAAAATGGCTGGCTGTCTACTCGGTTGAAAACGAATTAAAGTCTATTAGGAGTTAGTTTTACTCAATCACGGGAAGGGACGCATTGGCCGCGCGTTATTCTTCGCTACGCCGTAAAAAGTCAATAATCTATTAAATATTTAACCTTTTTACCCGCGGCGCATTGCAGGGCTCGGAATAAAAAAAGAGGTCGGTCAAATTTTTCCGTACCGCTGCAAGCGCGCGTTAGTTTTGTGGTGACAGTCACGTATGTCTCATAAAATTTTTATAGTACAATGTCATTCGATAAATTCATGTACACAACTGGGTGTAATTCAACATTCATGACATCGTACACGCACGAAATCGTAAACGAAGCTTTACGTTCCCCGACATACAGATTCTTCATTAAAAAAGGGAGGATAACGGTTGGGCGCGGAGGGCAAGCGGGGGAGGGCGGAAAAAGCCGGGGCGCAGGGCAGGCAGCGCGCGACCGGACGCGGAATTACACGCAATAATATTGCGGATGATTCTACGGAGCAATAGGGCCGCACGCGCGCGCGCGCGCGCCTCGTCCAAATACTTTATTTGACAAAGTCAGAACAGCTGCGCGATTACTTAATAAAACGCTCGTAAAGTTTTACAGCTGATTCGGAATCTGTCCGCCGCGGAAAAATTCGGCCCGCGCGGAGAGCTTGTAAATTATAGAATCCGCGGCGGGGGCATAAAAATGCCTAGCCCCCCAGCAGGGATTTGCATGGGCGCGCTAGCTTTGCCGAAGGCCATCGAAATATTTATAAGGGCGCCTCGCCGGCGGAACATATTTTTTTTTATTTTTGCCCCCCCGCACGGGAGGCAACGACGTCGCCGCGGTCCCCGGCGCGCGGATGCGTGCGGCTCCGATACCAGCCGGGGGGAGGGACCCCCGCCTCCGCGCTCATTGTCGGCGTTTGCCGAGCGCATTACCGCGCCGCGGGCTTGTTTGCCCCCGGCGGCCTCGGCCCGTGCGTCTTCCTCCGCGGCCGACGGAATATTCGCGCGCGCGCGCGCGGGGAGAAAAAAAAGGCGGGAGGGGCGATGGGGGGGGGGAGCTTTTTAAATTTGTTTCTACTCCATTAACCTCGCCTCGTTCCGCCGGCTCGTACCTTTGCCAGGCGCGTAGCGCGCGCAGTATCTTTACCTTGCCCCCTTCCCCGGCATCCCCACCGGCGCGGGCTCGGGGCTCGGCGCTCGTTCCGCCGTAGCCGTCCTCCCTGAAACTCCTGAGATAAAGAAGGGCCGGTGTGTGCGCTCGCGTAATATCCATTTGCCCTGAGCTCTCCCTGCCGCTCCCCCGGCCCCCTTCTCCTCCGCCGCCAACCCCCTCTACCCTCGGCGCCGCCACCTCCGCCATCTCCACCACCTCCGCCACCTCCGCCTCGCTCCTTCCGTCTGCAGCGCACTCCTTCCCCGCCGCCCGCCGCCGCCGCCGCCCCGCCGCGGGGCTGCGCAGTCCCTCGCTCGGGAGGCGCGCCTGTGTGCGCCTCCCTCGCCCTCTGTATATGCTCACCATCCTCGACATCCGAGACGAGAGCTAGTCCGAGCTTGCGATCGCGCTTTTTTTATCTTCCTCTTTCAATCTCTACTCCTCGCTCTCTCTCTATCTCTCTCTCCCGCCCTCCCTCCCGCTATCCGCCCCCTCTGTCTCCCCTCTGTCTCCCCCCGCAGCTCCTCTCTCTCTCGTTTTGTTCGTTTAATTCTACCTACGGCCGTAAAAGGGGAGGTCGTTAAGCGATGTTCGAATATCAGGCGGAAAAAGGGGATAGCGAAAGGGACCGAGGAACGGCCTGCTATGACGGTAAAAAATAAGAGAGATAGAGGAGCTCCGGGCGGCCGGAGGGGAGGGATCTGTAAGTTCTCTTTCTTATAAATGAGAGGGACGAGTGGCGGGGCTCGTGCTCCTCGCGCGCACAAATCTCCGAGTCAATTAAACTCTAAAAGGCTCAAAGTCAAGTGTATATACAAAACGGATGAGCCAAGTCGCTCTCCCCGCCTCTCTCTCTCCTCTCTCTCTCTCCCAATCCTTCTTGCCTCTACTGCTCGCGTATGTATTCTTGTGGGATATACTTTTGCAAATTCCACAAAGGTCTTTTGCTTCGTATTTGAAGCTTTGAAGGCCGGCCCTCGTTCGCGAAAACTCGACCGTATCCAGGGTAATCCGGATTGAAAGAGAAAATTTGTTTTGCTCGCGTGCACGCTATACGCAACATAAATTTATTGCAATTAGTTATTAACTGTTTGCGAGCGATGAAAATGTAACAGCGGGCGCATCGTTAATAATTTATTAGGCCAATCTGTTTGCTCGTTTGCCCAAATAATCTTCTTTATGTAATATAGAGAAAAGTGGTGGGTGCTAATATTGGGAAAACAAGGCTAGACGCGGAAAACATCGGCGTGTCGGGCTCTGGTCATGGGTTAAAATAATTTCAACCTAATGATGATTCTACTTCTGTTTTATGAGCATTGCTTAAGTATACCATTACCTCGGTGTCATAAAACACGGCTCTTAGATACTTCAGAGACAAGGGGAATATATCAGTGCGCGCTGCCGCGTCGTTATTGTTCCAGGATGCTTCTCAGATGCACCGGTATTATTTATGGTTTTTCCAGTCGTATCCACGGCGGGGCTTTTACGCGAACGGCTTTTATTACTATTCTCCTTTCTCGTAATACAGTTTGCGAAGTAATTCAATCCCTGGGCTTGATTACCGGGCGGCGCGGGCAAAGAGTATAAGGTCGAACTTCATTTGCAGGCGATTAATACCGGGAGGGACGCCAGCGGCGCCTGGCGGACCGGCGGACGGAATTAGCGCATATATAATCCGTAATTAGATCGCGCGGCCGGGCTATCTTGGCCCCCGGGAAACTTTCTCTCTCGCGGGCCGCGCGGGGGCGGCCGGTGTATCGATTGCTCAAAGACATGAAAGCGAGAGCCGGGCGCATCGGCCGCCCGCGCGTCCCCCCCCCCCCTCCCCTCCCGCCCCGACTTTTTCCCCGTTCGTTATAACGAGGCGGGCCTTTGAAAGCCGATAGGCTTGCCGCCGGCTTTTTCGAGGGCCGCTCGTTAGCGCGCCCGGGTTCTTTTATTTTGTTCCCCGGGCCTGCCGCGGACACCGATATCGCCGCGATAATGCGCGCGGCCGCGGCTCGTTAGCCGGCCAAGGTGAAGTCCGCGGGCGGCGCCCGAAAATGAACCCGCGCACGGGGAGGGCCGTGTGATCGGCGGGCGCGGCCGCTCGTTATCGCGTCTGCGGCCCGCCCACGCCCTTGCCCGGTCTCCGGCCGCCCCGGCTCTTTGGGGCCCTGCGTGCAGGCGGCGCGCGCCGCCTCGCCCGAACGCCGCTCTTCAATGCCGGTGATTTACGCGCGTTGGACCTCCACTTCTATTCCGCCCCGGATAAATGATTCGGTCGCTTAGCCGGAGCCCAGTCGACCTAAGTGCTCTCCCGTCTATACCGAGCTCCATTTCGATCCCTGATCTTCTCTCTCTCCGCCCTCGGGATTGTTTTCCCTGAATACCTAGCCAAATACCGATAAACGTATGTACCGTTCCAATTTCATGCCTTTCCAATTATTATATTGCCGCACGAACTACCGATTTCTACAAGTTCAACAAAAACAGCTACACGGACCTTTACAACTAGCTCCACAATAGAAATGCGAATCTATAGAATTTAAGTACATCAGAATTGAATTTATCGTTGTTTAACAAATGTCCAATAATTCCTTTATAATTATAATCATTAAATCGGCGTAAAATTAGTATACATTAATTACTCACTTAATTGATCCGTTTAATGAGTTGAAGTAATATTTTACATAACTGCAAACAGATTTGCATTTTATGACCCTTCGAAATGCATAAAAATAATTTTCGAGCGTTGTCCAGGATCATTTTTCCTTTTGGTTATTTTCCTCTTTTTGATACTCAATAGGACGTGCGAATAGCACGAGCTTTTTATCTATTAAAAACAAATTAGTATTGTTTATAAACTGCGCCATAAGAAATGTTTTATGCACCTGGTTTACTGAGAAATTCAAAGTTATGACAGGCAAAGCCACGCAAAGTGACTTTCCCCCAAGCAGAACTCGAGAAGTCACTTGAAATCATCTAGTTGCCAGGAACTTGTTAAGAATCTAATTTAAATAATAATAGACTTGTTATAAATAATTTGAATAAAAAGAGCATAATCACATAATGCAAAATTAAGGATCGAGTAAAGTAATAATAAAACGCACTGCGACTGTAAAAAAATATTTCCGTACGTGCCATCACGAGGCTCGAATGGGTCGATGTAAAAAGTTGGCGATTGCAGGTCCAACGCTCAACGTTTAACGCTAAGTATGTTATAAAAATCTGAAATTCCAAGTAAATCAGAGCGTAAAAAATTCCGCGACCCATGAAATCAGCGTCATTAACGAGCCTAACAGCTACATCCCTTCCATTCATGGTCGAATCCAACTGGAGCTTTTTTCGCCAGGGCGTACGCAAACGTGCATAATACTGCATAAGCGCACAGGATGCGTAGGTATAGCGTAACGCTCCTAAGAGGGGAAAGGCGCGAGAACGCGGAGGCGAGGCTCGAGCGGGATAGCGAAGGGTAGTAAATTATAGCGTAAAAATTTCAAGCGACGAGGTTTCACGCTGCATATTAAATTTACGAGGAGGCGCGCACTCGTGGATGAGCCCCGGTCCTGCGCCCCTTCATTTTGATATCGGCCTTCTATTTTGTTGACAATGAATAAATAATGAGCAGCGGGCGAGCGATGCGCGCGCGACCCGCTCCAAACAGCCCCGGCGGACTCATTATAATCCGGGACAAAAAGGCGTCAAGTGCAGCGATTGCGCGCCGCCGCACCGCCGCGGCCAATGCGCGGAGGAGCGTTTTAATTTTTTTTTTTTTTTGCACTTTTTTTTTTCCCCCGTTCGCTCCCCAGCTCGACGCGCCGCTCGCACTTAATTGAAAGATGTATTATTAACGGGGCGGAGATTTTTGCGCGGGCCGGATATAATGCAGTATCGGAGCATAAGCGGGGCCGGCGACGGGTCGCGCCACGGTTAATCAATCAAAATAACGAAATTACCGGGCGGCCCGCGCGCCCCCCACCCGGTTTACACAATGCGCCCGGGCACGCACGAGTGGCAAAATATTTTTGAGCGCGCGCAAACAGAAATAGATTATTCATTATTCTTACACGGGCCGAGGAGCTTTAAAGAGCATTTGCATTGATTAAAATTGATGAAACTCTCGGCGGCGGCGGAGGCAAAGAGAGAGAGAGAGAGAGAGAAAGCCACCCGCGCAATTTGCAAATATTTTCGCGCGGGCCGCGGCGCCGGGAGCCGCCTGCAAAAACAGATCGCGAGCCGAGGGGCCAAGGGCGCCGCGCTTCCTCCAAATCCTTTCCTTCTGCGCGGCTTGTTTTGCATGACAAGCGGCCCTCGTTGGCGGCGCACCGCCGCGGCCCCGGACTTTTACGGTCACTCGGCGCCCCGCCCCCCGCAGCCCCATTGTTCGCGGACTATCGCGCACCCAGCCCTCCTGCGCCTTTTTTCGCCTGCTCCCTGTCTTAATGAATAATCGCCGCTTTTTCAATCGGTGTAAGACTTTTCTCAAGGTCTTATTCAAATAAGAAGTATTATCCTTCCCGATGAATAGCTTATGCCGAGAAGCCTGTATTCATAGCATTTCTTTCCAACTTTCTATTCTTTTTTCATAAGTTTTATAAATTTTCTTTCCGGATTCTTTCGGTAAACAATGTCTATTTCTGCACACCATATTGCTCACACGAGAGAGTGGCCTCGACTGTAACATTGGGATCTGCTAATTAAAACAATTAATTATTTGTCTAGTTTGTTCCAAAAACAATGTTTTTGATAATAAAGTTCTCATTCTCTGGTTTGACCATACGTGGAAAATACTTTTCGTGTATATTCTCGTGATTTTCTGTTTATAAACAAAGACTTTGTAGCGGAAGATTCGTGCTTGCAAAAGAAAAGCTGCAGGCCAAGACAGCGTTGGCAAATATTAACGAATTGTAAATATGAAATGATTCATGAAGGAGAGCTTTTAGATTGGAAGAGCCGGAGCAAGTCGGAAGCAGTTATTAAGTTAACTAGAAGCAATTTGATCGACAAGGTATGCTGCGAGGCACATGAAAAAAGAGACAGTGCTCGTAAAAAAAAGTAGCAAGGCTTGCAAGCGAGCGGCCTTTGAAAAGACAGATGTCTCTTTAAAGACCATTACGCGTACCGGGGTGAGAGCAAAACAGAGTTAGAGAGAAACCTGGAATGGGAGATAGAGAAAAAGAAAGAGCGAGCGGCGGGTAGGTAGGAAGCGGCGCGCGCCAGAGATAGAGAGAAATGGAGGGAAGTGCGTTGTTAACCCGATCACGGTTCAGAGACGAAAAGCTCGCGGGGATCGTTAACTGCGGCGAGTGCGACACAGCCGGAGACTCCGCCAAGGAGAGCGAGGGATAGGGGGGGGGGGATAGGTGCTTACACGTGCGTGTTTCGTACACAAGCGCGCCGCGCGGGCGGCAGTCCTCTAAATGTTACTGTTATGGCGCGAATATACGCCGGCGGCGTTAGCCCGCTCCCTCCCCGCCGCCCACTTTTTCCCCTAACGGCGCGCCCGAACAACTGTTGGTTTTCCTCGCGAATGCAGTCTAAATAAATACGTGCCCGGGGGATTTGGACTAAAATTTCTTTGCGTCGGCCAGGTTGCCGCGCGAAAGTCCCACCGGCCGCGCGCGGGCGCACCTCCTAGGCCTTCGGTTATTCCAGGCGCGAGTTTTTCCTCTTTTTTTTTTTCTTCTCCATCGCTTCGCCTGAACTGTACTCGTATACATGCACGCCGCGAGGGACGGCTCGAATTGGGCCTCAAAGCCGGGCTCCTCGTTTTTTTTTTTTCCTTTTTTCTTTTCGGCGCAAGCGGCTCGATGCGGGGGCAAATAAATATGCATCGGGGCCGCGGCCTGTGCCGGGCATTACTATTTCCCTTTGATAGGGCGCATACATTTTGCGAGGGGCGCGTTACGCGGGCAGTAAAACTCATTTTAGCCGAAAGTGCTCTCGGTTACAGTTTTCCCGTTACGCGGCGACGCAGAGGGCGCGGATTAATTTATACCACTCTTGCAATTTGGTTAGATTAAAAGGCCTGGCCGAGGGCATCTCGTTCGGGCGTTATGTTTAGGCCGCGGGCCGAGGGCCGATTGTAAAACGCCGCCTGACTACCAATGCGAAGGCGTAAATATCAGTTTTACATATTGGCGCGGGCCGCGCGATCGCGGGCGCGTGGACGACTCGCCCGGCAAATCGTTTCGGCATCGCACCAATTCAGATTACTCGCGGCCGCGACGCCCGGCGCTAATGCGTTATTCAAAAATTCGATTGGCCCTCGGCCCGTAAAAAGCAACGAGTGCCCGCGGCTAATTGCCCGGCGCCCGGGAGCCGCGCGCCGGTCCCGCGCGATATATAAGGAGGGCATCGCGCGCGCTTTGTTTCTCGCTCGGCACCGCCGCGGCAGGGAGAGGGGGGTGGGAACAAAGGCGGGGGCGCAACAGCGCGCGGGGGAGCCCCGGGGGGCGCGCCGGAGGCCCGGCCGGGCATTACGCATCCGATATTTCGCGGGCGCGCGTTTTGCGCATTTTCATGCATATTGCATGGATTTGCATTCGCATTTTGCATATTTTATATGATTTGGGCCGCGGCGGCGGCGGCCCCGGCGCCGGCAGCTAACCGCCAGCCGCGCCCGCGGAGATTTCGTCCGCGGGGACATTTTTTCCGCGGCTATCTCTCGAAATTTCCATTTTCCTCGAATAAGCCCGGCTCCCGAGGCTCGGGCCCCCCCCTCCCGTCCCTCGCTCCCCGCACTGTCGCGGCGGGCTTTTTTCGGGGCGCCAGACCTCGTGTCACGTTTAGCAAATGAGAGTGTCACGCGCTGCTCGTTCGCGTGTTGCATTTCGCCGCGCGGCGCGCGAAATAAAATGTAACGCCTCGCATATAATAATGAACTTTGTCGCTGCCGCGACGCCGCTACTTTTATTTCCCCTACCCCCGCTCTTTCTCTTCCTCCCGCTCCCTCTCTCGCGCTCCTCTCTCTCTCCCGCCCTCTCCCTCTCTGAAAAATTACTCACCGAGAATTATGCGCTTGGCAAATGTATAGATGCGCCCTCACTCGACCGCAGAATAACAAATGAGCCTCGGGAATACGAGTACCTCCGAATTTTGTCATTCGACAAGGAACTGTTGTTCTTTCTCGAACTTGTTGTCGGAGCAAACAACTGCACGGCTTACTATTCGACGCATCGTTTCTTTGAGACATCACGGATTAATCGACATTGTATTTTAGAGTACCTTTGAAAACATTTTTTTTACTTATCGCATAAGCGCTGTGCAAGTTCGGCGGAAAACACGACGTGTTTCTTTATCACCACTGCTCTACTTTATTACACATGTGGTCCCCTCTTTGAATATACCACGGTTAATTTTCGTTTTTTATTCAGTGCAACTAAAAAGCATCGCAGCAAAGGAGTTAAAAAATTAAAATATAGAAGAGATCGAGAGAGGAAACGAAATAAAAGTAATAAAGCTTCATCCGCTTTTTATGGAACAATGTACTTTTGGAGTTTAATTCTTTTGTCTGCGAATGTAAAAAAATATTTTTTATAATACGCTAGCAAAGATTTACTTTAGAAGGGGAATTTAATTTTGCACTGTGATTCACGTGGAAAGTGTAACGAATTGATCAATATTTGAATAATTACGGTTCCACGGTGAAAAAGAGAAAATTATTCATGTGCATGGAATCGGCAATTGGTAATTCTACATTAATTAGCAAGCTTAATACCCTGCTTAAAACGCAAATGTTTCAGTTGAGCGTAATTCAAAATCACCTTCATAAAATTCTTTTACAATGAATACATGCGTAACGTGCGCGAGGATATTGATTTAACAATAATAATAACTTGTAATTGTTACGAAAATAAAATTCTTTAAATGCCCGCGTTCATGCGCGTAAGAAGTCTTATAATTGCTCTTTCGTTGATATAATTTTCAATTCACATTTTTTAACTAATATTACATCATTAAGCCAAAGAACCTAGTGAGGTAACCAGCATTTTGGATTTTAGATTACTTAACAGTGACATAATTGAATAATAGGTTGGCATTCATCGGAAATAATTGTGTACATGTACAATTATTCTGTTGTACCTTTAGATAATCTCGTTTTAATTTATTACAATCATAATTGATGAAAAGTGAAAATTAACTCTTAATAAAAAGTATTATAAATATTATAAATAATACATTAATAAAATGCCACTAATGTCGGTAATGCACCGTTGCAGAACCTTTATCTAGTCTTTTATAGCGATTATGCATTGGCTATATCTCGGATCGCTTATTACATTAACGCTTTTTTGCGTATTGAATTTGACGATTGAATCGATCAGTAAAGTTTTCAAAAATTGGCACTCTATTGAACTGACTAATATATCTTAATATCTTATGTGCGCAAAAAACTTTGAGTACAAAACTATTTCTTCGCAAAGTATTGTCTTTTAACCTACCGCAGGTCTTAACTACTGTGTTTCCTGCTTACTACTATAATTTCAGAAGGTGTGATACTACTACAATACTGTAAGCTACTCTAAGCTGTGAGCTATATTCTAATGTTCAAACTCATTTCCCACTTGATAAGTACTACTATTGCTCCTTTAAATTTATAGAATTTTCTGTATTTGTTTACATTCCGGGGACATGCCGTCATGAAAGCTTTATAAGAATATTAGTGGATATAAGCATTTTAGCTATAAACTTGTATTTTATCCGCGTTTTTACGGCTATTTGATCCGTAAAAAATATACTTCGATGTGCACTAAATATTTTCAGTCCTTTAAAAAGAAATAAAGTCCTTAAAACAGTATTTTTATATAAATAACGAAAGGCGCGATGTTTACGTTGAAATGTAGATTTTTGAATTCTTTATCGATTTTATGCCGCCATTATAGTCTATCGTAAAGTGATCGTCAATGATATTTAATGATCCGTATACAGCATATTTTAAAATTGGTTGATAAATTTGTAGGTTATTTGAGCCGCGCTACTATGTACATCCCGCGCGATCGGAATGGCCTGCATGCACACATTTCAAATTGACGTCTCGGTAAGCAAAACATAAACGTCCGACATTCGAAACGGTCTCGTAAACGGCAGCGGGCGACTAATAGGGAGAGACGGGCAGGTGCGAGTGCGGATGCTGGAGGCAGAGCCGGGCCAAGAATTGCCGGCGAGCCGCGCGCAATTGAGCAAGGACAGAGAGGCGTGGGCGGACTCGGGGCCGCACGTACACACAAATAATTATCAGGCTCGGGGCTTGGGCCGGGAGAGCATCAACCGACAAATTGGTTATCTACCGTCCGCAGCGGCTCCCTTTTCCGGCCGGCCCCTCGATCTTCCTCCCCCCACCCCGGCCCCCGGGGCCGCCCGTCATAATGGCGGGCCATTAAGAACGGAACGCCACGGACACGTGCGGCCTGTTCTCGCGAAATTTTTCATCCCCCTCGGGCGGTTTGATTGATAAAGGCGGGCCGCCGATAGCGGCGCACGTGCGCCTCGGGAGCCCCGAGCCTGTAACGCGCATCGTCGCTCAAAGCGGGCGTCGCGCGGGCCCTTGACTTATTTATCACGGCGCCGCGGCGGCTGGGAGCTAGCGCCGGGGGAGCGGCCCGGGCGCCGACGCGGCTCCCCTGAATTTTTTAGCGCGCCCCCGCGCGACAACTTGATGATTTGGCGCTTTACGTGCACGCCCGCCGCGTCTTTCCTCCCGGCGTGTGCGGCGCCGCGGCGCTCGGGGGGACCGTACCGCGGGCCTCTTTTTTTTTTCTCCTCGGGCTTCCGGGACAAGCCGGTGCGCGCGCCAGGTTGCCCCCGGCCCTCTGTTTAGGGGGCTTTACTGCCGCGCGTTAATGGCATTGCTGCAGCCTGGGCTCGCACGCGCACGCGCTCGCGCGCTGTTATTAAAGCTTAATTTTAGCGGCGGGCCTTCTATTCGCGCCGGCTGTGTATCTTTCCTGCGGTATATATACATTTTTTAGTGCCGAACTTTACTGCCCTGATAAATCAACGCTCAATCAGAGCCTGTATTAGCCCGCGCTCCCGATGCACTCGCTCCCGAGCCGCGGCTTTTTCCACATGCGTATAGAATACCGGTTGGTTTTCAAGCTTCTCGTCTCCTATCCAATAAAGATTCCACTATATTGCCGCTCGTTGGCCAATGTATATTTTGACAATGCGTGGAGAATTTATTTCTTGATTAATAATTTTTCACTCGTGGCTTTATGAATGTCAGCTTGGAGAGATCGTTAATTCTGGACTTGTCTCCTCATTTTAATGATTATTGCCTAATTGAATATTTTTAATCACAGCCTGTCTATAAATACTAAGACACATTTAGTCTCGCATTTAGTGGCATTTTGTAAGATATACGAATACATTGGTTGAACCATAAAAATGTTATATAGCTCAGTAAACATTGCGAAAGGACGTAAAGCAATCTCCCTAAGAATGAAGAGATTTATGCAAGGATTATCATAATTGTACGAGTGTGTAGTAGGTTGCAGCTAATGGGCGACAAGCAATTGAAATTATCAATTTCGCGCGCGCACCCTGAGCATATTCGCAGAAACATATACACGAGTCGGGCAGACATTGAGATTCGCACGCGCAGCTAGATTGACGTCAATCGGTGAAATGATACATTACAGTCCCATTCATTAGCGTTACACGCGACACCGAGGCGGCGCCGCGGCGCAACGATGTCCATCGAATAGTGCATTCCTCTGTTCCCTTCTCTCTATCTTCTCCCCCTCTGGCTTTCTCGTTCTATGAAACACGCAATTACCGGCGGGTCGCGTATCGAGGCCTGCGGTAACTCGAGAGTCTTGATTGATTAACTTGGTTAACTAATGCGCGCCCTAGCAACTGACGCTTTCCGCGGCCGAGACAATTACCACCCGCGCTATTGTCGCACTCGAGACCGATAATTTATCGCGGCGCTATTTTAAGGAATATTTATCCCCGGCTGGCAGACGCGGGGGCATCGCTAATTGCACATTCATCGCCGCTTAGCTCTCGGCGGGATCCCGCGCGCCTCGTAAACCGTTCGGCTTTCGAAGGCAAACAAACCGCGCGACCTTACTCTATATTAATAGGAGCCGCTTTTTAAAAAGACGCCTACAGCCGCGATCCTGTCTCCCACGGAGGCAAATCCATTTAACCCGATTAACGGATTATGACCGAGTGCCTGGTGAATCTCGGAAAGGTCAGGGGCGGGGCGGCGGGCGCACGTGCAGCCGCCCGGCTCGGCCTCGCCCCCGTCGATAGTCGCCGGGGGAAGCGTTGGGCGCGCGGGGGCAGGAGCGGCGCGGGGGGGTAGAGGCCGCCCGCGGGACTATCGGGTTTCTATAAACACAAACAGGCGCGCCGTCGTCGGCGGCTCCCGGCGCGCCGCCCGACGTGTTTATAATATCTCCGCCCGCGCCCAAAATAGAGCGGCGCAGCGACGCGGAAGCGAAAATGGATTGGCCGCGCGATCGCTTCATTAGGCGGCAGCGCCGCTCCGCACGCACGCCGAGGCCGCCGCTCGGCTTCCTCCTCGGCCGTTTCGTGCAGGGCGCCCATCGCGCCTCCCTCGCCAGCGGACTTGCCCGAGGACGCAATTACCGGGCGAGTCCTCGCGATCGTCGCCAGCCGGAAATCGGGCGCGGCAGCCGATTACGGCGCCGCCCGTCGAATCGAAACACCGGGCGATCGCTTCCGGCTTTTAATTATCCACGGGAGCCTTGGGAAAAGTTTGGCCAAACGGCCGGGCCGAGCGTGAGGAAAATCCTCGAGCGGCAGTCGGAAGTATCGATAGGTCGCAGCCCTCGACACTCGGCCTTTCATTTCGGCCGGCCGGGATTTTCAGCGGTCCCGCGAATAAAGTTGCCTTAAAGGATAACGAGGCCTCGGGCCCGGGCGACAGTTGGAAGGGGCGGAGGCCGCGTTTCTTTCGCCCCCGGGCGCTTAATTAAAGCTCGCGTTTGACGGGCCGGCCGCGGAGCTTTCGCCCGAGGCCCCCGCGGCAGGCGGCGCGGCCCGAACTATCGCCTTGTTATGAGACCGGCTGCGGAGCGGCCCGACAATATCCGCTTTCTAATTTGCCGGGGGCGCTCGCAGCCCCGGGCATTATACGCCCCCCGCGTATACCCAAAAAAAAACAACGGGGAACCCGGCGCTTGGGCCGCGATAAAAAAAAACCGGGCTGCGAGCGCGGCCTTCATTTAGCCAAGTCCTTGCCGCCGATATATGTATATATATATTCCTCTTCATAAAACTTGGGCCGCAGTAGTGAAGTGGTCGGGTCCGGACGGCCCGGGGGAGGTCGACGGCTGCACACGCGCGCACACAGGGGCCGTTAATTAAAGGCGCGGCTCGACGTGGGCTGCGCGTACACAGATCATCGCTCGCGCGCACCGCCGGGCGTGTTTGCGCGCGAGACTCGCGGCCGCGCGCGACGCCTCGGGTGGGAATTTTAAGCCCGGGATTCCCGGGGATAATTAATGGGGACGCGGGCGTCGGCGGCCCCGGGCCCGTTTGACCGGCGGTTATTAAGCCGTGCGCGGGCGTCCCTTGGAGCCGGGGCTCCTCCCCCCACCCCCCCTGCGCCGCGGCCGCGGCCCCGGCATTCCGCGGCCGCTGTTGCCACGTTCTTCCCGGATTCTTTATTCCGCCCGGTGGCTCCCGGCGTTTCCCCAGCGCCGCCGGGATTCCGCGCTTTAATCGGCCTCCGTTATAATTAAAAGAAACTGCGATATTTCTGAGGTCGGCCGGAGCCGCAACGAGCCTGCGGGCTCAACCAGCCCGCGGATGGACGGTTGCGCCGCAAATGTCCGGTCGGCGCGGGGCTCGCCTCCGGGGGCATATATATATATATATATATATGTATCCCCCGGGCGCGAGCTCTACCTCCGCGGCCCGAGCGGATAAAAGCCCCTCCTCGTTTATCCTCGCGGACGGCGGCTCTGGCCCATATCGACGTACATATTCAATGGGCCGGCATAAATCTCGATGTAGGACGGGGGGCCCCTCTTTATCATAATAAAAGTAATTTTGGCCGTCTCCGCGAGGCGGCGCGGCCCTCCCCTGGCCCCGATAAAATCTCCCGCCCGGCGGGAGGGGGGGGACGCGGCGGCCGTCTCTCTTTGAGCCCGCGGCGACTCGGAATCTAAACGCCGGGAGGGCCGCGCGCCGCCGCCGGCAAAGCCTCCCTGTAACGGCCGCCCCATCTTTCTCCGGTGCGGTGATCTTTCTCACGGGCGGCCCTGGCTCACGACCTACTCAGGGCCGTCGACCTCGAATCGAATATTTTTACATGCATGAGATTCCTACTCTCCGGCCGAGGAGGCGTCGCCGCCCTCGCCATGTCGCGAATAAGAATCTCCCGCGCTTATACGCTATTCTACCGCCTCTTCCCAAGGCTATCGCTTCTCCTCGCTGGCCCAGGGCGTATACTTTTTGTCACGCGCCGCCTCTGTGTTCCGATCGTTCTCCCTTTTTCCGACTTACTCGCGTATTTTCAACACAAATAAAGATTTGAACGCGCCAGAGTGGATTTGTACAACTTACCGTGCAAAAGGAATTTGCCGCTTTTGTGAGTACTTGGTCCAAGGGACTGCTTATATACTTACCGAGTTTATACACATTTTTATTCCCTTGCTAACAAGTATTTATTATTTTTCTTTTGCAGACCATTGAAAACTTGTTTACTGTGTCTTTTATGAAAACTTTAATAAGTTTCTGCCAACTTGATGTACGACGCGTATTGACAACGGTTCAGTTTCAACTTACTTTTTCCTAGGCTTGAGAAAAAATCACTTTTGCGCTGAACGTACTGTTCCTTTTGCATGAACATCCATGAGAATAGTGATTAAAGTTTGACGCTTAAACGAGTGAGTTAGAAGAAGTACTCTTTTCACAACAAGTAGCTTATCATTTTGCAAAATACTTTGGTAAACACGCATCGCGAGGGATAGCTACGGCTTAATCTTCTCTAACGATCGCTACAGGGCCCTGTTTAACCACAATAGACACAGAGACTCGATAGGAAACGATGGAGGGAAAAAAACCGATGGCGGATTGGCCTTATTAAAAGGAGCGGGCGAGGATCGATAGCGCCTAGTGGCGCTTATCGAGAAACAGGCGCCCTCGGCTTTGAAGAGCCGCCGATGGCTGAATCGCCGGAAGGAGAATTTGCAAAGCGAGCCCTTATCCCCTCGGCCCCCGGATGTGTTTTCCCCGGCTAAACTTTCTCGCGCGACGCTCCCCGAAGAAAATCGTGATTTCGAGGAGAGAATATAAAAAAAAATAAAAAAAAAAAGATCCGTAGTCTCGAGTGCGGCTGGGGCTCGGCCCAACTTTTCCTCGCTGACGATCCACTCGAGGCGGCCGTCGGGCGGCGGCCTCTCGTCCTCGCGCCTCCCCGAGGATTATCGGCTTGGCCGTCTCCGCCAGAAGAAACGCGTCCCATCGACGCGTATACCTAAGGGCCCGAGGGAAGGGCCGCGCGTCAACGGCTCCGTAATTACTTTAAAAGCGCCGCGCAGCACTGATTCGCCAAGGGCCGCCGCGGCGTGTTTACACATATTTCGTTTTTTTTTTTGTTTGTAATACCGAGATTCGTTATTTTTGGTTCTTTCCCTCCTCCCCCCCTTTTTTCTTTGGCCGCTCGGCCCGGGCTGATTAATCGCGGCCTCGCGGCCGATCCATCACGCGGGCCCGCGTATAATAGCGGCAGGGGCCGCGTAATTATGAGTGCGTCCGGGCCGTCGTCCCTTTGAGCTCTTCTCCCGCGGCCGCGAGCATATTTTCCCGGGCGCGTTTTGCGTTATTATGGCGGCACTAATAACCCCCGGGGCCGGGCGGGATTACGCCCCGGGATCGGTTTTATTGGCGCGGCCGGCGCGCTAAAGCTAAAGCACTCGTTATGATGCCGGCATCCCGTATATTTCCTCGCCGCGGCCACTCGCTCTCGCCGGCGGCTTAATGCGGGAGGGGAGGGATGAAAGTGCCGGGGCGCGCGGGCGGCCCTCCCGCGGCGAAAGAAGGAATTTTCGAGTTTACGCGCTAATTTCAATGACGCGGCGTTACGAGCCGTTTGAAGCGGTATAACGGCCCGGGCGCCCGCGATCGCCCCGCCGAGCTTTTGATCGCGGCGCCCCTCGTTTTCTAAATCAAAAATTTTAATTACGCCCGCGCCCTCGGCTTTCGAGCCCCGAGCCCTCGCGCGGCTCCTTTTTGTTCCTCCCGGCCCCGGCCCTGGTTTGTTGATCAAGTATACAGACAGTTGCGGCTAATAATTGACTCGTCTTCCCAACTTTGCAGCGGGGGGAAAACTCGGCTCCTTTGTGCCCCGCAGCTTTATGCACACGGGCTCGTCGAAAAATGAGCTTTTCGCGAGCGCGCTCGAGAGAGGCCGGAGAAGTATTTGCCGATTCGCCTACTCTGACGAGGCGTAAATATGTATATAGGTACGGGCGCGAGGCTCGAGGGATTATCGATACGGCTCGTGATTGATAGCCGGACGGGGCGGAATTAGCGGGAATATTTCACATCGGTAATTCTGCGGGCGCCCCGTTATAACCGATGTATTTTTCTCGCTGCGGGCCAATCGAAGATCGAGAAGTCGGAGCGGGTGCCGCTGGGGCTGCCCATGAGTCTCCCCGTTATCGGGAAATTATCAGTCGAGGGGACGATTAAAGGGGACCGGAAATTCCCGACGGGGAGCCGGGCCGCGGGAAAAAGCGGCGGATTCCCGCGGCGTGCGGCCCGACGGCCCAGTCGACCTCCTCGCCGCCAGCCGGTAGATTGTAACACCTGCAGGTTATCGATTGAATCTTCAGAGCAGAGGCGGCTGCAGCGCCGCCGCCCCGCAAGAAGTAATGGGCTAAGCCATCGCGGTAGACTTTCCGATAAGCGATCCTCCGCCCGCCCCGCCCCGCCCCCCCCCTCCGGGAAAAGAAACTCCCCGAGAGTTCGCCCCGTTAAAGAGAGTATCGGCCCAAGCAACCTAACAAACGCCCGGCCCTCTCGCTCCCACTCGCGCGGGCGCGCGCGAAAATAAATTGCACCGCGAGATTATCTGCCGAGGATATAGCGGCTCGATCGAAAAACCCTCACGTCGGCGTATCGTATGTTTAGCGGGTCGGCGGCGATTGGCGCACCTGGGGCCACACGCCCTCGGCCCGTGACGCGGACAACCTGTTCGTCAGGATGGATCGGTTGCGCGGGCAGGATTAGGGCGGCGCGCGGATAAAAATCAATGGGGCCTAATCTGCGCCGGCGGCTGATCTCCATGGAGTCTGCGGGGGGCGCAGGCTCCCCGACCGCGGGCGTATCTCCCCCGCGTACCCCCGGCGCTTGCCGAGTACGCGGCTCAAATAAATTCCCCGTACGTGCCGCGAATCCGCGGGCGGGCCGCCTCGGCTCGAGGCCCCGCGGCCGGATGATTTAACTAGTTCGGGCCGCGGAGGGGGCAGGCGCCGGGTAACTGAATGCCACCCGCGGAATATCTCCCCCTGGCTCTTTTCCCCCCGGGTGAGCGCGCGGGAGCCGGCACTCGGGGGAGCGGCCCCGACGGCCCCCGCGCTAATTACGGCCCTCTCACGTCGCCCCCCGACCCTCCCGTCGATCAGCGGCGATCGACGCCGGCGGTGGCCGCAACAAAAACTCCCGGGGGACCTTGTTTTTTTTTCTCCCTCCCGGGCGGCTCTCAAAAGCCGGCGGGAAGTTATCGTCTGGCCTCGTTACGAACTTTTAATGCGCTCCGGCCCCCGCGGGCCGCGGGCAAGTTTGCGCTCGGCGGCCCGGGCGTTTTACCAGGGGCGCGACGCACGTACGTCCGCCGGGGCCGCGCGGCCGCGGGGAACAAAGCGCCCGCGAGGATCGACTGGCGTGGATTGCGCCGGAATTGCGGCAAAAATTCCGCGGGGCTCTAATAAAATTCGCGCGGCGCATACCAAGTCGGGCGGGCCGGGCGGTCACGTACCTCCGCCGGCCGGGCGCGCGTCTTACTCGGGCGGGGCGCCGGCTGATAAGCCTACCTCGTTATCCCTGTCGCCCCCGGGGCCGGCGTATTACCCCGGCCGCGGCTAATCCCGGCTCCGCTGAGCCCCGGCGCGGAATCGATCGGCCCCCCAGGACTCGTAAAAATCCCAATTAGTGGGCGGGCGGCGGCTGGCCGCGCGCCCGACCGCCTCGTGAAACGCGCGAGATATGGATTCGGCCGGCGATTGGGCCGCGGCCGGCCAAAGATTGCCGCCGCCCCGCCAAATTGCCGGCGGCCTCCCGCGTTTTCATAAATTCGCGGCGGCCCCGGGGCCCGCGGCCGGCTAAGGAGCCGCACGACTGCCGCGGCCGGCCAACTTTCCGCCCGCTCGTAAAAACCTTGGGCGGCCGAGCGGCCCTGCCTCCGACGCGACGCTTAATTCTTGGAGTAACGCGCGACGCGCCCTCGTTACATTACTGTACAAATGCGTCGCGCGCGGCGACCCGGATTTCGCGGATAATCCCTGCCTTGGCAAACTATCTGCTCCATCCGGCCCTCCTGCCCGGGCGGACCTTTTTATAAAAGATAATCGCTCGAGTGGAAAAACCGGAGTTTCCGCAACGGGAAAGTTTTTAATCAACTTGAAAATATCCAATGTGATGGCTCGATTTTATTTTCGCCCCGCTGCAAATATTTGACGGGTCGATTGGGACGCGGAAGAGCCGGCCTGCCCCTCATGCGCCCCGCCGGGCGGACTTTTAATTTTTATCAGGGCCCACACTCGGGGAAGATTCGCCTCCTCGCGATCGGCAGGCTACACTTGGACAAAAATCGTAAAAAAAATAAGACAATTCCTGGCTAACTGCTGTTCGATTAGCGCAGCTGCCCTTCATCCGTCGGGGAACCATAAAGAACTTGCCTGCCCCGGATAAATTGATAAAATTCAACCGGGCGGATAACAAAATTTTATTGCCAGCTCAGTTCAGGAAGATCTGGTGATAAACTTTTTTCATTAGCTTAATATTACAACTTGTAAGAAGCGTAAAAAAGTCCAATAATATTGTCGAAAAGTTACGCTGCCTTTTACGCGCAGCCGGGGGCGGCCGACTGACTTTTCGCTTTTTATTCACACGCGAGCTACCTGCAGGATTTAACTAATAAGAAGCCGCGCAGGGAGGCAAAAGTTCCCAGCGCTGGCTGGTCTGTTAACAAAGAGAGAAACCTTACCTAAACAAAACTCCCCCCTTTCCAACTTGGCTGATCGAAGATCCTACCCCGGTGGAAATATGCGATTGCGCGATAGGTCACCGTCCAACTGGCCGGGCGCAACAAAGGAAGCCGGCGCTGCCAGAAACATCGCGATGCCCTGCGATCTCTCTCGTCGGCCCGGTTATAATTTTACTGCGAGTTTAGCACGCACTCAAAGCCTCACTTGTCTCCCTCGGAAATAGAGAATACACAGAATGGCTCTAGAAATACAAGAGCCGCGGCCGAGACTCGGAGGCCCTGGGACCGCCCGAGCCAAGGACCAAGCCCCGGGAGCACGGGTTAGTGGACAAGCGAGCGGGCCCGCACTCGCCGCCCGGGCTTTTATTTACGAGGGCGCCCCGAGAAATATCGCATTTTCAAAGCGCCGGCCCGCGCCGCCCGCGCCGCCCGCTCCAGTAGTAGTGGGCGAGTGCGGGGAGACCGCCGGGGACGCGCGCCGCGTTCTCCATTACCATTTATAGTGATTCCTGAAGAACCTTTCTTCCCGCGCGCCCGCCTTACGACTAGTCGGGCCTCTCGCCGGAATCGCGAGGACCGAGCCCGTTATACCCCACCCCCCCCTCCCCCGGCTACGGCTGATTTATGGCCTTTGTCGGCCCGCCCGCCCCGATGCATCCTCGCGATTGCGCCTCTGTCTGGGCGTTATTACGCGCCCGGGGCGTCACCTTACACGGGAATCAAATTCGCCGTTACGAGGGCGTCCTGTAAAAAGCCGCTTCCCTCTCGCGCCTTACCCACACCGTTACGTGCACGCGGCCCCCGGGGGGCGGCTTTGGCCCCTTGAGTCCTCTGCCGGCAACGCGCGAAACCAATCCCACCTGCGCTCGGGGATAACGAGTTGCCCCACTGTTTAGCGCGAGTGCGTATCGGTCAAAGTTTCCTTATCAGCCGGCCGGGCAAACATATCCGCGGCAGTATGGCCGCCGGTTAACGCCGGCAAAAGTTGGCCAAGCCGGACGCTCGTTAATTAACTTTTGAAGCCTTGCCCACGTAAACAAAGCGATTTTTCGGGCGTTCTCGGTGCGCGGCCGCGGCTGCACACGTCCCACGTGCGCGCGGGCTAATTCCGTCGGAGCGCCAAAGCGCGCCCGCATTTTCGCCCCCTTTCCCGGCCACTTTTATACGCCCGTTTTTTACCTCTTAGAACTATTAACGCTTTTACGATTTAACGGAAAACCCCCCGTTTCTCTCGGCTAGCCGCGCTGCCAAACTTCCTCCTATCTTTACTGCGTCCGTGCAGCTATATCAACCGCTATAGCAAATGAAATAATCTTTTAGATTCTAGAGCGTCTCCTCCTATTCTACTCCACTACTTACTGCCCCGACAACTTTATTGCTAAAGGCTTTACTTTGAATTGTAGAAAAACTTTTGATTTTAATTTTCGCCTTCTCTTCCTTTGCGAATGCTCGAGGTCGCAAGAGTCCAAGTATGCAAGTATCCAAGCAAGCTAATTGCCCAATTATACGAAACGGGAGCGATAAATTATAATCGTTATATTTTAGAATACAGATTTCACAATTGAGAGCATCGTTCGACTGTTGCACGCAAACTCGCGACTGGGCGGCTCCCCGGCGTTGCGTGACACTTGGACGGCGCACGCAAATAAAGCTTCTCGAAAGAACGCTCAAATTGACAAATTATATTCCTCCGGGCAGAGCGGCCGTTGCATTATCGCCCCGCTCGCGTTTCGAAAGATGGCGCGGCTCAATTAAACAGCGGCCCGCGAGTGCCCGGCGCTCGGAACACGCAGCTCCCAGACCCGCGTGTTATTTCACACGCGAGGGAAATCACGCGGGGCGCGCGCGCGGCAAAAATGTTAAGTGCCCGCGGGCGCACGACGCCGGAAGAGGAGGTGGGGGCGGTGAACAAAAAAAAAAAAAGAACGAAAGCAAACAAATCCGACGGGCGAGCGTCGACCTTAGGATTATTTGGTGGCGGGGCTTGGCTGAAAGCGCTGGTGAAACGTGACATCGGAGCTGCGGATTTTTAACAGGCCATTACGCAAATGAACTTTTAGTGCCAGGCCGCGGACGCCGTAGTCGTCGTCGTCGTAGTCGTCGTCGTCGTCGTCGTCGCAGCCGACGTCGCAGGCAGCCGTGCCGGTGCGGCTGCCTGGCCCGCGGCCAGTATTTATACGCCGGCGAATGCCTCGGCCCGCGCTTTATCTCCCTCCTTGACGCGTCTCCGAGACGCTCGTAAAAATACCAAATTCTATTTTATCGGCGTGGCGCACTTCTTCCGTTTCATCGGCCGCTCATAGGTGAATTCCATGAAGCCGGAGGAGCGACCGCGACGGGGACATCTGGCCGCTCGTTACGTACGCCAGACTGACGAATTTCGTAAGTGCGCCGCCGAGGCGAGACCGTGATTCATGCGATTTCATTGGCCGACTCTGGCTGCACCGCTGCTCGCCGAGCCAACGCCGCTCCACTGTTTCCCTTCGCCACTACTCAACCGTCGGTTTTTTCCTACTCTCAATGTCCATCTTGATATCAATTAAAGTCGTTTTATTTTAGCCCCTGGCATTCGCAAAAATACTTTGATTGTCAGTTTTCTCCTATTATACTCGCAACAAGCCGCACAAAATGTATTTCTCTCTTGTTAAACAATTTTTGTTACTTTGAACGTTTACTAAAGCACCGCAGCGTTGCTCGTCTTTGTTACATAAACAGAAATATAATATTATTCAAACAGTAAAGTTTGTTTTATTAAAAACACTTGGTTCTTAATAAAAGATACATTATTTGTTTAATACTAATGGGAAAATAGAAGAGCAGAAGAGCAAGATAGATGGTACAAGATTGAAAGAGAAAAAAAGGCCGCTTAGGGAATTGGGCTGGAGTGGAGCTGGCGAAACAATTAAAGAAAAACTAAATCCCCGGATTCTCACTTTCGCTCTCGACCCCATTAGCCCGAACAATCCTCCGGGCCTCGAGCGGCGCTACAGTAGAGGGGCCGAGTGCACGTAAGAACCCTCAATCCGTGCGCGCGCAAACAATTTTCGTTCCCAAAAGAGGGCCGAAAAAAGCGGGCGGTCGGCCCGCGGCCGCGGCCGGCAAAGAAAACCGCGACCGCGAGCCGGCTGTTAGGGCACAAGAGACGCGGGCGGTGGCGGTAAGTGCGCCGCTGGGAAGAAAAAGCCCCGGCCGAGTGGGGGCGGGGCGCGCGAGAGGAGCCTCGAGAGTAATTAAGTTAGAAAGAATTTGGCGGGCTTTGTTCGCGCGGGCCAGACGCGCGATGCATTTTTCATCGTTTGCCCGTAACCGCGCGCTCGCGGACCCCGCTTAGTTCTGCTTTATGCCGCCGGGGGCGCATGTTTATTCAAGACTCCCGGACGCCGGGGGCACGGCCGCCGACGACCGCCCCGCCACCGGGACGCGACTCCTCCGCGGCGCCAGGTGCGCCCGGCCCGTGTCGCCGGGCGCCCGCTCGACCGGCCCTTTGATCGCGCGCGTACCCACATGGCCACTCGGACCCTGTACGATCGGGGAAAGCCGCGCGGGGAAGCGTAGGCCGCGCGAGTCTCGGGGCAAAGGGCCGATCGCGCGCTCGCCGCGGGCAAACTTTCCTCCGCCTGGGAATTATTCAGCGGCAGCTGCTCCCGCGCCCTCCCCCGCTGCGGCTTGTCCACACTTTTAACTTCCGGCCGGCTGGTAATTAGCTGACATTAGGGCGAATCCCGGCGACCGCGAGGCCGGCCCCCGCCGGAAATCTCCCGGCCGCCGTCCCCGGGGTGCGAGGCAAAAACGCACGTCCGCCCGAAATTTATACCCGCGCGTGCGCCCACGGCTCTTTTGCCCCGTTCGCCCTCACGTTCCGGGGGAATTTACTTTTGAGTCGGGTCGCGCCAAAGCTGCCGGGAGGTGAATTAAACTTCGAGGTACAACGTGACCGCGGTTAAACGGCCTTTTATTTTCCTCCGCGGCCCGCCCCTCGGGGGCAGATTGAATTAATATAGGGGCCGGGGGGCGAGTTGCCGCGGAGCCGCGCCGGATGCCGGCCGCTTCCAAAGTTGACCGATAAAACTTGCCGGGGGATAATGTTTTCGGGGCCGGCCGCGGCTTGCGCCGATCCCTGTTTCGCCACGGGGCGCTCATTGCATAGAGATTCGCCGCATATGGCCAGCGAGGGAGGATCATCCGGCCGAGTATGAAAATTAACGAGGGCGTGGACGCGGCAATCGGCGAAGATCCATCGCTGCTTGCCGATCGCTTCGCGCCCCTACTTTACCGGCTTGCCCATCGGATTATCCGGGGCGGCGTCACGCTATCCCCCGGCCGCGATTGTTTATCGGGGTATATAAGCCCCTTCAAAAATCCCGCCGCGAACTGCCTGCCAGCCGGAACGCGGGCTACGTCGCCGCTGTGGGAAATTCCCTGGGGGCCGGGGTGCAGGCGGCCGAGTAATTCGGACTCGCGGGCGCATGAATTGGCCGGCTCGGCCCAATTATCCGGCTGCAGTGCAGTCTCGGTAAGTTTTACCGCGGCCCCGCAAATTACACGCTTTCCGCCAGGATATCGGAGCGGAGCGCGCGCGCATCGCCGCCGGAGGCCCGACCGCCAAGAGGCTATATATGTATATATACGCGCGCGGACCAACTGGCCCGAAGGACGGCAATTGGCTGAACTTTGCCCGCGGGCGCCTAAGCCGCTTTCCCCGCGGCCGCGCCGATTGCCCCGCTAATATTTGCCGGGCTCGATCCCCCCGTACTTCCGCCAACTCCCGCCCAAAGCCGACGCTTTATTTTTTTTCCCTCACCACGGCGGAACAACGCACGCGAGTTATGTTTTCGCCCGATGTTTATACTTGGGTCTGCGAGTCTTGGGTCTTTCAACGAGTCGTGAAAAATCACGGTGGCCGGATCCTCTTTCGCTTTCCGATTAAAGCGGAGGCGGTCCTCGCGCCTCGGGGGCTTTTAATCTCCGGGGCGAGGTGTGAGCGTCGCAGGCCCGCCGATTTTTTCGCCGCTCGAGGGTTCTTGGCGAATTCCTCGGCCCACCTAGGGCCGCCCGTTTATTTGCGGAGTTGCAGAGACTCGCGGGGAAGGTGAGCCGGGCGTTTACGTCATGCGTTGCGCGTCCCGGCGTCGCCACAAGTATAAACAAAGTTAAATTAAACCTCGCGCGCCGCCCGCCGACGCCCCGCTTCCAAATGTTATTTCGAATGCGCGCTTTACAAAGAAAATTGTTTTCGTTTTTTTTTTTTTTGTTTTTAATTCTCGTCGGCCGTGTTTCTCTAGTCGGCGGCCGGTGCGGCGCGTAAAGCAGCCTCGCGTGCAATTAAATTTCCCGCGTTTTATTTCAACTCGGCGGAGCCTTTATCAAGCCGCTGTAATGCGGCGAGCTATTTTTCACGGTATTTCTGAAGAACAGCACACGGCTGTTGTACGAGTGTACTATTCGTTACGCCCGCTCTCGACCGCCAGATCTCTCTGCCCTATGGGCCATCCTGTACTCTCGTTATTCGACCAATGAAACAGGTTAACGTTTATTATGACGAATCAATTTAACCGAATGCGGCTTTTGACTTTTTTACAAAATTATATCGAATTTTTTTATTTAACTGCCCGGCGATCCATAAAATCGAAATGCGCGTGCGGGCGATTCGGGCTTTAGCCAGAGCCCAGCCCTGAAGGGATATATCGGAAAGTTGTAATTGCACTTTCACTGGGTATTCAATTAAGAATTAATTACAATTTCAAAGTATCTTAACAGTCGCTTATTAATATTTTTTAGCGGCAGCTGTTCGCAGGGATCGACTGTTTCAAAAGTTATTTTATGAGCCAGCTAGTAGGTTTAATTAAATTCTACATTGAACTTTTTATTGGAGAGCCCAATGGCAGTTTGAAACTTTCTTCTAATATTAATTAATAGAAAAATTTGAAATTCCTCCAGAGGCAAGTTGAAATTCCGATTTTTGCGCCCTGCCGGAAAGCCGCGGGGCGCGGCGGTCGCAATTTGTCAGCGGGCGCGACGCCCGGGACCGATGGATATTGCTCGGTCGGTAGGGCAGCTGGGAGCCCCATCGAAATCATCGGAATCGCAGGGCACTAGGCGGGGGCAAGAGGCGAAGCGCGCGAGCCGGCGCCCGCCGGGGGACAAAAGCGCGCCTCCTCGCACGGGGCCACGTAGCCGCGGGGCGCGCATAAACGCGCGGGATGAATTCCGTCCACGTTTCGCATTTACGAGTCTCAAGTTTATTTTCGAGTGCGCGCGGGCCGAGTCGAAATTCCGGCGCGGCCGCGGGAAAAATCCCCCGGCGAGCCGGCACACGTACGCGGCCCGCGATTTATACTCCGGTCCGGCGCGGCCGGCCCCAGGCCCGCTTTAATAGAAATACGTGACCCAATTGGCGCGCGGGTCCCTCGTTATCGCGGCCGTTAAATCGCGTCCTCCCCGGGACTCGGGGGGGCGGCCAAGTGCCCGGCGAAAGAGGCCGAGAGGCCGCGCCGATCCCCGGGGCCCGGCGATCGGCCGATTTCGCGCGGGCCAAGTTTGCCCATAATTCCGGGGGCGGGGGCCGGCGCGGGACGATTATTGGTAACTATTAACTGGCAAAGTTTGGGCCGGCGCGGGCGCCAGAAGACGGGCGGGCAAAGTCTCCCGGCGGCGGGGCGCGCGCCGGGATAAGGAGGGCCGCGGCCCGCGGGGGACTCGAATTAAGCACCGGGGGGAGCGGAGGGGGGGGCTTACACGCGCGCCCACATATGTGCGACCACTTTGCATAATTTACGAGCCGGAGGCCGCGGCGTAATGCCGAGTTGTTTGCCGTAAAACCCGGCCGTTATTAGCCTCGCGCGTCTCGCGCTTTACGCCTCCCGGCTGGGCTCCGCCGCCCGTGTGGCGCGCGCCGCGGGACGCCGATACTAAGCGCTTCGGGCGGATCCTTGTCGAGATTTTCTCGGGGAGGTCCGCCGCACCCTGGCTAGTCCGAGGAACCAGTCAAACTTCAACGTAAGCACCATTATCTTACGCCTTCGCTCGCTTTGCCCATCTACTTTCGATTGCTCTTTCGCCTCTTTTTAAGCTTGCCGTTTATTCAAGTGCCTCGGCGTACTCTAATCTCCTTTCTTCTATACTAAATCTAGGATACGTGTGTGATCGTGGACCTTGTAGAAATTAGCACAATTGACGATAACATGCTCCGAGTGAACGGGCTCATCTCTAGGATTAACTGCTCAGAACTGCATGTACAGCCAGCTTTTCACCACTTTCAAATCCTCGAGAACAACATTGACACGGACGAACGAATTGAATAGACTATGCACATCTGCGTTCAGAGTACATGCTTTCTGTTATTGAGTCCTGTTTTTCTAATTCACCTTCCTGTTCTATTCTTTAACTGCTTTTCCATACTTTTTATACAGTACTAATACTCTTTATCGAATTATTATTTATTATTTCTAATGAACACTATTTTTTTACAACCGTGTAACAATGGATTGACTGGATTGGATAAACCAGAAATTTGTTTTTTTTTTATCAGTTTTTGGCTATTTTTATATTTGCTTTATTTACATAAGATCTTTATCTACTAGTTTATTAACTTGCTTTTTATGTGAAACGATTGAACTTTATTTTATATTCATCTGAATGACTGTTAATTTTTTAAAAATGATTGAATACCTATTTTTAAATATTTTAGGTGCCATGAACTCAAAAAGCGATAAATAGTTATGCAGTTTTATTCCTTGTATAAAAGTCAAGTATCATTGTTATTTTGATAAAGTTATAAAAATCCCTCACTTTCTTCGTATATTCACATCATATGTCGTTAAATATTCACAAAAACCTTCATGGTATAATAGTCGATTCTACAAAATCCTATATATAGTACATTTTTAATAGGCGAATATTATTTAGAATAAGATAAGTATTTGGTAATTCAATACTCAAAAGAATCGATTCATTATAAGAATATTTTTATTGAAGGCTTACTATGATATTCATATATATATTAAGAGCATAAAAAATAGTATAGATTCAACAATTGAATCTGGTTATTTTCTGACAGTTTTGATATTCAATACTGAAGTATCTAAACATTCAATTAATATTTTTTGATTTCAAAGTGAAAAGATTATTTTATATTTTTTACTACATCTGTGAATCAAGACTTATGTAAATCAAAACATTTTCACAACTGGGAAAACAATATATTACGAAACGAATGCACAAAAAGGTATTACTGTATTTGTTGCTCGTAAACAAGCTCAACATTGAAAGTTCAGTGGCGGGTTTTAAAAAAACTGTACACAAATCGTACAGGTTTTTCTCATAGTTGTACATGCGACCTTCTATATTGCGCTAGTACAGAAAATACCGATACGTGTCCTCTTTGAGTAATGCTGCACTGTACGCCCACAAAGCCTCGTTCTATTTTGAAAATTTGTTATTTTGCATGTATTCCTTTGCTTTTTTAAACATCTTTGTATATTTTTTTAAAAAGAAGTCTCATTTATTGAAACATGAAGTACTTTGTTAACAATTACAATATTATTTGAATGACACACGATACACTTACTACAGTGCGTAGGACTGTATAATTACTGTACCGTGAATTTTGTCATACTTTACCGCTGGCCCAGGAAATATTTCAAAGTTATTACTGTTAAAGCGATACTTTAATTACAATGATAGTAATTTAAATATGTGCTTCTAGATCCGAATGTTCTAGCGCTCGCTAGTCCTTAGCGCTCCTAGCGTTATACTCTCATGAAAAGGCTAATTACCAACAGCTGTTTTTACTGAACTTGTAAAATAATTACTTTTGATAGGTAGGATAGAAAAGCTCGGGCCGAGTCTGTTGAGCAAGTTGCGCGGGGAAACAGTGGAATCGTAATCAGAGAGAGCATCGTACGGAGTATACATTTCCCGGGGCGGTTCTTACGGGGTAGCAAAAGCAGTTGGCAGCTTTGAGAAAACAAGGCGCGCGTTACGTGCTCTGCTTGGAGCGTCGCTTTCGGCGGCGACGTGCCCCCCGCGGCTCCGGCATTAAAGAAGCCGCGGCGCATGATAATTTGCGGAAGTCGGGAGCGCGCGCGACGTGCGCTCGGGCAGGTAGAAATAAAAAAAGAAGAAGAGGGGCAGCGGCAGCCGAGGCGCCGGCGGAGGAGGAAGCCGTCAAAGCGCCCCGGCGAATCTCTCGCGTGCGCTTTTAGAGCCATCGATTTGATGCGCCCGGGAGAGGGCGGCCCCCACTCATCTGCCGAAGAAGCTTTTTTCATTCCAAGTTATCCATCGAGCGGGCGCGCATTTGTCGCGCTCGGGGATCGGCCGCGAGCGGCGCCTCCCGGCTGACGGTTCGCCGAGGTGCATTACTGCCGCGCCGCGCGACTCGCCGCCCCACAATGCGCGCCCGCGTTTTCCCAATACATAACGCGAGTCGGCCTCCCGTCGCGCTCTTTATGCCTAGGATTTCGGCGGGGGGGAGGCTTGGCGCGGCGGGGCATTAGCGCGCGATTAAATAATCGAATATGTGTGTAACTAAAATCGAGTCGGGCCCGCGGTAATCCGATTCAATCAAACCCGAGCTTGTGGCAGCGTAAGCCGCCGGGGATGAAATCAGGCGGGCGGTTATTGTGATTACTTCTGGGAGACTGGCAGCCGCGGGCAGCCAGAGGGGGGGGGGGATGAGAGCCGGGCGACCCGCGGCAGCAGCCAAGTGTAGCGCCCGACATCGGGCCGAACGTCAGCGCCGGGGAATTCGCAGCGGCATTTAATCCGCGCTCGGCGCCCGCCGCGCGCACACACCCACGGCAAAGTAGGCGCCGCTCCCGCGGGAGGCTCCCCGAATTTCCCGGGTGCCGGGGGCCGCGGCCGCTGATTGGTTCGGCGCCGGCCCTCCCGCGAGTCGCTCGATCGCCGCCCCCGCCCGCCCAAATAGTTCGGCCCCTGACAATTGGGCGGCTCGGCCCCGGCTCTTTAAACAAATGACGGATTCGGGCTTTTAACTAATTTAAGGGCCGCCGGCGGAATTCGGTCCGCCGGCCTCGCGAGGGCCAAGCGGCCCGAATGTGTTTGCTCGCGGAATAAGGGGGACTCGCGGACCGCGAAAGGAAAAAAGGGGCGATTATTTGCGCTGCGGTGGCCACCGCCGCCGCCCTGTTTGGATAAACGGATGAGAGTGCGAGGGTCAACAGGGCCCGGCTGTTTCCTTTGTCTTCCGCCGCCCGCCCACCTTTTTAATGCGCGCCGCGGAGTCGCTGGAACGGGGGCCGAGCCGCCGGATGTATACAGTCGGCTTTTCGCGATTGTCGATGTTAATGAAGCGCCTGTGGCGCGATATGCCTTGTAACAGAACGACTGCGTTATCGCCGGGACAGCCTCGTCTCTTCCCGGATTTATCGCGAGGGACGTTTAATTAATTTCCCCTCGACGCGAAACTTTTCCTGCTCAACAAGTTCTCAGGGATTCCAAGACTCGACTCTAGCGGGCGCTTATTCCTCGACCCATTCTTCATTATGTATTCCCTCAATCTTGTGTACACCATTTCTAGTTGCTATTAAACGCGGATCCACCCATTTTGCTTTCTCATTTTAGCCGACCAAAGCTACTAATTTTTCTAATTTAAATGTCCGTTTCATTAAGCGCTTAATCAAATATATAAATCGTCGCAGTTTCTCGTTGAGGTTAAATAATAATTTAACTTTTTGCCTTGAAAGCTTAACATGGAATAGAGTACATGTTACGCTAACTGAACAAATACAAGCTAGCTCATAAATTCAAAATTGAGACTTAATAAGATTAAAATAAAGATAAACTCATAAAATTCAATTAATATCAGATGTTTTATTGAATGTTCCATTACGACTATTTTTCAAAGCTTTAATTTAATAATTAATGGCTAGTGGTTGATTAAGTAATTAAGTGGTCATTAATAAAGCGGTTTTTAATAGACTTTTATAGCTGACAACGAATTTATAGGTTTAGCTTTACTTTTTATCGGAAATCCTACTATAGAATACCTATCTTTAGGGCAATCTCTAACGCACGGTTAACATTTATATTTTATTATTTTCACAGATATCACTTTTGTATACAATTAAAAAGCTTTACGTAAGTAACTTTACTTTATTATTATTATTTGCATTATAATTTCTACAATTTATACGAAAGAAAAAGATTTTTGATAAAAATTACTGCTTTTATTTGATGTGAAATAGAAAAACCGTTACAATTTACATATTACAGGAGAAGCACAACATTACCATGAAAATGTAGAATTTTGAAAAAATGAGTGACGGGCCACTCCTAACGAATTAAACGAGGATGTAGCAGCAGGCCGCGGGACGTTAAACGCTCGAAAACGGACCGACGGCCGGGGAAAACTAAAAAATTAAAAGAGCAGCAGGCTAGGGGTCGGTTTTATTTTTCATCTTTCAAGCCCTCGCCCAGGCGGACGCCGGCGGCCATCGCCAAGTACAACGGCAACTCTCCTCGGAAGGTATAAAGAGCGCTTGGCGCGGATGAAGGATTCGCCGCGAGTAAAAATTAAAAGCCGCGCGGTATCGCGCCGTCCGGGCAGCCGAATTTCCCGAGCACCGAGCGCCGCTCGAGAGCGCGTCTGGAGCTTCTTTTTCATTCCCTCTCCAAGGGTGCGCGCCTACGGGCTGAGATGGATCGATCCTTTACCCGCGCGCGCTACCCTCATTTCCTAGGCGGACAGTGACTTATGAGCGCCACGCGGAGTCTGTCCTGAGGTAAAGTGACGCGTTAATTATATCCCGATCGCTCGAGCTTGCGCGGCTCAAGCTCGGCCCGATGCTCCCTCGATCGATGCTTTGAATTCGCCGTATTGTTGAAAAATAACGAGCCGACCGACGAGGCCGCTAATGCCGCGCTCGCGAATTCCCGAGACAATGACAGCCGGTATCCGGGGGCCCGGCGATTGCGACTCGCCTCGGGCGCCATCCCAACGCAAACTGGATGCGGCACGCATCCCCTGACGGACGCCTCGCCGAGCGTAAATGCATGCCTCGAAAAATTCAACAGCTCCCTTCGCTTCTCCCCCCCCCCCCCCGGCCCCTCCGCCCGTGTATATACGCTCGACGTTTATTAGTAATTCCGTGGCGTTTGAAAGTGCGCAGCGACGGGGAACGAGCTTTTAAAAGCTCGCTTACGATACGCCTCGCTCTCGTCGCGCCTCGCGCGTACGCTGGGAGGCAGATACGCAGGCAGGTGTTACCTATACTTGCGCGAATCGCCCTCACTCGAGCCTTTTCCCCTGAAAATTGTCTAGCTGCCAAGTTACTGAATGGAAAAAGACGCGGCTGCAAAGGCTAGCTTATATAGGAGGCGCCTTCAGCTAAAGCATGAGTTTTTTCAGGGGAGCCGTTTTCCTTAATAGGCTTCTGCCCTTTACTTTGCCTTGCTAACGTTCCTTAACAAGCTTTTATCACCTGCTTATTTGATAACATTATTTTGTGTTTAAATTCTTTGGATAAAGTGCTAATAGGAGACATTTTTCCAAGAAAAAAAACGACATACTCTTAAATTGTGTGAAAACTTTACACGATTATTCAATCGTGATCAACAATCTAATTTTAATTTTTTTCTTTGTTTCAGGTGAGTTGATGGAAATGTAGTATTACAGAATCTCCCATCACGTAAGTTTAACACTGGGTTCTTTATAGTCTAATGTAGATCCGCATCAATCGCTAAACTAAAATTCTAATACTTTAAAACTTAGGAACTCCTTTATTTAAATAAATTATTATAAGCGCAAAAATCATGAATATTTTTGCATTAAAAGAAAAACATTTTGAAACGCGAACCAGTGTATTCTCACCGGCAATTTCACCGCAGAGACGTTTCTTTCTTCTCTTGTTACTGAAACGCGCTTCGGCGAGCCACTGACGAATTGAATTTTTCGTTTCTCACGTGGCGCTTACTTTCACTTTTTCCCCAACCTGCGCCACGGCGCTCCTTTCCCTTTTTCCCTTTTTTCCCTTTTTTCCCCCTTCCTTCCTTCTTTTTCTGACGAATGGTTCACGTTTCAATTATCTTTTTCTTTTTACTAGCTCTTCGCTCACTCTGCAACGAGCGCGCGGCGCGCGCAGCTCAGCCGTTCGTCTAATTAATTTCCACGCGCCAGGGTCTGCCCGAGCGCAACTTTTTTGATTTGCATTAATTATTTAGAGAGAGACAGAGGAAGATTTTAAAATTTGACATCTAATTTGGCCGGGGGAGTGCAGTCGGCTTTCACCCGGGGCATAAATTGGTGTTTTTTTTTTCTCTCAAGTTCTAATCAAGTTGGGGGCGGACGGAAACTTGGCATTCGTATGACCTAGTTGCAGAATGGGCAAGGCCGCCGGTCGGCCGCCGCGTGCGCGCGCTTTTTAAGCAAACGCGAAAATTGCAGACCGCGCGCGCGCGGCGGGAGGCGGGGCAACAACCACAAAAAAAAAGAAAAGGGCAAAGGGTCGTTACGTTTCTGTAATAACGCCAAAGACGAAATAAATGGCCGGTTTATCGCGCGGTCGAGCGGGGCGCGAGCAAGTCAATCCGGCATCGAACCGCCAGCGCAAGCGACCGCGCAAGTCGAAAGCCGGCGAAATTAGCTCGTATCCAGCGCGGACAAGCGGCGCCGGGGGAGACAGGCCGAGTAAAAAGAAGAATCACGGCCGACGGCGCGGGCGCGAGGCACTCGAGAGCCGACGGAGACGGAATAACGGCCTATAGCCGCACTCTGGCGTTACGATCCATCTGTCCGGCTGTTTGCTTACCGCGCGGCCGACGAGGTAAAAGTAAATTGCCTCGCCTCGCTTTGTGGTGGCCTTTGACGGCCCGGCACGACGACATTTCCCCGGGGGAAAACGACTTAACCATGCTTATCCGAGGACCGGCGGGAAATGGCTGCGCGGCACTGCCAGGCCGGAAGAAGTCCATGCTAGTGCTCTTGGGTTTTTCATTAATACAATTGGCGCTCCGTCCTCGCTTTGTCGCTGGGTATTCGCGCCGGTTTTTCAAGCATTTCAGAACTCGCGAGCGCGATTCTCGGAGCTCGCTAATTCAAAAAAAAAATGCACGTCTTTCTCTCTTTTGCAAGTGCGTAGCAAATGTAACGCCTCCACTCGTCAGTGTCCCCTTTGGGGACGAAGCGCGCGCTCATTTTTAAAAAGGCACAGCAGGGCGGATACAAGAGGGCGGGACATCGCACGCGCATGACAATTGCCGGCAACTTAATCAATTAGGAGGAGCTTTTTGGCGGTGGGAAGGGCAGGCAGAGGCAGTTAGGACCGCGCTCACCTTTGGCAACAGCATCCGGGAGGAAAAAGCCCGTCGGCGGTCGCGCGTACTAGAGTTAATTGGAAAATTTTCGTCAAATAGCCAGGATGAAGGGAGGAGAGGAAAAAGGTTTGTTAATTAAAGGGCTCCTCGGCAGTAAGCGGGTAACGAAGAATAAACGGGGGAAACCCGTTAGAGTAATTACCGGGCGTGTGTGCGGACTGAATAACGTTTTGATATCAATCGCCGTGTGCAAAGAGCCGTGGGATCGATATTGCCAGTTAACCGAGGTAAAAGATTGACTACGATATTCGACAAATAAATTTGCTCTTACGATATTGCCGGGGCGCCGCACGCTGCAATCGTTTAAAAAACATCCCCAAGTTTCCTAGGGGCCAGAGGGAAGATAAGTTTGGGCGTTTTGTTTTCTAACAAGGGCTTATCAAGGGTTCGGCTTCTCTAAGCTTCTTTTTCTAGAGTTCTAAAATTAGGCGAGAGCTTCCACTCGAGAGCGCCCGAGATTTATCTTTAAAAAGTTAGTTAACATTCGAGCGAGGCTATTGATCGGAATTTTAAATTTAATCTTCGCACGTGTATCCGAGAGCCATAAAGCTTTGGCGAGTCCCGTACGTGACTCGGAAAAATGATCCGGTTTGTTTCCGTAGATTGCGCTAGATTGAGCCGGATCTAATTTCGAAAAGATTGATATTTGTTAAGGATCGAAAGAAATTTGGATGAAAATTGAAAGGCGCAGAGTCTCGGCCGCTCTTTCGGCCCCCCCCCCCCCACTTCGGCCATCAAAAACTCGCCATCCTTGGGCAAATTCCTCCCTCGTCACCCAAGGAACGAGTCTCAAAGACAAGGAAATTTAATCAACGCTAGAAACATCCGAGTGGCCACGGTCCTATCGACACATGCGGGCTAAAAGTATGGTCGCAATTCAGCCGCGAGCCCTCTGCAATATTAATCAATTACACGAGCGCGCCCTCGCCTGTAAATAGAATGGAATCGGATGGAAAAGGGAGGGAAAAAATTGGAGCGCGCGGTGCAATCGGCCGCCAGAATAAATATGTAAATGGGAGGCGAGCGCGGGAGCCGTTAATCCCCGCGGCGGCTCGTCGGGCGGATGATCCCGCGAGGGGAAGGGCCGCGGATCTCGGCGGGCGCGAGAAAAAAATGAAAGAATAATGCGCGGCCGGCCTGGCTTCCTCGGCCGCTGCACCGCCGCGTAATTACGTGAGCGATGAAAGGAAAGCGCCGCGGGCCGGTGCGCTTCTCGCGGCCGACTCATTATTGCGGGGACCGGCGAATAACTTTTCGAGGGGGCGTTTCCTAGTGGGGCGGCCTCTGTGCGCCCGGGCTCCTTTCCCCGGCAGGCGGGCCGAGCGACGCACACGCGGGCTAGCTTTTACGCGTTTTTTCTCGCCGCGCGGCATTCTTCCGGGCTTTTGAATTTGCCTCCGGGACGGCTGTAGTGCCGCGCCGCTGCTGTCTTAGCATTAGCATAGGGCGGACGCGCGCGAGGCTTAATCCGTGGCGGGAATAAAAGTGGATGAAATTCAAAATGCCATCCATTTACGTCAGTTGCAAAGTTTACGCTCGAAATTTATTTAAAAATTTTTATTCCAACCTGACGCCAGGCCACCGCTTTAGGGCCCCTCGTAAAATTCACATATGCCCCGCGTATAAAAATATAAGTTTCTGAACGTAATCCATTAAAACTCGTAATGCCCCCTCTTTTTAACGCTTTTTTTCCCGCACGCGGCGCGTCGCCTCGCGCGGAATTATGGACTTTGGCCGAGAGTTGTAAATATTTGATGGAAATGCGAAGGCAAACAGATGTGATCGCTTCCCCTCAATAACAATAGGGATAAATAAACAAGTGCATAGCGATCGTCGAATTATTCTCCATTCCTACCTCTCAAGGACTGGCTTTAATCGGGCCATAAAGAAACAAGCACATTCCTCAAAATTGTTTCGAATACTCCTATTTGTTCTAACTATTTAGCTAAATTTAATTCGGTTGCATCATTTCGGAATTAATTTCGCGTGGAAGCTAATAGTCGACATGGATCAAATGTGCATTAGCTGCGGCTGAGCATGTATGGTAAAACTTCATTTTCAAACTAACTAATTATATTTAACTGTTTATCCCTCCAATGATTTTGTTGTACATATTTCCATATTAAAGTAAAGTTGTTAATACCATTGCTCAAAGTAGAGTTTTAGTAAACAAAGAGCATAAATTAATTGCATCAATGCAGCACTTGAAAGTACGTAAATATGCAAGGCGATTATTATCTCTTTTCTCCAACATTATTTGATAAATCCATTTGAAACTGTGTTGAGAATATATTCTACAATTTCTGGGACATAAAATCCAACTTCTCTTTATAAAAATATAGGGCTTTTATTATGTAATCATCAGTCTGCTACATGCATAAACATGATTTTTAAACATTCCTTTTACTTTACGTATGCTGAGTAGGAATAAAAAAAATTATCAGGTATGGTTTTAATATTTATCATTATATTACAGTAAATAGTGTGCTGAATCATTCTAACATTAGCAGTAAGAACTTTTTAAAGGTTTCAATTTGAAATCACTAAAGTAGAAAATTTTGCAAATTAACGGCTAACATTTTATTTTCCTTAACGAATGTATTATTTATTAAATTTATAGGAAGCTTCAATTTTGGCTGAGATTGACACATTTAAACTAGTAAAAAAACTAATAAAAAAAACTAGTAAAATCTATTATGTGTTATTAAATTTATTACTTTACTTTATTAACTTTAAATAACATTAATATTAACTTACTCACTGACGTTTATATATATATATATATATATATTAAGTATTATACCAATTTATTGCAAAGAAGTAGAGGAGTAGCGGTAGAAAATAATACAAATAGTACTAATTTTACAGACACACATAGTATTATTGATATTAACCGAGTCGTAAACAATATAACTGCAAGATACGACACCGAATCTCTTGGGTGCGAAAAATGTAATACTCTGTGGAAACATTGATCGTCGGCATTCGTTTATTCCTATCAAACGACCCTGTAAATATGAAACAATTCTCGAAACATTCTAACATGAAATCAAGCAGCCTCGGGCTGTTCAAGTCGTCTCGAGGTTATACAGTTACGGCTTCACCTATGTAAAAAGCCTGAGTTGGATGCAGCATCGAGGAAATACCAATTCATTCGTGCAAATAGAAAATTTTGACCTCAAGTAAGGTCAACGACACGAGTGAATACATTTATGCTTACAGACACACATGCGCGCATACATATTACCTTAGCATTCTTAGAATCACCAGTATTTATTGCAAGCTACATTACACAACATATTCCTAAAAATTATATCTTTTAAAATATTTAATCACCCTCAAGTTATTTGAGACATAGTAAAATAAATTTATTATATGAAATATCATTTAAAAAAATAAAATTATTTCGTAAATTGACGATTGATGTAATGCCAAATCTGCTAAATGTAAAACAAGAACGATTTGAACATATTTTTGAACATATATTAAATGAAAACCTTTAAAAACTAACATATTGTTTAAATATTATAAATTTCCTATAACTGACTATCGCATTTATAACAATAAGAACTATCTATAACGTTTTATATTGTGAATAGAATATGAACCATAAAATATACGTATAATAAATATGTTTAATATTTATTATTTTGACGTAATGAACAAATCATAAGATTACTAAGTTACAGGTTTTATATTTTGAAGTGTAGGCAAATGTGGGTGCTCGAATTAAATAAAGCAGAATCTAAACATAAAAGTTTATAAACAGGTGTATTTTCACGCGAAAAACAAAAACAGCAAATGAATATAGTTACACAGGAGAAAAAATAATATATATTGTAATATAGTCTGACGCCCTTCTGGCTGTCGACGTTGATATTCCTCTCTCGGTTCTTCTCTTATAGGCAATATCTTATTTATGGTTCATTTCTAGGATGGTGGGTCTAGTAATTAGTAGGCTGGTTTTAATCGATTGATGGTTACAGTTGCGTCCTTGCCATTTTTCGAATCACCAACGTTTTGTCCTTTCCGCATACCACTTCATGGGAACCAGTATATGGCATCTATTACCGAATCTATAACACCATCTTCACAACATCTTCCATCAAAAATATTTGCACTGTCTTAGCTAGAACTTTCAATATAAACAGTGAACTATCATGAGAGTTTGACTACGCACATCATTATATTGTTTGATTTTACCCTTATCTCCAGTAGGAATTCTTTAAGTAGTCACAAGGGATGATTCTCGCTGAGCTGTCTGAAATCACTAACTGCGAACATTTGCTTATATTCTTATATTATAAAAATGAAAAAAGCACTTCAAATTGTTAAAAGATATAAAAAATTTTTTAATTATAAATTAAATAATATATAGAAAGATCTAGAAATTCATAGTTTAAAATGACATAAAAATAGTATCATTTTAGCTTTAAATCACGAAAATCCATATTTTCTTTAGGCTGCAGTTTATCACAATTCAAAATTTTAATAGATTAATACATAAAAAGCTTAGTTAACAAGTAATCAAATTTATTATACGCAACCTCTTCTTCAAACACCCATAAACATTCTTCATATAGTTATCCTAGTACTCTGAACTGTACGTTTACAGATATATCGAAACAGTTTATATAGTGCTTGTGCATTTTTGTACAAAAATATTGTTGTCTATAACTAGCGTTTGAAATATGAATCAAAATATTTGACTTACATTGCTCTGTACGCAAACTTTTGCATGTCTCCTGACCTATCTTACATTTCATAAGAGTTTATCAAGAACTTAAGAATACTTTTAAGTTAAGTACTTAGAAAATAAATTGCATCCGTCGTTTCATAAATATTAAAATTTAAAATTAAACGTCACCATAAAGTCTAAAGGTTACTGCGATAAATCTGAGATTTGTTAAATATATTTTAATAGAGATATTATTAATTGAAAAGTATATAAATAATTTGACAAAGCCGTAATGTGACTTGAGTACACTTCTATTTTCCTGTAATAATAATAAAATTAATATATAAGATTTATCTGGGCCGTGTTATTAAAAATTAAAACTTTTATTTTATCCTGAACGGAATAATGTATGGAAGTGGATGGCGAAAAGCAGCGGAAAAACACGAGTTCCCCGCAGTTTCATTAGCCGCGCTTTCGGATCAATCGGGCTCCCGTGGCGGCACTTATAACACCTCCAGCATATTCGGGCTGTAATTGCGCGCATTAGCTCTGCCCCGGAATATCGGGGCTGGCTACGAAAAGTCCAATTGGGAGAATAAAGCGCGGGCGGGCCTGATTTATCGGGGGGAACACGTGTCGCTCGCAGGTCGTTCCGGGGCCGCGAAGGGAAAGGGCGAGGGCGGAAAAGCCGCGCTGGCCTGTAAACAATGCGCGCAGTGGGGGGGGGGGGGCGTGTGGCGCTGCGAAGGGCGGCTGGGACGCCGGCCAGATTCGCGCGCGCGCGGTGCCCTGGGCATTCTATTTTTTTTTTTGCAGCGGTATAATTCATCGGGGCGCTGCCGTCAGGGCGGAAGGTCGCGTCGCTCGGCCGCGCGGATCGGCTTTATACGCGCTTGCGAAATGCTTTATTGCCGCGTCTGATTGCGCGGGCTTTCACCTCCTTGCCCATTGTTGCCGGGCTCCCGGGCGTTTTTCCACCTCGGCCCGGATTTTTCCTTTGGCCCGCTGCCGTCCCTTCCGCCCTCGTGAGCTTTCCGGAAGGCGCGGGCCTCGCAACAGCCAGCGCCCGCGTTGGTTTTACACGGCGGGGCCTCGAGGCTCAGCCCAGGGCGCGTCGGGGGAAAAGCCGCCTCGGTGTGCGAGGTAAGAGCAGCTCGGCGCAGTCGATGAAAAAACCCCGGCGCATCGATAATCCCGCGGCGCCCGCGGAGCCGCTGCACGGCGTCGATCCGCCGCGCGACGCCTCGCCCGCTTGCATTTTCGTAGGCGACGACGTCTCGGCCGGGATTAAAGTCTGCCCGGCGGGAGGTCGCGCAGCCGGCGGAGGAGGCAGGTCCCGCGGCCGCCCCCTCGCTCCGAGGCAAGCGCCGGCTCTCTTTCCGCGAGGGCCGCCCCCTTCCGCCCCGACTTCCCACCAACTGCTTCTCGCATTTTTCCTCCCTCCTTTGCACGGCAACTTCCTTTCTCCCGGCTGCAGCCGTGCGGCGAAATTTGATACTTCCGTTTGGCGCGATAGCCCCGCGTTTCCTTATTGGCTTTGGCGAGGCGGCTCCCATCGGGCCGGCAGTTGGCGCGTCGAGGCCGCGGCGGAAAAAATCGCTCGGCAAGTATTTTCAATTACGCGGCCGCCGATCCCCGCGCGCAGCCTCCGCGGCCGCGGCAAATAATCCCGAGTTGAAGACGGATTCCGCGGCGGCCCCGCGGCCGGGAAGATTTATCGAGCCGTTAAACTTTGAGAAAAATACGCGGGCCGCCCCGGAATCCGGGATGCGCTCCGCGGCGGGGGCGCGTCCGCCGGGATCGCCGCCGGCCCCGATCGGCCCCTTCAAAACAAATAAATTAGCCGGGACGGAAGCTCGCGCGCCCCCCGAAAAAAGCCGGGTGCGTTACACGCGCCGAGGCCGCGGGACGCCCGCAGCCGGGGGTGGAAAAAAAAAGGGTGGAAGGGAGGGGAGAGGGGAGCCATCATCGTCCCCGGCGGGCCTGCGAAAATTTATGAATAAAACCGGGCCCGCCGCTTGTTTGTCTCGGGGGCGGAAGCGCGCGCGCCACCCGCCCCCCGGCGCTTCTTGCCCCCGGCGCGCTTGTCAACAAACTGTCCGTAAACTCTCGCCGGGCCCCCGGGAAAATACGCCCCCGCTGGCGATAAGACCGCGCCCGTGTTTTTCCCCGCGCGAGCCCCTTGCCAACTGTTTTTCCGGCCGTGTGTCATATATGCGCGGCCTGTCCGCCGGCTTCTGCGGATGATCATTCGGAAAGTATCCCCTCTCCCGGCAGTTTCTTTCATCGACAGGCCGGGCGACCGCGACGGCCCGCCGGATGGTTTTGTACGGCGCCGGCGATTCCCCGGGCTCTTCCTGCGACCCGCTTCCAGCCGCTCCCACCGGCCTCGGCGCCCTGGCCCGCCTCATTTTCGACTCAATTGTCTCAAATATCCCCGCATAAAGTCGCGTATAAACATTCTTAATATTCCTGCATAAGTAATTTATGCGTCGAATTATAAATTCCAAGTCCGTAATGCTTTAAAGGATTTCCCGAGGAAAAACATCCAAGCCCCTAGCTGCAATTTGCATGCGCAAGTTTTTTTTTTCTTTTACCCAATGAAGCGCCGGCCGACGGGAAAACACCTTGAGAACAAAGGCCCAAAGGGGCCGATAAAGTGGTTTCTCGATGAATCGCCCGAAAAAAAGACACGCTCACGCGCAATTCCGAGGAAATTTCCCGGGGCCTCGAGGCTATATTTGCGCTAAAGGAAAAAAATAAAAAAAGGAAAAGCCCCGCGCAACGAGAAAGGGGGGGGGTGGGTGGGACACGGGCGTATACTGGGGGCGGGCCTCGAGATTCAAGGAAAACTCGCGGCTATTTTCCTTTTCCCTCAAACTAGTCCCGAGTAAATAAACTAAGCCGGGCGCGCGCGTGGCCGGGCGAACGAGCTCGATCCCGGGCGCGACGGCCCACTCGTGAAAACATTTTCCTTACGACGGCTCGAGGCCGGCCCGCCGGCCGCTCCCCCCGATCCCGGAAGCCCTTCCGCCGAGCCCCTGGCAGCCCCGGCTCCCCGTGCCCGGCTGAAATGGAGAGGAGGGCCGGGCCGGGCTCTCCGAGCCGGTCAACTATCGACCGGCGAGAGATCGATGGATCGAGGGCCTCCGATCGATTAGGGAGGATGTAGATTCAATCTCTCCTCTTTGCTCATCTCCGAGAGGGGCCAAGTTTGCCGGCCGCTTGACTCCTTCGCCGCTCGCTCGGTATATATCTACGTGTACATCCAGCGGGCTCGGCTAATCGCTTCGGCAGTTGATTCATCGATTTTTCGAGTGCATATTACACCGGGCGCGCATATCCTTGCCGGGGATGGCGGGCTCGATTTACGCCGGGCCGATCGGCTTTTTATCGCCGAATTTCTTCCGAGGCCCGGTAGATCGGCTGCCACGGCTTTCGGGCTTACCGAAAATGAGCCTTTAAAAACTGTTGAGCTGCAAGTAATGGGGATATCGGGGCTCCGTGCACCAGATGAAAGTAGTGATCTTTCCCCCCGATCTACCGGCACGTTTTCTAATCGCAATAACGCACCGTTATTGCATGCCCTGTACACTTTGCGTGTGAAAAAGGAAACTTTCCTCCGGCCGCTTCCTGTCACGCGCGCGCGTCCGCGAACTCACTTGATCGATTGCCCGTAAAGTGGCTTTTATTCGCCGTGTACGCCTACCTGCCGTGGATGTACGCGCTGCCCGTTGATTTACAGTGGTCTTTTATACTTCTTGGATAGCGAGTCGTCGCGCGATCGCCCCGAATAAGAGAAAAGCATATTCAATATTTTACCGCGCAATTACTCGCCGTTTCCCCGCGCTGCGGCCGGGGCAAAAAACTTTCTGACACATTGACAGGGCAGCGGGGCTCGTGTCAATTTAACTAACCTCAAAGTTGCGCCTCGGCCCATGAGTCCCCCGGTGCGCCACATTTGCATATCGTCATTCCGCGGCAGACAAGACAGTACGGCAATTCATCTCGAATCCATTTATCTTTCGCGTCCCTCGCTCTACATCGGCGACCGACCGCTAAAAGAGTACATATCCGCGCCACACAAGCCAGGCGGAATAAAGGGAGTAAAAAAAAAAGGGGGGGAGAGTCGCGGTGTCGTCGGCCAGTTCTGCGCGCAGGGGTGGAGGAAGGCCGCGAGTCCGGAGGGAGGATGCGAAAGAAAGTGGGCGGCACTCGGGCCGATGAAGCGGCGCACAATGCCGCGCGCCTCGCCCCGCGAATCGCTCTCCCTTCCATGCGAAACGAGGCCCATAAATTGCCCGTCTTTCGCCGGTCGGCGCCCGCGGTCCGAGTGCGTCCCGGCCGCCGCGGCAGCATAGCGCCCGGTATTTCCCGACCGCGGGCGTCGCTCCCGCGCGGGGGATTAAAATAAGCCCCGGGGTGGGGTTGGGGCGGGGGCGGGGAAGGGCCGGCGGGGCGCGCAAGCGCGCAGGTCCGAGGATGATCAATTCACCTGAGTAATGGGGCGTCGACCTCGCTCTCTCCTCGATCGCTTCATAATTCCTCGGGTGCCAGGGAGGCGTTACGTGTAACGAGCGCGGACCTCGCGTGAGTGCCCGCCGCGTCGCGTGCAATTTGCGCCGAGGGTTCCGGCTAATGACGGGGAACAATCGCTTCTGTCGCCCTTGAATGCCGGCTAATTGCGGCGCCCTGTTTAATGAATTCCGGGGGAGAGGCCTTTATTTAAACGGCGCCGACGCCCTTCCGAAGATTTAGTCGCGTGCGCGGCCCGCTCGATACGACCAATCTCGGCCCGCACATTTTTCTCCCGCGGCGATGCGCCCCTCCGTGCCCCGGCGCCTCTTCAATTTCAAAACAATTAACCCAATTAACGCCGCCTGATGACGAGCCGCGCACCAAAGCCTTCATTCAACTATAAAGCCTGCCTAAATTATACCCTAGACCTTGATAATTACAGAGATGCTATTTTAACGCTCATTATCTGCTTTTTTTTCTCGCGATTGCCCGATATTCTTGACTCTTTTGATACCGCTAAGGCCATTATTAAGCATGCGTGCCATAGATTCCCTCGGTCGCGAAATTTCAGATCGCTCCTATGAGATTGTACATGATATCTGACTGAAGCTCTTTACACTATAGTATTCGGGTTATATTTCCTCCAACTTGAAATAATATACACTCCAAGTAATACAAGACAGAGAGTACAACGTGCATTGAAGCGAATATTCACTTGCGGATATCCTTTCCTGTTATCCACTCATTCAATCCACAATGATCTTTGTTTCATTAATTAATTATGACATGCAATTTCACGAATAATCATCTGTACAATGTGTTTCAAACTGACAAGTTCTTATTTATTTTTGACTTTATTTATTTCGGCCTCAAGAAATAAAAAATTGCTAAAAACAGATTTTTCCATTTTATCACTACGTGTCGAACAATATTTCAATTTCGTTTAATATTTTTAACGAATTTCATTCGTATTCGTTCATTCGTATTTTGCATGGTTTCCTTTATTTTTCGTGATTAAGCATCGTTTGGATTATTTTAGTTAAAAACTGAATGCAGGCATAATAGTTACTTAAACAACAATGGAATGTATTGCCCTGATATCTTAACTTATGCGCGTATTGATTGGAACAAATAAAAGAAGAGTACATGGTCCATGTAAATAGGACGATAGCGGTAGATTCCATGCGATTGAAACCCGATAAATTTTGAGCGCGGAAAGCGCCTATACGTAGGGAGCTTAGTTTTCTGCCCTTTGACTGGGGGAATGGTTGAGGTCGTCACTACGCAACGTACAATGCGAGTGCGAGGAACAAAAAGGAAATACACAGGCAGAAGTGGGGCGCGCGGGGGAAAAAAAGCAAATTCGAGCGATCTTCCACTCGAGTGTGCGCGCTCTCGATCAGAGCGCTCGAGAGCGAGGGAGCGGGATCGCGGTAGCGTATTAGCATTGTAGGGCGACTCTCTCGACAATTCCAATTTGCGGAGCTGCGCAAAAGGCAAAGTTTGATTCGAGGGCGCCCCGCCGCAACGAGCTTCCACGTCACTTCGGAACTCGATCTCGATTGTCGGCCGTAGGAAGCGATCTCGGGCCGCGGGCTCGATTATATGCGAATCGAATGCACATAACGTGCTGGCGGTTTGAAAATTACGCGCCGGCTCGCAGCCGGGGGAGCGGATGTTGATGCAATTCTTCCGCGGCCGAAACAGCCGCCCACTCGCGGGCTTTTTCCCGTCGGCGGCGCCGGTGCTCGTCGCCCCGCGTAACGGCCCCGGCCCCGCCGGAAGGGCTGGATTGTTATTCGGCCAAATGACTCTTTGGACTTCATGGCGCGTTTCCGGGAACGATGTGGCTAATAAATATTATTCGATCGTCGCGGAGGTTGTTTAGCGGCGGCTCGCTCCCGGCGGCCCGCTGTTTGAAATTTGTCCGAGCCGCGAGGAGCGCGTAGGTTTATGATGATATCGCAAATTTAATAGGCGAGCGGACGCGGAAAACTGGATTCGGATGTCCGTCACGCGGAATTTCGTAAATACGCCTGGCGACGCGCGTGATGCCGGTGAATTTGTAAATTTCTTGTTATGCCAGGGCATAATTCATGCTCGGATATGCGAAATTATTCGGGTAGTTTGAGACAATTTAACTGTCAAACGAGGGACATAGTTAAGCGTTAAGCGAGCCTCGATCCTGCATATTTGCACGTAAAAGCTATTTCAAACAATATAACGGTTATTGCCCATTGCGCGCATTTTTATTCGCCGTCCTTGTGAATAAGAAAAGTGTAAATGTAAAACGCGAGGAATGGCGTACGCGCGGCAACTCTCAATACTTCCACTGATAGTCAAAAAGGGGAAAATCACGCTCTACGTTATAAGAGCATACCACGCAAAATTCACAACCTGTCACGTCGCATAGAGTAAATAAAATGCTCGAAGAAATAAGCTACGGTATTCGTCTCTGCGATTGCTATCGTGCAGACAAAATGATAAGATTGAGAACAAGATGCATGGGCCCTTTTTCTACAAAGGATGTGTCACAGCATACTACATCTTGTTTACTCTTTACGTAACAATTAACATTGATTTGGAATTTGCTGGGAATGGATGGGTATATCATGGCCAAAAATAACATGTGCTGATTGTCTGGAAATGCTACACGAAAATACTAGAATGCATCAGTCAAATAAGACAGTATAATGGCCAGCAAATATGAGTTGACTACTAGAAAAAAAGTTAATAAATAATTTTATAAGGTTTAGGTAAATAATATATAGTTATCTACTTTATACGTTATAATTATTATACATTATTATTTATTCAAAGAACGACAGTGTGTGGTAGGCAATATTTTCTTGGTTTTAATCCTAAATTTATATAGGCATTAATAATCTTGTTAAAAATATAAATATACATATAAATCGCAAGGGCTCAGTCTTGTATAAATAAACAAAGGCTTTGAGGAAATTGTAAAGTAAATATTAGCTTCACCTAACAGCGGCGAATATATGCAAAGCACATGTTTAAAAGCTCGTTTAAAAGTGGACCGCGCTCACACGGTATTTCGTACAGTCTAGTAGGTCAATAAAAAGCTATGGCTTATAAGACTAGTCCGAAGCAGGCTAGATGCGATTTTTGTGAGGTATACTGCACTCGATGTGAAATATATACATAGATAAGTGAATTGACACATCGATAGTAAGATCTGCATGTAATTGACCATATATGCGTTATACTCAGAAGACAGTCGCACAGTCGCGCACTGTCCCTAATGGCGAATGAATCCGAGCGAGCCGGGGCGACGCGCAATTGAATGAAATATCGCAATGGAAGAATTGAACCGTTGGAAGCGGAGGGTGTGCAAAAAAATGACCAGTCAACTGTTGTGTGTTGAAGGGCCCGGTGGGCGAGGTGGGCGGCGTTCGGCTGCCCCTGCAGTCGCTCCACGGCTACGGCTCGGTCTTCATGTACTCGGCCTCGACGAGTCCCGGGGGCGGCGGGGGCAGCACTGGGGCCACTACCGACAGAGGCGGTGGCGGCGGCGGCGGAGGCGCTGTCCAGGGTTCGGGGCCCTCCAACACCGGCGAGGTGACCTTGCGCCTGCGCGAACCCGAGGACATACCCGAGGAGGTCCTGGCGAGGCTCGAGGACACCGCCACCCTCTCCATCTCGCTCCAGGGTGACGCCGTCCTCAGGCTTGGCGCTGCTACCGCAGGTACACGACCGCTCCTCTGTCATCTATTATCTTCATACTTTACATACCCCCCGAGAAAAAAAAATTAAGCCCTTTCAGCCGGACTTGCACTGATACGACAATAGTCGACTCAAAGTACCTTTACGAGACCAGAATAATACCGTTTTCATTACGCTGATTACAAAGAATTATCCTTGATTCTATGCTTTAATTATTCTCATGAAAATCAAGTAGATTTAAAAATTCAAAAAGCTTTTTATCTGTAAAATCGTATTGTTCTTAAACTTGAACACGATTTAGTTATACATGATTCGTTAATGTTTTCATTATTTGTACTCTGTGTTTACTGGACAGTCGACTATAACGAAGAGATAGTGGTTTATTTATTCGTTAAAAACTTATTCGACAATGTTATTATTTTATTGTACGACACACGCCCCCACGCACACACACGTGATAGGAATCTTTGTACATTAGAACAACAGTATACGTTATGAGACGAAATGATAAATAAAAAGATCCTTTATCATTTTTACTATTCGATTCATTTAACCATTCAATGCGTAAATGTAAATGTGCTTTTAGTGTATCGCTCAATGAGTCATTTATTCAACTGCGAGAAAGGAGAAAAGCGTTTTCATTACGGCGAGTAAAGTTCATACATAAAGTAGGTCAATAGCAAGCGAGCACCCGCCCGAAACGGTCATACATTTTTAAAATAATCACTCGATAAATTCCGCGTGTCTGCAGTATTTTATACAAATAGTTTTCTCTACGCACATTCACTGCGTCTTCAAGCTGGTATTATTAAATACCGTGACAAACGAGTACATTTTTAGTACGGGTTAAAGCACCTGTCAATAATAAGGAGAATTAAAAGCGATAACTCAGGGGCGCCGGCCGTAATGTTAAGCATTTGGCGCCCGGGGCCCGAGGTGGCGCGGCGCTCGCCGCTCGCACCTTTGAAATATCGCGTCCAATAACACCTCGGAATTGTTATCACAGATTTTATCGCCGGGCCATCCCTCATAGGTTAACCCCCGCGCTCCCCTCCTCCTCCTCCTCCGCGCGTAACGTTACGTAACGCGCACGCGCCCCGCAAGGCGCCGGGAGATCCGGAAGCGCCGCTGCGGAATAGGAAAGTAGGGCGTAATTGTGCAATAATTCCCGAAAGATCGGAGCTGCGCGGCCCTGGGCGGCCCTGCACCCCCGAATATCCCCGCTTACATAAATCCCCGGGGCCGGCGCCCCCGGCGGATTTATCGCGCGCGAGACGAGCCGTCGCCCCCCTCCCGGCCCTCGCGCCGATTAGTTCTCGCTCCCGGCCCCGTCGCGATAGGCGCCCCCGTCGTCTTTTTCCACCGAGTCAGATTTTTGCGCGCGCGCATATCGCGCGCTTGACGGATGACCGGCGCGTGGTAATTTTTGGCGGGGACGGCGAAGGCGCGCGGCATCGATCGCGCCCTCGAGATTTATCGGTTTGTTTGCGCGCGGCCCGCTTCCGCTCTCGTCCGCGTCTTCCTTATCGCGCCCCGGCATCTTCGATCCTTACTCCCGCGCCCGCGCGCTTATTCAGCTGCCCCCGCGGTTTTACAGCGGCTCGCGCGCCCGCGTTCCCGCCACGACTAGTCGGAAAAACGTTATTGCCTGCCGAGCAGTTTTGCAAGTGCGCAGTCGCGCCTGCAGATAGACGATGAGCTATGTCCGGACATATTTTTGCCCCGGCTTTTCGACTCTGTGAACCTCTTCGAAATAACAGATGTGTACAGTTCAAGTTTATAACCCAATAGCCTTGTTTAAAAGAAGTCGCGGCAACGCTCGTTTTTTCCCCTCGTCGAATCACAAATAGTAAATAATGGCTCGCAATCTCGCGCGGGATGTTCTCGGCTACATTGAAATGTGTATTCTGTCGGGAGTGTTCAAATATAGCATAGTTAGTACAATTATTCAAGCTAGGTATATTAACAATAATTAAGCCCTGCATGTAAGCAGTAAAATTAGCCTAAGACAATAGATAAGCTAACATTGTATGTTTGAATTGCACGCTGTTTGAATTAACGCGGATCTTTTTACTTGGGCATCCCTGCGTGTAATTGTATACGTATATAACGATACGATTTCCGAAAACTCGATAAAATAGAAAAGAATGTTAACGCGGTAAATTTGCCAGTGAGAATAACGACGTTATGAATTTATCTAGCTTGTCGGAATTTACTTCCTCGTCATTGCATTTGTTTGCTTCCTTTTATTGAGTCTTGGAATTCACATTTCACTCGAACAGGGCTCTTACTACTTACGACTCGCATTTATCGAGATTGAGAGATCGGCACTTTGCGTGAAATATATACGCATCGACGCTTGACTGAGCATTATTTGGCTTACTCCGATTTCAACCGCTTCAACGGTATATCCTCGAGGTATACCTATACCTATTTGTAGGTCGTATAAAATGCTTAATACTTCCTGCATAAAATTAAGAAAACATACCGTATTCTCTTTTCTTGTTTGAAAGTTAATTTAAAAAATAATCTAATAATACTAACAAATACATTGTACACATTCCATGAAGTTTTCTTATTGTTTTGTTTTATAACAAACGTTTGCTATTACATAATATTTGGTTATGTACACGCTAACAAAAAAGAATTGAATTTATTTTCTATAAAGCTGATTTGAAATACCTTCTCTGTTGGTTCTTCATTCGAAACAAGTGGATTGCGCGGCTCTGTGAAACGCTGTTTTTTCTACATTACAAAGCCGAAGGAAGACGTTATGTAACTATCTGATCTAAGAGTAGGGACAAAGAGGGGGATACAAGAAACAGAGGGGAAGATGATTTTCCATCGAGAGGTGATATCGCGCGTCAAGCAGTTGGCGGGCTTTTCCCATCACGTTCCACCTCGGCGACTTGCGGCAAGGCTCAATTACGCGGCGAAGTAATTTTCCCAAGTTGACTTATTTTTTCCCCGGTCTCCCACGGCAATGTATATAGACGAGGCTCGCCGGAGGAATCGGGAGGATCGAGGCGAGTGCGCGGGGGAGATCGTAATGGCTCGGCCCTCGTATATTTCTCATTACGGCGAAAGGCGCGACGGCCTCCCTCCCTCTCTCCCTCGCGCAAGGCTACCCCCCGTAAGATTTATCGAAGCAGTCGGCGCGGTTACACGGGAGCTTTTTAGGCTTTCCCCCGAAGGAGAGCGGCGCGTACACAGGGCCGCGGCGGCGCAGCCCGGAGACAAAGAGAGAGAGCGAGCGGGCGCGAGGCGGCGCGGGCGGGGTTTTAAAGCACGGACGGACGGGGCGATAAAGGTACCGGCGATTGATTAAGAGGGTCGTTTGTGTCGGGGAAACGCTACTTCAAACGAGGCGGCGGCGGGCAGCGCCTCCGGCCTCTGTACAGGCCCCCGGAGGTATAGCGGGGCGCGGCGTTGCCGGCGGCAGCTCTCTTTCAGCGTCCGTGAAAGGGGCGGCCGCGGGGGAATTCGGGCGAAAGATTTAGCCGGGGCGCTGCAGTAAATTTTAGTGGGCTTGTAAAATCAGCTGTTTGTTTTGATAATTTTACGGGGGGCTTTGCGAGCGCCCACGCCCGGCTGGCCCTGCCACGGGCTGCCGTTTAATCGCGAGCCGCCGAGTCGTTTGACTGGTGTAATGTACGTTTATTGGATTGGCCGCCCCGCGCTCCCGGTTATAAATAAACCAAGCCGCCCCCGACTAATTGTGCGCCGAGTACACAAGGATCCTTCCAAGATTTATCCGGATCGCGTCGCCAGCAGGTATTATGCATTAACCCGGCGCAGTAGCTCAGGGAGGCGTACCTGCGAGCCAACTGCAAACTACCGGTGTACACGTATATAGGAGAAACAATTGAATGACTTATTCGCCGGTGAAAAGCGGCCAAGTAATTTTCCCAAGGTGTATATACGAGTACATGCATTGGTTGAGCGTCGGTGGCGCATTGACAGATGGTCGATACATAAAAAGCAAAGTGAAAGGCGAGACGAGCGCGATTCAGTAGCGATTGCAATTAAGGGGAACAAAGGAAGCGGCGGCGAAACGAAATAGCGCGGAGGAACGGCCAACTGGAGATGAGCGAATAATCCCCTCGAGCGCGCGTCACTCGTTATCCGCGAGCCGAAGAGCCGACTGGCCTAAGCAAACGTGGCCGGCGGGCCGGCGGGTCCCCTCGTCACCTGGGCAGCCTCCAAATGAATCAGCTGCAGTCGGTGGGGCTCCGTGGGCGGCGAGGGCAAACAGGGCCGGCGGCCCGGGCCGTTTGCCCACCGGCCGATAATCGCCCCGGGTCCTAATGAATCAGCGGCCGAGCGCCGGTCGGCTTCCTTTTTTGGCCCCTCCCCGTGCGGTCGGTCCCTCGGCGCTCCTCGTTATCGACGCCTCGGCTCCTCGGCCGCGGGCGGCCATCCCTCATCCGGGGCCGGCTTTGCGCTTGACGGCGGCCCCGGGAAAATTGCGCCCGGCACTCGTGATTTAGGCCTTAATTCGGAGTGGAACCGCGCGGTCGTTCGGCGGCCCAGTCGCGAGATTACCCCGCGCATCGCTCCGGTGCGCGGGGCCGTGCCCGCATTCAATTTGCCGAGAAGTGAAACATAACGCCGGGGGAGCGTTTGTCAATTAAAGCGATTAGTCGAAGGCGCGCGCGCGGCGAAGAGGCCGTTGAGCCCCCAAAGGCCTCGCGGCTCATCCGTAAATCTAAACGACATCCGCGAGTCGCCGGGCCCCCCGTAATCCATCAGCCTTAAGTCGTCGCGGGGCCCGATGAGTCTGCGCCAGTTTGCGCGAACAAAAGCGGGGGGGAAAAAAAGGCGAGCGGGGGGGAAGCGCCCGCGGGAAAAAAGCCGCTCGGCGAATAAATCAGCCGGGGCGGGGAAGGGCGGGGAGGGCGGAGCTGCCGCGCGCATCGGCCGGCGCTCCTTGGCGGCGCGGGAGCCCGTAAAATTTAACGGATCGTATACTTTTATCCTCATTTCCGCGGGCGCCTCGGCTCCCCGCGCGGCCAACTGGAGGACTTGCGCGCGCCCGGAAAGACAACGAGGCCTGTCGCGGACGGTTAGGGCTCCCCCCCACCCGCCGAGGCCACGTGCTAAAGACACAATTTCACGGATGTTACGAGGCGCGGGCGGCGCCGGGGAAAAAGCCAAGTGCCTCCCACCCCCCCGGGTGTCTTGTTCCGCGCGCGGCGATGCTCGGGCCCCGCCTCCCGCGCGGCTCCTCTCCCAGGGCCGTCGCTTTCGCGCGGGACACGCTGTAAGGGACGCTTGCCCCCATCCCTCGCCGCCGCCGCCAGGGCTCTGTTTTCTTTCGCGGCTGCCGCCGGCCGACTCGGTTTCCTCCTCCGCGGCACGTGAGCGCCGGGTAGGAGGGCTTCCGAGCACCCGGCCGCTGCGCCGCGTTACAATTTTCATTCCACGCTCGAGTCGATTCGGCGAGGGTAGACCAAAAGCACAGGCGGCTGACCGACTTGTCGTCCGCTCTTTATTTATCGTACGGTCTGTACGCGTATTGTAATCAAGTCGAAAAAGTTCTGGAATTGGATATGTTAATAAATAAAAAATAGATTACAGGTTCATCTTGAACATGATCTTTGATCAAATTATATAATTAATACGAGTATCTACTTCTGAAAGAAATTCAAGTAAACAGTTGTTTATGCAAAGTTGTGATGGAATTTCATTGGAACATTTGAGACTCTTATTTGACACCGCTGAACGGACGGGTAATGAGAATACGGATTTAGGTGTGAGTAGGATTACTGGAAATTCAGAAGAAAAGGTTAAATCAAAACCAACGAGGGTGGATTTGATTAAATAATACGATTCGCAGTTTCGCAGTAGCGGAGTACAGATAAGCACAGATTCTCGCGAAATACGAATAAAATGTGTTGAAAGGTTTGTATTACACTGCGCGCGTACGCGGAAGAGACGGCATCAATCAGAAGACTCATCTCGCGAGAGGCTGCGGCGTCCCTCTACGGTTACCTCGTGGCCTGTGTCTCGTATGCACGACTTTCCTTCACTCTGAGCAAAGGATTAGAAAGCGAACTCCTTTCGCCTGCGCGCGAGCACACTAGGTGTCGTGCTTTTGGCGCGTTAGTCTCCCGGAAGTACCGACCAAAAACTGAACCCCATCGAATCGCTTCTGTGCGTGGAATTGTAGGCCCGGTCTCCTATTCCAACCTCACATATACACATGCAGTAGTGATATTTGAGAACGCGCAAAAGGAATCTTAAGTAGGCAAGTTTCATTTTCCAAAAAAAAAATTATCGTTCCATTTTGGCAAAAGCGATCGGCTTGGCGAGGCGGGGCCGGGGGGTAATTCTTTTTTCCAGCCGATCGCCACGTTCCGCTCTAATAAAACAGTTTATATTCAGAATGCAAATCGCGGGGGTTTGGCGATAGCCATTGGGAGTGGCGCATCGATCCGGCATAAATAAATCCGGGGCCGCGGCGCGGCTCGGCGGCGGCGCACCTGAAAACTCCCGGCGAGATTCATTCGCGCGTAAGCGCACCCCGCGCGGAAATCCTTCAAGGAATACATTCGGCCGGGGCCGCGCCACCGAGGGATATTCGGAAACAATCCCGGACGCATTATGCCCGCCGGGGGTATAAGTCCACCCCCCCGCGGCGCATTATGCATAATGCCCGCGCGGATGCCTGGCTATATATCAATTTGGGCGGCGCCCGGGCACTCGGCGAGCGGCCCAAGGCGCCCGCCGTTTAGCCGCCCTCGAATAACGCTTGTAATGCCGGGGCGGTAATGCCGTAAACCGGGAGAAGGAATGCAACTGGGCGGGATAAAAGGCCGCGGGCAGGTGAGGCCACCGGGCAATAAGTCGAGAAATATATATATGCCGGGCCTTTTTCCTGCTCCGCCGGTAAGGCGATATACCCGCCCGGCCTTGTTATACGGCCCCGTCCCTCTTGGCCTCCTGGTTTTGACTCGCGCGGTCGCCAAGTGCGCCGCGAGGACACTCCACTGACGCGCCTTCGAAAACTTTCTTTGGCGCGGAGACTCCCGTCCGCTTCGAGTATCGATGTAAAACGCCCGGTTTTTACGTCCCCCGTTTCTTTTTATCCGCCTCGGAATAACACGCGCCACCTTATCGCGACTTGGCTCAAGCTTTTTCCAAGATAAACACCTCCTTGGAGCTGAGGCTCGACCGAGCCGTGCCAAAGTGCAACTCGACGCAAGTAATTATAGTATCACGCAGTAAAACAAAATAGCCGGGAAAAGTCTGCCGCGTTCGCTACTAGTTTGTTTGAAATGATCGGCGATAGCCATGCTGCTGGTTGATTAGCCGGTGCGCTCATCAAGGATCCAACTCCGTGACCGGAATAAAACAAAACCGAAAAATAGTTAGCCAACGAGTGCGTTAGACTGTTACCCTCAATCGGCTAGTTTGTAGCGAGCTCCCTTTACTTATCGACACTACAAGTTACATCATCGAGTCATCGATTCGATTTGTCGCAGTGGCTCGACTGGTCGCTACAATCCGCAGCGCGGCCGTTTCGAAAGGCAGGTCGGCGCGCTTACAAAAGCGGCCGGGCGCACTAAACGTCGCGCGCTTTAAAATTCAATAAAACTTGTTGAGCAAAGAGTCCCCCGGCGATCGCGCGCGGAGCGGGGCGGGGAGAAGAGGACGTAGAGGCGGCGGCGCTGGGAGCCGACTCGGCGCGCATTCGGCCATTAATATAAAATTTGCCGCACCGCGAGGCGCTTAGGGCCGGCGGCGCTCCCGGGGAAAAAGGAGTGGAATCGGAAGGCGCGCCGCCGGTCGAGCCGCGCACTCGTCCGCGGGAAGAAAGTCGTGAAATGGAAAAGGGTCGGGCGGCCCGGGCGGAACTTTACTGCGGCGCGCGAGTAATTCTCGTTATAACTTGGGGCTCGGGAGGGGGGAGCGCGGGCGGCGCTCCGGATGCAATCTGTTCCGAGTCCGACCCCGGCCGCGGCCCCGCGTTTTTTATCGAGATTGCCGTTTTCGATAAAGCCCGCGCGCCGTTAGCGCTCGAGCGGCCGGCTCCTCAATAATCGCGACTTATCGATCCTCCGCCGGCGGGGAGGGGGAGGACGCCCTCGAGGAAGACGCGCGTCCGCTCGACCGGGCCGTAAGGGCCCGGGGCTTCCTTGGCGCGCCCGGACGAGCAGAGGAGGGGGTGGTCAAAAAAAAGAAAAACGGAAAAATCGGCCCCCGTCCGTCTTCTTAATTGTCTCCACGGGCCGCCGCGGGCTCCCCGGGAAAAAAAGAAGGAGCTCGAGTGGCGAATAACGACGCGGAGGCATTCGGGGGGCATTTCCGCGCCGGCGCCGGCGGCTCAATGCGTAATGAAGCCCCGGCCCTCGGGGATCCGGAGCCTCTTGGCCGCGCGGCCGCGGCGAATTTTTCAGCGGCGCGCTCTCTGCTTGGCATTCAAGGCCGAGAGTGCAGAGGAGAAAGGGGCCGGCCCAGACGGAGAAAAGACCCGCGCGGAAAAAGGAAAAGTCGGGGCCGCGCCGCCGGGGCTCGAGGCCGCGCCCACGTAAACCGGGCACGTATACGCGCGCACACGTACCCCGCGAGCCTCGCCTCCGGTTTACGCCGGATTTCGCGGGCCCGAGGGGCGGAATCTTCGCTGTAGCGCCCGAGTCACGTATTTAAGAGCAGGTTAAGGGACACGTAGCGGCGCGACGCGTGCGTGCGCCGCCGGCGCCCCCCAAATCAGCCGAGAGGGGCCAGATTAGGAGGCGGGATCCTCCGATGCCGCGCAGACTCCCGCCGCTCGGCAAGTCCATTCGGTTTTAACGTGCCGCCTCGCTAATTTCTCCCGCGGTCCTGGCGCTTTGCTCGCCTCGGCTTTCTTTCCGCGCGCCCTGTTGCCGACTGACGACTCGAGCGCAGTTCGTGATTCCTCTTTGAGGATATCGATCTTCGAGGATGGCTGTCGCGGCGAATAAAACGACACTTTTGAGTCTTTCAAATAATAACGTGTCATTTTAAAGCTTCGTGTCTATTAGCTTGACCGGGAGGCGTTATTCTTTCTGAGAAAAGGCTAACCAAAGATAAACAGGGAGTGATTTTCCATTTGATCGCAATGAATCATTGGCGGAATTACGTAATTAATTAAAGAGACAAATGAAAAGGCCCTCGTGCCTTCTGTTCGGCGCTCTATATGCTAATCAATTGGCCTCGTACATTAGTCCCGTCAGGCAAGTCCAAACAAATATTTCATTCCTCTGGCGAGGTCGGGACGAGGTCGGGCCAGCTTCTCCCCCGGCCTCGTTGTTTTCCCACTCGGTCGCCGGCTCGTTATTACTCCACCCTTCCTCATCTGTCCCTCTGCCATTCTCGCGCACCCTTTTACCCCGCCCACGCGCGTGTACGCGCCGGGGAGACCTAATTGGGGCCGTGCGGGCCTCCGGTCCATAATTCGATATGGCCTACGCCCACCTCGCGCAAAAATTGCTATGCACGCCCCTGAATATGCATTAGGCGCGGACGGGCCGCGCCGCCCGATTCGATTGAATCGTGCGTCGCGCGGCAATTTGTACCCCGTGCGAAAACGTCGCTTTCAATTAAGCCTCGCCGAGAAAACTTCGACCGGCGATCATTGCGCGGCAATGAGGCCGTTTAAATGCTGCCCGCCAAGTCCCATCTCCCGCGCCATCGCCCCGCTCCTGGCTCCTCCTCCCTTCTTTTTTTCTTTTCTTCTGTTTTTCTCGCCCCGCTCGGCAGAATGCGATTTTCCCGCATTTGCCACTGTGTAGCGAGCCGAGGGTTTCTCGGCCCCCGGCTCCCTCTCCTTCGGCTTTCCCGTCGATTATTGGCTGCGGTCAAGCACGCGCGCGAGCCCCGACGAAAATTCGCCCGACCGGTCAATCTTTTACGAGGGCCGCGTGAAACATCGTAAGCGGCTCAATAATTCATTCGCGGAAGGGCTGCGAAAGCGAATAGTCACGCGCTGTGAATAATGAATCGCGCATTACTTTATCCCCCCCGGTCGAATGTTGTATTTATCCTGGGTGTTTACCGACCGGCAAATTGAACGCATTCGTCTACGCGCAAATCTGTCCAATTACGGCTCGAATGTACCTAAAGACAATCTACAATTGGATTAACGAAAAATCGCGTTAGTCCTAAAAAAATGTTGTGTATCAAAAGTTTTCTAGTAATGACAATCTCTGATAGTACCTTTTAAATATAAGTTGTGCAGTACTTAATGCAATATACAGAGTTTTCGTGATACGAGGCACGAGTTTCTTTCATTTTGCAAAATGCTAATATCATGATTATTCATTGTGTCGTCTAAATTTTCCTGTCTTTTACAGTGAACAAACATTACAAGCATAGATTACGCATTATATTGTATATATCATTATAGGCGAGAGGCAGGTGCCGATAAAACGCAACTGATGTATGCTTGATTTAACTTGATTTATTGATGCACAAAGTACAAAACAATGATTTTCCGGGTTTTCCGCCGACGCGAACGTGTTCAAGCGACTGCCGCGCGATCTCAACTAGCAGGGACTTACTCCGATGTACGCCGGAGTTGTTGCGACGGCGCGATTACGCGGGGATCTAGCGGCCGTCAGGCACAAGCTCAATAGACCACGGAAGGGATACTCTCTCGAGAGATGCCCTCGCAGGGACATTGATGGGTACGAGGACCGCTTTAAGCCGTAAGGCCGCAGATTCTCCCGCTTCCGTTGCCTCCTAGCGTCCGATATCGCGGATACTCTCGGACTTTTCTTTCCCGGGGATGATACTACTCATTCGACTTTGTCTCTGATTTAACAAAATTAATGTACGATATTGTCGAAAAGGTGGCTTTGGACGTATACGTGCGGTGGTATGTGGATGTGTTACACGCATTTATGAAAACAAGAGATATTTAATAGCGCATATCTGTCAAATTAATACAAACGAAAAAATTCAAAATGCGACAGTTGTTCGAAGATAAAATAATATTAATAGGAGGCATATCACGGAATCGGCCGGGCGCAGAAAAAATGTCATAAAGAGCGTCCGCGCGCGGCGAAATGAAAGGTACGCGAAGCCCGCGGATTGCCAGCCGCGTCCAGCGAATAATCGCAATTAAAGTCCGACTGCACTAAACGCGAATCCGAGGGCGGCGCGGTGCGCGCGCAGCCCACCGGATGAAAAGCTCCCCCATGAATATTCGCGCTATGGCGATTGAGTCCGTTTGACTGAAATAAGATCAAAGCGCTGTCCGCTCGGCGATAAATGCGGGGGAAAAAAAAGCCCGGCGGCCGATCGCGCGCCCGAGAAAATATAATCAAGGGAAAATATACACGCGGGCGGCGAATCCCGCGGGCCGATCGTCCCAATTGATAATGCAGCGAGGCGCCAGCGGAACATTGACCGGCGCGCATCGAGATTGTTTCTTCGGGCGCGGGCGGCGGGCGCGTAATGGAACTGCGCCGCCGGCCCCCCCCCCCCCCAGGAATTTCCCATTTTTCATCTTGCCGCCGCGGCCTCGCAGCTGCTCCCGAGTTTTATGCGCGGCGACGTCGCGGGCCGCCGCGCCCTCCCCCCCCCCCTCCCGGGCCCGCCGCGGCTTCTCGCCCCGCCCGCCCTCCCCCGGGATTCCTCGGTCGCGCTCCTGCGATTTTAATCGGGGAGCGTTTGTTACGTTTCATTGTTTCGCCCACAGTCGACCGGAAATCGAGATAACAAAGGAGGCATTCGGATAAAACGACCTTGCACAATGCCCGAGCTTTTGTCAGAGTAGCTGCATTACAGGCTAATTATTTAAGCGCTGCGGGCAAACCAATCGACTCGAATAAATTTTATCGGCGGCTAAGGTTTTGCGGTCCCGCGTGGTCCAGTGCGCAGCGCGCGGCCGAGCGCCGCCGGCCAGGCTAACTTATAAGCCCGATAAAAACTCGAATTCAAACTCGGGGGAAAAATAGGAAAGTTCCGCGTATTATGATAAACAACCGGATAATTCGTAGATAAAAGCGAAATCGGGGCACGAGATGAGCCGGGGAGCGGGGCCCGCCCCTTCAAATTCTCCTCGCAATAGATCAAGTATTTTAAAAGCGCGTTAGCCGAAGAGGATGAAGAGGGCGCTTGGCCTCCGGCCTGCTCCAAATGCACGCCTCCCGCATAAAAAGCCAACCTTGACTCGGGATTCCCGGACGTGGGCGGGCGGGGGAACGCGGACTACATGAACGGCCGGCCGGAGCGAAACGGCGGAAAAGTTGCGCGGGGGCCAATCCTCGGAACTGCCGGCTCGTAAAATACTTCCAAGCCACAAGGTCCCCCGCAGGTGCGCGCGCCGTGCGCGGGGGAGCGCGAGCTTGTCCTCCGCGGCGATCGACCGGCGGCCCCGTGCGAGCGCGCCCAAATGCATAAACCTCGGCGGCGGCGGCGGCGGCGGCGCATTGTCTATTGAAAAAGCGCGGCCCCCTGAATATTTGACTAAGCGGATATCCTAACGTCTGGCGCGCGCGCCATCCCCCGGCGCCCATCGGAATTATCGCGATGCGTGCCCGCCCGCCGCGCGCTAAATTATGAATGCCGTTTGACCCGGTGCCAGGGCCGCGCCTGCGGGGGACGGCTCCGCCGGGGATAAATTTTGATGGCGGGGATAGGCCGCGCGGAAGCTCGGCCGCTCGCACGCTCCATTTCCGCCCCGGCACCCAGGCCCGATGGCTTTTTGCGCGCGGCTTAAAGTGCGCGAAAGTGCGCCCGGGAAATGCCGCCGCGGCCCGCCGCCGGAATTAGTTTTCCGCCCCCCGATATATCGCCCGGCTCTAAATTGGAATTATATACCGGGGCCCGGCTTTATTTTTTTTTTCCCTTCCCAAGCCCCCGGCGCACTGCCGCCGCGCGATCGATCTCGCCTTTTCGCCGCGGCGATTGCCTTGTTTAGTGACACCCTCGCCAAACTGCCGGCCCATGAATATGTTAGCCGGGAATTAAAAGTTTTCGTCCGGTCCGCGGGACAGGCCCGGGGTATATATATCGGCTGTTGACATAATAGGCGAGCGCTTGCTCGTCTGGTTCAATCTTAATTCACGGTTATCGGAGACCGTCGCCGGGAAACGTAAGCTGCCTTCGGTTTATTAAAGTGCCGACTTAATAATCTCGCGACGTTTTTCAATATCGCGTAAATAAAGCTTATTAATATAGGACAGTGCTGGGGTGTTTATTTTTTCATTGCTTGTAACTGCAGGTACAAGATGGCTCGATGCTGCTTCCTTAAAAAAAAAGAGGGGGGAGGAATTAAGGGAGGGACTGTATGCAGCCCCGTTACAAAACTGAAAAAAAAAAGATTCTCCTCCATCAGCGAATTCTTTTTTCCTCCGCGGCTATCTTCATCCCCGAGCTTCCGTGCGATTTTACTTGCGTTATTAAAAGCACCGGCTCATAAAAAGAAGAGGCGGGCCCCCGCGCGCGCGCGGTAAAACGGAAGAAAAAAGACGAAGGTCGCGCGGCAGCGGAAGGCGGCCTCGCGCCGGCAGCTGAGAAATTAGCCTGAAATATTTCCCTTGGAATTTCCTGATAAATGAAACTTTGTCGCGGCGCGCCCGAGCGAGCCGTCTGCAAACATGTGATTTCCCGGCGTCGGGCCTAGCGACTTTTTTTTCCCCGGGCTGCGCTCTCCCCCCGCGGCCGCCCGCTAATCCGCGAACGCGGCAGCGCCACTCGGAAGAGGCGGCGCTCGAGCGCAACCGCCGAGACGTTGGAGGGGTCGGGCTGGCCTGCCTCCTGCACGGCCGTTTGAACTGGATTTGATCCGAAAATTGCTTATCGCCGCGTTTGTGATGAGCCCGCGTTGCGGAATTGCGCCTTCGAAATTGGACTCGGTGGGAAAATCATTTTTAGCGAAAGATTTTATGAATTTCTGGCGCAGTTGCCGGTCACGACGGCGAACGAGCTTTCACGGCGCTGCTGATATTGAACTTGCGATATTAATCGGCTAAAAGGACTGCAATTTATATTTCACAAGGTCTTGGCGAGTTTCAGAAATGCCATGCCGCGGCCGCCGGCTTACGGTAAATAAGGCTTCTGCGGCTGACGTGTTTAATTACATGTTAAAGACATTTCTGCCGACTAAAATGCGACAGATTGCCGTTTCATGGCCGTTCATTGTAAAATAAATGAATCGATCTAATCTTCATTTTTTAAATTGGATATTAATTGGCTTCTTTACAGGGAATACGCACCATCTAATTTAATACACACTTTAATATATCATTTTTCCAGTTTTTTCTGGAATAACTTAATATGAGAAAGGAATGCTGCTAAAATTTACTATAGTCAAACATTAAAATGTTAAAACGCAGCTACCTAAATTATCAGAATATTTGAAATTCATGCAGTGCAATAAAAAATTCTTAATAAATTATAATTATTGATTTTTGTATAACCTGAATCATATTGAGAGAAAAATGTGCATACTAAAAATATATAAGGATTTAATAAACGCTACAGTGAGATAGGTGGATGAAAATTTATCTCTAATAAATACATATTGCACGTTTTTGCTATACATCCATTGCGTCAAAATAAAAAAAAATTAATTCTGTGTGAAGGAAACAACTGGCAATCTTAGAACAGAGTAGAATGTCCATGTAAAGGAAGTTTGTGTTGGTAAAGTAAGCCGAAATCGCAGTGGAAGAGGTTCCGCGAATCAGAAATAATGGTCGGTCAATAATGATACGAGGGAGGAGAAAGAGCGGGCGCGTGTAATGCCGGGATCGCGTGCCGATTAGCCGCTCCAGCAGAGGCGCCGGGCGCACATCTCGGCAAATCACGCTTACACTCGAGGGTGCACGCGATGATCAGCGAGGCGGCAGCAGCAGCAGGACCTCGCGGCCCGCACACGCGGCCCCGGCGCCGGGGGAGCGCTCGCGGGATTTCGATAATAGACTGTCCCTGTCGCGCGCGGCCGCCGCGCTATCGCCCCGACAATACCATAACGAGAGCTCGGCGCTTGGGCTAACGACGTCGGGGCTTTCCGCGGGCTATTTACCGAGCGGATCACGCGGCCCGCTGGGACGCCGGCCGAGGCTCCTCCTCCGGGATGCCGGGCTGTATCGCCGAGGGGCCGGCCCGACGGTATTAGGCCTGCTAACGAGGGCTTTTTATTTTCCTGACCCCGAGGGCCGGCGGGTCCCTCCTCGCGGCGACGACGTCGACTGCGACTCCCGTGACGCGGCGACTTTCCGCCCCCTCCGCCCACGGCTAATCGCGCGCGCTTACTGTAATTTTGAATAATTTAGGCCGCGGGACTGGCCGAGGCCGAATCGATAAACGAAAGTCACCGGCGGTGGGAGGCGCGCGCGTCCGAGGCGCCCGGCTCGATGTCAATTGCCCGGCCTCAAAGCCCCCGGTGATTATTGACCCCGGGCTGCAGGGGCCGAGCCGCGCGAATCGCTCGCGAGCACCGAGCCCCCGTGTTTGCTTACGGTTCGCCGCGATATTGCCGGCCGGAGCGACAACTAATACCGGCCACGTACTTGTCGATGCGCGCGGCCACTCGTTCCTCCCGGCCGCTCGACAAGCCGTCCCCCGGGAGTCGCGCGCGATTCTTCCCTCGCGCCTCTCTCTCTCTCTCTCGCCTCGGCTTCGATTATCGATTTTTCCCCGCGCCCGGTTAATGGCGGGCTCGACCTTTTGCCCGGCTTCAACTTCAAACTTGATTGGAAACGATCGGCCGCGCGGCGCTCCGAGATACGTTGCATTTACAAAGTTCGAGGGAATCGGCCGAGCGGGGCGAAGGCTCCCACTTGACTTTTCACTTATCGCCCTGTAATTTCATCGCGCGGGAGAGGAAATGAAAAAAGAACAAAAAAAAAGGAGTCGCTCGGGGGAAGCCATCGGCACCGAGAGTGCATACACACACACACACACATATATTTATATAGACACGTATACCTGGACATTTGCGCGCGTCTCCAGGCGCTTCGATCGCCGGCCTGATTTAATTCGACGTAAACCGATAATAAAGAAAGTTTTTCGCGCCAACTAACCGAGGCGGCTTCGCGAGGCGACTTGTGTAACTCGGTTCCATCCGGAGCCTTCGCCGGCGATACAGATGGAGGGCGAGGAGGAAGGGCCGGGGAGACAAAAGATAAACCTGCCGAGGGCCCCGACAGCGTTCTTTACTTAGAGCGTTCGTTTATGTTGCCGATGACTGGGCGCGCGTCTCCAGTATCAATTCCGGCGCTTACTTGGCCAACTGCGCAAATCTATTTTAGCTCGTCGCCCGGCAGAGCCGCGCGGGGGACAAAGGACAAACAGTTCCGCTTGGCAAACTGATTTTTCTTAACGCAACTCCTAACCCAAGTTTCCGACCCGACAATTTCACTTTATTTTTTTCGTTAATCCTCCTGCGATTTGGATGAAAAGGCGCGGACAGTGCGCGAGTGACGTTTGACGCTTTCAAATTTGCACTCGAGTCTTTGCAACAATAACGATCGCTCCGACAGTCGAGAATCCCCTTTAATCCTCCGCTACGCGAAACTATGTGCGTTTAATTTTTAATATCCTCTGTCGGCGTAACGGTAAAGGCAAAGATTTTATTGATTCACTTGAACGTCGCGCCGGACGTCGATTGAAGTCCCAAGTGCGGGGAAGAAAAAGACTCGTCGATCGTCCCTTCTCTGCCCTTCTCCTCGGCGAGCGAAGCGGAGGAGTCTGGCTCGGGCATGTGTCCGTGCTCAGCCGCACTCCTCGCGCCCGCCGCCCCTCTCCGATATGTATTTCATAGATTTTTCAATCTCTCGCGTTTAATCCCGCAAATGGATCGCGATCTCTCCCATTCAGCGATAGCTTCCCCGTCTCGGCCCCCCCCCCCCGGCTATAACTATCATTTGAGTCGCTCTAGCGCCAAGTCAATATCGACAGCCGCGAGGACGACGAAATGAGAAGTCGAGCGTCTAAAAGCGGACCCCAAGGAGCACCGGGGAAGCAAGAGAGCGAGCGGCGCGAGCGCGCGGAGCCGAGGTAGAGGGGGCGCTATCCGCTTATGCAATCTCGATATTGAATCTTGTCATCAGCGAGATCCGTGCCGCGTTAGGAGGCGCTCGCCGCCCCCTTCGCGGCCCGCAGCTGCCTCGCGCGCCGCGTGAGAAAAAACCGGACGAGCGCTCACATACAGATATACATGTATATAGATCTGCATTGTTCTCGGCTGAGCCGATCGCGGAGAGCGCCACGGACGAACCGCTCCACTGCTTACTTCCGCCGTGCGCGGCTGCACAAGGGGAGAAACGGTATTTCCTTGCGGGGATAAAGGGCGCACTGGCCTTTTGACAAAGCGCCCTGTAAATCAAGCCGAAGAAAAAAAAATAGAAAAAGTAAATTCACTTTTAAGCGGGACTGTTTGTAACCTTTCCCCGTAGGTTTAAGTCTAAATCTCCCTCGGAAGAAAGTCCCGATCTGGCGGAAAGGGCGGAAAAAGCCCACTCGAGTGTTTCGCGGCATTTATCCCTTTCAAAGTTCCCGCCGCGGCGTAATCTCCGGGAGAAATAACCGGCTCAATCGGCGGTCCGCCCGGCTTTCAATTACTGAATCTCGCCCGAGGAGCCGGGAAATTAGGGCTCCCGGGGCCCTTGTACACAGGGCGCAACAATCGAATAAGCATCGACTGAGCATTAGTCGGGATAACCGGGCGGCCCCCGGCGTAATCCGGGGGGGGGGGGGGTTAATCAGCGGGCGCGATAAAAAGCCGGCGGCGCTTTCTAATCCCCGAGTCGGCTGCGGGATGGGTCCTCTACTCGATCGCGGCCGGCGCGTCCCGCATCGCCGGCTCGGGGTTTACGAGGGGACGAGGCCCCGGCGCGTACACAGGCCGGAGGAAAGGCGCGCGGTGGCCAGTAGTAAAAGCCCGGCCGAGTCAGCCGCGCGCGGCACAAGTGGCCGGCTCGGCGCCCCCTACCCCCTTCCATCCCAGGAGTTATTCCCCGGCGAGGAAAATCCGCCGCTTTACGAGGCGGCGGCGGCGGCGGCCGAAATTTTACGGGGGCCGCGCGGCAAAGTCGCCCGCCCCCCCGCCGCGAGTTTGCGCGGGCTTTTGGGGCAAACGAGCCCCGTCCAAGCGAGTCGCGGGCAAGTTGGCCCGCGCGTCAAGGCGCATTCGTAAAGTTGGAAAGGCGCGCGCGCGGCACGCTACAATCACCTTCATCTCTTATGAACAGCGATACAGTTTTCAACTGGCAAAGTTAGATGGCGATGATGATAATAATAATAATAACGGCCCCGGCGGCGGCGGCGGCGGTGGCGGCTAGGCCGCTAATGGTTTAAAGAGCGAGTGGCGTAACAAACTTTCCGCGGCGCTTAAACTTCGCTTTGGCCTGGGGATCCGCGCGCGCGCGCGCGCGGCTCCTCGCCGGCATTAAACGCGCAGCCGCTCGCGCATTCAAAGCCGAGCCCCCCCCCCCCTCCCCCCAACCCCTCCCCCCATTTGAATTCGCGTTACGAGCGTAGCCCGCGGCGCGGAAAAGTCCCGAGCGGCCGGCCGGGCATTAAGCCCCTAACGAGCATTGATCAGGCCCGCCGCGCAATCAGCCCGAGAGAGGGGAATAATCCCGAGGCCGCCCGCCTCCGCGGCTTCTCTCTTTTTGTCCCCCCTCCCCCTCCCCCTCCCCCTCCTCCCCCGCGCCGGCTGCGAATCTAAGTGCCCGGGACACCTGCCGCGTTAATGAGAATTTATGCGGCCCGCCGTCACTGCGATGCGGCCTTTCTTCGCGGCCGCCGCCTCGAGTGCGCCAATCAACTCCGCGTTACACCCCCGCGACTCTCGAGGAACCTTTCACCGGCTGCCTTTTTTTTTGCCCTCCAACGAGGCCGCGTGCACTCCGTCATCTTCACGGGGAATCGATCTCTCTCGATGGGCCTCTGGCACCGGAATGCACTTACATTGTTGCGTATTTGCAACATTCTTTGTACCGAAGGGAGAACGCCTGACTGCTTGAAGAATGGGTTTATTTTTATTCGATCGATCAAGCCGACCTCTCCAGACTCGTAGTAATACTTATCATTCTTTTGCTCCACGTAACAGACTGATAAAACTTTAGCTTTTACGGTTTTTCTGCGTAAATTATAATGCATTACAATCAAAATATTCATTCAATGTTTATAAGTAACTAAAAGAATATAAACAAGCTTTTGTAGTACGTTACAAAGCTTTAAACAAAGTTTATTAAAATTGCTTTTACAATTACGAATTACAGTCGAATACCTGACTAAAAGTACAAACAGACGAAATAATCTACTAACAAACGTATATGTAACTATATCATTCTCTATGCAAATCTATTCATAAAAAAATTTAATGCGCAGCTCATTTCGTTTCAAAATATATCTCGCTTGTTAGCGATTCTAATGATGAATCTGTTTCAGAGCATATTCTCTGTCATTTAATATTCTCCATCTATGTACAGGTTCTAAAAATCTATAAAAATAACATGAAATGGTTTGGAGATTATTTATATATTATTAGTATTATATAATTAGTAACCTGAATATTTTTAGACTAAAATTTAAAATACTTTTTGTATAACTAGCCTATCGAATAAAGTCCATGAAAAAATCCGTTCTTTGAAGTAGTAAGTATGCCCAAAGAAAATTGACATTTCATTCATTTCGCCATTTCAAAAAGATGCAAAGCGTTTGTTTGCGATGAACCAAGCTTTCGCAAAATCAAGCTCACAAAAAAGAAGTTTATTACATTTTCTTACACAAAGTCCTTTTTCTTCCATAAAATTACATTTTCATCCTCAAAGAAGTTTAAGTTTAACTTTGTGACACGTTAATATTTTATTAAATAATAGACTGTAAGCACGCTTATTACGTTCTTCTGAATTCTTTCGGAATTTTACACAGTGTATTGTATTTAATCAAAAATAGATGTGAAACACAATATCTGATATTTTAGATTGTATGCAAAATAATGATAAAAATGTTATCAAAGGGTGTAACAATTCGTGTAAGAAAAAGCCCTTATCGATAAAAAAGAGAATCATAAATACCGAGAGACATGGCCAGAGTACAATTCGCCTCGTCATGCGACAACAGTCGGACGGAAAATAGAATTTCACGTAGCATGTAGAAATTTCAGGTGGTATCGGACGAGTGTCGATGGGCCACATTATCCCCACTCGTAACTTGATGAAAGCATACATTTGCTGGCTAAAGGTAGACGTGCAGTAGCTCGCGAGCGGTCTTGGAAATTCAAATGGCGTCTCCCTGCGAATTAGCCCGAGCGGAATTTTCCGTGGAGACCGTGGACGTGCATATACAGGGCAGTGGCGAAAGGGCGGCACACGGCCACCTCGTTAGACGCGCGAACGAGAAGATTTGGCCGAATGGCGATATTTCCATAACATTTGGCATGCATGCGGTCATTTCTAAGCATCGGGGCCAATTCGCTCGGGCCATCCTGGAATTTCGAACGGCCGAGGTCCTAACCCCTTCGCGCTCTTCATTCCGACTTTAGCGGGGCGGTTTCTCTTTTTTTTCTTTTTTAAACTCGACGGTGCAGGCCAGTTGTAAAACGGAGCGATCTCGCGACTGGTGGCCATACTCGCAGGACATTTATCGGGGCTCGCTTGGGCCAGCAACGGTTTTATCCTATTGCCCGGTAGATTGAATTGGCCGCCTTTCGTCGGAAGGTTTCGGGCTTTTATTAAAATTTCGAGGATTCTTCCCGGGGACAAATAGCGGCTGCGGTCGTAACTCGCACAGACTTATCACGGCAATAAACTATCGGGCAATTTTTTTTTCTCCCCGCAAATGTACTCCATTTTACCCGGGGTGCGCGTTATCCCGCAAGAGAAAAACCGCGCGCGTCCCAGTCCTCGCGGGGCATTTTGGCCTATTGGAATAAAGGCGACGCGCGTCCAAGTGATTTTCAGGAGCGGCGATTACGGCTAATAGCAACATGCCTGCACTTTCGCCGGGGAACGGCGGCCGCCGGCCGGAATACCAAAGAGGCCAAGGCCCGGGGCGGCATTAGCATGTCCGCGGGCCGAGCGGCCGACGGGCGGGCGGCTTTAAAAAGGAGCCTCGAGAATCACGCATGCGAGCCGGCGCCCTGCCGATGGAGAAAATTACCGGAAGCGCCGGGCCGATTCGGGGCGACGCGGCGCACGTGCCCCCGGGGAGCCCGGCCGAGCGGACACCGCGCGCTTAGGGGCGTGCCGGAAGAGCCCGGCGCTCATTTGAATGTGAGATGCGCCGGTCCTCTTATCGCGTTATGCCAAACAGACCGGCTGCAGGTGGGAGCGACAAAGCCGCCGCGGTGATTACGGGCCGGAGACGCCGGGGCTCCCGCCCCCTGGCGGCGGGCTTCGAGTGACCGCCGCCGGCGCTCGGGGCAAAGGCTCATTATCACAAAGCCCGGCCGCCCGGCCGCTCGGCTAATTGTCCTCCTTTTCTCCCGGCCTTTGCTCTTTCGCGGGCGCTGCACCGGCGCCCAGGGAAAAATTTTCAATTACGCGGCGGCCGGCCGCAAAGGGTCGCGTGATTGACACCGCGCTGATTGTATAATTACACGCATCGTCTCGCCGCTTCTCCTCGCGGCTTCGGGGCTTTGCTGCTGCTGAAGCGGCTTTATACCTGCGAGCCCCGTTCACCTTTTTTCCTCCTTTCCGACTTTTTCCCGGCGGCCCCGCGTACGCGATCGCCCTGCCGGGCTTTTCCAGGGGGCCCGCAGGTCCGCTGCCGCGCGTGCGTTTGATGCGCGCGTGCATCTATACCCCCGGGGACGGACACGTGCGCGCGGAATCGGCTCCAAGTTTGTTTGTATTACTTTGTGCCTCCCCCGCGCCGCCCCCGGCGCCGCTGGAAAATAAGCTCAACTTTGCGGCATGAGCTCGCGCACGTAGAGATGAACGGGGAACCCGCGCGGCCGAAAGGAATAACGGCCGTAATGCTCGGGCATTTTTCAAAAAATACCCCAGCGAATACATATTTCGCAATGGTATTGTAAATTCGCCTATGCCGATATCGCGATCCGAGGCACAGGGAAATTTGTTATCGAGCTGGATTTATACATCGAGAGGGGGAGAGAGCTGGCGCGCGCCGGCATTTTTGCCTCGGCCCTTGGCCGACGATGTCGCCCCCGAGCGCAAATAAATCCCAACGATAACTCAGCGCGGGGGAGCGGGAGGCTGCGGACTCAGGATGCAAATAGCCGATGGAGAGGCTGGGCCCCGCGGCCGCGGCGTCCAAGGAGCCCAGCCGGAATTCCAAACTCGATCCGGGGCCGGGGGAATCCCCGCGCCCGCGGCTTCGCCCAATATGCAGCCAGGGGGCGCACTTGATAGTTGGCCGGCCGAGGAATTATGGCCCGTGTCCGATCCGCGCGCTCAAAGGAGGCGTTGCGCCACGGCAATCGGCACCCGGTGATTATCGATCTCCGGGGGGCCTCGGCGGCCTCGCCTTCATTGCGACGCGTCAATTATAGCGGCGATCGTGGGCGGGCCGAGCATTGATTGTCGGGCGGCCTCCGGCCCACGGGCGATTAGCCTCGTCTTTGTTCGCCGGGGCGCCGCGCCGTCTGCAGCCCGTCTCGCCGCCAAGTGCACGCGTCCCGCGCCATCGCCGCTCAATTTGGAAATTAATCGAGCGGCCGTCGACGAGCGCCGGGTGATCGGCCAACTTCGGCCCATTATCGTTTTTATCGGCGGGTCGCGGGCGCGAGGACTCGGGCCCCGGGGCGGGGGAGCCACGAGCCTCGGAGCCGCCCCCGCTCGACCGCCGGCTGGCTATTTATGCAGCAGGGAGTTTGAACTGTTTTATCTTGGAGCCAACTGTCGGCGCTTCCGCTTCCGCTTGCCAAACTTTTAAAGGCTCCATTCAAATTCATTTAGATTATCGTTTTCCTGATTGTTTTCACATTCGGATAGCTTCGTAATTACGTAATGAATGATACACAATGCCACGTAGTCGTGTAGATCACTCAACGTTATTATATTATGCATCTATATTTGTGTTGACCCAGATTGTTTAGTTGACGTTCCGTTCGGATCTGCCTGTTGGACTCCCCACGAAGCTTTCATAAATACTAGATGACGTACGTATAACTTATTTATAATGAACACTATACTAGCGTATTTTCTCTATTTGCCGATACAATTTGAAGATCTTGGCTCGTACTTTAAAAAGAGTATAATCGCATTCTTTCTTGATAAGCAGTTGGCTCCAATTTTCAAGATACTGTATACTCGATGTGTCTTCGTTCGTGCCATTCTGTGATGCAATACCTTTCATTAATGCTCAACGACCCTAAGCTATGCCAAATCTTCGGAATTCCGACTAGCGTAGTTGTTTACATTCCAGGGACTTAGTTTGTTCAACATTTCGATAATCACTACTCATCGGTATCAATTCATCCTAAATATAACTATTTATTTTTAGTTTTCTTAATGTAAGCTATTAAAACGCTATTTGGTTCGTTACACACAGTGATTTTTCTCAACTGATTGGAATGAAATGTGTCAAAAGTGTCAGTTTTTAACAGCTGACAAGATGAGTGAAAGCAGTGTAATGTCTACACTGTAAAATATTGCAATTAGCAGGTTTTATCTATCCAATAAAAGTCTGTTGTTTATTTCCACCTTATTAATGAAATATCGCTTGTGACTTCTCCTCTATATTTAGCCGAGAATTCAACCCTTGGCTACACGACGCCTAAAAATCCATTCATTGCGTAGTTAAAAACGAGTGAGTTTCCATTAGCAGCGCAGTAACTTTGATCTCGTTAGCACAGTCCCGGGATCTTGCACCGGCCCGCTGAAAAGTTGGCCGAAGGGCGTAATGAAAAAGGGCGGAAGGGTCGAGGTCGTTCCCCCGCGGACAGCGCGGGATTCATCAAGCCGGAAGACAAATGAATGGCGGGCGGCCGGGCCGGATTTCCAAGCGGCGCACGTCCGCGCGCCACGCCCCACTCGAGGCGCCTCCTTTGATCGGTCCATCTGCATCCGTCCTCGCGGGCGCCCGTCGATAGGACGGAACTCTTCAGCGAGCCCGCGCGCCGCCAGAAAAAACCGGCCCCGACGCCGGATCCCCGGGAGATAATACGACGGCTTCCGCGGAAAAGCGCGTCCGGCTGGAGCGGGTCCGCGTAGTCTACGGCCTCGGGGGACTCTCCCGGCAAAGAGAGAAAGTGCGCGGTGGCGGCGTTGCGTCTGGATAATGGGCAGCGGGCTTATGTCGCGCACAAAGGGGCCACGTCGGCAGCGGCCTCGCGCTCCCGCAACGCGACACTTGCGCTCTACGGCTTAACTTTCATAATACCGCGGCCGCGAGACTGCAATACGGAAGATACGGGCGACTTAATATAATTTGCATATCGTCGGGCCCCCGCCTCGGAGCCGAGCTCCCGCTTTCCGTTTTTTTTTTATGCGCCCCCTGTCGCTCAAGCCGCGCTCCCTATTACGCCGTCCCGGCTAAATCGCTCCACTTTTCCTCCTTATATATTTTGCCCCCGCAGTTGGTTAGAGCGCGAGCTTCCTTTTTTTTTTGTTTTCTTTCCCCGCGGCGCGGCCCCTCCGTGATTAAGCCCGCGCGCTCGAGCTGTTTGCCTATTCCGATTCGATTATCGGGACCCGCGGGGAAAGCAGCCGCCCGCCCCGCGGGACTTTCATAGGGCCGCCCGAGTAATTAATTAAGCAAGCTGTCACCGCGGCTGCTGCGCAGTCGGTAAAGAACCGACCGCGCTATCGAGGACTCGCAGCTGCGGACCCGGGGAACGACAAAAAAAAAATAGGGAAACTCGGCGGACGCGAGCCGGTGAATTATGCGCCGCTGCGAGGGCTTTAGCAAAGCGGCGGCGGCCGCGACGCGTGCAAATAATCCGCGTTCGAATTTGAAATTCGGCGAGCGTAGATTGGTATCGCGAGGCCGGGCCATGCAAATTTTCGAAACATCGCCCGCGCCCCTCTAATTAAAATTGCGCAATAATAGTCGGCGCACGTGCGGCTCCTCCGATTGCGACGCGCCCGCCGGATCGTCCCGGCCCCCTGGTGCCCCGGCGGCGCAGGTACATAGGCGCCCCGGAGCCGACCGCGTATAATCGCGTCGGCCAAGGAGTCCGTCGATCCGGAAGATATTTGCAGGCGCGCCTTGAGCCCCGGTCCTACAGCGTCGCTGAAACGGACGGCGAGCGGCCGTCTAGGTTAATTGCGCCCCCCTCGGCGAGGCGCATAAGCCGGTACAGGTCCGGAGGAGCGCATATATATATACAGCTCCGAAAGGCGCGTAATAAAACGGGCGGGAATAATTGGGGGCGGGGCCGGCTGCAGGCGGGTATTCCTTTTTATGCGCCGGCGGGCCGTCGGGCGTCGCGCGAGCCCGTGGCAGCTTAATGAAATTCAGCGGATCGTCGATTGTTATACGGGGCCGAGCCGCGGCGACTCGGAGCAATAACGTAAACGATATTCGCCGAGGTCCGCAGTCGATAGTAATTTAGTCTATCCGCCGTAATTCTCCGTATATACCCAGGAGCCGGCGGCCTCGCTCCTGGCCGCTCGGTCGGTATAGCTGTAGATATACAGGGCCGCCGGGGGGAGAGGGCGACGCTCGCCCCGGCGGCCTTTCTCATCATTTTCCGCCGGGATCCATCCTCTCTTTTCCTCCGCGGGCCACCGGGCGAGGCGGCCGCCCTAGCGCTCGCCGGGACTCATCCATATACATCGGGAAAATTAATATCCCCGAGCTTCCTCGGCCGCGCCGCGCTGAATAAACTCACCTTGGCTGGCTCCCCCCCGCGGCGGCCCTCCGCTCCCCCCCCCCCCCACCCCGCCTCATCCATTTCGCCCGGGTGCAGACACCTGACGGGCCCGGCGCAATCGGCCCACCCAAATATAAATTCGAGAAGTTGGCCGATAATATTATTACGGGAGGGCCGCTGGGTCGCTGAGTGCCGGCCCTCGGTGCCCTTAGTGCCCGTTATAGTCGCGGACCTTGTTCCGCTCGACCGGCTTTACGAGCGCCCTGCTTAGTTTCCCCGCGCGACTCTTTTTAACTTTCCTCGCGCCCGCGGAATTATCGACGGCCTGTCAGACGAGCGCGCCCTACTGGGACAATGCAAACTGAGAATTATCGAAGGCACCTGCAGGGGAGTTAGTTGGAAACATTTTTAGCGGACGGCCCTTGAGAATTAATGCACGCTCTAAATCTCTTGGATTAAAAATTTTCGTCGAAGAATCACTAAATTCTCTTTAAAACTTTCTCGGCTGCGATTTAAGCTGCATTTGATTTTAAGCTTGTAACGTGGATTACGAATACACCTTTTAGCATAAATACATAACCATGTCCATGTTTAGATAATGCTTGGTAACTGATTAAATTAACGTTAGTGGTGGATATAAAAGTACTTTTTTACCCATATATGCAAGCCAAATCTGTAACCACTCTGCAATATACAAATTCCAGATGATCGTTATGTTTCTTTATTACTCGTAGATGCAAGACATTTAAACCTAATGGCACAATTAAATAGTAGTCATTTATGAAATTGAAAAATCCAATTATCTAGCTGCAAATATTATAGCGCGAGATTTGGGGTATATCGACCTCGATAATGTGGCCCTTTTTTCTCGAGGGCGCGAGCGTGGGCGGCCCTTTCATTGAAAGCCCTTGGTCCAACTTGCCGCTCGACCGGCCGAATAAAAGGGCGCAATTTTGCGCCTCCCAATCGCTGCGGATTTATTGTAAATGGGCCGCTCGAATTTTAAACGAGGGAGGAGAACTTTTTTGCGCCCTCAGAGCGGCTCCCGAGCCGTTTTGTACAGGAAGCTCAACTTGCCCCGTAAGGCTATTGAAATTTATGTAGGAATGTCTAATTTGCTTTTGGAATTTCATGCGCGGAGCGATTCCGAAGCCCTTGGCCGCGTCTCCCTCTGAAATTCAAAACACTTTAATACGCCGCCGTCTCTAATAGGATTACCCCTCCAGGCCGAGCCCGGCCCCACCTTCCCCCGGGCGACCGAATCGACGCAGAATATTGCATACATTGCATAAGAAAATTGAACGCCGCGAGGGAGTGCGTGCAATGTATGTAAAACCCACCAGCCTAAGAACTTACACGCGCGCCCCTGGAATTTCCCGGGGCCCGATTAACGGTCCTCGCGACTCGCCCGAGGAATCGAACTTGCCGCGGACGGACGCGCCCGTCGCCCAATTTCCCCTCCGGCTGGGAAGCCGCGCCGGGGAAGGATCTCGGGGAAAAAGCGCCGCCGGGCGGAAAAACCGATCGGAGGAGCCCCCGGTAAACGTTGATTACAAGCGATACCCAGAGCAAACTCGCGAGGCGGCGCAGCGCGGCGACCGCTAGGGGGCGCGCGGCCCGCCCCGGCCCCGGGGAGAAATTGGAAACGAGCGAGCGCCGGGCCTATTTGCATCGGAATTTTTGCCCGAACAATTGGGGCGTGCCTGCCCCGCCTGCCCTCCCGCCCCGCGCATTTGCATGTTTAACTAACTCGCCGAACGACCCGCCGCGCGTATATACACGCGTGTGCGCGCTCGGGTGTGTATGCGCGCGAGTGCACCGAGCGGATGGGCGACACCGCGCGCTGTCTTGCCCGCTTTATGTACACCCCCGGCACCCGACACGCACGCGCGAGCTCCTGCCCCGCGAGATGCGTCCTCTTCCGTCCCGAGGGGCCGCGCGATGGGGGCCGACCGAGGGCTCCTGTCCAAACTGCGACCGCGGCCTCGCTCCCGCAAACTGCGTCGACCCGTTGCCACGTGATCCTTTTATGTAGTTTATGGCGGCCGCCGGCAACGCGAGCTACCTTACCGACCTCCCACCGAGCAATCGTTGAGAAACCGTTCTGCAGAAACGGCCGGAACGTGCAGTTCATAATTTTAATGCAAAGAAGATTCGGAAATTAGGTATTTAAATGCTAGAATTAACTACTCTCCTAATACAGTCGATTAAACTTTAGTTTAACCGGCCATTTTTCGTGGAAAACGTCATGCCAGGGTTCACCTCCGCCATGACGGGAGTAGTGGGGGGAGCGCGTATCGAATTCTTATCAAACTCGTGACCCACTGGCAGATAGAAACGCGGCAATCTCTCATCCGGCGCTCTCAAGCGGCTTAGTTTGGTCGTTTTGCAGGTATCCGCGTCGCGTGCGCGATACTCCGCTCCGGGGGGGAGGGGGCGTACAGCGGGAGAATAATGAGAAGCGGAGGTGGGTGGGTGTGGGGAGCGCGTTATTCCGCCGAGCAAGAGACGCGCGCGCCCGATTGTTCTAAATTAGCGCGCGTCTGCCGAGTGCGGGCATGTATTCGGGCGAGCGCGCGGTCGAATGGCTTCGGGCCTTTCAAATTCTGCCCCACCGCCCCGTGGAAATTCGAGTATGAAAACGGAGCCGTGCACTGTCCCGCCTCGATCCGACCGCCTCCCGAGGGGATGATTTTTCCTTGCTTTTCCATCCGCCAACCGAACTCCCCGCCCCCGCCCTCGCCCCGCTGCCGCTCTTTGTTTTTGTTGCATTTCATAGCGATGGGTGAATTCGACTTGATACTCGGTGTATGTGCACCTATATGTGTAGATATACAGCCAGTTCCGAAACACCGTGTTTATTTTAATTCGAAGCGCAGTAGGTGGGCCTCACTGTTTGCCGTATGATTATGCGGGGTTGTTGTTTGAGCCCCCATTGTCGGCGATCAAACATTTTCCTGGTAATCATCGTGAATCGTGATTCAGATAATTAATGAAACAGACAAATACTCAAATTCCCTTTTCCACAAAGTATAAATTTTATCAAAAACTTTTGTTCTGTGCTATCGAATCACATAGCGATTTTCTTAAGCTAATGAAAAAGATTGCAATCAGTACGAAGCTAGTTCTTGTGCCTTTTGGTTAAATGTATTTAGTGGTCAAAGATTTATATATATATATAAACAGGTCTTATTTAACTGCAGCGGTGATTTTGCGACTGCGTATAGGTCGCAGGTCAAACCTTTTTATTATTACTCGTAGACTTGTTTATCTTTCATATATAGTTGAGCAGCTTAAATTGGGCTAATAAAATTATAGTTGAGCAAAGTCTTACTTTTACGAGCCTTTTTAACCCTTACATCCAACATTAAGTTCAAATCACAAAGTACCCTTTCTCTAACTCTATAAACACTTGATATACCCGAAAAAAACTTGGTGAAGAACTTATATTTAGTCATTTTTTTATTTTCGAAAATAAAGGGAAGAGGAGTAAAAAGCAGTTACACAGACTGCAGGTTAGATATACTTGAAATAATAATAAAAAAGCCCATAGATTGTTTCCAGCATAAATCATTTTAACTCATCGATTCCATTTAGCAATACGTCATTTTCCAAAATAATTTCATTCCGAATAATTCCATGGCATTCACTTTGTATTTAACACGACGCCTAAAATCAAATATCAATGTTCGGCATTAATCTAGACCAATATTTTATTTGCATAAAGCATTCTATCGATCAATGCATCAAGCACTATTATGAGAAGTTCAATAATAATTTAAAATACCCCCCCCGCTTGAAGAACAATCGACCGAACGGCATTTGACTGGAAAGCAATTTTTTAATTGGCCCACGCGGCAATCTTCGCTTGCCAGTAAAAGCCGCGCAATAAAACGCAGTGGAGCGCAATAGAAGTTGGACAGCGCGGCACTTGCTTGTTAAACTGCCAAGGAACAGAGACGGGGGATATTCGGCGAAAAATAAAAGGGCGCGGGGGCGGGAAAAAAATGCGGAGGTTTGCGGTGGCGACGGGGACCGCGGGTACGTGATCTCCCGGGACCGCAGGCGGGGCCGCGCGCGAGCCAGACAAGAAGCCGAGCGCGAGGGAGATACGCCCTTTCAGATTCCTCCCGGCGGCCGACAAAAGTCGACTTTACGTTCGACATTGTCGCGCCTCGTCAGGCCGCGCGGGCGCCGCTTCAATTGGGCGGGAGGTCGGGCGGCGCGGGCCGGGAGAGCCGCTCCGATTCCGAGCGACGCAGCACAAAAGCCCATTGAAACGCTCTAACGAGGGTCCGGCTGGCGCCTCCCGGGGCCCCCGCCCAGGAAACGAAGACGTCCGCGACACGCTCGCGGCGCAGAAAAAGCCGCGCCGGTTCTCTCGGCCTCGAGTGCGCAGCTGCTGCGTAGAAAAGTTGGAGAGGCCACGCGGGGCTGGGTGGGTGGTGGGGGGGGGGGCTAAAAGCCAGATATCGGGGGCCGCGGAGGGGTCAGCGGCGCAGGGAGGAGCGCGCGCCCCCCGAGCCTGCGCGTGGCAAAGCCGCCGCTGGAGCTTTCGGCCACGGGCACTGGGCTACATTGATCGGGGAAAGGGTGACGTCGCGCTTAATCCACTTATCGCCGGAAACCTCTTACGTGTCTGCGCGGGAGAAATCCTAAGAAAAATTGTCAAATCGTGCATGGGAAATCTGCGAGTCCCCCGAGCAAAACGCTCGATCGTATTTACTTAACCCCTAGCTAAACAGCCGCACCCTCCAATAAAAAGTCCCGCTATCGCGTGGGGGACTCGCGCGCCGCAGCCGAGGGAGCGAAAAAAAAAAGAGAGAAAACGAGGAGCGGGGAAGCCTTTACGACGTGTTTGCCTAGAGGTGCGCGGACGGGGGAATTGTCGATCTTCGCTCGCGCTCCCGCCCGCCGGTTAATCCCTCGCTCGCGCGCGTCACCTCATAAAAACACGGCCGCCTTATTCCCCAGCCTCGTTCTCGAGATCGTGAAAAGAAAATGCGGGGCGGGGGGAGCAGGACAGAATGTATGCGCTCCGCCGAGTCATCCCTCGCGGCCTGCCGCCCGGGCGCCGCGACGGGGTAACGCGCCGGAGGGAAAAAATCCTAACGAGGGCCGGCGGAAACAAATTCTATTTGCCCGGGCGGGATGAATATCACCGGAGCGCAAAGTCCCGGGGCAAACAGGCCGCCCCGCAAAAGTAGAAAGCCCGGCGTATCAGGCCGGAGAGATCGGAAGCTGCCCCTGCGACGGCCGAGGCTCGGGGGGGTGGCAGGCTCTAATGCGCCCGCGCAAATCACTCCCCCGCCGCGTTTGCTCTTCGCCGGCGCGTAATAAGCGCTTCCGATTATAGCCCAGGGTGTGTATATATATATATACATGTATATATATAACTGGTTGGCCCCCTCGGCGGGGGACGAGCCGTGCAAACAGGGCGAGAGGAGGCGACGCGCCGGGGATGGCCCAGTCGATATCGGAAGGAGCCGATTTCCTTAATGAGCGCCGCGCGGGCCACGTGCGCGGGGCGGGCGGCTTATCGAGCGCGCCGGATTACCCGGAAAGTCGCTCAGCCGCTCTCTATTTTCCTTCGATCTCGGGCGCGCGGCTGCGTGGGCCGCAGAGATACGAGGCTAACCTGGGCCGCTGGCTGTTACTGTTGCAGGAAGCGGAAATTTGGAGCTGTTCGATAGCGAGAGCGGGCCGGATCTCACGCTGTCGCCCCAGACGTTCACGTCCACGGCGGAGGCCTTCATCAATGACAATAGCGACAGTCTCGGGGTGCCCGGCGACAACGACACGGGTGAGTGTATAGATATACAAGGCACTTGCTCCTTTATTGCCGGGCGTATCGATTGGCCCGCGCGTCTACGCCCGCCCTCGCCACCCTCGCGCCCCTTTTCAAGGCCGGGCCGGTAATTTTTTTTTTATCGCGCGGCACAATCAAATTAAGGGCCGATCCACCTGTTAAGCTAAAGTAGCCCGTAAAAGGATTACCCTGTCGAACGTCGGGCTTATTACGCGTGTGTATATAGCGGAGCGAGCGGCAAGTTGGTTTTAAACTTGGGCGAGTCGCGCGCGGCCGATCCTTTATTTAACCGCGTCCCCCGAATCGCTCGGTGCGCTGCAATATTTACTTCCGGCAATTTGGCCGCAGGAGTGCAGAGCACACAGAGAAGACTCGCAAGTCCACACTCGAAGATTACTCATTTCAAACGCTCGACTTAATAGCCTGGAAAGCTGCGTCTAATTTGTGAGCGTCGTTCCCGGGAGGAAAAAGCTTGGCACGGGCCACAACGGGGCTAATTATCTTATTAGCCGGGTTACACTCCAAAATAAATTACTCGTTAATTGGACCGAGGGCCGAGTTTAACTGCAATTTCGTTAAACTCGACTCAACAGAATAACGAGATTGGGGCGCAAGTACGGCTGGCCTACTTGTACGCGGCCCATCGATCTCGCGATCCCTCCCCCGCCCCCCTCCCCGGGGCTCGGCCCGGCCGCCGTGGAAAAAAAAGGAGGCCGGCAAAGAAAAGCGGCAGCGGCCCGGAAAAGCGGGGAAAAAGCGGGGCGATCGCTCATGCGCGGGGCGTGTAACGAGCGCGCGGCCCGTGAATTTCACGGCAGCGCGATGACGAATGCGCGGGCGTAACGAGGGCGACGGCCCGCGAGCGCATCTCGCCCCCCCCGCCCCCTCGCCCCGTAAATCCGGCCGCCAGCGCCGCCGCCGCGGGCTTTCTTCCCCGGGTCCCACCTTGCCCCCGCGGCGGATTTATCGGCGGCGCGCGGGCGCCTTCCCAGGGCTAACAACTGGCAACTTAGTTTGTTATAATTCGGGGCGGGCGCCCGGCGGAAGCCCTCGGGCCCGGGCTCTCGGCCGCGTGGCAATGCGCGCGGCTATGAATAAATTTCTCCCCGGGCATTTGCATATCGTCGCGTCGGGGCCGGGCCCCGCGCGCCCCTTAATCTCGGGGCGGCCCGGGCGCCGATAGCCCCGGCCTCGCTTGGCCCGCCCCTGTTTTCCCGCGGGCATTGTTTTTCCTTGAAATTGAATCGACACCCGGCCCCCGAGCCCGCGGACAATCGCGCCCAGGGCCCCCGAGCCCGAGTTTACAGGGGCGCGTTATCAGCCGGGCTAATGCCCCCGCGGCGGGCTAAGCTGCGCCGCGGAATTGGACCGCCTCGGCGTGTACTCGCTTTCGAAAACTTGAGCCGGAGTCGAGGTTTTGAGGGACGGCCGGCCCGATCCCGGGCCTCTGGCTCTTTGCGAGCTCTCCCTGATTGCCAATATAACTTGGCGTCCTTTCCCCCGATTCCTCGCGGCACTCGACAATCCGCGATCGCCCGAATCAATGAAGCTCCACCGGCAGATACATACCCCCTTCCCCCGCCTCCGCTCTTATAACTTGTCAGTGTCACAGTGTATATATTAACTGAAGATCCGACCTCTAAAGACCCATCAAGCTCCGTTGGATGATCGAAAAGACCGAAGAATTTGCTGAATAATCGCCAAGCCGTTGACGATCGAACAGAGGATCGAGAGACGTAGCCGTTAATTAACTGCACCATCGAACAGGAATCTATCTCGCGACCTCCATAAGCACATGCTCACTCGACTCCCCGTCCTTGTTAATGCCTCCGTGAATAATAAGAATAAGGCGCTGAATTGGATACCACGCCCAGGCAAAATAAAGCTGGAATGACAATATGTAATCTTCGGTGGCACGGTCGCATTTCCTGGTGACAGGTCACCGGCTCTCTCCGCGTAGCAACCGCACATTAGAAACACGAGGCAAGCGGGGATCCGCGGGGCGCGGCAGCCTGCGAAGGGCACGCGTCGGTGGGGGGGACAAAAAGCGGCGCTTGCACGCAGACGCGCGTCGGGGGATGAGTCGGGGGGGCCGGTGCGCCTGGCCGCGCGGCAAACGGGAGCCCGAGAAAAAGAGGGATATTGCATTCTCGAGTCGAAGCAATTACCGGAGGGCGGCTCGGCGCCCCGTGTACCTCCCCCGGCGTATATAGGTCGGAGCCCTCGGGCGCTATCCTGCAGGAGCTGCTTACACGCGCCAGCAAGAAGCCGGGGAAAAAGCTGCACCGCCAGCGCCGCCGATGCAGCCCCGGTGCAGGCTTCCTTGATCTCCTCGCCCTGTCTCGCTCCTTCTCTTTCTCTCGCGGGCAAGATATCCGCTCCTTTGTCGGGGCCGCGGCTTTCGCCGCTCGCCTGGGCCGACGCCATGGGAGAAAATGAAGCTGAGACGGAGGCGCGGGATTTGCACTTGATTTTTTCCGCTCTTTATTAAAGACGCCGACGGACTTGGGTGAAATTGCAATCGGACCGAACCCTTCGTAAAACATTTTCTATAGTAATAACTATTTGTTTGCCATGGATATTTCCAATTCTCTGTCGCAGTGGACCGAAAGATTAATTTGTAATTAGCAGAAATCCATTCGTTACAGTAAGGAATATCGATGGAATTAAGTCAAGGATGAAGTTAAGCGAAGGGATTAGGTTATATTATTTTAGGTTCGCCATTCTAGAAATATCTACAGAATAATTGTATTTGATACGATCAAGTTAGCATATCAAAGTCGAAGCTTAGCAAATATAATTTTCTTAACATCCTTTCCATTGTGCTATAGTTTTTTCAAAAGGTCAATAATGTATGACCATAAGTTGAATTTTGAATTCTATGATCAAAAGCTTTAGTGTGCAAGTACAGCCAAATGAATATAAGTTGAAATGCTGCAATTGATCGAAAAAACATGTCGACTTTTTTTAATTGCAGTCTGACTTTATGTGCATGTCACTACTTGACTACGCTACCTCGACTTTCTTTCATTCTAAAGCGGTAGAGAGTTTGTTTTTCTTCATTTTATTTACCGTTCCGAGAAAATTACTAGTAGCTACAATTTCTAACGGGATCGAGCTGTGCGCGCTCCGTGGATTGTTTTATCTCCGAAAATGAAAAAGGTAAGAGGTAAACACGAATTCGAAATGTATTTTCTAAGACAGCACTTGTTCTCGATTCTCCGGGGAAGGCAGCTCCCGGGTCAAAGCGGCGCATTCCCTCGGGCCAATGCGAAAACGAAGGACGCGTCGTCTGCGCGTTCGGGAAAACAGCGTCTCCATTTCCATCTGCAGCGCGGCTCCCGGGGCCCGCCCCCCTCGAGGCCAGAGTCGGGCGGCTCCGCGGAAATTACAGGACTTGCAAAAAAAGCTCGCGGCTGCGCGGCGGCTGAGAGAGAGAGAGGGAGGCGAATTCGATCTCCATTCATAAGCCGGCGGCCTGCCAAATGGAAAGAATGACGTATGCCCGGCGCGCAGGCTCCGCGGGGGCCGGGGGCAGGACGCCAGACTCCGACAGGTTCATCTCGCCCCCGGCGGATCTCACGTCCCCGTCGTTCCCGCCGAGGCTCACGCGCACCCCGTCGCCTTATCTTGCCCCCCCCCTACTTTCGCCCGACTTTATGATTTCCGGAGCAGCGACTCGGCCGAGTGCTTCCTCTCCCCCGGTCCGAGTCAAATGGCCCATTAAGAATTACCCCGATTCCGGGGAAAGCGCGCGCCCCAACTGTTTCGTGCCTTTAATACAATCGCCTCTATACCTATACTAAAGCTGATAATACTTTCATGCAGTTGGCCGCGATTTGGAAACTGTTGCTCGACGGCACACAGGCGATAACTCTAACCGCTTTCACCGGCAGTTAGTTAAAATTGAAGAAAAAAGAAAAAAAAATTTTGACACATATCCCACCGAAAGATTTTTGCGTTATATATCGGCAACTCATCGGCAAGTTTGGAGTTTCGCGATATGATAGACGCAGCGCTGCAGGTGCGGCTGGGAAACGAGCGGCCACGAAGCACCGCGAGTCTTGATTGACGCTGATAAAAGAATCGATGTGGAAAAGTTGATCAATCGGGGAGCCTCGGGGCGGCCCGGCCTCGCGCACTCGCCGAAGCCCCGCGTCTTTTGCATAAAGTCGTAGCCGTCCGCGAGGCGAATCAATAATTCGCAGGGCGCCCGGGAATTAGGGCCCGATCGGGCGCGTACGCGCTAGTCGAAAAGTGAGGCTCGGGGGGTCGGGCCGGCGGGCGCGCAGCCGGCATACTCATGCCCGCGGCCGGGGCACTCTGTATTCATGCGGGGGCGGGCGCCCGGCAAGTTTTTACGACTCGGCGTCGCATCGGGATGGGGGAGGGGCGGGGCGGGCCGTCCGGGGGATATATTTTCCCAACTGACCGGCGGCGGGGGCGCACGTGCGGCCTGTCGGCCCCGCGGCACTCGAGTTACTTCCACAGATAACGGGGTAATCGACGCTCGGCCATAACTTTCGTATTTACGGCGCACGGCCAATTCAGCACGTGGCTTTCTGCCCTGGGCTCCGCGGCGCGCCGTCTGCGGATAATGCTGATTCGGCCGCGCGCGAGAATCGATGGGTCTCCGGGCGCGCGACCGGCGCGCGCCCTCGCGGCCCCGTCACCGGCCGCCGCGCGGCCGACGTCTCCTCTCCCGGTCGCCCGCGGGACGCTCCAGGTTGTTTGCGCCCGGCGGACACCCGGGGATACGCGCGGCCCCGGGAAAAACAGCGGGAGGGCCGGCAAAGCCGGATGAAATTGAAGGGATCTCGAGGGCGCGCCGGCGGACGCCGCCCAGGGCCAAGTGCCCTCGGCGCCCCGGCTCCGGAATTACCCGCGGGGCTTATGGATTCCTTATCCGATCACCAAGGCAACTGGCACGTCCCAATCTGCACTCGCACGTGCGCCGCCGCCGCCGCCGCCGCCGCCGCCGAGTCTGCCCTCGAGCTCATCCTCCCGCTGCCGGCGGATCCGCGAGATCGTTACCCGACTCGTGTTGTGGCGAGAAGCCAGCGCGCAAACTCTCCGGCGAAAGCCACTCGAGGCGACTAGCGTGGTCGAGTTGCGATTACTCGCCGCACGGGCCCCCCGCCGCCCTCCCTTCTGCAGGGCACCGGACGATCCGGTATTATTGGTTCTGCCTCCCGGCAGAGAGGCAGGTGGCGCACTTTTATGGGCCCTGCGATTTATTATTATGGAAAAATTCAAGAAAAATCCCTCGATATAATGGCAAATTATTAAATTAATATCACCTTGTATTTTACACTTGACATTTAAATTTACGATCAAGTTTAACGGCTCATTTTATTCACATAATAAAGCTAATCCCTGCATAATTGGAATGAGCGATGCGGAGTGAGCCGATACAACCAAATCGATTTTGTCCGACTTTAAAAAAACCGAGGGACGCGCCTCGCGCGACCGCGGCTTTTTACCACTGCTAGAATTAGCGGGGCTGCGGCCAGGGAAATGCGGATAAAAGCGAGGCGATTATCCAGGGATGACTTGTTTTGCCGGGGCGCAAACGAAAATCGGCTTGTTAATTAACGGCTCTGACGCAGGATGTTAAATTGATTAAAGCTGAGGTTCAATCAAGTAGAGATGGCAGGATCCATCCCGGAGGCTAATTACTGCCCGGCTGCAGATCGCAATATCATTGTTGCAACGGCGATAAGCCCGAAACTTGATCTCCCTGCATCCCCGCCGCCCAATATCTGGGCTTGACTGGGGCGAATTCGAACCAGAAATCTATTTCGGATCGGCACGCCGAGACAGGCAAGCCCGACGCGTAGCGTTTCGCCAGTGGGAGCGCGAGCCCGGGAGTCGGGTTCCGCCCGAAACGATAAACCCGCCTATCCGCGAATTCTATCCCCGGAATATTTCGCGGAATTGAAACGCAAGGAGGAAAAATTGCGCAAGCGCGCGCATATACTCGGCTCCCTTTTTTTTCTCCCTCCCCCGCCCAGCGATTCTCCCGGGATTTGCTGCGCCCGCTGCCACTTGGAAAGCAAATGCAACGCAAAGTATGTCGAGTGCCAAGCCTCCCCCACCGGAACCTCCTCTCCCTCGTTCAAGCGATGGTGTCGGTTGCCGCAGTAGGCCACTTTACCCTATAGATAGCTTTTATTCCCCGCGCCTCTTAAAATACTCCCGATGCGCGGAGCGGGCCGAGGACGAGGCGGCCAAGTAGCACCGATGGTTGTTCTCTTTTTCGAAATTCCTTCTGGGAATCCCTCTTCGGGGATGCATGTCCTTCCCCGCGCCTCTCCCGGTAGTCACCGCGTAACTCATTTGTATATATATAAAGCGCGACGAAGCGGGAAGGAAGCCGGCGAAGATCGATGCGGATCGATGGACTTGCGGGCGAATCATGGTGACGCGCGCGAACAATGGAGATTAGAAAAGGAGGCGGGGCGCGAAGGGGCGCGAAGGGGCGGGGGCCGGGGGCTCCGGTGGCCCGATGGCCTAATGGACACCCGGAGGAAGTTGTAATGCGCTTTCTGGCGCATTCAATCAGTCGAGTGTGTTCGAGGCCCCTGAATTATTCCCTCCGGCTGGGCCGTCCGATTCGAAATACATTATGCAGCCGGCTACTCCGGCGAGGCGCGCGTACATTAGGATAATTAAGTTGGGCGGAGGAGGAGCCACAGGCCCCGGAAAGCGAAAGCGCCCGGGAGGTATATCCGTCATCCCCTCGTGCGCGATACGCAGGGCTTGGCGCGAGGAGGCCGGTGCTCCGCGTGCACAGGTGGAGCGCACAAAGGCCCCCGATCGATCGGGCCGCCCCCCCCCCCCGCCCCGATCGCCCTCCCCTCTAATTTACAGGGACATCCATAAAGTCAACGGAGCCGCGCGCGCCTCTCATTCAGGAGCCGTGTCTGCGCGCGGCCTTTCTTCCGGCGTAACGGCCGGGAAACGAGCGCGGCGGCACGTGAGCGGGAACGATCGGCCGGCGGGAAATAAAGTGAAATAAAGCCCGGGGCGGAACAAAGGGCGCCGCGGGGGTGGGCGGGGGGGAGGGTTGGGGGGACCGGCCGATCGCCCGCGCCCTCCTAATGCCGCCCATTCAGCCCCGCGGCCCACAATGCACCAGTAATGCGATTTTCCGCGCGCGCTCCTCCCTCCGCCTCCCTCCCCCCGCGCACGCCGCCGAGGCCAAGAGTTTTTCGAGCCGCCGTCGCCGGCTTCGCGCCTCGCTACGCCCAGATGGATTGGAGGCCGCCTTGGGGGCTCCTTTCAATGGATTTTTCCCGGGCTTTTTCGAGTGGGCGCCAAGCCGCGCGGGCCTCCCTTTGCTTATTCGCGATCGACTTTCCGCCCCCGTGGATCCTCGATAATTGCGAAAAGCTTTTCTTTTGCAAACAAACTTTCGCTCGGGCCGAGGGGCCGAGGGCTGGTTCGCGGGAGCCCCGACGCCCAACGCGCGGCCGCGTCCTAAGATCAATGTGTTCTCTTCGAGGAGGCAAAAGTTGCGAGGCGCAATTACGGTAAAACACCAACTGCGTTAATTGTCCGAGTCCGCCGATGTCCACACGGCTGCCCCCAACTAGCATATTTGCATTTACAGGGGGGGGGGGCTTTATTTATAAATCGCCGCTTTTTCACCCGAGCCCCATTCGAGCGAATGCGATTGTAGAAGCATATTATTTATCTGTCGTGCAGCTCTTGTGGGCGAGCTGCTCGACTCCGCGCTGGTGAAAGTTTTGCCTTCGCGCATAGAGACGGCGAGCCGAGGCTCGGGCTGCGCGCGGCCCTCATTCTTCGTGCTCGTCGAACTACTAATGAAGACCCGAGGAAAAAGACGCGAGTCGGCCACTGCTTTTTTTTTCCCCCCGGGTCGACCAGAGCGCGGAGTTTCCTTTGATCCGCGTCGAGGGCTTCATCAGAGCCGCGCTATTCCAGCGCCACTTTTCTGTGGAAAGTTTAATTGAAAGGGCGCGCGTCGGGCCGAACGGCACGGATCACACAGCGAGCGCGCGTGTTTCGGTCGACGGACCTACGCGCCCCTCCCATCGTAAATACTTGATTTTTTAATGGCTATTATGCTAAAGCAATTGCGTCCAATTAATTATTGAGAGCGGGAGGCTTTTTGCGGGGATAGAGCGAAGGCGGCGCTCGCGGCTAAGAGCCACAGAGAGTAAGTTGGGCGACGCTGCTTCATTATGTATTATAAACGTCGATTCAGGCTCGGTTATAAAATATTCATTTTGGATTTGAAGCGGATTAACTTTTGTCCAATCGACGCGCAAGCGCACGCCGATCGCATTTATATTCGAAGCTCGGAGGGATTGTATTATTTTAAATCGCATTGAGCCCGCACCGTAATCTTCTCTCTCCGTACGCGTATTGAATTGTTTTTTTTTTTTGCACCCTGTCGGGAATTCGCCCGCTCGTTTTTCTCACCGCGCTTCCGCCTCTGCCGCGAAGGAAAATCAACAATTGAAATTAACCGCCGGGCCTATGATATCTTTGAAATTCCGGGGAAATCCTTATCCGTCCCTAAAGAGCGCTCCACTTCGATATTTCAATTGAACGTAACACCTGGAGCGCGCGAGAGCGCGAAAAATATTTCATTAATCCGAGCCACGGGATACAGCGGGCACTCCAATTCCGAACCAAATAGAGAAAGGGGAGAATAAAAACGGGAGAGCCGGATGTTTAACTCTATATATCCCCGTGGGCCGCGCATTCGTAAAAAAAAATACACCTCGATCCCTGTACAAGGCCGCGCGCGGCCCGCACTACTGAATCAGTAGTAAAAGTCAACGGCGCCATACCTCTCGCCCGCGCCCCGCCGGCAAAGTTTTCATCACCCGCGCCCGAGCGCGGAAACTCTTTACCGGGAAGCCGCACGCACACGTCCGCGCGCGGATTTCACGGACGGAGGGGCTTTTTCACCCCCCCCCCCCCCCCCCGTTCTCTTTCCCTCGCTCGCGGACTCGGGGCGATTACAAGCCCCGCGGGACTTTCGCCATTGGCTCAGGTGCGGATCCTCGGGACGAAGGCGCCCTAGCTGCCGGGGACTCTTTAGCCCCGCGGAAATTTAATCCACGTAGGTCGTATAACGGGGGAATAACGCCGCTTACCGATTAGGTGCCGGCAGATAAAAAGGGCTCGAATAAAAAGGGCCCAGTGCAGGCAATTTCGGGGGACGAGAGTACGTGCAGGGATCCCCGCGGCCCCTTGTCCCAGATAACGAGATGTCTCCCCGAGAGCTGTTGCGCGCGCCCGCCAAAGAACGCGACGGGACTTTAATCAGCCGGGGGTCCACTTGCCGTTAACCCCCCGCTGCCCGCTGCCCTCCTTCCCCGGAATTCTTATTGCATTCATTATTGACGCCATTAAATGTACCCTATCGGAACAAGAGGCTGATCCCCGAGGTTAGTGTTACCGCAGTGAACTACTTTCTTCAATTCTAGTTATACGCGTGTTCAACTTTGATGGCAAAGTACCCGGTTTATACCGTTGGACAAATTTTTGTCGAACAAGCTAATCAGAAGTTTAAAGATAGTCCGACCCGCCTCTGAGGGACGAATATTCTCTGCAAAAAAAATAAAGTGCATTGAAAAGGGATGCTCTTCATACGCGTCAACAGGCGAATGAGAGGCCACGTTACCTGCAAACTCGCTCTTTTTTTTCAAATAAATCTTTGTATTAATACCTATTGATTCTGGCACAACATACATACTGTTCAAGCGAACGGTCGATAGAATCTATTTGAAATTTCATTTTATAACTTCGATGTTTCAAAATGATAAAAAAAGAGAAAAAAGCGAGAGCTCTTCTAGCTCCCGAGTTTTAAGGTCTTTTCATTTCCCTTTTATTTTAGTACAGAAGCTCTATCCACACAAAATGATTGCCTTTGACGTAAATGGCGAAAAAAGCGCGGGCGCGCTGAGGGCAAGCGAGAGAACGAGAGGGTGGGACAGTTGTGCGCCAATACGCTTATTGTCGTGTCAGCAATATTTTCATATTAAGTAATAGTGAAAAAGTTCCGCTTTGATTAGCAAAAGAAATGATCTGTACACGGGACATGAAAGGAAAGCGGGAGCACTTTATATGTTTTTTTTTTGCTGCGTCGCCGTTATTATGCTTCGGAAAAATAACTGGGCTACTGGGAGAGCGCGCGCAAAGCTCGAAATTTCCAACTGGACAGAGATTCCACAAAGACGCGTGTTTGCTATTTTCGCAAAAATGTTTACATCTGACTAAAACGTTGATTCCACTTTATTCTAAGTTAAATTAATGTAAAATTACATAACGCGAGAGTTTATCGCTTTTAAAGTTACTGATAAAGCGTTTCGGAAATTACCTACTCAAGTCACACAAATGCTATATTTCAATAGGGTGCGCGTTCAATATTCGGTCGACGATGATATATAGTTTACCTCCAATTCGTGCAACTTGCGCCTGCATGGAAACTTCATAAACATAATTGTTTGAAAACGCAAAGTGACAATGCATTTCCGATGTTGAGTGCTGGTAAATTATTCCATAACGATGAGCACTTAGAACGCGAAAAGATTTGTGTAAAGATTGAGCATAATAAAGAGATGATATTTCCTACTCTTCAACACAACCGAAACGCAATCTGTTGAGAGTACTCTGCTCGTCTCACTTAGCACTCATAACACATTAGGCACAAGCATTGGGAAGTGTGGTTAAAAGTCTCGTCATCGTTTCCACGGATTCATCTAAATAAACTACGGAATAAGAGAGGAGGAAGAGAGAACTTGGTCGAGCATCTGTTATTTTTACAAATGTTCAGATCTCGCGCGAACCGAGAAAAATGGACTACAACACATAGAAAAGCAGAGAGCGGGCCGACATGAATTACGAATTTCTCATGGAGGCCATGGCAGCGGCGCCGCTCGCTGAATTTCAATAAATCCGCTTTTATAACGACACGTCGCGATTTATCGGCGCGTGCAGTGTAACGTCGCCATTGCGGGTCGAGCGTCGGCCTGGCCGCCCCTCCACTCGGCCGCCTGTATTTTTTCACGCACGCGCTGGAGGGGCGGTCGGGAAAAAATCCTCGGGCGCGGGGGGGAACGAATTGGCCGGCCGCGCGCGAAAATAAAGCGCGGCCCCCGTGATGTATTCGCGGGCGTGTGCGCGTGCGCGTATGGACGCTCAGGGAGGGCGCGAGAGGGAGCCATTTGTCTTTCCTCGACTAATTCGTTTTCCGCGGCGTGACAAGTGCGTGAGCGAATGGAACGCCGGCGGACTCAATTTCCTCGCCTCGCTTGCGACCGCGTTAACCATCTGCCGCAGCCGCCGCTAGTTATGCCTCCCTCTCTCTTTCTCTCGCTTTCGCCCTCTCTCTCTCTCTCTCTCTCTCTTCTTTTCCCAGCGCGCCTCGAGGACTTATTCCCTCGCCGCGAACTGCTCCCGCCTCATGTTTTTTCGCCGATTTCGCGTTTGCTCTTTTTTCCCGCGGACCGATGCGAGCACCGCACTCTCGCACTTTTTAAATCCTGATTGACAACTCCCAGTTGGCTCGTTTGTATTCCCTCGAAATCCGATATTAATTGTTAGAGTGGATTAGTGTGAAAGACAATGATCAATATGAACTCTTCTATGTCACAGTTTGCGTCCGCATCAAAGTCACATGTATCGGGTGATTTTATGTCCTACAAAGAGAAATGAAAGCATCAATTAATTATCGGAACAGCGGACTAAGGAACAATTCTCCATCCCGGACTGGACATGAATCTATCACTTCCGCGCGCGAGATTAATTAATAATCCAACCTTCAAAAGCGAAGCGTCAATGAAAAACGAGCTTCATCAATCGCCTTATTATAAACACAGCTCGAAATCTCTGTCGGCATCGGAGATAGCGCAACCGCAGTGCCTATATCCAAAATGCGAATACAGCGAAAGGTCAATTGACCGCGCATCGATGCGCAACTCGTTAAGGCTGGCTACTCTCCAAGCCCCTGCCAAGTCGGCGGCTAAGTTCAACTAGGGAGCACCAGCTGCCTGGCACTGCCGCCAATACTTGACCAATTTGTAAGGTCCATCGCTTTATCGGGAGCGCTATCGGAGCCACCTGACCCCGGTGGCGCCCGCCTCGGCCTGGCGCTTGATCGCCGTTTTTCTCGGCGGAGGATCCTAGCGCTCTGTCCCGGCGTCGCTCGCGAGGGGAAACCCGAGACTCGTCACCGCCAAGGCGTCGATCAGGCGTGTCGAATCGCGCGCCGAATTCCCAGCGCTTATTATCGCTCCCCCGCGTGATATTGCACCTTCTTTCGGTGCAAGTGACGCGGAATTCCACGAGGGGGCGAGGCAGGGGCGCGCGGGAGATACGTCGCTCCGACTGCCTGACACTGGGACCGCTTTAATCGAACATCACTTTTGCCCCTCGCCAATTTTTTTTTTATTCCGCTCGAGTGCGCACGCCTTCTCATTAGCGATGCGGCGCTTTTTATATATTTAAAGCCGAATTGATGCAGGGAGGGGGGGGGGCGGCGGCTTAAGACGTGGGGAGGACGAAGCTGAGCGAGTTTCGTGGCGTGGGACTCGAACCAGAGCGGAATGGCTAGGACCGCCGCGCGTGATGTAGGTTGATGCTCCAAATTGCAGAAATAATCGGCTTTGGAATTTTACAGTGGACCCATAGAGGACCTGCAAAGAGCTTTGAATAATTCTGGCACTGCCGGGGGGAAAGACCGGATTCTGCGCCTTAAATGTTTATTACGTGACCGCTGTAAAAAGTTTTCAGCTTTCTCTCCGTTTCTAGTTTGCTGCGGGGCACGTGTTGGCCATAAAGCTAAAATCTTGATTAATTCTGCTAACAAGATTCGGTAAAGTTGTTCCTTAATAAAAGTTCTATTTACTTTATTATGTAAGATTTCTGTCAGCATTGATTGAAATTAAGAAATTGTCCAATAATATTAAATATCTTTTGGTCGATCTTAGTTCAATGAATTGAACGGCTAATGTATTGTTTTTTATGCAGTAACTGTGACTCTATGGAATCGCACTATTTTAATCGAACACTTACGTGATTTTCTTGAAAAACAGTTTGTGTAACTTTAGAAAATAATAGTAAAAGTACAACAGGCGTTTCTAACGATCGAATGAAACGCTCTATGAATTTCGATAATTAGAAGAGCAATTTGAACGGTTTGATAATTACAAACGGAGCTGCTCGAGGAAGAAATAGCTGGGCCATTGAGGGGTGAAAGGGAACCCAAACACCATTTCGCAGCTTCCATTCGCTCGTAATCGCATTTTTCAATAGGTAGAGCCGGGGAGCGCACGCGGGCGTATCGCTCCTCTATACCTAATGAAGGACGAAGGAGGGCCATTGTTGTTCGGTTGAATTGTTCTCCTAGGTACAAAGCGAGAGGAGGCGGAGAAAATAAGAACTGCAGAGCGGAGGAGCTTTTAATGCGCGAAGCTCTACGGCTGCGAAAATCAGAGAAACGCGCATGGCCTTCATCCGCGCGCTCGGAGCAAACTACGGTTTCGCTCCGCTCTACCGAGAGAAAGAGCTCGGTTGGCGGGCTCGGGGAGGGCCAGCGGCGGGAGGATCGGCGGGCGCGCGGGAGGAGGGGGGTGGGGGCCCGCGAGGCACTCTCTCGGATGCAGTGCCCCCGGGGAAATAGCTCCAAGTACCCGTTTTCTCCCATGTAAAGTTCGAAGGTATTGTGCTCGGAAGTAGATTCCCGAGTTTTTTCTTCCGGCGAACATCCGAGCCAGGAATAACTACTGCCAATGGAAGACGTACGTGCGCGCAACTGTACCGGCAGCTTTTGAATAGAAGACGGAGCTAGATAGAATGCGAGAAGGACGAACGTCGCCGACGAGCGAGAGACGGCGGTAGATTCCAGCCGTCGCCCATACAGGGAGGCCGAGCCAAGGGCCGAGACCAAGGGAAAAAAAACCAGTACCTGCGTCGATAAGGATCCTTGCCGACCGAGAAAAGCAATTATTCGCATACTCTGAGCTATGAGTCTTTTCTCACTCGCAAGTTTTCCCAACTTAATATAACTGCGTTCGTATGTTATATTATTTTTATGCCAACTTGCATCCATCCCGAAGATCTTGACTCTTGTATCTCGTTCCATGTTGCTGCGGTTCTGTTAAAACGCGATTTCCTTTATGCAGTCCGGTTCTATTTTTCTATATTTCTAATTGAAAATCATTTTTCAACCTATATCAAGAAATTACGAATACGGTTGCCAAATAAAATTGCTAAATATTCTACATTAATGAGACTAGATGACTTTTTGATACCGAAAGTGGTATGAAATCATATTTGTCATTTTCTTAATTTCATTATATAGTTAAATATCAAATGTTGATTTAATCACCGTTAATGGCATCATTACGGTAAAGCATTGCCATTCCTTTCATTTCGTTTTTTAGATCCAAGATAGGCATTCGAATTCAAATTTCACTAATAGAAGATATTTGTTAATGTGGCTTGCTCTTAACATAAATATCAGTATTTACAACTTAGCCGGGTCAATCATGCTGCAAAGTGGCTATTCGATCACATTGTTGAGAGATCCCAGAGCCGATCGAGCCACTACTTGTGCAGTATAACGGATCGTCGAACCGCGTGGCCACCGCGAATGCTAACCGAAGCTCGTTTGCAAGTTTGGCCGTTACGAGGGTCGACTCGCAGAATAAAATCAATTAGTCGGGTCGTTTATCGTGGTGGAGGGCAGGTGAAGCCGCGCGTCGGGCCGTCCATTGGATGCGACCGCGCCAAGCGTATTAACGCGACTGAAAAATTTCGCATTCAGCGAGCGGCGGACCGAGGAACTTCCGAAATTGGCTCGGCTCCCGCGATTATGCGCCGCGTCGTAAATAAGAGGCGGCGAGCGACAGGCGGAAAAAGGGCCGACTTGGCCGCGATCCACGCGCGTTTATTGTTTCGCCAGCTCCGGCCCCGACGACATATGTGGGCGTGCATGTATTACGTGGCTAGCGTGGCCCCGACCTCCCGACACCCCCAGTCGATGGCCCGGCGGCTGCGCCAGTCGGCCTCCGAGTTGTTGATCGTCCCGGCTGGACCCCCGGAAACTGTCCCCTGTATATCTCGACGAGGTTTTTTCAGGTGGACGCCGTACAACGTACAAGGCTGTAAATGTTTCGCTTCCATCGTCCGCAGGAGTCAGGGCGGAGAAACGATAGTACCTGTACAAGGATATTTAGCAATTCCGAGCAGGAGATGATGCACGTATATAAACGCGCGGCATGAAAGCCAAGGAAATTGTTTTTTCCCACATTTTCACCTTGCGCAGAACAACGACGTTTTACAAGCTCGCGCGCGCCTATTGTTCGTGCTGTAACGCGTCGAACGAGTATGATCGACAATAGCGTTGTATACGCGGTGTTTTAGTATTCTCCTGGCCGATCGACTGTGGCTCTCTCTCTCTCTCTCGCTCTCTGGGCAAGTGCGTTCTTTTAGAGTTCGACTCCTAAGTGCAACAGGGTAGAAATCATTGAATCTGCGGAGGAAAAATGTAGCGAGGTGTGAAAGAAAAACCAGGGCAATCAGTCAAAGGAAGCAATCGGCAGGAAATACGTGGGCGGCGGACGAGAGGAGGCCCGCGAGCGCCTGCGGCCGAGGACAAATGCCGGCGGAGCGATATACGAGGTGAAGACGAAATAGCTCGGGTTCGATTGTTCGAGGGTCGCCGGCTGGCGCTTGCGGGCGGCTGCGGGCAGGCGCCGGGGGCGCGGAAGCCCCCGGGCGGCGCGGCCGCGAGGCTCGCCGGCCCCGACAATGGAGCACTCCATCGCGCCCCACAGCCATTCCTATGCTAACGGTCGAACGCGCGGCCGCCTTAAGTGCGGCCCTGCCTCTGCGCCTGGCTTTACGCGCCGGCCCCCTTTTTACGAGGAGCCGCGGTGCGGCCCGGCCTGCGCGGGCCAACTTTCACCGTTAGGCCGGCCCTTGGCCCTAGGCCGCGGACAAAAACTTCCGGGGGGGAGTTGATAATAATCGTCGGGCGGGAAAAGAAGGCGGGCCGCGCGGGGGAGGTCGCGTCCCCATCGGCCGGCGGCGGACGTCCGTCTTCCTTAAACTTGGCCCGGCCGCGGCAAACTGGGTAATCCCTTTCGAAAACTTGCCGAGTGCCTGGCGTCCCCCTCGATTAATTGGAGGGATTCTTGCAATCAGTGCAACTCGCGCGAGATATCGGTCGCCCGGCCCTGGGCCGTGAGTAATGCGCTGCTCGCGCGCTCGCGGCAATCGAGTTTGCGATCGCGCCGCTCCGCCGGTAACGATAATTGAATTCCGCATCAATCAGAGGTTAAATATTTACCGATCCCTGTTTCTCCCCAGTCGGATCCGCGCCGGCTTTTAAGTAGGTCTCCGTGTCGCAGTTTATACGGAGCCGCGCGGATTAATTAAATAGTTGGACAGCCGCGGCCCCGGCTTTTGTAGATTTAATCGGGCTTTAAACTCGCGCCGCGGCCCTGCCCCCGGCGCGGATTCGCTTTATTTTACGGGCCAAGGAGGCGGCCCAAGCGCCGATCCGCCGCTTTCTGCGGATTTTCGCGCGCGCCCGTCGGCCCCGAGTCGCCTGCAGCCCCGCGGCCCGCCCGCGCTTCCATTCGCGCTTTCGATCCCCTCCTTTATCGCCGCGCGGGTTAACTGCGCTTCGATTTAGTGCCGGGCTTCATGCGACCGGATCCTCGTTATCCCGGGAAAAGTTCGTTAGTTACACTGTACATGAAAGATACAAAGATACAAGTCCCGGGGAGTCTTTGATTCCGCGGCATCTTCATCAAAGTCCTTACAAGTTTATTTGAGTTTGAGAATTTTTTTATTACCCTCTCCCTTTCAATTTACGGCTTTCAATTACTTTCCCGGGGAATAAATCCCGAGGAAAGGAAGTATTTAACCGGGCCCCCCAGCTAAGAAAAGTAAAAGAATTTTCGAAAAAATGAGAGGAAAAGTAAGTGCCGTAGAATGTAATTACGCCTTGCGCCTTGTAGCGGATCGCGGGGCGCAGCCAAGGCGGCCGCGCGCCGGGATCAGCGGCTCGGCGCCCGGCAAAAAAGAGACAAAAATACCCGGTGAAAAAGCCCCGCTGCCCCGGCCTGGCCGGCCGTTACGGCGAAATAAATGTGCATTAGGCGCCAGCGCTGCGCTATAATTCGATGATAAAAGTCTTAATTAGCCCTGCCTTCATCAAATCTTGTCTCGCGAGCTCTGTAATGAGCGCTAATTAATTAGACCCCTTGGCATTCTTTCTTCCTCTCTGCGCCGACTCGGCTCTGGCGCACCCTTTCTCGAGTCAATCTTGCACCTGACGTAATGCGAGTTAAGGCGCCAGTGAGCAGAAGTTGCAGAGCGCGCGCTTGAAAATTCGCTATGCACGACTCCACGGTTTCGCGTTTCCGCGTGGGATTGTCGGACGCCCCGTGCCTTGGTGTAAAGAACCCAATTGTTTGCGCCGACTCGACATCCGTGCGTGCGATTCAACGACTCGGCCAGGGGACTCCGGCCTGTGTTCGAAATTCCGATCATGCGAAATTTCGCATCTTCATTACAGTAATGAGCCAGAAATTAACCTCGATTATAAGCCTGGTTCCATATTTTACGCGCATCGGCAGTTTACAAAAGTCCCCTACAGGATAATTATGCAAATCACTTAGAGCTGCACTATATACCAATCGGGGTATAAAGAGAAGCTCCAACTGGACTTTGAACGAAGCATTAAAATTAATCGAGGAAAAAATATTTATTTGCATTTGCTCGCTTTTGGCACATAAATGCTGCTTAAAGCCCCTTTTTGAGGAAATATTGAGAGTTTAGGATGGAAAATTAGACAGAATCTAGGTCAACCGTTCGCATAATCCTGATATTACAAAGTAACCGAAACCCTTTATCAATAAATTTCAGAATTTACTTTGATAATGTTCTTCATAAAACCAAAGCATTAATTATACTTGCAAACTTGGGTGCATAAACAAAAAAATATACCGGCACTATTAACGGGCAATAACTGTAATTATTCTGAAAAATAGAAATTGAAGCACGGCTAATGTCAATTAAATTATTATTGACGCAGATCATTATTAAACATCCGAAATTTTTGATAAAGGATTAATTTCCGTGGTTCTTGTTTGAAACAAAAGCACACAGATTCATTTGAGCGCGGTTATTCCGATGAACAAATAACGCTCGACTGGCACAAAGCCACGTCGCGAAAGTGCGCCAACGTTTCAGGCAATTAATGTATATATTCGCATTGTAATAATCCCTTTAGTTTAAAAATAAACGAGGCATTGTGAAGCCTGAGCTAATATTAAGCCCTAGGAGCGGGCGGGCAACAACGATGAAGTATCGGATCCCTGTGGAAGGAACCGGTTCGCATAATTGCCCGAGTCGAACGAGCCGGCCCGGGGTTTTCGGCGGCTTGGCTCCCTCGAGCCGGGCGCTACGAGGGGGTCGAAGGTCGCGGTCTCGAGCGCGAGCTTTGCATAAAACGCCGCGGCGCGACAGACACGGCCAAAGTAATCCGAAGGATAGGTCCCGGCCGCGCACATAATCCCGCCCGGCTAAGCATAAAGCAGTCCCGAGCGTCAAAGTATCTCCCCCGCGTGCACCTCCGGCCCGGGCAGCGCACACAGCCACACGGAGGAGAGACGCACACAAGCCCCCGCGCCTCGAGAGCTAATCCTGGGGCGCGCGCGTCCGCGTCCGCCGACAAAGGGCCATCGAGTATCGATCGCTTATATTCTCTTTGAGCACCGCCATTTCGACGAGGCGCGCGTGTGTGTTTACCGGCTATCTCCGGGGGCGCACTCTCGTGGCCCCTAAAGCCCCCGGCGGCCCCTCGCGAGATAAGAGCTGGCCGCCGACCCCCGGCCCCGAAGGGTTTACCCAAGGCCCTTTCGGCCCCGATTCCATCTGAGCGCCGCAGCCCGCGCCCCTCCCTAACAGGTGTCTAAACCCTTGAGAGCCGGCCGCGCACCTGCGCCGCGCCCCGCCGACCGGCCGCCCCGTGGCCGATCTCGATCGGCCTGCCGATCGGGAGGCGGGGCCGCCCATCTCGTTCGCTTTTATGCCCGGGGGTAGTCAGTTTTAGGGCCTTCTTTCCTCCCGCTCGCACGGGGATTTGTACGGGAACTGTGCCGCGGTCCATGCCGTCGTTGCGCGGATCTATCTGCCGGTGCGAGCCGTGCTTTAGCCTTCCATTGCGGTAATGGTGTCTCGCCTTCGCTAATGCTTCAGTCGGCGCTTTGATTTGACTAACTAGGACGATCTGAGCATCCAAGACGCAGGATTTAGGGAAGCCTATCCTATCGTTATAGAAACTGCACTTTGCCCCTGTCCTTTAGTCTCTATCGATTTCTGTTATAGATTATGTCTGCTCAAGACCGAGAATTTCACTCAAATTATCTCACAAGTTATCTACAACTACCGACTGCAGATAAGCATAAGGCTGTAGGAGGTTTATTTGATCGTTATATTCCGACACATTTTCCATCTTCCGAAATTCGTGATTACCAGTAGTTAGCTACGTCAGCGCCTGAGTATTTACATATTCAGTTTTCGTGATCATTGCAGCTTTTCGCTCATCGTGTACGGTATTTAGCGACCTAGGACTATCTGGCCGGTGTTTTTCAAACGGTAAGCTTCTGCGCCGACGCTTTTACAGCAACAACTTCGAGTAATTCGCGAAAGCGGCCATTGAGCTTTTTGGTCTGGCAATCGGATTATCTGATGAAATATCTGCAGCTGGGCGGCCATTCAGCTGCGCGGCCCTTGGCTGGGGCTCGGCGCAAGACGCAGAGCGGCAGACGAGACGGGGGCGGGGGCGGCGAAATGTTCACCTGCTCGGGGCCCTCCGTGCATAATTAAGCGGCATGCATTAATACGCGCTGCAACGCCGGAAATCTTAGATGTGGGCGCGCAACGGAAGCCGGGGAAGCGGCCCGTAGCCCCGCGATCCCCCGCGTCTAACACAATTAAGCGGAGATTAATTAAAGCCATTTCGCATTTCGCCGGGGAGGATTCGGCGGGCGCGGCCCGGTCGCCCGGTTTATTTCGCTCGGTAAACGATTAACGCGCCAGCGCGGCATTAGGGGCCGCGCGACGGGCTTTTCCGCCGGGATCCCGAATGCAGATAGTTGGGCCGTCAAGTCGTCGGCGGCCTCGTCTCGCCCGGCGCTTAGATCCTAATCGGCCGAAAGTGCGCTTTTTCCCGGAAACTTTGCTCGTGCGCCCCCGAGGAGTTTACTTTTCTCGGCCGATAATAAGATAAGCCGAGGAGGTGCGCGGGGACAAAGAGGCGCGGGAAGTTGGCCCGAGAGCATTTACACATCGGTCCGCGCGCTCGGCCACGGGCGGCGCTCGATCGCGCGGGCGCCACTTTTACATTTCCCCGACAACTTCTTAATTAAAAGCATTGTGCGTGGCCCTGGGCTTTATCCGCGCCGGGAAAAAGGACTCGGGAGATCCTCGGGCTGCGCCGTCTACGGCAGCGAGGTATGTAAATTGGCGATAATAGCGGCCTGCTAGCCGCACCCCCTCTAGCCGTCCCGAGACTAACTAAGCCTTTATGAGTTAATAACTTGGGTTATCGAGAAATTCGCCTTCAGCGCCAGCCCCGGCGCTTCTTCTCTTCGCACAGCGGCCCCTTCGGCCGTCCCTCGCGTTATTAAGCATTCAATTTGGAGAGGCCGCAGCCGGCCGAGTTTCTTTTTCTACCCCAAGAGCTAGAGGCGCCAGGAGGATTAGGCCGCCGAGGTTTTACCTCGGGCGCTTATGAAGCGACGCTGCCACCTCCTGCGGTATTATACCGCCGATTATTGATGCGCCCGAACGCCGGCCTCGCTGAATAAAGATGTCGTCCCCTCGTCAGTCGTATAATCTATTACGTACACGTATAGGATTGCACTAATTGCCCGTGGCAGCACGTGGCAGATCATCAATATTCCGAGTAAAACAGCTGTGCACCCACGTATAATATCTGCGCAAAACAAATTCTCCGCGGCTCGTTATTACGATGAAATGCGGACGTATGAAATTAAAATCCTTTTTATTTAAATCTGCTCACCGTAAAGTAAGTGGAAATCGCGACTTTATCTTTGCCAGCTGCGATATATGGGGCCGTTCCGGCGCGGGTAGCTCGTTCAACACAGACGCCGGGTAAGGAGAGTAGATTTTTTCGAATATTTCACAAGCTTACACTGGGACTGAATCTTTCAAAGGAGCCATTCAGGGGAAAGTTACTTTACGCGCGATGCTGTGCGGTGTATTTAATGGGGGGCTAGATCGCGATCCGGCTACCGCCTGAATGAAAATTTTCTTATCGCCGGCGCGGTCCGCTGGCGGCCGCTGAGAATGAGAGCTTTTAATCGATACTTGAACTTTTCACGGCACTTTTACGAGGCCGCTATACTTGTAAGAGCCAAGTTTCAGTAATTCACCGGCACACTCGTGCTTGTAAAATCTTCCACGTTAATTATACACCCGAAGGAGATTAGTGCGAGACGTTGGGCTAGACCCTGCGCCATGAGTAAATGTTATGTTGGACCTGTTGGCACTTTCCGCAGAGATGAATTTCCCCGGTCTTACCTCTTCGGAATTATGATTAAATTTTTGGCTCGCGTATATATGTGAACAGTTCATCCCCGGGTCCCACGGATTATTAAAGCAAAAAAAAAACGCCGCTACGAGTTGAAAACCGAATTCCCGGGGAATCGTGCGCGGGGTTTTAAAGCCAAGCGATTCACGGCCGGCCGGTGAAAAATTGCAAAAGCGCGTATCGAGGAAGTATAATACAAGGCGTGCACTCGGCCCTCGCCGCGTGATACGACGAATTTTCGAGAAATATCGCGCGGGGCGGGGGTTAAGGTCCGGGGGATAGCTGAGCCAGGGTCATACGTCTCGACGGGACCCGGCGAAATTCCATTATCGGCTCTCCCGCCCGATAAATATTATAAATTGGGAGAGAGGAGCCCTCTGCTCTCTTTCTCTCTTCTCCCCCCACCCTCCCCAGCTCTCTTTAATAGCTTTTTGTCTCCTTCTCACAGCAGCTTCCTTCCACAGTGGTAAGTGCCCCGATAAATATATAGCGCCTGAGGGATGTGTTTCGAGGGGAGATGGAAGCTCGTAGACTCGTATGCGCTTTTATTGATAGCGGACATCTTGCGGCGATTGTCAACGTCGCAACTATATACGGCTAAAGTGACAAATTCCGTAGATTAGTGGGCTTGAAAGGGAAAAGTGGGGATCATAATACCTTATGAATTTTGCCATTGTACGTAATACGCGTAATTAATCTAGTGTATGTGTCATTCGGGGTAGTACAATCCTGTTGCTATAAGAATTTGTAAACACTGAGCCTCATAAAATCGATCCACTGCTCATCAAATCGATCTATACAATCTTGATCTATCAATTACATATATGCACAATGATTAAGACAGAATGAACAAAATGAGTGAACTACCCTAACTATTTGTTAACAAAATATCGTGCCCGCCACTTTTACAGACCACTGTATGACACGTCCATTCCCGTCAGACATCGGGGGAAATAGGACGCAAAATGATCATACCGAGTGATCGCACTTTTTTTCCACCAACTGCATACAACACTGCTATTAGGTCGAAAAATCTGAGAGCGCGTGGCAGTTGCTGGGTGAAAACTCGGGCCGGAAAAAATGCCGTTAGAGGATGCGAGTAGTTCGCGGATTCTTCCGGGCCGATGGGGACGAGAATTAGTGAGCGGGACAAGGCAGCAATTGTGATCGACGCCCTCGGCCGGAAAATTCGCGCCGACCTGGAAATTCGGGGCAGAGGCCGAGTGTTCGGGCGCGGGACGGCGGCCATTACGCCGCGTCTGGGAATCCCAATATCGCGCGCCGGCCCTCGTTAAAAACGATTATGGCAACCTAGCGGCCGTCCTGGGGATGACGCGCGCTCGGATTTCCCGGGTGCGGGCTTTCAGTCAAAAAAGCTTTGTGATTTGGCCTGTCGGGCAACGCGGGCCGCCGGCCTCAAAGGCCAAAGGCGCGCCGCTGCAAGCGCCCCCTCGTGAGTGATGTAATTGTTGACGTCGTCAAATTATCGGACGAGCACGGGCGACTATCATGGCCTGACGCCCCGGGTTTTTCCCAGGGCCCGGGGCGTCTCGTCGCCCCTGGAATTTTAATTGACGGGTCTCTTTGCCTCGGGATTTACCTTGCTATGCCTTCCGCAGTCTGGCGTATGAAATTCTTTTGTCACTGGCAGGCTATTGTTATAAAAATTTCCTCGTTATGTTTAATGTTGGCGTGTATGGTCTGCTTATACATATTCTATTTAATAGCGTTCTCGTATTGAAGGCAGGTGTGTATGTCTGACACCTCGTGATGCTAAAAGAAATTTCTAAATTAGAAACTGATGATACGGTGGGTGGTCGACTCCCTTGCAAATGAACTAGCCGATGGTCGTCATAAAAACGTGAGTCTGCAGAACTCGTTTTGTGAGAGAATATTAGTTCATGCAGGGCGGTAACTCCATTCCTTCAGTAACTATCCCTTCGCTTCTCCGCTCTTGATCAATATAGATATAGTTATTGGTTTTGCAACAACTCGTCTTAGGATGTTCTTGCACCTCGCCGTCCTTCTTGGCTCGTTGATTAACTCGAGGGGCTGGAACCCAGGCACACTGATTCGAATATATATATAAGCACTATTCCACTTCTCGCTGCCTTGAGAATATTAAATTCCTACGGAGACGGTGGAATAATTACGTGCACTGCACAGAAGACAATTGTTTCCCAAATTCGCTTTCGAAGATTTACTTGAAATGTTTTTAAACACGAATTTGCATGTGCATGACCTATTACGAGGAGCTTCCTAGTTTATGCACAATCGATGATTCTCGGAGCGGAAAAATTATTCCGCACCACTTTGGTGTCCATTGATGTTAATAATTAGAATGCATTATCGAATATACTTAATTTCACTTTTCATATAGTAAATGTCAATTTATTCATATTATTCACATTCAAGGGCTATTAATTTAACAAACAATTTTATTCGCATGAATAATTTGAAACCATTAACTCTTCTGTAATTTGAATATATTGTACAATATCGCTATCGTATCAATACGGCATTGGTGTCGATTATAGCTTTTACCGATGTTTGTAAAATATAATTATTTTTGATAACAGTTGGCCTAGCCCAAATTATTCAATAGCTGGATAATTGAGCTAGATTAGTTTCTAATCATTTAATAATGCATAACTACAGAGAGATTTTACCTTGTATTATAAATTCAAATTTATGCACAGCAACCAAAATTACAACTTAAATAAACTAATACAACACTTAATTTTATTAATATCAATAATTTGAAACTGAATAACAGTTTTGGCCAAACTCGATTGCTGTAAAACCTCGCATGCAATACGTAATTACGATTCTTTGAGGGTTCAATCGAAAGTACTCGGACGTAAAGTCTCGAATACTTAGTACAAATGAAAGCTTAGCCAATAAAGGAAGGCGATATTGTGACGGTGGGCAAAACACGAGGCGACTGAAGAGCCTGTCATCCAAATTAAACGGACGAGCGGCAGTTTGGCGTTCATTGCCGAGCCCGACAGCGGGACGTCCAAGACTCGCGGGCGCCCGTAAAAGCGGTGGACGCCTCGCGCGTCCACTGGGCGAAACAAAGGTGGCCGGGGGAGCTTTGGCGCGGAAGTGGCCTCTTCTCGAAAAATATACATGAAAATAGGGGCGCGCCGGCAGCGGACAGCTCCTCCTTGGGGGCCGCTGCCCCGCAAGCTCTCCCCGAGACCAGCTTAGCCGCGCGCGCGCCCGCCGCGCTCCTGGCAATTTTCCGGGCTCGCCCGGGGATCGTAAAATTTATGCCGGCGTTTTGCGAGCTTTATGCCCCTCCCCTGCACCTCCGTGCGAGCGCGCGCTCGAATACATTTGCTGGCCCGACCGCCGCTGCCGCCGCCGCCGCTGCTTTATTTTTCCGGGAGACCCTAGCGTTTACGGCTTGTACCGTCGATTCGCGATAAAAAAAAAAGGCGGCGGGGGAAGGGCCAGCTGGTAATGAACATTGAGAGTCGTCGGGATTTTAGGCAGCGCAGGCCTTTTTTTTATGTATTTACTCCTGCTGATGAAATCGGCGCGGGAGGTGTTTTTGACAGCGTGAGGAGTCCGAGCTTTCGTCGAGCGGCGCAGTTAGCTTTTTTCTCCCTGACCGGTTTACCCTCTTGATGGAACGCTTATGATTGCGCGCGCCGGGTAAAAGGAGCGCAAGGGAGGAAATTCGAATTTGAAGACGACGCGGCTCGGGCGCCTCGAGTGTAACTTTAATGCGCCCTCTTTGACTTAGCTTTTCCGCTTACACACTTGGCCAGGCTCTGGGGGTTCTTAAAAGGTGCTTTTTTCACCGGTGCCTCCTTATTCATCGCGGAAAAGCAGGCGTATAAGTAAAAAAAATTATCTCGGCGAGTTTCCATCCACGAGCCATCTGGCGCGAGCGGGCTTCAAAGCTTTGAGCTCGTTGAGTTAGAAAAAAGTAGTGGCCTTTTTCGAACGGTACGTGCCTAAAGGGCTACTCGAAGGACGAGCAATTTTTCTAATTAAACGGCCAATGCAGGTGAATCGCAAAGTGAGAATCATTGGAACATACTTATCATCTAGAGTGCAAGCGGCGAAAATGATAAAACAAAATTCTCGCGTAATCTCACGGGACTGGTGGGCAGATAGAAGCCAACGCCACGTATCGTCCGATGCAATTTAATCCAAGCAAACCTCCGCTCGCTCGCTCGCAGGAAAAAGCAGGAAAGCTCCACTTATTCATGCGTCCTCGCGGGAAGAAATTAAAAGAAACGGGAAGTTTGCGGCGCGGGCAGAAAAAAGCTCTCAAGGCGATTAATCAGGGCGAATATCTAGCCGTCCCTGCTATGCACCTGTATAATGTATGGGTTCGGGGGGCGGCAGGCCGATGCGCCACTTGGGCGCACACGTAATCGGCTTAAAAGTACATTTATTACTCAACAGTCGCGCCATGCGCTTGCGCGTGCGCGCTAGTTATGCAGCGAGTCCTCTGTCAAACTGCGCAGCATTAAAAGCTCCCGCGGGGCAGGCGGAGCTTAGGCGCGCCGCGGAGCCTCTGCCAGTGGGAGGCCCCGTGTTTACCGGGCGCTCTCGAAACTCCCCGCTGCCGATGTGTCCGACGACCGCCCGGCAGCGGAAAAGAAAAAAAAAAAAGGGACGGGCGACTAACTCTGGCAAACTTTCCTGCCGAGTCACATTCATCGCCGGCGCCGCGTCTTCCCCGCGGACTCGACGTCCCCCGCATCGCTCGGGCGAAATTGCGCGCGCCGGTAAAAAGTTGAGTGGCGCGAGCGACGGCCCGCCAAAAACTTGTCCCCGGCCGACGGACGGGCGTCGCGCCGACAGGCCCGCGGAAGGGTCGCGCCGCGCGCTAATGAGCGCCGTTTTTCCCCAGCCGCCCTTGGATACTTTTTCGGCCGGCTGTTCGGCTGAGCGGCCGTTAATGGCTTCGAAAAAATACGCGGAGCCTGCAAAAACCCGGGGTGGCGGGGCCGCCCGCGACGCGCAAGAACCTCCCGGGAGATCCGCGCGCCTAATGGGGGAAATCGAGGCTCCCCCGCCTCCCGCGAGTCGACGCGAGTCAAATGCCTAATAAGGAGCTCACGGTCAAGTTGAAAGTTAGCTTGCCATACGAATTTAAGAGCACTATACTCGAGCTCGTCTGTTGTATGAATTATTAGGAGAAAATGCAGCGTTCCTTGTCGATCTGCGCTGAATCGATCGTTTGAGTGCAGCTCAGTACTGATACTCTGAATATGCGACGGGGGAGTATCGGTTAAAAAGTGGCTGCTTAAAACGGCACTTTTGGTTAAGCAACAAGCTGAAGCAGCCGGCGAGTCGAATAAATAGGAGCAATAGGACGAGTAAGAGGGCTGCAGCGAGACACGAGGTTGCGGCAAGGCGAACTGCGCGCGGCGGGTGAGCGGCGCTCGGTGCACGTCTGAATTACAGTGGCATACGCTCGCGGGAGGCACATGCGTCGCGCGATCCCCCGGTCTCAATTCAATTAGAAGCGGGCGCGCGGGACATTCGGGCAATAGCCTAATCGGCATTTAAAAGCTGGTAATCGAGCAATTAGCCGGACGTGTTTACGCAGCAGCCCGGGGCGGCGTCTCTCCCTCCCGCTTGGCTCTCGGCTCGCCCCACGCTCGTCCAATGGCCCGGGCGGCGAGGGGGGGGGGGGGGGGGGCGTCAATCCGAGGGAGCCGCGCTGGCGCGAGGGCCATTGTGCCGCGGCGAGGGCCGCGCCGATCAGATTTAACGATAACGCCACATAATTAGACTGGGCCGCTAATTCCCCGCTGGCCGCAATCAATCCTGGAGGAGGCCGCCGCGCGCGAGATCCCCCGGCATTATCAGGGCTGCGGCTGCAATTACCACGCGGCCAAATTACCTCGTGCGGCCCCGCGCAAATATCGCGCGGGCGGTGGCAGCGGCTCTTATCGCGCGGGCGCCGGCCTCCGCGGCCCCGGCTCGGCGCGCGTTATACTTATAACGCCGGCCCCCAGGGCCGCGTCCCTTCGCCGCAGCGGCGCGATTTTATCGCGCGGGGCTTTATCGCTTCCTTTACGCGCCTTCACTCCTAAAAGGGTATTAGCCCGGAAGCTGCGCCACGGGCCGGATCGCATTCATGTCTCATCGGAAATTTTAAGATTTATTTTTAGGGCGCACTTGGAAGGGATCGGGGCTCCGGGCCTCTTAAGGTCCCCCCCGGTCTACCCCCGCGGCGCGAGAATGGCCGGGCAGATCGAAAGCAGATTGATCAGGGCCACTCCGAGAGATTGCCCTTTAATGTCCCTTTGCTGCGCGGGCTTTCGCGATCGCCGATCGCTCGCTCGTCTACAGGTCGTAATATACATGGACAATCGAAAAGGCTCGCTCGGAAGCCCAGCCAATTTTCCTTTTATACCCGCGAATCGCTCCGCGGGTGCTCGGGAGCACACAGGGGAGCTCGCGGAGAGGCACGCGGGCGCGCCTCCCATCAGCCTGATGAAACGGCCGCCGCGCGAAAAGATGAGGGAGGCTGCGGTGCAGCTGCAGCTGCAGCCTCGAGGGCCATCGGTTGGCGCGGGCCTCCTCCGCCTCGGCGCCGTCGCCCTCCTCGTGAATGTGCTTTATTAAGCGCGGCTGGGGCGCCGACGCCACTTACGGCCTAATTGAATTATAAACGCATCTCCCGAGCTAATCCTCGCGTTGCGGTTGACACCTCGTGCGCCGCGCCCCGCGCGCCAGATCGACAAATTGGAATTCGCAATTATGCGCAATTATCGCGGGGCGGCGGCAGAGGCGGCGGCGGGGAGCGCAGATGGCGCCTCGCGTTACGATCGGCCCGCGGCGTCGCCGCCCAACTATGCGCGTCCCCGCGGGACATCCCCAACTGCGCGAGCGAGAGGCTTAATTGCCAGCCCCGGGCCCGCCTACGCTAATTGATCTTTCCCTTTATTCGGTATCATATACTTGGCCGAGCGCCGCTCTCGATTGCGTCGCCCGCCGGACGATTATCCGGCCCTCGGCGTCAATCCACTTTGCCGAGCTAGCGTACAGCGAACGCCAGTGGGCTGACTCGGTTTTTTTTTCCCGACAAGGGAGGACCGATGGCCCTGGCTAAATATTCGCCGATCCCTTCTTGATCCTCGATCCACCGAGGCTCGCTAAGTAACTCAATAGTTTCGCTCTATAGGATGATAATTGATTGAGAATTGCAGAGAATTGCAATTGGGACAAGATTCTCTCTGACCAGAAATGCCGGGAATCGAAGGGAGACAGGGAGAGTAAATAGGAAAACAACATTTTTACTCGCAAGTAAAAGCTACGGGTGACATGCCGAACGCGTATTCTGTTTACGTATATGATGTACCGCGGAAGTTTTACGTGGCCTTTACGCCCGCTGTTTTCCCGCCCTGGCATTTTATGCAACACAATAAAAATTCCATGCGTTTTTAATGTTTTTGTGAAAATTTCTCCTACAGTTTCACCGTTCTCCAACTAAATCGCCCCTCGAACTAAATTTTTTCCTCCTTGTATATTTTTAATAAGCTTCATTTTCCGCTATATTTAGTTTGACCTGCGAATTTCTCCATCGTGTTTCTCGCTTATTCTTTACATAAAAATGAATTTATCCCGCGGCAACTATGCCTTGAATCTCTAAATCTATAGAGTGAGAACTCCTTTTTCAATTAACTCATTCCAATATAAGGCATTTTTTAATCCACAGGTATTTGCATTCATATGTATCTGAAATTGTAGCTTTTTCTAATACGTGAACCGTTATTTTGGCCGTAAATTGATCTAATTAAAATAGGCAGATATATATAGATAGGTAAATTGCTTTATTTGCATAATAATACAACCAGAAGCTATTCGGTTACACGGAAGTGTACACAAAACATAACATAACAATCACACAAGGATGAGACAGCGTCGCATAACAGCACAAATAACTTTCATGTCAATTTACAATTAAAACAATATATAACATACACCAGCAGATCAACCGTTTATATTTTTATATCAAACGTTTAAATTTTTATATTTATAATTGAGTGATCTTGTTATAACTAAATTGTTGTAACAATAAGGTTTCCACAGACAAACTATGCTATTAGATCAGTTATTTTTAATTACTATAACTCGTTTTTGCCATGGTAAAAATCTTACTGAATTTTTCGTCAGATTTCATCAACGTATCAAGTATTATAGAGCACAACAATTATTGATCAATTATTATAAATTTGTAGACATTACTAAAAAACTCTAAAAATTGTAAAATTACTAAAAATCTATAGATTGATCTTACAACTGATGGAATACGTGCCACTTTTTACCGAGTTCTTAAAGAATTAGTTTTCAAATTTTAGATAAAGAAACTCGAGAATAGCTAGCCAAGTGACTAACTGAACTCGTTAATTTTCTAGCTGTGGAGTCAAGGGTGGAGTTTTAACAGGTCCGAGTCCGATACTCTTGTGATAGTAAGAGCTACCTAAAACAAAGTACTATCGCTTTGCTCTTTGATTTATAACTGCCTGCCATTTTCTACATACAACATACTCTGCGCTTTTTGGTGTACGTCAATTAATACATTATACTGCGAAGTTACCTTTTACTATTACTCGGTGGTAAAAGATCTTGAAATTCTCTCTAGTGCGGTTATTTATATTTCAGAGATTTAGCTGTCCACGCCTTGAAAATCATAATTTATCAGTATTTATCACTTTCAATTTAAGTAAACATATGTATCTATACTATTAATTCTTCTCTGTCAAAATGCAAAATAGATTCTTAATATTTGAAAAGAAGAAAAATACGTTTGTTTATTGATCCTTGTCGGCAGTGTGTTTTTCCCGCAAAAATCGCGAGCTTTTTCTTACGTGTAATTTTGATTTGAATCATTATTTAAAGAATGTACGTAGAATGTCGATAAAGCAAAGCGTTAGAAGCGATTACGCAGTCAATTGCACAAGCAGGTTAATCAATCGATCCATCTACTCGTGGCTTAATGCTCCGGTCGATTCGAACACAGAGCCGCCGCGTACGTGCAGTACAAACTCGAGTATATACCGGCTCGCGAGTTCCAGGAACGCGGTGCGCACTCCTTGGATCTCCCCCGCGCCTACCCCCGGCCGCGCCGTGAGACGGCTCTTACCTAGCGGAGCGCGCGCGCGCCGCATTCACAATAATTAATTAGCAAACTTGCCGTGGCATCGCTTGGGAGCCAGAGGGACGAGGAGAATCGCGGGCACTCGTGCCAGGTGCATCGGATGAGACATTGCCAGACCCGGGAGTTTCGATTAATGTACACCGGCGTGCAGCAGCCTCGGGAAAATCGTGCCTCGGCGCTGCAGCAATTCGCCTGTAATCGAAGTAACTGCGCGTCCCTCGCAAGCGTTACACGCGCTTCTCGAGTATATGTGTACAGAATACCGAGTCTCGAGCGCTCGACGCGATCGTCTTTAAATTTGAGAGTTATCCGATACGAGCGCGGGTTGACCTCGGGCGTATTATTGCACCATTTGCGAGTATCGCCTACTGTATAACCGTTTTAATTGTTTGGGGAGGCTCTCGAAAGAAAATACGGCTCTCCGGCAAATTCTCCACGCTCGATGAAACATGCACAAACATACGTCTCTTAGCGCTTGAGAGGCCATCAAAAACTTTAGAGCGCGAATCTAAATAACAATAAGAGGAGATGGTTAGAGGGAAAGTGGGCCAATTAAATGCGAACATATTCATGGGGCGTCTTTAATGAAATTCATGCCCGCGCGGAGAATAAAAGTGGCCCAAAGGCGGCCCCCGGCCCCGGACAACAATGAAGGCGCACTCGCCGAGCGGCCCGGGCCGCCCCGCGCATCAATAATCCCGGGGGCGCGCATTTATCAAATGGGGAAATAATCAATCGCGGAATCGGAGCGGCGGCGGCGGCGGTGCGCCGGTAACGAAGGGGATTTTTCAGGGGCGCGGGCCGCGGGCCCCCTGGCGGCGGCTCGGCGCGGCCGCCCCGGCTCGTCCCTCAAAGTCAGCTTTTGGAAAGGCATCCGTTATCGGGCGCGCGGCCTCGCCGACCCCCGAATAGATCGACGTCGCCGGCAAGCCTCCCGACCATTAACAAGTCCCCGCAGCCGGCGGCCCACTCGAGCGCCCGGGCAAGAAGCGCCGCCCGGCCGATCAATCTTCCGCCGCTCGAAGCCCCGCCCGCGCTTCTTAATTTTTCCGCCCGGCCCACTTTAATCCATCCCTAGGCCGGGGACAAAGGCCCCCGTAAACAGAGGCCCGGCCGATCGGCGGGATGTGCCGATAGCGCCCGCGCTGCTCCGCATTCCGCGCGAGGCCCCAGCAGCCTCTTCTTTTTCAAGTTTCCGCTGGGGTGTCTATGTGTACGCGTGGCTGTCCGATGCCCGGCGCGTCCGCCCAACTTTGCCTGGCGCAACGAGCTTAGGCTCGCGCTTAAAAGGAGCCCGGCCCGGGTCCTTTGGACCGGGCGGGAAAGAGAGGAAGACGAGGGGCGCCGCTAACTTTCATCCGCGAGGAGGAAAGTTGGACGAGCCGGGAGGGAGCGGGGGAGAAATTTATTATGTGCTCGTATGGAAAAGCGATTAGATTGTGTTGCGCAGCCTCCGTGCAGGTGTATAATAGCCGAGAGGGGGGAGGAGGCGGGCATTGGGAAGTTGGGCCGGGCTCGTTGCAAGAAGTGCCGTTCCCCGGAAACTATGTGCGCAACGAGCTCGGCTCCTTCTTACCAAGTGCGCGGCCTGCTTTGAAATCGGATAAATTCTACCAAATGACTGTAGCCCCCCGCGCTGCCGGCTTTGATTTATAGCTGCACTACTTAGTGTAATTTCAGCCCCTCTGTATCGCGCCGCGACCCTGGAGAATGCCGGTGACCTGCAGCTAAACCGATTATGCATAGTGCGCTTATTAGTATGCGCGTGTGCGTATGAATGCGCGCTCGCCAAAGTTTTGCGCGGAGATTTTGAATTTTGTTTCCTTTCGATTTCCAGGGAGCGGCGAAGAGTCGAGGACGGGCGTAGGCGATCCAGCCAAGCTGGGAGTGAAGAAGCCGAGACCAAAGGCCTCCTCGCCTAATCGACAAGGCCCCCAGCAGTGCCAGGTGAGCCACAAAGCATCCGCATCTCTGTATAAAGTTGAACTATTGATACGCGCAGTACTCAGACGTATTCAAATACGGATTTAAAGACTGATGAATATGCGGCTGGCTAATGTTGCCGCGGTGTTAACTTTTCCGCTGCCTGGGGAATGCATTATTCATCCTATTATGTGCTAGACGTCCTAGTTAATATTGGGCAAAGAAAGCCCCAGCACCGATACATCTAGATAGTCGCTGAGAATTTGCATTGTGCGCCGCGCCACTCCCCCAGAGGCCACAAAAGGAAACCCAGCCGGTGTAAACATCATTCGGCCGTGAAATTGCGTAGGGACAGGCCGCGAGGGGGGGGGGGGAGGCTGGGGGGCAACGGGGAGACGCGCGGGGGCAGACCGCGAGAGGCGGTCGACATCGACTCGTCCGCGCGGAAGCCCGCGGACCGAGCCATCGGCTGCTAACGAGCCTGACCCACTTTCCAGACGGGGGCATTTATTTCGGAAAATCTTCGGGCAGGGGAAGGGCGCGGCTCTCCGGGAACCGTATATTTTCGGGGGCGGGGCTTAGTTCTCCCGGAGCTCGTTCCCGCGAATTAATGGCTTTCCGAAATGCATAGCTACCGTCGAGCGCGGCCCGCACTTTTTCTCCCGCGGGCTCCCAGTACTGCGCTTCGTTTGTTCGGCGCCGCCTCGCTTTCCCTCGTTTTCACGGAGCCGCTCCTCCAGCTCTTTCAGCTGCACAATACTTAATTGATCTATTTCGCTAACCGCACTAAAACTCTTTCATTTTTCATCCACTAGGCAAGCTTCAGAGTATCTACACGCCATAACGTTAGAATTTTTTTACTTTAATTGTCAGATAAATTGCTAAAGTAAGATGCCAATTCTACAATAACAAAAGCTTGTCGTTATCATCCGAAAAGTGTCTCAGTAGTAAGTCAATTCTTCTGGACACATGATCACAATCCATCAAGAATGGCTGGTCGTTATTTTCTTAGTTATAAAGTTAATAATTAACGATCATTAATTGATAACTATTACGATTAAATATTATGCAGTTATAATAAACGGTTCTATGTGCATATTTTAATTTAAACAGAATTAGCTTATAAGTGCCACTTTAAGACTTTTCGAGTGAGTGAGAAGCAAGTGAGATATAAACGGGTGGATTTCATTTTGTTTTATCTTCAGTTTTAATGTCCGCTGTCTCTTTATCTCTTATCTCAGCTGTAGTACATATGAATGTTGTTCAAAAGTTGTGTTTCTCTCTTAAACTTGTACGAGTTCATGGATGTGACACAACACGAATCTCAAAAAGTTACATGCGAATTACAGGTTGTCTCTGCTTATATCCAACGACTAAGAATTTACTATATTCTGATAGAGTTTAAAACTGCATTTTGTTAGAAATTCTTTTCGTAGCCTAGCACTGTCATATGTATAAGAAATCAACTGGTATTTACAAAATTTGGCATTAAACTCGATCTGCATTAATACATGAAGTATCTACAAATGTACATAAATTATCTTCTGTCACTTATAATGCTTTTCAAGTTATGAGCGTAGACGAATGTAGGAAATATTGAATAAAACCTATAAATTTATTTCCACAGAAGCGCGCTTTGACAATAATGCATGAGGCGAAACGCAAGAGAGTCGGGCCGGTCTCGCGCGAGTGTACAAAGACTAAGATAAACGGTAGAAGGCAGGTCGAGCTGCTGTGCGCGGCCTCGAGGAGGCTTACAGGTGGGCAACCCGAGGGGCAACCTGGCGCCCGGGAAGCCTCGTCGAGGTCGCATGCATATTCATGCGGTCGGCCTTGTATCGCGTTTTGGACTCTGTTTGAGAAGAGCGAGGGCCGCAGATGTGCCCGCAGCCCGGGCCGTCTTCTATCTCCGGGCGCACGTGCGCCGCGGTCTTCGATCCCCGATGTCGGGGGCCAGGGCGAACGCGTCCTCGCAGCCTCCCCGCAGTAATTAAATGACGGGCCTACCCCGCGCCCCCGGCCCCCGCCCACGCCGGTCGACAAGGCTCGTCGATGTATCGAGTTAGCGAGGGAATTAGTCTCCCCTTTCCCCCGATTCGCCCCGGTCCCAAGCCCGGCTCTTAGCTCATTTATCCCCGTCTCATCTGGCTCGGCTTTCCTCCTTCCGGCCCCGCAGCAGCCGAGCCCCGCGCGGCGACTTCTGCATTTTGCATGGACCCCCGCGCCGACGGAACTGGCTGTTCGAATCTCGTGCTTGCGGGAGGCCCTCGTTCCCGGTACAGATGAGCTCTATTTCTAAAACCACCGTCGGCGCTAATATTCGTTCAACCGACAGCCAATGGCAGCTTTCCCCGAAGCGCTACAGGCGAACCGCAAAAAAACCGGAGCGTCGAACCTCGAAGCGCGAGAGAGCGTGGGTCGCCCGGCGCCCGGCAGTGAGCGCGACCCGCGGGCAAAAAATAACAAGGACGAAGATAGGCTGACGAGATTTTTTTTCTCTGCCCCCCGGGCGAGAGGGAGGGGAGGCGCGCCCGCCTCGAATTTCCTCCCGGGCCTGCCCGACGGCGGCAGTCGGAGCTGGCGCAGCCGTCGGTAATTCAAGCCGCGGCGCGCGCTTCAAAGCCGCGGGCGGTTTTTCGCGACACGCGAAGCCCCGGGCGGCCGGCGCGTTATGACCTTAATTAGTCCCGGGGGCGGGGCCGGGCCTCCGGATCCCCCCCTTGGCAAGCGGCCGGGCCCGCGAGACGGGAAGCCCCGGGCGCCCGGGTCTTTTGAGGCGGCCTCGCGCGGCCTCGCGCGGCTCATCGAAAGCAGCCGGGAAGAGCCGTCCTCCGGGCGTCGATTAATCCGAGCGGTCAATGCGCCCCGGAAGCCCGGGAAAAAAGCGGCGGCTGCCCGGCGGAAGACAAACGAGCCGGACGCCCGGTTAAAGAGCCATAATATCCCCGTGGCGTATCGGCGGCCGGGGGGAAAAACGGGCCGGCGAGCCCGGCGAGATCGAAGCCGCCGGGGCTCCGGCTCGTTAAGCTAATTAATTGGCCGGCGGCCTCGCGCGAGCCAAGGCCGCGGCGACGTGGGGCGGGTCGCGCGTCGCGGGCCGAGTCCGGGCGGGGGAGGCCGGCCTCGCGGGGACAAAGCGCCTCTCGCCGGGGCGGTTATCGCGGGAGCGGGTCTGCCGGGCCGCTGACACTGTCCCCTTAATTGACCAAACTTCCGGGGAAGTTAGACGGGCGTGCGGTCGCCGCGCCGGCCTGGCAATCGCGGCCCGCCGGCCCCGCCGACCCGTGATTTCCACTCCAATTTATTATTAGGGGCGGGCGCCGCGGCGGCCGGCCGGGGCCACCTCAAATATCCCCGACTGCTTGTTTACCCGCTGCGACTGCGAGGGCCGGCCGCCCCCGAGTCTTTTGCGCCGCGGCACCGCGACAACTTTGAAAGTAATCCCCCTGTTTGTTTAGGTGGCCTATCGCGCGCCCCGCCCTCCCCGCCCTTTGCCCCCTGTATCCTCCGAGGGCGGACTTTGGCCAAGTCCGAGGAGACGCCCTGCACCCGCCGGACGTGCTTCTTTTATGAACGCTTCAACTTTGCCGGGTGGGGGGGGGGGAGGGGGTTCGTTTTCCCTGCAAATCGAATTAGCGCCCTCTGTGGCTTTCGACTATTTTTCAGACCTCCCGCTCCGTCCTTTGTTCCGATATATCCTCGTGGCGAAATCAACGACCCTTTCGCGATACCCTTTTTACGCGCGTAATCGATATTTCCCCTTTGGCGCATCCCGTTCAAAGGAGATGCTCTCGAATAATTCGCATTAAATGCGTATCGTTGGCAATTATATATTTATTTAGGCGCTTACCGCGCTCAAAATTACAAGAGCCGATGCGCGCACGGGGGCTGATCATTACCGCGATTATCCCCTGATACGCGATTACGCTGATATAAATGCACCGCTAATGTTTCATCGTGATTGACGAAAAGTGCATCTATATTTCAGCGGCGATGGAGCTAACAAGCGCGGAAAGTAGAAAAACACGCGAAGCTACTTCGGGCGCGTTTATGCGAAAGAGGCGCCTTATTCATTTCACCGGGGTGACAATTTGCGCCGCAATGGAGAGAAATGACAATCGGGCCCTTCTCTGCTTTAGCGCGATAAATCCGGGCCGGCCGAGACAAAGGCGCGGAAGTTGGGAATATTTGCCGGTGCGCGCGTAATACGCGAAAAAGCCTCGAAAGTTGGAGGAGGGGGGGATCTCCGGGTTCCGGCGAGAGCCGGCGCCTCGCCGAGCAAAGGGATGCTTCCCGGCCCCTTTGAGATTCAGATTAAAAAGGAAGCGCCGCGCCCGGGGCACTTTGACACACATCGCGTGTCTCTTTGATGCGCGCCGCCGCGACGCCGACGACGGCCCCGACGACATTCCGCAGTGTCTCGATACCGCTACCTTTATATCGGCTTGGCTCTCGCCTCCGTCTAGAATTACGCATTCCAGGGCCGAAGCCGCGAGGCGTCAGACTACCTCCCTAGGACGAAGGCCGCCAGCCGCAGGAGGCGCGCGGTAACGGAACGCTCCGGCAACTTGCCATCGGTCGGGTAGGGGGCAAAAAAAAAGGGACGGCCGCCAGTTGCCACGCAAACACCCAAATCCTCTCGTTTTCGCAAATTGCGACTCTGTCTAAAAGCGATCGGAGCCCGCAGCAGACGAAGGCGCGCCTCTTTTAAGCCACACTCACACACACATGCACGTCCTCGGCGACACGTTTGAGCGAGGGCGCTGAAGACTCAAGCGGTCGCTTAGCCGGGCGCGAATCGAAGGCGCGGGGAGGCCGGCTGCATAATTAATGCGCGCGCACGGGCTCGGTGAGTGCGCGCGGCCCTCGGCTCCGAGGGGGCCCCGCCCCCGCGGCTCGCGCCACTTAAGCTGTCGGGAGGGATTTTTCGACTCGGCCATCGGCGACGGGATTGGCGAGTAAGAGGCCGGGCGAAAGGGCCGGGAGTAACGATGTTTGCCCGGGGCGTCGCGAGGCTCGCGGCTTTGGCTCGGGCGCCCGGCTCCTCCTGCAAATTCAATCCGCGGGGCCGCGCCGGATCGTATACGGGCGCCCGCGCGCATCTGCCTCTCCTTACGACGAGTTAACCCGCGCAAATTAGATTTTCCGCCTATGTGGGGCTGCGCGAGGCTCCCCCGTCGCGCGGTCGCCGCGGTGGCTCCCTCTGCCGGGGGGTGGCGCCTCCGCTATCTGCCGCGGATCCTGCGGGGCTTTCTTCCCGGGGAGCCGATAGCGGAAGAGACGGGGTACGTGAGACACCTCGGTAAGTGAGAGTCAAAGCCAAGAGCGGGGCTGCCGGCACACTTTTCGCGGCCGGCGATTGTCGGCCAGTCCCGAGCAGCCGTCCCCGTCCGAGATGAGCGGAGATTAGCTCGCTCCGAATGGACCTGCGCCCTCTCTCCCGCGTATTTCCTTCGCCGGCGCGCGCTCTCTCTCTCTCTCTTCGCCGAAGTGTTTTTATCCCGCGTCAGGGTGTTGTTGCTCTTGCCGGCACGGCCATCGAGACCGCTCTTCATTTTCAATGTATAAAGCTCTCGTAAAACTCGCCTCTAGCTATTTGGAAATCGAACGACGCGCGAATAATATAGACGCGAACTAATATCCAAGATACATACATACACGTATATATTTCAGTAGATTCGAGTGGCTTTTCAAAATATAGCTTTATTACTCGCATGCCGTACGTACAAATTAAGTTTTTTATTGCACATCCTGCATTAATCAATTCATCGTTTTAGTAAAGGCGTAGGGCAAATCAATATAATGTCAATCAATTTAAAATACTGTCATACAGAAGTAAAGCAATAAAAGAACTAATGAATAAAAATACGTGGTATTCGGCCATTTAGGTATAGAAAATACTTGGTTCTAGGTATTGCGCAATGCGAATTTACTTCTATAAACATATCGAACTGAAATAATAGAGTATAACAAACTAAATGAATAGAAACAATCAGAATTTTATAGGCCATACAGCATATTCACTTTTTAAGCATAACTTAAAATTAGCTAGACGAATGGATGAGTGAGATGTACGGAGGAAGAGTAAAGACGAGTCCGACGATCGAACTCGTTCTGCACATACTCGCTTAATAACGAAAGAGTACAAATGGATCAATTCCCTCGGCGTGCTTAACCCCAAATTTTATGAGCAAATACATTATGAAATCGGCGATTAAGGAGTCAAACGCGAATTCCCCGCCGTCCTCTAGCGACTGAAATTTTCCGGGGGCACGAGAGCCGCGGTAGGGATCGGGGGTCCAGCGGGCCGCGGAGAAAAAGGGCGCGGATCGATCGCGCGGACCGACTCGCGTGCGAGCCGCCGAGCTTTTCAATTAACCGGGAGGAAATGAAAATCATAATATTTGCCGAGTCGGGCCAGGGGCGCTTTCTTAATACACAGGGGGGGTTCTAATATCGGGTGGTCGGTCGCGCGGGCGGGTCCGGCGTAGGCCGAAATTGCGGGAAGGCCGCGACTTTTCCAATAAGGAAAGGTGGGGCGGGGGGTGTGGGAAAGTGCAGGCGGGCCGGGCGGCAGGTGCGCCGGGGATTAATTTCGATCGGGGCGCCCGGGCGCCGGCCAAAGTCGGATCAAAGTCGCTGCCGGGCCATCGGCTATTTATTCGCGCGGAAGAGCTCGTCAACTGGATCTCACGGGCCGCTGGGCCGCTTATCGCGTTACAATGCGTTTATGCCCCGGGTTTTTGATTCGCCGAGGGGCCGGGAGTCGGGAGAGCGCGAATTTCCTTGGGCTCTTTAGCCGGGGCGGCCTTTGTGCCCCGCGAGCCCCGCCGCCGCTCAGGAATTTCCATTCTCGATAAATTATCGGAAAGTTATTCGGATATTTCGAATTTATAACCCCTTGTCCGCGCCATTATTAATAAAACGGATGAGCCCGATTCGTTAGCTTTTATTGAAAAGGGAATAATTTAGATGTGCTATTAAAGGGGCTCATCGATCCGATTAATATTGAAAAGTCGCAGATTTATTTTATACCCGCGCGCGCCAAAGCGCTCCCAGCGCTTTATTGCTTTCCTATAATTTTATTTTGCGTTTTTTTTTTGCCCCTCGCCCAGCCTTCGCTTCGTGCCCAATGAGCAAATGATAAGCACACAAGGCTGAACACGTATTAGCGGGAGACTGGGGCGGAGGTTGGGCGCTGGTAGGCCGAGTGGCGAGACGGCGCCTTACACCCAGACCAGTCGAACGAATCAATTCGGCCGAAAGCAGCCATCTACAAAGAGCAAACAACCCTTTGTAAATATCATTAAAGCCGATCGATGTGCAGTGTAGAATTGAACGGGCTCGCCGGCGGCCGAGTGGTGCATTTTGTTATCCGAGCTCTTCCATGTCTCATTGAAATGGAGTACAAAAAGTCAATGGCGACAGATTTGAAACGAAAGAATTCAAATTCGAAAGAAAAGTAGTCTAGTAGGGAAAAGAACGGAGGGAGGATGTCGCGGAAACACAAAAGGAATAAGATTTTCTCATTAGAAAATGCCATGGCAGGGCCGAGGGAATTGGTCAATCAAACGAATCGGCCAGATAAAGAATAACAAGTTGTAAGCCCTGAACGAGCCGAGCCGCGGCCTTTGTTTAACGAAACAAAACAAATGGAGCCCGGGCGTCGCGGCGTATAAATCAGGCCGACTGTCTCCCGGCGGGCCATCGGCAAATGGACCGACAAAGCGCCCGGCGAATCAGCAGCGCCGCTGCGGTTTTCGCGCTCTACTAGCCGGGTAAAACCGGGGCCGGCCAATCAATCGCCGGGCGATTCGCGCCAATTATCCCGGCGGCCGGGCGGCTAATAAGCCAGCCCCGCGCGCGAATCAGTCGCGGGCGGGCGCGCGCGATTTTATTCTCTTTCTTCTGCTCCCGCGGCCCGGCCAACGACCCCCGGGCGCCCTTCGCCGCTCACGTTGGGCCCCGGCGGCGCTAATCCCATCGGGTGGGAGTATTCGCCTGCGCGGGGCCCGCCGCGGTGCTCGGCCGCGCCGCCAGGGGACGCCCCCCGAATATCCCGAACTAATTTTGATTTTACGGCCGGCCGCTGCGAGCCCCGATTCGTTCCTCTCCTTTTAATCCCGCAGGATCAATGCTCGTCCCGGGTGCACTCGACGGGGCAATTACCCCGGGCGGCTCGCTGCCCTCGGATTAGCGTCCGGGCCACTCGGCGCGTGTATCGCCGAGACCTCCTCGCCGAGGGCCGGTGGCGCGGCTGTGCGTGGGATCGGCGCGAGCCGGGGGAGGATCGGCGGGCGCCTCGCGGGGCGAATCGATGCCGCCTCGGGACCTCGGACCCGGGGACCGCCGGCCACGATAATCCCGCGCTCCTTTATCGCCGCGGGGCGGCGCGTACGTGGCCCGCGCCCTCGTAAAATCTCCGCGGGCGGCCGCAGGGGCGCGCGGCCCGCGGCTCCTCCCGTTTTACGAGAGTCATGCATGCTAATTGAAAATTGCTGACCGGCGATTTTACAGAGAGTTTACGGAACGAGGCTTTACGGCGAGCGTTACGCCCGCCAATTTGTATGCCCGCGCCCCCGCGACGCTTCCTTTCCCCCCGAGGCCACCCGCCTCGCGTGCACCCGCCCCGGGGCTTTAACGAGGGGAGCCAATAACGAAATTTAATTTTAGCCAAACTATTGTTTCACCGCCCTTTTCTTATACGGCCCGGTATAAAGATTGCGCGCGCCAGGACTTTCGCGGCACAAAGCGCACCATCGCGGCTGCGCTATTTTTATTAAAAGGAGAAGCGCATTTTCTCCGCCTTTCAAGCAACGTTTGCCTGTTTCTGAGAAAAATCGCCACTCTCTCGATTGTTTCGAATAAACTTTACCAACTTCCGTAAAAGTTTTGGCCTTTTAAACGGATCACTGAATAATATAGTGACGAAGAACACGAATTCTTTAAGCTTGTTCTTTGATCGCATCTGTTTTGAATTATTTTGAGACCCCTAAGCTCGTAAAAAATCCTCCCCGGAGCGAATACTGCTGCGATGTCTAAACGCGCGCCCTTCCGCGCAACAGCCTTCCCTATCGCTCTTACTCAAATTTTATTTAGGCAACTCTTCTGACGGACTACTTAAAATTCAAAAATGTCTTCCTCTGTCGTTGTTCCACTCAAAATTGGTCTTCAAGGTCCATCTTGGTCGTTCTCGCAACTGCTTGCTACGTCACTTCTATACGTTTATATTTGAGGTAAGTAGAACAGTTGAAACGAAATCCAAAACGCCAAATTTTTAACGGCTGAATAGCTTAGACTATTATGTTAAACAGAAGATGAAGCAAGCGTGACAATCGAGGTCTGCACAAGAATAGCATGAACCCCTAAGAAATGAAATAAAACCGGCTTCCAAACGACACGTTCTCGTCTATGAGTGATGAGCGAGAGGACCTAAACCTATGCAATAACGGCTATAGTGATGCAAGCGGTAGACTGAAACTGAGGCTCGTGTCGCATGATTCATCTCGGCTATGAGAAATAAGGCGATTGAAACAAAACTACCTCGTGTTATACTGCACGGCTGAGACAAGTAAGACGATCGAGGTCAAAGAGCCATCGAACACGGTCTCATGAGATAAAAGCAAGACCGTGGAAGTAGAGGGAGAAGCAGAGGGAAAAATGCGTATGACGTATAGACAAACGTGTGAATAAGTGACAGACTGACAGACAGACGGGGAGAAAAAGTATGGGATACAGGAAGATAGACGGAAGAGCAGGGATCCTGATCCATGTGTCGAACGCACTCGCGGGAGCTCTAAGAAACTCCGACATGATATGGAGAGGTTCGAGTCTACCGACCGGGAAACAGACTTCATCTTATAAACTTGCAGTTACTGCGCAACTGGTACATTATCAATGTAAATGTTATCAAAGCGTCTAAAACTGATCCAATATTCTGAAACTATGATTATTATGCTGTATACGTACGCCACGCGTGAGAAGGTAGCGCCTTATCTTACGGAATAGCGCGGCCAATGCATATAATATGATAGCATTTGTATGTAATAGTTTGAGTACTGCGTGTATAAATAAATTTGAAGAAACCACAGATTGGGAAGAGCTCTTCGAAAAATGATGCCTTGCACGCATTGTTTGAAAATTTGTAAGATCGCAGCTGATAATTCCGAATAGCCGCGTGAATGATTCAGTAGCATCTCTCGCGTGGTGTTAACGATTGCGGGAGAATATTCGCGATATGCTCGGCAGCTCGCGCAAAGGAAGTTTGGCGTCAGATGCGGGACCGCGGGAGTCTTGAGGAGTTGCGCGGGCTGTCGAGAGAACACCGCCGGCGCGATAAGGGAGCGCGAGGAAAGAACCCGGCCGACTCATGGCCTGTGTATAACTCTCTGTCTCTCTCTGTTTCGCAGGTATGCGGCAAAGTGTTCAACAACGCGTCGGCCCTCACGAAGCACAAGCTGACGCACAGCGATGAGCGGAAGTACGTCTGCACGATGTGTGGCAAGGCGTTCAAGCGGCAGGACCACTTGTGAGTTGAAAACCAATGCGCTGCACGCGCACACGCGTACGTCGTGGCCCCGGATGTCCCCGGATGTCCCCAGCCGGATGGCGCCCCCGGCGCGTTTGGTTTCTTTGCCGCGGGCCGCTCGCCCCTCGACATCTGCGTGCATGCGCGAACTCGGCGGGGAAGCCGGTGGCGCGGGCGGGGGGGAGGGCCGGGGTCCGGCTCCGTAAACGTCTCTCCGCGGGTGTACACATCGGGCGCAGTGACGCGGCTGCATATTGGACCGGTGCCCTGGGCGCCTCCCCATTTCCAAGACTCGTCCCGCGCCCGAGGCTTTTATGCGCTCTCTGCTTACCGCCCGCCCGGGCCTTCCTTTCCATTACCGGATACTCCGACTACTTTATCGCCGGCCGCCCCCGCGCATTGCCCGCGTAATCTTTTCTCGAGTAGATAAAGTGCGGCCGCGGTCGGACGCCGGCGTTGGCCAGGAGCTGGTCTAATTTTCTGATCGCAGGGGATAGCGCCCCCGCGAACCTATTTACTATCGACTCGCCGGCCAATAAAGTGCGTGTATAATACTTGATAGCGAGCCGCGCATGGCCCCTCCGACGGTGATAAAAAGGGAGAAAAGCGAGGGAGTTGGCCAACGGCAGATGGAAAATTGAACCGCATCGGCGGCGGCGGAAGCGGTCGAGGCCCGCGCCCGGGGATAAGCCGCCGGCGAGGCTGGTTGGCTCGCAGGCCCGGTCGCCCGAGTGCTTCCGGGAGGCAGGGCCGCGATGCCGGGTCACGTACCTCCATCGCGGGGCTCATTATTACGCGGGACACGGGCCCGCGGGAGAGGAAGAAAGGGCCGCGGCGGGCGGAGGGAGCCTCGCCCAGGTGCCGGGGCGGATTCAATTCCTCCCGGGCGCGGGAGGCAAAAGGGAATAATAAAAGCGCGGGGGAATCAATAGCCGGGGCAGCGGCCGTCGACTCGAGTCCCTCTCCGGGCGGCCCTCGGCTAACTGCTCCCCGGCTCTCCCCGGGTATTTTCCTCAAAGACTCGGATCTCTAAATCCCGCTCGAGGCCGGTCGCCGGGGGGAGGGGCGTCTGCACTTGCCTCCCACGCGTACGGGAATCGCGCGGCGACGTGTTCGAGCCGGACGCCGCGGATTAGAGCTGCGGGAGCCGGGAAAAAGTTCCCGCGGCGTCAATCGGCCGGTGGCCAGCTAAATATTTAGCCTCCCGCCTTTATCCCCCCGTGGGGTCCGGCTTACGCGCGTCGCCGGCCTATTCTCCGTCGCGGCGGTTCTTCGGCACTCGCGCGGGGGCAAACAAACTTTCCGACAAGGCGCGCGGGACTCTTTAATTATTTCTGGCCGGCGCGTGATTAACGGGGGCCACGTGGCCGGCCCGTCGAAGAAATAACCCCGTCCCCGGCTGGTGAATAAGTCAAGGCTGCCCCGGCTTTGCCGTTCGGCGAAAAGCCCCCGCGCATTGATTCGCGAAAGCCCCGCTGAAAGATTAACCTGCCCCGCGCGGCCCATTATTCCCGCGCTTAGCCACCGCCGGCGACTGCGGCCCTCGTGCGCCGATACATTAAACATCGCTTCCGGGGCTGATGCGCTTTTTCGCCCTCGGCGAGGGGCGATCCCGCGGGCCGGCGGCCGCATCGTTAGCCGGCGCTGCCGCCCCCTTAATTACCGACGGAGACAGGGGCCGGGGCTCCCGATTCGCCGGGGCGCCGCAGCCTCCGAACCAATTTGCCTCGCGGACACGCTAACGAGGGAGACTTTTCGCCCCGATGGAATTTGCCTTCGATTCCCTCCCGCGCTCCTTTGCCGATCGGACGCGCGGACCTCTTCCTCTCGGCTCTCGCCCGGCTGCCTTTATATCGACGTCGCCCCTCTCGCCCCGGCCTCCTCCCTCGTTATCCTTTTTTATTTTCATTAGTTCGCCAAGGACTTTTCGCCCGCGCCTCGCCCGCGTCCCTCCCGCCCCCTGCCAGCCCAAGCGGGGGTCAATGCCCGCGCGACACGAGAAAGTCCTATCTCTATTTTTCGCGAGATTTAAAAGTTTCCCTGGGGTGGGGCGGCAGCCCGGACCGATTTTTATCGGACCGCTTCAGAGATTTAAAGCAGGTGCTTAAATCCTTCAGAGCTCGGGGTCTTTTAGAAGACAATTTCACCAGCACCGACGGCCCGGGAAAAAAGAAAGTAGCCAACTACCCGAGTTTGTTTCTCCTTAATTTACTGCCGATGAGTCGGATTTCGTCCATTTTACTTTTCTCTCATTGGAAAGCGATTTACGCTTAATTAAAACTTGATCGGCCTCCTATTCGAGACTGTGTTTTTACAGTTAATGTAAAAGCGAAAAAAAAAATATCCCTTTAAAAATCTTCCAAGGTTTTCCGAGGTGTAATGCTTTGTCCTCGTCATCATTGACCTTTAACATTGGCATTTTTTCAAACCAACCGCACTATCACTAAATGTTCAGAAACCGAACAGTGAAAACCAGCGTACTTAATCCCATAACTGCGGAGGCCCCTTCGGTTTTCGTGTTACTCCACGCTTGACTGCATTTTTCTCGGGCACATTCCGAATTCAAGAGATTTACCCAGCCCGGGTCCATCGAACTTAATTTTTCCGAGCCCTGCCCCCCAGGAGTTGGACGCGACACGGGGGATGGAGGCGATCGAGAGCCCCACTTCCGCCGTTTTTCTTTGACGGATATATAGTCGCGCGAAAAGTTGGCTAAATTAGCTCTTACAAATTAAAGCCGTTCCGCGGCGCGGCGTCGGTGGGAAAGTTTGCTGATTTAAGGAGCTCCGCCGGTGTTTCGCCCGGCCGTTAAACTTGCTCCGGGCGCCGTCGCAAGCGATCGTTCGGGCCGCGGAATTCTCCGCGCTAACGATCGGCCGCTCCGGTCCCGCGGGCCGACGCACAAAAACGGCCGCGGCGCGAAACTTTTACCTCCTCGTTTGGCCAATGAGGCCCGACGGAGCCGTCCGGCTGACGGATATTTATTACCCCCCGACCGGCTTCCTTCGCCGTACTCAAAACCGCCGTTACGCCTCCTTTCCGCGCGGCATGTAAGCGCGAGCGAAAAAAAAAGGGAGAGGCGTCGCGGATCTCCGAGCCGGGCACTTATCACCTCGGGCCGAGGGCGCGGCGTCCTCGGCGGCAGTTGCGCCGGCCCCGGGGCGCCGGCGATAACGTCACTCCGAATAAAGTGGCCGGGGCGAGGGCCGGCTCCTCCGGGGGGGAAGCCAGCGCCGCCGGCGACGCGCGCGCGCGCGCTTACGAGCTGTTTTATCTACTCTTAATCTCGAATCCGGGCGGCGGCGGCTCGGCCGGCGTCTTTAACGACGTCGTTCCGTCCCGGGCGGGGCCGCTCTTTCGGATTAATGCAATTATGAGCGAGTTGTACCGCGGAGTGGCCTCGGCCCTCGAGCGCCCTTCTTTCCGGCCCCGCCCCCGCACTCGAGGGAGGAAGCCTGGGGACCCGCACGCACCAGCGGCCCAGGCCGGACGCCGGTCTTTGATCGCCCGCGCGGGAAGAAGTCGAGGACCGCGCCCCAACCTCCTACTTGTTGCTCTGTCTAATGAGCGGCTTCGTCTGCCCCTCGCTCCCCACGCTCCTTTAGTCTTTGTCAGTTTTCCCAGAGCGCGAGGGGCTTTTCCACGAGCTCAATCAGCCTGATTGCTTTTTAGCGATCGTTTTCATTTTACTCGCTGCACCGCTGCCTGCAAGGCCTCAAAGATTCCCCCTCAAAAGCCAGTTATTACACAAAGTATTTGGATCTTTTCTCTGTGTCCTCGAGGTCTGACGTTACATCGACTCTTTCACTGTCTCGGAGTGAAGCGAGTCGCTCCCCTAGCTCCGAGCCGTCCTCTCGTAATTTCACCTACGGCACAGCGATGCGAGGGTTTCCTGCGGTTTCCCGTACTTGCTCCCCGTACTCACTGTGCACGGATCGCACGACCCTTCCGCGGCCCTTTTCAACTGGAAAGCTTAGACATGCCCGTCAGTTAGCGAAACAGGCCTCGAGGAAAAATATCCGTAAAACAGTGGCGGCAAAGAATGTGGGTGCGGGGGGCGCGGAGCGCGAGCGAGAAAAAGAAGAACCTGTTGATGCGAAGTCCGGGCATAAACATACTTGTTGCACACCTTTGTACAGAGAGTGCGGCACTCGTGCGAAAGAACCCAGAAGGACAAAGAGGGGGGGTGGGGTGGTGTGGGGTGGTGGCGAGGGAGGCGCGGGTGTAGCAGTGGGGAAGAAAACGGGGCTCACTTTGATTTTCGAGTGCTCCTCTTTCTCTCCTGCCTCCCGGGCTCGTTCGCCCCCTCCACCCTTTCTCCGCGGCCCCTTGGCCCTCGCGCGAAATCGTGCCTCGCGGCGCGGCCGGGGGATTTTTAACGCGGGCCGCCCCCCCACTCCCCGGCTCCCAGGCCTCATAAGCACCGGGAGGGGGCACCTCTCGCGTTCGCGGCTTCTTTCCCAACTCGGCAGGGGCTGGCGGCTTATCGCCCAGGCCCTGCCTCGGATACGGGGGAATGGCGCGAAGGATAGGTCGCAGCGGGGCGCGCGGCGCCATAGACCGTAGATCCTCGGCGGCGATAGGCGCGCGGGAGAAAGAAGCTCCGAGGCGCCGGAGGAGGGCCGCTGCGCTGTACAGGGATTAGCAGATCGAATAGATGAGCGATACCGGGACGCGGACGCTTTGGGGAGGCGCGCGCGCCCGTGTGCGGCCCGAGGGCGCCAGAGTGCGCGTGAGTCGCACAGCTATATAGCGTTCCCGGCGGCGAGCGCTACTCCCTTGCCACTCGATCCGCGCGCCGCCGATCGCGATTCGAATTTCGAGGGAGCGCCGGGCCGGGCGGCTCCCCTGTCGCCTCATTTACCCGGCGGCCCCGCCCCCCGACTCCCCCGACGTGGCTCTTTTGCATGGCGTTCCGCGCGGTAGTTTTGCGCCGGGCGGGCGGGCCGGTTCCGCTGCGCGTGACACCGGCCCGATACAGCCACCTCGCTCGGGGCTCTCCCCCCGGCCCCTCCCCCTCTTTCGACAATTGCGAGTGCGCTAGTCATGTTTCATTAGTCGCGTAGGGTATCCCGCACGAGTGCCGCGCGGCCTCATTGATTTCCGCGGGGCAAAGGCTCGCGGGAATGCGCGGGCGGGGGCGTACGTGGGCCGCGGCGGCCGCTCGCGAGGGAAGAATGCTCGCTCGGCGGCGGTTAACGAGGCCCCGCCCGCCCGCGCACCTCGCTCACCCTGCCTGTGTGTTTTGCCGCAGGAACGGACACATGCTCACGCACCGCAACAAGAAGCCGTACGAGTGCAAGGCCGAGGGCTGCGGCAAGTCGTACTGCGACGCGCGGAGCCTGCGCCGGCACACGGAGAACCACCACGCGAGCAGCAAGCCCGGGGAGGGCAACGGCCCGGGCAGCCCGGCCACCGGGCCCAACACGCCCAACACGCCCGGGAGCAACCCGAGCACCCCGAGCACGCCGAGCACGCCGGGCGCCGCCCACGCGGGCCCCGCGGCCCCCGCGGCCCCGACCCCGGGCGCCGCGCCCGCCCCCCTGGGCGCGGCCCTCGGCTCCTCGCCGCCGGCGCCCGCGGCGCAAAACCCCCACGGGCACACGGCGCTCAAGCAGCTCCTTGCCTCTGAGCCCCAGCCCGCCCAGCTCAAGGTCGGTGCTATTCGTTTCCGTTCTTTGTTTGTAAGTGCACCTTTTTTCATACGATCATTATGTATATACGTATTATGTCTATGTCGCTCATCTGCTCATTGCCAGCGCGCTGGCCGACGAGCGCCGCTTCGCTTTTATGCTTGTGGCTCTTTGCAGATTACCTCGAGAGAACTCGGGATCAACGCTCTGCGTAATTCCTTTTTACGCTATTGATTAAAATGTCGTTGAAAAATCCAAATGTAAAATATAAGACAATTACACGCGTCATTTGATTCGTGCAATTCAGTACATAATGTACACGTGTTTTAAATCGAGTGTACATCTGCTGAAGAACCACATTAATTATTGAAAAATTAAATGTATCAAGTGGATAATTGGACAGCGACTAAAGCCAGGCTCGTAATTACTGGAAACGTGCGTCAATAAGTCCATGGCCGAAGCCATTTTATCCGATTTCCTTTACTAAATCTCATATTGGATACCGTGGTTCAATTTATTTCAGCCAGTTTTTCTTTTATCCTGCAGTCTCTTACTTCAAAGCTTTTTCTGAATAATCAAACATGCGCACACGTCGGCAGAGATACGCTAATTACGCATATTTTTTTTAAATCGTCATGTATACTCATTTGATCAAAGCCGAAAGTCAATCTTCAATATTTACATAGACTCGTATAATTCAGGAGGAAAAAGAAACATTACAGAGCTCGCAATAAACTGGGTCACTTTCGCCAACGTGAAAGGCATACGGCTTAATTAAAAGGGAGGTTTCATTTGAACTTTTAATCAAATACCACCGTTCCAGAATCGCGTTAACATTTTCAATACGCACGTGAGCTAGCATTGACATCCGTTATATTATGGTAATAAACGTAGCGGCAGATGAACGCCCGCATCTGAATTAGCTACTGCAGTTAGATATAAAGTCGATTAATTAATTTAGCCTGCTCGCGACAAATGGATTAATCGCGCTAATATCGACAAAATGTCGACAGAATGTCGATATTGCGAGGGGAAAAGCACCGACGAGGGCCTTGGCCGCGGCGGAGGATTTCCAGGTGCGCGGGTAGGGCCGGCAAAGCCGCGGCAGTAAGAAAGAAAAACGTCTTCCGAAATCGAATCGCCGTGGCCGGGGAGAGCTTTACGACTCGCGGCCGCCGCGGCCGCCCCGATCGCGGCGAAAGCAAAGCGCGATAATAACACTAAAAGCGAGGCAAAGCCGCGGAGAGCAAAGGGGAGGGGGAGGGGGTCGGTGGGGGCGTTGGCTCGGGGAACGAGCGGTAAAATTCCCGCTGCGTCGCGAGCCGTTGGCGCGGGCGCGTAAAACAAAGGTACACGGGGGACTGGCGCATTTGGGCCGCCGATACCTAAGTGCTGTCGTAAATAGGGCATTTTTTTTCGCGGGGCGGCCAGGGCCCGCGAGAAAAGTTTGACCCTTTATTGCCCTCGTTACGATTGCCGGGCGAGCGAGTCGGCCGCGCGATAAAAGCGCGGGAAATTAGTTCGGGCTCGAGGGGCGCGGAATTATTGCTTGCTTCCAGAGTGGCAGGCGGGGGCCTCCGCGGCGAGGGGGGTCGGGGAGGGAAAGAAAGCCTTCGGGGCGAGGGGAGGCGGGGGGTGGGGAGGGAGGCGCGGTCGGCGGGCCGGAGGAGATAATGAGCGTGCGGTCCCGTAAAAAAAGAGCGCCTGAAAAGCCGGCGGGGCTTAGAATGTAAAAAGATGTAAAAGCCCGGGTGGCGCGGCCTGGCGCGATGACGGGATTGAATAAGCGCATTCGAGGGGAAAAAAGGGGCGCGCGGCGGCCGTGGGCGCGGGAGGGATATAACGAGGGGGCCGCGGGGTTATGCCGGAAGACGCTGTAAAAACGCTGTAAGAAAGAGAGGGCCGGTGTATGTACAGGAGTAATTACCGCGGAGGCCTCGCAGGCACTCGTAACGAAATTACTCGCACCTCGATCCTCCCTCGTAAATTATGAAGGGCCGCGGGGGGGCGGGGGTTGGCTAGGCCGCGATGTTAATCGGGCCGACTCGCAATTAAAATTCGCGCGGCTCGAGCGGGGCGCGCGTCACGCGGCGGACGGCGTAATCGGCCGCGGCGGGAAAAAACCGGGCGGTATATGGGTCGGGAAGTTGGGAGGTCGGCGGATTGGATTTTGAGACGAGGGGGGGGGGGGCGGAAAATGGACATCGGGCGAGGCGCGCGCGCTGCGATATTGAGTTGGAGGCGAGGCCGGGCCGGGGTAAGCCCAAGTGGGTGGTTAATAAAATTTGATGACCGAGAACTTGGGTAATGAGAAGTCGGCGGCTCGGCGGGGATGGGCCGCGGGAGGCTCTTCGCTCGTAAGAGCCACGCGGCCGCGCGGACCGGCTATGAAAACTTCTCAGACGCAGCCGCGCGCCCCTGATTTATGGGGCTTCATCTCGGCCCGCCCGCGCCCCGACCCCCCGCCTCGCTCTTATCTCCGGGCTCCTCTTTTCCGCGGCCGGGGCTCATTTGTGGCGCGTCGGCCGAGGCCCGCGCCCCGCTCCCGCTCCCCTCGATTACTCCTACGTGCCTTCAAATCGACCGGAAGACACGGAGTATTTTTTTTTTAAAGCGGCCTTTCACCGCCGAGTCTCATCCCCGAAGATCCCGGCGAGCCGTCCTCGCGGGGAGAAAGTAAACTCTGTCCGATTATTTCCCGGCTGGCGGGAAAGTCGATTTCCACTGCGGGCGCAAGAAAGTGGACGGTGCCCGTGGCGGGCGGGGGGCCGCGCGTCGAGCCGCTCGAGCGAGCTTACACGCGCGGGCTTCGAAATCCCGGCGAGGGGCCGCGGCAAGTTGAAAGGCGTTATTACGTTTCCCGGGGCCTTCCATCTCGCGGCGGCCGATGGGATATGTACGCTCCCCGCGGCGTATAAAACTTTGGCCGATTCAGCTGACATAAATTTAAAATTAACTCCCTTTTCCACGTCGTAAGCTTTTAGGCGAATTGAAAAGAGCGCCGCGGCCCGGGGAAATAGGAAAACACGGGGCGGCCGGCGGCAGCGCTGGAATAAAAACATATTTACGTCGGCCAATGAAACTTTCCCTCTCGGAGCTCTTTATACAGGAAGGAAAAAAGGCCGACGAGCTCGAGCGAACAGAAAATCTCTCACTTACGACCCGCGGGAATCCGGGTCAAGAGAGCAAACAAAGCAGCGGGCCGCGCATATGTACACGCGCGCCGGGATCGTCGCGGCAACTTGGCGAATTACGCCCCGGCGAGTGTTTGCCCTCCGGCTCCCGCGGAGCCCGCCCATCCATATTTACCCAGCGCCTCGCGGGCCCCGATCCTACCCCCTTTGACGCGCCGGGCCCTCGATCCCGGGGACGCCGCGTCGGCCCAACTTTTTTCATCAGCCGAATACACACCCACGCACTGGCCGGGCCGCGTGTAATAATCAAGCGGCCGCGCCCTGCCCCCGGAGCCGATTGCGAATTGCCTCGGCCGGGGCTTAATCCGCGCGACGGGTGCCCTCGAGCGTCCCCGGGGCGGCCGCCGCCGCCGCCGCCGCGATACCGACCTTTTAATTTAAGTCCCGTGAAAGTTTTTAAATTAACAGCCGGGAGAATCGCGCGAGCATCGCCCTCGGCCCTTCCAGCTCTCGGTCTCGCAGCGCGCCTCCTTCCACGGCCTGCGCCGGCCGCCCGCGGATAAATCGGCCCACTTCGATGACGCTGTTCATTCATCTCTCCCGGGAATAATGTTGGCAAGCGGCGCCTCGGTCGAAGGACCAATCTGCCCGTCGAAGGTCGAGGATCATTTTATTTTTCTTTGGGAGTCCGTCCGTTCGTGGTGCTTAACCCGAAACTTCTGCCGCGGAGATTCAACTTGGAAGCTGAGCGCGCATTTCCCGGAAAATGAAGATCTGATTAAAGCTTGAGAAAATGTGCATTTAGTCGTGCCAGCCGAGGCCCCGCGAGTACTAGTAAAATATCGTTATTTCCTTTTTTACCGCGCAAGTTATTAATATTCACGATAAAGGACTCGGTTAACCGCCCAGATACGGTTTTCCCCCTCGGATCTACACTTTTTCCGCGCAGAGGAGTTAGGCAAATAAAACGTTCTTCCGAATAGATCGTGGATTCGCACTCGCGTAATCAGCGGGCAGCCTAGCCCGCGAAAACCTAGCTCTTGCTTGATAAGCGCGTGACAATCTCGCGCGGGATTTATCCTTTGGGCACTTTGCAACAACTCCCACTGGCTACGGAGGATAATATAGCAGTTAGCAATGCGACTGGGAGCGGTGAAAATTTAATAAGCACAACAACTAATAGTACGCATTACTTTATAGATCGGCCGAGGGGAGGCATCCGATATATATTAAATATTCGCTTAATTAATGAACTGTCGGAATGCGGGTAGGGCGCCGGGGCGGGGCATCAGCTTTTCATCGAGCGAGTGCGCCGGCGGGCCTCCCCCGCCCGGGAAATAACCGGCGCCCATTGAAATTCAGGCTCCCTCGCGTCGCCGCCGTGATTAATCCGCCGCGGCAAGAGCCGGCCTCGGCTGCTCGTCGCGGGCGCGCGCCCCACCCGCCGGGACAAAAAAGCCGCGCGCCCCCGAGCGCCTCGCGCGCGCTGATACGCGAGCGCCGCCTCGGGAATCTTAACGCAATTAGCAGCCGGGCGCGAGGAGGCCCCTCCACCCGTCCCTCCCCGGCCAGTCGGACCGCCCACGAGGCAATTAGCCCGACGATCGTCGCGGGGCCCGCGCTAAGCGGCTTGGCCTCTGTCTCGAGCGGCCGTCTCTACGCCGGCGCAGGTGGCCGGGGGGGGAGGTGAGCGCGTCCGACAGGGAGGTATCGGCTTCCTTCGACGGCGGGCGTCGCTCTCGTTATCTCGGCCCCTCCGCGAGTCGCTCCAACTCTCTAGCGAACTCGTCCGCGGCGATAATTCAGCGCTAATCCGCTTTGCGCCGACTGGCTTTGCGCGGTTCGGGGATCGGGACGCAAAGGCGGGCGGCCAAATTCATTAGCGGTTTTCTTCCCCCCCCCGGCCTGATAGCCCGGGCCAACTCGAGCAAAGAAATAGATTGGGTGCGCGAAGGACAAGTTCTGCAGGCGGCCCGCGTGCCGGGAGCCCTCGCCCCGTTAATTTCACCGGGGCGCGGCGGCTTCCGTTATTGCGACCCGCGTTTCCGATCGGATGAAATCAATCTGCTTATATTGGCGCAGCTGAGCCGCTGCGTACAGCCAGTTAATTACCATTCGTCGTGGACGAGAAATCGTACGCGCATGCGTACATATCCTCCCTCGTAGAAATTTTGCCACCTTTTAACGCGTTCACCTCGCAGTTTTTCAAAATTAGTCAATTGCTCACTGTCCGCCAACACTTTATCACTAGAAATTGACCAAAATATTGCCGCCTGTATCGGGGACACGTATACAGGCTTGATACGAAGCTGCTATAAAGAACATTTCCAATTGCTAGTTAACTTGTTTGATAATGATGCAGGAAACTATTCGAACACGCAGGGTGTATAATTTGGTAAAATGCTTTGATGGCCGATACACACTTGGGGCATTTTTAGCCAATTTTTAGCGAAATATTGTTTTCTGCTGACAAGGGCTCATTATGAGAATATATGCTTGAAGTTACATGGAAACTCGTTGATGAAGCCAGAGGAAATTGCCCGCTGAAGTCTATATCAAAGGCCGAGGATACATTTCGAAATTATCGGGGTATTTGAGAGCGAAACACTTTGGCAAGCGGCATTTCGAGTCCGAGGCTTTTTCCCGCGTGCAGCTGGCTTCAATGGGGAAAAGTTGGAGGGCCGAGTTTGTCGGGCTGCGCGTATCGGAGGCAGTCTTGTTGCGCGCTTTAGGGTAAATTTGGCCGGGCACGAAATGGCGGCCGCGCCAATGAAGAATAATTCGCCGGGTACGATCGGCGGCGGGCAGTTAGCCGCTTCCCTCGGAGCATATTTGCATACTCCGGCGGCGTCAGTCGGAAGCCGGCTTCTCGCCAGCCGGTTCATAATTTCGTAATGCATTCCCAACGAGGTGCTGCGGGCCTAACGAACGTTATCTACGTGCGGCCGATCGCGGGAAAAAAATCCGCAGGACCCCGGGGGGGGGGGGGGGGGGAGCGAGCGGCGCGCGTCGGCCGCGCATATCATTCGAGAGCGGGGGGGGGGGGGGTGAGGGGGGCCGGCGCCGCGGCGCATAATAACGATTGGCCCGGGCGCGCTAGTTACACGCGGTCGGCTCTCTCTCTTTTTTTTTTGTCCGCCATCGGGAATTTCCCCCGGAAAAAATTATCGGCGCGACGTGCAGTCGCGCGGCGCCGAGGGAAATAATTTACGAGGGCGCAGTTTGAAAGGGCAATTACTGGGCGCGCGCGTAATCGAGGGTAATTTGGGGGCTCGGAAGCGCTGTTTGTTTCAGGGGCCGCGGCCCTCGAGCCCCCGGGCCGCTTTTATTGCCCGGATAGAGCGTAAAAAATGTATCGATCGCTCGGGAGTAAAAAGTTTTGTCCTGCCCGAGAGGCGCATATACGCGGAAAATTAGGTTTAGTCGGCGCCGAGGGCCACTTGTTGATTTTAGAGAAACTTACTCGGCTATTACGATTAATAATAAATCGAGCGATGCTGCGCGCGCCAGACCGCGGAAAGCTTTCAAATTAATATCGCTGTTAGTTGGACGAATGGCCGGCCAAATGCTCGAATATGTACAGCTATAGCGCGCGTTTAATGCGCTTTTTATTGGGAACATTAATGACCTTCCGCTTTTATTAGCGCGAGTCAGTTTTACGTCGCATTACCGATCACTCGCCGATGAATCATTGCTCATTGAGGAGCTCGGCAGCCCGCGAATACGATTCCTTCGGCCACCAAGAACAAAAGTCTCCTCTGCGCTGCTGCCTCAGCACAAAACCGCACACACGCACACAAATCCTCGATTAATGGCTGTGCTATAGCGCGGGGAGGAAGCTACACTCTTACCCTCTGCCCTACAGGCGGCGAGTAAAACAAATGCCCATTTCGGTCAGCGAAGCTCGCAGCTCGGCTCCTTGACTCGCTATGACGAGACGTCGCGGAAGGAATTTGATAACGAGCGGCTGTCCGCGGATCCGGGATATTTCGGGCATAGTCGGCCGAGCGGCGCGTCAATCGAGTTGCCCAACTATCGATGGATATAAGGCGGATTCGCGGGAGCGGCTTTAATCAAACGCATTCCGAGGGTCGGCTTATTACGCGAGTGGCCCTCGCAGCGACCTACCGCAGCAAAGACCAAGGGGCCAAGAGCTCCGGGGCCGAAGAGCCCAAGGCAGAAATTGGCCCTGCACTTCGAGGGTAACATTCCGCGTGTAGTTACCGCGCGGGGATCCTCCTCCAACTTGTTCGCCGTCCTTCCGACTGCAGGATTCCGCGTTCCGGCGGCGCTCGACTGGCCTCCAATCGAAAGGGACAAAAAAATAAGAACAAATTGATCGCGCGGACGACAAAACAAAACGCCTCGAGGGATTATTGTCCTTGTGCGGCACGAGCGCTCTCCTGAAAATATGCCGATTTCAATAAATTTTATTGCGCGCCTCGATGACTCTGAGACATCCGCGTTCAATTGCATTACTCCTTCATTAAAGATCACTGGAATTTTTAATTAAAGGACGACAATGGGCTATGCGACACGTGCAAGAGCCGCAGGGAAAAAGGAAGATCCACGCACCCTGTATACACACACACACACGTGTGTATACACGTACAGTCGTGTACAGCTGTACGGCTCCCAGTAATAAATTCCGTTTATTACTCGGCTTCATTGAGCGATAAATAGATGAAAACACATTCGCCAGGGCATTTGATTGAATTTCGACTGGCCGATAAGCGATTCCGCTTCTTGGGATCCCGATCGTCTCCCGCGTAATAATACCCATTCATTGGCGGGTGCGTCGTTCGACATAACCGTGATAAAACGACTGTCGCTCTGGCGGAAACGCGCTCCTCCAAGATGCGCGCAGTCGACCGGCGAACTACCAGCCGCTAGCGACTCCGCGGCGCTCGTTGCGTTTGCGGACAAATATTGTACTGCGCGCGGAGGATTGCCAGAGACTGGCGCGTAGGCTTGAAGGCCGCCGTAGGGGCGGCCGACCTCACCGCGTAAGCCGCGAGGCAGGAGCCCGAGCGGCTCCCTCGTCCCGGGGCCGCCGAGCGACTGCGCCGTTCGCTGCGGCCTAATAAACCGGAATCCTTCGAAATTCCCTCATCAATGAAGCTAAGTCGGCCTCTCGGCGAGCGTAATATAATGGCGGGGCCGCGCGTAAGCCCCGGCGAGCGGTAAGAAGCCGATGGCCCCCGGCTCGGCGCCTCCCTGTATCGGCCCCGATTCATCGGCGCAAAATAGAAAATTCGCCCGCGGCCCCTTCGTAAATATTGTGTAAAAGGGGGTAGGCCGGGGGAATTGATACGCGGGCGGTACACGCGAATCCTTTAATGCTCCGCTTGTTCCCGTTGGTTTTAACAGGGCAAATCCGGCCGGCTCCTACCTTTCTATATATATCGCATAAATCAGGGGGCTTCGGGGATGGCCAATGGATGTTTTGCGCCCCGCAACGCTCCAGCGTACATCCGCCGTTTATTTATTTATTTGCCTCTGCGCGCCCGGCCCCGGGGCCGTTCGTTTTCCTTTTTTCCTCCCGCGCTTGTTGTCGCCGAGAAATTACCGGGCGTTGTTAAAATAAAATAACGGCCGAAAGCAGCATTGCCGGGCCGCAGGTGAACAGTGAAATAAAATGACAAGGGGAATTCGGGGCGCCCGGTGTCCGAAGCCATTGCGATCAAATCACTTAACCAAGTACATGAGCAGCCGCGATATGATACGGCACTCTAAATGTTTTTACGCGATTCTCCTCCACCCTCCGTGGCTTTAACGAGCTCGCCTCTACTCTTATTGCGATCGCAGCGGTGCAGCTGTATGAACGACCGAGCCTTCCGAAAACGCACCGCTTTATACCATCCGCAAACTACCTATTGCTAATTAATTCAATCGGACGCCAGTTGTAAAAAACACGCTCGAAAGAATACGATCAGCAAATGCTTTTGGGAAATCCGCGCAAGGCAGAACGCGCGAGAGAGTAATCAAGCGGATTGTAGCTCCAGCGTCCAATGAATGTTTCTTTCATGCCGACCCGACGGAAATTACCCTGCGCAGGAGCCATTCGTTAAATTCAAATAAACGTCTCGCGGGTACCAAAGCCGATACTAATCTGCAATTACAGGCGAGTCCGCGCGCCCGAGCGACGCTCACCTCGCGCGCAGCATCCGCATTTAAGAGGGAGAAGGCAAAAAGAAAAAAGCAAGGCAAGCGAGTGGGGCGGCAGACGGCGTTGCAGCCGCCGCCCCGGCGTCGCGCCTTCCCTGGACCCGGAGCCTGCTCGTGCCGGCTCATTTGATATACAGCTAATTAGAGATCGGAATCTGGCCTCTCGGCGTGTGGCGCGATCGCGATACGCCCGGGGTATAACTGGACGAGGGGCCCCCGCCACGCCCGTGCAGGGCCGCGCCCTTCGCGACGCCCGGCCCTCCGCCCCGTTATTTATACTTCATTTGCACGCGCACCGCCGGGGGTGTATGCGCATACGAGGGCCGCAGGGGCTACGGATACGAATTGAATTCGTTTGACGGGCCGGGCAAACTGCCGAGAATTGATAACAACGCTTGGAGGGGTGCAAATTTATTCGTTTAAATTAAAATGCCAGGCGCGCTTTTTTTTTACGCGGCAAGAGTTTGGGCATTCGCTGCACGGCTCGTTTATTTCTTGATTTTTTTTTTTCCAATTTGTTTTTCTCGCGTTGATTGCAAATGGTATCGTTTAAAAGTACTTTTTGCAGCCGTTTCGTTATCATAAACCGTAAGCGTTCTTTGGTGGTTGAAATTAAAGTCCGAAAAACTGCAAATTTATCGAAATCGACCCAGGGAAATTTAGGCTGGTTTGTACTTTCACAATTGGGCGCTGCTGTATTTGTCGCTAAGTTTGCATCTTTCTCTGCGAGAATATTTCACTTAGCCGATTTTAGGGGAATACGATAAGTACGTGCACCTCGTATAGTTGGATACACTCGTGACCGGAGAGGAACGACCCGGAAGGATCCAAAAGGAACGCGTATTGATAGAAGTAGGATGGAGTGCCTCGGCGAGGTCTCGAGTAGCGCGCAGCAGATAGAGCCACCTGCGCGTATATAGAAGGGCGCGAGCGGGGGATAAAGCGATCCATCGGGACTCGCGGGGCGTGTAATACCGCCTCGGGACCTTCGGCGGACCCGTAAAACGCGGGCGCGAGGCGCCGGCGAAGGGCTCAGCCCTGGCGGCGGCGCCTCAAAGGCCTCGGCCGTAAAGCGCGCGCTGCCCCCATAAATTCCATAATACGCGGGGGCCGGCCCGCCCCCCGAATCCCGCGGCGTGACCTATCGCGGCGAGCGCAAAGCCGCGTCGCGCCGCCGGAGCCCGGAGTAAAAGAAGCGATTTATTATCGCGGATCGCGGGCCGGGAAGCCCGGGGCCGCGGATTTCCCGCGGAAATGGGGGACTTTTATGTAGGCCACGGGCGCCTCTTTCGGCAGACGGCCCGCGTTTGACGCCCCGCGGCTTACCCTCCCCCGGGGATATCGCGGGCGCCGCGCGACCCGCGCCAACTGGAGCGAGCCCCGGCCTCCGCCCACTCGACCGCCCCGCCAAAGCGCCATCCGCGCTTCGACTGGGGCTTTTCCGAAAAATCGACCGCCGGAACTTTTCACCGGGGACTTTATTTCCCCGCGCGCATAAAAGCCGCGGTCTGATTTTTACCATTTGCTGCGAGCGAGCCCTAGTTTTTTTCCCTCCCCCTTTTTTCCACCACCACCACCACCACCATCCCCCTCCTCGGCCTTTGACTCGCTCCGCTTTTCCGCGGAGTGTAAGCAAAGCGCGCTTATTCGCGGGCCCTCCGCGCGGTTGCCCGCTCCCCCCGCCGCTTTATTGCAGGCTCTCTGCGATCCCCAGAGTTCGATGTGTATCGGGGCGGCGTTTCGCGGGGCCGCATCGGCAATCTCGCGGGAGGGTCCGCAGCCCGGAGGCGCTATAGGTCGCGGGAGGCGATCTCGCGGTCAGAGAAGTTGGCCGTCAGGTCGGGGCTGCGGCGCCCGGGCAGCCTCGGAGTGACGACGGCGGGCAGGTGTCACCGGCAGCGGGCCAAGTTCCGCTCCGGAGCCGCGCCCGCCCCCCTCCCCCAATAATCTCCCTTGTATATCCAGAAAGTTTCCTGCCCCGGGCCCGCGAGCCGGCCACCCGCTCCCCTACACCTGTCGCTGCAAAACTCGCGGGAGGAGTCGACGGGGATCTCGGCGCCCGTCGAACCCCCGCGCTCCCGGGACTTTGCATACCTCTACATTGCGCGCCTCGCGACTTTTGATGGATAAACCTGGCTGTCCCACGAGCAGGCTTATAATCCGTAAATCGCGAACAATAAAGTACGGTCGATTGTCCAAATTCGAGGACATCGAATTCTTCGGGTCGATCACTAATTATTTCTCGTGATATTATTAGTTTGTTGTATATAACGAGAGTATTTGAAGCTTCGTGCAATAGAACTAGTTTATTTTGCTTATAATCACTGTAGATTGCGGTTTTCCCCTTACTGTGCAATGTTACAGTGTAAAATGAAAAAAAACAATGCTTGAAAAATAACAAACTGAATTGATTTATAAAAATTTCCATATAAATACACTCGGAAAATTGCATCTAGTCAGAGGCCTGGTTTATACAAATGCAGTTTTGTCAAAAAATGTTCTATTTCTAAAACATTGCGGTATGGACATAAATATTCATCATACGCGTTTAATGTTTGTTTGATTTTAATCGTATCTTCTAATAATTAAGCGTACAAATCAATTGAAAAGTGCTCTCAACACTATTGCATTGGCCATAATAGTAGAAAAACATTGTTTTTATTACGCGTATTACGATTACTTTTAAGATACCATTACAAATATAGAAAAATAAATACATAGAAAAAAATACCGAACCACGTGAAAATCATTGCAAGATAAAACAATAAAAAAGATAAAAGATAAAAGACAATAAAAATGAAACGAGTTTGAAACATAGCAAGTGCCGAATGATTGATAACAAAGAGAATATAACACGCCGGGTTTGCTTGTTGCCAAGTTTCGTAATAATAGTACCATCGGATTAATTATAATTATCTCATCAATATTATAGAGTATTTCCTGCGGCATTGGTAATCATTACAACTTGTTTAACGACTTAATCAAAGACACGAGCCATCGGTCTGTAAATAATGTGCCGCTTATTAATGAAAAAGCAGAGTATTAATGATAAATAACGAGTGGACCAATGGCAATTCACGCGCGTATAATTAAATTGTGGGAATCCCATATAAAACGACGCGAGTCGCGGAGGGAGGAGGGGCTCGGGATGTGATAAGAGGACGGCGCAAATAAAATCAATTTAGATAAAGAGCAAATGCATTTAAGTTTGCAAGGAATCCAGTGAACCGGAGCCGAGCTCCGAATGTTTGCGGCGCATAAAAAGGAGGAGGTGAAATATGATAAGAGGCCGGAGCGGCGCGGAAGAGAAGTCGCAATAAGGAAAAGAAGATCGAGGGGCGAGCGCGAAGAACTTGTTGGCCGATCCGATTTGTTTGTCGAACTAAACGCCCTTGAGAAAGAATTTTCCGGCGTTATGAACTTGGAGACGAGTTGAAATGAAGATAGGAAGTTTTGCGGCGGCGCACCCTGCCCGACCCTAGCCGACTGCCGATACTCGATAACGCGACACTCGGCTTATCAGCATCGCCGCGGCAGAGAAAAGTGGGGGAGAAAGCCGCGAGTGGGCGCGCGCGGCCTAACCCCCGAGCGACTTTGCCGGAACCGCGCGAAAAAGGTACAAAGGGCGTGGGGCGAGAAGATTCCCCAAGGAGGCTGGGCGTGGCGGAGTTGTCCGGGAAACGGCGGGGCTCGGGAGGCGCAACTTGCAAATGAAAATTGACGGGCGCATCGCTCGCGGGTCGCCCTGTGCGTGGGCGCCCACTGTAACCGAATTAAAAGCCGGGCCGCACGCACAGCGGGTCTCCCGGCGCGGGAAACTTGGCGCGGGGCGAAGCCCCCGGCGCATTCAAGTTTTTACGCCCTCCCGGATAATCCGGCTTAATTAATTAAACTCCCCCGGGGCGGGCGGGCGCCTTTGTGGGGGAGGCGGCGGCGGCGGCGGCGGCGGCCGGCTTGCCTTTCTTTCGCGGCCGCGCGTTCTTTTGACAAGTTGCCGCGCGGGCCTCAAAGCCGGCCGATTCTTCGCGGGCTGTGGCCCGGACGCGCCGGATCCCGCGGGCCGAGCGGCTCGTTTGCCACGCCCGGCTGCCCGCAAGCCCGCCCCAACTTGCCAATTATTAATGGGACTCTCGCGCCGCCGGCCTGTAATCTTCCATCGCTCGGCCGAACGCCCGCGCCGAATATAATTATTATTTATGCCCGTATTTGGGAAATGATGTACCGTTTCCCGCTCGATTTATGCACGCCCGTCCGGCCCGCCGAGCCTCTACGGGTGCGGCCAATCGTGAATAATCGGCCCGAAGCCCCGCTAATCCCGAGGCGCTTCTTTCCCTCTCTCTCTTTCTTTTTACCCCTCCTCGTCCCCTCTCCCCGGGAAATCAAAGCGGCATTTATGCCCGCGGATCAGCCGATCGGCGGTCGTCGGCAGAGCCGTGCGCCGAGGCCACGTCCGCGGCGTTAACTTTGACGGGGGCGGAAAGAGGGCTGAGATATGGCCCGACTCGCCTGACACTTTAAGCGCGCGGGGGGCGGGGCGGGAAAAAAACTAGCCCGAAACCGGAGGGCGAGGCGGGAGATAGGAGCGCGGCGGCCCCGCGGAGAAAGAGGACCGGGGAAAAAGCCAAGCGGACGGGGACGAATTCGCTCGTTGGCAAGTCCCTCAGTGCGGCGATTTGTCAAAAGCTCGGGGCGCGCGTGATAAGGGACAAAGTTTCGAGACGTCGCGTGCCGCGCCGGCTTCTTCTTCGGCCCCGCGAGGGACTCGGGGCCCCCCGGCCCCATGCATATGCTAGTTATACATGCGCGCGGCGGGAAAAGGCCAAGGAGGATCCCCGCCGGCCGATAAACGGAAAGGAAGAAAGTCGAGGGGCCGGGGCTAGGTTGGCCGGGCGATACCGAGGCGGCCGATGGCTAAAATGTCCTTTTAAGTTGTTTTCCCGGGGCCCGGGCGCCGGCGCCGGCTTCCCTCGCGGCCCGCTCGCCAGATAAAACTGCCGCAATAGAATTAAGTTTAATGACTTGGAGGGGACTATCAAAGTTTCGGCCCGGGTACGCGGAGCCCGGCTTTCCGAAACCTTTAATCTGTTTATCCCCCGGCCCCTATTTTTCCGCTCGCCAATTCCCATCCGCGCGCTTTGCCTCCCGGCCGCGGCGATCGGGCTAAGCAGCGCAGCCTGTAAAGAATCGCCGCGGCGGCGTAACAGCGCCCCCCTGCGGCGTAATAGCCGGCCCCCGACTAATAACCCATTATTTTTCGGATTGCCGAGATTGTTCGGCGGGGCCGGCGGGCGAGAAAAGCGCCGGCGGGCGTAACCGTGACAAACGAGGTGGGCCGGGGGGGCGAATTACGCAACGCGCGGGGGGCTTAATAAGGCAGAGGTCGAATCAGCGAGCGGCGCGCAATGTCCCTCGGCGCGCGGCCTCGGCTCCGCTGCACCGCGCCTCTCCCCGCTAATTAACAAATCCAATTTTAATCGGCAGTCCAATCCGCTTGTTCTACGGATTCCCGGCGCCGCCGCGCGGCCCAAACTTTCGCGCGCGCCAGGGAGATAATCGTTAAATTAGGGCGCTCGGCTGATTACCGGCCGGAGGCCCGCGCCCACGATCCGATTATTTCGCCCCGTCGAGAGGCACACGGGCGCGAGCCTCGGGGCCGCACCCGCACTCCACGCGTCTCGCATTTTTCCCGAGTCGCGGATCTCGGGCCCGCGGAGATTTCGGGGACGCGGGGCTTAGGAGTTGCCCCGAGGACTCGGGCTCCCTCGTTTCATTAAAATAATTATGATGTAGCCTCGCCGGCAGTCGCTAGACTTTTTCCCCGCGTGGCGCCGGATGCAACGCTTACGTCACCCGCCCCGGAGTATTAGCGGGATTTTTATATTAAAAATTTCGGCAGCGGACCAAGGCTTTCCTTATGAATTCTGCCCCAGCCTGACGACCGAGCTTGCGCTTCCACTTATACATGTACTTGGGACGGGAAAAGTTATGGGCTTACTTCTCGTTACGAAATTCAGCTCTTTCAGTCGCCTTTTTAACAGCGTTCACGTTTTCAATCTAATTTCGTCCGGTATCCTATTTTAAATTTAGATTCGTCTCAGCTGTTTTTCATGCGACATACCTGATAGAAATCTTAGCCACTTTTCAGCTAATTTCAAAGGGAGGTTAATCAGCGTATAACCTTCTATGAGAAATAATTAAATAAAAATTTTATACGTATGAAGAGAGTGACAGCCGATTATCCGTGTCACTTGCATAGGTGACTTTTGTTAATTCGGAACATTTCATTCTAGATTAACAGCTCATAAAATCTGTCGCAATATCTGTTATAATTTTCTATTTTTGTCCGGGTTCTATCTATTCAGACTAATGTTGACATTCGTCAAAATTTAATCTTTCTTTTCCGAGGATGATCAGGCGGTCACGTATAGTGAGATGATACCCGCAGTTACTAGAACGTATAAGACGCGGGAAACTTTTTAAAAAACAGTAGACTACTCTAAGTCGCGACACGGCGGAATCTTCCATCTTGCCTTGCGGATCTTTGACCTGACCTCCGAGAAATACCCGCGCGTTTGAAACGAAGGATTTAAAGGCCCCGACCAACGTTGACGACCATCGAGGTGCGCGGCGTTAAACTGCTCCTCGCGAGTTCACTGTTGCGCACGGGCGAACAACGCGATCGGAGATGCGCGGGATCCATTGTCGCGGAGAATTCCAACATTTCATTGTGCTTTGGAGTATCACGCGCGATATATACCTAATTTCTCGTGAGACTCGGTCTAATTTAGCAGCATTGCCACGTAAGTTCATAAAAAAAACGGCGCACCGTCAGTACGGAGCAGCCCATTAGGACCTCGGAGGAAAATTGATAACTTACGGTCGACCTTAGGAATTCTTCGGGAATCGGTCGTCCGGCGCAATAAATCGAGCTGCGCTCGAGGCTGCGCTACTCCGCCACGCAATTCCTCGCGTAAGCTTTAAATCCGACCACTCGGCTAATCCATCGTCCCAGCGGAGACATGCGTAAGACAAGAAACGACGGGGATAAAGCGAGAGAGGGCGAGGTTATACGTGCCCTGGCCGCAATATCGCAGGGGCGTACGCACCTGGAGGCAGCCGCGCGGCCTGCGCACTTATCCGCGCGCCAGCTGCCTCGGAGTCGTGCGCGCACTTTGTTTTACTACCCGTCGGCGCTTTCGCGGGCATTTTCGGCCTGGCTTTTTATACGCGGGCGCGTCATTGTCCCCCACGGGCCGTTTACGTTGATTTTATGTAAACGCCCGAGCAGCGCGCGTTACTGCCTGCGGATCCTATTCCTCGCCGGGCGCCCGCTCCTTTTTTCCCTCGCCGATCCACCCGCGCCTTTGTTCCGACCCCCGAGTGCGTCTCCTCGCAGGAACGTCCTTTGTTTTTTCTCCGATTACGCGCGCCCTTTACGGCCGCTTAAGCCGACTGTTTTATTCGTTTAGGGAGCCTTGTGTCCCTTCTGCTGGCTTCGGGATAATTATTGCCTCGGCCGTCCGATCTGGCTAATCTGCCCCGTATAAACTGGTAGTTTGCTTGATCTCCTAAAGGAACAGGACTTTGTCTCATCGAGAAATATTCGAGAAAAATCTACAGCCGACTGTTTCGGCGACGCGATGAAACGGGCCTTTGTCGTTCACTCGGCTGAATTAATAAAAGTACGCGTTGAGGCTGTATATACACCGGTTCTCGAGGCAAAGTGTACCAGGTGAGCTGGAACGCGGAGACGGCATACGGATGGATATAAGCCGTCAAACGCATCTCGGATCTTATTTCCTGCACTCCGTATGCTCTGTACCTCACGGTAACGAGTACAAAGAGAATTCAAACAGCAATCAGATTACGTGAAAAGCGCGGCGATTTCGAAAAGAATCCCCGCACTGCATCTTATAACTCACGAGTAGATTTTTATTTATTACAAAATCAGAAAGAGCATAGGTACTATCTGTATTACGAATAAAATTGTACGCGGTTTAGTAGTAGTTAAGTCTCCAGAATATAAACAACTGAGCTGGTAGAATTCCAGACGGACAAAAATTTTGACGGCCGGGTAATTGTTACATATAGCTTCCAAGATATCACGTGTTCACGTGGAGCGAGTGACGTCGAGTAGAAAATAGGAATGGTAGGAACACGTTTAGGCATTGTTTAAAGTAGCGCTCAGTATAGTGTAACAACATTAGACCTTGTAGAACCCACCGGAATAAGTGGGAAGATAGAATTCGAAATCTTTAAACTCGTTTAAACTGTATAGTGTTTAAATTACTAATAAACTGTGCGACACATGTAAGGCCTATCTCTGAAAGACTTGCATGACATTATGAAACAGGACATGATGAATATTAATCTGATAAATATCTATACATATACAATCGTATATACGATCCAGTAAATACTAAGTAACTAAAATTTAACAGTAGAAAATGATAGCATGTGTTTGACAGAAAAATCTGCTATTAAGGATATTTGAAGGAAATAGAGACAAATTCAATGTAAATACATGTAATTCTACAGCTTTTGACGCGGTGGCAATGAGTATATGTCATTCTAGAATAAAGTCCCAAACACAAGTTCTTAAAGTGATTTCCACGTAATAGGGTTCAAACGGTTCGGGAGGTACAAACGAGGGCCTAACCAAGCAGCAACTGGAGCTCATACAGCAAATCGTGCAGCAGACCCAGCAACAGACTGTAACTGTGCAGACACAGGGCCAAACGCAACAACAGCAACAGACGACGAATGGAACGCAGATGAATGGTCAAGTGCAGAAGACGGGCGCTAAGCCCATAATCAAGTCAACGACGACCGTCTCTGGGCCCATTGTCAACGCCGTTGTTAGCGTCGCAACCAATGCACGGTCGAGCCCCAAGCCCAAGATCTGGAATCATACTCAGGTGAGTCTTAAATTTGCCATACTTTTAGCTGCTCAGAGATTGGATCGCATCTTATGTCCTTATCTTCCGTACTAAAATGTATGTATTATACTTTATTGGTTTTAAAAAAATTATTCTGTAACGAAGATTTTCTACTTTAGCAGTAAAATTTTGTTATTTTGAGAACCCCATTGTTTTATCTAAACGGAGGTTTCATAGTCAATCATTTCGAGAAATCAAGATTTCAAAAACACATATATATACATAACACTTCCATAACATTTTTACATTTTACGGTCCTAAACTAGTTAAATTAAATATCGTTTTACTGCTGTTGGTTAAAAGCTGAAAGGATTTCAAAATATGTATCCCCCCTTTTTGTACTGAGGTCCGAGAAGCAGCATAAAATTAAATTTAAAAACAAGTCTTTATGCTTTATCGATAAAATGTTTTTGCCCTCAAAACAGAATTTGATAAAAAGGAACATCACATTGGTGAAAAGGAATTATTTATGATTCACATACTGGGTAGACACAGTATTTCGTTTCGTAAACGATAAAATTGATCCAGATGTCGTTAACAAAACCAAATGGATACGAGTAACGTAAAACAAGGCTGGTCATAAAAATCACACACTGTTACTTCAAATGTTAACGGGGACCAGCGAATGTTTCCTACCTAACGCTTACACTGAAATCGATTCTTCTCGAAATCAGCTGGGGATCTGATGGAAAACCCTTTGCCAGTTAACGTCTTGAGATGTCCAATAAAACAGTTGATTACTTGAAATTAAGAGAGAACACGTCAGGCTTTATGGGTGACACGCGTAGAGGAGGTCGGCTGCTCCGCTGGCCGTCCTCACAGTGCGATAAGGGAATCTGTCGAAGGCGGAGCTTTTGAGGGCTGGCTGGCGGTAGCGGCGAAGGTAGAGCGAGAGGAGAAGGGACGTTATCGTGACTTTAGAAGAGGGCCGTCCTGGGAATAAAGTTACGACTCGCGGGCCGACTCTTACAGCTCCTGCCCTCCCCTTTCCCAAGATCAAGAAGCGGAAGATATGACGGCAGCTCGCACTCGCGCTCGCGCCGCTCCTTTCATCATGCCTGATTGCTTCGTCTCGGTCCTCTATCGGCGCATTATCGAAAGTAGTTTCAAAGGGTCGACGCTAGCTGCGCGCAGCTCATGTCCCCCAGTCAATGTAATGTATCAAAAATATTCGCTTAATTAACCTTTTAGTCAAAATGCTTTCAGGATTTTTTTCAAAACTAAAGGAGAATACGTATTAAAAAATTTAATTTGCTGTGAGGAATAATCCAGGAATTTAAAAAGTATTATCGATTAGCAGAATTAATTCGTTCGATTTAAAAATAAATTGCATTCTTGAAATATCTATTTTAAAGGTACGGTAAAATAGCTTTGCTCCATTCACATAATTCCTACCTGTAAAACAAATGAACGAATAAAATATTTCTACCAAGTTTCAAGCTCAATTGATTTACGGTTACACGTTTTTAAATGTCGGATTTTGCATATTTATAGCAAACTGGTAGATAGTTCATGCATATTCAAAGCGATCATCAATTTAAATTGGCGTTAGAGCACAAGTCCGGCTAATAAAAGTCGCCTCGCATTGTCGAAGAAAGTCGGTGAAAGTTATAACTCAGTTGTACCAGGAAGGTCGATGATGAAACACTCGTCTGCAACTAGGAGCGCGTGGTTCGCGCTCTATGGCTGCTCGAGTAGATTATAAAATCGCCGCTCTTTTATCTTCTGCGCGTCCTTTTTGCAACGAGATTATAAAGCGGACGACTCACGGGATCGGATGACTCTCTAATTGTCTTTGTTCTTTGCAGTTTATTTGCGCCACACGCCACTCCTTATTTTCTAGCCCCACCTCTTATTCTCATGTCGTTATCAAGTGCCTTTATCGTTCTCGTACGGATCTTAAAATACTAAAATTCTATAATGCTTAATGAATGGAATATAATAGAAAATAGTTCTTCTCGCAGACGTTACGTATTCAATGCTGATGTAGCATATATTTTCAATTTTGTTATTTTTTATTCATTGTATAATATTTATCAAAACAATAGTTATTAGCTTAATAAGCCAGTAATATATTATTAATATTTTTGAAGTAGAATTCAGCATCGGGTTGTACTGAACCAATACTCATTTATGCTAATTCATTATTCAAATTTATATTTAATAAGCACAATTAATAATTCAGTAATTATACACATAATAGAAATAGCGCATAACTGTGACGAGTGGTGCATACAAGAAGATGCTCTGGGAGCCTTGGAAGGCGACCAGATATCATAATAAATATTAAAAAAGAAGCGTCGACTATAGGAGGACTTGGGGAAAAGGAAGCGAGAGAGGAAGATGAATTTTTAACGGCTGTCCTCTTTTGTCAAATATTGCTGTAAAGGTTTAGTGCCCTACATATTTCTGAGGCAAGTGCAGGCGATTTTCTAAAGTATAATAGCGGGTGTATATATAGGCGCTCCTGCCAGCTGCGGGCCTCGTGCTTACCAGTACGTGGCGAAAGGAAATTTCCCCCGAGTGTCCCCGCGGCGTTTTAATAAAGCACGTCAGACCGCTTGATCCGCGCGTACGTACATAGAGTGCATAAATTAAGCGCGGCGGGCCTTTTAAGTTAACCACCTCGCGCAGTACTTCAAGCGCGAGCGCCGCCGCCGCCGCCGCCGCCGCCGCAACTCGTTCTCCTTCTCATCGATTAAACGCCCCGGCGCATTTTAATAATTCCGCCCCGGCATGCCCGAGGTGCGGCGGGGCCGGCGCTCTTTTTCTCGCCCGGGCCGGCGCGCATCGGCGCCTCCCGGCTAACGTCATTACGTTAATGGCATAATAACCACTGCGGGTGGCAGAGAGCTTACGCGCCGAAACGTCCGCGGCCCCTAAACAGAGGAGGAGGCGCCGGCAGCCGCGGCGGCCGCGGGCCCGGGAGGATCGATCGATCGCTCGCTCGCTCCCTCGCGCCCCCATTAATATGCATGAGATCTTGGTGCAGCGGCCGCCTCCCCCGCCGGAGGAGCCCCGCCCCCTCCGTCCGCAAAGTACTCTGGAGAATCATCGCGCGATTGCTGGGCGCCGCCGCCGCCGCCGCCGCCTCCCGGCGCGCTCTAGATTTTATGCGCGAGTCTTACTCCCCGCGCAGCCCCGCTTTTTATTTTGTCGCCCCGCCGGCCCGCGCGAGGCTCTTTTATACGCGCCTCACGCCCACCCACTGCTCCTGCCCTTTTTTTTTTTATTCTTTTCCGCCCGGCCCAGCGCCCAGGCCGCGCGCTACTTCCTCCGGCTCCGCGGGTTTACAAGTGCTCGAGCGTAAGATGGAAATTGAAAAATCTCGAGCGAGCACTGACCCAAACAGAGAGGGCGCGCCCCAGAGCCCCGAGGAATCCGCCCGAGATCGAAAAATCCCCCTATCGCTTAAGCCGACTTTTCCGCGCTTCCGCCTGCATTCCTAGTAGAGCCATAGAAGAGGATTTAGCTCCCGTTTTACGAGATCCCTATGCAGCCCTCGCGTCAATTAGACCTTTTCATTCGAATCCTTTTCAAAGCTTCCCATTATGTGTCGCTGTACTCTGTCGTCAGGCGCAGCCGAATCTTCGGAGAGAAATCGATATCGCCATCTTAGCTTTAGGTTGTATCGATATAGCTGTTCCTCGGCGCACAGCGAGGCATCCTTGACTGATCAAATAATTACCTCCGGTGGCCTTTTAGTAAATGTAATTAGTTAATGTTGCCTAAGTCTCTTAAAAGAATCGATACGAGCGAAGAAGCTGTCGATGCCTTTAGATCTCCCAAAGCAGGCTGATATCGCAGTTTATAAGTAGTTGTCAGTGCCTGAGAAGACAAGGGCTTTTGTTTCCTCGCGCATGTACTTAATAGACGGTAAAATTGATTTAGTCAAGGTATTACAAGGCAGAAATGACGGGAATTGACACTCAATATCTCGCGTGGCTTCAACTCGATTAACCAGAGTGTCATTAAATATCCTGAGGCGAAAGTGTTAATTCGCCAATATTCCTCTTTATACATATATATATGTATAATACACATATTTCGTTTTGAGTGTGTTGAGCGCATCCTTTGTCAAGAGCGAGTGTGTATAATTCACTACAAACGAACGGAGTCCCCGAGGAATGTATAACCTGCTCTGAGATATACGTGTGCCCACGGTAGTTCTGGTTTTACGGCGTTGCGTATAAGGGAGAGTACCCAAAAGCGGCCTGGCACCTATAGTATAGCCTACCTTGTTACTTTCGCATCTACAGCTTAAGAAGTTCTACTGTGAATTCATATTTCATTTATTAAGTTTAGTGGGATACAAAATTAAATTGAGAATAATTGTAATATTGACGAATCCTAAAACTTAATTGCTTCTTCCGATTAATCCTTGGATTACTTGTTTCACAATTTAAGAATTAAAATTTTTATAAAAAATTTTAGTTGTAAACAAAATTATGACAAAAAATATAATTAAAATTATTTACTAAATTATTTTATTGTTTATTGTTAATTGTTTTTTAAAATTGTATAAAATATATAATTGCATTCAAAATTAATACTATCAAATTCAATAGGCTCAAATGAGTCGTTTAGTAGACTTCAAAAGATCTAATATATGGAAAATGTACATAAAGGCGAAAATCAGTTATAACTGTACTATTATCTTGTTGATTGGCGCAAAACGAAAAATGCAATTATCATGCAATTATCTGCTGGATAGACTTGTTTACAAAAACGATCTAACGAATGTAACATATAGTTTAATAGAAATTTAAAAAAATCATGTAAACAATAATCTACTAGCCTGCAAATATCCGAATATGCATGCTGCAAATTAATTAAACTAAATTACCAGATGGAATTTCGCTTATATATGTATGATTTCGTTTGATTGGAATCAGTTTCAGTAGCAAGGTTCGTTTATTTGCACGGCATTCACATATACCATTATTGCAATTTTGACAAATCGTAATTGCAATATGTGTTCACTCTAAAACTAGAAGGAAATTGTACTCGTATAATCGTGGTACACGAATAAACCTTGGATAAAATTTCGTGTAAATTTCGTGTATTTTTATTTACCGTAGTAATTGCGTTAATGCAGACTCTGTTTTTATTTTTTCACGTAAAAAGTTTAAGCTATTCAAAACTTTCTAATCACGATAAGTATGCAGAGATGAATATTAAGGTTTTTCATTAAAGTATATTTATTGGGTCATTTGTTTGTTGTAAATTATCATATATCTGTTAGCCTTTTCATCCAAACTGCTTTATCAACAACTGTTTAATCCATTCGAAAATTGAAATCAAAAAGAGATAGAAATTCTATGATCGACTGGAAGCCTTTGAATGAAGTCCCTTTTTATGATCCTGATTCAAAGGGCAGGACATTTCCGATGGATACATGCAGAGAGAGACTTGAGCACCGGGGCTCTATTGAGGAATCCCGGCAAGCGTCGGCATTGCGGCATTGAATTCTCACGCAAAGTTTCGCGTGTATAGGGAAATGGCATCGCGAGTTGGCAAACTCCCGCGGCCCTTGGCAACTCTCGGCGCGATCCTCCATTCGATTTTACAGGCGCGCAACGAATTGCGGCCGGGGCTCCGCATGGGAAATGGGAGGGGATATTTCAACGCGTCGCGCATACACGTGTGCCGGACAAATATTGAATTTTGCCTCGCCGACTCGGCGAGCGCGTACTTAAGCCCCCCGCGGCCCTCGGCAATCGATCGACCCATCAATTAGAAAGTGGAGTCGCGAGATTTTACTCTCTCGCGTGTCGAGGGGGCCGCAACGCGGGGGTGGAGATTGTTTGCGGAAATTGCACGAGGTATTGGTTGTCGGTGCTTTAACAATGCCGTTGGATTCATCGGGGCGTCGTAAATTGTTGCGCGTGAAACGGATACCTGGCTCGAGTGGCTAATTCTTATCCACCGAGATAGCCGTATAGCCTCACGGATATAAGCCTTGTCTTCGGAAGACGTTGCAGTCGGCCCGAGCGGCGTACACAGTTGCGCGGCTGACACGTAAAAATTCAGTATTCACTCCTTATTAGGGTGCTTAGAGATCGAGGAGCCTCGCGCCGACTTCCATTAGCGGTAGGCATCCGAGGAAATTCATTGGCCGATAAACGCTGCTGTACGCAGAAAGCCAAGGGTAAACGCTGGAGGCATTAGGCGCGCACCTCGGCCTCTCGCGCGCTCCACCCTCGTAAGGACCGAGGAACATCTCGAGACTCATTTACCTAGTCATTAAATTTACCATCCTGAGCGCGCGGGCGCGCTCGCGTAAACCCGCCTTGCCCATAGCCTAATGTGTCCCGATAACATTTTTTTCACCCCACGCATTGTGCTTGTAAAAGAGACTTTAATTGAAACTTGGAAAAGGGGTATGCATAGGAATGCAGAAAGGTGGCCCGCTGAATGGATGGGATGTGTACTTAAACGGATATTCGCCAGATATAATGAGTTAGCTGGAAGAAAAATGATACATCCATAAAAAACTTGGAGCTATTAATATTTATGCAGGGTTTCAAACTTTCTGCAACCGAATTAAATAGCAAAGTCGTTTGCGAGTGTGAATACTGACAGGGTACCACCACATGGATTTCAGTGTACGCACTCGCACGTCACTTAATAGGTCACTCAATAAATAGTTCATATTAGTTTGTTTATTTCTGTATCACTGACCATACTTAACAGAATTTTTTGAAATCTTAATTTTTTTTCTCGATACGATCATAATGTTAAATCAATGTTAAAATACAATCACAGAATGTTTACGTATCCTGTTAAAATCATGCGCAAAGTATTTCTATAGCGAATACGTTCGTACACCAACAAAATAAGCAGTAATGAAAATATGGATTTCTCTAGTTCCAGTGATCTCGAGTATTCTAAAATAAAAATCCATCGCAAGAGATCATTTATACGGCTCTTGGCGCTTCTTATCTCCGTCTGTCCCCCCCCCCCCCCCGCCCTCTCTGTCTCATCCGCAGGACAATATACCTGTCACGTCTACGTTTTGATAAGGCGTAGGTTGCTCGAAATTCCTTATATTTCGTCTAATAAAACCTGCCATTCATCTTTAGCGCGACGGGTCGTCCCGCTCGTCCCGCGGGTGGCCGTCATAAAGAAGAGTCGGGCGTAATAAATGCCCCGTTGACGCGTGAAGAGGTTGAGGCGGCCGCCCGCGGCAAGACGAAAAATATTCCACACACTCACGCGCAGGCCGCTCTGAATTTGTCGGGCGGGGCGCGAGACAAAGGCGCGCCGCAGCGCGGAACAATAACGGCGATAACAACGCGCGGCTCCCGGAAACAATATGCAATTCCGCGGAAAAACGCGCGGGGCGAGCGCGTGCGCCCAAGTGGCGGCGTGGCTCTCTCGGTGAAATAAGAATTACGGCCGGTCGTTACCGAGGCCGCTTAACCGCCCAGTCGTTTGCACTATCCCGAGTTTATGTCGCCTCGACGTCTCGCATCTGTTGCCGCTTCCCCTTGGGCGTCGGCGGCGCCTCCCGCGCCTCCATCGCGCCGGGCCTCCTCTTCGAGTTTTATTCCGCCGAGCCGGGGGGACTGGGCTTTTTCAAGCGCCGCGCGCGCCTCGGATATTAAAAAGTCCCGCATCCCTCCTACATCAGCCGCGGAGATTGGCCGCCTGTACTCATCGTTCATACGCGCTACAGAATTCAATTTTCGCTCGAGGATTGCCTACAGCAGCGCCCAGCCGCCGGCGACGAATTCGCCGCGCCTGCCCGGCTCCCGCTCTCTTCCTACTTTTTCCGATTTTCCCGCTTTATTTATTCGCGGTGGATGCCCGCAAGGAATCATGCGCCGACTCTCGCTTCCACAATGTCTTCATTGACAGTTTATTATATTCGTGCATTGGCTCAATTTATCTCTTCCTTCGCGCACATGCCTCTCCCATTTGACTCCTGTATATACTCAGTCTACAAAAAATATTTCATACCAATAATTACAACAATCATTCTTCTTTTTACCATAAAATTCACATAAATAGGTTTTACTAGACTGTGCAATATGCAGATGGTAATGTAAATGGACCTTCCAAATTTCAATAACGAAGCGAACACAACCAAGTACAAAGTTTTCAAATTACAACTAATAGCTCATACGGCTGGCAGGAGTTCTAGTTAATATAATTAAAATATTTGTTGCGCAAAGCCCAAAACTTTTACATGGATTTTATAAAGATAAAGGTTTGTACATTCAGTATGCTTAAATTTAATGTACATTTAAAGTAAGATCTATTCAAACACATCAAATAATAGCGTGGCAAATAATGTGTCGAAATAATGTTTTCTCTTGTACTACACCATTCATTTTATTAATATAAAAAAAATAATTATTGCAAAAAAAAATCAGTACCTCACAATTAGTTGACTATTGTAGAAATTCAGTTTGTATAACATCCGCAACATCAAAAATGACGTCCAGAAATCGATTTAAAAATGTTGGTCCATTGCATTAACCGAATAGAAAACAGAGCAAATTGAACAAAAAAGAACTTACAAAACAAGTAAGTTTAGGCACGTGCATACTCTCGTACTCCAACGGAAAATGACGGTTTGACATTACGCACGTGCCGTCGTAGATGGCAATTCGTACAAAGATACTTTCATCCCGTGAGAAAGCCCGTGAGATTGGCCTACATTGGCGTGCTTTCCTTGGGCCAGCGGCTTTCATAGAAACGCGTCGGGGAAGAAAGGACCGCGAAGTAGTTGCGGTCCAGTCTCGCCTAGATCAAGGCCGTCGAGATTTAAATGGCCCATTAACGACGGGAGCATTTTCCCTGACGGAAGAGCGCGCGCGAAGAGCCGAATGAAAGGGGTGACCGGCTGAAGAAGTTGAAGGCCCGGGAGCCGGGACGCGTTCCGGGGGGGAAGTTCGAGGGGGGCGGCAGCGCCAGGCCGCTGGGGGGCCCCACCGGGAAACAGGTTCACCGGCCCCTCGCGCGACCCAACGAATCTTCTCACAGTGCGGCGACACACCGGCCGCGGGCGACCGGTCGGCCGGCGCCCCACCCCGCGCCGAGACAGGTCCTGGACCCCCAGTGAAGCGGACCCCCAGCGGCCGCCGCGCCAATCCTCGGGATTTCCGGGAAGCCCGGGCCAATCCCCGGCCCCGGGCCCTCGCGCTTTCCCGCGCCCTCGGCCCCGTCCTCACCCCGTCCTCACCCCGTCCTCGCGCCCCTCGGCCAATGGCCGGGCCCGATAAGTACGTTACGCCGATAGTGGGGCAAGGCCGGAGGAGAGCAGCGGCAAAGAAAGCCACCAACTCGAAATACGGAACTACGGTCCAGCTGGCAGATGGATCCTCGGGCCCACGCGCTCCGCGTGCCGCTTACATCCGCGTCTTCCGTCCCCCGTCCGTTGGCCCCTTCGCCCGATCGGCCTCCGCGCCTTTGAAGCCGCTTTTTTCCCGGGCAACGTCCGCGCGTTCATTGCCACGCGGGAGCGCGATGGCCTTTAAAAGGACACTGGCAAACGGATAGTTGTTCCGGCTTGGGATTTAAACGAGAAAAAATGCTAATGCCCCCCGGCCCTTGCTCTGCGGCTCACGAAAAACCGTTGTGTACTGTTGACCGCAGCTCCGTGACGTTCGCTCGCCGCCCCTCTAACTTTTCTTTCTCGTTTCCCTTCTTTTTCGCCGGCGCTTCCCCTCCGCCCGAGGGCAAATCGTGCCCCAAAGACCGTAAAAATTGTTCATCCCTACCCCCTCCCCCGGCGCTCCGACTTCCTTTCGCGCACGAGACGAATCACTTCCACGCGCTGTGTTTGCTGGTACTGCGTGCGCCGGGTGCGCCCGACCCGCCGCCTGTGTATGCGCGCTTCGAGCTCCCGCTTCATTGGCTGGCCCACTTTTTCCCGGGAAAAGCGCGCCATTGCGAGATTTAGGGGGATTTATTTTCAGTTCGATATGTATACATTTTTTCGCTCGAGCTTTCGCTCCTGATAATGATAAATTCTGCGCGGCGACCAGCAGAATATACGCGCGCTGCTATATCGTTTCGTTGGCCCGCGGTGAAAGGAAAACTGTGTACGTTGGGAGAGCCTTTATTTAGCCGCTCGCGACCTCCTGCAACGAAAAATACCCCTTCCCTCTCTATTTCCACAAATCTATTCGCTTGTTTATTAACCATGCGGTGGTCTAAATAACATTTTTTAATAGCGTCGGTATACATACTAAAAGCGCAGCCGCTTCGCTCGCTTGAATAAGGAGTCCACGTGAAGTCTAATATATTATTTATAACATTTTTCATTACATAGTCCGTTTGAAGCTTTTCGCAATGTAACTTCGCTAATACGCTTTTACATCCGCCATAACCATAATACATTTCAATTCGGAAAATTCAAAATTTCGCATCTAATCTGAATCTGTCAAAGGGATACTTACTGGCTATAAATGATATAATAACTTAATATTTGAACTATAATGAAACACGGATGGTAATTAAATTATTTGAGTTAAAATGTCATATATAATAACTCGCGTCTTAATCCAGTCTATGAAAAAAGCTATATTGAATTTAATGTATAAATGTAAAAAAGCTACTTTCATGCACGTAACGAAAAGTAGAATTATGCACTAGCAATTATGCATTTCAATTTGAAAGAGAAAATTTTTTTATCACCGCTGATAATTCAAGAATAATTCTTCTTATGTTATTTACAGACTTTTATATCCTATTTAAACATTATAAAGGACTATTAGGCAAAAACGATGTAGTTACAGGCTTTTTAATTGGTATATAAATAAGAACACGTGAGATTATATTATATTCGTACGAGCAATCTTATATGCCCTATATATCATTACACACGCAAGTATGCAAAGTATTCGAAATTAGTTAAAACCATAATTAAATTGTTACTCTAGAGAAAAGTTAAGTATCTTTATCGATTATTAACGAAGATGGATTAGAATAATATAATTACTATTAATTTTATATGCATATTCTTATATAGTTCATTTTTAAACGCACATATTTTCTGTTAACGGATCGATATTTCCTAAAAGTAATTAAATACCTTTATATTTCAAGTCGCTCGTTTATTGAAACTATATACAAGAAATCCTTTTTCTCACAGATACGAATTATTGTCTTTGATTATCGTCATTGTTCTGTTGTTAGTCGCGTAAATACATGTCATTCATGGACGCTATTAAAGTCGATACGATTGTATGCAAATGTATAGGTTAAATGCATTAAGCTACATATGTTACCTTCATATTGATATTAAATTATTACAACCTTATATACGCGGCGAGCACACGAGCAGCTGTCCAAATCAGATAAATTTTAGTTCAGCGTATATATTACGGGTTGCTCTCGCGTTGTAAATGCTCTCTTGTCGTCATTATGTCGCTGACGAATTAATTTCTATAAATTTTGTCTCTGATAACACAAATTACACATTAATAAAGAGGGGAATTTCACGCGCTCGCCCCCCAAAGATGAAAAAAGATGAATATTTAATAAGCTCTGGACCGAGGGGAGATTGATAAATTCCACGAAATCACGAGCACGGCTCCCGTTCTCCATGGCATGTCGGCGTCTCTCCGTCTCGAGCTGATGGGAGGGCAATGTAATTCTGTCCCGCCACCGCGTGCCTATCCTCGACGTTTGTTTGCGCTCGCCCCGAGTTATTGCAAGAATCCAGCACTACGCGCCGTCGCATAATTCGCGGATGCTCGAGCTCTAATAAAGAGAATTTTGCAGTTTCCCGGGCGACTCCCGCGCCAAAGCCGCGAAATACTTTCACGGCTTCGTACAAACTTTCCTCTCACTCTCATTCTGCATTGTATTCCTTCTACCGGTTTGTATAAGAGTATGTGCAAAAGGAGCGAATTTGAAAAATGCGCGAGCTTTTGTACTGCTGCGTCGAAGGCTTATGCTGAGAATGAAAGAATTTCTGCGAAATATCTGCGAAATAAAATATCTTTCTACGAATATAAGCTTATCAAAAAATATTCTCTTGAGAATATGAAGGTAGATTTTTCAACAGTGCAGTAAGGTCATACCTCTTCTTTATAACAAGTGCGGGGGTGTTTATTTATCGTAAAACATAGAAGCATGATTAATGGGTGCTTTAATACAAAAGGTTCAGAGTCGTTATTAATTTTAACATTATCGGATAAATGTAATGAATAAAGCATAATAAAAAAGCTTTAAAAATCTAGGTAATAAAAGTAGCCATGTAGTGGTAATAAATAAAATAGTGGTTGCTTGGCAATGAGACAGGGGATCAGCGCGAGAACGGGAAGCCGAGTCACCGCACCGCCGAGCGATCTCCGGAAAGTTTCACTTTTCGTGTCGCCTTATTTCGCGGGGTAGAAGTTATGAGTCTAGGCCTAAAGTGTACTGCCGTCACTTTGCAAGCCCGTCTTACAACTGGAACCGAACGAATAGCAACTGACTACGTTTTGTCAAATGAATGCATACATATTAATAGTTGATGGAGATATTTAAATTAAAGGAATCCTTTCTCTCTGAAAAATGAAAGAAGCACTTTGTATTCTGGTCACTTTTCACCTCTTACTTCAGTTTTATTGCACGATATAAACCAACGGTCAGAGTAATATATAGTTAGAGGTATTGTCGCTCAGGTTCTTTAAGCACAGGGTGTCATCTTCCAAATTTTGTTGCCAAAACATTGAGAAAACAATGGACAAACGAGCTTTAATCCTCGCCCGTGTGCTATAGGTTTACGGCGTGACTTTTTGCCAAATGAAAGGTCTCTTATTGCTGCCTCGTTCTCGCGTTAGCCTTGGCCTGCTACCGAATAAGGCTGCAGAAGCCGTTAATTAAGCGTCTCCGCAGCTGGAGCCCAACTCGAGAAGCTCCTTTGAACAACGAGAGCTAGGTGCGCCACTTGCAATTGGATACCACAGCTGTATTCTCTTTCAAGAGTATTCCTGTAAGAGGGTGTACATGCGCGCAGGCCAGGAACAAGCCTAGACGGGCGCCTCCTTTAGTATAATCCGTTTGCCCGGCTCCTGTTATACTGCACGAGAAACGGAATAGCTGGCACGCGATCGCGGATCGATCACAACGTGCTAATGAGCATTAACCGCGCACGTTCATAAGGTTTAAGTAGGAATTAAAGATGATTTTCTCGCGTATAGAAAGAGCTTTTATTTGAATCCAAGCCGTTTTAACGTAATAATAAATGATATATACACATACGTATGTGTATATATCTCTTATTATTATTATTTCTAATCACTATCTTTTATTTTATTATTATTATTATTATTATTATACGTATGTGTATATACATATACTTCTGTATACGTATATATACAAAAGACCGTATATGATATTTTCACAAACGCACTAGAGGATTCTAGCTTTTATAATATTAGTCCGCGTTTACAAGCGAAACGTTTGATTCATTACATAAAGCCGCTTATAAGCGAAAGGGAATAAACCAAACGAAAAACGATGCGTCAAGGGCAGAAAGAGGATCATGGAGAAATGAATAGGAAGTGATGATAATAATACGGCTACAAAGCCGCGAGCGCGAGATGAACGGGTAAAATGTCGAGATAAAATTCAAAGCGACACTGGTGCAAGGGCTCTCGGGATTACGATTCCCAGTTGGGCTTATCTTTTTCAAAAACTGCCTGCTCGTTATTCCGAAAGTAAGGCGCTTGTGGATCCGCATCGCTAATAGTCCGGTCATGTTCGCAACGCCTACTGTAGCCGCTGCACCGCATGCGCGCGACAAAATTTACCCTTCAGAGCCGCTTCCATCAGAGAATGAGAATGGAGAATGAGTTTTTGAAAGCTCATAATACATCATAATTCATTCGCGTTTTCAAAAACTGTATACATATCTCTGCATATATTCATTTTCAAACAGCTTGACCAAATAGATTTACTGATTTACATTGAGTACGGATAATAAATCTAGACATAAAAATTGCCGTTGAAAGGCTCGAGTAGAATATTGGTATTCGTATTTGCATCTCTGATTGCAGTGAGCGAACAAGGTGATATTTCAATTCGGAGACACTTAGCGCGGTCGGTATTTCCCGGTTCATCCTAATCCTGGCCGAATGATTGTCACTTGAGGGGGCCAAAAAGGAGAGAGTCTGGCGTGCGCACTCATAACCTATTATCGAGGAATTGCTTTGGCGGAGGCAGGCGGGGATGATTAAAAAAGTAATCCATTCGCGCCAAGCTCGGTGAAATGTCGACTCGCGGGGGAGAATATTTTCGGCGTCAGCGCGTCCTCCCGAGGCCGCGGCCACCCGCGCCGCCACCGCCGGCAGAAGTGTAAAAAGTAATTGAAAGCGCGTCAGCTCCATCCCTTGCCCCTGATCCTTCTCCCGCGTTATTAAGGAATTTCCCCCGCCTGCCGCGCCCCATTTTCCGAGGGGGCGCCGCGGCGCGGTTTTATTACTCGGCCTCTCCCTCCCTCCTCCGCTCCCCCCCCCCGGCTTCTCCCTCGCCCTCGGATCCCCCTTTCTTTTTTTCAATATTCGGATAACCGCAGAACGCGAGCCGGGGAATAAAAGTGGGCCGCCGCGTGTGGATACGCGCCGCGATCGCCCCAGCTGTTGGGGATAAACGGCCATCGACGTCGCGTATTACTGCGCAAATTGTTTAACGAGCCGACGCGACGCTCGAACGAGGCCGCGAAACGGCGCTTTTTCTTACTTCCGCGCACGTGCGTATTACCTCCCTCCTGTACACGTTGGCTTTTTGCCGGCGCGGCCGCCAGCGAGAGACAACGGCCTGCGTTCCCGCTTAGTGCTGCGCCAGCCTGGCAAATGCTCTTCTATGCAATCGCGACGATTAGACGCTAAGCGCACCTGCAGTGATTGTTATCATCCCCGGGAAAAGTCAGTCTGCAGGGCCGCACTGGATTTCTTTAAAGCGGAATAGCGCAGTAAAGGTCCATTTGCGCTTGTTCGCTTTACATTGGATTTATGGGTTAGAACGCATTTACATTTAACAAAAGTAAAACTGCCGTTTTATTGCAATCGAATTACAAAGACTGATGGATGCTTTTGCTCTCTTCAGTTTGTAGAATTAATTAGTTTGATTATCCGCTACATTCAACGTACAATGGCTTTTTCTACATAATACATTGAATTAGAAGCAAGGGAGGAAATACAACCGATTAATTTGTTTAATTGCATCAACTAATTATATTTTCGTTGGAGCGAAACAAAGGACAGAATCGTAGATGACGACTGGGTTGACGCCTGTTCTATTTGAAGGACTGGTATCTTGATTGCACCGCACATAGCCCAGCATTGATCGGATAGACCGACGCGCGCGCGGGGCACTTATTTTGCGAATCATTTGTTAGAGCGAAGCAGCGGCGCGGCCGACAGAGATTGCGCATTCCGAGCGCGTGTCAGCGCGGACGCGCGTAACCGAAAAATATAGAGGCGAAAGGGAAAAATCGGGCCGCGAATGCAGCGCACACACGCGGAGCGATCAATTCAGGCGGCCGGGGCAGCGGCTTGTTGCCGAAGCTCTTAATTGAACGCGGCCTCCGAAGCCGGCGTAATATTGTCGGTCGAGCGAGTTTAATTTAGCGCGGGCCGGCCGCGCTCCCGAGACCCGCTTCCTTTCCTAACCCCGCGAGCCTCCCACCCCCACCCCCCCCACGAATATAATTATGCCTGTAATTTACGTGTTTTCGCGCCGGCGTACGCTGAAGTGCACCCCGGGCGCCTCAAATTGCGCGGCCTCGCAGGACCCGCGGGCTTTTATCGACAATCGCGCGGGCCCGCTCGTTGTGTGTACATATACAGTCCCCTCAAAGGCGCGCGTTCATCGACGTAGCGCGCGGCAATATCAAATCGCGCGGATTATGCCAGTGCGGCTTTGCCCGAGTCCACTTGCCTGTACATATATGCATGCCCGCGCTCGGAAAGTCCCCCGGTGGAAAAGGGCGTCGTTACGATTTTTCAATGGGGAATCCGCTTATTTTGCGCGGCGGTGTGTACGCGTATGCGCATAAATCGACAAAGGAAAGTAGCGTAATTGCAATAGGAGAATGTGTACTTGCAGGCCGACTGACAATTGGCCGGCTTTTTATCCTTTAAACGAACTGATTATATAGCGCGGCGAAGTGCCAGCACCTGTAAATCAAGAGTGATTCGGGAGGATGTGGTGCCCTAGTGATTATCTCTAATCAATGCAGGTGTGCTGTGTCCTGGAATTTAGCCGGAAAATTATTGCTTAATCAGTAGCTAGTGGATTACATGATAATCCTTCCTGGATCATTATTTTGTAATTACGCTAGCTTGTATACGTATATATATACGCGCGCGCGTGTGTGTGTGTGCACGCGTGTGTTTATGTACAACAAAATAGTATTATGCTCGGACCGGCTGCGAGCCGCAATCCGCGTATATGTATTCAACACGAGTTAATTAAATCAGGTTATGGGTAGTTTTAATAGAACAACATAAATAAATAATAAGTTCCCGAATAGAGAAAGTTTATTCGTCACGTCCGTGCAAAAGTGCGTTTTGTCGCGTGTACCTCATAGGAGTGTCATTAGCATAAGCGAACCTCCAAGCTACAAATTAGGGGGAACGCGCGCGTGCTGGCGTCGGGAGAAAAAAGACAGCTAGAAGGCGCGACGCGTCTGCATCGGCTGGCAAACACACGCGAGATTCACGAGATAAACAAACAAAGTAGGCCGGCGGGGGCGGACGGGGCCGGCGGCGAATCCGCGCTCGTGCGCGCCGCCGGCCGAATTTCGGATTCGCCGCGCAAATTGGATTTTTCGCCGAATGCGACACTTGTCGGGAGCCGCACTGCGCCGCGGAGATCCATTATTAGATTTAGCCTTTGGCTGGGGGAGGTGGGGGAGGGGCGCCGCCGCCACCGCGATTTACGCCGGCGAGGAGGGCCGTCGGCTTCTTCTTTTTCTTTTTTTTTTTTTTTCGCTCCCACGCGGGCAAAGTTCGCCGGGAGATATGCGCCCGCGGCGAGTCTTGCGGGAGGGCCGCCTCCCCGCCGGCAGGAGCGGATGAAGTTTTTACGGCTCCACTCGCGCGCCCCGGAAATATGGATTTCCATCCTCGCGCGCGCGCGCGCTCCTTCTTTTACAGCGCGGCCTGCTTTTTTTACCGGCCGCGGCGCGTAAAACGAATTTTGATTAAATTATTTCGCCCGCGAAGACCGATTGTTTCTGCCGGTTTTTACGGCGCCGGGCGCTTTGAGGGGGCCGCTCCGCAGGGCCGCCGCCGAGTTCATCGGCGGGGCTCTTATCGTTCCTTTCGCTATCGATCGGCCCGTCGCTAACACTCCACTGGCTTGTTTAATGACGATATTGGCACTTTCTTCGCCGTGGGCCGATGAGCCGAGTGAACTCGAGCATTTCGCGATTCTCTCATCCGAAAATGAGACGATGCTCGTTGGCGAAGTAAGGGGGGCGTCGAACAATGCGCGCGTGACGAGTCAAAGACGAGAGTATCGGTTCGTGCCCCCGGGCCGATGATCGGGCTAACGGCCCCGAGTCGCAAAGGAGCGTGGCCAGAGTCCAGTTTTAAAATTCCCGGGAACGGGGTAAGGCCGAGAGAGGCGAGCGAGGGGCCGGCTATAGGACAGGAGAGCGGGTCGAGCCGGTCGGAATTCTTCAACGAGCAAACCCGGAAATCCATGGAAAGCATTGGCTCGGCGGCGGAGAGGCGGCCCTCCTGACCGAATGATCCGGAGGAGAGTCGGAGCGAGGCTTGGGAACCGGCGAGCGGCGGACCCCCCCGGGGCCGGCCGCGGCCGAGATCCGGACCGCTTTTTCGGCGCCCCCCGCGACCCCCTCCAGGCCGCCGGGGCTCGCTGGGGGTCGCCGCGGGGGGAGGGCCCAGGCCGGGGAGAAGCTTCCTCGGGCGCGGACTCATCCGGAGACGGTCAGTCATCTGGTGCTCTCAGTGCCACGCACCTCGAGTGGGCCCAGCATCCCGGACGCACAGGCCAAAGGAGCGCAACTGGCGAGGAAGCGAGCCGGGGACCGATCGTCGGGTCGCGCTTCCGGGGTCAGTGTGGGGCTTTGTGGGGTCGAGGGGGGTCGAGCGGGGAGCGGGCGGGGGCCGAGCGGGGCCGATTGTTATGTTTGCGCGGGCCTCGCGGGTCCGAGGACTGGCGAGCAGCCGGGAGCCGATAGGGCGCCGCCGGGCACCAGTGACATGGCCGGATATAATCAGGGCTGGTATCAGCAGCAGCAGCAGCAGCAGCAGCATCACCATTACCATAACCATCAGCACCATGAGCACCGGGCGCATCAAAGCCAGCATTATTCCCAGTATTACCCCCCGGATTACCTCTATCGATTCTCCCTACAGGTAATTTCTCTGCTTATAAAATATGCGGGCTCGCGCGCTCGCGCGGCACCTCGGCCGCGATAAAAAAAAAACTCGCGGCCTCGTTAAAGGGCCGCGAGGCTGCCCGGGAGCGGCTTTGTCGCCGTATCGGCTCGGTTATTAAACTTGTAGAATTGCCCGGCGGGCCGCTGCCGTCGCGCTCCCGGTCATCGCCTGAGCCTTTCTTCCGCCCCTGCTTTACATCGATGCGAAACTTTTAATTTGCCGGGATTGCGAGCCGCCGCCGCCGCCGCCGCCGCGGGAGATCCTTCAAACTTTCCGAATTAACGGGCCGCACGCTCGGAGAAACGCGTCGCCGGCTTCGCCCTCGGCGGCTCGTTAATTCGCCCGCGAGCTCCCATATTAATACATTACACGATGAGGCCGCCGGCCGCGCCTCGTCGATGCATAAACGTGTAGATTCGGTACGCGGGCCGTCGATCCGAGGGGCACTTACTCTCCCTCGGCACGCGGATGCCGCGTACGTGTGCGCACACAGGGGGCCGCCGCGGCGCACTTGCAGCGCCCATTATACTCGCCGCGCTGGAGCCTGGCCCCGGCGACTCGCGCCGGCGTGATTGATGCGCGGCCGCCCGGGACTCGCCCGGAAAAACTTGACGGCCGCTCGGCGGTGAGGCGACGCGTCGCGGCCGGGCCCGCGTAAACAAAGCCTCCCCCGGGGCGGGTCAGGGGTCCATCGGAAGGACCGGGCGCGCGTGCGTATCGATCCTCGCCGGGATTCGGGTCGCGGCGAGGGAAAAAAAACCCGCCGCGGCCCCCGGCGAGGCGGCAGTGTAACGCGGCCGGTAATCGGTATTTCGGCGGGCGGCGCTAATTGCCGGCCGCGCGGCCCGCTGCATTATAATAATGGGGCGGCCGGGGGAGGCGAGAGCGCGAGCCTCGCGTGGGGGGAGGAGGTGATGGAGGGCCGGCGGACAAAGGCTTTTTCCGGGCACAATGAGGGGCCGGGCCTTGGCCGCCGGATCGATCGGCAATGGACCGCCGCCGACAATCGGCCCATTGGCCCGCGCGACTCCCGGCCGCGGCCCTTGTTCCGCGCGGGATTCCCTCCGCCGCCGCCCGCGCAATCTCCAATGGCATTAGTTTACCTTTGTTGGCCTTTTAATGGCGCCCGGCCATTCCGCGGCGGCACAATGCCACTATTATGTCCCGAGGAAAATGCGACGGCCCGACGATTCTTCCGGCGGCCCGCGGCGATTATTTTCCTTTACGGCCGCCCCGGCCCTTTTGTTTTTTTTTTTCGGCCCTGCAAATGGAGAGCGTTTTAGCCGGGGAGTAATTAGCCCCGGCCGCGGCCCCGCGGCGCCTATCTCGCGCCCCTCCCCCCGTCATTGTTGCGCCGCGGAATATCGCGCGGCACGCGCGCCTCCCAGGCACAATAATAAAAGGGGAACGCGAATGGGGAGAGGGCCGACCGGTCGGCCGGATTCCCCAGCGGGCCTGCGAGACTCACCGCGAGGTCCGCGTGCCAGTGCGCAGCCCCGGCCGGGGACGCCTCGCCCGGCACTTTGTGCCGAGTAATTAGACACGTCGCCGACTTTACAGCCGGGCGTAAAAGTCAAACTCCGGTGAGCCGCGGGAGGTACGCGCCTCGGGGTCTTCGTCTAGGCCTCGAGCGACCGGGCGGAATGCCACCCCGCCTCCGATGCTACAAGTCCACGACGTGACAGTCGGAAACTTAGGCTCGCTTGGAGGCAGTGCGGGGCGAGAGCTAGCCGCGTGACCGATGCGCGGCTCCCCGACCGACGCGCGGCTGCAGCGCGCGAGTGAGGCACAGGCAGTTCGACAGGTAGCCCTCGCTGCTAAGCGCCGGAGATTGCGGCTCGCGCCCGAGCTCCATAACCCCGCGCTGCCCGGGCGGCTTGTCATTCCCGGGCGGCAGCCTGCGCCTGATGGTCCACTTCCTTCTCCTTAAGTACATGCAGCCCCTCGATACCTGTGTGTGGGTGTATGCGCTCGCGTGGGTGCGTGCGTGGAGCGTCCAAGTCCTGGTGTGCGACTTCGCTGGCGGTCCACAACCCGATTCGTTCCGCTGTCTGTGTACCTGATACACGCCAGCCATTGACACGTTGGAAATGCATTTTCGAGTTAGCCGAGAATTAATAGAGCATCCGGGAGCGGCGCCGTTAGTGGCTCACGCCCGGTATTATTCAGCCAAGTGGTTACTACCTTCCGATTCTGGCCCGTGTAACTCCTCCGTAGTGTTGCTAAATGTACACTAATGACAGGGGAGCCCTTCGGCAATTATCACCGAGAAAATGGATTAAATTACTGTCGCTTTGAAATTTCCCCCATTACCCGGGCCCGGCAACGCTCCCCGAGACCTAAGGACAAAATCCACACAGCGCTATTTGATTGTATGAATAACACATGTCTCGCTAAAACTCGATTGCAGCCTCGCGCTCCCCACCTTTTCAACCCTCGCCATAATAATCGGCAGATTTCAATTATCGCATTGCCCGAGAGCGCTATCGAATCGGAATACCGGGGCCGCCCTCCCGAGGAGATAGCCCGGAAGCCGAGGGCTACGGCGCAAACGAGGGGGTAAGGTCACTCGCTCGTAAACACGGCCCGCTCGTTCTCGGCTCGCGCGGATATTGTCTCCCGCGGCGCGCCGGAGACGCGCGACCTTTGCGCAGGCTCGCCGCACTCACGCACCGCCGCGGGCGTCGTCGATTCGCCGAGCGATCGTAGGCGCCCGGCTCCCCCCCCCCCCCCTCGGGGAGGCCCCGGCGGCTTAGGAAGGCCAGGGCCGGGAGGGGCGGGCTGTAAAAGAGGTCGCGCGCGACGCCCCAAACCCTCCCCCCCGTTTACGACGCTAATTGTCGCGCGCGCGATATTCGGGGCGCGCGGCCCGGCCCGCATTCCCCGCGTTCCCCGCGTCTGCCCCCGCCGACGAGGAATTCAGTTATTAGCGATTTTTCCCGCTCCCGGCGCCGGCTCCGCTCGCGAGCCTCTCGCTCCCTCATTAAACGGGATCTTGATTAATTATGGGCGCCGGGCGCGCGCGCGCGCGGCCCTGTACACCGCCCGCCATTTTTCTCCCCGGGATTTCAGGCGAAAGGGAGATAAGGAGCCGCTCGATGCGCCCGGCCCGCCGCGCCCAAGATTAATCGGGCAAACTTGGGATGAGCGGCGGGGAGAAAAAAAAAAGAGTAACGGCGTAAATAGCCCTGGGCCGCCCGGCGCACCTTTAATCTATGTAGGTCAAGATTTTGATTGACGTTTCATTCGGCCCGGGGCCGCGGATCCCGAAGGTTTTAATTATTGCTCTTTGTTCGCTTCTCGTTAACTTCGGAGTAGGCGCATTATGCGCGCGAGGCGCCGGCTGCCCTGCCCTCGGCCCTCGTCCACCGGCTTTCTTTTCATTTATCATTGCAGTATTGGAATCCCCATTGAAGGAGATTCCATTTGTGAACTGGCCCGACTAATTAGCCTCCGCTACTTTGCCTCATTTCATAACTGAGCACCGCCCACTCGAACAGCCAGCCTCCGCGTAAAAAATGATGATCGGCTTACGATCGGTCGGCTAATTAAGCATTTCTCGCAACGCCAGCCCAGTTGCAGGTGCGAGCGGATGCAAATGTCGGGGCCGTCATGCAGTGATTTGTACCGGAACACCCGAAAACCTCGCACGACTCGCCAAACCGGCTGCTCGATCACCACCATGGACATGTGCGTATTAATGGAACTAATCTCTCGCGGACGAGTGCAGGAGGAAAGTCGGCTGCTTGGAATGGCGCGGGGCCGCTAATCTCGGCGCTACAGCGGCGGCCCCGGAGCTGCAGCTTTATCGCCCGCGCGGACACCCCCGCCCCCACTTCCATTATGTCTCCCCCGCCGCGCGGCAGTCAAATCTTGGAAGGTTATACGCGAGCAGCGGAGTCTATTCGGGGCCGGACGACACGCCGGGGAGCAGCCATGGCCGAATGGCGCGTGTATACGCGTGGCGCCGCCGCCCACTCAATTGAGAGAAAGCTTACGGGCGCCCGGGGAGCTTTTGCCGGCCCGGGGCAGCTTGCCTCCAAATTGCGAATTAACCTGCATGATGGGCGCGCGCGCGCGCGTCTCTGCTTGACATAGCGTACCTTTCCTGCTGCGAGCAGCGGAGCACCTGGTCGACTCGGGTCCTTTTTAGCGGCGAGCTTGGTTATCGGCCGCACGACCTGCCCGGCTCGGCCGATAATTGGACGGCTGACCCGGGGGTACAGGCCGGCCTGGCTCACTAAATGAAAGGTGCGCGCCGGCTGAGAATAATGCGGGCATTAAACGCGGGCCGCCGGTCACCTTTCTTCGGGCGGCCCGCAGTTTTTCCTAAGAGCGCGCGCGGCCCAGGCTGCTCGAGCCCGCCGCCCAGCGCACTAACTCGCGCAATATTAGCGGATCCTTTTTACCGACCGTAGCGCGCGCGGGATTATTAAATTTTTAGCCTGGTTGATGAAAAAAAGGGGGCGCGCTTTGGATTTTCCAGCGCTCCGCGGGCGCGGCTAATTTGATGCGCGCGAGACGAGGTCCGCGTGCGAGGGCGAGCCCCGGAGTGCAACACGCCGGGGCCGAGCTCCCCTTACGACCTTCCTTCTCTCGGGGGTTATATCCTATTTTATTAAGCGATCGCGAAGCGAACACTTTTTTGAGCTTCGCGGATACTTGTACACGTCGCCCCTTTATTTCAAGACACGTATTTCTACTTAAGCCGCGAAGATGTTTCTCCGGAGTCAGTTATCTTATGAGCTCGTTTTTCTTTTAGCGAGCGGGGGCGTATCCATTTTGCTTTGCCTTAGAGCTCGTCAAACCTAATGAATAATTCAATCAAATATCCGTATCAATTTATACGTAGCTTTTAATTCTATACACGTATAATAATACAGACTGAGAAAAATTTAATATTGCCAAGTTGGAGTAAGAATAAAAATTGGTAAAAGTCCTGGAAAGCTTACACATTTTGATTAGGACTCATTGATTCGATTGTTCGTAAATAAAAATGGCAAGTAAGCTGGCTCGTGTGATTCAGAAGCCACAAATCATTACTCGTAGTAAAAGGACACCTTTGAAAAAGACATTGGGAGCAGAAGGAGTTTGAAAAGTTGAAAAGTGAATTTGGCGCGTGTACGTGTTCGAGGCACCCGTTGGCGAGCACAGACGAAAGCGAGCAAATAGTCGCGAATTGCGTGATAGACGTGGCAGTTGTTTGGGATCCTGGGGAGTCTTGTTTTCGCAGCGCGCTCGCACACAGTATAATCGAGTTTCTCCAGCTTCGATTTTTATGAGCTTCCGTTCCGCCTATCCTGCCGCGCCTCGCTGCTCGTCCTCGCGTAACGGTAAGAAAGAGACGGGGACCAAGATACACAAGGAAGAAGCCGCGGGGGCGAGGCGCGCGCTTCCGCGCAGCTCGTTATGTGGCCACGGGGACGGGGAGGACGTCGCCTTTGGCTCCCCCGGAGCGGCGCGAAGAAGCTTCCGTAAATTGGCAAGGTTAATGACGTTGCGAATAGCGCCCCTCCCCCTCCGCCGTCGCTCCCGCGGGCTCCACTCTCTTCCACTGTTTTCTTCCGTCCCGGTTGCCTTTGTGCGACGCCTTTCTTGTGCGCCCTCGTCGCTTCCGCCCCGCTCGACTTTATGGCGCTGCACCGCCTCCAAAATATGAGACGAGCGGCAACGAGGCGGCGTGCAAGTTTTGCCTAATGCGCCCCGTCTCTCGCTCGCCTCCGCAAGAGAGGCTACACGTAACTGCAGTTCTACTTATTGGCCCGAGTCTCGAAACTTGCGCGGGAACCTCGAAATCGGCATGCTATTTGTTTCTAACGGAATTTATTGACTATCGCAGGGAAAAGACTGCCGAGGCCGTGCCGCGCCGACCCTTTTCCCGTAGAGAAAACTACTTTAATTGGCTGGCAGTTGTTGCTCGAGTAACGAATCAAACTGCCTTTGCATTACGTCTCGAAAATATAGATGGTCATGGCTGAACTCGCTGGAGACAGTCGAGCAGAGAGGAGCCATGAGCCAGTGCGCAGCTGTGCAATTAGCGCAATTGTCAAGCAGGAGACGGCTTGCCAGGCGCATCTTCCTCTCTATCTTTCTTCGTCTCGCAGGCATCGCGTCTCACCTCTCACCTCTCCCTCCCGCGTCTCGGCTCGGTTCCTCTTATCTCAACACCTCGAGGTTCGGCTCGTCCTTCCTCCTTTGGCTATGCGTTGTGTAATCAGTAGGGCGTAAATCTACCCTCGGATGGAACAAGTTTGTAACACTACTACGCGTAACGATTCCTACATTAGAGCGTTATTTTGCGGTTATCCCGCAAAGCCGAGGGTCAAGATAGCTGCGAGGGTAAACACGACAAATTATCATAGTTTGTGTTTCTATATTCATTTTTAAAAATGACCAACACGTTGTAATTTCTTAGTTTTTGTTGAAAACTATATGACTATTAATTAACGAGTGGACCATTTTTCTTAACGTGAAAAATCCAAGATTTATCGGTTTAATTCCTGACTAAAATGGATTTCCTTGGGGTTAGTGACATGTTTCTCTGGATTTCTCTCGGCGCTGTAGCCGCGGCGCCAAACTGCTGAAAATACGACACGCCACGATTCGTGTAAATAGACTCAGCAATTTCGAGTGCAAGTCCAACATGGGGCAGAACGCGCGCAGACTCAAAATCGATAAAGCCCTCTGTCCTCTATCTCTCTCTCCTTCCCACCCCATATTCTTCGAACGTGAGGCACTTGCCGAAAGTTCCTCGACTTGAATCGGAGAGCTGACAAATAGCAATGGCACGGTAAAGACGGAATCTCATTCGAACGCGATTATTCTAATATCATTAGATTTCACACGAATACTATAGGAACTATCTTGGATAATGACATTGAAAATGGCAATTACGGAATAGTCTACGGGATAGGTATACAGAAACCTTACTAGTCCATTGATGAACGAATCGTGTCTAGTGCATAACAATTATTATGGCAATTTCATTATATTCAATGATCTTAGATTTTTAATTTTCTGAATTCTGTGTTATATTCGAAAGGTACTACGAATACTTAACTAATAATATTTTTATATTCTTTTGGATTAGATTGTTCAATGCCGCCGGTATACTTTGCAGTAATCCTCATCTAAAGAAATTAAATAATAGCTTTCATTAATAATATTGACTAGACAAATCTGGAAGGAATAAAATTTGTACTTTGACTTTTGGAGCCTTATAATTTATTCGAGCAAAGAAGCTTCTTTAATTGAGCCGAATAAATAGAAAAAAATCTGCTGAAGCATTTACTTTTGGCGAAAGCGCGTCCCTTTAGAAAGGTAGAAGCGGTGCCGAGTCGGGGATAATTTGGAAAATCAGCAGAGGCTGGGGACGTCAGAGTCCGAAGCGGAAAGTCTCCCCCAGCTGGAGCGGAGCCTTTCAGCAGCGGCCATTTAAAGACAGGTCAATCAGGGCGGAAAAAAGCCCCCGGTTGGAGGCGCCATCCGTTAGGGGGCGGGCGCTAGCCGGCAGGCAGCCGTCGGCCCTCGAGGCTCCCCAGCCGACTCTGGCGCGGCGCGCGCGAAGATTCCCCATAATAGGGCCGGGAATTTGCAGCATCCGGCGCCTCGGCAATTCAGCGGCGCGGCCGCGAGCGCGGGGTGGCCGAGGCGACGTCTTTGTCGCGCGGGGGCCGCTCACGCACACGCGCGGCCCGCGAGGGCGCCGGGGACGCGGGACGACTCGAAGACAATGCAATTATTCGCAATTACCGCGTCCGTCCGCTCGCGGCCCCGCGGAATTATCCCATTCTGCTTCCATTACTCCGGGCGCGCGGCGCCTCGCAGTCCCGTGGGTGTAGCGCCCCAGGGCCAGCTGCGCGCCCCCCGGCCCTGTGTGTGCGCGCGGGGACGACGTCGTAATAACGCGTCTCCCCTGCGCCCGGCCGAGCCTTGCCCCGAATGATTTATGGCCTTTTGTAAAATTACCGAGCGCCTTTTGCGCCGCTCGGCTTTTCTAAAGGGCCCTTTGTTCGAGTAATTTGCGAGAGCGCGACTTTTGACTGCCGTTACGATTAGTGCGCCCCGAGACCTCCGTCCAAAATCTCGATGCGCACTAATGTATGCGTATACACACAAGCCTCGCGTTACGCTAGGCTTCGCCGGAGGAAGCTGGATCGTTAGGGCGAAGAGCCGCAGTTGAAATGCAAGTAGTTTCCGCTGCCGCGCGTATAAATCAAAATAATGCAGCGCTTGGGGCAGGCGAGGAGAAAACAAACAAGATCAAACTTGGCCGGTGGCCCTCGAGAGCTTGCTTCATTGACGGCGGGGCGCGACTTCTCGCCGAGTCAGCGGCCGGAGACATCCCAATTAAAGTCCGCACGGCGAGCGCTTCCAGAGAGCGAGGAATAATCATCCCGGTGGTTATTGGAACGCACGCGAGCCTCCCATTCATCGGTAATCTATTTTCTCGAGCGGTGCCGCGCTCGCCTGGATATATATCTATATGTGAGCGCGAGAGGCAAGCTGCGCGCCTCGGGGACGAGATTGGAAAGTTGCGGTTTTATTAGGGGGGCGACGGGCGCGAAGACAATTGCGCAAAGTAAAGTCACATTGTGTCTTCAATTTTAGATGATCGCTAGCATTTGAGTTCCCTCTTCGATCCATTATGACGCGCTTTCACCGTAAATCAATGGAATTGAGTCTGGCTTCTTCAATTATAGCCTTCAGACAGCTTGTCGTACATCTTTAAACGTCAAATTATGATATTATCCAGCTCATAAGAACTCGTGAACCTATTTATTATTTAAGGGGCATAAAGAGAAATGTAATAAGAATTATTATTATATACTACAGATATTAATCCACCTGTATAGCAAGTGTATAGGTAAAATAATCAAAATCTTTGGTATAAAAAATAGATTTTTTTTTATTTAATAAGTCTGCCTTCAGTTTACTTGGAAGTGTCGTCAAAATTCTTATAACATTTACCTTATTGTAGAAATTTATGTATCAACTGAATGGTTAAATTAACGAATAATTATTAAATCGAGAAATTTAGTCGCTTCAATCAATATTATCAATTAATTATAATTTTTATAATTATTCTAATTTCTTTAGAGATAAAGATTAATAGTACTTTTGCGTGATTGGATGAAATGGTGATTGTTTTTAGTAAATTGCGTTTATTGTTTCTCGATAGGCTCATCATTGCACTTAAAACTTGCACGACGCATTGCTAATTTGACTATTATTATTGATACTTGGATGGATGAGCGGTGCATTTAATAATTACAGCTTATCATTATTTATTTGATATTATTGAAAACCACAAATTGTTTGGACGAGATGTTCCGTGCGTAAATATTCACTGGCCAGCAGTATATTTTGATTAACGTACAAGTAAGTTTTAATAAGCGTGGATTGACAAAAACATTCGCAACACTAACTAATTAAAAATAAACGCGACCAGGGCTTGCCTTGGAGCGTGGCATTAATAAAAACGAAAGGAAAAATGCATAAATATATATGTATATACATATCTAACAAAATTTAAGTCAATTGCCGTGAAGAGCCGAGGCGAAAATACAGAAACTCGGTAATGCAATATAAGAGAGCTCGAGAGCGAGAGGGAGCTGTAACTAGGCGAACAAGGGGGAATGGAAGGAGAGAAATAATAAAGAGAAGTTGAAAGAGAGTCGGCGCTGCGTAGACGGGGCGAGCGGCCGGGTGGCCGGGCAGGAGGAGAGCGCCGAGGGACGGGGCCGAAGGGCGAAATTCTCGTTCGACAACTACGTTTAGCGAATCCTCGGCGACGAGTGGACGGGCGGGCTAATGTAACAAAGGCAGAGTCCGCGAGGCGCGGCTCCGGGCCCGAGTCCAAAGTTGATTATTATGCGCGCAGTCGCTCTCCGGGCGGGCCGCCGCGCGCTTCTTTCCCCGGCGCGGCGGCCGCGCCCGGCGTCGCGGAGCTCATTTCCACTCGCGCGCCGGCCCGCGCGGAAATGAAAAGAGCCGCGGCGCCGATCATCGCGCCCTATATCACGCCGGCTCCTCCGGCCTTAATTAAAAGCGCCCGCGCGCGTTACATCGGTAATCGGGCGGAAAAGGGGCAAAAAATATAAGTGGCCGGGCGATCGGGCGCGCGGGGCGGGAAAGGCCCCCGGGGGGTAGGGGCGCTTCAAATATTCACCTGTAATCCCCGCCGAGCCCTTAATCCCCGGCCCAGTCGCACTTGGGCGTAAATCTTTCAGCTAGTTCGCCGAGCTCGCCCCCCTCCGCCCCCCCCCCCCCGAGGCTTCCCCGCTCGCGAAAACGGACAAAGTCTGCCGGCGCCCGGCCCACCCCCTTCGCTCAAAGCATGACTGGCCCTCGCGACCGTTTACTGACGGCCGGTCCAGCTGTTACGGAGCCGGATTCGCGGAGTATAGGAGAAAGCCAAGCGGCGGGGCAGGCGTCGACGAGGCGATCGGGGCCCCGGCGCGGCCGGGCACCGCGCGCTGCTCAAGTTTCCGAGTGCTAACTGGCAAGTTATGCTGACATTGTTCTAATTTAATCATGGACGCCAGGAGCAAGCAAGATATCCGGCGGCCGCGCGCGCCTCGGCCTCGCGTCTATAATAGTAACGACCGCGCTAAACTCCCCCGGCTCCCGTCCCCGGCGCTTACATACTTAACCCTTCCGGAAGAGCCGGCCCGGCCGGCCCGGCTATCCCCACAGGAGCCCTCGGCCCGGGCTCGGCCTGCCTCGCGCACGCCCACATCTGCTCCCCGTGTCTCGAGGTTCTTTCCCCCGAGCCGGCGCCTCTCGACCGTCGTCTCTACCCGGAGCCCTCCGCCGGCGCCAGATGCCCCTTTCGAAACCTCCAGACGAGCGGCCTTCCTTTATCTCGCCTGCGCTAGCCTGGATGCTAAATGAACGGCTTGTCCGTGCGTCCTCGGGCTTTCGACTCGCGGCGGCGAGTCGCTCGGTGACCTGCCGTACATGTATTATCGGAGCGGACATTTTTCGAGGCGAACAAAGGCGCTTGTTTACTCAGCGCCGCATGTTATTGCGTCCGCACTGGCAAAATGCGGTTACGTTATTATTAATGTTTTATGTCCTCGTCGCTGTTGACGGTGTCTAATAATAATTTACGGCACGTTTCGGTAAAATACGGCTCCGCGGTTATAATAATTTCTATGCCGTTTTAATGTGTACGATATTGATAATATTCGATTTTGAGGACGTGCGCAATGTTTCTCTTTCATAACTTCAAACGCAATTAAAAGAATGGCAAGGGTATTCGGCTTCCCTGCTCTGTTGAGCAAACAATCTATTGGAAGACGCTTGATTTTCGATCCGCAATGATTTTCGATTTAAATATACGCGGAGAAATACTCAGTACGATAACGAGGAGCAGCACTGAAATTTGATTGAAAAAATAGGGAAACGCCTGGCGCGTACACGTCCCGAGATAAGCCGCAGCGAGTGCATCGGCGCCACCTGCCGCGATCCCGGGCCATTCCACTTAAAGTCCTCCCCGGAATCGGGGACCTCCCACGGGTCCATTGAGCGCCGAAAAATCACGCGGAGTATAATCATCGGGGTAATGGTGATCGGGCGGCGTGTTCGCGAGTGCCGGGAACGAGGCGGGGGCCGGAGGGGGAAAAGGGGGCGCAATAACTATTTAGCGCACTCCGGGAGCCGGGCTTAATCCGGGCAGCGCGGCGCGCGCGGCCAGAGCGCCCGTAAGTCCCGGGCTTAACGAGGCCGGGAGGGAGTTTAATTTAAAACCGGTCGGGGAAAATCGGCTCGATTCGCGCGGCCCTCCGAGAGCGGGATTACGCCGGGCCCCCGCACCCGCCCGAGATGACGGCTCTCTAGGCTTTTGTTTCCGCGGGAATCCGCCGATCGGGCCGATCTCCCGCGGGCCGCCGATCGGCCCGATCGATTATCTACCCCGCCCCGGAGTCGCGTCCCCCTAATCTCTTCTCCTTCCTGCGCGATTTCCCTCCGCGGCATTAGCGCGACCCGCCCTGCCGCCCCTCTATACGTTTATTAAGTTTTCGAATATTGCCCGGGATATTATTGCTGAGTAGGTTCCATAGGCTGGCGCGGATATCAAATTTCATTATTTCGAGATTATTGTTAAATCGTACAAAAGGGCACGCGAGCGCGGGAACCTGAGCCGCCGAGCCGGCTATTCAACAACGAGTAGCAGAGATGTGCATATCCTGGGGGATAAAATCGACCCGTTATGTGCATGCGCGATAATATCGAGCGCGCTGAATTAACCAATCCGCAGAACTCAGAAGGAAAAGGAGAAAGTTCCGAGAAGACTGTACAGGGTTAACGAAGCCGCAGTTGGTGAGGTACGAATCGGCCGTACGTTCGCGGCTGGCTGGTCATAAGAAGAGACCTTCAAAATCTTAATCCGCGACGTAAGTAATAGTTAGAGTCGCAGGCGCCGGCGGACGGGGAGACAGTAGAGCGCGGGCGGAGCGCCTTCCCTGTCTCAAGTAGGTTACAAAGTGGAGCGATCACGTTCCCGAGCGTTAGAGAGGCAAGACACGGCGCGTCGCCCGCTTTTGTCTAATTGCATAAGTAAGCGCCGGGGACGCGGGGGAGGGGGGGGGGGTGGCGTCCCTCGCAACGTGGCGTCTCTGCGAGCGAAAATTACGGGGCGCCCGCTGCCCCTCCCGCCGCGTGCAGCCTCCGATTTGCAGTTAGGAGTTTCTCCGCCGACTCGTCGCTCGGATTGTTCGCCCGGCCGAGGCTTCCCGCGGCCCTGGCGACGCATCGCAACGCCCGGGCGCAAGCGCTGACCGGCGCCGCGTAATAACGCGGATGTATATTCCCGCGGCTCGTATAACTCGATGAAAAACTCATAAAGCCAGGAATTTACTTGAGTGGGCTCACTTCGCTCCACTTGAGTGGAATTCACTTGAATATACCTGCGTGCGCACTGGCTGATTGCGCGGGCGCGATCGCCCGCTGCTGGCGGGACAATAACCGACAAAAATTCATTAAATATATTTGGGAATGCTCGGCCGGGCCCCTTTTTCCCCTCTTCCACTCCGACTTTCCATTGAAATTATAAATTCGAGCTGCGGCCGGGTAAAGTAGTAACTAATCAAATGGCTGCGGGGGTTCGTTTTTTCCATTGTACCTTTCGTGGAGCTTGGTAATAATATGCTTTTAGATATTGGCTCATTGCGAATAAGTGGGTTTCTGATACTTGTTATAATACATAATGAATGAAAGTGTAGGTAAAAAAAGTCTTCTGAAAATCCAAAAATATATAGTCATAACAAAATATAGATATGCATTTATAGTATTAACATGTTTATTTATGAAAGAATAATTGCAGAATTTTTATTGTCTCGACGGTATAGGTAGGGTATACACAGGACAAAATTACCATTTCCTTCGACTCCATTTAGGCTTCTTGGTACCATGTCTGTAAAATTCTTGGTAATATTCAAAGTATATTCTTGAAACGAGTTTAGTCCGAGGTTTAGTCTTTCATTAACGAACAGCAGAAAGTCGTCAAAAGGCTTCTCTTTTGATTACCATAAGACTAGACGCACTGGAGATTTGAGCGAGTGCTCCGCCCGCACCTTTCAATTCTCGCTCGTGCTTCCGCTTTATTCGGCGGGTTCATGGACTCTCTCACAAATTCCAGTTTAGACAATAGTTGGCCTCGGTGGCTTTTGGATACAATACCTTTGACTTTTTGTCCTTTGTTCTTTTTTATAAACTCATTGCAGAAATTGCTGGAAACCATCTTTTCATAATGGAGAGTGTATTCTTTGATACAAGAGTCTCGATCTTTTTAATAGCGTTAAGCTGTACAAAGAGAATGTTTTTATTGATATTGTTGTACCTACATTATTTATAATTACAAAAAAGAATGTTTACAATAATAATAGTAAAACTAATAATAATAAGAATGAAATAACGAATGCTAATAAGCGATAACTAACCTCGGTGAATGGTTGTGGCTGTTGCAGCAACAGCAGGCCCAGCAGCAAGCTCAGCAGCAGGCTCAGCAACAGGCCCAGCAGCAGCAGCAACACTCGCAACAGCAACAGATGTTGCAGGCCAACTCCCCCGGAGGCGGAAACGCGGGCAAGGTCACGGGCAGCCTGTCTCCGGGCAGCTCGGCTTCCCCCAGCGCCGTCGTCACCTCGGTCTCGAACAAGTCCCCGGCCGAGCCGAAACCGGTCGAGTGCAACCTCTGCCATCGGAAGTTCAAAAACATACCGGCCCTCAATGGCCACATGAGACTACACGGTGGCTACTTCAAAAAGGTAGGCACGATCCCCTGCAGGCTGCTACGCCACAGGAATCCACTTCCGATCTTGGCCTAACAACGAGTGTAACGAACGGCCGGGGATAATCGGCGGCCGCGCAATGGGACTCGAAGTTGATTTTTGAAAAAGGAGCCCAGCTCGCTCACTCGGCCGACTGGCGGCGCTCGCGGCCCGTGAGCGGCAATTACCCAGCGCTATTAATTTGTTTAATGGGCGCGCGGGCGCGCAGTCGCTATAATGAAGAAAAAATAATTAATTGCATCGGCCGGGCGGGAGGGAAAAGTGGCCGAGGCTCGGCCGAAATTTCAAGTTCTCCCCGGCGCGGCGGCAGTTTCAAAGAGCGCTAATAGAGCCGCTTTGGAAATTGTCATTAATCCCCGGGGCGGAGCCGAGCGCTGCAGACGTCGTAGCCGTGCACCTCGAAACTTGGCCCGCGCAATCAAAATAATGGGAGCTCGGGCGGGCGCCGTCCGTGGAAAAGCGCCGAACAATTAGACGGGGAGCGGCCGCAACATTGAAATGCAGGGCCAGCCCGAGGTCTCGTCGCGCCGGGGCCGAACTGCTTATCCGCCGGCGCTCGTTACCCCGGATTGAGGCGCGAGGTGCGAAGCCCGCCTTAATAAGGCCGCCTTGCGCGGGGAGGAGCAGCGCGAGCAGATCGCCGGTGCGAGAGACCGCCGGGAGTCCTTTCAGGGCGCGATCGCCCGAACGAGGCGGGCGCGCGATCGATCCCGAAATAAATCCCATTAACAAGCTCCTTTGTTCGGCTCGCGAGGACTCGTAGCGGCCAAGGTGTATATATACAGGAGATTAAGCCGCGAGCTGGCCGAGAGCCTCCCGCGCAAACATTGTCTCGAGCGCAGCCTCCATTATGCAGATTGAATCCGGCCGCTGCGTTTACGTCTCCGCTGCAGCGCCGCCGGGAGGCGCCCGCGGCGGATTTATCCGAAAGTTTCGATGGCCCTCCGCCGCGAGATCATCGGAATTAATGCCTTACCCCGAGACCTAGGAGGATGATGGAGCCCTGCGTGTACGCGCGCAGAAGCCTTCGAGATATAGGCAGATAAGCAGCTTCAACTGCTGGTTGATCCCCTCGAAGCTGCTTGACCGCTGCGCTCGCGATGCGGCGACTGAGTCTTAGAAATGTTTTCAGTCATGCTTTTCAGGCTTTCAGAATAGCAAAGAGCCTTTACCATATGCTTGTTTATTTGTAATCTTCCGGCACAGTCGATCTACTATGACGAAAGCTTACGATGCGGATACAAAAATAGCCCCTTCCGAATGTAGATATTCTATTATTTTAATGTATGTTATATTCGTGAATAATTTACTCGATATTGCAGTGAAGGATCTCGGTTATGCAAGTAATCGGGCTATTTAAGTCACGATTTGGCCCTGCACACTGTTATCTCCAACTTTGCCGATTATAGGACGTGCGACTCTCCTCCTTTTCATCTTGCTCTCGCTGCTTAACAGTTTCGGATTAGCCCGGTCATATGACACATATTGGAACCTGGATACGTAGCAAAGGTACCCCCGCCTGGGACAATTAACATGTATAGTTTTGCTCGTGCAGATAGCAAATCAGTCCATTCCACATTTTTATATTGTAACTTAAATATACTGAATGAGCAAAATTATCCAATGTTACCAGAATTTTGATCTTTTGGTTGGCTTAGACACAATTCTGACACAATGTAAGCTATCGCGTAGATTATTCTGAACTACATTACGCGTACAGTAATAAAAGAAAAACACGAGTGAATAATTTACACATGCTAGTGAGAAAATGATGTAAGAATTTTGTTGATACATGTAGTCGAATTATTACAAAATTCCTACATTATGATGCTTTTCAATATGAAATAAAAATGTAACAGAGTTAAAAGCAGCTTAGAGGAAGCCGGGGGGCTCCTAATACAAAAGCGGGAGTTGCGAATTGGCCGTAAAGGCAGCTACAAGGATTAGTCCCTGGTAAGTCGAGTGGGCGCGATGCACGGGAGGCAGGCCGGCCGCGGGGCTGCATTTGACCTCGGCTCCGCGAAATTCGCCGGCGCATAAGAATCCGCCTCGTCCATTAGGTGGAGGGTGCGGGCAAGGAAAACACGGGATTAGCGGGCGGCCGGGGGCGGGGGACGGGCCCCGTTGTTCCAGCATCACAATGCATCGGCGCGGGCGCTATTAACCAAATCCCTCTTCCATCCGAGGGCGTCGGCGGGGCCGCGCTAATGCCCGGAAGCCCGAGCGCGGCGCAGCATCCGGGGGCCGGGGAATAAAAGCCCCGGGCGTCTTGGTGGCCGCGGGGCCGATCATCGGCGATGATTGGGGGGCGGTGCAGCCGGGCGCTGCGCATAAATCTCCGGGAGAAAGGAGGAGCCGCGGCGGGGCTGTCCGCGATCGATCCCATTAGGAGGGAGGCGGTGCGCAGGCTTCGCGGCCGGCCGATCAATATTCATGCGGGCCGCGCGGCGCGTCAAAGACGCAGTTCAATTTCGCGGCTGATGCATGTGGGGCTCGGCGATCGCCCGAGGCCGAGCCTCCGCGGCGGGCCGCCATTAGCCCCGCGCCGGGAGGGCCGATCCGCGCCGATTGCACGCCCGGGCGTCGTTACTCAGGCCCGAGCCCTCCTGTCGCCGGAGCCTGATACACTGCGCCATCCCGCGCCATCCCGAGCCATCCCGAACCATCCCGCCGTCTGCGACGCCCGCCCGCCAAGGGCTTCGCTTTGTGCGCCCGCGCGACGAGGATAACTTTGGATTAAGTCCGGCGCCTGCGAGCGCTTGATTTAGGACGGCCCGCTACATCATTTCCGCGGATCCCCGTGAATCTCCCTTCCAAAAATACCCTTTGCATTGTTTAAAGCCGGTAATAAAGCTATTGTTTGAACTGCGCTCATAAACCTATTCCCTCCTCCTCACTACATGCGCCTGCAAATGCGCCCCAGTGCAACTTACGCTATCGCGCGCACGCCTCGAGCACGTAAACGATTATTCACTTTCGTCTTTGGCAAAAAATCTACCAAATTTAAGACCTACTTTTCTGCCTTTAAAGCAGTTTCTAAATCTCATGCGAATTTTCACTGCTATCGTAGATGGTATCTTTCGGATAAAGTAAACACATGATTCAAGTCAGGAATGCGAGTCGATAATTATGAAGAAACCATTAAAGTGTCTAGGATCTCTACAGGTGCTCTGGACTAACCGTCAATTCGATTTATTACAAGCGCGGTAAACCCCAATTGAGTTATTGAAAAGAGATGGAACGCCATGGTACTGACGCAACCGAAAGACGGGAGAGGGGGAGGGTCAGGGTCTCAGGGATTCACTGGTTACCGAATGTCAGGGGTGAACAGGCATTGCCGAGCGAGGGAAGCCTCGATCCCAAGTAAGGTTCGCCCCTGCAGCTACGTCACAAATTCCACGGACGGATAATCGAATATCGCTTCAATGAACCTTGCTAACAGAGGACGATTAGCCAACACTCGGTATTAGCCCACCACACCGCGTATATTAATCCCACTTTTTTTTAATTACCATCTACAATTTTGTTAATCAATCAGGGCTTATTTTTTCACCATCTCTTGGTGTGAACAACGCAAAAGTTCGTGGGATTAAATAGATCAGAAGAACGAATGGCGTGCTTGAGAAAATATATTGTCGGGCAAGTTTAGCGCAAACGCGTGAAATTCGAGAGCTTTGAGCGTACTCTCGCTGGTTTTGAGCCTGATCCCCGCAGAGCGTTCTAATTCGTTTTTGCCCCGTACTCCATAGACACGGTGCAATCGCTTTTTGCCGTACCGCGTTCTACTGTAATTTAATTTATGTTCATTCGCGCGGGGAATTGGATTTCGATTTGCGTTTAATGATTGATTGCACTCCCCCTTTGACGAAGCCTTCGAGTCTTTAATTCTCAAATTAGTAAAAATTGTGGATGGGAGGCTTTGCAAATTTAATGCGAATTATACAAATGTAAACAACGCGCACTTCATAATTATCTATGGCTTTAACAAGTATTGTATTTTTATTATGTTTAGGATGCTGAAAATAAGAAGAGTGAAAAGAAAGAAATCGTGGGACCACCGCTACAGACCGCTTCCGTTAGTGTGCGAGCTCTTATTGAAGAAAAAATAATTCAAAAGAGAACAACAGGTATGCGATATCATCTACTCCTAACAGTTATATTTGTCATTGTACGATTTGCATTGGTAACAGTAGCTGCAGAATTATTAAAAATATTTATTAATACTAAATAAAATCACAAACATTCGCATCAACGTTCGTATTTCAATTTTCAGTTTTTACATCAAACATAATAGCAAAATACTTACGATTGCAATGATAGCAAAAAAACTTATTGCAAAGCTCGAAAGATATTGTGTACCGAACAATGTCTTTCTTATAATTTATAATTGAACTTGCATAGGAATCAAAAGCAAGACTACATAATATAGTCTTGAAACTGAAAAATATTACAATAATAATACAAAAAGGTTGAATAAAGGAGGCGAATAAAGAATGAGCCATCTCCATAATGCTTTTTAGAAAATAAAAGAATAAACTGGGCTACACAATAGAATTCCATAAATATCTGCTTACAAAAAGGTCGGATAGAAGGGACAGGAGCCTATGAAAGCGAATATCTCTCAAGATCAATACGCATCCATTTCCCCGTGGGCACACAAGAAATATTAAACCAACACAGGCAAGGCAGGCGGCGATCGCACGAGAAGAGCTTAAAAATCGCAAAGTTAAATCTCTGCCGCGTAGTTGCAGCCTCCCGGCCGGCCCGCCGCACGCGACATTTACGTGAGCGGACGAGGCGCGCGTGTGTACGTGTTCGAGGGGGCGCATAAACGGATTTGCGGGAGGGGTAGGAAGCGGTCGCGAGGGACGCGGGAGAGACAAAGAAAGCAAATCGCTGACCCGCAAGCGAGCGACTCGTAGGCTATAATTTATCGGGCGCGCCAGAATATTTCTCGCATTGTCCACGTCGGCCCGATAAATCAAGGGGCGCGCGCTCGGAGCCCGGATCCGCGGAGCGAACTTGTAACGAAACTGCGTCCCGGGGGCGGCGGGGGCGTCGTTAGCGATTTATGCGCGATTTCACCCTCGGCCTCCCGCGCTTTGAGGAGGGACGAAAAAGCTGCCTCGGGCTCTTCCGCCGAGTCCTGCGGGGCTTTTGGTTAGCTCGCACCCCCGTCGATTGCCGAGCGATCCGGAGATCCGAAGCGAGCTCCGCCTGGCTGAGAGACACGTCGAATTGCAAGTTCACTGGCAAGTTCAACAGACTTCCTTTTGAGCATGCTTGCTTCCCCTGTTGTTCTCGCTGTCGACACTGCAATGCTTAATTATAGAACACTGAAGATTTCGGAATTGCTATATCGATTGAATGCGTTTTCCCGCTAGAGCCGCGGAGCGCGTACGTATATTTTCACGATAAATATTTACAGACCTTCTGTGTGCACCGAAATATACAGGAAATTTACTGCTGTTTAAACCTTCATTTTTAAATCTTAAGGACCTATATAGCGCTGCTAATATTTGACCATTAATATTTCAATGTGCATGAACACATGCGTGTTTCATTCAATGTCTACTGAAATGAAAATTTGTTTAAGAAAATTCTCTACAACAGCTCACACTTTTGACAGGCGTATAGAACTATATCTTTTTGATTAGTTCACACTATAGAATTTGATTCAGTTTTTAAATTCCATTTCATAGAACTAAAAGGTTTTAATTAACCTTTTAAATAAAAATCTAATTCTGCAGCGAAAAGTACCAAAAAGTCATTTGAAAACGCCTATAAAGGTACTTTGCTGCTTCGCCAATGGCCTGTCGCCTTAATTAATTATCGATCCGGCGGAAAAAGTTCGGAGCTGGTGTGGCAATAATCTCCTCAATTACAAACAATGAAAAGGAATCCACGAGCGTACTGAAATCCCAGGAAATCTCGTAGAATAAAGCAATATCATAAAGGGGACGAAACTACGTTAAACTGGAGTGGATATCCTCCAGGAGGATTCCGACGCACGTACTAGAAATTACGCTCTGAAATTGCGCCGCGCGCGGCGTTATAACAATGCTCTCGGGCGGCGGTGCCCTCGGATTCTCCGTGTTTTTCGCCTCGCGTCGCCGGCACATCTTCGGCTCGGCTATTATGAATTGCGACCATTATGACGCTCGGTCGATCCATTAAAACTCGTACCTCTGCATTAACGACTACGCATCCGCTCGGCTCTATTCAGTATCAATCGGCTGTTCTTCGACGTTTCCACTATTCGACGTCACCATTGTAATGTTTTTCCGATTTCAGTGTAAAAAAAAGTAACGCTTGCTTTTCGATTCTTCTGACCCATCACGTCGATTGTTTTGATTTCATACGCGACAGGTATATTGTAAAAGTGCAGTAGTTCCGGTCAGCATTGTGTCAGCCGCACGAAGAAGTGCATTCAATCACCTAAATAAGAATTGTGTCAATATTAAAACCATATACGTTAAAAGGTATACATTTTTCTTTAAAAATAGAGAAAAATCTTTCATTACAATATCGATGAAGTATAATCATCGAATATTTAAAAAAAAAGTTTAAGCCTTTTTTGCTTTTCCTATAGTCAAAAGTGACAACTCTAAATTCGATGTGGTTGCTTAGCCTTGTCATTTTCAAATAATGAAGCAAACGAAAAAGCGTTGAAAAGTCTCGAAGTTGCGCTTATATTTCTCCCTCGACCAATCGGACGAAATTCTCGACGTCAATTTAGCGAGCCGTGCACCATGCACTCAATTCCATTCTCCCCACCCCCTTTTAATTCTCTCTTCCTCTCGCCTTTAGCGACCAAAAGCGGGCGTATAAAAATCTTGCCGTAATTAAAGCCGCTCGTAGTCCTTTTTTCCCGCGTACTTTTCAATTCGTTTAATGAGCGGCAGTGGCAGCGGCAGCAGCGGCGGCGTACACTGGCGCACGTGACCGCTCATTCGGCTGACGAAGCCGGCGCGTATTAACCCTGGCTTTGAGAAAGCAATTTGCACGCCTCGGACCACAAGGAGCGCCGATTGCCAATTTGTAAAAATTGAACCGCCACATCAAAGGCGCGTTATTGGAACACACATAGAAATCGCAGACACCCAAAGCGGACACGTAGAAAGGATTCCGATGGTAGGGTCGAGGATATACAGCGCTAGTCGGTGTTATTACGAACTTGTAAAATGGTACGAGACGGTTACAAATCATCTATACCAAAGAAATCGAAAGAATTCTCCTGTCATGCGGATCTAGAAAAGCCTTGCAATATTGATAGTCCGTTGAATTTTAACTCAAGTGATTATTATTATATAAGTTCATTATTGACGCTTTATGTATACTATTACTAAAACTTTGAGCTCATTTGGATGAATACAATCATACATTTTCGTAAGTGGTATGTAGCCGACATGGGGGGAGGTTAGCGCGTAGCCGCTAGGATAGTTGCGCGAGCGAGTCATTTGTTTTTCCCGGCGGGAGAGATTGCCTTATCGGGGGAAAAAGGCGGCAAAATGCACGAAGGGATGCGAGACACGCTTTGAGGAGCCAGTTGGAAATTAGCCCTCGGAGCGGACGAACCGAGCCGAAGAGACTCGCGCGCCAAATCGCCATAGCGCCACTCAGATCGGACTAACGCGAGTTAGCTCGAGGCTGCCCAGACCTCGGTAATAGTAATGCAGCCGAGAATGCAGCTCACCTACGTGCACGGGGAAGCTCACGCTGACCCGGGGCCGTCAGGCCGAGGCGATTTCGGTGGCGCGGGCCGGAGGACGTGTGCGCGAGCGTGTGTCGCGCCTCTTGTGCGTACGAGTGCGTCGGAGATGGTGCGAGGGTCCGCGAAGGAGCCCGAGGCCTCCCGAGCGCGGAGCGACAACTAGGCTCGTGGCAAGTGCGCGCATTCGAGCCCAATCCAACTGGAAGGGAGCGTCAGCCGTTTGCACCAGCTAAGCCGAAGGTATGTGCGAATGAACCGTGAGGTAATTCGTAGTAATTCGCGCAAAGCAAATAGAAAACTCTTCCCATTGTAACGCCAGAAACTATGTATTGTAGACAACTATTGTAATTAGAGAATAATGTAGACTATGATTGATATTAAAATATTGTTTAAGATTCGAATTATTAATTTAACTACTCCTTGTCCTCATACCGTCACCCACATGGTATATTAGTCATCTTCTGTGGAAAAAAGGGAATAAAAACGCATCGTTATGGCAACTAATCTAATATTAATTGCCGTAAAGATTCCATTGTATTCGGTTAGGTCACAATTACCGCCTGCGGCATTATTATCACAGTTTTCATCGTGCTGGCTGCTGAAATTTATTAGTTATTTCACGAATGCCTTCCACCACAAGGGAATATGTAAAAAACGAGACGCGGCACGTTGTAAATCAAAGATTATATCGTGTCTTTTTTCAACGAAAATAAATATTAAAGCGAATTTCCAGGCGTCGGCGGTAGCGGCAGTGGCGGTGGGCGAAGGTCCGCGCGCGCGCGTAGATTCCGCCGCGTAAGCATCGAAGGGAAATTTACGGCGCTGGAATATTTACGAGTATTGCCCCGAGGGAGGCTCGCTCCACTCCTCCCCATCCAACTCTCCCCCCTCTCTCTTTCTATCACCATCCCCTTCTCCCCCGAAAATCCTTTACGATTTTCGCTTTAGTCTAGATGTCCTCGCGTACTTGGCCGCAGTACGCAAAGAATCAATCGAACTTCTTGTCTTCTTGGGACTATGTCTCCGGCTTGATATTGAAAGAACAGATAGCTATCGAAATAAATGAGACTTTGATGGGATCCTAAATAGAGCCGCACGCGTATGAGTCGCTTGAATCCCATCTTATACGATTCAGAGGAATTCACCACTTTCCATTTTCGTCTATTTCAGTATTCGATCTGTGCGGACATTTGACGTTGCATCTACCAATTTCTAGTTTATATATTATACATACAATGGAATTTTCGATACATCCTATATTGTATAGGATATCTCTATTTTCTTTTTATTGTTCAACTTTTGATGTATATACACATCAATTAATAAAATAGAAAAAAAACTAGACAGTAGTAAACATATTTGTTTAACAATATCCTTAACACTGTTTTTAATTCAATTTCAAAAAATTTAGGAAACAAACAATCTACAGTTTCAACATTGACATGCAGAAATAGATAATAAACTAAAGCTCCCTAAATGTATTATACTGTACTATATCTGAAATCTAAGTTCGCATTTTCAATAGTTTATTAAACTTCCAAGTCACAAAATACCCTAGATTATTTCACAAGATACATATACTGTATGTGTTTAAAATGAAATGTTAGTTGACTATACAAGTAATTAAAATTAAAATAAGTATATATTCTTTTATTCGTTTTAAATCTTTTAGATTAATTCAAATCTCTAAACATATACAAAATAAAATTGTGAAAGTTATTGCTTTTAAGACGATGCTTTCAAATTGTCAAAAAATATGATCCGTTGAATACGATTACGGTGAAACGACGCATAGGAACTACACAATGCATATCGTGTTAATTTGGCTCTCAGCATGCACTCATGAACAATGCCTCGATGCTTTTCCGAAGCAACGTCAAATTTGCAAAAAGCTTCGGTTGTTTATATCGACAAATCAATTTATCCATCTCGGCTTCGTATATTTTTATCATCTGCGAGCGCTCATCGCTTCAAATATTTGCTCTCTCTTGGCCTGATTACATATTCTACTATGCCCTCTGTCCTCGCCCAAGTTCCGGTTCAGAACTAAACAAAAGCTGAGGTACTTGCATATTGAGGTTTGTAATTATGACGTTTTTCTCATTAGAGTATCTGAGCAAATCTAATGAGAATCATAATATATATTTCTTATCCACGCATAGTTAGTTTAAATACAGGGCTCTAGACAGGTGTAATATATTTAATGATCATATTTAAAGGAAATATTTTATATTTTTATGCAATATTTTATGCAATAAATGTATTGCATAGCATATCTAAATTAAATGGGCTGCGTAAGTTTGTATTTATAAATTCTATGTGTTTCTTATACCCAAAACTGGGTATTAATAAACGCCTATTTGTACAAAAGTACAATAAATCATCTTTATTAGGGATTAAAGGGATTAATAAGTTAATTGATGTGTTTTATTTCAAGCTTTAATGTTAATGAACTACTACTTGTATAACTATAAGATATCTAATACAAGCTATTGATATATGTAAATTTTATTGCAAACTCGAAAATTGGTAGTAAAACATATTTTTGAATATGTTTATAGCAACAGATGCAAATGCAGCACAACAACAACGGACGAATGCAACATCATTCCCAAACCAGACGACAACAACTTCGACGATGGTGGATAGTCAGCAGCAGCCGCAGCAGCAGCTTCAGCATCATCAGCACATCGTGGGAAAGATGAGCTTCGCGGTACCGGCGCCGCCACCACTTGCCACAGCTGATAAATTACGTCGGCTCTCGGATGGTGAGCACTTTAGACAGCCTAACGTAACGATTGCGGGACATGCGAGCACCGTACAGAAGCAGCTGCAGGAGGCCCAGACGCAGGCACAAGCTCAAGCCCTTGCCGACATGATCCTTAAGGTTAGAATCACACTTTCATCCAAAAATAGCTTGTCACTTCTTCTTTTTCAATCTAACGTGCTCGTAAGGATAAACAAAGTAATGAATTCGTAATCTACACAGGGTACTACAAAGATGGCAGTGAAGCGAGCCGTCTCTGACCCTGGGCAGCGAGTTCAGTTGACTTATCAGACAACTGCAGTGGCGAACAGCATCCAGTCACAACAACAACAGCAAGTACAGGCGAACACTCAACAACAGCAACAACAGGTCACTGAAAGTTTTACTATGACCGGCTACCCAGAAGATGGTGGATACTTCAGTCCCAGTCTTCAAGATGAGGTTTTCCAACAGGTGATTGCCGCTTCCCACAATCTACACATGCATACCACGCAGTTGGATGCTAGCCAAGTAAATATAATGCAGTACCCCACTGGAATTATATTCTTGTACTTGGTAACGACTTGAAGAAAATTACGAAAAATTTTCGTTTATTTTATAATAATGATTATTCGTGATTCGCTCTCGAAAGATTCGGTTTTAATTTACATCAGCCTAATAAGTCTCACTCTTCCCATCCATTTACATAATCATCCCTACGAAAAAATCGTCTGCTCATTTAGTTCATATAGTCTGTCAACAAGATTCGTTCATAAGTAATACAACTATCCGTCCTTTGCGGACCCTTCAATTTCTTGCCCACGACTATAGTTGTGAAAGTTAAGAAGAAGAACTAAGAGGATCGGAAATGAAACAAATTTCGTGATAGCATACAAAGCTGTTTTGGTTTATTTTTTACGAAGCTCTGAAATACTGCGTAGAGGAACTTGTGTACGTGTATCAGTAGTAAGTCGGATAATATAAAGGAGTACGATCCTTTGTCGGACTAAATAGGATGGAGGTACCCGAGTCTCATTATGCATTCCTCATAAGCTGGGTGTTCAAAACGTTTTAGTTTCAATTCAATCGGGAAAGATGCTTGCTGGCGAAGAGACAGAGTTGACCTTGGAAATCTAATAAGAGGAATTATCCAAGTAGTTGACGCGTTTCTCTTGAGCTTAAAAAGAGCGTGGAGTTTTCAGTCGTTGAGTCTAGAGAAACGCACCTGACAGCCTCGTTATTTCCGAAAGCGAAATTGCCCGAGATAATCTTAACTCATTCCTCGCATCCGCCAGATCCTTGCGCTACATAGATTCAAATTGTTAATACCCCTTCGCATTTTATCCTACCTCACCTTTTAATTAAGATTCAGTCGAACCTGCTTCTCCTTATTATTTCTATTACTTATACATTTTCAATTTCGCAAGCATTTTGGAATTTAGTAAAAGCTTTTGTTACTACGGAATTTTTTGTTATAATTGACTTCTCCAAACTTTGAATTTCTGAGACATTGTAGAGATCCTAATATTATTAAATGCAGTTAAAGCATCTGGAAAATATTATAGTTCCAGACATCGAGCCTACTTCAGGAACAGACGGCCAACGAAGCCCTCCAAGATATTAATCTAGAGGAACGCTTCTCCTCGCAACATACAGTGAATCCAGATCTACAGGCGTTGGTCAATTCACCCTTACCCGACTCCTTGGCAGAGTTCAGCACGTATGGAGCCAACTACAATGAGGGCTCACACACGTTGCCCAGTCAATCGCCTTTACCATCACCGCTTACGCGGCACGATAGTCCGAGCTTCACGTACCCAACGCCGCCAGCCAGCCAAGAAGGCTTGCTCAGTGGCAGTCTGCCCCTACTGAGCCCCCAGGAAGACAGTGACGCGGTTCACTCAGTCTCCTCGCCACTTTCGGCTGCCTTCTATAGCACGAGTATGTCCTCTGCCGCGGCCATAGAGGAAGCACTAAGCGAGGTGCTACCTGACGAGACAGAAGCCGATGGAGCGGACCTCTATGGTCCCGGTTGTCCCAATCCCCACTCGCCTCTTCCTAGTCCACTCTCCGCTACCCCGGCTCCCTCGCCTCTCTCCTCTCTACCACCCTCATCCGTCTCATCACCAGGACCCGGAAGCTTCACCACTTCTGCCTTTCCCATGTCTCCCCACCATACACTCCAAAGCCAGATGATGCCTAATTCTGAGGACCCGCTTCTTTCCTCGAGTCCTAAGGACTTTGCTGCAGGCAGGCGCAAATTCGAATTTCAGTCCTACAAACTTATCACAAATCAAAACCTCGTCGACTTCGGCCTTGGTAATGGAAGTGTCGCTGGCATTGTGGTCGATAACAACGGTGAATTCAAACTCATTCAAACGGCTGGTCTTCAAAAGGCTAATGTTTATGTTCAGGCGGGCGCTCTCAGTCCAGCAGTATCCTTTAAAAAGGAAATCTGCTTAACAGCTCCTAAGCTAGAACAGAGCAACGCCAATATTAATACAGTGAATACCCAGGGAATGCAGTTACAAAATAACGTTTACCAGCAAACGCAAGTTCATCAGGTACATTCAATGATTTCAAATTTATCACTAAGTTTTGCATTGCAGTCACAAATTTATTGGTTGTTTTTATTTTACAGCAAACCATTAACCCTTCCAAATTTCTTATTCAATCACATAATATTTCTAAACCGAATTTGAAGCATAAATCACCAGATATCTTACCAGTACCGGTTGAACAAATTAAAGAGGAATCCCTAGATGAAGACATATTTTTAAGTCCCAGTAACGTATCAATAGGTGCATCCGGTAGTCCTGCGTGTCATTACAAAAAACGTCCGCGTCTTGATGGACCGCAATACGGCAACAGCTCAATTAGCAAAGGAGTTCATTCATATCCCTCGAGGTTACGACGCGCATGCGATCGCCAATGGGATAGCAGCTATACACCACCACCAATACTCGACCCGTCTAGATCTGGTTCAGGTCTTTTCGCACGGCTTCACCAAAATGAACGGGATTCTTCGGAGTTTAGTTCCGATGATTCTCAGGGTAATGATGGACCGCCACCGAGAATCAATATCGGTACCAGGTACCAGGCAATGATGCCTCAAGCAATGGAAGGCGATTCTGATCGCTTGGCTCCCGAACCTGAAATGGATCACCTACTATGGGACCCAGGCATTGATAGCGCCCTCACCGAAACCGAACGTTAGTTAACTGTTTGTTTATGTAATTACGCACCACTATCTTAATTATATTTTAAATATTAAAAATATTTTTTTTTAGTCGAAATGTATCTGCAATTTGCTTGTTGTGCTTCTGTACCTGGAGGTGGGAGGAACAAAGAATACGCTCTTCACCTTTTGCATATGTGTAGAGGCAACATTCGAGTAAGCAAAATATCTATTTATTTCCTTCACACAAAAAATATAAATATTAAGTTTCAAGTTGAGTGTCCGCGAGAAATCCAGTTTTAATTTTGGGCGAATTTCGCTCTCAACGGATTACTATTTACTAAAAAAATAAAAAAATTATCTAACCTCTATTAAAACACATTCTGAATAAATACTGTATTTTTTAGAATAATATATTCAAATTTTTTTAAGTATTGTTAATTTAATAACGTACAAAACTTGTAGATGATTTACAAAAATATTTTATTGCATCATAGGAAGCCATGTTGAAACTAATGCAACCAACACCACTACTTTCATCGGATCACCTATTGCGTAGTTACGAGTGCTATGAATCTGACCGTTGGACATCCTATGAGATGGATACATTCTATCAAAGCCTACTAAAATATAACAAGGATTTTCCGGCGATAGCACGTGATATTGGAAGTAAAAATACCCGACAGTGCGTGCAATTCTATTATCTTTGGAAACGCATATGTCCCGACGAATATCAAAGGCTACGTTTACGTCATGGCATATCAAAAATCAAGACCGATTATAGTGACGATTGTAAAGATACAAAAGAGCTTTGTGAAGCAATTGCAGCGGTCACTGAGTTAGATTTTAGCGAAGGAAAATCTATCCTTCACCGAACTTTAGTAAGATACAAAAATTAAATAATTATTGCATGGTTTATTTTAAAAAAGAAATATTTAAAATTTGAAATTTATTTTTATACTTTGTTTAGATGCAAACAACAAATGAAAGAGAAAACTCTGCAACTTTAACAACTACCGACGGAGAATTGAGACTTTTTGCTTATGATTGTCAAGATGTAAGTACATTCATCTTGAACCAGTCACTATATCAAACTTACAATCAATATTAGTGACAAATAAATAAAATACATCAGTAATAGAATTAATATTTAGTACATACATTAAACATTAAAAGACTTAAAAATATCAACACACATAATAACACTTGCGTGCTAAAAATTAATCCATTATCATTTATATTAAATGTTTGCATGCAAATTCATTGTGTGCCCGTCTATTGGCTGTATGCTTTTAATTAACACTGACTACAAGTTTTCCTGTTTTACGCATATTTATTTAGTTGTCATTTTTTATTCTTTTTTTGTTTAACTAATGAGCTTTGGAATTTTATACTTACTATCACTATCATCATTATTATTATCGTTATAATTATTATTTTAGTATATTCATTGCTAGATATTGGTATAGCGGTTCCAAGTGAAAAGTAAAGCAAAAAAAGGTTTGTGTTGTGTTTGTTGTTTATTTTGGCTTTGTGTTTCTTTGTGTTATTCAGAGCTTTAGCGGAAGTGTAACAGTAACGATGGCCGGAAGCGCCCAAGTCGCCCAAGCCCCTAGCTGCACCGGCAAAGCCGGTAGCACAGCTGGCTACGCTACAGTCGTCCACACCAACTCACAAACTCACACTAGTTCCGAGCAACAACTACCCGCGTCTACCCCACTTCACTACCCCTGCAAGATTTGCGGGAAGTAAGTCTCTAAATCTCTAATCTTAACTCGTCCGTTTATCTGTCTCCGTGGACTATATATACATATATATATTTGTGTGTGTATGTATGTATATATATATATAAACCAGAAAAATCATATACATATAAATTAATTGGCGAGCAACTTGTTGATATTTGATTATGTCCAGCGGAGAAGAGTACAATGCTTCTAACTAAAAAAGAAAAGAGACGACAAAAGATACGAGAAATAGAGAAAAAAGAGTTGGATTAGTAGTGTTCCTATAAATTATTTATTGGTTAATTTTATTAATTAACGTTTTAGTTACATTTAAATATGGATATCTACAGATTATTAATTAATGTTTAATGTTTAATTTTATAGTCACTATCGAAAATTACATGTTGTCTTCAAAATTACATGTTGTATCATTAAAGGTGATGTTTTGTAGAATGGTTTAGGAGTGATTTACATTAACCGTCGCCTTGTATTATAAATACCTGTAGCAAGAAATATATTGTTTTTAAAAATTCAAAATTTTCAGAATTTACATACTAAAATAAAAAGTACAGTGACATGAAATCAACCAGGGATTCGTAGACTACTGTTTTACATATAAATTCTAATATCAATATGTTTCAAATCACAGATATGTATACTAAAATAGGATAATTAGTGTAAATACCCTTTAACTATACATAATACATTTTCAATAACAGAACCGATATTTATAAACATGTTATTTGTAAAATATGTTAATCTTCTGTCATTATTTATTTAATTAATATTTATTGACTAATTAAGCAGTCGATATAAAGTAGTCTATTATTAAATTTAAATAAATGAAAACACTTTTGAGTTTAGTTAAATAAAATTTATTTTACATTTGTTATATATTCAACAAAAAAATGTTTATTTTTTAATTTTGATTGAATTCAATAAATTTAAAATTATACTTACTATATCCACTCTACCTTCATTAGTAATTAGTGATAAACAGATTAGATTTTTTAATATTCTTGTACCCTTATATTGCTGCACAACGATACATTTAATCTTCATAACACACATATTCATAATATAAACCATAACTAATCATAACAAATTTAATGAAAATCTACTCAGTGCACGTATTTAATTTTTTTGATGGAAATACAGTCAATGAATGTAAGAAATAACATTTCACTTTGTTTTGTATGTCTGTTACTTTTATTTTTATAATATTGTGTTAACGATTTCTATTTTTACGTTATATAACATTTGTAATTGTTTTGTATTTTATATGTGTGTGTTATATTAACTACTTCAAACAATTTACTCGCATATCCGAAACCTACTGAATATATCTGAAGTAAATTTTCTAATTGGACTTTTAATACATAAACGGTACAAATCTAATATAAATAATTATATAATAAATATTCAAATCAATATACCCGCATACTATAAACCAACAATTTTTACATCTTTGCCAGAATTTACCGTGTAGTTATTAGCATTGTTTAATCATTCAGCAATTAAACAATAAATGGTCCAATTAAAAAATAAACAAAAAAATGTTTATATGAATATTTATATATATATATTGGATAAAATACTAATTATGTTAATTATGTAGCATAAATAAATTTCAGAAAAATTTTAACATATAATCTGTGTCTCATTTCTGTGTAGAGTATTCAACAAAGTGAAAAGCAGAAGTGCACACATGAAGTCTCATCGGCCAATGCCCTCGCCCGATTCAACAGCACCGGAATCTAGAAAGCAACAGCAGCAACAGCAATCCTCACAGCAACCTCAGCATCAACAACATCATCATCTTCAGCAACGACAGTCGCATAATAATATTCAGCTTATTCAGGCGAATCAGCATCAGCAGCAACATCAGCCGAGTGATGTTCAAGCCCAACTACAGCACCAAAATCATTTGTTGATACATGCACAAGACTATCATCAATTTCAGCATCAGCATCAACAACAACGTATAATCTCCCCCACTAACTGCGATTTTCAAATGGGCCAAGTATGGCACAACCCGCCAAGACTTCGACCGCCATAGGATGAGATTCGCAGTACTGCAACACTAAAGATACCTTAACGAAGGCTGTTCATTCAAAATGCGTGCATAGGAATTGTTATGATTAGAATCAGAGAACGGCTCTTAAATGCTATGAATTGCAAGTTCCGTTTATCGAAAAAAGTAATCATGGAAAAAGTAGCCTAATGAATATAGAGTAAATTACTATAAAGTAATTTATGAATGACGTTTTACATGATTTTTACAACGATTGTATATTAACATATTTATTTTAGATAATGAGATTATTTCTGTTTATCAGTCATTGCTGATCCAAAGAATTTTTAACTTTTTTAAGATTTTTCTTAAATACTACTTTTAATTATATTAAATAATAATGTTGAAAGAGTGTACTCTACAAAGTATGATAAACTTGTGTCTATAATAATTAATTAGAATGCGAAGTATCGTATCTTTAATTTAAATGATTGAGATTGTTCTTTCGAACATTAATAATTTTGATTCGTTGTTCAGAAACCCTAATAAAATGCGTGTAAAATATAAAATATTAAAAGCTCGTCACAAAAAACAAAAATCAAAGAAGAAATATTAAATCAAAACTCATGAAGTTAACGCTTAAAATCGCCAACGCTCCGAGTCCATCGACTAAAGTGGCCTAAAAATGGAATTCCGATTAAAAGCCCCTTCATTGTAAAGTTCAAAAACCTTAATATATAATGTCAACAGATGCCTAAGACAAAAGTGAAACTAAAACGTGAAACTAAAAAGTGAGTAAAAGAATTAAGAGATAAAGATACGTCCTTCTTATTCTTGCACTGAGATCAATTTCGAAAATTGTGCCACGCAAAGACATCGCTGTTACCTGTTGCGTCTTTCTTGCACTTTATTTACTATACCTAGATTTATATATTTTTATTTTCGTCCTTTATTTTGTACTTATAATACTTACATTACTTTCGGTCTAAAAATACAATGAACCGAGCGACTGAAGTAGCGCGATTAATACGTAGAATATAATATACGACCAAAGGCAAAGTGAAAGATAAATCATATAGCTTATGTACTAGAAAAAAATGGTATCGATATATAAAACGGTATAGAAATTTTAGCAAAGAAAGAGATTAATTTAGATTTAATTAACACATGGTGCTTTATATTCGTTCTACTTAAATTTGTAAAAGTCGTCGGCTGTTGAAAATATTTCGGTCGCCTGGTTCAAAGTGATAGATAGCTACTTGGTACGTGGAACCCACTTGTTCTACTATATATATCCACGTGTTATCACGTCTTGAAAGCCTATACTATATAATGAGATACTAGAAATATCGACAATTTAATTGAGTACCTTCTTAACTTTGGTTACCAACAGTTTTATAGAATGTCGTCGCTAATTAATAATTTCTAATCAAATCAATTTTAATATACTTATAAGCATACTATATATGTAATATAAATATCTTATATATATGTGTATAGATACAAAAAATTGATGTAATTTAAAAATAATTTATTTCTCGAACGATGAATACTTTGAGGGATAAAAGTTGTTCAAGTTTATCGAGACGTGTAATGCTAATTAAAGGATGATAAGATGCATCAGTTCAAGTATAAACTCGGTATTTACAGATATAAGCATAATATATTTCTCGCACATTCAAAATATAAAATCAAATAAATGTCTTTATAGAAAGAAGATAAAGAGTCATCTAATGAGACAAGTGATATTCGTCATTTAATGTGCACAAATGTCGAAAAAACGGAGAAACATAAAACGCGACCGAATAGAATATCGATTACGTGTACATAAAGCGTGTACATGTCTGTACATAAATTTGACAACGTATGATTGTCTGTGTAGTCATTAAGACTGTCACATAAATTTCGCTCTAATTAGATAGATTTTATAGTGTTCGTTTTATTTTAAAGGGAGTTTAAAACTATTATCGAAATACGCGCGTGATTAGAAGGTAGAGGCTCAGCTTAATTCTTTTATATATGTATCTCATAATGAGAAACTTACAAGGCCAGACTCTTACAAAGACAATTTTCTAGTCCAATTTTCACATTTCTTAATCACTTTGTTTTTTCTAACAGGGTATTTGTTACGCTTTATTACGCGTTTGCTTATGCGTTACACGTTTTGTTTTAAACGTTAGTACCATTTAATGATTATAGTATAATATCATTTAATATGTATATTAGTATTATTTATAGTTTGTTATTTATTTACTTCATATGAATAATTAAAATAATTTTCTTTATAAATGATTGTCAAACTATTTTTACATCAAAAAAATCCTTTAAACGAAAATTTATAGAAAAATTGCAAATTGCAATATCAAGAATTGCAAAAACAATAAATTCACATAAAAAGATTCAGAAAATATAAGACGTAAGTTTGCCTTTAAAAACCTATTATATTTTAAAGAATATGCATTCGTCTGACGATAAATAAGTTTTATTAATTTATTTTTATAATGCTGTATATCTTTCCAATACTATTTGAACTCATAAGAGTTATTAATCAGAATCACTAAAAATATTAAATTTTTTCCTAAATCTGTGATCTTTGTGTTCTATATGTTTTATATAGATTTCTTAAATCCTAATTATCCTTATTAATTTGGATATGGATCAAATGAACGTAAAAGTAAAATAAATAAAATCAAATGTCCGGCCAAAAATGTAAAGATACATAAAAAAGAAAGAATAAGAAACAAGTCTAAACAGCACGCATAGAGTAAAGAAAGCAAATGCACATAAGGCTAACGGATAACAAATATAAATGCAGAAAGCTGAATAAATGCAACCGGGAACGTACGTGTAGCGTGTGATTGAATTTTCAATGTATTGTTAAATGTGCCATAAATCAATATTGCGCGTGTAAGGGATTGTAAATGAAATCAAAGACAAAATTGCTATTGAATAAGTTTCATAATCATATCAAAATAAAACATGTACACAGTAGAAGTCTAAAACTTTCAAACTCGGTTGTAAATTGCCTTTGATTGGGTCAAGGGAGCAAAATACTCTCAAAGTACTCTTTTCGAATGCGATTACCAGCGAAATCGCGTAGAATCTATATTAAAATGAAAAAATTATTTGAATTATTTGAATATCAAAGAAGTTTCAGTCTCCAGCGCCACCTGAGAAACGTAGTGTTCTTGCGATACTTTAAGTCACTTAAAGATCGATGAAAATACTAGTTTCAGAGAAAATTTATTTAAGGTGACATGATATTGATAAATTGTTATGCATTCCGACCGTTATCTCGGGTGACTTGTAAAAAATGAATAGAGCAAAGACAAAATAAAATTTAGTAAACATATCATTTAAAGACAATACATTAGTTGTTACAGAAACTGAGTTTTTAGAATGAACGTATAATATAATAAATAAAACTGACATAAAATTATCTTATTCTACAAGCCAAGTCTGATTTTTCGCTTTGAAATTTCAAAATCGTCAATTTATAGTTGTACAGAAAATAAATATATATTAATTTAAACGACTCAAAAAATGATTTATTGTAGTATTTCAAAAACTTATAAGTCAGAAACTGTAAACAAATTATTTGATAATTTAATTATCAAATAATTTGTTTGTAGATCTTCGAATGAGTCCCTTTTTATTAAAAGATATGAATTCTATGTAGTACTTTCAAAGTAAACAAAACGGACTTGTAAGTGTAAAAATGGTGGAATTTAAGAAATAAAATTAGGGCGATGCTCTGGAGACTGAGTACTTCGAGTTGTAGAAGATCAACAAAAAGGGAAATGAAACTTATTTGTAAAATAACGCAAACAAGCGAAGATTCAATAACGAAGCAATGAAACAATTAACGAAGATATAATGCATGAATTGTACAAATGAGTCCCTCCACGTCACAGAAAATATAATATATATGAAAAATATTATATATATTACAGAAATTGAAAACTATGTGATGTATTTAAACTTAAATAGTATGTGGTACTATGATATTACATATTTGTACATAAAGCGGACCTGTGCCATTTGCATGCATAGAAGGGTTGTATCGATGATACAACTGTCATTTGAATCAAAAAACAAAAATAATATTAAATATATTTGACCGCAGATATTAAACATTTTAAAACAAACAATCAAATTCGATCAAATTAGAAAATAAATTATAGATTGTATATTCTCCTGTCGCAAACACTAATGTTTTCTAAATACAGATTTTATACCAGACTTGAGCAGTTTTACGAAATACAATAAACTCAAAGACTCAAAATACCGTTAACTGTTTATTTATTGTGTTATTAGTCTTGATAAAATTTGCCAATGTCGCGGTTTAAACTAACAACAATCAGTATTCATACTCTTAGAGTTATTGATTTACAAAGATCTTGACTATTTTCTTACAGCACAAGCAAAAATCGCACACGATAAACTAAAACAAAAAGATTTAAATAAAATATTCATTACTATTGTCACAAAATCATAAAGTCATTTAATTTATAAAGTATATTGGCGCAACTCATTAAAAAAGGAAAGATAGAATCTTTATACTTGACTCACATTCGATCAAAATATTCTTATTGAAAGCAAAAAATTATTGACTAAAAGATCGAAACCAAAATAAGTAAAAATTATTACAGATTATTGAATATACTATAATCTATTGTCTTTATATCTATTATCTACTTTTAATGTCTATCTGTCTCTACAACAGCATGATTCTTTACATACAATTTCCATTAAATGTTAATCCATCCTCTACTTAAACTTTTAATACTTAAAAACAAAGGAACTTTAAAATGATCAACTAAGAGCTTTCCTAGAATAATGTGTGTACACAATCGGCCAGCTGTAGTGTAATTGCGTGTACGCGAAACATTTTTCTATAATCGATAGTTTAATCAAACTTTTATCTTGATTTGTTTTTCGATATACTAGTAATGTCTAAACGTTCGATAATACAGTAAACAAAACTTTTGTTCTTCCAGAGAGAATAAGGTGCAGATAAAAATGTTTGTATTTGTATAAAATGTATAAATTACTGTCGTATATTTTTTTTACAGTCTTAAAAAGAAAGTTAGAAAAATTATTATAACGTAATTCATTTGTTTTCGATAAAAAAGCAGGTTAATAAAAATAATTGATCACGAAAAGAAAAAAACAATTTTCAAAACATCGAAATAACTACCGCCTTTTGCGGAGCTTTAATTGTATCCTTGTACAGATAAAATATCTAGCAATTCTCTTAGCAATACTAATTAAAATTATTATAAAAACGAATGTACTACTGCGTTTCTTATGCACCTATCTGCTCGATTATAGTTATTAATAATAACGGTCTTAATACTACTATTGTCTATCTATTTAGGCCCTTGTAGTTTAATAAAAGTTAAATTAGTTCGATCCTCGTAGCTGAAAACAATCATTAAATTTCCTGTTCGTGCGGAAAATTGAGTGTTTTAGAATAAAAGTTTTAGGAAAGTTTTGACAAAATTGAGCAATAAAAAATAATAAATTTATTTTCTTATACTTTGATGAATTAAGTATAATAATTTATTATATATTTAAAAAATTCATTAATATTATAAGCCTTTTATATTTTAAATTAATGTGAAAAAAACATACACGTTCTCAGATATTATAAAGTCATTAAGTTACATCCATCTTAATTGAATAATATTAAATGGTCGGTATTAAGGGAATTGTTAAGTACACTCAGAAATATTTTGTTAGCAATTTAATAATGTCAAATAGTAAGCTCGGGTCACGCTCGTTACTATACCGATTACCATATATTAATGTAAAAATAAATACTATATACAACAATTTTACTAAATATAGCAATTTATATGATTTATCGAGCGTGTTTCCAACTTATTACACGACGTAGTAAAAATTTCTAATAAATTTTTCCGTGTGTAACAAAGGAATGAAAATAATTTACACCATAAGCAATATAGACAATATGTTTTCTTATACAAATATAAGTATTAAATATGTATTCTCGCACGTCAACTACAGCTGGCACTCTTACTTAATAGAATAACAATTCAATGGCTAGATTCCAATCATATTATTACTTAAAACTTACATGTCATTATGTAAGTTTATTTACGTTTATTGCGATAATTGATCTATCGCCATCTATTTACCTATGTTTTAACTTCATTATGAGATAGACATGATAAACTATAGTCAATAGTCTTTGCTACTTTCATCTTTCACAAGTAAAAGTTATTTATATCATATTTGATTTATGTAAAATGTTTCCATATTATTTGTCACAGTATAACGCATAACATGCTATTTAAGAAGAACAGTTTAGTCAATCTCAAGTGCGATATGGTAACGAATCGTAAACGCGATTACGCATCCTCTTACAAAGATAGCAAAAGTTTACGTCATAAAATAAATGGATAAACCATGGAATAACTGAATACCCGAAATGACAAATAAAAACCCCTCGGATAAGTCATTAATAACCATTCAACTGTTTGAGAGTACTATCTCTTCAAAAGAGACACTACGTGGAACTATCAATTACCTTCTTGTTTGATAAACAATATAAAACAAAAAATTGTAACATATTTTAAATATTAAAACTTTTTTATATACTCATAATATTATAATTTTACTGGGAATTAATGATTTATTGAAATTTAGGAGTTCCACTTAAATAAATGCAATGCACACTAACATTATGCAAACGTCGCATAATTGTCTTATTCGAAAAAGAATATCAATAAACGAGAATAAAGAAGAGAATAACAATGACCAGTAAATACAGTTTTAGTCGCAAATGCAAAACATTCGTGCATCAGTATTACGTTTAAAAAATAATCATATATAATATTACATTAATACCTATATATTGTATTGCGTATATATGCATACCACTTTATTTAATATATACAGTGTTTATGAAAACAGTATAATTCTTATAATATGTACTGGTGCAAAGGCTAAGAATATATTGTATAACTGCATAAAATGTACAGAGGCGACAAGCGAACCAATGAAAAAAATTATATTGGATTCTTTAAGCAATCGGTGTTACTTATTAATTAATGAAGGAAAAATCATATAAAGAAATTTAAACACCGCAATTTTTCTCTATCATGAACGTATGTCGGCTCTTAAAAGCATTCTTCCTTATTTTCTTTAATAAAACCACTCTGGAGAAAAATCGACATTAAAAATATAAACGAGAAATAAAAAAGTATATTTCGAACTAAACCGTTCATAATTTAAACAATTAAATAAATCAAAATTATTAATTTATCCTCATTCGTAATGGTCATCCTTTGTTATGTCTCGGTATCCAATAATCACCGAAAAAAACTATAAAAGTAACAAATGGAAGAAAAACTTGATCAAAAAATAAATTAAATAAATCAAAAGAATAGTTTTTTAACCACGAATAAAAATATGGGTAAAACATAGATAAAAACTATTATTGCAAAAATATGTTAAATCAGGGCTTTGACGATTTATCAATGGAACAAAAACATTTAATCGACGACGCGTGAAGAGTCAAATTATTAAATGGAAAGGAAAACAGCGAATGACCATGCAGGCTTATCTTGAAAATGAAAAATGAAAAACAGAGAAATAAGGAATAAAGACTCTATTAAAACAGAATATACTGCTATGAGGATAAAAATATGGATAACAGAAAAATGATTTTAATACTCAGAATCTATAAAAAATAATCTAATGTCGTTTATAAATGATTATATATGATGAAGTACCGAATATATAAAGAATATATTATATATATTATTACAACATTGCATACATAGTATATATGTACGGTGTACGATGATACATAACTATTTTCTTCTATGGATATTGTGAATGACTGATGTGTATTATTTTTCACCGAGCCGCCAGCTCCGTTCTATTTCATATGTTACGCTCTTTTGATAGGAACTTTAAATCTTATCAAAATAAATGAGAGAATTATGAAGAAAAATAAACAGTTAAAAAAAGAGAAATAATAGAAATATGATAAACAATGGTAATAATCGAGAAGAATGAATCTGGCGGCCCACTGGCTACTTCGACACCCAGCTATACCAAAAAAAAAATGAAGTGGATATTATATATACATTAAACAAACAAAATATGATGTGTAAGCCAAGTGCCTTGTGTTCTGGTAACTAATCGTTGACTTTTAACTACGATATTTAAATAAATGGCGATAAGAGAACAAGAGAGAAGCAGAAGTAGATAGTGCGTCGTATGCGTGAGAGAGATTAAATAAAAAACTTGCCAAAAATCAGTTCGAAAAGTATAGAGAATAGTAGATGCTTTTTGAACAAATAAGCAAAAACAGAACCAGATCGATTAAGAGGCTTCTATATAAGGACATAAGTGGTGGATGATATTTGCATTGACAGTGTGTACTTTAAAAATAGCATTGCTGTATAAATGAACAAAAATTAATAGACAAAAACAATATATGCACGTGATTGAAACTACCAAATAGGACAATGGTGTTTAGGCTCTATTCGAGTGAATATTTTTCTTGAAATAGCTAAATTTTTTAAACTCCGGACAATGTAAAGACATCATTTCTATACGTATGATATATAATTCGGACGCACGATATAAGCAGAAACAAAAAGGTGTATTTTCAAATGATGGTGCTCGCACCTGTTGATATAACTAATGTCGGGATAGTCGATGTTTATTTTGCGAAGAATTCAACCGTTTCAATATAACGTCGAATAGGATATTTTGCTAAAGAAAACGATAAATAAAGAATATTCGCATGTAGCGAAATACAGTCGTTTATTCATCATCAATCTTCTGAACTCAAGTCGATCATTACATATATAAAAAGTGGTAAAAAATAAATACACCTACTATACACATAAAAAAGTCAAACGCAAAAGCATTCACATAGCAAAAATTATATAGACGAAAAATTTGTATACGCGTGCCAAATTCAAATCGCTTTTCTATAGCGACAGTGACCGTCTGCACTTTGTATGATTCCGTACTTTTTCACTGCCTACGTTGAGCATAAAAGGCCTCAAGATTAGTCAAGATTTGAAATGAGTTGCCTCGATCACATTTCAGAAAACATAAAGCACTGCGATACATCCGCTATTAAACGTACGTTCACTTATAACATTTATAAGCAGTGATTTGATTTAATTGTCTTTTTTTCTATAAAAATTGCTCTCTGCTTAAGTGTCATTGAATACAGGTGAATCTATTTAAATGATAATGTGTACTTGTTATTATCTTCAGCGATCTATAGCGATTTTATGTCAATTTAGCATGAGATTCAAGGCAAAAATACTCAAACAATGTTTATTCATGCGCTTAGTGAGAAAATAAAAACAAAATTGTATCATGATGGCGCAAGAAAGATGTTTTCCCTAAATTAGTAAGACCCTAAAAGGGATCTTTTTCATTCTGAGATGAACCAAATGAATGGTACTAAACATTAGTCTATCAATCTGCAAAATATATCCTGAAAATATAAAAATGCACTATTCTTTATGTTTGATATAAATAAAGGTGGTTGTCGACATTAAATAAGATATTATTATTATTATTTTTTATTATTTTTAAAATTTTTATTGTAATTCTTAGAAAATAAATTGCCATTTATTTTCTTAAAATAGAATTTATTTTAAATATAATTATTCAACTTCGAATTTGATTTCAAAAGAAAAATCATAAATACAAACTCAAGAATGAAAAAGATCCTGAACAGACAATCCTTCTAGTTATTTAGACTTTAAACATCTTTATGTGTGCAAAAATGTAAGAATGTATGGCTATCATACACGAAAAGTATTTATTTCTATGTCAATCATTACTCAAGAAGAAAAAGAGGAATGAATGATTTGCTATTAAGTCCTTCTCTCTTGCCAAGTTTTTTCACCCTCACCAATCTGCCCTGTTCCTCGTAATCTGTAATTGATTGTATGTGCCATGCAATTTATATTATATAATTGTTATTGATAACTATATCGATAGTAATCATTACTTATGAATGGCACAGAATATGCGACCTTTGGTAACAACAACTTGCATACGTACATTTTCGCTTTGAAAAAAAACAATACTGGCATTCATTGTAGATGATTGTACTTTATCTTAAGTCTCTCTCACGACTCTCTGTTGACGAGCTGAGGCAATGGATTTTTTGCCTCTCTGCGAATATCACAATCGCAAGAAAAACAAACTGCAAACGAACTTTTGTGTGTTCTCGTAATATATTGTTAAATATGTAGAAAATGAAGCAAAATCAATTAGACAATTGAAAAGAATGTTGCTATCATACGTATTTTTTCAAGAGAGAAGAAAAATGCTAATAGACGCAACGATTTTCTCCTTTCTTTTGAATGGCTAATTATATGTGTGTAACATATACTTTTTACGGCGCTATTATTTTTAGATAATTGGATATACATATATATGTATATATATATATAGAGATATTTAAAACAGTTCAATGGATTATGCTTACCCTTCAATGAAGGACGACATATTTCACTGACTATGTAATAGTAAACTTTTTTTTATGTATGACTGTGTACAGCACGAAAAACTTATGTGTGCAAAGAAACACAATGAGTTCAAAGACTCGTCGTGTCATTTTCGAATGGTATGTGGATACGTGCATAGAAAAGGATCTCGAATCCTCCGGTCACTTGCGTCGCACTTTGATTACATTGTGTAATGATCGTAATTTTTCGATTACGTTACGATACTTCTGTAAATGCCAGGATCGAATAAATTTGTAAGTGAAATCCAATTTACCCACTGTGTGTGTTTATCATATAAGTCACGGGACAAATGTCCGTAACTTCGTATATTTCCTTCTTATATAGCCAGCAGTCATTTTAACGTTTTGAAAAATCACTGCTCAATATAACTTGACTTTGTTTGTAGTCTGTTTGATTTCGTTGTCAACGAATAACTTATGTATGTATGTGTAGCTATATAGAAAGATTTTTCGAAAACTTAAGATGATTGTTATCAAGAAAGCTCGTCTACCAACTCGCATTCATTCGAAAATATAATTCTCTCCGTTTTATACGCTTACGAATAAAGTCTGTGCCAATCTCACTGAATGACTAATCAGATTCCTAGTCTCAATAAAATAAACATTGTTAAAACAGTATTCAAATTTTTTCCATTTATTTCTATTTATAAATATACTCATTTAATAATATCATATTACGTCATATATATAGAGTTTTATTAATTGAATATGCACTGAAAGACATTATACCTTGCATTATACATGTCGTTCCTTTTTAATACCCGCTATACCTATAATAATGTTATTTAAGCAACCTATACGGAAATATTATTTATTTTATTTATTTAATGTCATTTTATGTATCGTCATCTCATTTCGGTATACTAATCAACGTTTGAATCTTGTGGTGTGCAGTAAACAAAGAACATGAAAAAATTCAAAGGTGCTTGTATCAATCGCGAAACTAATTGGATAAAACTATTTGGGGATCGAATCCATGACTACCGGAATACAAGCCCTACACTACCAAATGACTGCAGTATTACCCCTTCAGGATATTTAAATTTCAAACCTAAATACATTTCATTCAGAAAAGCAAATTATTCAAAAATCTATTTCCCACTGTTTAAAGTCTTGGTATTGAGCTTGATGGCAGTCTTACCTAGAAATCTTACATTAGTAGTATTATAGCTGGTATGGAGAGACAACCTTGAAAATGAGGGGTGGGGTGACCTTGGAAAAGCGGGGTGGGGGCGGTGAGATGGAGGTAAAACACGTGCGGTTTTGTTTATACAAACAAGGCAATCAACATGATTTTAATAGTTTGTTTATGTAAACAATAAAACTAATGTTTATTTATATAAATAAGTCATTAATTTAATGTTTTAATGATAATAAAAAAATAAACAATGTAAGTTTAAAGGTTGGCGTCGCCGTTGGCTCGCAACTCTGATCAAAAAGTGGAGTGGGGGATGATGGGATTGGGAGAAGATACGCGCGATTTTGCGTTACGTAAAAATCAAAGCAGGATGCCGGCGGTGGTATTGCACGGATTTACGTTTAATATAAGAAGGCGGCAAAGCTGAAGACTCACGCGGTTTTATTAATATAAACAAAGTAATTAACATGATTTTAATTGTTTTTTTAATTGTTTCAAATATCGCCGTAAGTGAAGCCGACGATCAGGAGTTGATGAATATTTTACAGCCCGATAGTAAGTTTAATATTCATAACAATTATTTTTATAGTATAAAATATTAGTTTGTAGTGAATTACTTCATTCAGACACATAATACATTCTGATGATTATAAATCATAACTGTTAATAATAAATTTAACATGGGTTAGCTGAATGGGAGAGTAGATAGTAAATTGATAAAGATACTACAGCACAGAATTATTGTCGCATACGAGTTTTATTATTAAGTTCAGTAATATAATTAGCTTCAAGATTCAACGACACTCGGAGCATATTCGCACATCGCGATTCACACATGCTTTCACCGCCTCACAATAAATACATAACAGTGCAATCTACGACGGACAAAACAAATTATCGCGGCGTCCACGTGACCTACGGAGATTTTGTATAAAATTATTACGTCCGATGGTGTAGAGTCAAAATTGTACGGACTTCCCCTAATTCTTTTATGGCAATCTTCCTTCTATGTTGGTTCTCGGTCTGAAACGGATAAATCGTGTGTCCTTGCAAGCAGTTAAGCTTTGTTGTCGTCCTCTGCGGGAGCCGTTGGAATCGTGGACTTTTTCCAATTCTCCAGGGTGAAGTATAGGGCGAGCAACAGCACATCTGCTGTTATGAACGTTGGCACCTCTAAACGGCTCGCAAATGTCCCAATGAATCAGCGTTGCCTCGGCATCGAACAGCAACACCCAAACACAGCAACGGGATCGTGTCTCGATGTCGAGCAGCTATCTTAGAAAAGTCCACTCTCCACCGATTCAAATATTAATAACGAGGTGATGACGAGGGTGATGGGCTTCGCTCTCTGCAGCGAGCAGCAGTGACGAGTATAGTCGCGGGACGCTGGCACATACCGTCGCCGCGAGAGCCCGCGTGGCCCCAGCAATCTAACTTAACGCGACGCAGAGTCTACCCTACCTGCGCTACAGTATTCATATACGCCATACACACACTCTGCGGTACAATCTAAGGGCCTACCCGACAACATTCGCTACAATTCATCCCCCTTTTGATCGATGGACAAATGAACAGCGATCAAAACCTAAAACATACGATACTACAACGTATCGCATGATGATACTACAATAAATCCTCATAAGAGTACATAAAATTGGCTCCTGGTCATATAATGCTGCTAACTCGTATGTTAGATATACCTGAATATACTAGAATCGAACATGTTTACATAAATGAACATTATTACAATAAACGCGTGTTGCACTTCTTCCAATTAGCAAGGCGAGTTAAAATCCATAAAATTTCAATACAATTAGGTTTGGGTTATCCCTTCATATACATACACAAAATCATTAATAACGGATACAAGTAGAAGGTTCAGGACACATTTGATAATTCATAATACCGTCGCAAATTGAAACGATTATAAGTTCCCTTCACTTGTGTATCGTCGAAAACTTCTCCAACGTGGGGAGGCTTCCGCGGCTTTTCTTTAAAATCAATGAATTAGATGATACTGAGGATCGACGTTATTAAGATAAAATAAATACACTTCAATTGAGTCATTAAGAAAAATATTTATTGGCTCTATAATAAGGAGATACAAAATAACAGTGTAAATAATGGTTTTATGATTATAGTTGTTTTAGTATATTTTTTATATATACTTTTTATAGTTTTATAAAATGCTTGTATTTTTGTAACAAATTAATATTTAAGTATTTTCGAACTTTTCTGCTTACCAGTAATTATTTTAAATTTAAAAATTTTTAATGCGAATTTCATAAAAATAAAATAAAAACAAGGTTTGTTAGTTTAGCGAATATTGATCTCTCGTAGAAAACAAACATGCATGCAGTGAGTACTTCTAAAACAAATAAAAAATTAACTATGCTCCGCAATTAAAAAATAATTGCTGCTTATAATGGTATACGAGTAAAGCTTATATAAGATTCATAAACGGTTACATAAAAATATTATAATATAAAATTTTATTTTTTTAATTTTTTAAAAATTTAAAAAATTTAATATATTATAATTAATAAATAAATTATAACTTTTAATACATACTGAAAAATCGTGTAAGCCAGCAGCGATAGTAGAATAGTTTCAGAACGATTAATAACTATTGTTTACAAATGAATAACTATATTCGATTATCAACAACTATGTACATTATAATCTCACGCGAATAACATTTAACAATAATATATTCATGTTAACATGCATATATGTATATATGTATATATTCATATACATATAACCTTTATAATATGGTAATACGTGTAATTATAAAAAACATTTTTATTATACGCATACCTAAAAAATAAAAACAACTAATGCCCTGAGCTTCTCCACAAACTAAGGATGACGAAGATGAGGTCGAGGTTCCACCAAGAAATTTGAAAATAACTGAAACTATGAAAAACTCATTTAACAAAAATGCTACTACAGTAAACAAGTAGACGTCGAGGTAAAAATTACTGCGAGACGCAGTAAATAAATATTTTGCAAAACAATCAAAAAAAAGTTATACAATTGAGTATGCAAAAAAGATAAAGAGCCAACAGTGATTCTATTAAGGAATTACGTGCAAAACCTTACAAAATTGAAAATTAATGAAGTTTCTTCAAAACGACAAATTTTTGAAATTTTTCAAAAATTTTCAAATTTTTATATTTAATTTAAATTTTTTAGTTTTTTTTAATAATAATCATTCAATATGAATTAAATACATTAGTACTAAGGCGCCATAGAGTCTCCAATAGGTGAATATGTCGCCCGAAGTTTATGGCAGGCGAACGCTAGGTGGCGACAACCAACTCGCTATCAAAGTAGACCGACCCCGCTTCTCGGCCTTTTGGCCTTATTATCAGGGTAGTCATGGATGCCCATAGTCCTGTACCACTCTAGGTGCGGGACTGGTATGGTGACAGGCGTCTTAGATAGGATCTCACAGTATTGTATAAACTTACGTCAGGTATCTTTGAAACGCTTGAACGGTAGTAGCGTGGAAGCTTGTTTTATTACCTCAAAAAAGTTGGCCGCTTTGTAACTGTTCCTTAGAGCTAGTGCGCGGATGTCATAGACCTGCCTACCTTCTCACTGACGTGGCTGATCCATTCATCAGTCATGTAGCTTTGTAGCAGCTCGATGATCCTGTTGGTGTCATAATTCACAGTGTGGCTGGGCAGCGTGTTTTTGTGACTAGGTGTAATGGCCACAAAGAGAAGGGCGCAGTCAAAGCCACCGTTTACTGGTGGCGCCCACATTAGCCTGCGCGGGACAGGGATGGGAGACGGGTCACTGGGGTGTAACCTAAATTTACCCCAATACTGAGTCAGGTCACGGTACTGACTGGCTCCAACCCTCTCCTAGCCAACGTGATTAGCGAATTGGTTATGGCGGAAAGGTGTTCGGCAGGTGATAAACCCACTGAGTTCTGGATGGGTGGTAGTACTAGGTGGACCAGTGCGCGGGCAGCATACGCTGAAGACCTGCCATGCGAACTGAGAACCCTCAAGAACTCACCTCGCTGCGTGACGAACATCTGCTTTGCCTTGGTGAACACAAAGCCCATTTGGTTCATAACGTAGTAGAGCGCAGCCCACAAAGGGTTGCGGTTGCTGATCTAAACGTCATCACCTTGATGTACGTGGTAGAGGTCTTCAGGGGTAAGGTTCAACTCCTTCTCGACGATGTCTGCAGCTATAGTATATAGCTAAATATATATACAGCTAAAGTAGATCAAATTACAAACGGTATTTATGAGGTCAGGAGATCTCGTTCCTGAGAATATCCCCTGCGTATCTAGGCTTGCATGACCTGGTTTTGCTGGCCCGGAAGTGGGAAAATCCGCTAATATATTACATTTAAATTTGGCCAGCCACTGGTGTGCAAACACCCAATCTGATGGTGCCTTGAGAACCTCACCTCTCTTGGCACAGACCTCATAAATAATAGCTTGCAGGGGTGTGCAGAATGTTGAAGTCGCTGTAATCGAGCATGGTTGAAAGGAGTCGCCTGATATACGAGCTCTCCTAACTTCTGCAGCCCACTGGCGGACCTCAATCAATCCCTTCTCCATGCCCTCTACGAGATGGAGGAGCCTCTCAAAACTTCTGGTTGTATGTGATGAAATGACATAGTGTAAAGGCTTAGTGCCGTGGATGGATCTGCCCTTACGGTTTTCGTGCATCTCTGAGCCCACGGCATGTTCGATGGGAGGTGTGGTGCGCAGGAGTTTGCAGTACTCTTCGGCTTTGATCGTTTTAGCCCAGCCTCGCTTGGTGACTTTGTAGTCCTGGCCTTCAAATGCAACAGTCTCTCCAGCACTACTGCCGGAAGTCATCCATTCGCCGAGCCTCTTTTAGAAGTCCACAAATACCTTGTGCGCAATGCCGCCTTTAAGCACGATGCTGAAGATATTGTTTGTATGGTGTCTAAATCTGTTGTAAAAGGCTTGCTCACGATCGTACAGGCCACCTTGTCTGTACGCCACTTCACAGGACCGTCAAGGTCAATCTTCGTGTGGATGTGGTACGTGCCAGAGGTGCGGTTGATAATCTCACCCTGCCAGTCAGTGAGCATGTTGGATCTGCCTATGGAGAGCTCCCAGTATGCAAACTTGCAGATGATTTCCTCAGAGACGACATCCCTGAATATCGCTTCTCGGCCTTTTGGCTAAGATCAGAGTGCAGTCACTTTAGCGGCTCCTAATCCATCTGCGGAGCCGGCGCATAAGATCCGCGCGGAGAGGAGGGATGTAGTTATCCTCCTCCCCATAAAAGAGGCCGAGAAGCTCTCCTATCCCTTCTGTATTGCGATGGGAACTACACCGGAAAGACTAAGGTGGAGAACTTTGTTTGCCACCTTAAGCAGCATCATCCTGCCAGCGCCATGAAATGTCGGTGCTGGAAGTTTGGGTTTATTGCTGCTGCAGAGAAGAAATATCCCCGAAAGCTGCTCTTGGCTCACACTCAAGAGTGTTTTCCTGGTGTAGCGCCCCCTCCTAGTTGGATTGCAGGAGAGAAAAGAGGGGATATCCGCGCAAGGCTTGGTATAGCCGGCAGAGTCCAGGCCTCTCATACTTCTGGCAGCTCGAGAGTCGCAAGGCCGACCATCGGCCTAGTTCAACTCACCCCAGGGCCGAGCATCTCTTCACCTCAGCAATCTGGTGGTGAGCTAAGTGACTCTCGGAATGAATTCACCGAATTCCCCGCCATGAAGATCGAGGGCTCGGGCTGCGCCGGCGACTTCAGGCAGCGTGGTGCCGTCAGCCAGTCCACCGGCTACTCCGACTGCTAGGGGCGAAGGGACTCGTGTCCGGCAGCGAATCATTTCGGAATCGGACGGGTCTTCCCCCTCTGCAGCTATGATTCATCGTCGAGTCGGGCGAGCAATCTCATCTAGCTCGCCATCTCCGGTTGCTTTACCATCCCATCAGTCGGGGTCCGATTCCGATGAATTCGGTTCACTCACTGCGAGCCCTCCGGTGGGCGAGACGCGACCGGTTTTGTGAGCCGAGGGAGGACGCGGACGGAGGTCGGACTGCAAGCGCACGACCGGTGAAGCGGGAGGGAAGATACCAGCGAGGCCGCCGCGAAGTAGCGACACGAGAGAAGCGGCCAGTGAAGCCGCCGTAAACTTGTGACGCCGGCGAAGTGGCCAGCGAGGCCACTGCGGAATTGTGACGCGAGAGAAGCGGCCCGCGAAACCGCTATGTTTACCCGAATTGCGAGAAACGGCAGACACGCTGCCGCTGATACTGTAGAGGCCGGAATAAGTTTGTAGTAAGAGTCGTGAATAAAGCGTCGGAAACTAATCAACCTCTATTGATTTTTGGCGGCACCCGAACACGGTTCCCTTGTGTTATCCCTTCTTTTTAATATAGCGGCCGGGGACTACTGTTTGTGCGGTGCCTTCCCGCCGAGGGCGGCGGAACCTCTTCTGGGAGAGAGTCCGCGCGCGCTAGCCAGGGTACATTGCATGGCGCCCAACAACTTAACAAATTATTATCGAGCTACGCCATTTTCATCAAATTCCACAAATTCCTGAAATTCCTGAAATTACCGAAATTCCTGAAAGCCAACTAAGCCTGACCAACACCATCAGACCACCACACCACCACAAATTCCACAAATTCCATAAATTCCTGAAATTTCTGAAATTCCACAAATTCCTGAAATTCCTGAAATTCCTGAAATTCCTGAAATTCCTGAAGTTCCTGAAATTACCGAAATTCCTGAAAGCCAACTAAGCCTGACCAACACCATCAGACCACCACACCACCACAAATTCCTGAAATTCCACAAATTCCCCAGATTCCTGAGATTCCTGTAATTCCTGAAATTCGACAAATTCCACAAATTCCTGAAATGACCGAAGTTCCTGAAACCCAACTAAGCCTGACCAACATCATCAGAAACGGCCATTTTTCATAACCAACCCAACTAAGCCCGAACAACACCATCACAAATGGCCATTTTTCACGACCAACCCAACTAACCCAACTAAGCCCTACCAATCGCATTAGAAACGGCCATTTTTCATGACCAACCCAACTAACCCAACCAAGCCCGATCAATACCACCAGAAACGGCCATTTTTCATGACCAACCCAACTAACCCAACTAAGCCCGAACTTTACCATCAGAACCGGCCATTTTTAATGACTAACCCAACTAACCCAACTAAGGCCGAACAACACGATCAGAAACGGCCATTTTTTATGACCAACCCAACTAACCCAACTAAGCACGATCAATACCACCAGAAACGGCCAATTTTCAAGACCATCCCAACTAACCAAACTAAGCTTGACCTTCACCATCAGAAACGGCCATTTTTCATGACCAACCCAACTACCCAACTAAGCCCGACCAACACCACCAGAAACCGCCATTTTTCATGACCAACCCAACTAACCCAACTAAGCCCGACCAACACCATCACATATGCTTTTTATGACCAACCCACTAACCCACCAAGCTCACGAACACCATCAGAATCGGCCATTTTTCATGACCAATTTTCCCAACCACCCAACTAACCCGACCAACATCATCAGAATCGGCCATTTTTCATGACCAACCCAACTAACCCACAACCAACTCAGAACGCTTTTTCCGACCACACCCATCAGAATCGGCACATTTTTTCATGACCAACCCAACTAACCCAACTGCTCGACAACACGATCAAATCGGCCATTTTTCATGACCAACCCAAACTAACCCAACAAGCCCGATCCATAACACCAGAAAACCGCCATTTTTCATGACCAACCCAACTAACCCACACTAAGCCCGACCACACCATCAGAAACGGCCATTTGTCATGACCAACCCAACTACCCAACTAAGCCTCGACCAACACCACCAGAAACCGCCATTTTTCATGACCAACCCAACTAACCCAACTAAGCCCGACCAACACCATCACATACTGCCAATTTTAATGACCAACCCAACTAACCCAACCAAGCTCGACCAACACCATCAGAATCGGCCATTTTTCATGACCAACCCAACTAACCCAACTAAGCCCGACCAACATCATGAGAATCGGCCATTTTTCATGACCAACCCAACTAACCCAACTAAGCTCGACCAATACACCATCAGAAACGGCCATTTTTCATGACCAACCCAACTAACCCAACTAAGCCCGACCAACACCATCAGAATCGGCCATTTTTCATGACCAACCCAACTAACCCAACTAAGCCCGACCAACACCATCAGAATCGGCCATTTTTCATGACCAACCCAACTAACCCAACTAAGCTCGACCAACATCATCAGAATCGGCCATTTTTCATGACCAACCCAACTAACCCAACTAAGCTCGACCAACACCATCAGAATCGGCCATTTTTCATGACCAACCCAACTAACCCAACTAAGCTCGACCAACATCATCAGAATCGGCCATTTTTCATGACCAACCCAACTAACCCAACTAAGCTCGACCAACACCATCAGAATCGGCCATTTTTCATGACCAACCCAACTAACCCAACTAAGCTCGACCAACACCATCAGAATCGGCCATTTTTCATGACCAACCCAACTAACCCAACTAAGCCCGACCAACACCATCAGAATCGGCCATTTTTCATGACCAACCCAACTAACCCAACTAAGCTCGACGAACACCATCAGAATCGGCCATTTTTCATGACCAACCCAACTAACCCAACTAAGCCCGACCAACACCATCAGAATCGGCCATTTTTCATGACCAACCCAACTAACCCAACTAAGCTCGACGAACACCATCAGAATCGGCCATTTTTCATGACCAACCCAACTAACCCAACTAAGCTCGACCAACATCATCAG